>OY282502.1:53329809-54682874 GCA_958295605.1 Ajuga chamaepitys | reverse complement strand
AAGCTCGCAAATAGTTTGAGCTCGGTTCGATAAAAGCTCGGTTCGGTTCCTATTGAATCCAATTTTATGCATTATTTAAATTTTTTTATATATATAAAAAATATTAATGAATAGTTCGCGAGCCCAGTTCGCGAGCCCTGCTCGCGAGCCCAGTTCGCGAGCTTGCGAACCAAACACCTATAGGCTCGAGCTCGGCTCGAAAAAAAATTCGAGCTCGATATTAAGCTCGAGTTCGGTTCGTTTTAGGCCAACGAACGATTCGAACGATATATTTTCGAGCCAAGCCCCGAATAGTTCGCGAACAGTTTGGTTCGTGTACATCCCTATCAATAACCAATCATTCATTAACTATCTCTTGCACACATCAAATCACCTTTACCACCTTTTATAATATAAATCAAACTCCAACTCAATCTCCCAACCAATATAAACAAACACTCATTTATTTACTCCAACCTAAAAATTTCACTTTATTCTTCACAGCCTACAGTACTCCAGCCACCCACAGCCATAAACAAATATGCCCTTACTGTTAGCTTCATTTTACATTTTTTTTTTATTTTAAAGCCATAACTAATGCGGTGAAAACAAGTCTTTCTAGACTATTTTATTTTTATATCAAGTAGGTCATGGTTCGGTGATGTCAGTTTTGGCTAAAATTTAATAGTCAAACTAACAAAATTAATTTCTAAATATCTCAAACTTTAACGAAACCAACTAAAAATATCCAAATCAATCGATCGGATTAGATCGATATCCCTTCAACATAAGTCATCGAAAGGATCTCGGAGGCCTACCAAAGTACAAAAGCCAAGATCTTTCAGAAAACGGATTCCTATTTGAAGTCTTCTTTCTCTTTCCCCCTCGGGATTCAGGAGGGAGGGGAAAGGCTTGGGCCTACCTATCCCGAAAGGACCCCATAAAAGAACGGGAGCTGTTGAGAGGTTCCATATTCTATTGCCGGGCCTCGTTCTTGTGACATGCTATGTTTCCCCTCTCTATTCCCAAGTAAGGGGTGAGTCCCATGCTTTGTGGATCGCGGTGTCAGACACTAATCCCTACAGGTGCCCTCCATGTTCTCAGTTCTAAGATCTCCTTGTTCTCTTCCCAGATTTTCCTCCATACCTTCGCCGCCTCCTTCATCATCTTGTTCCATCAGGGAACAGACACCTTCGATACCTTCTCTTTCACGAATGCTTTGCAAGTAAGATTTTGGCACATTTTCGAGCATTTTAAGTTGCTATTCCTCGGATTTTTTCTATCCGCCATTCACATGATGTCCTTTTTCGGATCATTTATTTTTTAAATTTCATTTGATATTTGTTTCTCAAATAGGTACTTTTTGGTCAAAAATTCGGGATTTTTCGGGGGACAGGGGAGAGTGGAATCTCGTGTGTAGGGGTGAAATCCAAGGATCCACGACGGATCCTTTAGGACTGACCTTGCTTACACTCTCAAGACTGTTAGCTCGACCAAAAAGCCTATGTTTTCTCAAGCTTGTACGAAGACTTCAAAACGCAGTCTTTCTTTCTCTCAGTGAATGAATAACCTTCAGCAGACATAGAGACCATAAGCTTTCTATCCAGTACTTTGTCCACCGATCCTTCTTTCCATGCTCTATCTATACTCTATACTGCAGCTTTCAGTGTATACTCCCCTGTACGGATTAATAGGTCTTGCCTTGGTGGGACTAGATCGAAGAGGCAACGGGTACTTCGACTGCCTTATATCAGGTGAAGAGAAGGGGGGTGGTAGGCTTAGTAGGGCTCGAATGAGCGGTACGTTTCAACCAATTAAACTATAAGCCCTTACTGATCTCTACATGCAATTCGTCTAACAGACTTTCGCACCACTCTAGCTTGAGAGACAGTAGCCTTGACGAAGAGGATAAGATCGTCGCGAAGCTAATGAGCCGAAAAAAAGGGTCCAAGATGTTAAAATAGCGCCCTTTAAGGCCCGTGAAAGCACCGCTGCGACTGATTTCTAAAAGGTTTGAAACGTTGGTTTTTGAGACTCAAACCTTGCCTCCTCGGTTTTAGGTACTGGATCGTTTAAAGAAGAAGGGCTCAACAACTTGATCTACATCTACCTTAACATTTTTGTTGTGGTAAAATATGGAATTTCTCTGCGTTTAAGCCATTTTATTTCCTTGAAATCTCTGACTTTGTGCCCTTATCCAGCCTACCCTTTGAACATTTGCGTCTAAGTAGCATTAAAAAACGATATACGGTGGTTTATCTCCATTGACCGAGTGAAGTAACTGCAGGCATGGCATCATAGGAAAAAAATAAGAAAAAGGCCTTGATTGACATGTACGTAGGTTCTGGTGGGCACATAGACAACTCATTGTATTTCATTCTCACATCTTTGGTAGAGGTTCCCCTAACCTCCTGCACTCCAATGCCACGCCCTCATCCCACGCAATTCGGATTCGATTCTCTTTTCTTGGAAAAGCTTCGGGAAGAGAAGACAGACAGGACGATAAGCTATCAGATTCGGGTTGGATTGAGTCGGTTTGGCCGATTAATAAAAAAAATAAATAATTGATAGTACAAAAATAACGCAAATATCTTTTAATCAACTAATCAATGCCAAAAATATAAACATAAAAATCATTTAAAACATAGACAAAGTAGATTTTTTCGGAACCATAAAGTCCCGAGATGCCTTCATCCGATTAGCCCAGTTGGTTCTTGGTTTCTTAAGAACCAGAGTCTTTTTTTCCGTCTAAATAACAAAGTGGATTTTTTTTTTCTGCTGGTTACAAAAACTCCATTCCCTTTTTTCACGATGATGCTTTTGAAAAATTATCTTCATTGATTCATGTAGAACACCTATTCCTTGATCTTGATAGTATCTATAGATACTTTTCAAGTTAGAAAAGGAGAGAATCACGCAATTTCTTGAATTATATATTTCTATAAAGTAGATTAGATATCGTACAAAACATTCCTCTAATGAATTCCTTAGGAACTTTTATAGTAAATGAAATATATAGAATTGTGATCAATCAAATACTGCAAAGTGCCGGTATTTATTATCGATCAGAATTGGACCATAATGGGATTTTGATCTATGCCGGTACCATATTATCAGATTGGGGAGGAAGATCAGAATTAGAGATTGATAGAAAAGCAAGGATATGGGCTCGCGTGAGTAGAGCTAGCAATTCGGCTCGCCTAGCCCAGCCCGGCCCAGCCCATCGGGCTAAGGTGTACGCTCGGGTTGGGCTTGGTGGGCCCGACATCTATTGGGCTGGTAAATGTATAGCCCAACCCGACCCACCTCTGGCTGGGTTGGCCCGTGCTTCTTTCCCCGGTCTTGCCGGCTCACCTCGACAGCCCATCACCTATTTTTTCTCCTAAACAACTTGTGTTATGAGAAATAAAAGATTTAAATTTAAACAATCACAACAAAAAAATCAACAAAATGAGAAGCTTAATTTAGAACTTGAGTTAAGTGTAGAATAAAAAAATATTTAATTAGTATTTACTAATTATTATTTAATTAAACTAAAAATCAATGGATAAACTAATAAAGTACCTACGTGTTGATGAAGTGATGCTCCCAGCGTGATACAATGATAATGAATGCTAAAGACTTACTTAACAACTTAAGGATGAGGGTGGGGAAAAGGGGATTCAAGAAAAAGATAAATAGAGGGCGGGCCGGCCCACGGCCCGTGGGCTACAATGGGCCGAAACCATGGGCCACGTCGGGCTGATGGGTCGGGCCTGGTGGGCCTGACAACCCCTGGGCCAGTAATTTTAGAGCCCAGTCCACCTAAAATATCGAGCGGGTGGGCCGGCCCATCGGGTTGGGTCGATTTTGCCAGCTCTATGCGTGAGTAGGAAACAAGAAATATCTATTCTGGTTCTATCATCAACTATGGGTTCGAATCTAAGAGAGATTTTAGACAATGTTTATTATCCTGAATTTCTTTTTGTCTTTTTTCGCTGACTGACTTCGGCTAAACATTTCATGCACCTATGATCGTTGTTGACTGTCTTCGACTGTGGTTTTTGTGTCTCTACTACAGGGTTCAATATTATAAACTTAAACTTTGAAATTAAATAAAGAAAAAAACTTCTAGCCATCAAAGTCTATACTTTTTCTTTTAGATAAAGAATAGTAGTATCGTTTGTATATATTTATTTGTGATTATAATTTATAAAAAAATTAAGGTGGGGACTATTAGCAGCTTACTAAATTTCTTAACGTAGCTCATCTGATTTAATAAATTAAAATATTATTGTAAAATAACTTGAACACCCTTACTAATGACAAAACATAAATACTTGAAAACAATAAATGCATAAAAGTAAAAAGAAATCTAATTTTTCTTCTTCCATGTTATCATCTTTAACCAGAACCATGCCCGTCATCAATGGAGGGCCTACATTGCAAGAGTTCATCAATGAAGAGTCTAAATGACAAAGAATAATAATAATTTGGACAAAGCCATCTCGTTTTATTTGTTTTCGTCACTTTTACGATTATTATGAACTATTTTCTCTTAGATTTAATTTGGAAAATAGATCGGTTTTAGTTATCATTCGACAACACAGGTCGGAAGATCGTTCGACTTTCATGGTGATGTCAAGATCGAGATGTATTACACAAATATGCAGAACTTTTACCAAATACAAAAATCAAACCCATTTTCACATATTTAATCTATCATTCCCTCAACCTAAATCTCAATACTTCCTTCTCTGTTTCGTCGCTGTCGAATTGATTTTTTTTCTTTGAAGGGTAGAGCTAAGATGTGTATTCTAATTTTCCATACGAAGTAAAACGATGACGTGGTACCTTCAGATTTAAGAGAAGACCTCGCCTCCAGTTCTCCCATGAGATCATTTGTTACACTTTAGTGTTACATCTTGTATTTTACTACATTCACTAGTCGATATGTGTATGGCATGGTATCACAAATTAATATATGTCAGGTAGTGAATTAAGTGTAAACAGAGGATGAAACACGTATTATAACTGAGAATCCGAATTGTCCAATTCCAGTGAAGACCCGACATATGTGGAGGATAAAAGAAATCATGGAAAGTTGTTTTATGAATTTTATATTTTTCTGAAATTAACGTGGTTTTCCAAACTATAAACACTTCTACACTTACTCAACAACTGCTTTTTCTAATTCTTCTCCAACTACTTACCTCAATCAATTTATTTAGCCAATAATTCATTACCAGTCTCAACCGCAGCCAATGACGGAGCCGTTGGACCTCCCTCAAATCTTCATGATTTCGTAGGGGTATTTCGTAATTTAAAATATTTATTTTATTTAGATAAAAATAAAAAAGTTTTCCTAAAAAATTAAATAGGTTTTCTATTAGCTCAAATTAGTATATCTTATTTCTAAGTAATTATTTACGAGCATTTCTACTCAAAAACACTAAATGCAATAAATAAAAATTAGAAGGAAAAGTACCGGAAAAATTATTTTGATTTTTTAATACTTAATGTTTCATTAATTACCTTCCCATATTGGGGTTTTACATCCTGCTTTTACTAGCAGTAGCCACATTTAATATTATGTAATATTGATTTCTTATTTTTAGCTAAAAATGTGAGTAACGATTATTCATTTCAATTTTTCTATTATATAGTTGATTATCTAGTTATGTGAAAGTAGTAACATATTTAATTTTATACCTTTATATAAATAATATTTGTTTTATTTTAAATTTTAGATTGGTATATGTTATTTTATTTTAACACTATAGTTGGGTCCCCCTAACTAAAAATTCTGGCTCTGTCACTAGGCGCAACGCCAACCAAACACACCCATAGAGTTATCAATATACTCCTTTCATTCCATAATAATTGACGTTCTACCTAGTTTTTTTTTTTTTTTTAATTAATTGAGTTTTAGATACTTTTCATAAATTCTATTAATTTTTTCCTTGGGCTCAATCTTAAAATATTTCTACTTTTTAACTTATCACAAATTTGATCAAATCGTTGTTCCCTTAAACAAATATTAGATAAGGATATATTCGTCAAGTTATTTAATTCTTAATTATTATCTCTTATTCTAAAATCTCATTGATTATGAAATGGGAGGAGTATATTTTTTTAAGGGAGTTTTCAATATACATTGATAAAAGTGAAATAAAATCTATAGCGTGTTACACATTTGGCAAAAGCAGCTAACGACAATCAAGTGGACACCACTTCTTTCTTTTTGTTCTTTTGTTTCTTCATTGTGTGGCCAAGGGAGTGGATGTCCAAATGTCGCACGAACCATATCAAAATTATTAAAATTTTAGGTACGGTAACAATATGAAAAAGAAAAAAAACGTATATACTAAAATTATTACTTCGGCTCCATGTATTAAACTGAAATAAATTAAAAAGCCGTTCATTTATACATTAACTTTAAGATGTGTGTTGAATTTGATATTTGAGCAAAATATGGTGTACTTTTATGTTATTATAATCTTTGATTTACATCCACTATAATTACGGGTTGTTAATGATATCCTGTAACTGTCGATTTTGTTGAATTCATACTCAATATTTAGGAAGAAAATTAATATTCTGTGATATGATATAGATACTGGTGTGGTTTGGCCATAAACAGAGAGATATTCATAAACGTTATAAATAGATAAATGATATTCATAAAAGTTGGGCAGTGCATTGTGCTAGCCTGCAGGTCTTCTTTTTTGTTGAAGTCACATCACGTGTCTGAATAATTGCTTCAAAAAATGTCATTTATCATGTGTTGGACTTTCACAAACCTCTCTTATACCTTTAATTATCCATATGTCAAAAAAAAAAAAAAAACCTTCGGCTTATCACAATTATTAATAAATAAAACCGATTAAATTGTATTTAGATAAAAAAAAAAAAAGTAAAGAATATAATTGGAAAATACAAAAAATATAAATAAATCATCAAACATAAAATAAATCTTGATAACTATAATATTTATAAAAAGATAATTTTTCTGTAGAAAGTCGTAGCTTGGAATAAAAGATATTTTTTAAAATGTGACTTAGATCACATGTTTTCAACTTCAGACAAATCTTTATTGGCTAATTGAACATATATGTATGTATGAAAGTAAAATAGCATAACTTTTAAAGGATATGAAATAATACACAAGATAAATTTAGATAAACTCAATGCAAGTTCTAGGGGTATAATATGCTAAGCTGAACGAAACATACACAAGAAAAAATAAATAATACTCCAAAATTTGGAGTTCAAATTATGGCTCAAATCTCACGGTTTTTTGCTCGATGCCTGAAGAAACTAACTTCAATTTCATATCCCTATGCCCATCTATGTCCTACCATGTGCACATTTTTTTTAAAATAAAATTCGGCTCATCACAAGCTAGTCACTATGGTTCTCCTTTTATTATGCTAGCGGAGTTACTAGCTTCACGCCTATTTCGACTAGCATATCCTGTGAAAAAAGTTACCGTGCAAAAAAATAAACTAAACCTAAAATTCAATCTACTTATAACAATGCAATACAAATTTAATAACTATTACGGATCCAATAATTAAATAATTCAAATTTTAAGCAGATTTAGACTATCTATTACATGCCAGGTAATTAACTAGCAAAGTTACAATCCTAAATCTTAAAAAGCAAATAAGGACAAAGACAAAGAAAAATATTCCCACGGGTGTTAAGTATCCCTATGTTTGTCTATGTCCTACCATTTGCATATTTTTTATTTTAATAAAATTCGACTCATCACGAGTTCGCCACCATGACTCTTTTATTATGCCGACGGAGTTATTAGCTTCATGCCTCTATCGAATAGCCTACCCTATGAAAAAGTAAAGGTGCAAAACCATAAAATAAACCTAAAATGCAATCTACATGTAATAATACAATAAAAATTTACTAACTATTAAATGTTCAATAATTAAATAATTCAAATTTCAAGAAAATTTCGCTATCTACTACAGAGTAAAAATTATAATTCTGAAGAAAAAACCAAATAAGGACAAGAACAAAGACAAAGATAAAGGAAAAGAAAAATATTCTCACTGAGTGTACTACTCGTCCCCCTCCTCCTGAAAACATATTTGTGAGGACAAATTGTACATTAT
This sequence comes from Ajuga chamaepitys, assembly GCA_958295605.1. Lineage (NCBI taxonomy): Eukaryota > Viridiplantae > Streptophyta > Magnoliopsida > Lamiales > Lamiaceae > Ajuga > Ajuga chamaepitys. Next base: position 54,674,781 of record OY282502.1, on the reverse strand, counting down.
GAACTTAAGGACGCAAAAAGAAAAGAAAAGGACTATGGCTGATGGCGTGCCATTTTACTTCTCCTGTTGAGCGCGGCTTATTCAGAAGATGATCTAAATTGTACTCTTATGCCTGGAAATTTGCTATACTGATGGTTTGTCAAACTTGTTAATATATCACTAATGAATAATCTAATGCTATGCAGGTTTAAATATATATATTGAAGTCATGAATTTAGCATGCCTGTATAACTTTTTGGATTGTAATGTGTTGGGTCCTAATGGGGCTCGCATCTCTACATTGGTATAATATTATATACTTTGGATCGAATTTGCACGATTTTGTGAGTGGACTAACTCTCAAAATGCCTCAAACCAATGAAAATGCTTCAATCCTATCAAACCATATGATTTTTCCATGTATATCCGATGTGGAACTTTATTGGACAATTCCAACAATCCCCCCTTTCAAATAAAGGATCACCGAACCTCTCCTTAAAGAGCCACCGAGCCTCCCCTCAAACGAATCATCGAGCCATGTTTGCTCCATTTAGTTGACTAGTCATCTTCACTACATCTGGCAAACGCCTTACGTGGAGTTTATTGTTTACCGCCTCTGGATAGCCAACCTCTACCTAGGTGCACCTAGTCTGGTTTCTGTACCTGGATCGTAGAGCCGGATCTGTCGTCCCCTTAAACGAATCATCAAGCCATGTTTGCTCCATCTAGTCGACTAGTCATCTCCACCGCATCTGGGCAAACGCCTTACGTGGAGTCTATGGTTTACCGCCTCTGGATAGCCAGCCTCTACCCGGGTGCACCTAGCCTGGTCTTTGCACCTGGATTGTAGAGCCGGATCTATTATCTTTGATGGAGTCTGCTCTACCTTAATGAGCTTTCGTCTCTGCTGAGGAGCCTGCTTCACCCACGTGCGCCTCACCTGGTCCACCTGATCTGTAGAGACCGTCTCTGCGGCTTTATTTGGCACTCCCAGGACCTGCTTGTTCTACCTAGGTGCACCTCACCTGGTCCACCTGGTCCTAGAGCCGACATGAGCCTACTTCACCTAGGTGCACCTCACTTAGTCCACCTGGTCCGTAGAGCCTGTCGTCTCTACGGCTTTTTGTTTGACACTCCGAGGATCTGCCTGCTCTACCCAGGTGCACCTCACCTGGTCCACTTAGTCCGTAGAGCCAGGAGCCTAGTCTACCCAGATGTACCTCACTTGGTCCACTTAGGCTTTAGAGTTTGTTGTCCACCTAGTCCGTAGAGCCGACAAGAGCCTGGTCTACCCAGGTGCACCTCACTTGGTCCACCACGTCCGTAGAGTTTGTCGTCTGTAGCTTACCCAGGTATACCTCACCTGGTCCACCTGGTCCGTAGAGCCTATCGTCTCTGCAACTTTGTTTGACACTTCGAAGATCTCCACCACATCGACTCAGTTTGGGACCATGGCTCTGATTCCAATTGTTGGGCCCAAATTATCTCCACATTGATATGATATTGTCCATTCTGTACAATTTTGTTTCTGGGCTAACTCCCAAAAACCACAAATCAATGAAGATGTTTCAATCCTATTAAACTCATAATCTTCCCATGAATATTTGATGTGGGAGTTTGTTGAACAATCCTAACACAATGATTATTATTGTGGAGTTTTATTTCTGTTATTCAATGGCTTATCCATGATAACATTTTTTTAGAACCATCCATGGTAACTTTTTGAACAGTAATCAGGAAACATTTGTTGTGGTGGTAACATGACCAAACTAATTCGTGTGGTTTATATGATGGAAGAACTTGTGAGATGATAAGTAGAAACATTATAATCTCATACCTAAACGCAAACTCCCCATGAACGAGTGGAATGTTTGATGAGATGGTAAGTGTAAGAACATCAAATTGGAAATAAACTCACAGAAGATGGGACTTGGCGCCCAACTGTGGTATAAAACTGTCTTAAAAGGCTTTTCTTTTTTCATTTTTTATGGTATTACATCAGTTATTAAAAATTAAAAATATGGAAACCGCCGCAATACCATTTCCAACTTCAATTGTTTATGGTTGGACCAATCCGTTGTGGATTGTGCCCAACCTAACATGTGTTTGTTTATGGGTTTGAGACAATATATTGTCTCCAACGCTCTTACACACATCATTAATTAAACTCAATTCTCAATACAACTTTAATCAATAATCATCATTCTTTAACTATCTCTTACACACATCATAAATCAAATCCAATTTCTAATACACCTTTATTCAATAACCAATCATTTTTTAACAAACTTTTACACACATCATCAATCAAACCCAATTCTCAATACAACTTTAATCAATAACTAGGGATGTACACAAGCCGAATCAAGCCGAACAGTCTAAGGCTCGAGTTCGGCTCGTTTAAGTTTTTATTGTATTCGAGTTCGGCTCGTGTTCGTTCGAGCTTCTAAAATTTTGTTCGAGTTCGGTTCGTTTTATAATTACTAGGTTCGCGAATAGTTCGAGCTCGGTTCGCCAAAAGCTCGATAACATAATAAGCGAACATAGTTCGAGCTCGAGTTCGTTAAGCGTGTAATTCTAAGCTCGCAAATAGTTTGAGCTCGGTTCGATAAAAGCTCGGTTCGGTTCCTATTGAATCCAATTTTATGCATTATTTAAATTTTTTTATATATATAAAAAATATTAATGAATAGTTCGCGAGCCCAGTTCGCGAGCCCTGCTCGCGAGCCCAGTTCGCGAGCTTGCGAACCAAACACCTATAGGCTCGAGCTCGGCTCGAAAAAAAATTCGAGCTCGATATTAAGCTCGAGTTCGGTTCGTTTAGGCCAACGAACGATTCCGAACGAATATATTTTCGAGCCAAGCCCCGAATAGTTCGCGAACAGTTTGGTTCGTGTACATCCCTATCAATAACCAATCATTCATTAACTATCTCTTGCACACATCAAATCACCTTTACCACCTTTTATAATATAAATCAAACTCCAACTCAATCTCCCAACCAATATAAACAAACACTCATTTATTTACTCCAACCTAAAAATTTCACTTTATTCTTCACAGCCTACAGTACTCCAGCCACCCACAGCCATAAACAAATATGCCCTTACTGTTAGCTTCATTTTACATTTTTTTTTTTATTTTAAAGCCCATAACTAATGCGGTGAAAACAAGTCTTTCTAGACTATTTTATTTTTATATCAAGTAGGTCATGGTTCGGTGATGTCAGTTTTGGCTAAAATTTAATAGTCAAACTAACAAAATTAATTTCTAAATATCTCAAACTTTAACGAAACCAACTAAAAATATCCAAATCAATCGATCGGATTAGATCGATATCCCTTCAACATAAGTCATCGAAAGGATCTCGGAGGCCTACCAAAGTACAAAAGCCAAGATCTTTCAGAAAACGGATTCCTATTTGAAGTCTTCTTTCTCTTTCCCCCTCGGGATTCAGGAGGGAGGGGAAAGGCTTGGGCCTACCTATCCCGAAAGGACCCCATAAAAGAACGGGAGCTGTTGAGAGGTTCCATATTCTATTGCCGGGCCTCGTTCTTGTGACATGCTATGTTTCCCCTCTCTATTCCCAAGTAAGGGGTGAGTCCCATGCTTTGTGGATCGCGGTGTCAGACACTAATCCCTACAGGTGCCCTCCATGTTCTCAGTTCTAAGATCTCCTTGTTCTCTTCCCAGATTTTCCTCCATACCTTCGCCGCCTCCTTCATCATCTTGTTCCATCAGGGAACAGACACCTTCGATACCTTCTCTTTCACGAATGCTTTGCAAGTAAGATTTTGGCACATTTTCGAGCATTTTAAGTTGCTATTCCTCGGGATTTTTTCTATCCGCCATTCACATGATGTCCTTTTTCGGATCATTTATTTTTTAAATTTCATTTGATATTTGTTTCTCAAATAGGTACTTTTTGGTCAAAAATTCGGGATTTTTCGGGGGACAGGGGAGAGTGGAATCTCGTGTGTAGGGGTGAAATCCAAGGATCCACGACGGATCCTTTAGGACTGACCTTGCTTACACTCTCAAGACTGTTAGCTCGACCAAAAAGCCTATGTTTTCTCAAGCTTGTACGAAGACTTCAAAACGCAGTCTTTCTTTCTCTCAGTGAATGAATAACCTTCAGCAGACATAGAGACCATAAGCTTTCTATCCAGTACTTTGTCCACCGATCCTTCTTTCCATGCTCCTATCTATACTCTATACTGCAGCTTTCAGTGTATACTCCCCTGTACGGATTAATAGGTCTTGCCTTGGTGGGACTAGATCGAAGAGGCAACGGGTACTTCGACTGCCTTATATCAGGTGAAGAGAAGGGGGTGGTAGGCTTAGTAGGGCTCGAATGAGCGGTACGTTTCAACCAATTAAACTATAAGCCCTTACTGATCTCTACATGCAATTCGTCTAACAGACTTTCGCACCACTCTAGCTTGAGAGACAGTAGCCTTGACGAAGAGGATAAGATCGTCGCGAAGCTAATGAGCCGAAAAAAAGGGTCCAAGATGTTAAAATAGCGCCCTTTAAGGCCCGTGAAAGCACCGCTGCGACTGATTTCTAAAAGGTTTGAAACGTTGGTTTTTGAGACTCAAACCTTGCCTCCTCGGTTTTAGGTACTGGATCGTTTAAAGAAGAAGGGCTCAACAACTTGATCTACATCTACCTTAACATTTTTTGTTGGTAAAATATGGAATTTCTCTGCGTTTAAGCCATTTTATTTCCTTGAAATCTCTGACTTTGTGCCCTTATCCAGCCTACCCTTTGAACATTTGCGTCTAAGTAGCATTAAAAAACGATATACGGTGGTTTATCTCCATTGACCGAGTGAAGTAACTGCAGGCATGGCATCATAGGAAAAAATAAGAAAAAGGCCTTGATTGACATGTACGTAGGTTCTGGTGGGCACATAGACAACTCATTGTATTTCATTCTCACATCTTTGGTAGAGGTTCCCCTAACCTCCTGCACTCCAATGCCACGCCCTCATCCCACGCAATTCGGATTCGATTCTCTTTTCTTGGAAAAGCTTCGGGAAGAGAAGACAGACAGGACGATAAGCTATCAGATTCGGGTTGGATTGAGTCGGTTTGGCCGATTAATAAAAAAAATAAATAATTGATAGTACAAAAATAACGCAAATATCTTTTAATCAACTAATCAATGCCAAAAATATAAACATAAAAATCATTTAAAACATAGACAAAGTAGATTTTTTCGGAACCATAAAGTCCCGAGATGCCTTCATCCGATTAGCCCAGTTGGTTCTTGGTTTCTTAAGAACCAGAGTCTTTTTTTCCGTCTAAATAACAAAGTGGATTTTTTTTTTCTGCTGGTTACAAAAACTCCATTCCCTTTTTTCACGATGATGCTTTTGAAAAATTATCTTCATTGATTCATGTAGAACACCTATTCCTTGATCTTGATAGTATCTATAGATACTTTTCAAGTTAGAAAAGGAGAGAATCACGCAATTTCTTGAATTATATATTTCTATAAAGTAGATTAGATATCGTACAAAACATTCCTCTAATGAATTCCTTAGGAACTTTTATAGTAAATGAAATATATAGAATTGTGATCAATCAAATACTGCAAAGTGCCGGTATTTATTATCGATCAGAATTGGACCATAATGGGATTTTGATCTATGCCGGTACCATATTATCAGATTGGGGAGGAAGATCAGAATTAGAGATTGATAGAAAAGCAAGGATATGGGCTCGCGTGAGTAGAGCTAGCAATTCGGCTCGCCTAGCCCAGCCCGGCCCAGCCCATCGGGCTAAGGTGTACGCTCGGGTTGGGCTTGGTGGGCCCGACATCTATTGGGCTGGTAAATGTATAGCCCAACCCGACCCACCTCTGGCTGGGTTGGCCCGTGCTTCTTTCCCCGGTCTTGCCGGCTCACCTCGACAGCCCATCACCTATTTTTTCTCCTAAACAACTTGTGTTATGAGAAATAAAAGATTTAAATTTAAACAATCACAACAAAAAAATCAACAAAATGAGAAGCTTAATTTAGAACTTGAGTTAAGTGTAGAATAAAAAAATATTTAATTAGTATTTACTAATTATTATTTAATTAAACTAAAAATCAATGGATAAACTAATAAAGTACCTACGTGTTGATGAAGTGATGCTCCCAGCGTGATACAATGATAATGAATGCTAAAGACTTACTTAACAACTTAAGGATGAGGGTGGGGAAAAGGGGATTCAAGAAAAAGATAAATAGAGGGCGGGCCGGCCCACGGCCCGTGGGCTACAATGGGCCGAAACCATGGGCCACGTCGGGCTGATGGGTCGGGCCTGGTGGGCCTGACAACCCCTGGGCCAGTAATTTTAGAGCCCAGTCCACCTAAAATATCGAGCGGGTGGGCCGGCCCATCGGGTTGGGTCGATTTTGCCAGCTCTATGCGTGAGTAGGAAACAAGAAATATCTATTCTGGTTCTATCATCAACTATGGGTTCGAATCTAAGAGAGATTTTAGACAATGTTTATTATCCTGAATTTCTTTTTGTCTTTTTTCGCTGACTGACTTCGGCTAAACATTTCATGCACCTATGATCGTTGTTGACTGTCTTCGACTGTGGTTTTTGTGTCTCTACTACAGGGTTCAATATTATAAACTTAAACTTTGAAATTAAATAAAGAAAAAAACTTCTAGCCATCAAAGTCTATACTTTTTCTTTTAGATAAAGAATAGTAGTATCGTTTGTATATATTTATTTGTGATTATAATTTATAAAAAAATTAAGGTGGGGACTATTAGCAGCTTACTAAATTTCTTAACGTAGCTCATCTGATTTAATAAATTAAAATATTATTGTAAAATAACTTGAACACCCTTACTAATGACAAAACATAAATACTTGAAAACAATAAATGCATAAAAGTAAAAAGAAATCTAATTTTTCTTCTTCCATGTTATCATCTTTAACCAGAACCATGCCCGTCATCAATGGAGGGCCTACATTGCAAGAGTTCATCAATGAAGAGTCTAAATGACAAAGAATAATAATAATTTGGACAAAGCCATCTCGTTTTATTTGTTTTCGTCACTTTTACGATTATTATGAACTATTTTCTCTTAGATTTAATTTGGAAAATAGATCGGTTTTAGTTATCATTCGACAACACAGGTCGGAAGATCGTTCGACTTTCATGGTGATGTCAAGATCGAGATGTATTACACAAATATGCAGAACTTTTACCAAATACAAAAATCAAACCCATTTTCACATATTTAATCTATCATTCCCTCAACCTAAATCTCAATACTTCCTTCTCTGTTTCGTCGCTGTCGAATTGATTTTTTTTCTTTGAAGGGTAGAGCTAAGATGTGTATTCTAATTTTCCATACGAAGTAAAACGATGACGTGGTACCTTCAGATTTAAGAGAAGACCTCGCCTCCAGTTCTCCCATGAGATCATTTGTTACACTTTAGTGTTACATCTTGTATTTTACTACATTCACTAGTCGATATGTGTATGGCATGGTATCACAAATTAATATATGTCAGGTAGTGAATTAAGTGTAAACAGAGGATGAAACACGTATTATAACTGAGAATCCGAATTGTCCAATTCCAGTGAAGACCCGACATATGTGGAGGATAAAAGAAATCATGGAAAGTTGTTTTATGAATTTTATATTTTTCTGAAATTAACGTGGTTTTCCAAACTATAAACACTTCTACACTTACTCAACAACTGCTTTTTCTAATTCTTCTCCAACTACTTACCTCAATCAATTTATTTAGCCAATAATTCATTACCAGTCTCAACCGCAGCCAATGACGGAGCCGTTGGACCTCCCTCAAATCTTCATGATTTCATAGGGGTATTTCGTAATTTAAAATATTTATTTTATTTAGATAAAAATAAAAAAGTTTTCCTAAAAAATTAAATAGGTTTTCTATTAGCTCAAATTAGTATATCTTATTTCTAAGTAATTATTTACGAGCATTTCTACTCAAAAACACTAAATGCAATAAATAAAAATTAGAAGGAAAAGTACCGGAAAAATTATTTTGATTTTTTAATACTTAATGTTTCATTAATTACCTTCCCATATTGGGGTTTTACATCCTGCTTTTACTAGCAGTAGCCACATTTAATATTATGTAATATTGATTTCTTATTTTTAGCTAAAAATGTGAGTAACGATTATTCATTTCAATTTTTCTATTATATAGTTGATTATCTAGTTATGTGAAAGTAGTAACATATTTAATTTTATACCTTTATATAAATAATATTTGTTTTATTTTAAATTTTAGATTGGTATATGTTATTTTATTTTAACACTATAGTTGGGTCCCCCTAACTAAAAATTCTGGCTCTGTCACTAGGCGCAACGCCAACCAAACACACCCATAGAGTTATCAATATACTCCTTTCATTCCATAATAATTGACGTTCTACCTAGTTTTTTTTTTTTTTTTAATTAATTGAGTTTTAGATACTTTTCATAAATTCTATTAATTTTTTCCTTGGGCTCAATCTTAAAATATTTCTACTTTTTAACTTATCACAAATTTGATCAAATCGTTGTTCCCTTAAACAAATATTAGATAAGGATATATTCGTCAAGTTATTTAATTCTTAATTATTATCTCTTATTCTAAAATCTCATTGATTATGAAATGGGAGGAGTATATTTTTTTAAGGGAGTTTTCAATATACATTGATAAAAGTGAAATAAAATCTATAGCGTGTTACACATTTGGCAAAAGCAGCTAACGACAATCAAGTGGACACCACTTCTTTCTTTTTGTTCTTTTGTTTCTTCATTGTGTGGCCAAGGGAGTGGATGTCCAAATGTCGCACGAACCATATCAAAATTATTAAAATTTTAGGTACGGTAACAATATGAAAAAGAAAAAAAACGTATATACTAAAATTATTACTTCGGCTCCATGTATTAAACTGAAATAAATTAAAAAGCCGTTCATTTATACATTAACTTTAAGATGTGTGTTGAATTTGATATTTGAGCAAAATATGGTGTACTTTTATGTTATTATAATCTTTGATTTACATCCACTATAATTACGGGTTGTTAATGATATCCTGTAACTGTCGATTTTGTTGAATTCATACTCAATATTTAGGAAGAAAATTAATATTCTGTGATATGATATAGATACTGGTGTGGTTTGGCCATAAACAGAGAGATATTCATAAACGTTATAAATAGATAAATGATATTCATAAAAGTTGGGCAGTGCATTGTGCTAGCCTGCAGGTCTTCTTTTTTGTTGAAGTCACATCACGTGTCTGAATAATTGCTTCAAAAAATGTCATTTATCATGTGTTGGACTTTCACAAACCTCTCTTATACCTTTAATTATCCATATGTCAAAAAAAAAAAAAAAACCTTCGGCTTATCACAATTATTAATAAATAAAACCGATTAAATTGTATTTAGATAAAAAAAAAAAAAGTAAAGAATATAATTGGAAAATACAAAAAATATAAATAAATCATCAAACATAAAATAAATCTTGATAACTATAATATTTATAAAAAGATAATTTTTCTGTAGAAAGTCGTAGCTTGGAATAAAAGATATTTTTTAAAATGTGACTTAGATCACATGTTTTCAACTTCAGACAAATCTTTATTGGCTAATTGAACATATATGTATGTATGAAAGTAAAATAGCATAACTTTTAAAGGATATGAAATAATACACAAGATAAATTTAGATAAACTCAATGCAAGTTCTAGGGGTATAATATGCTAAGCTGAACGAAACATACACAAGAAAAAATAAATAATACTCCAAAATTTGGAGTTCAAATTATGGCTCAAATCTCACGGTTTTTTGCTCGATGCCTGAAGAAACTAACTTCAATTTCATATCCCTATGCCCATCTATGTCCTACCATGTGCACATTTTTTTTAAAATAAAATTCGGCTCATCACAAGCTAGTCACTATGGTTCTCCTTTTATTATGCTAGCGGAGTTACTAGCTTCACGCCTATTTCGACTAGCATATCCTGTGAAAAAAGTTACCGTGCAAAAAAATAAACTAAACCTAAAATTCAATCTACTTATAACAATGCAATACAAATTTAATAACTATTACGGATCCAATAATTAAATAATTCAAATTTTAAGCAGATTTAGACTATCTATTACATGCCAGGTAATTAACTAGCAAAGTTACAATCCTAAATCTTAAAAAGCAAATAAGGACAAAGACAAAGAAAAATATTCCCACGGGTGTTAAGTATCCCTATGTTTGTCTATGTCCTACCATTTGCATATTTTTTATTTTAATAAAATTCGACTCATCACGAGTTCGCCACCATGACTCTTTTATTATGCCGACGGAGTTATTAGCTTCATGCCTCTATCGAATAGCCTACCCTATGAAAAAGTAAAGGTGCAAAACCATAAAATAAACCTAAAATGCAATCTACATGTAATAATACAATAAAAATTTACTAACTATTAAATGTTCAATAATTAAATAATTCAAATTTCAAGAAAATTTCGCTATCTACTACAGAGTAAAAATTATAATTCTGAAGAAAAAACCAAATAAGGACAAGAACAAAGACAAAGATAAAGGAAAAGAAAAATATTCTCACTGAGTGTACTACTCGTCCCCCTCCTCCTGAAAACATATTTGTGAGGACAAATTGTACATTATGAACTTAAGGACGCAAAAAGAAAAGAAAAGGACTATGGCTGATGGCGTGCCATTTTACTTCTCCTGTTGAGCGCGGCTTATTCAGAAGATGATCTAAATTGTACTCTTATGCCTGGAAATTTGCTATACTGATGGTTTGTCAAACTTGTTAATATATCACTAATGAATAATCTAATGCTATGCAGGTTTAAATATATATATTGAAGTCATGAATTTAGCATGCCTGTATAACTTTTTGGATTGTAATGTGTTGGGTCCTAATGGGGCTCGCATCTCTACATTGGTATAATATTATATACTTTGGATCGAATTTGCACGATTTTGTGAGTGGACTAACTCTCAAAATGCCTCAAACCAATGAAAATGCTTCAATCCTATCAAACCATATGATTTTTCCATGTATATCCGATGTGGAACTTTATTGGACAATTCCAACAATCCCCCCTTTCAAATAAAGGATCACCGAACCTCTCCTTAAAGAGCCACCGAGCCTCCCCTCAAACGAATCATCGAGCCATGTTTGCTCCATTTAGTTGACTAGTCATCTTCACTACATCTGGCAAACGCCTTACGTGGAGTTTATTGTTTACCGCCTCTGGATAGCCAACCTCTACCTAGGTGCACCTAGTCTGGTTTCTGTACCTGGATCGTAGAGCCGGATCTGTCGTCCCCTTAAACGAATCATCAAGCCATGTTTGCTCCATCTAGTCGACTAGTCATCTCCACCGCATCTGGGCAAACGCCTTACGTGGAGTCTATGGTTTACCGCCTCTGGATAGCCAGCCTCTACCCGGGTGCACCTAGCCTGGTCTTTGCACCTGGATTGTAGAGCCGGATCTATTATCTTTGATGGAGTCTGCTCTACCTTAATGAGCTTTCGTCTCTGCTGAGGAGCCTGCTTCACCCACGTGCGCCTCACCTGGTCCACCTGATCTGTAGAGACCGTCTCTGCGGCTTTATTTGGCACTCCCAGGACCTGCTTGTTCTACCTAGGTGCACCTCACCTGGTCCACCTGGTCCTAGAGCCGACATGAGCCTACTTCACCTAGGTGCACCTCACTTAGTCCACCTGGTCCGTAGAGCCTGTCGTCTCTACGGCTTTTTGTTTGACACTCCGAGGATCTGCCTGCTCTACCCAGGTGCACCTCACCTGGTCCACTTAGTCCGTAGAGCCAGGAGCCTAGTCTACCCAGATGTACCTCACTTGGTCCACTTAGGCTTTAGAGTTTGTTGTCCACCTAGTCCGTAGAGCCGACAAGAGCCTGGTCTACCCAGGTGCACCTCACTTGGTCCACCACGTCCGTAGAGTTTGTCGTCTGTAGCTTACCCAGGTATACCTCACCTGGTCCACCTGGTCCGTAGAGCCTATCGTCTCTGCAACTTTGTTTGACACTTCGAAGATCTCCACCACATCGACTCAGTTTGGGACCATGGCTCTGATTCCAATTGTTGGGCCCAAATTATCTCCACATTGATATGATATTGTCCATTCTGTACAATTTTGTTTCTGGGCTAACTCCCAAAAACCACAAATCAATGAAGATGTTTCAATCCTATTAAACTCATAATCTTCCCATGAATATTTGATGTGGGAGTTTGTTGAACAATCCTAACACAATGATTATTATTGTGGAGTTTTATTTCTGTTATTCAATGGCTTATCCATGATAACATTTTTTTAGAACCATCCATGGTAACTTTTTGAACAGTAATCAGGAAACATTTGTTGTGGTGGTAACATGACCAAACTAATTCGTGTGGTTTATATGATGGAAGAACTTGTGAGATGATAAGTAGAAACATTATAATCTCATACCTAAACGCAAACTCCCCATGAACGAGTGGAATGTTTGATGAGATGGTAAGTGTAAGAACATCAAATTGGAAATAAACTCACAGAAGATGGGACTTGGCGCCCAACTGTGGTATAAAACTGTCTTAAAAGGCTTTTCTTTTTTCATTTTTTATGGTATTACATCAGTTATTAAAAATTAAAAATATGGAAACCGCCGCAATACCATTTCCAACTTCAATTGTTTATGGTTGGACCAATCCGTTGTGGATTGTGCCCAACCTAACATGTGTTTGTTTATGGGTTTGAGACAATATATTGTCTCCAACGCTCTTACACACATCATTAATTAAACTCAATTCTCAATACAACTTTAATCAATAATCATCATTCTTTAACTATCTCTTACACACATCATAAATCAAATCCAATTTCTAATACACCTTTATTCAATAACCAATCATTTTTTAACAAACTTTTACACACATCATCAATCAAACCCAATTCTCAATACAACTTTAATCAATAACTAGGGATGTACACAAGCCGAATCAAGCCGAACAGTCTAAGGCTCGAGTTCGGCTCGTTTAAGTTTTTATTGTATTCGAGTTCGGCTCGTGTTCGTTCGAGCTTCTAAAATTTTGTTCGAGTTCGGTTCGTTTTATAATTACTAGGTTCGCGAATAGTTCGAGCTCGGTTCGCCAAAAGCTCGATAACATAATAAGCGAACATAGTTCGAGCTCGAGTTCGTTAAGCGTGTAATTCTAAGCTCGCAAATAGTTTGAGCTCGGTTCGATAAAAGCTCGGTTCGGTTCCTATTGAATCCAATTTTATGCATTATTTAAATTTTTTTATATATATAAAAAATATTAATGAATAGTTCGCGAGCCCAGTTCGCGAGCCCTGCTCGCGAGCCCAGTTCGCGAGCTTGCGAACCAAACACCTATAGGCTCGAGCTCGGCTCGAAAAAAAATTCGAGCTCGATATTAAGCTCGAGTTCGGTTCGTTTAGGCCAACGAACGATTCCGAACGAATATATTTTCGAGCCAAGCCCCGAATAGTTCGCGAACAGTTTGGTTCGTGTACATCCCTATCAATAACCAATCATTCATTAACTATCTCTTGCACACATCAAATCACCTTTACCACCTTTTATAATATAAATCAAACTCCAACTCAATCTCCCAACCAATATAAACAAACACTCATTTATTTACTCCAACCTAAAAATTTCACTTTATTCTTCACAGCCTACAGTACTCCAGCCACCCACAGCCATAAACAAATATGCCCTTACTGTTAGCTTCATTTTACATTTTTTTTTTATTTTAAAGCCCATAACTAATGCGGTGAAAACAAGTCTTTCTAGACTATTTTATTTTTATATCAAGTAGGTCATGGTTCGGTGATGTCAGTTTTGGCTAAAATTTAATAGTCAAACTAACAAAATTAATTTCTAAATATCTCAAACTTTAACGAAACCAACTAAAAATATCCAAATCAATCGATCGGATTAGATCGATATCCCTTCAACATAAGTCATCGAAAGGATCTCGGAGGCCTACCAAAGTACAAAAGCCAAGATCTTTCAGAAAACGGATTCCTATTTGAAGTCTTCTTTCTCTTTCCCCCTCGGGATTCAGGAGGGAGGGGAAAGGCTTGGGCCTACCTATCCCGAAAGGACCCCATAAAAGAACGGGAGCTGTTGAGAGGTTCCATATTCTATTGCCGGGCCTCGTTCTTGTGACATGCTATGTTTCCCCTCTCTATTCCCAAGTAAGGGGTGAGTCCCATGCTTTGTGGATCGCGGTGTCAGACACTAATCCCTACAGGTGCCCTCCATGTTCTCAGTTCTAAGATCTCCTTGTTCTCTTCCCAGATTTTCCTCCATACCTTCGCCGCCTCCTTCATCATCTTGTTCCATCAGGGAACAGACACCTTCGATACCTTCTCTTTCACGAATGCTTTGCAAGTAAGATTTTGGCACATTTTCGAGCATTTTAAGTTGCTATTCCTCGGGATTTTTTCTATCCGCCATTCACATGATGTCCTTTTTCGGATCATTTATTTTTTAAATTTCATTTGATATTTGTTTCTCAAATAGGTACTTTTTGGTCAAAAATTCGGGATTTTTCGGGGGACAGGGGAGAGTGGAATCTCGTGTGTAGGGGTGAAATCCAAGGATCCACGACGGATCCTTTAGGACTGACCTTGCTTACACTCTCAAGACTGTTAGCTCGACCAAAAAGCCTATGTTTTCTCAAGCTTGTACGAAGACTTCAAAACGCAGTCTTTCTTTCTCTCAGTGAATGAATAACCTTCAGCAGACATAGAGACCATAAGCTTTCTATCCAGTACTTTGTCCACCGATCCTTCTTTCCATGCTCCTATCTATACTCTATACTGCAGCTTTCAGTGTATACTCCCCTGTACGGATTAATAGGTCTTGCCTTGGTGGGACTAGATCGAAGAGGCAACGGGTACTTCGACTGCCTTATATCAGGTGAAGAGAAGGGGGTGGTAGGCTTAGTAGGGCTCGAATGAGCGGTACGTTTCAACCAATTAAACTATAAGCCCTTACTGATCTCTACATGCAATTCGTCTAACAGACTTTCGCACCACTCTAGCTTGAGAGACAGTAGCCTTGACGAAGAGGATAAGATCGTCGCGAAGCTAATGAGCCGAAAAAAAGTGTCCAAGATGTTAAAATAGCGCCCTTTAAGGCCCGTGAAAGCACCGCTGCGACTGATTTCTAAAAGGTTTGAAACGTTGGTTTTTGAGACTCAAACCTTGCCTCCTCGGTTTTAGGTACTGGATCGTTTAAAGAAGAAGGGCTCAACAACTTGATCTACATCTACCTTAACATTTTTTGTTGGTAAAATATGGAATTTCTCTGCGTTTAAGCCATTTTATTTCCTTGAAATCTCTGACTTTGTGCCCTTATCCAGCCTACCCTTTGAACATTTGCGTCTAAGTAGCATTAAAAAACGATATACGGTGGTTTATCTCCATTGACCGAGTGAAGTAACTGCAGGCATGGCATCATAGGAAAAAATAAGAAAAAGGCCTTGATTGACATGTACGTAGGTTCTGGTGGGCACATAGACAACTCATTGTATTTCATTCTCACATCTTTGGTAGAGGTTCCCCTAACCTCCTGCACTCCAATGCCACGCCCTCATCCCACGCAATTCGGATTCGATTCTCTTTTCTTGGAAAAGCTTCGGGAAGAGAAGACAGACAGGACGATAAGCTATCAGATTCGGGTTGGATTGAGTCGGTTTGGCCGATTAATAAAAAAAATAAATAATTGATAGTACAAAAATAACGCAAATATCTTTTAATCAACTAATCAATGCCAAAAATATAAACATAAAAATCATTTAAAACATAGACAAAGTAGATTTTTTCGGAACCATAAAGTCCCGAGATGCCTTCATCCGATTAGCCCAGTTGGTTCTTGGTTTCTTAAGAACCAGAGTCTTTTTTTCCGTCTAAATAACAAAGTGGATTTTTTTTTTCTGCTGGTTACAAAAACT
The DNA here is from genome assembly GCA_958295605.1 of Ajuga chamaepitys. NCBI lineage: Eukaryota > Viridiplantae > Streptophyta > Magnoliopsida > Lamiales > Lamiaceae > Ajuga > Ajuga chamaepitys. Next base: position 54,658,797 of record OY282502.1, on the reverse strand, counting down.
CCATTCCCTTTTTTCACGATGATGCTTTTGAAAAATTATCTTCATTGATTCATGTAGAACACCTATTCCTTGATCTTGATAGTATCTATAGATACTTTTCAAGTTAGAAAAGGAGAGAATCACGCAATTTCTTGAATTATATATTTCTATAAAGTAGATTAGATATCGTACAAAACATTCCTCTAATGAATTCCTTAGGAACTTTTATAGTAAATGAAATATATAGAATTGTGATCAATCAAATACTGCAAAGTGCCGGTATTTATTATCGATCAGAATTGGACCATAATGGGATTTTGATCTATGCCGGTACCATATTATCAGATTGGGGAGGAAGATCAGAATTAGAGATTGATAGAAAAGCAAGGATATGGGCTCGCGTGAGTAGAGCTAGCAATTCGGCTCGCCTAGCCCAGCCCGGCCCAGCCCATCGGGCTAAGGTGTACGCTCGGGTTGGGCTTGGTGGGCCCGACATCTATTGGGCTGGTAAATGTATAGCCCAACCCGACCCACCTCTGGCTGGGTTGGCCCGTGCTTCTTTCCCCGGTCTTGCCGGCTCACCTCGACAGCCCATCACCTATTTTTTCTCCTAAACAACTTGTGTTATGAGAAATAAAAGATTTAAATTTAAACAATCACAACAAAAAAATCAACAAAATGAGAAGCTTAATTTAGAACTTGAGTTAAGTGTAGAATAAAAAAATATTTAATTAGTATTTACTAATTATTATTTAATTAAACTAAAAATCAATGGATAAACTAATAAAGTACCTACGTGTTGATGAAGTGATGCTCCCAGCGTGATACAATGATAATGAATGCTAAAGACTTACTTAACAACTTAAGGATGAGGGTGGGGAAAAGGGGATTCAAGAAAAAGATAAATAGAGGGCGGGCCGGCCCACGGCCCGTGGGCTACAATGGGCCGAAACCATGGGCCACGTCGGGCTGATGGGTCGGGCCTGGTGGGCCTGACAACCCCTGGGCCAGTAATTTTAGAGCCCAGTCCACCTAAAATATCGGGCCGGCCCATCGGGTTGGGTCGATTTTGCCAGCTCTATGCGTGAGTAGGAAACAAGAAATATCTATTCTGGTTCTATCATCAACTATGGGTTCGAATCTAAGAGAGATTTTAGACAATGTTTATTATCCTGAATTTCTTTTTGTCTTTTTTCGCTGACTGACTTCGGCTAAACATTTCATGCACCTATGATCGTTGTTGACTGTCTTCGACTGTGGTTTTTGTGTCTCTACTACAGGGTTCAATATTATAAACTTAAACTTTGAAATTAAATAAAGAAAAAAACTTCTAGCCATCAAAGTCTATACTTTTTCTTTTAGATAAAGAATAGTAGTATCGTTTGTATATATTTATTTGTGATTATAATTTATAAAAAAATTAAGGTGGGGACTATTAGCAGCTTACTAAATTTCTTAACGTAGCTCATCTGATTTAATAAATTAAAATATTATTGTAAAATAACTTGAACACCCTTACTAATGACAAAACATAAATACTTGAAAACAATAAATGCATAAAAGTAAAAAGAAATCTAATTTTTCTTCTTCCATGTTATCATCTTTAACCAGAACCATGCCCGTCATCAATGGAGGGCCTACATTGCAAGAGTTCATCAATGAAGAGTCTAAATGACAAAGAATAATAATAATTTGGACAAAGCCATCTCGTTTTATTTGTTTTCGTCACTTTTACGATTATTATGAACTATTTTCTCTTAGATTTAATTTGGAAAATAGATCGGTTTTAGTTATCATTCGACAACACAGGTCGGAAGATCGTTCGACTTTCATGGTGATGTCAAGATCGAGATGTATTACACAAATATGCAGAACTTTTACCAAATACAAAAATCAAACCCATTTTCACATATTTAATCTATCATTCCCTCAACCTAAATCTCAATACTTCCTTCTCTGTTTCGTCGCTGTCGAATTGATTTTTTTTCTTTGAAGGGTAGAGCTAAGATGTGTATTCTAATTTTCCATACGAAGTAAAACGATGACGTGGTACCTTCAGATTTAAGAGAAGACCTCGCCTCCAGTTCTCCCATGAGATCATTTGTTACACTTTAGTGTTACATCTTGTATTTTACTACATTCACTAGTCGATATGTGTATGGCATGGTATCACAAATTAATATATGTCAGGTAGTGAATTAAGTGTAAACAGAGGATGAAACACGTATTATAACTGAGAATCCGAATTGTCCAATTCCAGTGAAGACCCGACATATGTGGAGGATAAAAGAAATCATGGAAAGTTGTTTTATGAATTTTATATTTTTCTGAAATTAACGTGGTTTTCCAAACTATAAACACTTCTACACTTACTCAACAACTGCTTTTTCTAATTCTTCTCCAACTACTTACCTCAATCAATTTATTTAGCCAATAATTCATTACCAGTCTCAACCGCAGCCAATGACGGAGCCGTTGGACCTCCCTCAAATCTTCATGATTTCGTAGGGGTATTTCGTAATTTAAAATATTTATTTTATTTAGATAAAAATAAAAAAGTTTTCCTAAAAAATTAAATAGGTTTTCTATTAGCTCAAATTAGTATATCTTATTTCTAAGTAATTATTTACGAGCATTTCTACTCAAAAACACTAAATGCAATAAATAAAAATTAGAAGGAAAAGTACCGGAAAAATTATTTTGATTTTTTAATACTTAATGTTTCATTAATTACCTTCCCATATTGGGGTTTTACATCCTGCTTTTACTAGCAGTAGCCACATTTAATATTATGGAATATTGATTTCTTATTTTTAGCTAAAAATGTGAGTAACGATTATTCATTTCAATTTTTCTATTATATAGTTGATTATCTAGTTATGTGAAAGTAGTAACATATTTAATTTTATACCTTTATATAAATAATATTTGTTTTATTTTAAATTTTAGATTGGTATATGTTATTTTATTTTAACACTATAGTTGGGTCCCCCTAACTAAAAATTCTGGCTCTGTCACTAGGCGCAACGCCAACCAAACACACCCATAGAGTTATCAATATACTCCTTTCATTCCATAATAATTGACGTTCTACCTAGTTTTTTTTTTTTTTTTTTTAATTAATTGAGTTTTAGATATTTTTCATAAATTCTATTAATTTTTTCCTTGGGCTCAATCTTAAAATATTTCTACTTTTTAACTTATCACAAATTTGATCAAATCTTTGTTCCCTTAAACAAATATTAGATAAGGATATATTCGTCAAGTTATTTAATTCTTAATTATTATCTCTTATTCTAAAATCTCATTGATTATGAAATGGGAGGAGTATATTTTTTTAAGGGAGTTTTCAATATACATTGATAAAAGTGAAATAAAATCTATAGCGTGTTACACATTTGGCAAAAGCAGCCAACTACAATAAATTGTGTCCAACATTTTCTGTCTTTTTTTGTTTCTTCATTGTGTGGTGGAGTCAAATCGGTAGATGTACATAAATATTATTTATTAAATAAAAATATAAAATTATGAGTTTGAATTTTACAAATGTTGTATCAATTTTTTGTCAAACAATGAATTTGAAAATTTTGAATTTAAAAATTCTTTCACAAATTCACCATAATCCAAACAAGAAATTTCAAATTGGATTCAAATCTAAGGATTTTAAAATCTATTTATTTTAAATTCCTTGAAAAATTAAATCCCTCCATCCAAATGAGGCCTAACTTATTTTAAGATCTTAATATCTTATCAATGAAAAACTTATTCAAGGTTTTATCTATGAAAGACTTAAATTAATAGAGTAAAACAATGAGTTACGGTGGACAAATTCCGTCGTGAAAACGGAATAATCTTTGAAAAAATCTTATAGTCCTTGAAGCAGACACACCGCCGCTGCCTTTCAACCCTTTCTTTCTTCTCTCTTGAATTTTGCAATTGTTTATTCATCACAGTCACCTCCTGTGGCGTTCAAATTTTCCAAGATTTCATATCTTAATTTCTGGGGATGATAAATTATACTGCGCTACAATCATATCTTTCTTCTTTCTTCTTTCTGTTTTCTCTCTTTTCATTGTCATATCTATTCGCCTCTTCATTTTCCTTTCACTCTTTTTCTTTATTTTGGTTTTTTATGTTTCTATAATATTTTATTATTTTATTAATAATATTTTTCTTTAAACAATTTAATTTAATAAATAAAGGGTATAATTGGTATTCAATAGGTTGTACTAAGAATTTTATACTAATTTTTAAACAATAGTGAACTGCATTGAAAAATTTTATGGGCTGCAAATAGCAGTGCCTTTCTAGTTTTGCTCATTTAAGAAACCATAATATGACAAAGTCTTATATACATCAGTTGTACGGTGTAATTTGAGGTGGATATTAGAGATTATGCTTAAAAATATTATTCGTGATACCTTTATCCAAAACATGTGATGCATTTACACAAAAATAATAATACATTTTTTCCATGACAACCTACTCAAGCAATATGGCAGAAGCAAAAACTATAAATACAATATTTGAGAATGTTTCAATTTATATGCGCTATACTCTTATATAATTTACACCCACTAAAATTATCGGATTTTAATTATATTCTGTAATTCTTTTATAGGGCCAATCTAATTGGCTACAATTTGGCTGGCCACATTAATAAAATAAAAAATAAAAACAAAGAAATTCCCAGAAAAAAACTGAAAATTCACCAAATACCCCTGGCCCTTTTTGCTCCAAACCTCAGTTATTTGCTGCCGATTTATTCCTGATACTGCTAATCACTCCCTCCTCAGTATGAATAGTATCCCCCCAATTTTTTTTTTTCGTTTTTCTCTTTTTTCCGTATTATAATTACTCTCTCCTAATCCCTAAAAAAACGCAAAAGCATTGAGAAGTGAGAACACAACTTCTATTCTAAATCTCACAGGTGAAACGCTCCATTTTAGTCCTATTTCATACAATACAACATCTTCTACTTCCATTGCAATTCATACACAACACGCAGGGGCGGGGCAATCAAATCGGGGACCCTGTGCGAATTCATAAAATCGGGCCTTTTTTCTAACTAAAAAAGACATGTATGTTTTCTAAATTATAAATTAATGTCACACTACATGGTTAGGGCTGTTAACGAACAGAGCGTTCGATAAAAAGCTCGTGTTCGAGCTCGATTAACGCTTGTTCGAACACATTTATTTTTGTTCGTTAATTAACAAACAGAGCTCGAACACTGACGGGCTCGTTCGTTAAAGGCTCGTGAACATGATTTAGGCTCGCATAAAATGATAATAATAAAATTAATATTACTAATAATATTTATATATGATTTATGCAGCTCATTTATTTAAAATGCCCATGAATTTATTGTTGACATAATAAAAAACAATTTTTTTTTTTTTTTGGAACTAGAATAATATATAATATTTGCATTTACGAACACAAAATGTTAATCAACTTGGTGTTCGTTAACGTTCGCGAACAGTTCGCGAACATTAACAAACACCAAATTAACAGGCTCGGCTCGAGCTCGATTCGCTTAAAATTTAGCAAAACTACTCGAACAATCCAAGGATCGGCTCGGCTCGTTAACAGCCCTATACATGGTAGCATATAAAACAAAATACAGAAGATATAACATTCACTTGAAAAGAGTAGCTCTATTAGCATATTTAGAAACAAAATCACTAATTACACTTTCATTATCAATCTCTTCCAAGAGATCACATTCAATCGACATCAAAGCAAGTCCATTTAATCTTTCTTGCGACATAGTTGTTTCTAAATAATATTTTAAAAATAAACGAACAAAATATATATACATATATACTGTATGGGCTAAATTAATTTGGGGCCCCAATTTTTCGGGGCCCCTGTGCGATCGCTCATGCTGCACAGGGGCCAGCGCCGTCCCTGACAACACGTGTATATAATGACATCACAATACATCATAAGTGATAATTTGGTATTATTAACATAATATATTGTAGAAGATGTTGTACCAAATGCGGTAGAAAATTCGAACTGGAACCGCTCATTCCGGCGGCGAATTGTTTTTTTCCAAATCTTTCTGTGTAAAACAGGTGAACGTGGCGAGTAATGGTGTTTCTGGGGGATAAAAAAGTTTTGAAAAAATAATTGTTGATGAATATATGTGGGAATCCTATGTATAGAGGAGAGATGAGAGACGATTTTAAATTAAATATCACTTATCCAAAATTTCAAATCTCAGTATGTCTAACAAATTCAATTAAGTGTAATGAGGACTGTTAAGAAGGTGAGCTAGGCATATTGAAAGTAATTTCTGTAAGTGGTAATGTATTTCTGTAATGTATTTCTGTATATCACAAATTGGAAGAAACAATGCAGACTTAAATAGAACCCAGCTACAACTATTTGCCTATCGGCTATTGCCACGTGGCATATCTACATCATAAAGAGAAAAACAAAAAATCAGATATGACTCAGCATAACAGAAAATCACAGCTCATCATCTCATGCATATTGCATGTTCTGTTACTGAGAATGTGCTCAGCTCACACGCTGAGCTCGTGCTTCAATCAGCAAATCAGTAATTGTAATCTCAACACCCCCCCCTCAAGTCGGAATGTCGGTACTGGAGCACATGCCGAACTTGAGGAGAAAAAAATGGAAAGCAGAACCGCCAAGAGCTTTGGTGAGGACATCAGCCAATTGATGTGAAGTAGAGATGTAATGAGGAGAAATGAAGCCAGCTTTAAACTGATTCCGAACAATGTGACAATCGATATCGAGATGTTTAGTGCGCTCGTGAAACACGGGATTTTCAGTTATATGAATGGCAGCTTTATTATCACAATAAAGAGGAATAGGAAGAGGCACCAGAAGATGGAGATCATTGGCAATATAAGACAGCCACTGTAATTCACAAACGGTGGAGCTGAGAGAGCGATATTCAGCCTCGGCAGAGGACTTAGAAACAGTGCGTTGCTTCTTAGTTTTCCAGGAAACTAAGGACTGACCAAAGAAGACAGCATAGCCAGTCAAAGATTGCCGAGTATCGAGACAAGTGGCCCAGTTAGCATCACTATATGCATGAAAACGTTCATCCTGGCCAGCAGTATAAAAAATCCCATGAGACGGAGTGCCCTTGAGGTATCGAACCAAGTGAAGCCCAGCCTCCCAATGAGCCGTAGTAGGAGCAGACATGTATTGACTAAGCTGTTGAACAGAAAAACAAAGATCAGGCCGCGTAAGATTAAGATACAGCAACTTGCCCACAAGACGTCTGTATTTCTCAGGATCAGGCAGGAGTGGACCCGTTTGAGCAGAAAGATTGAAATTTTGTGGAAAGGGTGTAACCACAGGTTTGCAACCAGTGAGACCTGTAGCAGAAAGCAAATCAAGAACATATTTGCGCTGACTCAAATGAGTGCCAGCAGAACTGCGTAATATCTCAACACCAAGAAAGAACTTGACAGGGCCCAAATCTTTAATGGTGAAAAGCTTGTCTAGATGTCGCTTGAGATCGACGATTTCATGTTCATGACTCCCTGTAATTAATAGATCATCAACATAGGCCAACAAGAAAAGAGAAGAGCTGTGAGAATGCTTAACAAAAAGACATGTATCACTCAAGGATTGTTGCATCCCATAAGCTGTTAATTGTGCAGTGAACTCCAAATTCCACTCTCGGCTGGCTTGTTTCAGCCCATATAAACTTTTCTTAAGTAAACAAACGTGTCCAGGAGGCACTTTAGAATACCCTTCAGGTGGTTTCATGTAAACCTCCTGATGTAGAAAGCCGTGCAAGAAGGCATTGTTAATATCAATATGATGCAAGTGCCATCCTCGTTGTGTGGCTAAGGCAATCAGTAGTCTCACAGTAACAACTTTAGCAACCGGGGAGAAACTATCGAAATAATCAACCCCATATACTTGGTTAAAACCCATAGCTACTAACCGAGCTTTATACAACTCAACCCCGCCATCAGCTGTTCTTTTTATCTTATATACCCATTTTGAACCAATGGGTCTCTTGCCAAGTGGGAGAGGAACAATATCCCACGTCTGATTCCTTTCCAGGGCTTGCAATTCAGCAGTCATTGCATCTTGCCATTCAATATACGCTGCTGCTTGAGAATAAGAAACTGGTTCTGGCAGAGACTCATCAATTTTGGCCAAGAAAGCAGAATAAACAGAGGAATAGAAGGGAGGCTTAACATATGGGAAAGCAAGAATTGAGTAAGTTGTACCTGACTTATGCGAAGCCGGGTCAACTGGTACTGCAGAAGCCGAAACATGCGAGCCTACGACATAATCTGCCATCCAAGCAGGGGGTTTCCTATTTCGGACAGGTCTTGACAACTCTGGAGCACTAGGTAATGTAGAAGATGAAGGAAGAGAATCTGGAGCTCTAAAGACTGGTATATGTGTAGGAGAATCAGTCACATCAGGAGTGTTATCGAAGATCCCTGGATCAAAATGTAAAGGAACGGGTAATGGCTGGTTCTCAGAAGAGGTATTACGGTAAGGAAACTTGTTTTCACAGAAGACAGCATCCCGGGAGATAAGCAGAACCTGGTTATCAATATCAAACAACCTGTAACCTTTCACTCCTGCGACATATCCTAGAAAAATACATCTATGGGCTCTAGGCTCAAATTTTTGTTTATGAGGGAGGATTTTGGTGGCAAAACACAGACAACCAAACACCTTTAAAGAAGTATAATCAGGAACAAAACCATGCAAAATTTCATAGGGTGTTTTCCAGTTTAAAACGACAGTGGGAAGAACATTAAGAATATGCACTGCAGTTAAGAGAGAGTATGGCCAGAAGTGTGCTGGTATATTGGATTGAATCATCAGAGCCCTAGCGATCTCCAAAATATGTCGATGCTTTCTTTCAACAACACCATTTTGTTGTGGAGAATAGGTACAAGATTTTTGATGAATGATCCCATGGCTATGTAGAATGGATTGTGTTTTATTGCTCAGAAATTCTGTACCATTATCAGTTCTTATAGTTTTGATATGTTTCTGGAACTGAGTGTTAATAAGATGAAAAAATCTATCCAAGAGAGCTGGAATTTCAGTTTTATATTTTAGTAGATAGATCCATGTGCATCGGCTAAAATCATCAACCAAGGTAAGCATGTAGGGAGTATTGGTCGAAGAAGGCTGAGAATAAGGTCCCCATAAGTCTATATGGACAATATCAAAAATAGCATTTGATGTAGAATCACTAGGTTTGAAAGGCAAACGACATTGTTTAGCTTTGTGGCAAACAGAACAATCTTTGATAGAATCAGAATTACAGGAAGGCTTAATACATTGTATGTGTTTCATACAACTCAAAGAAGTATGACCTAGCCTATCATGCCAAACAGATAAAGGAAGAACAGACATGGAATGACAAGTGGATGATGGGTTGCTGGATGACAGTATGTATAGACCTCCATGTTCCTTTCCTACAGCCAGTATCTTCCCAGATTCATGGTCCTGAAGAGAACAACCAAATTTAGTAAAATGAGAAGTGATAGAATAAGCCTTCACCAACTGAGTAATTGACATCAGATTATACTTGAAAGCAGGAATGAACAGAACATTTTCCAGAACAATATGCTCATTAATCCTTACTTCTCCTACTTGTGGAACTGTTCGATTGGTTCCATCTGGTAGGAAAACCTTGACTGGATTTTCCAGATTGGAAAGGTTCATAATCTGTTTCGCATCAGAACAAATATGTCTACTCGCCCCAGTATCAATTATCCATACATCATCATTTAAAATTCCAGGAATAGTGAGAATCGTTTCATTATAATGAGTACCTGCAAAATCAGCATAATGTGCAAAGGTCAAGGCCTCATTATTCTGACCTGCTGCAAGTTTCCCCTCCATATATTTGGCCACTTCTTGTTGAATCAAAGTTGTAAAATCAGGAGTACTTTGCTTGCTAACATGCTGCGTTATTTCTTCCCTCTGCTGAACCGTATTGCTGCCCTCTACCATGTTAGCAGAGCTACTGTTCTTTTGTTGCTCTCTCAATTGCTTATACCATTCTGGATAACCGTGTAGCTTAAAGCATTCGGATACTTCGTGACGAGCACCTCCACAATGAGTGCAATGCAACTTATCCCTTTCTTCCTTTGTCATCCTCTGAGATTGCCCCCTTCCTCTACCAGTAGTGAAATTCCCAATGGCCTTCTTAGGATATGCTGCCTTGTTGTTATTCCCTCTGCCAAACTGAGTTGGTTTTCCACTTAGAGTATTACCTGCCATCAGAACAGGTGTTTCAAGCGGATCAGCTGTATTGTGATGACTATTCTTCTGTTTCTCCATTTTCAAAATCATGGAATATGCTTTGTTTAAACTGGGCAATGGTTCCATCATTAAGATCTGATCCTTAGCACTATTGAAATCCTCATGCAAACCCATTAAAAACTGCATCAATTTTACATTGGCCTCATATTCACTCATAGCCTTGGCAGAACCACAAGTGCAAACAGGAATGGTCATTAAGTTGGCGCATTCTTCCCACAAACGTTTAAGCTTAGTGAAATACGTCACAACTGGTAGATTTCCTTGGGTGAAATTAGTAATTTCCTTTTGCAGCTGATAGAGAAGAGGCCCATTTGATTCTCCATACCTTTCATTGATTTCGCTCCATAAATCCTTCGCACTTTCAATATAATTGAACGCATCTGCAATATCCTTTGTGAGAGAATTAAGTATCCATGAGGTGACCATGGAATCCACCTTTTCATACTGTTCATACTCAGGGGTTCCTTCTTTTGGAATTGTGAAGCTCCCAGTAATAAAACTTAGCTTTGATTTGGCCTTGAGAGCTAATTTAACAGCTCGACTCCATTGTAAAAAATTTGTGCCATTGAAAGGGGTGGTAACCAGCACCATGCTGGGATGGTCTGCACCATGAAGGAGTAATGGATCTGACTCCTTTGCGTAGGGCTGAAACATGGGAGTTCTGGACGATTCTTCTTTCTCAACAACATTATTAATGATCACCATCTCACTACCAATCTTAACCATGGCTGCTCTGATACCATGTTAAGAAGGTGAGCTAGGCATATTGAAAGTAATTTCTGTAAGTGGTAATGTATTTCTGTAATGTATTTCTGTATATCACAAATTGGAAGAAACAATGCAGACTTAAATAGAACCCAGCTACAACTATTTGCCTATCAGCTATTGCCACGTGGCATATCTACATCATAAAGAGAAAAATAAAAAATCAGATATGACTCAGCATAACAGAAAATCACAGCTCATCATCTCATGCATATTGCATGTTCTGTTACTGAGAATGTGCTCAGCTCACACGCTGAGCTCGTGCTTCAATCAGCAAATCAGTAATTGTAATCTCAACAAGGACAATTTATGAATAATTGTAACTACAATTTTTGTGTATAAATAATTAAACACAAAAAGTTTGTTCAAACTGAAATTATCGAATCAAAACAATATCGCAGTACAATCTCTAAAATTCCCCTGATTCTTCTCTTCAATTGTTTTATGCCTTCAAATTCGGAGTTGACTTTGGTCTTCCTCGGTTTTTGAGCTTTCAATTGAATAACGTTGACCCAAATGCTTGAAAGCTTGATTTTTTATCAAATGGTCTACTTGAATGATCGTTCGAAGAACAACTTCGGAGATTGTGATGAATGTAGACGAACACCTTCGAATATCTATCTTGGAAAAGTCGATTGGAGGGCCTCGATACCTTGTTCTTCGAAGATTGTGATGACTGTAGACGAACACCTTCGAATATCCTCAATACCTTGATCTCGAATCGAATGTTGTTTCTTGACGGACTTCTTGAGAAACGCCGAACTTCGCTCTGGAATTCTTCACTTGCTTCTTGACTTGTGTTGTTTATGATTTTGGTGGAGAATTGAGGGCCTATTTATAGTTGTAGGATGGGAAAGCCCTAATGAGCTTTAGTCTGAACGGAGCGATACGATTAGTCCTTCACAATATCATTATCCATAAGATAATTTTTAAATTATTTGTATTTAACTTAATAATTACTGCAACAACTTGACACATGGAGCATTCTGATTGATCCAGCATGACTTGATGTTTATCCTCATCTTCATGGATAATTACTAAATTAAGTTAATTTAATTTAGTAATATCTGCATCATCTTGACACGTGGCATCTTCCCATTGGTCAATAAAATACATAACAAATCATCAACTAAATTGACTATTTAATATAGGAATTATATTTAATTAATTCCTAACATTAAAATAATCAATATAAAATTGATTCTCAACATATATTTTATTACGTGACGCATTTTAATTTGATACGAAATTTGCGTATCAACAAATGCCCCCTCGAGACTTGTTCATGGACGATATGTCTTGGAGTCGATAAGTCTCAAACTAACTTTCGAAATTCCTCTAGACATATTGATATTTTTATACTCTTATGAAGGAGTTCTTCATTTGAACTTGGATTTGGATTTGTAGATGGTTTATACTCGTACCAATGAGTACTTCATTTGGATTTGTATTTGTATTTATAGATAGATTATACTCATATCAAGGAGTTCTTCATTTTGGCTTAGATTTGAATTTGTCGATAGTTTATACTCGTATCAAAGAGTTCTTGATTTGAATTTGACGATAGTTTATACTCGTATCAAAGAGTTCTTCATTTGGACTTAGATATGGATTTGTAGATAGTTTATACTCGAATCAAGGAGTACTTCATTTGAGTTTGCCGATCCAATTTGACGAAATCAATAGCTTGACAGACTTGAAGCTTGGATCCCTAAACTCGGAGCAACTTAGGAGAGGAAAACATAATAAATAAGACTGAACTTATAATATTTCTAAGCTGTCTAGGTACCCCGGTGAGAGGGATAAAGTCATAACGTAGTTCAAATTTTAACTTTGTGTTTTGTTTTTTTTTGGGGGGGAGGGGGGTGCCGTGCACAGTTTATACTCATGCAGGTCAGGAATGACTATTCTTTAACCACTTTAGCCAAAGTGGGGTAAGTTAGCATTTTAACCACATACTTTACTTTTGGTGGTCGCCGTGCACAGTTTATCCTCATATGGGCCAGGAGGTGTTCTTTCTTTCTTTCTTTCTTTCTTTTTTTTTTCTTTTTTTTTTTTTGCGCATCAGGCTCACGTGAATTTCAAGAACTCTCCGTTGAAGGGACCGACTCGTACACCATGTTCAAGTTCAAGCAGGGTCTTTTCAACATCTTCCTCTTCTAAATATCTATCTTCGTATTTGCTTCCTTGTTTTCCGTCATGTAGCATGGGGTTTCACCAAGACCATTATCTTCCAAGATAGCTGTAAGATTTGTTTTTGCATTGCCTTCATCTAACACTATTTTTCCTTGCTGAGCTAGCTGCATGACCTTGTCTTTGAATACAAAGCAGTCTTCTATTGAATGTCCCACCAACCGATGATACTTACAATACTTTGGGTCATCAGTCCACCTAGCTTCTTCGGGTCGCTTCATTTCGGGTAATTCAATGAGATTTGCTTCCGTTAAGTCATCGAATATCGCAGAGATAACGGAGTCCAAGAATGGGTATTATTTTAATTGCATCTCTTTCAGAGTGAACTTTCTTTACCCATGGTCTAGAAAGATGTCTTTCCCTTTGCAAGTTTTATTGTCTTCTTTTCGGCCAAACTTGATGGGCATTGCAACTACCGTTATGGACTCTTGGTTTGTAGGTGTGGTAAAGGGTTTGCTCCCTTTATTCCAATCTTATCTATTGCTGAAATCTGCGGGGCTCTTGAATTGGCGGCCCTTCTGCTCCACTTGTAGTCATGCTTAGCTCCATTTTTCCTAAGCTCGAGTAGTTAATTCCTCAAATGTATGTGGACGAATTCCTTGCAGAATATACCGAAGGCCCCACTACATCCCTTGGGTACATATCTCAATTGCAGAAGCTTCAGATAGACGATCTTTGCAATTAATGCTCAAATTCCTCCATCGGTCGATGTAATCGACTACAGACTCTTCTTTCCATTGTTGTGTGCTGGTCAACTCAATCATATTGACGGTTCTACGAGTACAATAGAAACAATTGAGGAACTGTTGTTCAAATTGATCCCAACTGTCAATTGAGTTTGCATCCAAGTCGGTGTACCAATCAAATGCATTGCCCTTCAGAGATCGAACAAATTGTTTCACCAAGTGGTCACCATTAGTTCCGGCATCATTGCATGTCTCAATGAAGTGGGATATATGTTGTTTAGGGTTGCCTTTTCCATCGAATTATTGGAACTTGAGTGGCTGATAACCCGTTGGCATCTTCAAGTGGTCGATTCGTTGAGTATACACTTAGTGTATGTGAAAGAAGGCTTCGAGCTCCCCTCGAATTTGCCTTTGATAGTTTCCATGATGATCTCCTTGAGTTGGTCAACGAGAATCATCCCATCAGCAGATACTTGAATGTCTTCTAGAGACGTTTCCTTGTCAATGACATCACATTTTGTAGATGTTTCAACATCGCCTTGAACTTCAGCTGGTTATTTGCCAGGAGCACGACTTGTATTGCCGTTGTCAATCTTACTCCTCAGGATTTCAATCTTCGAGTCCTGCTCTTAGATATATTTTGAAAGTCCTTCAATGTCCTTAGTTAGACTTGCAAGTTGTTCTTCAAGAGTTGAAGCATTCTTCGTCATGACGTGTGCTACTTTTGAACTTGAGGAAGAATGAGGAGTAGAGCATGCAGAGTCGTCCTTCTCATTTGTTACGTTAGCAACAAGATGTTGTGAACTCCTGTCAACAATTTCGAAAGATGATAATTGTGATTGGAGAGTTTTGGACATTGGTACACGTGTCCCGTGCACGCACTTTAGGGCGCTTTTAGTGCCAATATAATGTCATTAATGTGCATAATCATGTGTATTTAGTGTTTTTGTATTCTCATGGGAAAAAATAATGTGTTTGTGTTATTTATGTGCTAAAACAGGTTCAATTAGACCAAAAACAGGAAAACCGGACCAAGAGGGGTGAAACAACAAAGGAAGAGGCAAGACTTGGTCGCGCAAGGCAGTCCTCGCCAGTGGAGAACTCCACGGTCGCGGGGCATCTCACCCGCGCCGCAGGGAAGGGAACATAATAGATCTTAATTTTCAACCCCCCAAAGGCCGCGCCCGCGGAGGGTTCAATCCGCGCCCGCGTACATCTGTGCCCGTGCTCGCGGAGGATTCAATCCGTGCCCGTGGACAAAGGCTCATAAGACTATGAAGAAATCAAGCATCCAAGTCCATGACCGAAGAGCTATGAAGACCTCGACCGTGGTATTTTACTCCACGTTCGAGGAGTGAAGCCAAGCCACGACCGCGGCCCTAAACCCTAAACCTTTACCTATTTCCACGGCTGCGGACCATCTTCATGCCGCGACCGCGGCGAGCAACCTCTGTTTCCTTTAGCAAACAAGATTTTGCCTATTTTTTACCAGCACTTTTCTCTCTTATATATATATCCTCCTATTCGAATTTACCCTATCTTGGGCACAAATTTGGAGCACTTTTCAGCCACCATCACTTTCAAAGAGGAGAGAAGGGCAAGAAGGAGTCATCTCATCTTCCCCATTGATCAACCTTGGATTTTATCATTCTATTTTCATGATTTCTTGTATTTCCTTTAATTTTCTGTTAGTTTTGGGTAGAATAGGTGATTATGTTGAACCTTGATTGAAGATAAATATGTGATTATTAGCTTTTGGTGTTACACTTTTTATGCAATTTAAATGTTCTATAATGCTTATTTGAATTGTCTCATGCCTAGATGCTTGTTTTAGGATTGAACACCCTTTATGAAGCATTTATTGTATGTTGCTAGAGATTGAAATTCACTTTCCGTGATTGTTGAAGCTTCAATCTCCCTTAGTAGTGAACAATTCTTGATATCATTGGTGGCATTATAGAGTTTGACCTCTAAACCCGATCGATTCGAGGTTTATGTCTTATTTATCCCGTTGTTCTAGTTGGGTAGGGATAAATCGATAAGTGGACCTTCGATTTATCCACAATTAAGGAACAACACAATTTACATAAGAGGACCTTGTAGATTGTGGTATAAGGGTTTAAATTGCACTAAATTGGGGCGTCAACAATAATCCATAGGTAGTCGGATTCAAGGGGATACTAGATCGAGGGTAGGCCTTTTTAATATATTAAAAAAACCAAAAATATTTGTTTGTTGTCTTTCTTTGATCCTTTGATTAATATAAAACACCAAAAAAATCTATTGCTTTTCTAGATTGGTAGTAAATACTTGGTAGACTTTAGTTGTTAGACTCAATCAAATCCCCCCCCCCCCCTCCATTTACATGCTTATGTTTATTGCTTTTATTCCAACTTAAATCACTAATTGCTTGAAATATTTGAATTAACGCTACTCAATCGTTCTCCGTGGGATCGACTCGGACTTACCACTTTACCTAGTAAAATCAGGAAAGTTCGAAAATCAAATTAATATTCTAATTTGGTAGGACAAACGGTTCAACAATGCGTTAGTTTTTCTTTACCTACCAAATTTGGCGTCGTCGCCGGAGAACACAGTGTGTAGTGTTATTTTTCTTTTCAAGCACCATCTCTAGCATATTAATTATCTATTGTATTGCTTAACTAGTAATTGACACTTACTAGTTTGTGTGATTTTGGTTGTGTAGTACATGTTCACCCGCTCCCCAGGAAACAAAGGGCTTTGGTTTGAATTGAATATTGTTGAGAAAGAAAGAATACTAAGAAGACGAGCTCGATTGCTTGACGGGATTCGGATGACTTTTGAAAGCCTCGACATTGAGAGCGGAGAATCAAGTGAACCTGAAGCAATGGCAGCAGAACGAGAACCTGAGAAGGCACTGAAAGAATTGGCCAAGACAAGGGTCAACCAAGAACCATTGTGTATTACTTTCCCCGAGATTGGAGCCGATACACAACCAAGAACCATTGTGAACTTACTACCCTCCTTTCATGGCATGGCTGGGGATGATCCACATAAGCATCTAAAAGAATTTCACGTGGTATGCTCTTCCATGAAACCGGCACGAGTCACTGATGAACAGATAAAGCTTCGAGCCTTCCCATTTTCTCTCAAAGATTTGGCTCGTGATTGGCTTTACTATCTTCCGGCTGGCTCGGTTATCACGTGGGATAAGATGAAATCTCTCTTTTTGGAAAAGTACTTCCCAGCATCAAGGGCCACAAACATTCGAAAGGGGATAAGTGGTATCCTGCACATGCAAGGGGAGACGCTATATGAGTACTGGGAAAGATTTAAGAAGCTCGTGTCGCGTTGTCCTCAACATCAAATAATCGAGCAACTGCTGATTCAATATTTTTATGAGGGCTTGTGTATAGTTGACAGAAATATGATTGACAGTGCGAGTGGAGGGGCATTATCAGACAAAACACCCACTGAGGCTTGGGCCCTTATTTCGTAGATGGCTGCGAACACGCAATAGTTTGGAACTAGAGAGAGTGTCAGATCAAGTCAGGGAACCCAAGGATCCGATATAGAAGACCGGTTGGATCAGTTGACGAACCTTGTGAGAAAAGTGGTTGCTGGAAGTACGCCTAGCCCTAAACGTGCAGAGTGTGTCATGTCACAGATCACAACACTGACAATTGCCCGGTTCTAGGAGTGGATATTAAGGCCCATGCAAATTCTTGTCACAATTGATACGAAAGGCCAAGGTCACCTCCGGAAAGAAGGAAAAATGACCCGTATTCGAACAGCTACATCCGGGATGGTGGAATTATTCGAATTTCAACTACGGTCCTCAGAATCAGAATGTTCAGAAACCGGGAGAATAGAGCCATCAAAATAGTCCTCCCTTCCCAAAGGGAGTTTACCAATAGAAAGCACTGATCGAGTCAAATCCTTCGGACCCATCCCTTTCAGATATTGTTAAGAGCCTCGCGAATAGTACAATCTAGTTGCAGAAGGACAACAATTCGAGATTCACCAATCTCGAAACTCAAATGAGCCAAATCGCCTCTGCCATGTCAATGCTAGAAAACACCCAAGTGGAAAAGTTACCGGCTCAACCGGAGGTCAATCCGAAAAATATGAGTGCCATTGTTGTTGTTAATGAAGAGTTACTTGGAGACCCTTAAAAGCCCGGGTATACTTCACAGGCAAAGACTGAAGAATTGCATGAAAATCTGAGGACAGAAGAGATACCAATTCCCCAAGTGGCCGAGGTTCAAGTTCGGACACCGAAGTGGAAGATTGCTAAGGAGTTGAGAAGACCAAAGGAGGCATTAGCTGCATGCTTTCCTGATCACCTACTGCCTTTTCCTACCAAGAGACACTCTTCACAGAACGAAATTGAAAATGTCAACGTGGGAATCTTGAGAAGCGGGAAGATACTTGAAAAGGAGAAGATAAGAGATGAAGAAAAAGGCAACGCAGAGTACACCACGGCCGCAGGAGGAAAACCCCTCGATCGTGGGGAACCTCAAGCCTCGCTCGAGGGAATATCATGCCTCGACCGTGGCCAACGGGACAGATTAGGTGGAAAGTACACTGGAAGAGCTTTCGCGCCCGCGAAAATTAGAACCTCGACCATGGAGTCTGAAAAACATGACCGCGGAAGGAAACAACAAGAAACAGGGGGCCATTCTGTTCCATTTTCCACGACCACAAACTTGCATGCCTCAACCGTGGGAAATCCCAAGCCCGCGGCCCCTAGTTCAACCTCGATCGCGGCATCTGAAAGTTCAAGACCAAATTTTCCAACCCCTCCACTTCCGTTTCCGAGTCAAATGAAGAGGTTTCTAGACAGAAATAGAGACAATGGAGGTATTCAGGAAAGTGGAAATCAATATTCCCTTGGTGGAAGCCGTAAAACAGATTCCTCGATATGCAAAGTTTCTGAAAGACTTGTACACAAACAAAAGGCGAATACAAGAGAATGAGAAGGTCCTTATGGGGGAAAGTGTTTCGGCGGTTTTCCAGAAAAAGATGCCACAGAAATGCAAGGATCCGGAAATGTTCGTCATCCCGTGTAAAATTGGTAACACTAGAATAGAGAAAGCCATATTAGATCTAGGGGCATCCATCAATGTGATGCCCAGTTTTATTTTCGATAGCTTAAACTTGGGGCCACTGAAGGATACGAGGGTGGTCATCCAATTAGCCGACCGAAGCACCTCGTTTCCGGACGGGGTGATTGAGGACGTGTTAGTTGAGATGGATAACCTCATATTTCTAGTGGATTTCTATGTGCTGGATACGCATGGAGATTCGTCAAATTCCACTCCAATCTTGCTTGGGAGGCCGTTCTTGAACACCTCCCAAACAAAGATTGACGTGCGAGAGGAAACTCTTAGCATGGAATTTGATGGCCAAGTGGTGCAATTCAACATCTTTGAATCGATGAAGTATCCCAAAGATTTGCATAGTGTGTATTCTATTAATGTTATTGATGTTATTGACCCATTTGTAGAGGAAGTGCTTGAGTATTATTGCAGGGACCAAAGACAATTGAATTGACGAATGATCTAGAGGAGATAGACCCAATGGACACCAAGGAAGAGTTGGTGGGGGCAGTGGAACAATCACAACCCTCTAAGCAATTCCGAACCAAGTCCATTCCCAAATTCATACCATTACCGGAATCTCAAGAAAAAGTGCTACCCTCTACCATCAAAGCACCAACTCTTGAGCTCAAGACCCTCCCCTCCCATCTCAAATACACATATCTTAGGGAGGAAGAAACCTTACCGGTGATTATCTCATCAAAGCTCACACCCACTCAAGAACAAACATTGATCGGGGTCCTCAAGGTGAACAAGGAAGCTATAGGGTGGACCATTGCCCATATCAAGGGCATTAGTCAAGCCCTATGCATGCATCAAATATTGCTTGAGGATGACGCCAAGCCTATTCGGGAGCCTCAACGACGACTCAACCCGCCAATAATGGAGGTTGTCAAGAAAGAAGCGATCAAATTGTTGGATGTGGGGATCATCTACCCCATATCCGACAGTAAGTTTGTGAGCCCGACCCAGGTGGTTCCGAAGAAGTCTGGAGTGACAGTGATAGAAGGGAAGGATGGTGAAATGGTGCCTACGCGCCTACAGACAGGTTGGATGGTTTGCATGACTACAGGAAGTTGAACGCATTAACAAGGAAAGATCATTTTCCTCTACCCTTCATCGATCAAATGCTTGAGAGGCTAGCAGGGCATCCTTTCTATTGCTTCTTGGATGGATTTTCAGGGTCCTTTCAAGTATCAATCGCGCCCGAAGATCAATAAAAGACAACTTTCACATGCCCGCGGAACATTCGCGTGGAGGCACATACCCTTTGGACTATGCAATGCCCCTGCAACATTTCAAAGATGCATGGTTAGTGTCTTTTCTGAGTTTATTGGTCATTTCATAGAGGTCTTCATGGATGATTTCAGTGTTCACGGTACAACTTTTGAAAATTATCTTGATAACTTGGTAAAAATCTTGCAACGATGCATTGAGAAAAATCTTTTGTTAAATTGGGAGAAATGCCACTTTATGGTGGAACAAGGAATTGTGCTTGGCCATGTAGTTTCTAGTAAGGGAATAGAATTAGATAGGGCAAAAATTGATATTATTTCTTTTCTCCCTTACCCCGCAAACATGCAGGAGGTGCGTTCTTTTCTTGGTCATGCAGGATTTTACAGGAGGTTTATCAAGGATTTCTCAAAGACTGCTGCTCCGTTGTTCCGGTTGCTACAAAAAGATGTGGAATTTGATATGAGCAAGGAATGCAAGTTGGTATTTGATGAGTTAAAAAAGAGATTGGTCACTCCTCCGATTATTCAGCCGCCAGATTGGGAATTGCCTTTTGAACTAATGTGCGATGCCAACTAACAAGCCTTGGGGGCAGTTTTAGGACAGAGAAGAGGGAAAATGGCCCATGTCATCTATTATGTCTCACGTACTTTGAGTCCAGCTCAGATGAACTACACTACCACATAAAAGGAGCTTCTAGCTGTTGTGTTTGCGTTACAGAAGTTTCGGTCTTACCTTGTTGGGACAAGGATCATTGTATATACCGACTACGCATTATTGAGGCATCTCATGGCTAAGAAGGAGGCGAAACCTAGGCTTATTCGCTGGATATTACTTCTCCAGGAATTTAATCTAGAGATCAAAGATAAGAAAGGAGCAGAAAATGGTGTTGCAGATCATCTCAGCAGGATAACCCAAGAGGAGATAAACCTGCTTCTCGGGGAAAGCTTTCCGGACAAACAACTACTTGCAATGACATACGCAAAGGTTCCTTGGTATGCCAACATGATGTCCAAGTGGTTTCCTAGTGGGATGAGTAAGCCTTAGAGAGACATGTTGAAGAGTGAATCGAAGCATTTTGTTTGGGATGATCCCTACCTTTGGAAATATGGTTCAGATTAAGTAATTAGGAGATGCATTCCCGAAGACGAAGTGCAGTCGGTGCTCAATTTTTGTCACTCATACGCTTGTGGAGGCCATTTTGGGCCAAAGAGGACGGCGTACAAAGTACTTGAAAAAGCAGCCTATATTGGCCAACCATTTTCAAGGACGCCCTCTTGTTTTGCAAAACCTGTGAGAGGTGTCAAAGGACCGGAAATGTGTCACAGAGGAACGAGATGCCCCATCAACCAATTGTTGTTTGTGAGATCTTCGACGTGTGGGGTACTGACTTTATGGGGCCATTTCCTAAATCCTATGGCAATGTCTATATTCTTCTTGCGGTTGACTACGTGTCAAAGTGGGTGAAGCCAAGGCCACCCGAACCAACGATTCAAGGGTGGTTGTGGACTTTGTGAAATCCAACGTATTTTGCAAGATTTGGGATTCCAAAGGCCATCATTAGAGGAACTCACTTTTGCAACCGAACATTTGAATCACTGTTGAAGAGGTATGGGGTTGTTCACAAAGTCTCCACACCCTACCACCCTCAAATGAACGGTATGGCAAAGACATCAAATCGAGAGATTAAGCAGATCCTGGAGAAAACAGTCCAACCAAACCGGAAGGACTAGAGCTTGCGTCTAGAAGATGTTCTGTGGGCTTATAGGACGGCGTACAAGATGCCGATAGGGATGTCTCCATATCGCATCGTTTATGGAAAACCATGCAACTTGCCTGTGGAACTTGCACATAAAACCTATTCGACAATCCGAAGATATAATCTGAACTTGGATGAGGCTGGAGGGCATAGGAAGTTACAGCTGCAATAGCTCGAGGAGATAAGAAACGAAGCATTCGAAAATGCTTTGTTGTACAAAGAAAAGACGAAGCAATTTCACGATGCAAGAATCTCGAGAAAGGAATGTGTGGTGGGAGACAAGGTACTCATGTACCACTCCTGACTTAGACTGTTTCGGGGTAAGCTGAGGTCCCGTTGGATTGGACCCTTTGTGGTTAAAGGAACATCACCACACGGAGCGGTTGAGATAGAAAATGGAAAGACCGGGAAGAGTTTCAAGGTCAATAGGCATCTTCTCAAGCCCTTTCTTTAGAACTCACAAGGAGACTGCATGAGGGAAGAACAAATGTAAGACTTGGAAGATCCACACATAGCATAAACGGGACCCCGTCGCCAACGACGTAAAACAAAGGCGCTTGTCGGGAGGCAACCCGACGGTAATCTTTAAATTCTCGCATTTAAATTCGTAGTGAAAAGTAGTTTAGTGTTATTTTGAGGTTTTTGTTAAGATGTGTGTAGGTATTAAACAATCAAGCCAAGCGATAGTGTGGAATGGGGGTAAGGACACCCAAAATTGTGAAAACCTGCCAAGTGACTCACCACGGTCGAGGGACAGCATATGCCGCGACCGCGGGTCTCCATCGCCCAAAATCATGAAAATGTTCTGGACGGATTCCCGCGGGCAAGGAAAATTTTGCGCGACAGTGGATAAAAGTGTTCCGCGCTCGAGGAGTTCAATCTCCGCGACCGCGGAGAGTCAGGACAGAATTCTGCCCAACTCACTGGACGGAATTTTCGTGGTCGAGGAAACATTTCGCGCGACCGAGGAGAAAACTCTCCCGCGCTCGAGGAGTTAAATCCCCGCGACCGCGGAGAGTCAAGACAGAATTCTGCCCAACTCACTGGACGAAATCTCCGCGGTCGAGGCATAGTTTCACGCGACCGAGGAACGCTAATCTCCGCGCCCGAGGATTTATTATGTGCGACCGAGGAGAGGGGCACTTAAAACAGGCCAGTTTTCTGAGAGAAGGTCCTTGATCAAGGACAATACAAGCCCCTCGACTGAGGAGGTCAAATTTTGTGCCCACGATCGCGAAACTAGATCACCCTGCGACCACGGCAATTGAACAGGTATAACAAGTGGGTTGTATAAGAAAATCCACCAGTGGTTCCATATTATTAATTATATATATATATATATATATATATATTTATATGACATTGCTTCGCTTTTTGCAAATATGTAATTTTATTAGTATATTATTATAAATAATACAAGTATATAATCACCAATATATTAGTGTCATACTATATGTTTTATTTACAGTTTCACCTATATTACAACATTTCATACAAGTCCTTTATAATATATGGTATTCAATATTTTGAGTTTTATTAATATAGATATTTACTTTATATTTTAATAATAATTTAATAAAAAAATTCTCGTTCGTGCATCGCACGGGTGAAAAATTAATTCGAGTAAAAAATAAATTGATAGACTATTTTTAAGTTTTTTGAATCCTCTACATGTAATTTTGCACTATTTCGGATATAGTAAAATTAGTTTTCACTTAAGTAAAAATGGGGAGAAACATTTTCAGACCCGCAAGTATACCTAGCACTTTCAATTACAACATATTAGAGTTTCACAATTTAAGTCTCATAACATAAAAAACAAAAAGAAAAAAAAAAAAAAAAAAAGCAATTTCAGGAAAATACAAAATCCACCGAAAAAATTTATGGACTTGGGGATCTTCATTCATTTGTCTCAACATAACCAACACATATTTAAAAAATTAAGAAAATACTAAAAATACAAGAAGAGAACTTCCAAGAAAAGAAACAAAAAATTTCTACAAATATATTAAACAAAAATAAAAATATAGAAAACCAAAAAAACTAAAAAAATTAGAAAATTGAAAAATCCACCCCCAACCGCCCAAAATAAATGATAGAATGGTCGCGAATCTCGCGATCTTCTTCCCAAAAGCTTTTCTTACAATTTTACACTATTTCCCCTTTATTTTATGATCTTTTTATCGCGGGGAGTATTTACGGTTCATTAAATTTCTTAATGTATCCTTATTTTAATAAATTAAAATACTATTATTAAACGACTTATTAATAATAATAATAATAACAATAATAATAATAATAATAATAATAATAATACATATATAATTAAAGGCCTCTACAATTTGATTATTCACATTAAAAGAAATAAAAATAACTAAAATTAAATAAAGGAAAATTACACACGATTATTACGTCTCGGTTCTGAGTTATATTACTGTTCATCCACATGTTCTTCAACACCGTTTGCATCATTTCCGATTGTCGCCTATAACGTTCCAAACTTATGTTAAACTCAGTGTAAAGGAATTTAATTTTGGGAGTTTTTGTCAAAAATATATTATTATGTAATTCATTTATTGCATGTGCAGGAAATAGGAATTATGGATAAGGATTGCAAAAGATATGGAAGATTTGGAAAAAGATTACAACCTTATCCAGAGATACGATACTTGGAGAGAAAGATTTGATTGTTCCGCTATTTATTGAGCAGGAGTATTCGTTCTGTATTATCGAATATTGATGAGAGTGGGTATGAGCGCAATACGTATACTCAGTATTTGATCAGTAAAAGCATAGTATGTTCCAGTAGTGTTATAACATAGTTAGTTTCGGGAGAGTTCGTCCGACCTTCGGTGGTGTGCCGTGTCAGTGTCGAAGAAGTCGACGGGAGTCGCCGGGCGTTGTTGATAATAGAATAGGTTAGATATAGAAGAGTCGCGTCTTCTTGTAAAACATAGCCTATTCGGCATTTTTATCAATAACATTGAGTCCCAGGGGACTAAGGGATTTAGTTCCCGTTATTTTAATATTGCTGTGTAATTTGTTCTATTTACAGTTTCGTGTGTGAATGTTATAACATTCACTATAGTTCTCAGAATTTCACTCAATATGGAAGGCGTAGAACATGAATCTTTATCTAATTTTCAGAAATTTCAATGTCTTTTACATTAAATCGCTACCCCAAAATCTGCAATTTCATATATAAGTTCGACAAAATGAAAATTAGAGATTATATATTGATAATGAAGAAGAGCACCAAATTGGAAAATTGAATCTGTTTTTCGCTTTATGGTTGACTTTTCAAAGGTGGAGATTGTGAGAAAATTTTCCTTTTTAAGGTTTGTCAATTATTTGGGACGTATCAATAAGGAAAGTGTGCAAATTCTAGTGGAACGAAGAGAGTACAATTTAGATTTAGCAAATATATTGCGCATCGTTATATAAGAAAATTCTAACTCCATCTTCCCAAAATATCAGCTGTCTATTAAATTGTAATTTAAATTTAAAAGCAGCTAGCAAATGATTTTAAAAATATTATAAAAGGAAAAGTTGACAAAGTTTTCCAAATTTCCTAAATCACATATCACAAGAATCAGTCCCCTTAATCCTGGCGAATTTTTAGTTTCAATCGGCAAGAAATATCTCCCACACTACAACAAAAGAGGTCTTTTGTAATACATTTTTTGACACCACAATTGTGGTCACTAATAATAAGTTATTTGTGACCACTTGTTGTCACAAATCTCTCTACAAATTATTTGAGACCACTTAAGGCTACTTTTAGAGACAACTAGTTGTTGCAAAAAATATTTGAAATGTATTTGAGACCACTTTTGTTGTCACAAATATATTATTTGCGTCCAAGTTATTGAGACGACAATAAAGTTGTGACAAATGTTCATAAGTTGTGACAAATACTCATTATTTGAGACCACTTCACCTAACTTGTGGCAAATACTCATGATTTGAGACCACTTTTTTATGGTCTCAAAAGACCCTTTTTCTTGTAGTGCCATGCCAGCTGCATATTCCAATATCAGCCCCAATTCTGTCGTCCAATTACAATCAACAACAATATGTCTCGTGCTAGCCACATATTCTAAGTTCAGCCTCAATCATCAACATAACCTCTACGAGATGATGTTGGAGATATTCATACGCTCAGAAAAGAAAATGAATAATCTATAACTTACTCAAATTTATATATATTTTTATTTTTTTATACTTTTTTATTGTACTCTTCTTTCATTAACATGTAATTTTTCATATCTTATTATATATGAATAGTAATATTTTGTTATATTAAAATTATTACTTATTTATTTATATCTTATAAATCATATATCGCACGTGGATACTACTAACGTGGAATAATAATTGAATGGGGACAAAACAATTGGTACATAAATTTGATTAACTATTTGCATTTTTTGTTGATTTAACCGGAGGAGTAGGTTTTCAATTACTCGCTTTAAGTTACTTTACAATCTAACGGTAGATCATAACTTCTCTTTCATCCAATGGTTTAGGTTGCTTAGGGCAGAAATAGTATGACTCATACAGTTGTCTAATTCATATCAACTTATAAAATAATTTTATTACATGTCTAGTTAGTTATTTTATGTATACTAATAAACTTAAATTTTCTAGATATTTTATTGTAGACTTAAATATTTATTTTGAGATAAGAATTCAACCCTCCTTTTGTTAAGAGGGAAATGTAATGGAATTAGGGTTGATTCCTTAAAGTGAAGATGTGGGGTGTGCTTGAATATGAGATATAAATCACTTTTTATTTTTATTCTCGTTTTTCATGGATGGGCCCGTAAATGGATATGAAAATATCTCTTCCCAACTCTTTAAAACAAACAATCAACTTCTTAAAAAAAATAGAAAAAGGGAATAAGGGAAAGGAGAAAAAAGAGAGAGAAAATAATCTTTCTTATTCATGATTTGACAATTTAATTTTTTTTTTTCTCTTTATCAATTTGTAATCAAATATTCTCCTACCTTCCTTTATTTCTTCTGTATCAAATTGTAGTGTTTACATCCCTTCCCTTTGGAAAAAATACCTCAGTTGATCCGCCCCAATCTCACTTTTTTCTGCATATTCACTAGTGTTTTCCATTGTCTATGAGATTGTTTTCTATTTACTGTTGTAACATTAGCCACCAACTAGACTTAAAGTTTGTATATTTTTATTTCATGTACCACAATTCTGCCCTTTGTCTACGAGATTTTGTTATGAATTTGAATGCTTTTACTTTTTTGGATTCTTATGGTGTTTGTAAATTTTCTTGTCTGAATTTTGTAATTTTGGCTGCTTCATTTTTGTGTTTCTTGTTTCAGTGAGTGCTACTATTTTTGGAATGGGCGATTCGTGATGATCATTTATTTAATTTTGTTATTTTTCGTACTATATTATTGAAGGTGCCAAAATCAGTCCGACACGATAGTCCAGCCTGTTTAACATGTTAGACAAGTTAGACCATAAAAATATTGGCTCGAAATATCTCGAATCTAGGCTTGCCCCATACAACAATTACTCAATTTCCAACGGGTTGACCCGACAGTGTGAGTGTATTGTAGGAGTAAGGCCAGTGGCAGATTTTACTTATAATATGGCCGGGGTACAATTGTACCCCCAAAATTAAGATATAATGATTATACTTTAGTAGGTAATTAACAATATTAAATTCTTGAGTTGGCTTGGTGGTTCTTAATTAACAAAATATGAAGTTTTTTTACCAGACACATATATGAAGGTTAGTCATTATAAAGTACATAAGCATGCATATAATAAATCAAATATACGAAGGTTAATTATCATTATATTAAGTAAATTAAAAGGTCTAGGGTGATCACTTTTAGAACTATTTTAATGTGATTGAATAACACATATTAACTTTAAAATTTTATAAGCAATGTCTTAATAATTTTCTTGTTTTGAGTGTTATGAATTTAAATATTATTTCCATTAAGAAAAGTGCAGTTGTGACTTAATTTTTGATAAAAGAAGCTATCAAATAGTAAAATATCTTTTAATTAATTATCGTACCCCGATATTCAAAATCCTGAATACATCACTAGGCAGAGCGATTCGAAACGATCACGTTTTTCTATATTATAGTTAGAGGTGTGCGATGTACGGTGTGGATCGGATATTTAAAATCTTCAGATTCATAACTTGGGTTAGTTCAAAATTTATTATCCAAAACCAATCTAAAAACTCGGGACAGTACAGTAAACTTTTTATTTTCAGGACAGTTTGGTTGGAGATTTCGGGTCTAACAGAGGGTTCAATTCAGTTTGGTTAGGTTCAGGTAACTGGATTTTCTTTTGAATAACATATTCAATTAAATAAAATATATTAACATCTAACGAAAATTTATTATTTTATTCGGTTCTCGGTATAATACAGTTTTGTATAGCTCGACATGGTTTAATACAATTTTCTGTTCAGGAAATAAAGAAATATCAAAATTCGTACAAAAAAAAAAAATCCGTACCAACCTCTCAAAGGTATTTGGAGATTTCTAAAAAATAAAGGATAAAAAAATAATCATAAAATGACACGAGATGACATGGATCTGCCAAAACTTCTTTTTTATCGTCTTTTGTTAGTATCTGTAGCCATTTTTTACGTATTTTGTTAGATTTTTCCACATTATTACGCATCATAATATCACATTGTCTAATTTACTAGTGTTCGTTTTAAAGAAATAATATATATATATATATACACACCACCGGTGGTTTTCTTATAGAGTCCACCTGTTCATATATTTCGCTACCTCACACTCACACCACTAACAAAACACACAATATATATTATTCCTTCCTCGCCTCTTACTTCAGAAAAATTAAAAAAATCACTTTTCACACCACTAACAAAAATTCCCTATATTTTTTATTCCTTTCTCGCCTCTTACTCCGGAAAATTAAAAAATTACTTTTTCCCATTATGCAAGATTTTTTTTATCCGTTTTATTTATTCTCTCTAGAAAATAAAAAATTTCCACTATACCAATTCTTTTCTTCCCAACATAATTTTTCTATCAATTTTTTTTTTCTTTTTTGCTTCTCTCATCTCTGGCATAAAATCTTAATAGTAAATTATAATAAATTTTAGAATAGATCATACTTATTCATAATAATATACAAATGATTTTTCATCTATTTCTTTTGCTTCTCTCATATCTCTTCCAAAATCTTAGTAAATTATAATAAATTTTGGAATAGATCATATTGATTGATAATAATAAATAAAGAGAAGATACACAATCCAAATTCTAATATAATTTAATAAGATTGAGAAAATAAATATTTTATTTTCTTAAGAATTATTCTTACATAAAATATTTTATTAGTTTAGTTCATCAATTTTTTTATTATCAATCAGTATGATCTATTTCAATATTTATTATAATTTACTATTAAGATTTTGGGACAGAGATGATAGACGGGAAAAAAACTTGTGAAAAATTATTTTGGGAAGA
The DNA here is from genome assembly GCA_958295605.1 of Ajuga chamaepitys. Taxonomy (NCBI): domain Eukaryota; kingdom Viridiplantae; phylum Streptophyta; class Magnoliopsida; order Lamiales; family Lamiaceae; genus Ajuga; species Ajuga chamaepitys. The sequence continues at coordinate 54,629,297 of OY282502.1, read as the reverse complement.
AAAGTATTTGGTTTAGTGAAATTTTTTTATTTTCTAGATAGAAAAAATAAAATGGATAAAATGATTTTGGGAAGAAAAAAATCTTGTATAGGGAAACAAGTGATTTTTTTATTTTTTTTTTGGTTATTATTAAATTTTTGTGAGCAAGAGGCGAGAATGGAATAAAAAATATAGCGAATTTTTCACTAAAAGAAAAAAGGACATTTGCCACTAGTTTTTTGCAACTACAAAGTAGTTGCTAAAAATAACCCCTTTTATAACTATTAGTAGTTACATAAAATATTTCGTACAATTTTAACCAAATTTTCTACAATATGACAAACTCTTTTGCAACTACTTGTAGTTACAAATATATTAGTAACTACAAAGTAGTTGCAAAAAAACTTTTTGCATCTTATTATAAGTGACTACCATATAGTAACTACTTTTAGATATTTAGTTACTAAAAATATTTTTGTAACTACTCTTCATTTTCTGTAACTATATTTTGTAGTGGCAAAAAGCCTTGTTTCTAGTAGTGTTTGTTAGTGGTGTGAAAAATGATTTTTTTAATTTTCGGGAGTAAGAGGGGAGAAAGGAATAATATATAGCGTGTTGAGGAAGGAATAATATATATAACGCGTTGAGGAAGAAATAATATATATAGCATAATTTTGTTAGTGGTGTGAGTGTGATGTGGCGAAATATGTGAACAGGTGAGTAAATTAATATTTTCAATATATTTTTATATCATCTAAGCAAGTACTATTAATGGAATGTGATAATTTTATAACTTGGAGATTCTTTTATTTTCTCCTTTATTTAGGACAAGTACTATTATTAAAAAAAAAAAAAAAAAGGAACTCATATCCAATCACACTCTCATTCTCTACAGACACATCACATCACCTTTTACAATTATTTTTTTTCCATATACAATCACATTCTCATTTCTTTCCACTAATCTTCCTACAATTTTTTTTTCACTATTCACCCATAAAAAAAAATGAAAAAGGAGAAATGAAAGCACAACTAATCGCACCCGTAACCCCCAATTTTACTATGCCAATGTGTAAATTACTTTATATTTTGTTTTTTAACAACTAAAATGATTTAATGATGTGGCATGCCATTTGTACAGAAACTTGACACATAAATACCAGGGCTAGAAAACCACAAATTTATTAGTCATGTGCGTCACTTGTGACTGATTCCGGCCACATCAGCCGTGGAAGATGGGCAGTGCCTTTTAGAACATACAAAACTAAAATTGAAATTTCCTGATATACTGAATTTAATTTCTTAAAACAAGACTGTAACATATTGGACTAAAGATAATTTTTCTCCAAAAATAATATACAAAAGACATATTGGGCATTGGTTGGACACAATAAGTTGCAAGAGCAAAGTTAGGGGGGGTCCATATAGATACTTGTTTGGCTATAAATAGGGTGATATTCATGAACGTTAGGCAGTGCAAAAAAAGCAGAAGCATGATACTGATGATGGAGAAAAGAATTGTGTTTGTGGCAACACTAGTTGTTTTGGTGGCATCCATGCAGTGTCTGTCAGTTCCAATTTCGCCAGTTAAAACAAAAAAAATGGTGACAGTGTTGAGTATTGACGGAGGTGGAATACGAGGCCTTATTCCGGCCCGAATTCTGGCCCATCTGGAATCGAAACTCCAGCAGCTGGACGGCCCAAATGCCCGACTTGCTGATTATTTCGATGTAATTGCCGGAACCAGCACTGGGGGTTTGATAACCGCCATGATCACTGCCCCCAGAGCTTCTAATAACCGCCCTCTCTACGCTGCCAAAGTTATTACTAACTTTTACTTTCAGCACGGCCCCAAAATTTTCGAAGAACGCAGGTTAAATATCACAATCTATGTAGCACTTTTTTTTTTTTGTTGAATCTGCAGTCACTGATCAAACAACATTATGTTATGTTTTGTTTTGTTTTTAGCCGGTTTTACTTTGTGAGAAAGATCAAGGAATTCTTCAGTGGGCCAAAGTATGACGGGAAGTACCTGAGACAATTGGCAAAGAAACTACTAGGCGGTGTTTCCATCGGCCAGACCTTGACAGATATTGTCATTCCATCATTTGATATCAAACACCTTCAACCTGTTATCTTCACCACCGAAGACGTACGTATATAACCCTTTCTCTCTCATGATTGTATGTATTTGAACTTGGAATTAATATATTAATTAATAGGGAAAAGCAAACCTATCGATGAATGCTCTGCTATCAGACGTGTGCATAGCAACATCTGCAGCTCCCACTTATCTCCCACCTCATTATTTCGAGACGAAAGATGCATACGGAAAAACACGCAGCTTTGATCTTGTTGACGGAGGAGTTGCAGCTAACAATCCTGTGAGTAGCTATATACCTAGCTGTTTGGCATTCAATAGCTTATTAACATGATATATATATATGTTATGTTATGACAGACCCTAGTGGCCATGACACACATCTCAAGAGAAGTATTGATGGGGAAGTCTAAATTAGGTGCAAGCATGCAAGTACCGCTGGACAATGGCAGGCTGCCGGTTCTGTCTTTGGGCACCGGCTTAGCCGAACGGGAAGAGAAGTACAAAGCTCAAGCCGCTACAAGTTGGGGTGTCCTTAACTGGGTATACGACGATGGAGCCTCACCGTTGCTTGATGTTTTTAATGATGCTAGCGCAGACATGGTTGATGTTCATGTGTCCACCATTTTTCAGTCCCTGAATAAAAATGAAAATTACCTACGAATTCAGGTAATTAATTATATATTCTCCTCACTAGTTAATTTTGTACTAATTATTGTATTGTATATGGTTTTTGTAGGAGAACGGGTTGGCTGGAGAAGCATCGTCTATGGATGTTGCATCAGAAAAGAATATGCGGGCGCTGGCACAGATTGGTGATAAGCTGCTGAAGAAACCGGTTTCGAGAGTGAATCTGGTGACGGGGATACCGGAGCCCATTCCAGGGGCCGGCACAAATGAGGAAGCTCTTGCAGACTTTGCCAAGGCGCTATCTCAACAGAGGAAGCTCAAGCTGCAGACTTCCCAACCCGAGTAAATCGTGCATCATGTATCGGCTCCAGATTCGAATAAATAAGCATATTTGTATCTTTTCCAATTCTGTTAACCGTCTATCATGTTTCCAACTTTTTTAAAACAGACTTTAAATATTTCCCAGCTTTCTCCTACAATACCTACTTTACAACTTTAATATTGCGTCCTAATTAACCTGTATTTATATCAGAAAAAATTAAAGAATATAAAAAACTTGTAACTAAATGATCAAAAATAAAAATAAATCTCGATAATTTTAAAACTTAATTCTTCCATAGAAAGTCGTATTCAATGAAAGTAGTACGCACGTCTTTGAGGGAGATCTTTTATATCGTTCAAAATCTACACTACAATATGGGGTAAAAAGCCAACATTTTAGTCATGTTAGTCTTTGCTATAAACCTACTTTGATAAAGATAAAGAGATGATAGAGAGAGATGGAAACTCAGATTTTTAATATCATGAATCTCAATGAATTACACAAGATAATGGAGCTTTTATAGAGCTCAAGCAATCCTTCTAGAACATACTATGAGCTAACAGAATCCTAACTAATTTGCTGAGGTGTACAGCTGCGTCATTTTCACATGCCTTCACATGTGCTTTGCTGACGTGGCTGCCTTCCATTAGTCACAGATGTGCTGACCTGTCTTCTGCATGAATCACCCTTCTCTCTGCATGAATCATCCTTCTCTTCCTCATGCTTTTCTGATTCTTCACAATAGTCTTATAAAAAGATAACTGATTTCTACAACCCTTTTACGCTCATGTCACGTCGAGATACTGCATATGAAAAACACCAAAATCTAAATTAATACTCCCTCTGTCCTGAATTAATTTTCACACTTTTCTTTTCGGTACGTCTCAATCAAATTTGAACACCATTAAAAAGGAAAGTTATAACACAATCTCCACACTTAAACTCTCTACTCTCAATTTCCACCTTTAATCCACCTTTGAAAAGTCAACATAAAAGCAAAAAGTAACTTCTCTTAATATGTGTGTACTTTTACGAGTGCAAGTTTATTTTGGACGGAGAGAGTAATAAAGTAGAAAACGTACGAAAAAGTCCAAAATAAAAAAATTCTGAAAATCACAAATGTACAATATCTCTGTACCTCTCATATTTACTTCAATTTTTCGAAGTTATGTCTACTAGCCCAAAAAAACGAATTTTTTTCAAAGTTGTGAATTTAAGCACAACCTTGTAAAAATAGTTGTTAGTTTGGCCAATTTATAAAGTCCAATCAAAATCATCTAATGTTGCTGCAACATTACATCTCCTCATAAATTGTATTCCGTCTCTCCCTTAATTAACCCCAGTAAAAATATTTTGACTAATTTTTACATTTTGTGTTTAAAATATTTTTATGTCTGTAGCTCAATAAATTATCCAGGAACCTCAACTAAATTAAATGAGAAATTTTATTTATTTATTTATTTTTGTACTATTTAATATGAGAAAGATAAAAAGTTGATTTGCTTTGTAGGCCTTAGTTAGTTGGTAAATTAAAAATATCAAAGTTGGTCAATAGGTTAACTTAAAAAGAAAGGGTAAAGTTCCCCAGTTAAGTTAGAGTGAGGATGTTATCCATGTGACAGTCATGTCAGACAAGTTTCACTGAATTTTGAAAATTGACTAAAATAACAACTATTGTATAAGATTATACAATATTTGACAAAATTAAATATATTGAGTAAAATGACAAAAACTTTAAGGGGATAATTGGACTGGGATGTAGTGGCATGTACCACGTCCGATGGAGTACATCCACGGACGGGACATCCAAAAAGGTATTTAAGTTTAAGGGTATAGTAGGGTAGAATGTGTATTAAAAATTGTAAAAGGTGTATTGGAAATTGTAAAAGGTGCGTTGGAAATTGTAAAGGGTGATGTAGGTAATAGGGTGCGGATGTGGAGGAATGGGCCATCCGGTGTAAAATAAAATACGTTGAGAATGTCCCATGCCACATCCGGATTGGGACATCCCAGTCCAATTATCCCCTAAAAAGTTTGGGTTGTTTTGGCTATTAGGTCTTATAGTTATTATAATATCATTGTGATTTTAGTTGTTATGTTTAATTTTTTTCTGAAGTAATTATTATATAGGCAGAAGCATGGGAAGAACAATGATACATAAAAACAAATAGTTGATTCACAATGAATTTCGGATCAAAGAACTCTCAATACCATGAGTACTTGCACGGTAACGAAAGTAGTCATAAAAACCCAGAAGTGCATGGTGATTGGGGAAAAGCACCCACTAAAAAAATTTCAATGATAGAAAATCCGTTGTCTATTGCCCAAAAAGTCTGTTATTAATAATGGTGTTGTATAGGTACCTCATTAACAACAGTTTAAAACCATTGCTTGTTCTTGAGATGACGGCAGTTTACAAAACGGATAAAACATGTTGTCTGATATTTGCTTTAACAACAATTTTTATCTATTGTTAGTATTGTAACATTATGTTAATAGTTAACAACAATGTCATTCCGTTGTTTCATGACGAAAAAACATTGTCTATTATTGAGATAACAACAATTTACAAAATGGATAAAACATGTTGTCTGATATTCTATTAACAACAATATTTATTCATTGATAATTTTAATTTATAGTAGTATGTTATTTTTTAACAACAACATTAATTCGTTGTTTCATAACTAAAAATCGTTGTTTGATCTTAGAACGAGAAATATGTACATCGGATACGAATCATTGTCTTTTCTTGCAAAATATGACAAACAAATTATTGTCTTATGTTAGAATATGATCACACAAAACACAATCCAAAGTATGTTCGGACGAAGTTTGTGAATAATGACCGAACACGATCGAGCTGTTCGACCACAAAACTAGAAAACCAACCGAACGCAACTATGCGCAGAAAACATAAACAAATCAGCAAAACAAGAGATTTACGTGGTTCGATCAAGGTGATCTACATCTACGGAGGATTAATACTCCTCAATTCACTATAACAAATCACCAATTACAAGAAATTGTACACGCTCACCAAAACCCCCAAATTGAAAATCCAATTTAGAAGATGAACCCTAACCTCACAATTCTGTCTTGATGATCACTGTTACAAAGGGAAAACTGCTCTATTATATTCACCTCACCAAACCGACTTATTCTACGTAGAAAACTGAACTGGAATCCCTGCCAAACTTGAGCAGCAAAAACGGTTTACAAAACCGTTGTAAAAAAACTTCCAGAAACTGTTGCAAGTTGTTAGTGTCACAACTATCGATTCAGATTAGTTGTGACACCGGTTCACTTCTTGAATTCGATCCTCCTGGCCGGTTTACAACAGGTTTGACCTGGTTTAATCATATTTTAATCGCGATTAGATTTATTATTTCAAACACATAGTATCAAGAATCAAATCACTGAAAGTCGAAGAGCCGCGTTTCATTCTCTCACCCTAGGGCTTTGCCTGGGGTTCGTGGCGACGGATCTTCACTCCCAACCTTCCTCTCTGGTGACTTGTTGACCTCCCCGTCGACGACCTGCTGCCATACTCGACGCAATTTCGCCCAAGTAATCTCTCTGAGTTCGTTTCGTGGGTTGATTTCTTGATCTGCGAGTTTTCTCCCTCTGCAAGCTTTGGGGACTACCATTTCTTCTCCGACGAGATTGAAAAAAAACGATGTGTGTCGCTCTTGAAGGTTGAGTCTCAATTTCCATGGTTACTGAGTTGACCTTGCGAGTCAGCACACTGCAACTGAGTCGACTCGAGTCGCGCTACTGAGGTGAGTGTCGAATCGAGGTCCAGCCATTGAAAGCTACTCAGAGTTCGACTCCATGTTCCGAATCCAGGGGTGATTTGGGTTTGTTGCTCTTCGAAGATCCCTCTGAGTTTCGATTCCAGTTTAGGTCCCATTCATTGTTTTCAATTATTTGCGCTCTAGGTATTTTCGTTTACGATTTCGAAATCGGATTCTACTATGTGGCAATTCGTTTATGTAGTTGAGACAAAAAAATTACGATTTTTTACTTTGTTTATCTGAAATTGCTCGACTCGGGAGGGCATGTGTGCCATTATTTACTGTTGCTGTCACCGCATGCCTGTGTGCCATTGATTTTGTGCTCGTTTCTGTATTTTTCTTAGGCACTCAAACATTGATCTATTTCTGCATTCATCTATTTGAACAACAGTCACAACTTCCTCGTCTTAATCTACATTTTACAGAACAATATATGCATGTTGCGATGTTAATGTTATATTCTGTCAGTTGATAGCAGATACATGTCTTGGTTTATTTCAAGCAAACAGGGTGAACTTACGTAAACTAATTGAATTTTGCTTGGATGGATCATAAGCTGAATTTGGATGTAATACACGTAAAGTGACTCACATCATCCATGATGTCTCCTAGTTATCCTTGAAAAGGGGATTTCAGCCTTTGAGGGCTGAAGGAAAGGATTTTTATTGTGTAGCTTGATCTTGCATTTGGATCCAAGTATTTTCAAAAGCTATGATCTCATGGAGACTTGAGTGAAGCCTCCATAAACTATTTCTCCATTCGATGCAATATAAACACAGTCTTGAGTGAAGCTTAAATGTGCCTCCATAAATTGAGCCTAATTGAAACTTCATTTGTACTCTTTTCATGACAGCTGGGTGAAAAACTAGAATCTATTTCATTTCTGGTTGTGACTAATCCTTTAGCCATCCTGGCAGTAGTACAACTCCAAAATAGTGATTTGGGCTGCACCCATTTATGGTTACAGAGAAGAGTTCCTCTTGGGTATATTATCTCTAATTTTTTCATTTGTTTCACTCTAGTCTTACTCAGCCACTAAAGATTTTCACTCTCTGTGCACCACAAGTATTTATACATATTCTAATTCTGAAATTAATTTCGCTTGTTTCATACATACTTTGCTATTTTAGTGATTTGATGATTTAAGAGCTAATGATTTGACTGTTCTGTGTTATAAAGTATGTGACTGCTACAAGTCTCCATATCCGGTATGCAGCCTAACCCGGAATCCGTCCTTCATCTGGGCTGTTGGTGTTTACTTTGGTTTGTTTCTCATTTTCTTCTACCTCAATTTATGTGTTTCATCTTGTATTTTAGGCTACTTTGTCTATGATCTAATTGTTGGATATGAAATGCAAATAAAATCTCTTTGTAAAATAAAGTACATGGTGTAGATATATGGTTAATTCGAACACGATCATGCGCAAGATATATAGGTAAGTGAACATAAGAGTCTGCTTTAACCTCAAACACAGAAACTAAGTGTCTAAAAATCTTTTGTCCTATAGCTGAAACCTTCTACTCACAATTACAACACTAGTCAATATTATAGTTATAGATTCCAGAACCAACTTCGAGAAGAAGAGGAGAAGGCCTACCAAGCTGATATTGATTTTTATGGCTTATGAATTCTTATTTTAGGCTTCATCGCTGGTGCTGTACTTTTTGACAAGGTGAAAGAGACAAGGTATTGCTACTGAGTTTTTGTAGGACTGGTTGCTTAACAATCTTCGGTTCATGTTGAAACATGTACACTGAAATAGACACCCAGTAGTAATGCTTTTTTTCTCTTTCACAACATCAAAAACTAATAATGACGATCTTGAATTACTGGTATTCAAGTTGGTAACTATTACGACTGCGACTAACGACTTCCCTACGGAAAATTTGATTGGAGAAGGTGGTTTTGGCCCAGATATACCTTATCTTGTGTCTCTCCTAATACATTTGAATATCAAAAAAGCTAAAAATTGTAAGGTGTAAACATTAACAAGGTTACAATTAAGCAGGCATGGATTCTATGGAAAGAAAAGAAAATTCTCGAGCTGATGGATGGATGTCTGAGCGATACATTTATTGAAATCAAGTGAAGAGATGCTTTCAAGTTGGGTTATTATGTGTTCAGAAATTTGCAAAGGAAAGGCCACAGATGTCATCGGTTCTCTTCATGTTGGGTACTAGTTCTTCCTTTGTCTTATTTAGTATTTATATATATATTTGTAGGAAAATTGTCACATATTTATTTTCTCATTTTCCTATCAGGAAGTTCTGCAGCCTCCAGATATATTATCCATCAATTGTACTTCTCTCATAAACACGAGTGAACTTTTTAGTAAAGAAAACTTTGTCAACGTGTCGTGTACGTGCAATTGTGAAGCACTTTAATTGCATACTCAATGAAAATTATTATACTAATTCACATATTGCTATATGTAATGCTTAGTTCTCTTACATAGATATATGTATATACATGCAAGTGATATAGTGGTGCTTTAGAAATTATTTTGGGTGCTTCATGCCTAACAATATTGTTAAATGATTACATAATAAAGGTACTATTAACCTATCATCTATTTATTTTCGGGTTTTAATTTAAATGCATTCTATATCTTAATTTAATCTTTTAACTAATATATTGATGATTGTGAATATGTGATCCATATGCATGACATGCTTTTTACTAAGATATAACATCGATCTTATGAATTGTTTATGCTTTTCTTTAAACAAAAAAAAAAAATATTCACTTCATTTTCTGAATTTTTGTAGGAGCCTAGAAAAATTTGTAGCCTCAACTATCAAGAGGTAATCATACTTGCAACTATCTTTTCATGTATATGTGTGTATACCCATTTTTAGATTCTGCCCTATGTTATTCATTTCATTTTCTGAATTTTCTGAATTTTGTTTTTTTCTTTCTTTTAAACTTAAGTATAGAATGCTTTCGCTTTTCGAAAAAGACTATCCAAGGAAGATGACACCATGCTATAATGTGTTGGGACATTGATGCGGAACTTCATCGGCATTTCGAATGGGAGCTGTTTTGAGTCCAATGTTAAGTGTGTAATTTGGAAATAATGTTTATATTCCATTATTTTAGTAATTGTTGGTTGTAAAAGATTTGAAATGCTTGAGAGAAGGAGTTATAATTCATTATCTATTCATTATATTTTTTTTATTATGCAAAATGATGATCGTATGTTTAACCGTACATTAATTTCAGTAATATAACCATTTTTTTAAAATTGAGAAATATCTACAACAACGGTTCAAGACCATTGCCAATAAATAATCAACAACCGTTTTCATTTAAATCTACGACTACGGTTCTCAACCGTAGTCATTAATATATATTACTACGATTCAGACCGTGGTCAAAGGAAGTTCCTAACCGTGGTCATTCATACTGGGGTGGTAGATAATAAATATACGACTACGGTTCCCAACCGCAGTCTTTAGAATCAACCACTACAGTTATGAACCATAGTTATTTGTAGAGGGTCTACGACTACGGTATCTACTACCACAGTCATTGAATGCCTTTAACTACGGTTTTTTACCGTAGTCTTAAACGTTTTTTGTAGTAGTGCAGAACGAGATCGAGGAAAATAAAACTTGTTCATTAATGATTTGTTGTTTACAATATACAGTGATGTTGTGTATCATAACAACTTAGTTAACTCTTATCCTTTCTTCTAACTTATCATGCACATGTGAGGCGCATACACACACATAACACGCACTACAAGAAATACTACTTTTAATGAGAAAAAAGTTAGAGAAATTCTCATGCTTTTAGTTAGAGTGTAAATGTCCCCTAACTAAAAGTCCAATATTATTGAGGAAGGTCTAATTTCTTTATATGTAATTTTTTTTCCCGTCGCTAATAATGAAAAGTAAAAAACTAGGCAGGTGATTTCCCACAAAATGTTCCTCATTCTATTGTTTTTTCTCTAAAAGAAAAATCTAAAAGCTTCTTAAAATGTCTCTCTCTCAGAAGCAATTGTTTCCAGGGAAAAAAAGAAATGATTACTCCCTCTCTCGTCTTCTTCTCCAATCAAATTAGGGCTTGTCTAGAAAATCAAGATTCTTCTCTAAAATATTTTTTCCCTCTTGCTCCTCCTCACACCCCTCTGGTCTCCATTGTTGTACGGCTGTCATCGCCTATGACGATTTCTGCGATCAAAGAGTAGAAGAAAATAAAGCTAGCCAGGTAACACAATCTTTCTCCCTTCCTCTAAAGTTCTAGCAAATTTGTCGACATCAGTGTAATTTAGTTTTCAACTGATTTAGATTCAAGAAATTATCGAGTAAACCTAGTTTCAAGGGATTTTATTCATCTTTTTGTTTAATTTAGTCGATTTCACTAGAAGATTTCATATATTTAACTTATAATTACATAATGTTACCTTGTTTAAACTTCATGTCCATGTGGCTTTACACATTTATCATTTTTGGTCTGTTGTTAGGTTATGGTGTATTGTAGTATCTAAAATCTGACGGTAATAGTGACATGTCTTCTGTAAGACGAATGAGAAACTTTCAGGATATTTGTAGTTCTAACTTTCTGTCTCGTCTGTCTTGTAGGAAGGGATAAGAGAAAAGGAATTCACCACTTCAACCTTTATTATTTATGATGGGGTCCACCCCATGTGCACAAATAGACAAACTATTGAAGAAAGAAGAATGGCAAAAGCCATGTTTACACTTTGACCAATAGAATGCAGCAACCACTATTGTTGAAGATTGTTACACACATGCTCTTTTAGTATTTAAGAGGTGAAGAAAAATTGGCAACTAAGATGGACTTATGTGTTGCTCATTTTGCTTATAAATAGAAGAGTTCTTCATGTGGAGATACACCAAAATGTGCAGTATGCAAAAGTGCATGAGAACTGCGAATTCGCTTTAATCTTTGTAAATGATTCTATCTAAATTCCTTTCGTGTATTCTCTTTAGAGTTATGCTGTAGTATAGAGAGTCGAGAGAAAGGTGTGATTCATTAAAGATTTGTCAGAGTGTGTTAGTTTTAGTGTCGGGAGAGAGAAAGTCTGTGTGATTGTAAAAGCTTCACATAGTGATATTTTTCTTTCTATGGGTCGCGGTTTTTCTCCTGTTTTAGAGTTTCCACGTTAAATTCTTGCGTTGTGGTTGTGATTTTCTTTCGTATTATTTCCCATTTATTTTTACTTACTCCTAAGGTTCAATGTGGGTCCATGGGTCCCAACAAGTGGTATCAGAGCCTAGGTTCGGGTAGCCTTTAAATTCAGAGTATGCTTTGTGGTTGTAGCATAAGCTGACCCACCACATCAGAAAAGTTTCTCGAGACTGTCAATTCATAGGTTAGGGGTGTAAGTAAAAATGTCAAAGTTTTCGACAATGAAGTTTGACATGGAAAATTTTGACGGAAAGATGATTTTGGCTTGTGGCAAATACAAGTCAAAGATTTGCTAATACAAGCCGGGTTACACAAGGCGCTTAAAGATTTTGTACAAACTAGTGTGGCCGATGAAGATTGGGAGGAGTTAGATTTGAGGGCTGCAAGCACAATACGATAATGTTTGGCCACGAATGTCCTTGCAAACGTGCATGGAATTTCGAACGCCAAGGGAGTTGTGCGAAAAGCTTGAAGCACTATACCAAGCTAAGGGTATCTCAAATCGGTTGTACTTGAAAGAGCAATTTCACACATTGCGGATGAATGATGGTGCAAAATTCTCAGATCATCTTTGTGCTCTCAATGGCATCATTTCGGAGCTAGAGGCAATTGGAGTTAAAATTGAAGATGAGGATAAAACGTTGAGGCTCATCTTGTCACTTCCATATTCATACGAGCACATGAAGCCAATCGTGATGTATGGAAAAGAAACGTTGGCATTTGCTGAAGTTATCGAGAAACTTCTGTCTGAAGAAAGAAGGCAAACAAGTGATGGTCGTACTTCAATGGAAAACTCGGCAATGGTGGCAGTTAGGCAAGGAATAGAAAATGACTCCAAACAGAATGTAGTCTGCTAGAATTGTGGACAAACTAAGCATTTAAAGCAGAATAGTCCAGGTCAAGGCGGAGCTGGTAAGGCAAATAGCTCTGATGACATCATGACTGAAGAAGATGTCCTTTAAGGAGGAGGTGTACATCCTTATGGCATGTCAGCGGTTGCCATGAAAAAAGATGTGTTGGTGTTAGCTGGTCCACATAATTGCACACAACGCATTGGCTTGGCGTGGATGCAGGGTGTGTGGTGGATGTTATGTCGATGGCTGAAGGACTTTCATGGGAGACAAGAGATGGAAGTAGCACCATAAATTTCAGCAAGGTTTTTCGACATGTGCCCATGAAACTCTTAGAATAGAATGATTCTAAGTGATCTATTCATATGGTGGAGTAGGATCATTCTCTAATTTGAGAATGATGTTTGTCAACAAAGATAATGGTAGATTGTTCTCTGATTCGAGAATGATGATTGTCGGTGAAGACAATGGATCTTCTTTTATATCAAGATGCCACATGTGGTGGAGGTGGAGAATTGATGGGGTCCACCCAATGTGCATAAATAGACAAAATGCTGAAGAAAACAAAATAGCAAAAGCCATGTGTACACTTTGACCAATAGAATGCAACAACCACAATTGTTGAAGATTGTTGCACGCATGCTCTTTTAGCATTTAAGAGGTAAAGAAAAATTGGAAACTAAGATGGACTTATGTGTTGCTCATTTTGCCTATAAAGAGAAGAGTTCTTCATGTGCAGAGACACGGCAAAATGTGCAGTATGCAAGAGTGCATGAGAACTGCGAATATGCTTTAATCTTTGTAAATGATTCTATCTAAATTCCTCTCGTGTATTCTCTTTAAAAGTTATGTCTCTAGTATAGAGAGTCGGGAGAAAGGTGTGAGTCATTAAAGATTTGTCAGAGTGTGTTACTTTTTGTGTCGGGAGAGAGAAAGTATGTGTGATTGTAAAAGCTTCACATAGTGATATTTTTCTTTCTGTGGGTCATGCTTTTTCTCCAATTTTGGAGTTTCCACGTTAAATTCTTGTGTTGTGGTTTGTGATTTTCTTTCGTATTATTTCTTATTTATTTTTACTTACTCCTAAGGTTCGATGTGGGTCTATGGGTCCCAATAATTTACATTCAAGCTATTCTTGAACAGGTCTTTTAAGAAGAAGTATCAAAAGTAAAATGCCACTGAATAATATTTAAGGTCATCCATTATGTTTCAGTTGACCTTAAATTATGCCTTAATTGAGATGGTAGTATGATTCTGTTTCCCAAAGTTTAAAGAATTAGGTGTTTTATGATTCTGTTTCCCAAATTCATCTTTCTTTTTTGTATCCCATAACATAAACAATTTCACGTGGATCAGTACTTATTGCATTTTTATTAGCTTCATTTCCCTCTAGCATTTGAGCATCCTATGATATGCCAGCGTTTCCACTTTGTGCATAATCTAGATGAGCAGGTTCTGACGATTGTGCACGCTCTGATGGCTATGACTTGGGACTAGGAAGCTAATCTCTCACCTTCATAAAGAAAGCTTGGTGCACATTCTCTAAAAGATTAAATTATATTCGAAATGCCAATGGTTCATCCTCAATGTCTTCTGATCGTAAGAGTTTCTCGAATATGCTTGCGACGCCCTTGGGCTCATCCAAAAACATTAGGCACTGACAAATGCTTAGATAATCAGGAGATGGCAGCTGCTGATATACTTCGACAAGAACGAAACACCTGTAGGTGAACCAATGTGTACATATTCCGATATACTTCTATATATATATAAATTGTTCGGGGGGGAGGGGGGTAAATTTACATACTCAAACAGACTTTGGGCCTTCCTCAAATGTAACTATTGTTTTTCCTTTTCTCTAGTGATTGTGTTGGTGGTGTTGTCTTTGTAAGGAATGAAGGAAGTGTTGGATCATGTCAGGTTCTTATTTCAGATAAATAGTTCTTCCATTTTTTAGCTTCTTCCAACTTCAGTCAAACCCAAGTGCATGAATTGTGTTTAGCGTGGGCATTGTGTGTGTATGCGTGTGCATCTCTAGAATATGTAATATGTTTAGTCTGATTGTGACTTATAAGATTATAAGAAAATAAGATAGACTAAAGTTAGCAACTTTTTTTTTTTTTTGTCAAAGTGCTTATTTCTATATCTAGAAAATAACTTATTTTAACATCTTATAGTTTAACATTTTATTTTACCACACATCTAAGAGGTTATATATTTCCAAACTTCTCATTAAGATGGTGTTTTAAGGAGCAGACAAACACCCTTTTAGTTATACCATTTTTAATCTTTTTCTACTTTTGTAGGATACTCTATTTTTTTATTATCTAGCGCTCTTCTACTATTGTAAGCATGTAATTTAGACTGAGCTCAGATGGAGTTTGAAATGTTCTTTATTTATGTAAGTTCATGTTGTAATGTTGATCATTAAGCAAGACTAATGTTATGTGTTGATTCGGGATATAAGATCACTTATTACATTATCGTATTTCATCTTGTGTTTCACCATATTCACTAAATAACACATGTATTAGATGATGTCACTAATTTACATGTGTCATGTATTAAATTAAATGTAACAAAAAATGAAACACTTGGTATAATAGAGGATCTGGAGTTCTAGACTGTATATTTTCTGGTGTTAATTTGGGTTGCTTGTGTAAGAAATTTATTTGAAGAAAAACTAGAAAATATGGGGCCCAACAACCTAGAGGGTATATGTTGATCAGAGAGTATGAAAAAAGAATTATTTACGAACTATGTATAATGTTCTCAACTTTTTTTGCCTTTTTCTCTTTCTTCTTTTTTTTTTTTTTTTTGTTCACCTACTATGTAAATGGAGATTAAATATAGAATATATGTGGTACTTTTTCGAATGCTTAAATTTATTTTCTACTTTTTATAAAAAAAGAATAATAGAAATATGTTTAGTGAGCCTGAACAAAACAATGACCTGAGTATGCAAGTATTGACGGACTTATCGGGTCGGTTTATTGGGTTTTTATTTGTTCATGTTCTGGTTAAGATTTTCAGCCCAATAAGCTTAATAGGAGGGTTCGGGTTAGCCCGAACGGTTTGAGCCTTATCAGGCTAGCCGGATGACGGTCTGATCTGCACGATTTGCCACCCCTACTGATTGTGTCATAGCAAGGGCACGATACTCACTCTTTGCACTACATCTAGATCTACCTGTTGCTTCTTTGAACTCCAATTCACCAGATTTTTCCCAAAGAAAACATAGTACCGTCCTATAGATCTTCTGTCATCTGAGCAACTTGCCCAGTCAGCATTAGAGTATGCCTCAATAATTAACCTCTAAATTAGAACAAAATATAACCCAATGTTGCAAGAGCCTTTTAGATACCTCAAGAGATGCTTGTAGGCCTTCCATTGGTTTTCAGTTGGAGAGTGAAGAAACTGGCTTAGCTTGTTTACAGCAAAACTGATATTTGGTCTTGTGACAGTAAGATACTGTTGGGCCCCTATAACGCTCCTATATTCAGTTGGATTCGAGAAAAGTTGATTGTCCTGCATGTTTAGTTTATATCCAACAGCCATTGGTGTATTGACTGGTTTGTTGTTCAGCATTGAAGTTTTAACCAGAAGATCAAGAATGTACTTCTTTTGTGATATCAACAGTCCATCATTTGTCTCATGAGCCTCCATTCTCATAAAATAGTCAACCTCCGCAAGTTTTTTAAGAACAAACTGATATCCAAGAAATTTGGTAACAGATGCAACAACATTTGGATCTTCACCAGTCAACAAAATATCATCAACATAAACTAGAATATAAAGACCTTTCTTGTAGAACAAAGAGTTGTCTTATTTAGACACAAGTCAACCTGAGGACAACAAGAACTTCTTCAAGGTGTCAAACCAAGCTTTAGGTACCTGTTTCAAGCCATACAAGGATTTGTTAAGCTTACACACATGCTGAGGGTAATTTATATCTATCAAGTGCATATGACTTATGTTTAATTCTGAAGGCCCACTTATTAGTAATAACATTCATTTCAGAAGTAGGAGGAACAAGGGTCCATGTTCCATTTTTTTACTAAGGCTATGTGTTTTGTTTCCATTGTTTATAGCCAAATTCGATTTTCTAGAGCTTGCTTAACAGTGACTGGTTCATCAGAATATGGAGACTTAACTTTGGCTAGATAGGTCTTTGGTTTAAAAATCTCAGCCTTGAACCTGGTAATCATGGATGAACATTTGCGGTGGTAGAAAATGGTGACGCATTAGTAGAGGATGATGATGATGGCTGGTCAGGTTGCTGAACTAGGGAATGTGGAGCATTTATAGATGAGCCATCGATAGAAGAAATTGAGGATTAACTGAGTGTAGGCAAAGATTGATCAGCTAGTGTGTCAACTGGCAATGACAAAGTGTAATATGGATCAGAATATACTGGATATGGTTGAGTGGGAGACTGTTCTTATGAAGAAAACATAATAGATATGGAAAGTCTTGCTTATTAAACTGCACATTAGCAGCAAGGTAAACTTTTCCATTTAGTGATAAAGACCTTTATGATTTGGGCTATACCCAACAAATATGCACTTTGACATTCTGTACTGAAACTTGTGACTATAGTCTGGTCTAAGGTAAGAAAAACAAGTGCAACCAAACACTATTAGCATTGAGTAATCAGGTTTGGTCTTGTACAAAATCTGATGAGGAGAGACATGATGTAATACAACAGCGGGCAACAAGTTTTATAACAAACACTACAGCATGGAATACATACCACCAAAACTTCAATGGAAGTTAAACTTGAGCCAAAAGAGACAATCCTATCTCAACAATATGAATATGTTTTCTCTCTGCTTTTCTATTCTAGTGATGCACATGGTGGTAGGGATGCCTGAAATGAATACCTAACTGGGCAATAAGAGGTAACAAAGACCCGGATTCTCCTCCCAATCTGTTTGAAGACCTTTACTTTAACATCAAACTGTCTTTCCACAAAGGCATTGAACTAAGTGAACACAACAGTAGCTTCACCCTTTGTTCTAAGAGCAAATATCCATGTGTAAAATCATCAATAAAATGAATGTAATACTTATATCCTTGTGTAGTTGAAACATGTGAAGGCCCCCAAATATCTGAATGAGCCGAAAGGAGAATTAATTTTAGCTTGTTGAGTAGCAAAATGATTTTGGTGTAATTTCCCCAACTTGCAAGAATCACAAAACTCAGCTTTGTGACACAACATTAATTGTTTTGAGAACTTTGGACAACTACAGAAGAACAAGGATGCCCACCCTTTGTGCCAAACATTACGACTAGCTACTATGAAATTAAAATTGACTTCAAGAGAAAAATGTGAGTGTACGAGAAAGATGGAGAATCAAAGAAGAAGAGAATGAGCAATGAGCTGCTTGTCTATGTTACGCAATAATCGTTGTCTTTTAGTGCTCGGTCGTGGCTTTGTATAAACCGTAATGTTTTACATTTTTTTCCGCTAAAGACTACGATTTTGCAAAACTATTGTCGTTTAATTGTAGTCGAATACTTATTTTTCGCTTAAAGACAATGGCCAGTACGTCCGTTATTGAAAGTGCATTGTCAATATATTTTTTAATGGATAATTTAAAAGAATCATTTTGTGTGATCAACGACAACAGTTATGGCAACCGTTGCTAATCGAGCGCTGTCATCACCCTTTTTAATTTTCTTTACCTTTTTAAATACGTATTTACAATATTCAAATACTTTTTAATGTTTTACAATTAAAAAATGTTTATAATTAATTTTTTGAATTGTTCTTTCCTCGATGTCTTTTATTGGCCTATCGAGTATTTTGAGTTTAGTTGTACAATTTTTTTTCTATATATACAATATTAATAGATTTTTGTTGTATATTAATTACTAGCTATATATTTAATTTATGCATATATTAATATATTAAAAAAATATTAAAATTTACAAATAAATATTAGCTACTTTTAGTTTTATTTTTTAAAATTTATGTGAAAGATGTTCGGCCCAACAAAACTGCACAATGTGAAAAGTGTTCGGCCAGAATAGGAGCCAAACATTGTAAAGGGTGTTCGGCCTAAATCAGTTGAACACCGAAAATGTAAATAATAAAAAAATATTTTTTCTTTTTATTTTAATATCTACAAATGAAAATGAAAGAAAATATATAATTATTTATTAGCATAGTCTATTTTACAGTGAATGTCAAAGTTAAGATATAAAAAAATGGCACCACCAAGGTTCAAACACTAGAAATGCGGATATGATTACCAATTACCAACTGATGGGACACTTTAGACTTATGTGATGGTCTGTTGTAACAAATTTATTTATTATAAGGTAAAAAATTGAATTAAGACTATATCTTATCTCTCCCAAGTCCTAAACAATTGGGGATAACAATTTGTATTTGCAGTGATTGATTAAATTAGTGGATTTAAAAGAGCTTCAACATAATTCCAAAATGAAAAAAACAACAACAATAACAACAATTACAAAGTGGAGGGTATTAACAAAGAAAACAAAATTTGAATAAGGGTGAAGAACCCCCAAACATCAGTTCACGTCGTTAACCTAGTTAACCCTCTACCTTCAAGGTTAAACCGGCACATCAAACGTTAGCAACCAGTCAATCATCAACAGTCACCACTTTACATTTTCTCTCACAACTAGGGCGGCAGCAAATTAGTGTTTCAAAAGAAAGATTGAAGGAGATTATCGTCGTCAGTTCCGATGCGCTGTCGCGGCGACCATCGAAGCCCCAACACCGGGAGACCATCGCCTTTGAACAAACCGGAAAGGACTAACCAGGCGAGGAGAGCCCAACTATAAGTGGTCGTAGGCACTGCCTCCCCTCCCCTCCCGCTCGACAACCCAGAAACCTTCCAGTGCTAAATTTAGTGGTCATTGTTGTTGTCCCAGATCGAAACTAAAGGCCCTTCGTTTTCAGTCAATCTGGGTGCCAATCAAGGCGCTGCAGGGTTTCTCAGCCCCCTTCGACAATGGGCACCGAAAATACTGGGCAAGAGGAGGGATTTGTGTTGTGCGCACAAATGAAATGGGAAAGGAGGGGGGAGGGGAATGGGTAGACTGATTGAGAAGTATCGAAGGAGGAGAAAGAGGATTCTTTAATCCCTAATTCAGTCTTATTATGATACTTTTTTTTTTAAATTCTGATTAAATTCAGGCGAATCAGAGCTGGAGAGGTCACAGACTCACAGCTGGCAGTCTTCATTGTCTGGAAGAATAAACTAGGTGAGGTTCGGATTGGCTTCGGCATGTTTAATTTCAAAGCAAAAGTATTTCCAAAGAATTTTTTACTTAGTTGTTGCTAATCTGCTATAATAAAGTCATATTTAAGCTAGTTGAGTGAGGTACTTGATGCATCTATATGATCTAATGAATTACTTGGCTTTGGTTTAATTATATTGATGTTAAGCAATTTGATGAGCTGAATTTGAGCTTTTCACTGCTAATTTTAGTAATGAAATACTTGCTTTGGAATTATTATATTGCCCTCTTTGTTTCTAGTGTTGAATTAGTTGAATAGTGAATAGATTGATCAATATGTTTCCTAGTTTTTTCCACCACACTGGTGGCATAATTTTTGCGTATTTTTTAAATTTTATGTATATCACGTCTTCCTCTTGTTCCATTTGTTGCTGATAGGATCCTATTGTTGCTAGGGTAGAAGACAAGACTACTACATGGTCATTTCTAGCAAAAGGTAACTTGTTTAATAGTTGTGATTATTGCATATTGGTACAATAATATCCGCTTTGGGCAAAACTCGCATGATTTTGGGAACTTCCCCTTAAAGGACATTCTTTGCCCTCCTCTCTACGGAAGACACTTACTCGATCCAGTAAACTAGCATAGGGGGACCATACTTGGTCTGTGGGATCATCCCATCATCTTCTTGAGACTCCACTACCACATCGACTTTGCTTGGAACCATTTGCTCAATCCAGTCAACTAGCCATAGTGGGGCCCTACTTGGTCCATATGGTCGTCCCATCGTCTTCTTGAGGTGAAAGCGTGCGTTGGCCAAATAAGCAAAGGTTGGGTACAAGATTGACCCAACCTAGCGTATAACACAGCAGAAATATAAACGATGATCACAGTAAAACTTTTCCACAAGCCTTCAAACGCTTATGTATGCCTTCAAGGCGAAATAATTCACTATATTACTTGTGAATTACAAAAAAAATCTCAAAGTAAATCGAAACAGACTTCGATTTACACTACACGAATCATAACGTCTCAATGGATGATACTAAAACTATCCTAACATGTATTTTAAGAAAAGAAATTCAGATTCGTGAGGAATCTAAATAATACTAAAACATGGCACTATTGGTTGGACATGCGGTTAACCAAATCCTCTAGCCGACACAGCTCAACAGACAGACTGATATTTTTCCTCGTATGAAAATCTTGTCTTCTGTTGGTAGTTGAAGTCCTATTTATATGCAACTTATAGCCTGAAGAACACTCTTCAATAACCACCACTTCCTACAGTTTAGGTCGTTGGTAGTTAGTGGTACACGTGCGAGAACTTGGTTGGTTGAGCGAGGAAGACTCGGTCTTCATTGTTGGAGACCAAGTCCTTCGCCAATCTTTCTCAACAACTTATGACCAGGTCTTCAACTTCTCTTTTTTACACTTATGTCCCTGCATATATGTTAGATATTTGACCATCGAAAATCATCTTATAATTTGGCTTTCAATTAAAATATAAAATGTGTACAAAAGGCAAAATAAAATTAAAGCAGAGAATAAGAGTTTGGATACACAAACTCTAACACGAGGGTTCACTGCTGCTTCTTTGGCTCCAAGGATCTCCGCCACATCGACTTTATCTGGAACATGGCTCTGATACCATTTGTTGGGCTTTGACAGGCCAATATGATCTCCACATTGGTATAATATCGTACGATTTGGGCCGAGCCTGCACAGTTTTAGTTCTTGGACTAACTCCCAAAAAGTCTCATACCAATGTAGATGTTTCTTTCATTATAAGCACATGATCCTTCCTTCTATATCCGAGTGAAACTTTATTAGACAAACGCAATAGTCCAATTTATACCCAATTTTAAAAACTCGGATGAATATGGTGATGTGACACTCGAGCTGCCTACGTGGCTATTGAAATTAAGAGTGCAAGTTAACAATTTCAAGTGAGTTCTTTAAATTCCGGCGAAATTGGACGCAATATAAATTACTACCTCCAGTCCCGACTTAATTTGTCTATTTTGATCGGACATGGAAGTTAAAAAAAAATATATATTTTTTACTTTTTCAAAGGTGGAGATTTTGAGGGCAGAGATTGTAAGAAAAATTTCATTTTTTGGACAGACAAAGTTATTTGGGATGAACCAAAAAAGCAAATAGAAAAATTAAGTCGGAATGGATATTTTTTTAAAATATAAATTGATCCACTTAGAAACAAAACAAAAATTAATCAATTAAATGTATCATGAAAGAGAACCAAAATTTGAAAGTTAGGAAAGTTGCTTTTTAGCTTGTTGATATTTAGGTAAAGAAATCAAATTGTTCATCTCACTTTTAAGCTAAAAAACAACTTAATACCAAACACCATTTTCACTAAATTTAATAAAATTACTTATATTTTTAAACATAAGTAATTTTATCATAAATTTTATTTTAATAACTTATTCAAAAGTTGAAGAAAAAACACCCCCGAGTAGACGAACACGATTAACCTCATATTTGTAACAGAAAAGAAATTGACGTTCTTGAGGTACCAAAACATGGATAATGGTATACATGGCATAGGTGCATTACTAGTTCACATATAGTTATCCATATATATATTGATGTAAATGTGAAATAAAATGTACAGCGTGTTACACATTTGGTAGAAGCAGTTAACAACAATTTTTTTTGTTTTGTTCATTGTGCTAGAAAATGACAACATGAGATAGTTGGTCACTTGGTTGCGTATAAATAGGGTAGATATTGATGAAAGTTGGGCAGTGCAAAGAGTAGAAGCATTATACATGGTTGCACCATGGAGAAAAGAATTGTGTTTGTGGCAACAATACTTGTTTTAGTGTCCTCCATGCAGTGTCTATCAGTTCCAATTTCTCCAGTTAAAAAAAAGAAAAAATGGTGACAGTGTTGAGTATGGATGGAGGTGGAATACGAGACCTTATTCCGGCCCAATTCTGGCCCATCTGGAATGGAAACTCCAGCAACTGGCCGAACCAAATGCCCGACTTGCTGATTATTTCGATGTAGTTGCCGGAACCAGCACGGGGGGTTTGCTAACCGCCATGATCACTGCCCCGGGAGCTACGCTGCGAAAGATATTTCTAGCTTTTACTTGCAGCACGGCCCCAACATTTTCGACCAATCGAGGTTAAATATCAATTTATCTATGATGTAATCTACCTTTGTTGAATTGCAACATTTGAAAACAAGTGTGTTGGGGAAGTCTAAATTAGGTGCAAGCATGCAACGTCCACTGGACAATGGCAGACTGCTGGTACTGTCTTTGGGCACGGGCTTAGCCGAACGATGTGAGAGATACAATGCTAAAGACGCCGCCGAATGGAGCTCTCGCAATTGGATACTCGACTTACAAGGAAAAAACTCACCGTTGCTTGATGTTATCGGAGATGCTAGGACTCCACCATTTTTCAGTCCCTCGGCAAAGATCAAAATTACCTAAGAATTCAGGAGGATAATTTGGTTGGAGATGCCGCGACTATGGATATTTCAACGAGAGAGAATATGCAAAATTTGATAAAGATTGGTGATCAGCTGCTGAAGAAACAGGTTTCGAGAGTGAATTTGGAGACAGGCACAAATGAGCAAGCTCTTGCAGACTTTGCCCAGGCGCTATAACAAGAACTTAGTTGAAAGAGTGGCGGATCAAGGTAACCACTATCCACAATAGACGAAAAAAGCATACAAAATCAATATCCTCATAAAAATTCAATTATGTTATATGTTCTAAGTCTAATAAATAATATCATCTCTCGAATCTCAATTTATTATACTGGTGGGTGTTCGTCAAATTAAATAACCTACTTTCAAAATAACAAATATAATGGTGAGTAGGGTCAAATCCACAGGGAACGGGGATTAATTTCTTTTGATAGCAAAAACAAGAAATAAAAAGAGGGGTTTTCAATTGGTTTTATCCAACTAATCTAAATCCTAAAATTAACTAAAACATGCAAATGAAACAATGAAATTGTAAAGATAAATCAAATACTACCTGACTCTGATCCAAGAGTATTGATCTTCAATTATATTACTAATCATAGGCTCACAAATATATTTCCTTGCAATTCAAATAGTTTAACCAAAGATTTATTAGAATAGCCATAATAAATCTTGTGTTTTCCTAAATTAATTGACCAATCCCAGTTACCTGTCTAATACTTATCATTAACGGGTTGCGCATGATAGTGTTTCATACCACGCTAATGATAGCATGAAGATTTATGAAAACATTTAAACTTAATTACTAATAGCCGAGATAACTGCAGCTATCAATAATTAGCTTGTAGATTCAATTAAGTTAAACTAATTATGATAGCACGATTAATTCAACACATTGCTACTAGGGTTCAATCCTTCATGACAATTACGGATCATGAATAACATTAAGAAATTGAATAATTATTGAGTTGTCAATTCAATCAAATAAACAATTATTATATAGATAAGCTTGATTCTACAAATATTTGAATTAACAAGAATAATTAAATCACTTAACCTCACAATAACATAATTGAAATCAACTCTTGAATCGGAAAATAACGTTAATTAATTAATGACGGTGGAATCCAAGATTTTCAGCAGAAAGTAGAAAACAAAAGATAAAGAAAACGGGAAGAAAAGAGAGGTATGCGTGAATTTTTTGGGAAGAGGAGAGAGAGAGAGCGCGTATTGGAATTCTTATACTGACCGTCGGGGCGGCTCTTATAATTTATGCTAGTAATAATTCTTTTCTCTCCCAAATCTATATATATAAGTAAAATGAGCGTTAATAATGTAAAATACATTTTCCCGCCTAAACTATCATATTAAATATCTAATTCATTCTACTATATTTTACTAAGATTATACATTATTTGTAATTCCTTTTAATAGTCTTATTCTTAAATAGTCCTATTAATTAGTAGGTTTTTTTCTTTTCCTTTTTTTTTCATTGGGGTTAACTAGCAAGCTTTAAATTTGGGAAGATATGAGTGTTTGCAATTGCTTTTTTTAATTGTTTTTCAGATTATAACTTGTGAAAGTAATTTTGGAGTGTTTGAGAAAATATCTTTAGATTTAATAAAAGTGGTTTTAATAAAATATTAGGACTATTTAAAGGATTTTAGGGGGTGTTTGCATCTGCTTTTCCTAAGTACTTTTCAACTTATAGCTTGCGAAATCATATTTTGTAATGTTTGCAAAGCCAGCTTCTATTTTAAAAAAAGTGCTCCCAAGGTAAAAGATAAAAGCAAAATTTTAATGGTTTTCTGTGCTCAATGATAAATCTGCAAATAATATGATATCTTTTAAAAGATAGGAGTGATTTTATACATAAATTATTTAAAAATACATTACAAAAATATAAATATATATATAAGTAAAATGAGGGTTAATAATGTAAAATACATTTTCCCGCCTAAACTATCATATTGACTATCTAATTCATTCTACTATATTCTGCTAAGATTATACATTATTTGTAATTCCTATTAATAGTCATATTCTTAAATGGTCCTATTAATTAGTAGGTTTTTTTCTTTTCCTTTTTTTGGGGGGTTAACTAGCAAGCTTTAAATTTGGAAAGATATGAGCGTTTGCAATTGCTTTTTTTAATTGCTTTCCAGCTCATAACTTGTGAAAAGTAATTTTGGAGTGTTTGAGAAAATATCTTCAGATTTAATAAAAGTGGTTTTAATAAAATATTAGGACTATTTAAAGGGTTTTAGGAGGTGTTTGCATCTGTTTTTCCTAAGTACTTTTCAACTTATAACTTGCGAAATAATATTTTGTAATGTTTGTAAAGCTAGCTTCTGTTTTAAAAAAAGTGCTTCCAAGGTAAAAGATAAAAGCAAAATTTTAATGGTTTTCTCTACTCAATGACAAATCTGCAAATAATATGATATCTTTTAAAAGATGGGAGTGTTTTTATACATAAATTATTTAAAAATACATTATAAAATATAAAAATCTATATATAAAAAGCCAAATGAAGCGCTTTTATGTAATTTTACCTTTCCCGCCTAAACTCTATTATTTATTATACAATTGACTCTATTTTATTTATAGTTTCAATAATTAAGTCATGTCATAAATATATTATAATTGTGTAGTTATGATTGATATAGTTTTTGGCATCAAAATGTGTTTTTCACATTACAAAATTGCTACCAATAAATGGATAAATATTAACTGACAAACTTACCTGAGAATAAACGGAAGAACTTGTTCCTTTGGAACTATATAATACAATTTAAATAGGGGATGTTCACGGTAGTAAATCTCGTAAATCATGTAGACAATATTTAAGAGAATCAGTAATTTAAATTTTCAAGACACGGGTACAGATCGAGAATTAAATATCTGCCAGATATAAATCTTTTTATAAGAATTTCAATTATCTACAAAAAGAAAATGTTGTATAAAATGTCTCTATCACATCAATATAACATGCTCTTGAATACAAATTTACATTTTTTACATAATAATATAAAATAAATTATAAATAGATTATTTGGAATGTCTCTACACATTGCGTCCATCTAATAGACTCTTAAGTATAACTGTATATATAAACAAATTATAAATAAAGGAAAAAAATTACAAAAAAAGAAAAAGATATTATTGTTATAAAATACAAAAGATCTCTATATATAGCATCCATATAATAGGAACTATTCATTATTATATACATTATACAGAAGTGATCGCATCCGCAACATTATAACAGCGTCTGTCCGCGTCTCCAATAGAGAGCGGCCACGTGGCAGACAATTTTAAGGCCCCAAAATTAATAAAAAAAGACGGTAAAAATCTGTAAATAAAGAAAAAAATCAGATCCCCTAATTCCGATAAAAAATAAGAGAAGGCTTTTTTGCTCCCAACGAAATTCCCTCCACCACCGACTCCCGCCACCGCCTCCACCCTCGCGTCAAATCCGCCGCTGCCTCCACCCCCACCGTCGGACAACATTCTCCGGCGGAGACGGCAGTGGTAATAATTTTTCTGAACTTTTTTCATTCAGATTTATTTTAATAGTTAGGGCTTGAACCACAATTCCTGAATTCGATGATCTAATTTTGTTCAGCAGCAACCTCACTCATTGTAAATAATTAAATGCTAAAAATAGATACCTTACTTTTCAAAAGCAATGCATCTTATGTTAACTGTAGGTTATGAAGTTTAGGCTGAATGATATGAAAAATGGCGTTATGGGCATATGTATCTATATGTGAGTGTGAGTGATGTAACAAGGATGAAAATGGCAGTGTGAGTAATTGTGATAGAGTAGCTTTAAGGTTAAATATTCTTATTTATTGCATAAAACAAATTAGCAATAATTTTTATTCAAATTCGGCACACATGCTTGATTTTTTTAGGGTGTTTGCAATTGCTTTATCCAAGTGCTTTTTAACTTATGACTTGAAAAAAGTTGTTTTTTAGTGTTTGGGAAAACAACTTTTAACTTTAATGGAAGTAATTTCGGGCCAAAAGCTGAAAGCAGAAAATAGTTGCTTTTTCTAACTTTTCAGTATTTTGGTAATTAAATAAAAAAAAAATCTCACTAATAAGCTAAGAGCTGCTTAAGTATAAAAAACTCCAGCTTTTGCATTTGACCAAAATTACTTTTATTCTCAAAAACTACCTACTTTTAATTTTAAGCAATTTTACCGCGATCTCTACTTTTAATCAATTGTATAAAAGTTAAGCAAAGTAAAACACCCCCTTTATAGGCAATGGGGGTAATGGGATTGTGAAGAACTTTAATTCTTTTTTTTGCATTATATTATGTTTTGTAGATGATGATGATATTAGTTAGCTATTCAAGTTCTTTTCATGGGTTTGATGGTAGTTATTAACTTATGCTAGCGAAAGTAAGAACTGTTAGGATAAAATGTGCATGATTTGTAATTTGTTGACTGAAAGTATATATTATTTTCCTGCTTGCAAGGTACCTTCAGATTCACTATGTTTTCTTGACTAATGGTGAGTGGTAAAATGCGTAGAAAAGCAATTCAGTTAATAATATATATAATGTAGCATTGTCTTAGCTTAGAGAGATTTCTTGGTAGTCATTCACTTTTTTTTGGTCAAAAACATATAATCAGGTTGTTTTGCACTAAGAAATGCTCTGATCTGTTAAAATATGTATTTATTTTTTTAAGCTCTAGCTATGTTGTTTTTAGCAGCAATGTAGTTGATTAAACTATGGGAGGCATAAAGAAAATCTTATTCCGTATCATGGTTATCCTCATTCGTGTATTTGAGATTTATTAACCAAAAGGACTTAAAGCGAGTGATTTTGTGTCTTACTGTTTCCTATTTGATTGTATTAAAATTAACAAAAAAGGATTTGTCTCAATCTTGAACTAAATATTATGCAAATTAAGAATATGTGAATGCACTTAGTTTTCAGAAGTTTAATGAGCTGCCTCTTTGTACTCATTTTGCTGCAGAAACATGGAAGTATATATCAGCAGATCTCATAATAAACATTAGATAAATGTTGGAACCACTCTGCGCTTGGTGGTGAAAAGGTGAAATATTCTTTCACATACTACTATGGCCTCTTTCAAATTCAGTGTCTGGTGTAATTAACTTTTTATTGGTTTTTAGTGGTGAACGAGCTAAAAGAAAATGGTTTCAAGACCACTGTGTTTGATAACACTACATCAATCGATAATTTTAAGTCAAATGTTGGTTTGATGTCTGAAAAAAATAGGATGATTCACATTTGATACATTTTTTTAATATGGTTTTAAACTTTGTTAGCGTTTGCAATCAGATAGTGTTTGCGGCCTTCACTCCATCACCAGTGATTTCAAGTTTGGCCATGACCGTCACACTTGACAACATTGTCTCATGGTATGATCTGTATCATATTTCTATTTTCATTTGAGTGTGTAATATAAGGTAGATGGTATTTGTTATGGAAAAGGATTTGATGGAAATTGGATCAGAGTAAGGATTTATATATAAAATATTAGTACAACACCTATAACTATATGCTTGCGCAATTTGCGAATTGCCTTCTCTTTAGATTGAATACCACTTGTGATTCATGACAAGAAGTCATGTCACTTTTGTCTTCTCATTTTGTTTAATTGTGTTATGTCTAAATGGCTCTTTTTTTGTTATCCTTTTTGAATATGAGTTAATCATTAATCTTTACCTCGACTATGCAGTTGATCTTGTAAACAGTACGCTGCGCCGTGATGACTGAAAACCTACGATGAAGCACTCACTTGGCAGTTGGCACATCAAGAGGAAATCTGAAGTGTAACTAATGAAATCAATGAGAACTGACGTGTAACTGGATTTAGGATTTGCAAGGTCAAGTTTGAATGTGCAAATTAGATAGATAGGAATTTAATTATCTAGTATTCTGTTATTATAGCTGTAAACCTTCTCTTTTCTGCAAGAGGAAAGATTTGAAAATGAGTATAATACATCTTTTTCTTTATCATGCTCATCATTTTATTAAGGTAACAGCACACCGGGCAAATAGAATTTATTTCCTTTGGCAATTCAAAGTGTTGCAAGCCCGTAGTTGATGAATTTTATTGGGAACACTGTAAAACATGCTGAAAGTTTGTGATAAACCTCCCAAGTTTGATCGTCATATAGTTGTTTGCAAATGCATAAGAGAAAAAACAAAAGAATAAAAAAAAAAAAAAAAAAAAAAAAAAAAAGAAGTGGGATTCTCAAATATACAAACACACAAAAATAAAAAAAAAGGTGTGGTTCTCAAACATATAATTGTATGATCATTGCACATCATCTTTGTAAAGGATTGGAAAGAAACACAAAGTCCGAACCAATGAAGAAGCAAAAAAAAAAAATAACTGCTAATTTGAGATGTATATCAGGAGAGGGTGATAGTAACTAATGGTAAAAAATAACAAACTCTTACTTAAGTCCGAACCAGTGATAGAAAATTGCAAACTCTTGCTCGACTCCAAATCAATAATAGGAAATAACAAACTCTTACTTAAATCTAAGTAAACTTCTAAAGATTCATTAGAGTTTATCACACTGTAAAACTAAGAACATGAACATATTGTATGATCTTAAACTAGGTTGTCCAGCTTCAAAATCACTATAATCCTCATAGTGATAGGTCACCGCCCCACATATTCTTAGATCCTGCCAAGTATATAAAAGTCAAAAGTTATATTTGTAAGTATCAGTAAAATAAAAATTATGACATGGTTAAATGGTCTACCTGCAATAGATACAAAATCATCTTCAGTTAAATCTTGTGACACTGGGTCCCTTTGAGATATGATTGGCCTACATATGTGAGTTTTCTAAAGGTTAAACAAATCACGTGCACCCCACACTATAAATTGAAGCAAAAAGGAAACAAAATCATTGAAGGGATAGAACCTTTAAAGAAATCTAGAAGTGAACTAATTATGATTAAATTAAAATTATACCTTTTTGACACTGTGGGACAATTACGTTTATCATGTCCATTAGAGCCACAACCACGACAAGATCTTCCTCTGGAAATTTCTTTTTCCTTTGATGATTTCAATCTTTTGGAAGATCCTTTTGCTCTAACTTGGGAAGAGTCATTAATACCTTGAAACCTCTCATTTAAATTTTCCCTTTCGAAGATGTTCGTTGCTCACCTTGACCAATATTCATCTTCTTTATTTCACAGTGCACATCTTCCAACTGTTTCATGAGCAAGTTTGATCCATCTTCTGTAAGAGATGCATCATCAACTACAATGGAAGCCAAGTGAGCCAATTTTGAGTGTCTTGTCAAAAGTTATTAGTTATGAACATCCTCAATTTCTCCACCATAATCATCTTGCACTCTTCCAACTTTTACATTTTTTGTCCACCTTGATAGAATATATTTAGATGGTAGCTCAAAATTTTGCTTGACCCGAAAATAAGCCAAAATGTGTCTGCAAACAATACCTTGGAACTCAATTTGACGACAACTACATGACACTACATCTGCACTTTTATTGA
Organism: Ajuga chamaepitys; assembly: GCA_958295605.1. Taxonomy (NCBI): domain Eukaryota; kingdom Viridiplantae; phylum Streptophyta; class Magnoliopsida; order Lamiales; family Lamiaceae; genus Ajuga; species Ajuga chamaepitys. Next base: position 54,598,250 of record OY282502.1, on the reverse strand, counting down.
AGTTAAGCTCCCTTTTTCTTGATATTGAACTTGCATCAGTCCTGAAAATAGTGTAGATTGCTTGCAAATCATTCTCATATTTCAAATCCACAAAATAGGCAGGACTCTGAGATATTTCCTCTTGGAACATGTTAAACATTTTCTTTGTGTATATCTTTGCCATCTGTGCTTCCAATTGCCAAAACGACTTCAATTTCTATTGCACAATGACATCCATATGATCAGCTTCCAATTCATTATGTTGTTGGTGTCTAAGGGCTCTATTAAATCGTGTGATAAAATCTATCAACAAATTATTCAACAAAATGTACCTTTTGAAAAAGGAATGACAACTTTCTGCTCTTTGACTACTCAAAACTCCAGCCCTAAATACATGCTTGACATAAGCAGAAACCCATTTACTGCGCAACTCAAAAATATTCTGAAGCCATTCATTATCTTTCAATGTAGAACTAGTCATTACCTCCACCCACCGTTCTTGAAATTCTTCAATAGACTCGGAGTTCATAATAACATCCTTTACGTTGTGATACTCATTTCGATGTGTTGCTACATTTATTTTCTTAGAGAATTTATTTAAGATATGCCAAAGGCAATAATGATGATGAGTGGTTAGAAGCACTTGCGCAATATCTTTCGTCATGGCGGCATCTTGATCAATAACAATTACAAGAGGTAGACCGCCTAGCATAGCCTCTAGCCACTTTTTGAATAACCAAACAAAATATTCCGTCTTCTCATTACTTAGAAGGCCACATCCAAATACAATTGTTTGTCAGTGGTGGTTGATCCCTGTTATAGGAGCAAAATGAAAGTAATGGACCAGATTAGGATATGGGCTTTGATTAATTAATAGGTTATACTAATTAATTAATTAAAGTAGGCCAGAATATTAGGCCCATATACCTAGGGTATATGAGCTATATATATATATATCTATTCTCTATTGTAGGGATAATTAATCTTGTCAGTAAAAAAATCAAATGGTTCAATAAGGGATTTCCTAGCGATCACTTATTGAACGATTGTACCGAGGATAGTTCCTGCGGTGGACGACATACGCGTGGATACCTGAAGTGGTGAATCAATCGCTCAATTCTGTCCGATTAATTACGCACAAGTAAGTTATTCCAACTTTAGCGTAATCAATGCTCAATGTTTAATTCAATTATAGATCACAATCATAATTCTCGAATGTTTATTCCGCTGCGTACATTAGGTGTAGTCGAGAATTACTAACAGTGGTATCAAAGCCCGAGGCTCGATTTATAATTGATTTTCAATCAGATTAAATTGTGGATTAAAATTTTATATAATTAAAATTCTGATTTTGTTTTGAATAATTAATTTTGAAATTGTTTCAAACTTTTTTCGAAACAATATCGGATAACAATTAACACACTGACTATAACCAAATTTAATTACGAAAGAAATGTATGAAACTTGTTTTGGTTTCTTGGGCGTGGTTATATAGTTAATTAATTAACTTGTTTATTCAATTTCTTGGAAAGAATACAAACTGTTTTCACTTAATTAATTGCAACACCATTGATGACCACAAAACAATCTAAGTCGCGTTATTCAGTCACTGTTGTTGCCAAGGCGGCGACGACGGTGGTCCGGCTTCTGCTGTCCTAGTCGACGGCCGCGGCGATGGTTCGCTGTTACTCTGCGCCTTGCTGTCCTAGACGGCGGTATACGACAGCGGCTCTGTTGCCGCTGCGTGCGTTAACGACACGGCGGTGGCTGCTGCGTGGAGTGCCGACGCCGCTGCTGCCGTGCATTTTGACGGTGGCGGCGCGGCGGTCGTCGCTTTCCTGCTGCGTTGCTGGTCTATTTCGTAGGACGATCTGGCGGCGGAAGAGGCGGCGGCGAGGTTGGCAGTTCACAAAACATTGGGCTAGGGTTCTGAAATTTTGGGCTGGGCCTGCTGAGTTAGACTGGGCCATTTCAGAATTTGGACTGGACTGAATTTGGGCCAGAGCGAAAATGGGCTGGGTAAATTGAACTTCTATGCTGGACTGTTTCCTGGGTTGGGCCTCAAATATTAATTGGCCTGTTTTATGAAAATGGGTTGCATTGCAATTAAAAAAAAATAATAATAATTTAATTAATTAAATTAGATTTATTAATTAGATTAATTCGAAATCCCAATTACAATATTAATTTGTAAATTAGATTAATAAATCTTATTATTATTATTTTGAAATAATAATAATAAACTTATACATTTATGTTAATTTGGAATTAACATTAAAAGTATACTTATATTAATTTAGAATTAATATATTTATCTAATTGACTAATATTAATTAGATTAATAAATTTTGATAGTATTATTAATTTTGAAAAATAATACTAGACTTGTATATTTATATTAATTTAGAATTAATATTAAATGTATACATATATATATATATTAATTTAGAATTAATATATATAATTTTAATCCACATTTAATTAAAGAATAAAATTTTAATTAGATTAATAATTTTATTAGTTGAGCATTTATTTAATATTATGTGATAAGCTATTATTTGGTTTTATGCTTATTCAATTTAAATAATAGTAATTTAAGACCGCTTTTATGTTTGGGTAGGCGGCACCCAATACATGTAGTCCGCGACATTATGTATGGGTAGGCGGCGTCCAATATGTGTGGTCCGCATTTCTTATGCCTGGGTAGGCGGCACCCAGCAATTGCGTTTAATTTAATATTAGATATTAAATTTAACAATTAGTATCACATATAAAATCTCAATAAAACCAAGTCTTATTTAGAAACAAAATGCGTTGTCCATCATAATTGCTTGAAATTCCTAATCTTTTCGACCACGAGTTTTACACCAAAGTGTTTACTCTAAATCGACAAGACTCGGACTCATTCATAAATGTATGGTTGACATCGTGTGATGGAATTGACTTGCTTAAATTATTTTGAGACACTAAAGCGACCAAATTAAATAGCTTAAGGACGCAAAATTAATTAGATTAATTAACCAGGAATTGCAAAATTGTTGTTGCAATTGGCTTGGAGGCCTACTGAGTGATATTATTGCAGTCATCAGCCAAAGCAGAGACTACAATAAAATAGACTTGGATCTTGGACCACTAAGATTTATAATTATTATTAATCCGTATTTTGTGTTTGGGGACGCAAAATATGTTAAAATTAGTGGGAGCTAATCATTACAATAAATCCTTGTTTTGATTAGTGATATGAATGTGATCTTTATTTACTTTATTCTAATTTACTTTTCCGTTGAATTATTTTCTATTCAGAGAAAAAATGTCAAATTTGGCTTATAAATGTTTGATGGAATCAAACAAGTTGATTGGGTCAAACTTTATGGATTGGCTCCGTTGTTTGCGCTTGGTGCTAAGGCAAGACAAGATTGAGTATGTCTTGGACAAACCAATCAATGTCATCCCTGACAAAAATTCTTCTGAGTATGCTACTTTTGACTAAGAAGCTCATAAGAAACATGTTGAGGATGCCACATCGGCTCAAAGCTTAATGTTGTCCTCTATAAGTATTAAACTGCATAGGCAACATTGGAGCATGTTCCCTTATGAGATGCTGAAACACTTGAAAAGTCTATACGCTTCAGAAGCTAAGACCATGGAGTATGAGATACTCAGGGATCTCTTCAAGTGTAAGCTTCGTGATAGGGGCCAGGTTTCTGAACATGTATTGAAGATGATCGGATTGATTGAGAGGTTGGGATCGATTGGAACGAAGCTACCCTCTAGTGTCTCAACTAATCTGATCTTGCAGTCACTTCCACATTCATTTGGAAATTTCATAGTGAATTTCAATATGAGCAATACGAAGACGACATTGCCAGAGCTTCACAACATGCTCAAGACCTATGAATCATCTATTTCTAAAGGCAACTATGTGATCATGGTGAGCTCTTCTGCGAGATCTTTCAAACAGAAGAATAAGCATAAGAAGAGGAAGAGAGCATCTAGAGATGCAACCTTAATGCCTAAGAGTGGAGGGATTCAAAAGAAGCCGAGAATACCAAAGGATGAATGTCTGTTCTGCAATGAGAAGAGCCGCTGGAAGAGGGACTGCCCGAAGTTCAAAGCACATGGTGCATTGGATGAGAGTTTAGGTAGTTTATTTTGTACATTGAAATTAGACTAGATTAGATCTTCCTTCGGGATATAAATTAGATTTATATAATTGTTATTTTGTTCTTTAGATTTCAAAGATTATGATTTCCATTCAAATATTAGACATTTATGACTTTTTCCTTCTATTTTGCAAATAGTAGATGCTTGTATCGCTTAATAGATTGTTTTAAGGAAATGTGTTTCGCTCGAATGGATTCTATATGCTTGAATGTGAACAAAATATTCTCAATGTACAATAACAAACGACCTGAGCTAAGTAATACGGATAATAAACCATACATGTGGCACTGTAGACTTGGTCATATCAATGAGAAAAGAATAGCAAGATTGAGAAAGTTAGACTATCTCACATCATTTAATTTCAAATCATATGGTGCTTGCGAATCCTGTCTCAAAGGAAAGATGACAAGTTAACCACTTCCTGGGTAAGGGTTACGTGCCAAGGTTATGCTCGAGTTGATCCACACAGATGTGTACGGACCGTTCCAACTTAAGCAAGAGGCGAATATTTGTACTTCATAACTTTCACTGATGATTTTTCAAGGTATGGATATGTGTATCTCCTGAAACATAAATCTTGGGGTCTTCGAGAAATTTAAGGAGTTTAAGTTAGAAGTTGAGAAACAACTTGGGAAAAGTATTAAGACTCTCCGATCAGATCGAGGAGGGGAATACTTAAACCGAGATTTTCTTGATTACTTAAAATCACATGGAATCCGGTCAGACTGGACACCTCGGGGTACACCACATATGAATGGAGTATCTGAAAGGAGAAATCGAACTTTATTAGATATGGTTCGATCCATGATGAGTTCCACCCGTCTCCCCCTTATTCCTTTGAGGCCATGCCTTACTAACCGTTAGTTATGTTTTGAATAGAGTTCCTCTTAAATCGGTCACGCAAACACCATATAAGTTATGGTGTGGCAAGAAGTCGAGTCTTAACCATATGCAGACCTGGGGTTGTCCTGCTTTTGTTAAGAAGATAACGACTGATAAATTGGAGAGTAAAAGTGACAAATGCTATTTTGTGGATATCTTCAGGAAACTAAAGATATGAATTCTACTGTCTTGGAGATCACCAAGTGATAGTTTCCAAGGATGTGGCGTTTCTTGAAGATATTTATATCTCCGAGGAACAAGGTCACAAGAAGGTAGATCTTGAAAAGATTCAAGAACCACAAAATAACATAGAGGATGAGGTCTTGTCCAATGGAGTGGACAATAACTTAGTGGGAGTTTTGATGATCTATTGGGAGGGGAAATAACTCTTAGAGGGTCACCTCAAGACAATGAGATGCATCAAAATAAGATATTGTATTAAACCTGTAAGATAACATAAAGGATGATGTACTGACCAAAGGAGTGGACAAGAACTCAGTGGGAGTTATTGATGATCTATTGGGAGGGGAAACAACTCTTAGAGGGTCACCTCAAGAAAATAAGATGCATCAAAGACAAGATATTGTATCAGTCCCAGCTCAAGAGAATCATAGTGAAATTCTTGAGAATATCCTAAAATGTTGAAAACCAACTCACGATTAGAATAAACTGCCTAAACCAACGCAAAACCAACTCAATAGGCCTCAAAGGAATCGCCGTGCACCTGAAAGACTAAATCTATTGGTTGAGAAGCAAGATGATGAGATTGATTCAGAAGACGACGAACCTAAGACCTATATCAAAGCGGTGTCAGGCACCGATTCGAAGATGTGGCTGACTGCCTTAACATCTGAAATGGACTTGATGTACCTCAATCTAGACTAGGAACTAGTTGATCTGCCAGATGGGGCTCGTCCCATAGGCTGCAAATGGATCTTCGAGAAGAAGAGAGATGCAGTTGGCATGGTACAAACCTACAAGGCTAGGTTGATGGCAAAGGGTTATAGTCAGGGCAAGAGCATTGACTATGATGAAACACTTTCGCCAGTCGCTAAGATCAAGTCCATTAGGATATTACTTGCAGTAGCTGCATACTATGACTTTGACATTTGGCAAATGGATGTCAAAATCGCGTTTTTCAATGGAGAACTCGAAGCCACTGTGTATATGTCACAACCTGAAGGTTTTATATCCAAAGAAAAGCCGAATGGAGTATGCAAGTTAAAGAAGTCCATTTATGGACTCAAGCAAGCATCTAGGAGTTGGAATATTTGCTTTGACAGAAATATCAATTTGTTTGATTTTGTCAGAAGCAAAGAGGATCCATGCGTTTATAGTAAACGTAAGAATGGAAATGTTGTCGTCCTTATCATATATGTCAACGATATACTGATAATGGGGAGCAATCGTTCCATGTTGTAATCCGTGAAAGAGCATATTTCAGCAAAATCTCGGTGAGGAACATTGGATAACTGTCAAGACTATTCTTAAGTACCTTAGAAGGACTAAATAAGATTTCTTAAAATCTATGGTGAGCAGCTAGAGTCATCAGTTACTGGGTATACTGATGCTAGCTTCCAAACTGACCATGATGACTTCAAGCCTTTGTCTAGATATGTTTTCGTTCTCAATGGTGATGCAGTGAATCGGAATAGTTCCAAATAGAGTAGAACTGTCGATTCTACCACTGAAGCCGAGTATATTGCTACATCTGAAGTTGCCAAAAGGGGATGTTGCTTTGTTAAAGTTCGTAAAAGAACTAGGTGTCATTCCAAGTGCCAGCAGTGCAATACCGTTGTATTGTGACAACGGTAAGTGCAGTTGCGGTAGCAAAAGGAACCGAGAGCCACGAACAGAAACAAGCATATTCCCTGGAGATATAATCTGATTAGAGAAATAATAGATAGGGAGGTGTGAATTTAGATAGAGTATCCACTGTTGATAACTTGGCTAAACCTTCCACCAAACAATTGTGTATAAAAGGCACAACAAGCAGTTTTAGAGCTTGGCACATTTGTAGTTGGCTTTAATTCAGTGGGAGTTTATAGTTTGTATGTCTTAGAAACCTTTCGTTTGAGACATTCATTCTTGATCGCATTCAATGACATTTGATTGTCTTTGGGGTTTATGCATTTATTAGAATAATTATTTTGATGGTTTGTTATTATTCTTATAATTGTTCCCTTGAATCATGACTGTTATTTATGGTGTGAGACATAAATAATATAGTATGATTCTAAAATCACCATAACCGATGGTCATCAAGAATGGGATATTGATGACACGCGATAGGTTAGCATGTGGTCTGCATCACATTCTTAGAGAATGTAGTAGGTCTCACAACTACGAAATATTAGATATCCGTGATGGACACATGAGTACTTTGGAGAATATTGGCATACCCTACTATTAAACTATTTGTTTCAGTGTCTAAGGTTTATTAGTGTGTGGAGTATGTAATGATCCTTTGACCTGAGATCAATACTCATTTTGTTTGCTAAGTGATGAACTTTAACCAAGTACAACGCTTGCCTCCCAAAGGAGGATAAGACACGTCTTGGGTTGGGTTCATCATGAGGCAAATGGAAATGGTAGTTGAGCCAAGAATGAGATTCATTTCTCGATTGAAACTCGAGAGAACACTCATATTTCTCTACATTATTTGACAATAAAGTCATTGGCCAATGCAAAAGATATATTCAATTAAAGTAATTGAATATGATCAAATGTGTCATATAATAAAGATAAGAAAAGTGATTGAGCTATTTGGATAGACACATGGCAGATCCTAGGCTTAATCGGGTGGTTCGTGAATGAAGGAATATTACATAAACTTCATAGAAAGGTTTGTTTACTGAATTCACGTAAACGTCCTTCATATATCGAGTTTGCTGCACAACGCAGTCTAGGAGTTTTGTGCGGACTTTAATTAGATTATCATCGATAATGGGGGCCTGAAGGGTCACACTTTATGTGTATTGTTGTTCCGCTCAAGGGTACAATTTCGGTGTTTCGAATTATATATAATGCTAGTCCAAGTGGGAGATTGAAAGTAATGGACTAGATTAGGATATAGGCTTTGATTAATTAATAGGTTATATATATATATATTTCCTATTATAGGGATAATTAATCTTGTCAGTAAAAAAAAATCAAATGGTTCAATAAGGGATTTCCTAGCGATCACTTATTGAACGATTGTACCGAGGATAGTTCATGCGGTGGACGACATACGCGTGGATACCTGAAGTGGTGAATCAATCGCTCAATTATGTCCAATTAATTACGCACAAGTAAGTTATTCCAACTTTAGCGTAATCAATGCTCAACGTTTAATTCAATTATAGATCACGATCATAATTCTCGAATATTTATTCTGCTGCGTACATTAGGTGTAGTCGAGAATTACTAACACAAAAATCATACCATACTTGTTCGTATTATAGGTAGTGTCAAACACTATAACATCACCAAAAAAGTTATATGATCTTCTCCCAACAGCATCTGCCCAGAAGCATCTCACAAATTTGTTGTCCTGGTCTAGCTCAAAGTCAAAGAAAAATGCAGGATTTTTCTCTTTCTCCATTGAAAAGAACTCAATCAATGTTTCGGCATCAATTCCTTTACATTCATCCATCAAATCTCTCTTATAGTTTATAATATCTCGTTCAGTACAACCAATAAACTCAGGACCTCCAAATTCAATTTCCATCAATCTCAATTGTTGACATGTTGGGATATTTGCTTCAGAAAAATGTTCGCTCTATGCTTTCTTTGCAGCTGAAACATGATGATGCGAATTCAGAAGATGTACTTTTCTTGGTGTTGTAAGGCCATGATTGTGATTTTCAACAAAGGAACTAACTATCCAGGTTGGTCTTGTTTGCCGTTTTACAACTGACATCTTAGCTTTGCAGCCCACACGAACTACTCCTCGATTTCGTACACCGGCTCCATTTTTTGATTCCCTTCTTTGACCTTCCTTAAAACAAACAAATGATTTCCATATAACTTCACCCGTGTCTTTATTCTTCTTGCTATTATTTTGTCTCACACTGAACCCAGCCTCCTTTGCATATGCATTATAAAATTCAAATGCTTCTTTTATTGTAAGAAACTCCTGGCCAATTGCAGGTTTGCATTCTTCCGGAGCTTGTGGAGTGTAAAATTCACTTGAGGAGTCATCTTCCATCTATATCATACGTAAAACCATATCGATTTAACTTGGAAATGCATAAATATATAATTATTCAATCATAACATACAACATAAATCAATTTCAATGGAAACAAACGTTGGCTACTTCAAACATGTCAAGTAGCCATAAAATCAATTAATGTACGATTTTCTCTCCTTTGTAAGGGGTTATGCAAAATTTCTCCACTTAAGGCACCTTTCCATGCTCTTTTTTGTCTACTCACAATGCCTATCATCTTCAACTTTTCTATTTTTATCCAAGCTATAAATGGACATACAATATGGGTTCAACTTTTCTATTTTTTCTCCAAGCCAAAATCCCATCATCTCTAGTAATTCGGAACTCATTCCCCCAAATATACAAAATTAATCTTCCATTGATATACATGAATTGAATTTCAGCAAAAATAACCCCATGTCAAAATTAAGCAAATGCTCCAATTACAAAAATCATATTTACACATAAACACATGACCACCTAATCTTTCCGGCACACTATGAATTAATCAAACTAAGAGGAATTATAATTACATTAACTTCATACACTTTCCAACATCCTGTACCAAATAACAAGACTTATATATGAAAATTAAAAAATATTAATGTGATGTGATACTCAAGCTGTAGCAACAATTCATCATCTCAATCAAATTCTATGCTGCATGAAAGAGGTTATTTTAATCAGACACAAGAAAGTGAAGCAGATTAAAATGACACCGTCGATGAATATATATAAGATAAGGAAACAGAGAAGAATAGCCACCCTAAAATGGATTCGGTATCATACATGATTAAGAAAGTACCAAAGTACCACTTGATTTTCCACCCACAAACACACACCAGTTGTTTTACGATAATCAAGAAACCAATGCAAAAAAAAAAAAAAAAAAAAAAAAAAAAAAAAAAGAATTAAAGTTTTTCACAACCCCATTACCCCCATTACCTATAAAGAGGGTGTTTTATTTTGTTTAACTTTTATACAATTGATTAAAAATAGAGATTGCGGTAAAATTGCTTAAAATTAAAAGTAGGTAGTGTTTGAGAATAAAAGTGATTTTGGTCAAATGCAAAGCTGGAGTTTTTTATACTTAAGCAACTTTTAGCTTATGAGTGAGAATTTTTTTTTTTTAATTTTATTTACCAAAATACTGAAAAGTTAGAAAAAAGCAACTATTTTCTGCTTTTAGCATGTGGCCTGAAATTATTTCCATTAAAGTTAAAAGTTGTTTTCCCAAACACTCAAAAATAACTTTTTTCAAGCTATAAGCTAAAAAATATTTGGATAAAGCAATTGCAAACACCCTAAAAAAATCAATCATGTGTGCCAAATTTGTATAATAATTATTGCTAATTTGTTTTATGCAATAAATAAGAATATTTAACCTTAAAGATACTCTATCACAATCACTCACACTGCCATTTTCATCCTTGTTACATCACCTACACTCACACTCACACTCACACTCACACTCACACTCACATATAGATACATATGCCCGTAATGCCATTTTTCCTATCATTCAGCTTAAACTTCATAACCTACATTTAACATAAGATGCATTGCTTTTGAAAAGTAAGGAAGCTATTTTTAGCATTTAATTATTTACAATGAGTAAGGTTGCTGCTGAACAAAATTAGATCATCGAATTCAGGAATTGTGGTTCAAGCCCTAACTATTAAAACAAATCTAAATAAAAAAAGTTCAGAAAAATTATTACCACTGCAGTCTCCGTCGGAGAATGTTGTCCGACGGTGGGGGTGGAGGCGGCGGCGGGAGTCGGTGGTGGAGGGAATTTCGTTGGGAGTAAAAAAACCTTCTCTTATTTTTTATCGAAATTAGGGGATCTGATTTTTTTCTTTATTTACTTATTTTAACCGTCTTTTTTTATTAATTTTGGGGCCTTAAAATTGGCTGCCACGTTTAGAGACGCGGACAGACGCTGTTATAATGTTGCGGATGAGATTACTTCTGATACACCATATTACATTATAGGAAATAATACTACATATGTTAAGTTATAGAAACACCTCTACATTTTTTATTGAAAAAGAGATTAGGTTTCGAAAAAACTAGAATAGAAAAATTAATATATAAATTTTAACAATCCTGCCGCTTTATCGGAATTTGAAATTTGATTCTCCTGTGATTTTTCATTTTTAGAATTTTTATAGATTATTGTAATGCTTATATATCAAATTTTGAAATGTCAGATTTTGAAAGCACGTACTCTTGATTTTTAATAACATTACTGATAACCATAATTGTAATTATCTGTAATTATTTAATGAATTTATTTAGGAAAAATTTAAAACTATAGAAATTTTAAATATAAAAATGTTTTGAAATTTCAAATGATAACCATGCATAAGAGAAATATGAGTCATTAGTTGCAATGGTTATATCAACTTTATTTAGAAGAAATAAAAGAATATAATTTTGAAATATTAAAATATTAAAATATATTTTATATTCTCAAAACTCTAAGAAAATGACAGCAGGCAAAGTGACGGAAAGAATTATACTTAGCAAAATAATCTGTTTTAATAAATAAAGGATTAGTTTCAAGTAGGATTTAGTGAAGATTTAATATTAGGGCCTGAGAGGGAGAGAAACAGAAATGATTTGAGCCAGGGGATATATTTAATCCGATTGAAGGCAATTTCTTTATTTACTGTTTACAAACTTTGGCAATTTAATGATTTATTTTAGGGTTATTTTTGTCCCAAGCAAAATAGTATTGTGCAAAAAAATATTCGGTTCTTTAAAATAAGAAATACTTTACAATATAAACATTCATACAATTTTTATAAAAAATTACATACAAATTTATACGGGTTTAAGATAAAATATATTTAGATGTTTATAAATATATATTGGAAAATCATTATAAATTTATAACCCTAGCTCTTAATTAGATTTGGAGGGTGTTTGGCTGAGCTTATAAGCTCCTAAAAACATTTTATAAGATGTTGAGGAGCTTATAAACTCTTGCAAAGTGTTTGGCAAAAAAAAAAATGTTTAGGAGCTTATAAGATCTAAAAAAAAAAGTTGTTATACCCCAACTTATTTCCATCTTATTTTTTAAGATCTTAATTATTACACACAATTTTCACACACAATTCACACTTACACATATTACACACATTTCACACACTACACACACTGCACACATTACACACACAACACACGCACTTCACACACTACATACATTTCACACACTATACACATTTCACACACATCAAAATATGTGTTTAATATTAACTTTAAATTAGACCAAATTTATAACTAAATCATTATATTCAATTGCAAGCTTATAAACTATTTTATCCAAATACTTTATAAATTTATAAGTTCTTTAAAATTACATCTTATAAGCTCTTGAAACAACGTATAAAATATTAGAGCTTATAAAATATTTAAAATAAGCTTAGTCAAACACGCTCTCGATGCTCTCTGTAGACCATTGTAGTTATACCTGAACGACCCGACAGCTAATTATATCCTTATCTTATCATGTAGTATTATCTATCCTCCAATTAAATTAAATGAAATTACTTAAAAAAATATTATCTTCTGTTTTGTTATTTCTTTGAACGTCCATATTTACCACTATTTTAAATCATTAATTAATTAATCAATTAATTTCCAGCAACACATTGTACGGCCATCACGTTTCCAAAAGGCCTTTTTCCCTCATGGTATAAAAGCGACTCTCACTTTCCACTATTTATCATCAACTTTTTTGGCCTCTACTGAAAATACACAGGAGAACGCAATGTCACCCTCCGGCGAGCCGTCGTCCGTCCCCATGACCGGTGGCGGAGGCGGTGAGATTATGCTGTTCGGTGTCAGAGTGAAAGTCGATCCGATCAGGAAGAGCGTCAGTATGAACAATTTATCTGAATACGAGCCTGTTAGTAATAATACTAGCAATCGGTGTGATAACAGTGGTATGGAGTTGCCGAAAGAGGTGGCGGAGAGTGGTGCTGCCGTCTGCTACGCCTCCGCTGATGACGCAGTGCCCCCGCGGTCCACCGGGAGTGGCGACCGTAAGCGAGGTCGGATCTCTGATCATCATTTCACTTAGAAATTTTTCATCGAATTGGATTTTTTTTGATTGATTGATCTGCGATTAATGCCCCAATCATATCTCTTTTCCCCCCTTTTTATGATCGATTTATGAGATCGGTTTGTGTGCATAATATGGAACATGCGAATTTTGATGAGTGATTTTTTTACTTGGACTTTGTTTTTCTGGTTGAAAATATTTCTCTATCATTTTTCTGATATGTCCTAAGTTGATTTGTTTACTTAGATTTAAAAGCATTGAAGAAAATACGTAGTTTTTGTTTCTGAAAATAAAGTTGAATCAAGTTATCATTTAACAAGATTAAAAAAGCATCAGAGTTGTTCAATGTTTTATTGATTATTCTGGTTCAGGTTTTCGATTCACAATTACATTGGTGCGCATTTGTTTCCAGGAGTTCCCTGGACAGAGGAAGAACACAAACTATTTCTCATTGGATTGCAGAAGGTTGGAAAAGGGGACTGGAAAGGAATCTCCAAAAATTATGTGAAGACTCGCACGCCGACCCAAGTTGCTAGCCACGCTCAGAAATACTTCCTCCGCCGGAGTAACCTTAACCGCCGCCGCCGGCGTTCTAGTCTCTTTGACATCACAACTGACTCGGTAAATCTTCTATTATTTGTATTAGTACATCATGGTTCTTATGTTTAAAATTGGAGTGTTTTGCTCTTCTTCTTGGTTCATGAATCTAAGCTGCCTTTTTCAATTAAGTAAAATGCAGCATTCTAACAGTTTCTTATAATGTAAGCCCTTTCTGGTAATAGGTCTCTGATCCAAGAGTTTTATTCTATTACTCTTGAAAGAATACTGAATTTTCTGACTGCCAAGCAATGTGGTTTGTCTTCTAATCTGTAACTTACACATATTTAAGGACTAGAAATAGGTTGCTTTGAAAAAATGTTAATAGGAGACCTTTCTATACAATATGCCACATAATTGGTAAATAATCAAGTCAAATTTAAAGGAGAAGAGAAAGAGTTGAATGGCTTGGAAGAAACTACTGTAAACAGATATGTTATATACTTAAATTATAAACTAGAATATCTGTCTCGATCAACATTATTGCAAGATATGATCCATATAACATAGTGGGATAAAGGCTATGTTTGAGATTATCGTTGCCTATCTGCTGAAAGCTAAACTATCGATTTTGGGCTTTTCTTTGTTGAGATTAGATTATTCAAAAAATGCCAATGGAAGAGGACAGAAACCACCAAGAAATCCCAGTCCAGCCCATTTTGCAGCCCTCCAATATGAATGTATTCTCAGTTATGCCTTTCCCTGTTGTCATTGCTCCTAGTCCCTTATCGATTCAAGGTGGGAATCCCATGGAATACTCGGCTCTTAATCAGAATAATTCGCCGCCACTGCTCACTCATCAAGCTCCAGTCTGTCTTTCCTCTACGATGGCTGATTGCAACTTAGATGAAAAAGTTAGGATTGAGAAATCACCGTTGTCTCTGGGGCTGTCACTGTCAACTGGGCAGGATCAATCACGAAAAAGGGAGTCAGCTTTCCAGGTGAGTTCAAGCTTCATAAATGGAGATAGTATCATAAGTGTTGCTTGAGGAAGAATACTATTCAAGAAATCATAATTAGGAAGATTTAAAATAGGGAGAATTGATTAAGAAAATATATTTATTGCTCAACTGGCTTGACTGGATTACATTATATGCACTGTACACATTGGAGAACTATCTTGTTGTGGTTGCTCTTGTTAAATGCTGATATTTAAGATTCTTGATTGTTTTTCATTTCCTGTGTCATCTAGATTGGCTTGTAATAATGAAATAGTAGAGAAAAATTATTAACATATTTTCTTGTCTGCTTTTAATTGTGCATTGATATTGATATCCACAGTTTTAATTATTAATTATTGTCCCTGTATCTCGTGCGATTTTCTTGTTATGACTGACGTGGAAGCTGCTAGTACGAAATAAGGTAGCAATCCATCAACAATAAATTTCTACTTATGGGCTTCTTTAGTACTTAGAGCCATAACAACTATCGAAATTTCGATAAAGATTGCAATTCGCAAAATCTCTCTATTGACATTTATTCAAGGATGAAAATATCGTTTTTCAGAAAATATCAGTAGTGTAATTTTACAGAGATTTCGGAGAAATATCAGTATCAGTATCAGTAAAAATATCGGTACAATTTACAAAAAAATATTAGAAAATATATTAAAAGTTTGAAAATTTAACATGATAGTTTTAAAATTGTTATACCTTAAATACATATACCCATCTTAAATTTGGATAGAAATGGATTTTGACGTTTTTCATACAACATTACTAGTTACTAGTACGAAATATTATATTAAAAATCTGAAAGTTTAACAAAATATTTTTAAAATATTATAACCAACATTAATAAATAAATTCATCATAAAATAATAACAAAACAAAATATTTACAAAAATACCCAACTATTATTTTATACCTAGTTTTTATTTGTATATATTATTCTAAGTAAAATTTTATTAAATAGGTTATATAAATGATATGTGGAAATCATAACAAGTTGTTCACTTAGTCTGGTGGTTAAAATTTGAAGTTTTATTCAATAGGTCCTATATTTGAATTCAGGTTTGGACTGAAATTTTACAACATTTTGCTGGAAAAAAAAAGTAACATTTTTGTCACATACGGCCCAGGCGCGCGAGATTCAGACAAAAATTTGTTTTAGTTGTTTTTAATATCGGGACTGTCTACCGAAATCTTGCGATTTTTTTATCCTTGCATTTATTCCGAAATCTCGCGATTTGTTCATCGTTGCATTTATTTATAGCCTAATAGTTAAAAGACATAGAAACATTTGCAGATGTTTGTCATTTTAGTTAAGTTTTTTATTTTGTATTAATTTATATAGAATCTTGGAAGATAGTTATGATTTAGGGCTATTAGTCAAAAGAGTGAGTCTTGTGTGTGAACGGTCACATGTGTGACGAAATGTACTTTTACAAAAAACATTAGTACTTTTACAGGAAAAAGTGATACTTTTACAGGAAAAAGTGATATTTTTACTACATTGATATTTTTACAGATAAATGTGATACTTTTGCTACAAAAAGTGATTTTTTTTGTTAAAAAAATGTGATATTTTTACAGATAAACGTGATAATTTTACCACAAAAAGTGATATTTTTTCCCGTCACACCGTATGACGGTCACATACAAGTTTTTGCCTTAGTCAAATTAGAAATGTTCCTTCTCTTACCCACAAATTGTACAAAAAATTTATCTGTATAATCCTGATCATGGGAAAAAATGTATTAGTATTTATTTCTAAAAGTATTATATATGTAAGTGATATTTTTATGTATTAATGGTGATACTCATCCTAAATGATGCACATAAGACTTTACGTACTCTCAGGGCATGTTTACTACAGCCTACTGGCCTGGATAGGACAAATTAGTAGTGCGCAATCCATAGTTTACTATCACGATCATAGGGGACTGACGTATCCGTCGGCCCGCTACAAATGTCAAAATCAGCTATTGTAGCAAGGATTTGAATCCGGCCTGAGGGGGTGTCACGGGATGCCCCTTGTTATGCCCGGGCCGCCGAGATAACTCCAGGATAACTTATCATACTTTGGGCCGTCGGCAGATTGTCCCGCAACCTTCACCAACGGATGCAAGTCTTAGGTGTAGGTCTTTTGTAATATTTGTAAATATATGTTGTAGGATCCCTTTTCAATTTTCGTCAGCGTGTTCGGCTTTTCAATGTCTACTACTGTCAGTAGGCTATTTTTATTTTTCGCTATTATAGGGGGGAAGAGAAAATTTGAGCTGTCGTGAGATCGAGTGTTGTCGGAGGTCCCCCTCTCCACAAGCTCATACTGTAATCGTTGATGCGTTCATTAATACAATCAAGCTTTCAAGCTTTCCAATTTGCTGTGCCACTAAAGCACCTTCGGGTGTGATTGCGTCGCAACAGCCGAGCTGTCCGACGTGTGCGATCGAGAGGCGGGAGTAATCGAAGGAGTCGATTGCTTGCCACACGGTGCGCGTGTTAATTATTCTCACTACGTGCGCCCCGTGACAGGTGGTATCAGAGCCTCGGCCTAACCACCGGGACCGAGGCGGGATGACGGAAGAATCCCAAACGGGGCGAGGCCCCAATGCTAACCAGCGGTTGAAAACGTTGGAGGAAATGTGCGCTGATTTTCGGGAGGAAAATGCTATCCTCAAGGAACGGGTTGTGGAACTCGAAGGGTTTGCGTCGGAACAAAAGGCCGAACTCGATGAGTGTCGGCAGGCATGCAACGCATTGGCGGAGGCCGTGAGGGCATCCAATGCGGTTGATGTGCATCGCCAGTTGGAGGAATCGAATCGGAAGTGGGAGGAATCACAACTTCAGATTGTGATGCTGCAGCGGGCGGTGAGCGCCATCCCCACTGCTAGTGAAAGAGGGCCACGCTCTCGGGTACCTGACCCGAGGGCCTATAATGGTGCGAGGGATGCGAAGGAGGTCGAGAACTTCCTCTTCGATATGGAACACTACTTCCGAGGTGCCAACATCGACGAGGCAGATCGGGTGACCACTGCTACCATGTATTTGACGGGAGATGCCAAGCTATGGTGGCGTGGCAAGTATAAAGAGATTCAGGCTGGTCGGGTTGAGCTAGAAACGTGGGATCAGTTGCAGGAGGCAATCCGGCAGCAGTTTTTCCCGGAGAATGTGGAGTATAATGCCCGACGGGCGTTGAGGGATCTCAAACACACCGGGTCCGTGCGAGATTATGTGAGAGCCGAGAGGCTCTCATGCTGGACATCCACGACATGTCCGAGAAAGACAAGCTCTTCACTTTTATGGAGGCCTTGAAGCCGTGGGCGCGACTTGAGCTGCAGCGCCAACGGGTGAGCACTATCGGGTCCGCAATGAGTGCGGCCGAGTGCCTGATGGATTATTCGACAGAGCCCCGTATCAACACGAAGCCACCCACTGGGAGCAGTGGTGGCCAAGTAAAAGGGGGTGGTGCGAAGTCTTTCAGGCCGAATGCTGGAAGAGGTGGGGGAGACAAATCGTCTCACTCACAAGGGAACAATTCTCAGTGGAGTTCCGTTCGGAAGCCCTCGCAAGATGGCAAACAGGGCTCGTCCCAGAGGGGTGGCGGGTGCTTCCTCTGCGATGGGCCTCATCGAATCAAAGACTGCCCGAAGAAGCAGTTGCTGAATGCTATAACAAGCTTGGCGGGATCGGGGAATAAATCGAAGCAAACCGAGTCCCATGCGTCCAACGAGGGTGGGGATGACTCCGAGGAGGAGGAAAAACCTTGGGGCCATTGCCCATTGGTGTGCGGCGTTGTCCCACCAAGCGGCACAGAAAAAGGTGCTGCCGAGGAAAGTTGTCCCGGCTCTTACGAGCCAAACTGAAGATGATCAACCGCCGAGAGTTCCGAAAAGGAAGGGGTTGATGTTTGTTGATGTGAAAATCAATGGGAAGCCTGTGCGGGCGATGGTCGACACAGGTGCCACCCATAATTACTTGGCCAGCGCCGAAGTAGAGAGACTCGGGTTGGTGCTAGAAAGGGGAGTTGGGCGAGTAAAGGCTATAAATTCCGCTGCGCAGCCTATCGCCGGTGTGGCCAAGTCCGTGCTGCTGCGGGTTGGTCCGTTCGAAGGGAGAACAAATTTGTCCGTCGTGGTGATGGACGACTTCAAGCTCATCCTCGGGCTTGAATTCTTGCGGGATACGAGGACTACGGTCCTCCCGCACGTTGATTCGTTGATGATGATGGGGAACAAGCCATGCATCATCCCCACTTGGGCTAGCAAGTTGGGGGAGAAGAGTCTGTCGGCTATGCAGTTTGAGAAGGGGTGCAAGCACGGTGAACAATCGTTCTTGTGCACTATTAGTTTTGAGGAGATCGAACAGAAGTCGGGACCTCTTCCGGGAGTCGTGAAGAAGTTGCTGACTGAGTTCGAGGATGTGATGCCGGATCAACTACCTCGAAGGCTGCCGCCGAAGAGGGACGTTGATCATGAAATTGAGTTGGTGTCGGGGACTAGGCCCCCTGCCAGGGCGCCGTATCGAATGAGTCAGCCTGAGCTTGCGGAGCTCAGGAAACAATTGAAGGAGCTACTCGAGGGTAGATTGATTAGGCCCGCGAAGTCACCATTTGGAGCCCCGGTCCTTTTTCAGAAGAAGGCGGATGGTTCCCTTCGGTTTTGTTGCGACTATCGGGCACTAAACAAGATTACTGTGAAGAATCGCTATCCTATTCCCTTGGTGGCCGATTGCTTTGACCGTCTTAGCCGGGCGAAGTATTTTACGAAGATGGACTTGAGATCGGGCTACTGGCAAGTCCGAATCAAGGAGGGTGATGAGTACAAGACGACGGTGGTCACTCGGTATGGGGCGTTCGAGTGGATGGTGATGCCTTTTGGGTTGACGAACGCCCCTGCCACTTTCAGCACCCTTATGAACCAAGTACTCCACGGGTTTCTGGATGAATTTGTGGTGGTGTACTTGGACGATATTGTAGTCTTCAGCGAGACCTTGGCGGATCATTTGGCGCATCTCCGCAAGGTCCTCGTAAGGCTACGCGAGCACGAACTCTATATCAAACCTTCGAAATGCTCGTTTGCCCAGGAAAGCATCAGTTTCTTGGGCCATGTCATGGAGAGAGGCAGGATTCGCATGGATCCACAGAAGATTCGTGCTATCGAGGAGTGGCAGCCTCCGGGCAATGTGCATGAGGTACGTTCGTTCCTTGGGTTAGCTAACTATTATCAGCGGTTTGTGAAGGGTTACTCCGAGATAGCACGTCCCTTGACGAACTTGACGAAGAAGTTGGAGACTTGGTCTTGGACACCCCAATGCCAAGTTGCCTTCGAGAGCTTGAAGAAGGCTATCATGACCGACCCCGTGCTGGCACTGCCAGATTTGTCGAAGCCTGTCGTGGTGGAGACCGACGCCTCTGATTTTGCACTGGGGGGAGTCTTGATACAGGAGGGACATCCGGTTGCTTTCGAGAGCCGGAAGCTGAAGGACGTGGAGAGACGTTATTCGGTGCATGAGAAAGAGTTGCTGGTCGTTGTCCACTGCCTCAGACAATGGCGGCACTACTTGCTGGGCTTACCGTTTGTTGTCAAGACGGACAATACCGCTGTAAGTCATTTTCTATCGCAGGCTAAGCTGACGGGGAAGCAAGCTCGATGGCAGGAGTTGCTTTCCGAGTTTAACTTCACGCTGGAGTACCGTGCGGGTTCCAGCAATCATGTGGCGGATGCCCTAAGTCGAAGGGCTGATCTTCAGGTGGTAGCTACGCTTTCCTCAAGCACGGTTACCACCCACTTGCGGGACCAGATACGTGAGCATACGAAGGCGGATGCGACGGCTCAGTCTCTGGTTCACCTTGTCGGGGAGGGCAAAACCCAGCAGTTTTGGTTGGAGGATGGGATTGTGAGGACCAAGGGAAACCGCCTATATGTTCCGAGGGGCGGGGACCTGCGGAAATCAATTATTGCGGAGTGCCATGACACGCTGTGGGCTGGACACCCGGGAGAAGAGCGCACGGTGGCGCTAGTCCAGCGGGCGTACTATTGGCCACAGATGCGCGACGACATCGCAACTTTTGTGCGTACCTGCTTGGTTTGTCAGCAGGACAAGGCAGATAGGCAAAAGAAGACGGGTTTGTTGGAGCCTCTACAAGTCCCTACTCGTCCATGGGAGAGTGTCTCCATGGACTACATCACCGGTCTACCCAAGGTTGGGGAGCTCGACGCTATCATTGTCGTGGTAGACCGATTTTCTAAATATGCTACTTTCATGGCAGCCCCTAAAAGCGTTACGGCAGAAGAGACGGCTCAGCTCTTCTTCAAACATATTGTCAAACATTGGGGATTGCCAAGGGATATCGTCAGTGATCGGGACTCCCGATTCACTGGCAACTTTTGGACCGAGCTCTTCAAACTACTCGGCTCCAAACTGAACATGAGCTCAAGCTACCACCCACAGTCCGACGGGCAGACGGAGCGCTTCAATTCGATGCTGGAGGAGTATCTTCGACACTTCGTAAGTGCTAATCAGAAGGACTGGGTGAAGCTCTTGGATGCTGCTCAGTTGTGCTTCAATGCTCAAAAGTGCTCTACCACAAATAGTAGCCCTTTCGAGATTTGTACCGGGCAGCAGCCGCTACTCCCACACACGATTGACGCCCCGCGTGGTGCCAGAGTTTCTCCTGCGCAGCATTTCTCTATTGAATGGAAGCAGAATCTCGATCTGGCCCGTGGTTGCCTCGAAAAAGCTCAGAAGCGGATGAAGAAGTATGCGGATCTTAAACGCCGCTTTGTTGAGTATCGTGTTGGGGATAAGGTATTGGTTAAGGTCCCTGATCAAAGGTTGTGCAAATCTTCGCGCGCCGGCGATCCTCGGTTGATGCAGAAATATATCGGACCTGTGCTGATCCTTCAAAGGATAGGGAAGGTAGCCTACCGGCTAGCGTTGCCTCCCTGGTGGCGAATCCACAATGTTCTTCATGTCAGCCAGCTGAAGCCATATCAGGCTGACACGGAGGATGCCACCCGCAACCTACTGCGCCGCCCAGAAATGACCATATCGCGCAACACAGAGAAACGGGCGGCTGAAGCCATTCTTTGTCACCGAGATACAGGTAAGAGGAAGAAGATCCACAGGGAGTACTTGGTGAAGTGGCTTGGTTGCAGTTCTGAAGAAGCTACTTGGGAGCGGGCGACGAACCTTAAGGCGTTCCAACCGCTCATTGACGCTTATCTGGCCTCAGTGGCGCCGGGGACGTCGCCATCTCAGGTGGGGGAGAGCTGTCACGGGATGCCCCTTGTTATGCCTGGGCCGCCGGGATAACTCCAGGATAACTTATCATACTTTGGGCCGTCGGCAGATTGTCCCGCAACCTTCACCAACGGATGCAAGTCTTAGGTGTAGGTCTTTTGTAATATTTGTAAATATATGTTGTAGGGTCCCTTTTCAATTTTCGCCAGCGTGTTCGGCTTTTCAATGTCTACTACTGTCAGTAGGCTATTTTTATTTTTCGCTATTATAGGGGGGAAGAGAAAATTTGAGCTGTCGTGAGATCGAGTGTTGTCGGAGGCCCCCCTCTCCACAAGCTCATACTGTAATCGTTGCTGCGTTCATTAATACAATCAAGCTTTCAAGCTTTCCAATTTGTTGTGCCACTAAAGCACCTTCGGGTGTGATTGCGTCGCAACAGCCGAGCTGTCCGACGTGTGCGATCGAGAGGCGGGAGTAATCGAAGGAGTCGATTGCTTGTCACACGGTGCGCGTGTTAATTATTCTCACTACGTGCGCCCCGTGACAGGGGGTGTGACAAAGATATCATGCTTTCTGGGTTAGGTGAGTAAATACAAATATGTCCCTGAAATCTGTGTTAGGATGACCTGAATGCCCTATATTCATCTCCCACACAAATTAAATTTTCAGGTACACAGTTCATTACCTCTCTCTTCATTCCATATTCAGATCTGAAACACCATAAATCTTAGATACTGATTCTCTTTACAAACTACAGCCGGGTAAATGTTAGTCACACTCCATCGACGTTGTTCCACCTTTGCTGTCATCCGATGCAGATTTTTTTATCCACCCTAGTTACATAATCTCTCATTTTTTCGCGACTCTGTGTTTACAGATTCTTGGGGTGTTTGCCTGGTTTAGTTAGCTATGAGATGGGATATAATAAATGTACTCCATCACCACTCTACTTTTTTCTACGGACTAACAATAGCTTCTCCTTATGGGAAGGATAGAGCCTACGCAAATTCTGAGGAATGAAGTGAAGAATTTTCTTGAATTTTTGTATGAAGAAGGCAAGGGTCAAATAGGTAATTTAATATGTGGAGCCATCAACAACACACTTTATTCCCCTTTCAATGCAACCAAGTATGCAGTCTGTGTGTGTGATAAACTGGGATAGAGGAAGGCCTAATACTGTATAGTATGTGAGCTGACTTACCATTTATCAGTTTAAACGAGTTGGAGATATCACATGAAAAGCCCAATCAGGTTATCCCTATCCACGTAGTAAACATGCCCTCACTAAACTATATGTTGCGGTTTAAGAGAAAATCAATTTGAACATTAAAAATTGTGCATTTTTGTTTTGGGTTGAGAAAAATCTGAAATAGCAAGTAAGTTTATTCGAATCAAAAAAATTTGCCAAAATCATAACTATCTTCTAAAATTTTGTAAAACATGTCAAGATATTGTCGTCCTCTCTGCCAACTGGGTATGCTGTATTAATCCAATGTATTCCTATCACCCGTCGGAAGTAGAGAAGGGGGAGCTTCAAGCGGTACCATGTGGAATAGCAACTTGCCACTTGCCATTAATTATGAAATACTTTAAGATGAGATAATCATAGCATCAATCTTCTTAAAATTTTAAAAAGTATTTAACTTACCTTCAAACATTCATAACTTCGGTTTGGTGTTATGATCATATAATAATCATAAAAAAGATAAAAAAAAAAAAAACAACAAATATTGTTTTATTTTTTCCCATTTTCAAACATATCTCAGCCATTTTAAGTATGGACGAACCAGAACACATGGTTAAAAGGATCGATAAATAAAAAATTATTATGTGAGAATAAATATTAAATATATAATTTTTATTATTTAAATATAATATCAACACTATTTATTATTAAATATGTCGAATGTAGTATTAGTTACCTATATATTAAAATTTAGAATGTTTTTATTACAAAAGTTAGCATTTAATAATTTGAGGAAGGCTAAAAGACGCATATTTTGCAAAATATACACACAATGTACCTACTATACATATTTAAAAGATATAAAAAGTGAGTCAGGAGCATCTCACCCTTGGGTAGGTTCCCCCATGATTTCAAGTATGTTTGCATAGATGACGTCTGTTGTCTAGGACTAAAGAAATTGTTGTCCAAATTCTGAAGACTTTGTAAATTCAACCACGTTTAGAATGCCTAGCTTTATGATGTCTTCTTCGAAAATGAAAATTCATTAGGGGTCCTGATACAGCCCAATGACCAAAAAGAGTACAATACCAATTCAGGCTCAAGTCCATCAGTTAATCAAGCCCCATGATCAGATGTATAAAAAGTGCAATTGCGATGCTCAAGGGGAACGAAGAATATTGATGATCTCTCTCTGTTCTTAGGAGCTGCACTTGCTCGAAAAGTGTAACTTTTCTCTTTTTTCCCTAGTTCTTAGGAGTTATGCTCACTCGAAGAGTGATTTTTCGATACCTATCTTTTAGGATAGTATCTTTGGTGCTTTCAACGAGTGTATTAATAGTGAAACCGAAAATCATTCCTCCTTCTAGTGCTCTATCGATGCTACCTACGCTGCTACTCAGTCGCTCTAACCTGCTCTCGTCACCAACACTAGATTCACACACCACCGGTGCTACCTTCTTTCAATCACTGCATCAGGCTATGGAACCTACACACAAGGTGTTTGACGAAATTCCCGAATCAGATATTCAAGTCTCAAAGGTTGTTTCAATAATTTCTCCACCACAAGTGATGGACTCTCTGTCACTCTCAGCTTCCAGCACGGAAAAATCGAGGGCACGACGTTTTGTACAGGTTATATCTCTCCATACTTCATCACAGATAAAAAATCTAAGATATGTGAAATGGATGATCCTTTAATCTTGATTCACGAGAGGGTAATTTCAAGTATCAACGCTACTATGAATATCTTAGAATTAGCTTAAAGAGGCAAAAACCTGTTTTAGTAGTTGCAGAAGATGTCGAGTGTGATGCGTTGTCGACTTTTATTCTCAATAAAGTGGAAGCTGGAATTGTGTCGTAAAAACTTTAGGGTTTGGTGAAAATAGGAAATCAATTTTGGGAGATCTTGTTGTCTTAACTGGACCCGAAGTCACAACTGAAGAACTTGGATTAATGAACCTTGATCATCCGGGGTTAAATATATTGGGCTCATGCAAAAAGGCAATCATATCTAAGGATGACACTTTAATACTAGATGGTGCTGGAGAGAAACAAATCATGAAAGGGCATTATGAGGCCCAAACAGAATTTGCTCAGGATGAACACCGAAATATGGTTGTCCCTGCAGGACAAATAGTGGCATAGCCATCAAAAGCCACTCCATGTGTAGGTAACTTGGAGCTCAATGTCAAGGAGATACAACTCCATGATCTTTTCGATCAGTTTGAGTCTAATGTCTTGCTGAAGGTTCTTGGTGTTAATGGACAATCTAATGGTGTGACTAATTCCGCCGAAATGAGCATGAGGTCACTTGGCAGTCTTTGGCTACACGACAATAGTGTTTTAGGTAAAGCTATTGACAACTTAGTTAGTTTGCAAGAATTTAAGGATTTTGTTGCTATGTATGCATTCAACCACTTGCATTTATTGAATTTTAGGGCTGCCTGTGCTCCGGATGAGATGGTGTTGTTGAATTACCCCCTCAAACTTGTTAGAAAATGGTCTGGTATCTTGAGTCGAGAATCATGGTTAGGGGTGGGATTTGACCCCGGAGGAAGGGTGATGATTAATTTATGCATCTGATACGGCCCAACCCATAGAACAGGCCCATGAACCATCTCAGCTCAGCCTAACAACTGAAGATCCACAGCCCACAAAAGAACCAGTCCGTAAACGACAACCACCAGGATAGTTGAAGGACTATGCAGGCCGTAAAACAATCTGCAGAGAAAAACCACCACTACCGGTGACAGAGTGAATCATCAGACTCCAAGTGAGGACCACAACAGCAGAGGAAGGAAGGCACATTAGTTAGTTAAATAGGAGAGGAGTAGACTTGCGATGTTTTCTGTGAAAAGTGTAATTCTGTCTAAGGATATCTCCTCCTTTCCTTTTCTATGTAATTCCTTTCTTCTTCAGCTTTCTTATCTTCTTCCCCTTCTAGTTACTATATCTTTCTCCGTAATTTTCTATCAAATAATACATCGGTGGTGCGTATTTACTCAAGCTCGTATCAATTGGTGCTTTCATTCCTCGTTCTCCCTCCCTCATGGCCGAATCAGATCTACTCGCCGCCCTTAAAGTCCTCGAGTCAAAACTAGAAACCAAAATCGATTCCTAATCCATCACCTTCCATCAATACATGGCCACAGTTGAATCCCGCTTTGACAAACTCCACAAAAAATGGAGCTCTTCCCCTAACTCCCACTCCTCCTCGCACCTTCCTCTTCCTCCTCACCGCCCACCTGATCCCCCTCAATTTCCCACTCTGACAACTCCCACCTTCGATTCAACACCGTTCCTTCGCTCCATTAAAATGGACATTCCAAAATTTGATGGCACTGATGCCGATGGATGGATATTTCGTATTCAGGAATTCTTCGATTTTCATTCCATACCAGACGACACCCGCCTTCGTGTCGCTTCCTTTCACATGGAAAGGAGAGCTACTGCCTGGCTACAGTGGATGAAGACCAATGCTCTTCTCACGACTTGGTCAGAATTCTTAAAAAATCTGAAATATAGATTTGGGTTAACATTTTACGAAGATCCTCAAGGGTTGCTATCTAAACTCACTCAAAAAACCACAGTCGCCGATTTCCAATCGGAATTTGAGTCGCTCATGAACAAAGTATCAGGAATCTCTGAACCTCTTCTGGTCAGTTTTTTCATTACGGGCCTCAAGCCTCATCTTGGGCGAGAATTGCTCTTTCACCGACCCACATCCCTTATGGAGGAGTTTGCCCAAGCCCGGGATTTGTGAAGCACGGGCTGATGATACTCGCCCATCAACATTTACCCCCTGGCCCAAAATAGCCCAAGCCCAACAACGACCGACCCAAAACCCTCTATACCATGCTCCAGTTCTCTCTCTTCTACCAACGGCCCAAAAACAAACTAGCCCATTCCAATCCCCTTCCTCATCCACTACCTCACAATCCACCTTTCCATCCTCCAAAAATAATCATAATCTTCCACCCCTTTTACCCACTCCATCCCTCCCCATACGTCGTCTCACTTCAGCCGAATTAAAAGAAAAACGTGAACTCGGTCTTTGTAATATGTGTGACCAACGATTTACTCCTACTCATCGTTGTCGAAGTAAACTTCTTCTCCTCCTCGGCACCGATGAGGATATTGATGAGACCGATGAACAACCACCACCATCTAACGTTAGTGACAACCCCATCGTCGGCGACATCTCCAGCCTCAACCACGTTCTCTTCGCCTCACAGGCGCCATCCTCGGTCAACCCTTAAAGGTCCTGATAGATAGCGGGAGCACCCACAATTTCATCCAACCTTCAGTTGTAGAACGCTTATGGCTACATGTCAAAAATACAGACAAATTTCGTGTCTACATCGGAAATGGTGATTTCCTCATTTGCCAAGCTATGTGTCCTGAGGTACAGCTTTCTATTCAAGACACTGAATTCTCTGTCGACTTGTATGTCTTGCCAATTCAAGGACCAGATATCATCTTGGGCGTCCAATGGCTTCAAAGCCTCGGCAAAATAACCCACAACTATTCGGAGATGACCATGACCTTCTCATGGAATGGCAAAACAATTGAATTCCAGGGTGACACTAAAACCGACTCCAACCTTATCACTCTACACCAACTCCAGGCCATTCTTAAATCTGATGAAGTTCATAGCAATTATGAAATTCATATTCTCACTCGATAACTCCACTACTCCATCTGCTCTCTCACCGCCAAATTCAGCATGCCCTTATGATCTCCACCCCGCTATATACTCTCTTCTGCAAAAATATCACACCATCTTCCACACACCTTCCAGTCTCCCTCCATCCCGTTCCATCGACCACCAAATCCATCTCCAGCCTAATACCAATCCTGTTAGTGTCCGCCCATATCGATACCCTTATTTTCTTAAATCTAAAATGGAGAAATTAATAGCTGAAATGCTCGATCAGGGCATAATACGATCGAGCACATCTCTTTTTTCCTCCCCTGTCCTCCTTGTCCGAAAGAAAGATGGCACCTATAGATTCTGTGTCGACTATCGGGTACTTAATGCGGTTACAATCAAAGAAAAATTCCCCATTCCAACAATTGACGAACTCCTCGATGAACTCGGCCATGCCTCTATCTTCTCCAAACTTGACCTTTGCGCGGGTTACCACCAAATCCATATGCAACCCCGAGATATCCACAAGAAAGCATTCCGCTCTTCGCATGGACATTTTGAGTTTCTTGTGATGTCGTTTGGGGCTTTCTAATGCCCCATCGACATTTCAAGCCACCATGAACCGAATCCTCAGTCCCTTCCTACGTAAGTTTGTCGTCGTATTTTTTTATGATATCTTAATATATAGTGATTCTATTGCTGCACACACATCTCATCTCGATACAGTTTTCTCATGTCTTCAATCGCATCACTTCTTTTTAAAATTGTCTAAATGCACTTTTGGAACATCTTCTGTTGCTTATCTGGGTCATATGGTGTCTAATGGCACCGTGTCTGTTGATCCGTCCAAGATCGAATCAATGGTAAATTGGCCACCGTCATCGTCCCTGAAAAAGCTCCGCGGTTTCTTGGGGCTCACCGGCTATTATCGTCGATTTGTTCGGGGATATGCGACGCTCGCTGCACCACTGACCGATTTGTTAAGAAAGGATTCTTTCATTTGGACTGATACAGCCTCAGCCGCATTCTTGACTCTCAAAACAGCCATGATTTCCCTCCCTGTACTACGTTTGCCGGACTTCTCTCAAGATTTTGTTATTGAAGCAGATGCCTCAAACTCAGGGATATGTGCTGTCCTTATGCAACAGGGCCATCCAATCGCATATTTTAGCAAGAAAATTATGGGTTGTTTGGGCAGTGCTTCGGCTTATACTAAAGAAATTACTGCTATCACAGAGGCAGTTCAGAAATGGCGCCAATACCTGCTAGGCCGGCCATTCGTGATTTGCACAGACCAACGGAGTTTGAAAGAGCTTTTGCAACAAAAAATTCACACCCCGGATCAGCAGCATTTCATTCGCAAGCTCCTGGGCTTTGATTTCCGAATTGAATACAAATCGGGCCGATCTAATTTGGCTGTCGATGCCTTATCTCGTATTTCAGAGGTCACATCTCCGAGTCTCGTTGACAATGCGTGTAGGTGTCAATTCAATTTCATCAAGTGGTCATGTCTTGTAGTAGAGGATGAGAGGAATCAGGAACCGAGTTTAAGTTGGGAGGAACCGGGCCGGAGAGTCGGGTTTAAAGCAGTTTAGTTTTGGAAGTTATTGAAGAACCGGGGTCATGACGGTTATAACAGAATTATGCAACGGTTTTAAACCGTTGCATGTGAAACCATTGTCGAGGGCGCGTATACCAGTTTTGAAGCAGTTGAAATAGAATTGATTCCAATTTCTAGAGCTTCTTGATTCGAGCTTAGTTCTTTATATACATTTGTTCCACTTGTAGAGACGAGTTGATTCACGTTGTTTTCCCTCTGTAAACACTACACAATCATTAGAATTAGAAAGCTAGGGTTCTTAAGCTCAATTCGGGTTGTGAATTGGGGCTTCTGGTTTTCTGGGTTATTTCTTGTAATTGATTGTTCGATGGAGTGAAGTGAGGTGTATAGAGCCTCCGTGGATGTAGATCACATTGATCGAACCACGTAAAAGTTGTGTTCTTCATTTTGTTTCTGGTTTTGAGTTCGATTCTTTGTTGGCCGTTTTTTAGTTTGTTTTTCATTCTTTTCTGGATTGAGTTCGTTTGTGTGTGTTGTAAGTGATTCAAATCTTAACAAGTGGCGCCGTCTGTGGGAAACACTACACACACAGTAAAAGAAGAAGAAAGAATGGCTGGAGTAAAGATGGATGTGGAGAAGTTTTCAGGTAAGAATGACTTCTTACTTTGGAAGATCAAAATGAACGCAGTACTGATTCAAAATGGTCTAGACTCTGCACTTCTTCCTGTTGATCAATGGCCTGATGCTGAGAAATCCAAGTTTCTAGAATTGGATAAGAAGGCTTTGAGTCTGATATTCTTATGTCTGGGTGATAAAACTTTGAGGGAGGTATCAAGGTGCAAGAATGCAGTGGAGGCATGGGGAAAACTGGAGGAACTCTATCAATTAAAGTCTATATCAAACAAACTATTTCTAAAGCAGAAATTGATGTCCTTTAAAATCACTGATGATAAGGTCATTTCTGATCAACTTGATGAGTTTTTCAAGATGATTGAAGAATTAGAAGATCCGGGGGTGAACTTGGAGGATGATGATAAGGCTCTGATGGTGCTGAATGTTCTTCCAAAGTCCATGGAAAGTTTTAAAGATGCACTGATGTTTGGAAGGGATGGAAAAATCAGCTATGAATCCATCCTGTCAGCATTGAAGACAAAGTGTTTTAAAAATTAGGGAGAAAAGGGCTCTTCACAGGCTGGAGAAGGTTTGAACATTAAGTTCAAAAAGAATTTTCAAAAGAAGAAGTTCCAGGGATTCGAAGATAACAAATCTGGAACTCAGAATGCAAAGAAACAAGGAGATTGGGTTGAAACCAGAAAGTGTTTCAAATGCAAGCAAGTTGGACACTTAAAGAAGGATTGTCCACAAAAGAAGAAGAAACAGTAGAATCAGAGGGCAGAAGTGGCTATGACTGAGTATCAAGAAGACACTCCAGAAGTTTTAAACATCACAGACACAAAAATGGAAAAGGAATGGGTTCTTGATACTGGGTGTTCATTCCATATGTGTCCCAATGAATCCTGGTTCAAGGATTTACAGAAAGAATATGGTGGATGTGTATTACTGGGAAACGATCACTCCTGCAGAGTTCAAGGCACAGGATCAGTTCAAATAAAAATGTATGATGGAATCATCAGAACTATTTCTCAAGTAAGTTATGTTCCTGGACTGAAGAGAAATCTCCTATCCCTTGGTTCTCTTGTGGCAAATGGTTGTCAGTTCAATTCCCTAGATGGTTTATCTTCATATCACTAAACACAACAAGCTGGTAATCAAAGGAAGGCAACATAATGGCCTGTTTATTCTGATTGGATCCCCTGTGTTAGGTTGTGCTGAATCTGTGATAAGTAGAGAAGATGTCATGAAGTGGCATAGAAGACTGGGTCATATTGGAGAGAAGGGATTGAAGGAGTTATCAAAGAAGGGCATCATTGGTGAAATGGGAAATAGAACACTGGATTTCTATGACAAATGTGCTGTAGGAAAGGCCAAGAAGCTGCCTTATGCTAAAGGGATACATTCTACTCAAGAGCCACTTGATTATGTACACTCTGATATTTGGGGGCCTTCAAGAACAAAAACACATGGAGGAGGAAGGTATTTCATGTCCATCATTGATGATTACAGTAGAAAAACATGGGTATTTGTTTTAAGGAACAAGAGTGATGCATTCCTTAAGTTTAAAACATGGTTGAGTCAGGTGGAGAACCTAAGAGGGAAGAAACTAAAACATCTTAGGACAGATAATGGCTTGGAATATCTATCCACTGAATTCACAGGGTTTTGTGAAGATAAGGGCATCACAAGGCACATAACTGTTCCATTAAACCCTCAACAAAATGGGGTTGCTGAAAGATTTAACAGAACTGTGCTGGAGAGAGTTAGATGTATGCTGATTGATGCTGGATTACCCAAATCCTTCTGGGGAGAAACAATAAGTACTGCATGCTATTTGATAAACAGGTCACCATCATCAACTCTAGGATTTAAAACTCCAGAAGAAGTTTGGAGTGGAAAGGTACCAAACTACTATGACTTAAGAGTTTTTGGGTGTCTGGCCTATGCTCACATTAGGCAAGACAAACTTGATGCAAGAGCATAGAAATGTGTATTCCTAGGATATTCTGAGGGCATAAAAGGCTACAGATTATGGTGCTTGGAACAAGGAAACTAAAAACTCTTGATAAGCGGAGATGTAAAGTTCAATGAGGATGTGATGGGATACAACTCTACTGGAAGTCAAGAGGAAGTTGATGGTGCTGTGGAACCTGAAAGAATTTCCATTCAGGTGGAGCTTACTGAGGAGCAGATATCACCAGAGAAAGATGCTCAAGCTCAACAAGGAAATGACAGTTCATCAGAAGATGAAGAGAGTCATACTGAGATTGCAAATCTCAGAACTTATAGCATTGGGAGAGACAGGCCAAGGAGACAAATCCATAAGCCTGATTTCTATGGACAAGCTGGAAGTGTCTATTATGCACTAAGTATAGCAGAAGACTTGGAGTTTCAAGAGCCTAGTAGTTTCAAGGAAGCAATAAGTTGCAGTGAAAGTGAACACTGGATAGGGGCCATGATGGAGCAAATGGAATCTCTGAAGAAGAATCAAACCTGGAAGCTTGTAGACAGACCAAAGGGGCAGAAGTTAGTCAGCTCAAAATGGATCTACAAGAAGAAGATGGAAGCTGGGAAAGCTGTTAAAATCAGATACAAAGCAAGGCTAGTGGCTAGAGGCTTTACACAAAGAGAAGGTATTGATTATAATGAGGTATTTTCCCCAGTAGTGAAGCATTGCTCTATCAGGTTACTCCTATCAAAGGTTACTCAAGAAGACATGGAACTACAGCAGTTAGATGTCAAGACAGCATTCCTGCATGGTGATCTAGTTGAAAAGATATACATGAAGCAACCTGAGGGCTTTGTGATTCCAGGAAATGAAGAGAAGGTCTGTTTTCTCAGGAAATCACTCTATGGGTTGAAACAGAGTCCCAGGAAGTGGAATAAGAAGTTCAATGAGTTCATGATTAGTGCAGGATTCATAAGAAGCTTATATGACAGTTGTGTATACTTTAACAAAGGTTCAAGAGTTGAACAAGTGTTTCTGTTGTTATATGTGGATGATATGTTCATTGCCAGTAATAGTATTGATAAGATACAGGGAATATTAAGTTCAGAATTTGACATGAAGGATCTTGGGGAAGCCAGGAAGATTCTGGGAATGGACATCATTAGAAGAAGGAAGACTGGAATATTATGGCTCTCACAGAAACAGTATTTGCAGAAGGTTGTGGAGAGATTTCACATGCATGAGTCAAGACCAGTAAGTATCCCAGTTAATCTACAGACTAAGTTGTCCAAGGATCAGTATCCTAAGACAGAAGCTGAGGAGATTCACATGAAGAATGTTCCATATGCCAATGGTGTTGGCAGTTTGATGTATGGAATGATATGCAGCAGGCCAGACTTGGCTTATAGAGTGTCTCTGGTAAGCAGGTACATGTCAAATCCTGGAGAATCACATTGGGAAACTTTGAAGCAGGTTTTAAGATATCTGAAAGGGTCTATCAATGTGGGGTTAAAATTTCAGAAACAAGAAGCTAGTGTTATACCTTTGGTTGGATATGTTGATGCAGGCTTTGCTGGGAACTTGGATACTAGGAAATCTATTACAGGGTATGTCTTTACTTTATATGGGACAGCTGTAAGCTGGAAGAGTGTGCAACAGTCTGTGGTTGCATTGTCAACAACTGAGTCAGAATACATTGCCTTAACTGAGGCAATCAAGGAAGCTCTGTGGCTCAAGGGAACCCTCAAGGACTTGGGGATAAGATAAGAATGTGTTACTATTCAGTGTGATAACCAAAGTGCTCTTCACTTGGTGAAACATCAAGCTTTTCATGAGAGGTCTAAGCATATTGATGTAAGACTTCATTTTTCAAGGGATATAATTGAAGTTGGATCTGTTGAGGTGAAGAAAGTACATACTATGGACAATGCAGTGGATTTCCTGACTAAGGCAGTTCCTAGGAGCAAGATGGTTCATTGCTCAAGCCTGATAAGGCTTGAACAATGCAATTAAAACTTGGAGGTGACAAGGCAGTTTGAGGTGATGAAGTGCACTTGAATTCATTGAGGTGGAGATTTGTAGGTGTCAATTCAATTTTCATCAAGTGGTCATGTCTTGTAGTAGAGGATGAGAGGAATCAGGAACCGGGTTTAAGTTGGGAGGAACCGGGCCGGAGAGTCGGGTTTAAAGCAGTTCAGTTTTGGAGGTTATTGAAGAACCGGGGTCATGACGGTTATAACATAATTATGCAACAGTTTTGAACCGTTGCATGTGAAACCGTTGTCGAAGGCGCGTATACCAGTTTTGAAGCAGTTGAAACAGAATTGATTCCAACTTCTAGAGCTTCTTGATTCGAGCTTAGTTCTTTATATACATTTGTTCCACTTGTAGAGACGAGTTGATACACGTTGTTTTCCCTCTGTAAACACTACACAATCATTATATTAGAAAGCTAGGGTTCTTAAGCTCAATTCGGGTTGTGAATTGGGGCTTCCGATTTTCTGGGTTATTTCTTGTAATTGATTGTTCAGTGGAGTGAATTGAGGTGTATAGAGCCTCCGTGGATGTAGATCACATTGATCGAACCACGTAAAAGCTTTGTGTTTTTCATTTTATTTCTGGTTTTGCGTTCGGTTCTTTGTTGGCCGTTTTTCAGTTTGTTTTTCATTCTTTTCTGGATTGAGTTCGTTTATGTGTGTTGTAAGTGATTCAAATCTTAACAATGCGCGGCTGCACATCCTCTCCAGACCAATTAGCAACTTGATAGCTCTTCTCGAAGAAGAAAACCGTACTTCTCCAGAACTACAACAATTACATCACCGACTCCGCAACAACTCTTTACCATCTGCTTATTCGGTCACTAATGGCCTTTTGCTATTTCGTCGCCGCTACGTGATCAGTTCAACTTCCACGCTAAAACCTCAACTCTTGCATGAGTTTCACTCTACTAAGTTTGCTGGACATGTGGGCATTAAACGAACGTTGTTGCGTTTGGCTTCTACATTTTATTGGCCTCACATGAGATCCGATGTTGAGAAATTCATAGCTTCTTGTTTTATCTGTCAACAAATCAAATCGTCGACTCAACCGCCGGCTGGTCTACTTCAACCCTTGCCCATTCCATCATTAGTATGGGATGAACTCAGCATGGACTTCATTACGGGCTTACCTTTGTCTCATGGATTTTCTTCCATTTTAGTCATTGTGGATAGAGTGACCAAATCCGCACATTTTGGGCCTCTACCAACCAATTTCACTGCATTAAAAACAGCTGATCTATTTATGGAGATGGTTATCAAACTCCATGGCTTCCCTAGTACCATCATCACTGACCGTGACCCGATCTTTCTTAGTCAATTCTGGACAAGACCATTTGAACTCAGTGGTACAGTACTAAAACATAGCACAGCGTATCACCCCCAGACAGATGGTCAAACCGAAGTCGTGAATCGGATTTTGGAGCAGTTTCTTGCACTTTTGCCAATGAATAACCAATAGATTGGAAAAAGCTACTACCATGGGCGGAGTTTTCTTACAACACGAATCACAACTCTAGCATCGAATGACACCGTTTGAGGCCCTTTATGGAAGGAAAGCCATTCCCCCATATCAGCCTCACTCATCACATGTTCAAGCTGTGGACGAATTATTGCTGCAACGTGATACCTTGTTGCGTCGTTTACGAACTCACCTACACCAGGACCAACACTGAATGGCACAAAAGGCAAACCATCATCGTCGTGATATCCATCTTAATATTGGTGATCTGGTTTTGCTACGTCTTCAACCATACCGTCAAACTTCACTCACAGGCCCCCGCATTCAAAAGCTGGCCAAGCGATTTTATGGCCCATATCCCATAATTGAAAGAGTTGGTTAAGTGGCGTATCACCTTCAACTACCAACTCACAGTCGTATCCATCTCGTTTTCTATATTTCACAACTCAAACCATATGGAGGGGACTTTACTGTTGTTCCTTCCGAGATTCCACCCGAGAGTTACAAAAATCATCCATTGCTCAAACCACTCGCCATATGTGCTCATCGCCAGATCCTTCGCAACGGCTCCATCGTCCCTCAAGTCTTGATTTAGTGGTCGCATAGTCCCCCCGAAAATTCCACTTGGGAAGATTGGCAGTAGATTCAGACCTCCTTTCCTACATTGGCCTTGAGGACAAGTCCGCTTCTCTAGCGGGGGAGAATGATACGGCCCAACGCATAGAACAGGCCCATGAACCATCTTAGCTCAGCCCAAAAATTGAAGATCCATAGCCCACAAAAGAACCAGTCCGTAAACGACAACCACCAGGATGGCTGAAGGACTATGTCAGGCTGTAAAACAATCTGCAGAGGAAAACCACCACTACCGGTGACAGAGTGAATCATCAGACTCCAAGTGAGGACCACAACAGCAGAGGAAGGAAGGCACATTAGTTAGTTAAATAGGAGAGGAGTAGACTTGGGATGTTTTCTGTGAAGAGTGTAATTCTGTCTAAGTATATCTCTCCCTTTCCTTTTCTATGTAATTCCTTTCTTCAGCTTTCTTATCTTCTTCCCCTTCTAGTTATTGTATCTTTCTCTGTAATTTTCTATCAAAGAATACATCGGTGGTGCGTATTTACTCAAGCTCGTATCAGCATCCCTCAATATTCTAGTGCAATATTGGTCACAAATGTGTCATTGTATTGGTTCTTTGCTTACAAATTGAGGGTTAGAATGTGAAGTGAAGTTGTGAGGCTGTTCAAATATATGAAGATGGGAGGCGGACCAAACCTATGGAAATCCAAAGTCCAGTTTGTGGAGGCATTGGGATGATGTGTGAAAGACAATGTGATTGGTAGAGAAGATAATTGGACAAAACATGAACGCACAAATCTCCTTACCTTTAAAAGTCTAGGTGGTTTCTTACAAAATAATATAGTGACATAAAAGCCCTTCTAACATTCATTTATATAAGAAGACATATAAAGGACAAATACGTAATTTATCTTACTAATATGTATTTATTATAAGGAAATAACAAAACTTATCCATTAATTACTTAGTTATATATTGTCTATTTTGTATTATTTTTAATTAAACTCTAGGTAGCATTAATTTATAATTTTATTAAATTTTATAAGATTTATTTTACTTAAATATATTAATTGACATGAAATATTTTGAAAAATCATATGGAGTGCAATATGGAAGGACAATTCAGTCAATTGAATATTGATATAACTTCTGATGCATTCTTTACAAGGTAATTCTAATATTATTTCTAGCAAATAATATATACTTATGATGCAAAGAAAAATCATGCATTACAATTTAGCTGCTAAATTAAAAAGTGGTTTTAATTTTTAAGATAAGCAGCACTTGAAAAATTCTTTAAACTAGGATTATAGACTTGTTATCTAAATTTTGGATGTTTATTATTAATTATTTTCTCTAGATCCTTTTGATGTGTATATGAAATTTAAGTATAATTTAATTTATCTCTATGAACATTTTTTTTATCAAGTATATATTATAAGTACAAAATATAAACATCAATTCCTAATGCATACGATACAAGGTAATTCTAATATTATTTCTAACAAAAAATATATACTTATGATGCAAAGAAAAAAATGAAAAAGAAAAATCATGCATTACAGTTTTGCTGCTAAATTAAAAGGGATTTTAATTTTTAAAGCAGCACCTGAAAATTTCTTTAAGCTAGGATTATAGCTTGTTATCTAAATTTTGGATCTTTATTAATTAATTATTTGCTCTAGATCCTTTTGATGTGTATATGAGATTTAAGTATAATTTAATTTATCTCTATGAACATATTTTTCTGATCAAGTATATATTGTAAGTACAAAATATAAATTTTAATAGTCATCAAGAGACAAAATGAAAATAATATATGCAATTTTGACACTAATCTAAAATCTCATAATATTATTTGCAAACATGGGATGAGATTACAGAGTTACTTTAAATGGGAAATGTTTCATATATAAGAGTGTTCTTTAGCATATCACTAATTTAACTTTTTAACATATTCTCATTATCCAAATTTGTTCATAACTATGCAGTTAATGTGTGACCTATTTAATGAGTTATTATCTACACATTTAGAGTCAAATCTTTGTTTATATTTTTAAAAGTGATATTTCAAACTCAAGTGAATATATACTTGATATATATATATTTTTTTTTTGTTACAGTAACTAATATTTTTTTTATAACTAAGTTGTTATTTTTCTATTTCCATCTAAGATCAATTGTTAACTACTAAATAAATTAACTCTAAAAAACCTACTATATAAATTACGCAAAAGTTAGTTAAGCTGAGTAACACTTTGCTAACAGAGTTAATATCTACTCTTCTCTCCTAGAGAGGAAGATAGAGGTTCAAAATCTTCCAAAATCATACTCTTTAATCTCTACAAGAGTCAAAACTTTAGAAGGGAACAAGAAGTAACTTAATTTGATCTTTAAAAAAAAATTGATCAATTCCTGAAAAATCATACTTGAATAAATTTCTATTTAATATATATCTCGAATATAAAGTTAACTTATTTTATCTATAATTATTAACAGTTACTTGAAAAGTATTCGATGATCACAATTTCAAGTAAATATATTTAAAGAAAGATATATAATTTACATTTTCCTATTGAAAAATTAATTAAAATTTGATAGTATTTGTATAATATGAATGAGGTAATTTCAGTGGACCTTAAAATAATATTGGTATTACATCAAGTAACTTTAGTTCAAAGGTTATGTAGTACAATTTGATTCTTGGTGAGATAACTAAATACGTAAAAAATCTTATGACTTCTAAACTATCCATGACACAAGGGAGTGTAGACATGAAGTAATTATATTTGCATAATTATCTTTAAGCTTATCAAAGTTAATAACTTATTCTATCCCCAACCCAAGAAAAAAAACATATACCATCCCACAACAAAAAAAAAAAAAAAAAAAGAATTGTGATTGTAAAATGTATAACTTTTTCTTCTTTTGGTTTTTGGTCAGTTAGATGAATGCATAACCTTCTAAAAACCATGAGTGCTCACATATACGGCTTTGTTTTTTTCATTTGACTTATCCAACCATATTAACTTATACTTAATTTTAATATTTTTGCTTTAACATAATAAAATAATGTTTTGTCTTTTTTAAACTTGACTCCTTTTTAAGAGCACAAAGTATTTTTGAAGCATAGCTCTTTTTATGTACTACATGAGCGTAATTATAAACAATATAAGTGTTTAACTTTAATAAAGAAATCCCTTTTACTTACAAATTGTACTTAATATTTTTTTTTAGTTTGTCAGGATTAAGCATTCAAATTACTTTATCAGATTGTGTAAGACATTATATAAGTTACATATGTATCGAGAAATATAATTTAGTCTATTAGATAATTAATTATATATTAAGGAGTATTTATTTTTATCTTGACAAACTATACAATTTTTTTAGACATTTATTTAGAAAAACATAATAGTATATTTTTAATAAGTTTTATAGATCACGTGCAACGCACGTGCCTATAACTAGTGTTGTGAAATGTTGTAAGTTTGTTAGCATGGATGATTAGATGAAAGTTAATGGTGAAGAAGTTGTGTTCGAAATACAACCTTTTGTTGCTATCATGGGACTCCTTCCAGCCGCACAAACTGATATATCTACAATTTCGGATCTTATGGCCGCACTGTCGAGTGCAGTGAAATTAGTTTATTATTTCCTAACTTACTTTCTTAATAGTAGACATGGTAAGTCAGGGTCGAGCCCACAGAGAACAGAGAAACTAATCGTATTATCGTATTAAACCAAATTATGAAAACAATTGTAAAAATATATAATAAATATACTATAGTATGGGGAGAATTGTTTTGAGTAAATTAACTAAAGCATATATCAATTAAACTAGCAACTTAAGGATGAATTCAAATATGATAAAAAGGTATTCCCGCCTTCAACCTAGTATCCCCTAATCTGGATTATCCTCGTAATTAATGCAACTGCTTGACAAATTAGTTCTGAAATTCCTATCCCAAGAATTAACAAGTACGCTCTGCTAACCCTTGTTACCCCCTTAAGTGTAATTAATCACATGTACGCTTAGCAATTAATCTATCCGATTAAGTGGTCCTAGGATACAATTGCTAAAACACCGTTAACCGAACGCATAAGGTATTAGGGCAACGGAATAGGTACGGTGTTGTACTCACAAGCTCGGTACAAGTAAATTCGCTATTTTCTACTCGTAGACATAATTTCATAACAATTACGGATTATGATTTATGACCTAACAACAATTGAATTATTACTATCCCGGTGATCAATCCAAATAACAAGCACATAAAAGATATAAAGAATCCGAAATTAAATAATCTCAGAACATAATTAAATCAAACAGTTACTGTAAGAACTACGAAAACATCCTCCTAGGATTCAATATCAGTTAAAGACGAAAAACAAAGACTTAGCCGATCATAGCGATGACTAAGAACAAAATAATAATGAAAAACATAAAACTAGAAAACTTGAGACGCTGAATCTTGACTCTTTCGTGCTCTCCAGAATTCCAAAGTTCACGCTTCAAAATCAATCTAAAACGTGTATTTTCGGACTTAGGGTCTTCTTTTTATAGGTGGGGATGGATTAGGTTTGAATTGGGCTTGAAAAGGGCAATCTTCGAGCAAATCCTGTTGTGAACCGACTTGCGTCTCGGCCGAGAAGGAATGTCTCGGTCGAGAGCCATGTATAAAGTTCTCTCGGCCGAGCCACTTCCAAGGCCAAAATACGGTTTACACTGATCATTTGTCTTGGCCAAGCTCTTCTTACTTAGGCTTGACTCGATTTTGCTTCATTTTTGGACTTACGAGACTTGTTTTTCTACATCCATCCTTAGTCGAGCTTGACTTTTTGGTCTAGATTTACCCAAATAGCTTCAAAACAAGTCACATAATATCAAATTGTCCAATAATACAAATATGAGCAATACATGGTCCAAATGTCACTAAATAAACACTTAACTCGACCTATTATTCATGCATAAACACGTGTACCATCTTATCAAGATAGAAATGTTAAAATAGCAATGGAAGTCTTCAAAATGATGTCTTGTTATGGTTTTGCAATTTATAGTTATACCCTTGGTGCTCTTTCTATTGGTGTTGGGGATGTGGCAAGCTGGAGGGATAAAGAAATTGAAGGCATGATAGCTATGTGGAGTTATGCTACGTCCGCCACCTAAACCTGCAACTTGTGGACAATGGATCAAAGATTATTAAGAGTACAATACCAGCCCAAGTCCATCAGTTAACCAAGCCCTGTGATCTGATGTATAAGAAGTGCGGTTGCGAACTTGCGGTGCTCATGATCTCTCCTCTCTCGTCTCTCCCCGTTCTTAGGAGCTGCACTTGCTCGAAAAGTGTAATTACTTTCTTTTTTCCTTAATTCTTAGGAGTTTACGCTCACTCGAAGAGAGATTTGTCGATACGTACCTTTTAGGGTGGTATCAAGTCCATTTGGATGGAAGGATTTGAGGGGTGGATTTTGAAATCTATTATCAAATCCATCCAATTTATTTGACAAAAAAAAAAAAAAAAAATCAAATCAAGGGATTTTAAATCTCTCCTAAATTTTTTGTTCATTTTAGATAGATTTCAAATCCATCCAACAACCTAGTCATTTATAAATCTATCACAACACTACTACGCACACACACACACAACACTACTACATGCACACACTTCACATACTACACACACTACATGCACAAACTACACACACATACTACATGCACACACTATACACACATACTACACACACTTTCCACATACACTTCACACACACACTTCTCATACACTACATCACCCTTTCAAAAATATTAACAAATAATTGAAAAAATGAAAAGTTTAAAAATTAGATATTTGAAATAAATTTGAAATTAATAAATTTTCAAATATAAAAAATTAAAAATCAAATCATTTACTTTCGATTCCAATTCCTTCCATTCAAACACAACCGAGAATTAATTATGAAATTAGTTTCGTAATATAATAATTTATCAATAAAACGAATTTATATCTAAATATGCGAGCAGTTGTTACCTTTTCCCATATAATTTGGACAAGCAGAGAAATGGGCTTACAGATGAAGGCCCAATATAAAGTTTTGGCTAGATAAATAAAAAGAAAAATGTCTACAAAATACAAAAGATCTCGTGGTGATGATGAAAGGCTTTTTTCCCTTTTTTTTTTTTGTTTTTCCTTTTTTCAATCTCTCCTAAAACTTGATTATTAAATCAGTGAAATCATCAATTGTAGTTTGTACCTACATTTCTTATTCTTTTCTGAAAAATCATTACAAGAGACGGTGTAAGTTTATCAACATAAACTTTTGAAGGAGTAACATACTTGACAATTAATAAAATTTACTCCGTTAACTATACTTTGTTGATTTTATTTTTATTTTCAATTAGATGAAAGTACAATCATCTAAAAATCATAGGTTTTTTGCTTATTTATTTATTTTAGTGTATAACATTTGATTATTAAATATTTCAAATT
This sequence comes from Ajuga chamaepitys, assembly GCA_958295605.1. Taxonomy (NCBI): domain Eukaryota; kingdom Viridiplantae; phylum Streptophyta; class Magnoliopsida; order Lamiales; family Lamiaceae; genus Ajuga; species Ajuga chamaepitys. The sequence continues at coordinate 54,555,646 of OY282502.1, read as the reverse complement.
GAAAAAATTGATAAAAATATCATTTAAATTTGGCATAATTAAAAAAATATTCTTTAAAACTGGCACTTTTTAAAATTGTCCCATAAGTTTCAAAATATTGATAAAAATGCCGTGTCATCGACTACTACCTATTACCCAATCGGTGACAGGTTGAGGTGACAATTTTAATATAATTTAAGGCTGCGGTGGCAATTTATATATTTTTAAATAATTTTATTAAAAATACCTATAAAAAAAGTAAAAAAAAAAAAAAACTAAAGAAAAGGAACCTAAATATTGTTATGGTGATGATGTTATTACAATGGTATGGTAATTCTGGAAAATCAAGAGTGAAGGAAAGAATATACTGGAAATAACGTGGAAGTCCATTGTCCTTAGGACGAAATACTTCCCGGCTAGTGTTCACAGACTGAAGTACTCGACCCCAAAGATGAAACGATTTTCCCCTTTTCTCAAGTAGCACCACTATCAGAAAAAGGTACCGGCGAACTAAGAATGTTCGTCTAAACTGGAGGTATGTCGAATGCAGAGAAGCTGATTTTCAGGTGTAAAATTGTTGTGTGGTATGCATGCAGGAGACAGCCTTTTATAGGCCTGCTGGGGAACAACCAACTTTATTGTCATTATTTCAGTATTGACTGTTACAGGCTGAGTAACAACTCACTTAAAGCCTCTTTAATTCAGCACATTACATTGGCTTCTAAAAAGATAATAGCAATCTAAGGCCCAAAACCCATGGGACGCGACAGAGGCTTTCCCAAGGCACAAGCCCAATTCGAGGCATGGCCGTGGCCGTGCCGAGCGAGCGCTTGCGTGTGGGCTTCCAATTTGACTCCTTCATATGCATACTTGATGTCTTTAAAGATGTGCTTTTATATTTATAGTTGAATTTAAGGAGCTCAAGTTTCAATGTGGGATGATAACTCTTTAGTTATTTAATCCTACATTAATACATAACTAAGTGATTTACTTTATGTATTAATTTCTCACTCACCAAAAGTCGGTTTTGAAAAATTAAAAAACCTACGATTATCTACACCGCGAGTAGATTAATCGTGTGAAGTTTAATTCCTACAAAATTAAACTTTCGACCACTTAATTATAGCATTAAAGTGCCTTAACCACACTTTAATTTATCATTTATTCTAATAGATGATGCATATGAAGAAATGGGGACGAGATTCCATGGATCAAAATTTTGCTACTATGTTGGACCAATGGTGGTAATTTTCACATAGTTGATCTTCATCGGAGCCAAAGGTCCTCTGCCACCTAGAGTGGTCACCACTAGGTTGTTTCCAGCGTCCAAAGTAGTCAATGATATAGTTGGCGGTAAGCTCACGAGCTCCGCTGCCGAAAGCCTTCACCATCGCCGACAAGTCAGTTTCCACTTCAGATTCGGCCACATAGGTACCACGATCCTTGATGTTCTTCCGTTCATCTTTCTCGTTGATTATCCCAATCCCAACCCAACCCAACCCAACCCCCTCCAGATCTGCAAATTTGAATTTATCAAAACTGATCTAGCCAAAAATCAAAACTTAACCGAAATCAAAATTGACATGGACAAAAACAGCGATTCTCAAAACACCATTGACCTAAATCAGCAAATTATACGGCTTCAAATCCCTATGAACTATCGAATTTCTATGGCATGCATCCACCCCATGCAAAATATCGACCATCCACCGCTTGACCTCGCTCACACTAATTCCATCCTTCTATTCATTCTCGGTTGCTAGTATCACGGCCAACAAATCGATCAGCAACTACTCGAGCACCAACATGGCATCCTCATCCTTCCTCAAGAAATACTCGTGCAAAATAACAATGTTTGGGCAGTTCCAGAGCGCCTCGTTCTCACTGAACGCCGACTTGTAATCGTGAACCTTTGAGTGCGACAGTGACAGAGTCGGAGTATATGCCAGAGCCCACGCTCTCTAGGATTTCGTACTTGGAGATAATCTCACGGCGCGTGTGGATGCTCCAGCTCTTGGATGATGGCTGGGGGGCGGGGTTGAGGGTGGATTTGGGGTAGTCAACGAGGAAGATGAACGGAAGAACTTACGTTTCTTTTCCATTTCTTTACTTTTTATTAGTTTTTTTAATTAAAATTATCAATATTTTGAAACTTACAGGACAACTTTAAAAAGTGTTAAATTTAAAGGATATTTTCTTAATTATACAAAACTTAAAGGACATTTTTACCAATTTTCCCTTTTAAATTTTACTTTAACAAATTTTGAAATATAAATTTTATTTTAACATAAAATATATTTTGAAACATGATTTTTTTTCAAGAGAGAAATCTTTATCACTGAATAATTAAGAAACCATTAATAAATTCACGTGAATGCACAACCACCATTGATCAAATACCACAAACAAGCATTTAAACCCGAGTACTAGAAAAACATCATCAACGCTTGCACAAGAGCCACAATTATTAAAAAAAGTGAAGATTAAATGATTCGTATATGGGTCTACGTAATGATATAGGTGTGTTCCATCCTAAAAAATCTGTTAATTTTAAGGATATCCGGAAAGATACACAAATTGAGCTTAAAACTCATTTTCTATATCAGCATAATTACATCAATCAGATACTACTATTTATACTACTTGAACCTTTTTTGAGTAGGTCTTAGGGTGCACCATGTGCACAATAGTGCTATGGTGCACCTGTTTAAGTGTCGCGGCCTTGATGGCGGCCGCGTCAACATACATTATTGTTGATATTTGCATAAAATATGTTTGATAAGTATGTTTGACAATTTTATAAAGTATGTTTGAGTCACAATTTTAAAGTGAAATATATTTAAGACATAAAATCCTAATATAGTTCACTTAAGGTATGATTGATCTACTCATAAAGTATGTTTGATGTTTACATAAAGTATGTTTGACAATTTCATAAAGTATGTTTGATCGTCAACATGCATTATTGTTGATATTTGCATAAAGTATTTTTTATATTTACATAAAGTATGTTTGACAATTTCATAAAGTATGTTTGAGTCACAAGTTTAAAAGGAAACAGATTCAAGACACAAAATTCCTAACATATGTATGGTTGATTTACTCATAAAATATGTTTGATATTTGCCTAAAGTATATTTGACAATTTCATAAAGTATGTTTGAGTCACAATTTTAAAAATGAAACAGATTCAAGACGCAAAATTCCTAACATAGGTATGGTTGATTTACTCATAAAGTATGTTTGATATTTGCATAAAGTATGTTTGAATTATAGTTGTGCGCGGCCGTGCCAACTCCACAACCAAAATACCCTTTTCAGTCACGATTGATTGTCACGGCCGCAACCGAACTGATGCATGATAAGGCTATTGTGCACATGGTGCACCCAAATTTTTGTCTAAAACCTAATAACAATAAATCACTACCTAATAATTAAAAGAAACAAATTAAAGTAAATATTGTAAAAGATAAATTATACATCAAATTAAACTTAAAATGAAAAAAAATAAAAGAAAGGAATTGGGTTGGGAGTCGTGGTTTGGGGATGCTATTGCTACTCATTAGGCTCATAGACCGAATGCAAGGTGGGTGACAATAAACCCTACTCCTCTCTCACTTCCATCCCCAAATTCCAAGCAAGCAACCCTAGAAATGATGAGGAATCTGTTCTCTCGTAATTTAATCAACACCTGCAAATTCTCCATTGCATCCCCTGCCGGTAGAAGATGGTATGGCCTGGTACCAATGGTGATTGAGCACTCATCGAGAGGGGAGCGCGCCTACGATATATTCTCTCGGCTGCTCAAGGAGCGCATCATTTGCATCAATGGTCCCATCTCTGACGACACCGCTCACGTCGTCGTTGCGCAGCTTCTCTTCCTCGAGTCGGAAAATCCGTCGAAGCCTATCAACATGTACCTCAATTCCCCCGGTGGCGCTGTCACTGCTGGTATTTTTTTGTTTAAGTTGCCCCTTTTTGTTGTATTTTTTAGTGCATTATCTTTGGTACGGGGGTTCTTGGTATGGAGAAACTAGAAAAGTTCAATAATCTCCTAAAAAGTTTCTCTTTTCATTTTCTTCTTCCATAACACAACCACATTGACATTTTACAGTAGGTTCTTTTACTGATATGTCACATCTTTTACACATCGCGTTGAAACCTTTCCCAGAGTACTTAATTATTGAGATTGAAGTTTGTAGTTGAAAATGGATATATTTGTCTTCAAATTTACGGTGTGGAAATAAGGGTTATCTTATTTCAAGCTTTGGCTAAGCATGGAGAAGAATTGAAGAACTTCCCACTATGATCCAGGTTTCTTATCCCTCAAAGTCCATTTACGTGCACCTCTTCCTCTGACAGCACAGTCACTGCTGATACTTCTATTTAGTTCCCCATATTGAGTTTTTCTTCATTTTCCCCCTAGTAATTGGAATGGTGCGTAATCTTTATGCCACAGATGGTGTTTACTAAGGAGAACCATAAACTGTCAGAAATACATAGTTTCCGAGGAACTGTAGTGTTACAATTGAAACCAGATCTTCTTGTGTCCAAATTTGAATGTCTTTGTAATCAATTATCCGGAACATCATTGAGATTAATCTTTATTATTCAGGGTTTAGCTAGCATGAGAAAGATTGAAGAACACCCCCCCAATTGTGATCCAGAATATTTTATTCTCATGTGCCTAATTTGCGAAATGTCTCACCAGGATTTTTATTGGCAATAAATGGTTTCATTCTTTTATCTTCACATTTGGCCATTTTTAGGGGAATTTTTTTTTTTTATATATATATCTTTTATGTTTGTTCTTTAATTATGCATTTAGTATATCTGTCACGGAATTTTACCGCTGTTTAATTTATTGTTTGTGCAGGTCTTGCTATCTACGACACGATGCAGTATATCCGATCTCCCATCAATACCATATGTCTTGGTCAAGCTGCATCAATGGCTTCTCTTCTACTGGCTGCTGGCACAAAGGGTGAGAGGCGGTCTCTCCCAAATGCTACAATTATGATTCATCAGCCTTCTGGTGGGTACAGCGGGCAGGCCCAAGATATGAATATTCACACCAAGCATATCCTTCGTGTTTGGGACTCGTTGAATGAACTTTACCGTAAGCACACTGGACAGTCTCTTGAAACAATAAAAAAGAATATGGATCGCGATTATTTCATGACAGCTGAAGAAGCAAAGGAGTTTGGAATTATAGATGAGGTTATGAAAGAGAGACCTATGACACTCGTGACTGATTCTGTACCAAATGAGGGGAAAGATAAAGCTTCAAGTTAATGTAAGACGGTGCATCTTATCTCTTCTCTCTGCCACTTTTACTTTTGTGGTTAATTTTCTGATATGAAAAAACTTGAGTTATTATATGAAAAAATATCAGTCTTTACTTATATGCATGAATAGTTGCAGGCCTAACCTGGCAAGGTGGCATTTTCTGACCTGTTTAGCTTATCCCTTCAAGCATTTTTAATCGTAGGCCTTTTTCAAGACTACATGCGTAATCACATATCCATTCTGAAGAGTCCACATTTTAGAAAACTCTACTTTATGTTTTTTAAATTGTCTTGCCTTGGTATTGTACTATTGTCGGAATTTGGTATTTTAAGGTTTTGTATTAATGAATGGTTTCTATGTTAATCACCATCCTTTCTTTTGTTGCTTTATTTAGATTATACCTTATTTGATCCCAATATGATAGAGAAAAAGAATGCAGGGGCATTCAGCATTGGATAGCTCACTCTCCGAGGAAGAGAAATCAAAGATAATAAAATTGATAAGGACTTCCAGTTAGCATGATTTTCTAGATCCCTAATTAGCGTAAATTTAAGGGGGCTGATTGTAATTTTGGATCATTGAAGAGGTTGAGTAATCTCCCTTGCTATTTTACATCTTTCTAATATGCGTGAGGGGCAGACAGTAATATCTATTGTTGAATGAGGTTCAAGATTACCAGCTTGCTGCAAAGTTTGGCTCCTGGATATTGGCTTGAGTTCTTTCATTATCTGTTTTTGATCTTTTAATTCATGGTTACCTACCTTATTTTCTGCAATACTCGACTCTTAATTTCAATGCTATACCTATTAGAATACCATCATTCCTCATGGAAATAGCTGTGATATAATTCTTGGATATTTAGAATTTTGAGTATCTTGTTATCAAGTAAATCTGGAAAGTTAAGAATTGAAGTATTTTATATATGTAGATCAGTTGTAAAGCAATAGGTCAGATTAAGAAAAGAGCATCTGTGTATCTGTAAGTTAAGGTAGGATGGTAGGTACAAGAGGAAGGTGCGAAGATATCTTCAAGATAGGGGAAGCCAGAGGTTGGAAGATTAATGCAAGGTAAATTCTATTTTAGGTAGATGGAATCATGGAGGGATTACTTCTAGAACATGCTCAATAGATTTAGTTTTAGAGCAAGTAATGGAGGCCCAAAACGGACGAAGCCAGGGAAGGGGTAGGACCATATGAGATATGAGGTTTATCTAGGATTTTTTTTGGGTACCAGATAATAGGGAAGTGCCCGAATTATGGTAACATAGTATCGCAGTACCAGTTTATAAGCTTAAAGGAGATATACAGGTTTGCTCAAACTATATAGAGATAAAGCTCGATACAAATTGAACTCTGGTAGTGGGCCATGAAGCTTTGCATTAGGTAAATCACCACTGTGTCATAGAAACACTTCTGTTTTATACCAGTCAGATTTAGGACGTCATTTTATTAGTCAAACATTAGAGAAATACAGAACAACTAATACATCTGTATATGGTAGTTACAGACGTTATTTCCCTATGGCTGGCTTTAAGTCCTTACTTCGTCACAGTTTTAAGGAGCTGACGAGATATATCTAGGATGTTGGACCCTGTTATGTTGTTCCCAATTATATCATCCTAATAGACGACCTATGGCATAAATAAAATAGTAGATGGATAGAATTACTCTGGAGAGCAAGGGTATTCGGACCACTCACTAGAAAATGGAACATCTGGCCCTTTAACTATGGTTCCAACTCTTGAGAAAGGGATTACCTAATGGTTGATGGCTGTGAATGTGAAACTTTTTGCTATTTACGATACACTTACACTAAAGAATTTTGTGGACATTCCAGAAGATAAAAACCATGAAATGATGGATGACTGTAAGTGACCTGTGTCAGAGAAGGGTGCCTGTAAGGTGGAAAACAAAGTGTTAAAAACTATCATTAGGTCAAAATGCTTATGGCTTCGTGTGTTGGGGCACTGCAGGACAATATGCATAAGATGGAAATGACATGAGCTGTTAAGATGGAAAAAATATATCGGGATAGAATTAGGAATGGAAGAATTAAGAGCTATTTGGGTATAACCTCTTCAGGGGATAGGAGTAGATAAAGTTGTACTTGGTTTGAGTCATGTATAGAGAAAAACAAATACGGCTCCCATATGGAAAAAACTCAGATCGGCAGGTTAGCAAAAGGTGTAGGGAGGGGGGTAGTCTGGATGGAATAGTTAAGGGAGTCATTGTAAATCTGAGATTTGATCTTTGTTTAAGTGACAGTATATGGGAAGATCTTGCAACTTGATGAATAACTTTTCCTTGTAACTGGAAAGAACTCATCATTTATGTCGGATAAAATTACTTTATCGTTATATTGCATCATTTTTTATATCTCTATTGTATGAATTATGAAATAATGCTGGTTTTTTGGTTTTATTTCTTAGAACTCTCCGTTGTCCCTCTGAACATTTGAAATTGAACAATTTTGTCTCGCCTCAAATAATTTATGAGAACCATTATGTTTCTACCCCTAACAACATGACTGCTCAAATTCAATAATTTGAACATCTAAGATATATTATGACATGAAAATGTGATCTGGACAATGCTCATATTCTATGAAATAGAAATTTCCATTGGAGGTGTATTTTACTTGACCTTGGCATTCCACCACCAAACCATTGTTTCCCACTGATTTCTGATTAGTTTCCCAGTCATGTCCCTTTTTATGTATCAATCGCCAGTTTGTCAAATCTAAGTCGTCAACCATATCCATATCTTATCTCAAGCTCCAAATTCTTTGAATACATTAATTACGAATCAGAATGTGTTGATCTTTTCACATCTTCAAGAATAATAATTTCTAAAATCTTTGTTGGTGTTTCCTGTGTCCACAATTTTGCTGAGAAACGACTAGTGGTACTGACTCACTGGCCGTACATCTAGGGAGTAGGTGCCTTCGGAATACGAATTAATCTTTGTTTCCTTTTTGCCTTGCCATTTTTTCTTCGATAAAAACTGTTGTATTTTGTATTTGGATGCAGTTAATCCTTATCCTGTGGAAGCATTTCTGCTTGGAAATTATGACAATAATCAATGGTTGCAATTTTCCCCCTGTTTCACATAAAGAAGAATTATTTTTGTGATCGCTGCTTCCCACCATTGTACCTTAAGTTTTGATACTTGGGGCGAGAAGATTAGTTACACAGATAATTTCTTTGAAGTCTTGTATGTACTATCAACTTCTATTTATTTCTTTTCCTTAGAATAGTTGTTGGTGATTCACTATTACCCTTTTTTGTGCTCTGTACTTAATTATTCACAAAAAAGTCACTTTTTGCGTTTGGCTCGTACAAGGAGAATTACAATTTGAGCTTACCTTAAATGAATCAGCCCAAATTCAATTTTTGAGTCATTTTCAATGTTATTTCTAGTTCCAGAAAAAAGAGTATTTTGAACGGGAATTCTTTTGGTTGGGGCTGGGTTTGGCTGGGAGAGTGAAAAATGATGTTTATTTGAGTGATTGAGGTAGTAGTATAGTGTAGGATATAATTTTTAATTCTAAACTATGATATGATGTGTGTAAAAGTTTGTTAATAATGATTAATTTTATGATTAAAATGGTATTAGAACTTGTGGTGGTTTGTAATGGTTAGGTAATCTGTGTAAACAAACATAGGGAGGGGCTGAATCAACCCATACCAAACTTATCCTTTGTTTTTAGAAGATTGTACTCCCTTTGTCCTGTTCTAATTTGCACATGTTCTTTTTTCGGCCATCCCACCTTATTTTGCACACACCCAAAATGAAAAGAAATCTTACAATCTCCACCTTAAAATCTCTACCCTCAATCTTTACCTCTGAAAAAAAAAAGAAAAAAGCAAAAGACGATTTATTTTTAATATACGCATCGGGACAGGTGTGTAAATTAGGTCGGAATGTAGGGTTATCTTGTTCATTCATCAAAAATGAAAAAGTTCGTATTACTGTGGACCTGTACTTTTGTCTGTTTTTGCTTCCTCATTCTTTTGTTTTTCCTTTCCAGTATATAATTTCCTAAGAAGACATGTATTTGGTTGGATTTATACGCATAAATTTTGTTCAATCTGGTCTTTTATTGTACTAATATTACGCCCGTGCGATGTACGGACGTATGTTAACATTATAGTGTATTTTAATAGAATTAAATATTATATGATGTTATTTTTTAAAATATGAACATTGTAAACTCGATAAAATAAATAATTTAAAATCTTAAATTATTATATAGTAAAATTTAAAATAACGTAAATATTCGTTTCTCCCGTGAAATTTATGGATTGAATATATAATTAAAATTTATAAAAAAAATTATTATTACGAAATAAAATTAAAATAAATATTAAATATGACAATTAAAATACATATTTTAAAACTATTTTTTTAACTCAAATGTTACGCAGTATGTATCCTTCTTAATCTATGCGAATAACCACAAATAATCTCAGTAATTACATATGTTAAAATAAAATAAATATAATAACAGGCTATCTTATTAAAATAATAATTATAAGATAATAAAAAATAAATTGAATAATTTATAAGAAAATCATATTTTTCTTTTAAATAATCTCATATTTGTTATTGTTAAAAATAGTCAATTAATTCATTTTTATAATTCAATTCCTATTATAAATAGTTTAATCTACAATAGAAAGTCAAAATTTACTTCAACTTAAAATAGGTAAAAGAATTATTAATTTCATATACTATATGTAAAAATAGATTAGAAACAAAAAAACTTGTTATTATTTAAAAAAAAAAATGTTGAGAAAGAAACAAACTGACAAAATGGTGATAGTACAAGAACAACTCTTTAGGGACAAATACATGAATAATACACTTCAAAATGTCCAACTTGCAATTGGAGGGGAAAATAATTTTTTTTATTACATATTTGGCTCCATTTTATTTAATTAAACAAAAATGCATATTTGTATGTATATAAGTATGTATGTATGTATGTATGTATGTATGTATATATAGATTAATTTACCGAGTAAAACTAAGATAGAAAGACACATACAATAAATTAATTAATTAAAGTATTTATAAAAAATAAATTTTTTTATAAAAAAATATTTAACTAATTCTTACAGCCTAAATTTGACACCAATAAACATGCACAATACGTACTGAAATCTAACCAAATAACCAATCAACATAACATTGGCTTTTATTTTATTAAATAGTGTCACACTTTTATATAGATGGTATGTATGTAAATTAAAGATCATGACGAGACAAATAATTTTATATATAATATGTAAAAAATATGATGATACAAAATATTATTTGTATTTAAAATTTGGGAAAAGTACTTCTTTCTATAAAAATCAAAAGTTCGCATTTGTACAAATAATCCATTTGTAATAAAAAAAAATAAAAATAAAAAGTTCGCATTTGTACAAATAACCATAAAATAACACAAAACATAATGGTTGAGAAATGCAATTTACAATCTTAACTTTCTTATAATTTTTATATATGTGTAGTTTTTGTAATATATCTACATAAACTTTCAAATTCTAACTATAAATATTTACTTTTTCCTTTCTAAAATTAGATTCTCATTTGCAGCTTATAATATTTTATTTGATGATATCGGATATACACAAAATATTTCTAAATAAATTCTAATATTAACAAAATAAAATTCAAAATTTATTCCTAGTTCGAATAACAATTTAAAGTGTGTGAATTCTAAAAAATACTTAAATATGTTTATATTTTATTTGTTATTGTAATTTATTAAATAAATTTTATATTTATAATACAAATATTATATCTATCTAAATATAAAATTAATTAATGAAAAAACTATTGCTTATGTTGCAAAAAGTTGAAAAAAATAACAATTGAATTTAATCAGTGCGACAAAATATTTTATAAATTAAAAAGTGTAGAAAAACTATAATTGAGGTTAGTCACTAAAAAAAAAACAACTAAAAGAAGATTGAAATTTGTAACAAATGTCATAATTTATGTTGCAAAGTATAACTTACTTAACAAAATACATTATTATGAAAATATGAATTAGTAATAAAAGAATAACCTGAATAATAATTATGATTTATAAATATGCATTTGCTCTAAGTTCCCATGCATACTTCCGTAACTAATCAAACAAACATTGTTATTATAAAAAAAAATATACTCCTTCCATACCTTTTTATTTGATCTTTTAGCTTCTTAATGAATTTTTGAATTAATTGATATTTTAGCTATTTTTTACAATTTCTCTCAATTTTGTCCTCTGTCAATCCTAAAATATTTCTTACTTTTTAACCTATATTTGAAATAGATGTGAGAGAGAAAGGATATTAGTGAGGATATATTTGAATAAAAGTTGAATCCTTAATTCTTCCACCTTTTTTTTTCTAAAAAATCAATTAAAAAGAAACTTAGGTAAAAAAAATATATTAGAAATTCATATAAAATAAATAAATTTCTTGTAGTTTTAAAAAACTCAACTAACCATAATCTAACCAAAATAATTAACCAATAAATAATTTATTTTTAAATCTAATATATGTGATATGGATGTCAAATTGAAGATCGTGAGAAAAGATGAATAATTTGGTATATTGTGTATAAAAAATGGATTAAAAATAAAAAAGTTGCATTATACAAAATAAAAAAGAAAAATATTACTTACCAAAATTGATGAAACCTTACTAAATTAATGTTAAACTTTTAGGCGGAAAAAAGTAAAATGGCATAAAAGCCCTCCGTTCTACTTTTATATATACTAGTATCGCTTCCGTGCGATGCACGGAAATTAATTTAAAAAGTAATTATTTTATTAAATTAAATATAATATTATCTAATATAAAAAAATAGAATTATTATATTCTAACTAAATGAATATTTCAATAATTATTTTTTCTTTTTTACTATCAACTGAACTTTGCGGTTTCCCACCTTTGCAATCTTTGGTAGCAATTTTCGGAGAGAAAAGAAACTATTTAAAAAAAAAAAAAAATTAGATAATACAATATTTATTTTTAAATTCTAAAAAATTATTTAAAATATCATAATGTAGAAATTATTTTAATAAAAAATTAATTTTCATAAAAAAAGATCGAATAATTTTGATATTACTTCAAATAATTTTAAATATTTTTAAAATGATTTATTTTTTCAAAGAAATAATTAAAAAGATACTTATATCATAAAATTAAACTTTTCATAGATACTTCCACATGTCCTAAATGAAATTTTAGAAATTTTAAAATAATTTTTCAAGATAACTTTCAAATAGTTTAAATAATTTTTAGAGTTTAAAAGATCATTTTCAGAAATTTATAATAGTTTTATGATTTAAAAAAAAAGTAATAACTTTTTATTTTTCTTGCTTAAAATTATTTGATTTGCACTTTTTTATTAAAAAAAACTCAAATTTTTAATATATTTTCAACATGTTTAAGTTAAATTTCTGGTATTTTAAATGAAGTTTAGAACTTAAAAAATATTTTTTAAATTTTTTAACAATTTATGTTATTTAAATATTTTCTAATATTCTTTTATTTTGTCGCACTTAAATTGCTAGTAGAGGTTGCAAGCGTGAAAAAACGTGTAGTTCAGGTTGTGATTGAAAAACAAAAAAGAAACTGAAAAACGCGCATACTACATGTTGCAAAATAATATAAACCCAAAATATAAATAATGTAAATATCAATTTCTCTCAAGTGATATATGGATTTAATATAACTTACATTTTACAAATTTCATTAAGATAAATTATTAAATATAAAAAATAAATTATATCTACTTTTAAGAATGAATGTCTCCTAATATTGAAACCCAAATATATATTTAGTGTGTATGTATCCACCTTAACCTATGCGAACACCGCAATAGCTTAATTGAAAATGAATATTAAAACAAACACAAATACATAAGTATCACACGACACACCAAAATATATCAAATAAAATAAATTGAATTGTATTATAAGAAAATTAGTGTTTTCTTTTATTTTTTTCAATTTTTTTAAAATATTTTGATTTATCTAAATAATTTTTCAAATTTTAACTATAACTATTTATAAGTTTTAATATTTTACATGGTGGTTTAATATACTCAAATACTTTTTAGATTTTAAATAAATCTTGAAATTAATAAAATAAAATTCAATGATTATTCTATAGTTGGACTAACAAAATAAAACATATAAATTCTTCAATATATCTGAATAATATATGTATATGTTGTAATTTATTTAAATATACAATTAATATATATATATATATATATATATATATATATATGTCTGTATATTTTGCTTGGGTTGCAAAATATGAAAAAATGCGACAAAGTATTGTTTATATTGAAAACTCTAAAAAACCTAGTTAACTCAAGCATGTTAATTTTATTTTTTTAAATAGAAATATAGATTGTAGCAAATATAAAATCTCATAGTTTAGATTGCAAAGTGTAATTATTATTTATAAAGAAACTATATTAATAAATAGAAAATATGAATATGTAATAAAAAATAATTTCAAGATTAATTATCATATATAAATATATTTGAAAGTCGTAGTCCCATGATTAATTATAACAAATTAATATTTGTAAACACAATAATTTAATTAGTCAATCATTAAATTATACATCAACTTTTACTTATAATATAAAGTATATATTCATTTATTAATGAAGGTAATACTTAATATTGTATTAATTTGAAGAAAAAAATATAATTAATACCTTAAAAGAAATTAAGAATGCATTAAAGATATATTTTAAGTGGGAAAAGGTAATTTACAATAATGACCCCCATTTTACTTATATAGATATAGATTTAGAATGTAAATGCATAAAAGCTAGCAGTGGTAAAACCTAACATCCAGTTAATAAAATTAAAAGGTAATTAATCTTTAATCAGCTGGATTACGGTTCCATTTCTAAATTTGTTGCGGGGTACGTTGTAATTATACGTGGCATGTGACGTAAGAGCATCTTCATTGTTCCTATGCTAGATCACCGCCGCCTCGAAAGTTAAAAGAATGAGTGAGTTTTGTGTATGGCCTCCACACAATTTATTTCATGTAACTAAAAGTAATTTTATTTTTTAAATAAGGTCGGAATTTGATTATTAATGTTGGATCATTAATTTAGTAATAGATTAGACCCGTCACACGAAATGAAATCTGTGTGACCGCCACACTCAAGGTCTTGTCAAAAAAAAAATTACATTTAAACAAATACATTACTAATCATTCTATTCAAAAAGTAACTATTCATGGGTCATACTATCAAGTAACTCAATGGTTGTGTTTGCTTTAAGTTTAGCCCAATCAATTGAGGATTGGATCAATAGGCCGTGTTGGGTTTCAATTATAAGTTGAGGCAAATTTAGAGGTTGGTGGTTTCAATTATAAGTTGAGGCAAATTTAGGGGTTGGGGCATTCACTCATTCAACATTATAATATTCATCATTATTTCCATGCAATTATCAACACCTACTTTAATAATAACCAACAATTCTCTAATTAACTATTACACACATCACATCACATTTTTCACTTCTTATAAATATACATACCATAATTCAATCTATAACCAACAACACCAAACACCCATTGATTTAAACCAATCGATTTTTACGACTTTATCCTTCCTAATATTTCAGCCTCCTCCAACTTAAAGAAAACATAACCTATATATCTTTATTAATTTACCATAGCTATTTATTGTTTTTTTCTATAATAAATAAAAATTCATAATATTTATGTTACTGTAATTAATTTTTTAATTTAAAAACTTATTCAATTTAGTAAAACATAAAAAAAAATGGAAAATATATTATTAAATGTATTGGAAACAAATAAAAGGACTAATACAATAAAAAGGAATAATACATTAATAAAAAAAAAATATAGAATAACAAAATATAAGTCGGAAGCTAAATTAATATTTAGCTAATTATTGTCGAATCGTGCCCAAATGTGCTCAATCAAGTCGGCTTGAATTTGATTATGTTTCTCTTTATCACATAGTTGAGAATTCCTCATGAGGTACTCATTGAATGCATGCTCTAACGGAACCTTGAATTACTTGTGGAGCATTGTTAGCGTTGGTAGTTTCATCAGACCAATTGGATTTTGTGTCTCTTAATTCTCGACTAAAATTTTGTGAAAAATAATGCAAGTGTACATGGTATCCTTCAAGTTATTCATGTACCAGAAACGACTTGAACCTTAAATCATTGCCCAACAAGCTTGAAGCACTCCAAACACCAGTTCGATATCTTTTCTAGCAACCTCCTGCATTTCGCTGAACTTCTTTCTCTTTGGATCTTGAGAACATTGAAAGCTCTTGATAAAGGTAGCCCACTACGGATAGATTCCATCTGTAAGATAGTATCTTTGATTATATTGCGTACCATTTATTGTAAAATTAATCGGTGGAGCCCGTCCTTGTAAAATGTTGTCGAAAGGAGATTGGTTGAGCACATTAATTGACCCTACAACTCCAAAGTAAGCATGACATATCCACAAGTCTACGGTCGCAACCGCTGTAAGCGCAATTGCCACCGCGCCGTGATCATCTCTTGTAAAGGGACTTTTCCAAGCGATTGGACAATTCTTTCATTTCCAATGCATATAATCAAGGCTTCCCAACATTTCGGGAAAGTCGTGTCTCTGTTCATACTTGTACAATTATTAACATTAAGCAGCATTTGGCTTTCCAAGTAATATTCGTCAAATACTTCTATCACACATCGTAAAAAATTAAATTAACAATCAATGACAGTTATTTCAGCAACTCATAGGTACTCATCGTAATGGTCCACATGATCACCATATGCTAGTTGACGTATGACCCCCGTGCATTTTTGAAGTGGTGTGAAACATTTTCTTCCAGCCGCATCAACCCTCCAATGAATATATTCATCGAGACACAATGTATTAGCTATGCATAAGAATAACTTTACCCATTCAGAATCGTCGTCGAAACATATCACTGCCCAGGTCGGATCTTGAGAGAAGTAATCATTGAAAAGCCTAGCGTGTGCATCCTCACTATCACGTTCCACATATGCTCTTTGTTTTCTGGTTATGCCGGAAGAACTTTGTGGTACGTCGAGAAGTGTTTTTTTGTTGTTGGAGTAACGCCATGTAGTCTTTCTAATCCATTATGAAGTCGATGAGACTGTCACTATCGCTCTCGTCAGAGAACGAGTTCAAAGATTAAGACATGTTTGATCATTTAAAAATAAAATTGTAAACGAGTGAGAAGGATAATGAATTTGTTTAGTGCTAAATCTGAAAGTGTGTTACTTCAATATATAATTTGATTTGCAACAACTAGTTTGATAGCAGCTAGTTTTGTAATAGCTCATTTTCGAACGACTAGTTTTGGAACAGCTAGTTTTCCAATGGCTAGTTTTTTAATGACTAGTTTTACAATGGCTAGTTTTATAAAGGAACACATATTAGTTACGTAAAAGATGAAAATTACATTAGTTGATAAAAAGAAGCTACAACGCTCACAATTATAACAAGGAACAAAATTACATAATTAAAACAACAATAACTAAATTTACAAGCACCGATTATTTTGAATGTGTTCACACATGTGGAGGCGTACATGTAGTTGTTCAGGGGTCATCTCTGAGGTATCCCTCATGAGAATTTTTTACTCATGTGTTCTAGCGAGACTAACTATTTTCGATAGTTTTTTAGTGTTATATATAGCCCTCTAAGCCAACTAATTTTTCATCAATTTCTCTCAGTTTTGTTTGCCTTCTTTTGATTTTTCTTTATCCTTTGCCATCTACTTCGTCACTTTTTGCCCCATTGGACGAGTGTGCAATGTATTGGTACCCTCACTAGCGCTCGCATCAGTGTTGGTAGATGGACTGTATGCTCCAGACTCGAGAATCTTTGTCCTTTCGGTACCACGAGCTTCATCATCTGGGTCTGCAAATTTGGGACTGTTTTCAAAATCATCCAGTCTCCCACATGCTTAAATCCATTCTTCTCATGTCCTTGCACATACACTTTATGTGCCTTTAGCACAATATTTGTGTCACTTGAACCGTTCCCTCAATCCTTCTTTTTCTTATTGTAGATTGCACAAAACTACTTGACTTTTCGATGAAGGGTATGAAAATGCGACTTTAACATGACCCATGTTTTGCTCGGGCTGTTGGCTGGATGATTGGTTTTATACGCATCAGGGACCAGATCCACATTTGCTGCAATTTTTTAGCATTGCCTGCCATGGAATCAGTGCTAATATCGAATCAGCACCTTGAAAGAAGTTCATTTTCTTCTAAAGTGTACACTGTCTTTTGAAGAGGATCGGGGGTGTTTACTTCTTCGGCACTTGAAAGGTCGGAAGTGAGATTGATATTCTCAAGACCTATTGGAGAGCATTGTGGTAAGAAAGGAGATGATCTTTGCGAAGTTGGAGTTGGCTTATCTTTTGTGTATGCCGGATCCATCTGTACTGAATCTCCTTGTGGAGTTTGAGCCCATAGCCAGAGAGTCTCTATATGGAAGAGGCAACATGAAGGGGAATTGATGCGGATACATATAATACGAAGCTGCAGAAGTATTCATCATACTGGGAATGTAACACAATATCATGACGATGAATGTTAAAATTTTGGGGCCGGATATTGTTATTCTGAGAAGATGTATTTTCCAGGAAGTGGAAGAACTAAACCAATTCACCCAACAGAGAGGCTGCAGGATGGTCCCACTCCAATGCTCCACCCACGCGCGCGTGGGATGCACGCGCCACCAGTATATATGTTAGAGTGTGCTTTGAGTGGTGTATGTCGAGTGGGTATGTTAATAGAAATACATATATATACACAACAATGTCAACATAGATATGTTATATACACACACATACACACATATTTGAGTGTTGAAAAATAAAATTTTAGTGATTTATGGTGTGCGCGTGAGTGGTAATATATATATATATATATATATATATATATATATATATGACTTTAATATGTTACAGTAGGTTGTGTTGTGTGAGTTTCATTCAAAAGAAATAGGAGACTGAATATAAAATTATATCATGTTTTCAAACTTAATCTCATTAAATTTCGGTTTCGTTCGTTCTACTATATCAGGGGCGGATCTAATATTTACAAATGGGGTGTGCTGAAACATAAAAATTATGCACATTGAAGATTTGTTAGAGTTCGATGAAGATATAATGGAGAAGTTTCTTGAAGAAGCTCATAATACACCCTATGCACATCCAGGAGGTACAAGGATGTACCAAGATCTACGAATGATATTTTGGTGGAGGAATATGAGAGCTACAATTGCGACTTATGTAGAGAGGTCTTTAAATTGTCAACAAGTTAAGGCTGAGCACCGAAGAGCAACCAGACTATTGAAATCCCTTGAAATTCAGAGTGGAATTTAGAGCAAATAACTATGGGATTTGTGGTAGGACTCCCACGGTCAGTTAGAGGCAATAGTATAATTTGGATGATAGTTGACTGTTTTATTAAATCAGTGCACTTCTTACCTGTGAAAATGACTTTCTCCTTAGATTTGTTTGTGAAGTTATGTGCAAAGAAATTGTGAGACTTCACGAAGTACCCGTCTCTATAGCGTCTGATAGAGATCATATATTTACTTCAATGTTTTGGAGAAGTTTGCAAGAATCCATTTGGTTCAAAGTTAAATTTGATCATGGCTTATCACCCACGGTCTAATGGATAGTCGGAAAGGACTATACTGACTCTAGAAGATATGCTAAGAGTATGCTCTTGGATTTTGGTGGTTCTTGGGAGAAGAGTTTGGCTCTGGTTGAGTTTTCTTACAACAATAGTTTTCAGGCCACAATTTGTATGGCACCATACGATGCTCTTTATGGTAGAAAGTGTAGGTCGGCATTATATTGGGGTGAAGAGGGCAAAAGGAGAATATTAGGCCTAAATTTAATTGAGAGGGATGTGGGAGTTCTGGAAAAGATTAGAGAAAGAATTATGACGATTCAAGACAGACAAAAATCCTACGCGGATAAGAGGAGGAAGGACTTCTAGTTTGAAGTTGGTTATAAAGTATTTTTTAAGGTGGCTCCAATGAAAGGAGGGTTAAGAATTAGTAAAAGTGGGAAGTTGAGACCGAGGTTTGCTTAACCTTTTGAGATACATGAGAGGATTGGAGATGTGGCATATAGATTGGCTTACCCGCCAAATGTGGTATTGGTACATAGTGTATTCTATGTATCAATGTTAAGGAAGTATGTTTATGATCCTGACCATATTGTCAAGCATGAAGTTTTATAATTTGGCAAGGACTTTTCCTACAAAGAGAAGCATATAACTTTACTAAAGAGAAAGGTTCATACTCTAAGATATAAGGTCATACTGTTAGTCAGAGTCCAATGGAGTAGGCATGGAAAAGATGAAGCAACATAGGAAAGAGAATATGAGGTCCTAACCACCAAGTACCCAAATATAATTGACCAAGTAAGTCTTAATTTTGAGGGCAAAATTTATTTTAAGTCAGGAAGATGTAACGACCCATAATAATAATAATAATAATAATGATGATAATAATAATAATAATAATAATAATAATAATAAATCCACTAGCCCAATATGTAGAAGCTCAATCCTATCAAAACTCTTATTGCAAACCCTATATTATATATATATGTATGTATAAATCACTTAAAAAAACTGCAGACCCTAAACACTCAATTTACACTAGTTTCTTTTCAAAACGAAAGGGTAGTTTTCTTCTTCTTTAGTCGGACGAAGGTATGTACTAGTTTAACTTTGTTGGATTTATATATATATATATATATGAATGAGTTTTCAATGGTTACTTGCTTTTTGTAACCATGGATGGTTACTACGAAAATGTGTCTTGTATTAAATGATATTAAATGACATTTTACCTACTATAGTGGGTTAAAGATAATTTTGTATTTTTTTAATTCATGTAATAAGATTCCTTAAGAATCTTTAGATTCAAAAGGTTATTTTGGTATTTTAAAATTACGTAATTAATGTTAGCTTATTGAAAATTGCAACTTCAATTAATAGCATACATTTAATATCTAGTTTTTCTTTTAGGATATTGAGAAAAAAGCTGATTTTTTTAATTAATTCATATAATGCAAAAAACGATAAAATAAAATAATTATGATAATAAATTAGAATTATAAGTAAGTTTAGGTAAATTACAAAGTTTCGCTTGTGATAAAAGTGATTGTAGGTAAAATTACATTATAAAGTTATGCTTGTGATAAAAGTGATTGTAGGTGATTGTAGGTAAAATTACACTATAAAGTTTCACTTGTGATAAAAGTGATCTTAGGTAAAATTACACCACACAATTATTTACTAAAACATATAAGAAAAAAATAAAAATAAATAAAAATCTTATTATTTTATATGTATTACTTATAAAATTAGTAGATTCACCCAGTGTTTGTAGAATTAGATCGAAAGTCATAGATCTCTTAAAAGAAAATGAAATAAAAAACAGAAACGAATTTTAGCGGGTTGGCGGTCAGGAGGAACAACCGGTTTTGGACGGTTTTCAACGGGATATTTGGGTCAATGGTATATCCAATTAATTAGCCTACTGGATCGGGCTAGGGGCCAATTCGAGGCTAGATCGATCGAACCGGTCGGTCCGGTTCCACGAACCTTGGTTTCACGATATCCGTTTGACTCTGTTACTAGAGTAAACAAGTACTCATTATTTGACTCGATTCAACTTCTCGAATTAACAAGTACCTACCATTTGACTCGATTTGACTTATTAGATCAAGATGTACAAATTATTTGACCCGTTTGGCACATTGGCTCAACAAGTACTCACTATTTGACTGATTCGGCTTATCGGATAAACAAGTACACACTTTTTAACCCGATTCAACTTATCGGCTCAATAGACACCCACTATTTGCCCCGATTTGACTAATCGAATCAACAAGGTACCACTATTTGACCCGCTCGACTTCTCGGATCAACATGCACCAACTATTTGACACGTTCAACTTATTAGATAAAGACGTACCAACTATTTGGTCGATTCGGTTTATCGGATCAACAATATATCGCTATTTGACCGATTCGACTTATTAGATCAAGACGTACCAATTATTTGATTCGTTTGGTTTATCGACTCAACATGTACCCACTATTGACCGATTCGGCTTATCGGATAAACATGAACCACACTATTTGACCCGATTCGACTTATCGGCTCAACAAGTACTCACTATTTAACCGATTTAACTTTTCGAATAAACAAGTACACACTATTTGACCCGATTCGACGTATCGACTCAACAAATACCTAATGTTTGATCGATTCGACTAATCAGATCAATAAGGTACCACTATTTGACCTGTTTGGCTTCTCGGATCAAATGTACTAACTATTTGATCTGTTCGGCTTCTTGAATCAACAAATACTCACTATTGGACCCGATTCAACTTATCGGATCAAGACGATCCAACTATTTGACCCGATTCAACTTATCGCATCAATTCATACCAACTATTTTTAAATTTCCTATTTGATTATTAGTAATCAAATTTATAACTTTTTGAAGTTAAAAAAATTCTATGAAAAATAAGGACACTAACAATAGATTTAGGGTGTCATTACTATTTGACCTGATTCGACTTATCAGATCAAGATTATCCAATTATTTGACCCGATTTGACTTATTAGATCAAGACATATCAACTATTTTCTTTAAATTTTCTATTTGATTATTAGTAATAAAATTTATAATTTCGAAATTATAAAAATTCTAAAAAAAAAAAAAAGGACTCAAACAATAGATATGTCATTACTATTTGACCCTTCTCGACTTATCGGATCAAGACGATCCAACTATTTAACCCGATCGACTTATTAGATCAAGACTTACCAACTATTTCCTTTAAATTTACTATTTGATTTTTAGTAATCAAAATTAAAATTTCAATGTTAAAAAAATTATATAAAAAATAAGGACACTAACAATAGATATAGGGTGTCATTACTATTTGACCTGATTCGACTTATCGCATCAATACGTATCAATTATTTCCTTTAAATCTCCTATTTGATTTTAGTAATCAAATTTATAATTTCGAAGTAAAAAAATTCTATAAAAAATAAGGACTCAAACAATAGATATAGGGTGTCATTACTATTTGACCCGATTCGACTTATCAGATCAAGACGATCCAACTATTTAACCCGATTCGACTTATTAGATCAAGACATATCAATTATTCCCTTTAAATTTCCTATTTGATTATTAGTAATTAAATTTATAATTTCGAAGTTAAAATATTCTATAAAAAATAAGGACACTAACAATAGATATAGGGTGTCATTACTGTTTGACGCGATTCGACTTATCGGATCAAGAGGATCCAACTATTTAACCCGATTCGACTTATTAGATCAAGATGTACGAATTATTTCCTTTAAATTTTCTATTTGATTATACAAATTTATAATTTCGAAGTTAAAAGAATTCTATAAAAATAAGGTATAAAAGAAAATGAAGACGGACTATATTAATAAAAAAGCAACAAAAAATTGTGCATAAATTATTAAGGAAAAAACCAATTCTATTAAAGAGTACATACCAAGAAAATACACAACCTATTAATTAATAGGAAAAAAAAAACGAAACAAAAAAAGCAACACAAAATTATAAGGTGTATATTTTGAAAAAAAGTCAGTTGTGTATTAATTAGTAGTTGTCACCTATTACATAAATAACAAAAAAAAATACAAAACAAAACAAAAACGCAGCCAATTGTATTAAAGAAAAATATTAATTATAAGGTGTATTAATTACATAGCAATAGTAATGAAAAATTAAATTAAACAATTACTTATTTTAAATTAGTGGGTAAAGTGAAATGGTAATTATGATATTTAATCTAATCAATCAATGTGCATGTAGTACATTTAATAAGGTTCGAGAATCAATAATCCCTACTAAAATGACAAAAAAGGACATGAAATCTTTAATTTCAGCTTTCTTAAAATTTAATTAAATATAATGACACATCATCACTATTACCTACATGTCATCAGGTTACCCATTTTCTCACTATTAAAAGTGTTTTATTCTTTTTAGGTGAATTAAATGCATGACCCAACTACTCAATCAATCACATCCTTTAATTTTTTATCCAAGGGCTAATATTAGATCACCATCCATGGTGATAAAGAGAAAGTAACCATTAAAACCTTACCCATATATATATATATATATACATATATACTAGTAGTTACCCCGTGCGATTCAAGGGAAAGAGTTTAAATTAATATTTTTTATATACAAAAATATCATTTAATTTAGTGCTAAAAGTGTAACATGTTGGAATTTGAATGTGTAACTTTTGTGTGTGTGTGTGTTCTTGTTAGGAATGTTTTAATTGTCATTTTTACTCTCATAAATATATCCTCAATAACAAACATAATAACATCAAAATTCATCATAAATAAACAACAGGAATTCAAAAAAATTGAAATTAGTAGGTTTTCTTAAAAAAAAAAATATCATGCAAAAACACAAAATGTTTAGTATCAACATACTATAACAAAAAATTACTGGAAAAAACTAATATAGATCATTCAAGTTTCTAAAAAGACATAAATGTTAACGAATTTTGAAATACTTATTTATACACGAACCTGTAGTAGCTTTCCCATAAAATATCAAAATTTTCAATTATTCTTGATTCGTAACTCTAAAAACAACTAAGAATATACCACGATAGAAGATAGGCTTACTAAAGCACAATCCTAACCTGATTGCGAAAATATCAAGTTGTACCATCAATCAGTATATATCGTCAATTCCAATAGTATCACAAACTCCCACTTTTGAAAATATAGTCTTGAAAATATTGAAAATAACATCAGAAAAGAAAGAAAAAGTCGGTATACAATTTTCCCCATTAGGAACTACTATAGAACATAATAAGAAATCTATCAAGAAAATGTTTGCCATTTGAAACTTTTGCAGAAAAACAAGAGAATATAATCTACAAATTGTTCCTCGATGGGGACTTTGCAAAAGGATCCACCAAAATCTACATCATAAACCTAGAAATATTTCTTTAATTATCCTCATAGAAGAAAGTAATTGCTTGCAAGATCTTCAATTCCTGAAACTCATACATGAACTATAAATGTGAAGCAAATCAGGGTATTGCTATTACTTATATAGTGGAGAATAGATTTCTCCCTAGCAATAATCAACCAAAAAAAAAAAATTAAGAAGTAGGTAGTCAACGTGGGGAACTTCCATAAGAATTTTTTTTTCTCCATAAACTAATTAATTAATGTAGTACTACCTCCACTTTTTTTAGTTGTCATTCTAACTAATTTATTTTGTTTGTAAATAGTTGTCATTCTAGCGATGCACGGACTATTTTTTTAAAAAGTAAATCAATATTAACATGAACAATACTTTTTATTGAAAACACATTTTTATTTGATAATATATAACAAAAAAGGAAATGGTTAAATTTTTTTACAAAGAAAACTTTTGTGTTCTTTTGCAGTGTTATTCATTCATTGCCTCTTACTCCGAAAAATCAGTAATTTCCACTAATAAAAACACATTTTAATTTGTTCACGAATTTCTTACTCGTATCTTGTTCTAGTTTTTTTTTTTAATTTTTAGTTTATTTTTATATCTTGTTTCTATCAAAACATTAATATTAAATTATGATAAATTTTGAATAGACTACACTGATTGGTAATAATAAATAAAGCGAACATACATAGTCCAGAATCCGGATATCAGTTAATAGAATTGAGAAACAAATAATCTTAAGGATTATTCTTATATAAAATATTTTATTAATTTACGTACAAAACATCTTCTATTAGAAACCTTTGATACGATAATTCATCAAATCAACTAACGATTTACAAAATTGCAATCTTAAATATTTAAAAAAATAATACAATATTCCAACCAATTCTTTTATACAGGTTTCTAATTTGAATTGAACTTAAATTATATTATAATACTTTAAAAAAATTGAATCATGTCCAACGCACGGAAATGGGGAGAGGCACTCATATGCATGTAAAAGGGCTTTGTAAAGAGATATCCTTTTTTCCTGTATCTGTGTCATGAAGTTAATCAATAACCTTGCACGCAATGCTTGAGTGGCACAATGTATTGAGTTCTGTTGCACGAAAATAGTTTTACATGTTACATTACCTAATGACATTTCACTTGATAATTAACTAATAATTTTTCGTATTCTATTTAGCTTATTGAGAGCTAGTTTGTATTCCATGGTTATTGATTAATATTTTGACCATACCAAATAAACCTGTATTGCCGTTATGGCGTTCTCAACTCGATCAGAGATGAATTAGCAAGGTGTGACCCACACGCTGTTGAGGCATTCCGTAGGGCGGCCTTTGGCAACTTTTTAGATTTCAACATTGACTGAACGAAGAAGTGACAGTTTCTAGCCATTGTTATCGAAGGTATCCTACGCCAAGAGATAGTGTGCGATGATCTACAACTTGACGAGCTTTGGTTTGAGATCGGCACCCGGTGCATTAGATTCTCAGCATGAGAGTTTCCCTAGTGACTGGTCTTAATGTTAGTAATTCTCGACTACATCTAATGTACGCAGCGGAATAATAAATCGAGAATACTGATCGTGATTTATAACTGATATAAACGTTGAGCATAAATTACGCTAAAGTTGGAACAACTTACTTGTTGCGTAATTGATCGGACCGAATTGCGCGATTGATTCACCACTTCAGGTATCCACGCGTATATCGTCCGCCGCAGGAACTATCCTCCGTACAATTATTCGATAAGTGATCGCTAGGAAACCACTTCTCAAATTCTATAGTGCCTCCAATTTTTATCTGATAAAAACCCTTAATTCTCTACTATAGAGAATATGTATATATAGTACCATATAACCCTAGGTTTATGGGCCTAATATCCATGTCCACTTAATTAATTAATTAGTCTGACTCATTAATTAATAAAGCCCACATATCCTAATCTAGTCCATATCTTTCAATCTCCCACTTGGACTAGCATTAGATATAATTCGAAGCACTAACCTTGTACCCTTGAGCGGAACAATAATACACATAAAGTGTGACCCTTCAGGCCCCCATTATCGACGATAATCTAATTAAAGTATGCACAAAACTCCTAGACTGCGTTGCGCAGCGAACTCGATATATGAAGGACGTTTACGTGAATCTAGTAAACAAACCTTTATATGAAGTTTATGTAATATCCCTTCATTCACGAACCACCTGATTGAGCCTAGGATCTTCCATGTGTCTATCCAAATAGCTCAATCATTTTTCTCATCTTTATTATATGACACATTCGATCATATTCAATTACTTTAATTGAATATATCTTTTGCATTGGCCAATGACTTTATTGTCAAATAATATAGAGAAATATGAGTGTTCTCTCGAGTTTCAATCGAGGAATGAATCCCATTCTTGGCTCAACTACCATTTTCATTTGCCTCATGATGAACCCAACACAAGACGTGTCTTATCCTCCTTTGGGAGGCAAGCGTTGTACTTGGTCAAAGTTCATCACTTAACAAACAAAATGAGTATTGACCTCAGGTCAAAGGATCATTACATACTCCACACACTAATAAACCGTAGACACTGAAAACAAACGGTTTAATAGTAGGGTATACCAATACTCTCCAAAGTACCCATGTGTCCATCACGGATATCTAATATCTCGTAGTCGTGAGACCTACTACATTCTCTGAGAATGTGATGCAGACCACATGTTAACCTATCGCGTGTCATCAATATCCCATTCTTGATGACCATCGGTTATGGCAATTTTAGAATCATACTATATCATTTATGTCTCACACCATAAGTGACAGTCATGATTCAAGGGAACAATTATAAGAATAATAACAAACCATCAAAATAATTATTCTAATAAATGCATAAACTCAAAAGACAATCGAAATGTCATAGAATGCGATCGAGAATGAATGTCTCAAATGTAAGGTTTCTAAGACATGCAAACTATAAACTCCCACTGAATCAAGACTAACTACCAACGTGTCTAACACCCAAGCTCTCAAAGTGCTTGTTGTGTCTAACTATACACAACTGTTTGGTTGAAGGATTAACCAAGTTATCATCAGTGGATACTCTATCTAACTTCACATCTCCATATCTATTATTCTCCAATCAGATTATATCTACAGGGAATATGTTTATTTCTGTTCGTGGCTCTCGGTTCCTTTTGCTAGAGCAACCGCACTTACCGTTGTCACAATACAACGGTATTGCACTGCTGGCACTTGGAACGACACCTAGTTCCTTTACGAACTTTAACAAAGCAACAACCCCTTTTTGGCAGCTTTAGATTTAGCAATATACTCGGCTTTAGTGCTGGAATCGACAGTTCTACTCTATTTGGAACTATTCCGATTCACTGCACCACCATTTAGAACGAAAACATATCCAGACAAAGACTTGAAGTCATCATGGTCCGTTGGAAGCCAACATCAGTATACCCAGTAACTGATGACTCTAGCTGCCCACCATAGACTTTAAGAAATATTCTTTAGTCCTTCTAAAGTACTTAAGAATAGCCTTGACAGTTCTCCAGTATTCCTTACCGAGATTTTGCTGAAATCTTCTCTTTCACGGATTGCAACATGGAATGATTGCTCCCCATTATCAGTATATCGTCGACATATATGATAAGGAAGACAGCATTTCATTCTTACGTTTACTATAAACACATGGATCCTCTTTGCTTCTGACGAAATCAAACAATTTGATAGCTTTATCAAAACAAATATTCCAACTCCTAGATGCTTGCTTGAGTCCATAAATGGACTTCTTTAACTTGCATACTCCATTCGGCTTTTCTTTGGATATAAAACCTTCAGGTTGTATGTCAAAGTCATAGTATGCAGTTATTGCAAGTAATATCCTAATGGACTTGATCTTAGCGACTGGCGAAAATGTTTCATCATAATCAATGCCCTCGCGTTGACTATAATCCTTTGCCACCAACCTAGCCTTGTAGGTTTGTACCTTGCCAGTTGCATCTCTCTTCTTCTTGAAGATCCATTTGCAGCTTAATGGGCGAGCTCCATCTGGCAAATCAACTAGTTCCCAGACTAGATTGAGGTACATCGAGTCCATTTCAGATGTTAAGGCAGCTAGCCACATCTTCGAATCGGTGTCTGACACCGCTTCGATATAGGTCTTAGGTTCATCGTCTTCTGAATCAACCTCATCATCTTGGTTCTCAAACAATAGATTTAGTCTTTCAGGTGCACGATGATTCCTTTGAGACCTATTGAGTTGGTTTTGCGTTGGTTCATTCGGTTTATTCTGATCGTGAGTTGGTTTTCAACATTTTAGAATATTCTCAAGAATTTCACTATGATTCTCTTGAGGTGGGACTGATACAATATCTTGTCTCTGATGCATCTTATTGTCTTGAAGTGACCCTCTAAGAGTTGTTTCCCCTCCCAATAGATCATCAAAACTCCCACTGAGTTCTTGTCCAGTCCATTGGACAAGACCTCATCCTCTATGTTATCTTTCGGATTTGATACAATATCTTGTTTTGATGCATCTCATTGTCTTGAGGTGACCCTCTAAGAGTCATTTCCCCTCCCAATAGATCATCAAAAACTCCCACTGAGTTCTTGTCCACTCCATTGGACAAGATCTCATCCGCTATGTTATTTTTATGGTTCTTGAATCTTTTCAAGATCTACCTTGTTGTGACCTTGTTCCTCGGAGATATAAATATCTTCAAGAAACGCCACATTCTTGGAACTATCACCTAGTGATCTCCAGGGCAGTAGAATTCATATCCTTAGTTTCCTGAGGATATCCACAAATAACATTTCTCACTTTTAGCCTCCAATTTTTCAGTCGTCATCTTCTAAACAAAACAGGACAACCCCAGGTCCACATATGGTTGAGACTCGACTTCTTGCCACACCATAACTTATATGGTGTTTGCGTGACCGATTTAAGAGGAACTCTATTCAGAACATAACCACCGGTTAGTAAGACATAACCCCAAAGGAATAAGGAAAGACTGGTGAAACTCATCATGGATCGAACCATATCTAATGAAGTTCGATTTCTCCTTTCGGGTACTCCATTCATCTGCGGTGTACTCGGAGGTGTCCAGTCTGACCGGATTCCATGTGATTTCAAGTAATCAAGAAAATCTCGGCTTAAGTATTCCCCTCCTCGATCTAATCGGAGAGTCTTAATACTTTTCCAAGTTGTTTCTCAACTTCTAACTTAAACTCCTTAAATTTCTCGAAGGCCTCAGATTTGTGTTTCATGAGATACACATATCTATACCTTGAAAAATCATCAATGAAAGTTATGAAGTACGAATATTCGCCTATTGCTTAAGTTGGAACGGTCCGCACACCGCTGTGCGAACCAACTCGAGCACAACCTTGGCACGTAACCCTTTTCCCAGAAAGTGGTTAACTTGTCATCTTTCTTTTGAGACAAGATTCGCAAGCATCATATGATTCGAAATCAAATAATGTGAGATAGTCTAACTTTCTCAATCTTGCTATTCTTTTCTCATTGATATGACCAAGTCTACAGTGCCACATGTAAGTTTTATTATCCGTATTACTTAGCTTAGGTCGTTTGTTCTTGTACATTGAGAATATTTTGTTCATATTCAAGCATATAGAATCCATTCGAACGAAAGACATTTCCTTAAAACAATCCATTAAGCAAAACAAGCATCTACTGTTTGCAAAATAGAAAGAAAAAGTCATAAATGTCTAATATTAGAATGGAGATAATATTCTTTGAAATCTCTAGAACAAAATATCAATTATATAAATCTAATTTATATCCCGAAGAAAGATCTAATCTAGTCTAATTTCAATGTACAAAATAAACTACTTAAGCTCTCATCCAATGCACCATGTGCTTTGAACTTCGGGCAGTCTCTCTTCCAGTGCCCCTTCTCATTGCAGAACAGGCACTCATCCTTTGGTATTCTCGGCTTCTTTTGAACCCCTCCACTCTTAGGCATCAAGGCCGCATCCTTAGATGCTTTCTTCCTCTTCTTCTGCTTATTCTTCTGTTTGGAAGATCTCGCAGAAAAGCTCACCATGAGCACAGAGTTGCCTTTAGAAGTAGATGATTCGTAGGTCTTGAGCATGTCGTGAAGCTCTGACAGTGTTGCCTTCGTGTTGCTCACGTTGAAATTCACTATGAAGTTTTCAAATGAACTTGGAAGAGACTGCAAAATCAGATTTATTGAGACACGTAAGGGTAACTTCGATCCAATCGATTCCAACCTTTCAATTAATCCGATCATCTTCAATATATGTTCAAAAACCTGGCCCTCATCATGAATCTTACACTTGAAGAGATCTCTGAGTATCTCATACTCCATGTTCTGAGCTTCTGAAGCGTACAGACTCTCCAAGTGTTTCAGCATCTCATAAGGGAACATGTTGCCTATGCAGTTCAATACTCATAGAGGACAACATTAAGCATTGAGCCGATGTGGCATCCTCAACATGTTTCTTATGAGCTTCTTCGTCAAACGTAGCGTACTCAGGAGAATTCTTGTCAGGGATGACACTGATTGGTTTGTCCAAGACATACTCAATCTTGTCTTGCCTTAGCACCAATCGCAAACAACGGAGTCAATCCGTAAAATTTGACCCAATCAACTTGTTTGTTTCCATCAAACATTTATAAGCCAAAAACGACATTTTATCTGACGAGAAATTAATAAAATGGAAAAATAAATCAGAATAAAGTAAACAAAGATCACATTCGTATCACTAATCAAAACAAGAGTTTATTGTAATGATTAGCTCCCACTAATTTTAACATATTTTGCGCCCCCAAACACAAAATACGGATTTATAACAATTATAAATCTTAGTGGTCCAAGATCCAAGTCTATATTACTGCAGCCTCTGCTTTGGCTGATGACTACAATAATATCACTAGGTAGGCCTCTAAGCCAATTGCAACAACAATTTGCAATTCTTGGTTTATTAATCCAATTAATATTGCGTCCTCAAACTATTTTGGTCGCTTTGGCGTCTCAAAATAATTTAAGCAAGTCAATTCCATCACACGATGTCAACCATACATCTATGAATGAGCCCCAGTCTTGTCGATTTAGAGTAAACACTTTGGTGTAAAACTCGTGGTCGAAAAGATTAGGAATCTCAACCAATTATGATGGACGACGCATTTTGTTTCTAAACAAGACTTGGTTTTTAGTGGGGATTTTATATGTGATACTAATTGTTAAATTTAATATCTAATATTAAATTAAACGCAATTACTGGGTGCCGCCTACCCAGGCATAAGAAATGCGGACCACACATATTGGGCGCCGCCTACCCATACATACTGTCGCGGACTACATGTATTGGGCGCCGCCTACCCAAACATAAAAGCGGGCTTAAATTACTATAATTTAAATTGAATAAGCATAAAATCAAATAATAGCTTATCACATAATATCAAATAAATGCTCAACGAATAAAATTATTAATCCAATTAAAATTTTATTCTTTAATTAAATGTGGATTAAAATTATATATATATTAATTCCAAATTAATATAAATATACATTTTATATTAATTCTAAATTAACATAAATATATAAGTCTAGTATTATTCTTTCAAAAATAATAATACTATTATAATTTATTAATCTAATTAATAAATTAATATTAGTCAATTAGATTAATATATTAATTCCAAATTAATATAAGTATACCTTTAATGTTAATTCCAAATTAACATAAATGTATAAGTCTATTATTATTATTCAAGAAATAATAATAAAATTTATTAATCTAAATATCAAATTAATATTGTAATTGGGATTTATGAATTAATCTAATTAATAATCTAATTTAATTAATCAAATTATATATATATATATATATTTTTTTTTTTTTTTTTTTTTATTAGGACAGTCCAACACATAAAATGTTAGTAGGCCCAGTTTTAATAGCCCAGCCTTTTATCCCCTCCGGTCCGAAACACCAGTCCAAGCTCAGTCTTAAAACAGGCCCAGCTGAATCGGCCCAGCCCAAAACCTTTAGGGTTTTAGGCTGGAGACTTCACACTCCTACTACCGCCGTCTCCCGCCGCAGCTGCTGTCCCCGCCGCCGAGCGTCGTAACAGCGAACCGCCGGCGGCCGCCGCCGTGGATCGGCACGCAGCAACAGTGAGACGTTGCCGCCGCCGCCGCAACAGCCAGGCAGCAGCAGCAACACCGCTAGTACCGCCGTCGCCTCCGAGCAGCAACAACAGACGCAGAACGACTAGCAACAGCAGTCGTCGCCGCGCCGCCACAACACATGGCAGCAGCAGCGCAGCCCCTCCTCCGCGGCTTGTTGCGAAGACGACCAGGGAATGTTAATTTGGAAGGGAGTTTTGCTTTTATTCGTTGTGTGAATGTGTGTTCTTATTCCCAAATTTGTTGCGTAAAAAAACAACTTTAAAGATGTTTTTAAACACTGCTTCACAAAACAAATTTTAAGTATTTCAATTTAATTAATTCTAATCCACAAATTATTAAATCAAAATAATTATAAATCGAGCCCCGGGCTCTGATACCACTGTTAGTAATTCTCGACTACATCTAATGTACGCAGCGGAATAATAAATCGAGAATACTGATCGTGATTTATAACTGATATAAACGTTGAGCATAAATTACGCTAAAGTTGGAACAACTTACTTGTTGCGTAATTGATCGGACCGAATTGCGCGATTGATTCACCACTTCAGGTATCCACGCGTATATCGTCCGCCGCAGGAACTATCCTCCGTACAATTATTCGATAAGTGATCGCTAGGAAACCACTTCTCAAATTCTATAGTGCCTCCAATTTTTATCTGATAAAAACCCTTAATTCTCTACTATAGAGAATATGTATATATAGTACCATATAACCCTAGGTTTATGGGCCTAATATCCATGTCCACTTAATTAATTAATTAGTCTGACTCATTAATTAATAAAGCCCACATATCCTAATCTAGTCCATATCTTTCACTTAAATCTAGAGACTACAGTTTTGACATAAGCGCGGAACCCACGCCTCCTAGGAGTGGGGTTTTCCATAGGAGTCCTAGGAGTGGGGTTTTCCATAGGAGGTTGAGGGAACGTTCCATTATGTTGAATGTCATTGCAAAGAGGTTCGTTGCAGGGGCGTTTAGGGGTCTGATGAGGATACAATCAGGATATCAGAGATCTTGTTTCTTCATTTCATTCTCTTGAGGGTCGACACTTCAAAAATTTGCGTGCAGCCGTGGGTTTGGACACTTATTGAGGATGCCCTTTGTTGGGATTTTTTTCCTTGGGGGACATTGACGTACGCCCACTTGATCTGAATTATGAAGGAGTTACCAAATGACTTGCATAGTAAAACAACATTTTTAGTAGGTAGAGGAGTTGTTCATCTTTAATAATGAAGGTTCTAGATTTTAGGGGTAAGAATCGTTTGTGATTCAAACGAATTGCTACGGAAAAGAAAAGTATTAAGAAATTTTACACTTTTGTCTACTAAAAATGTTATTTGGATAAAAAGTCCTTAAGAGTTTACCATGCGCAAGTTATGTGCGGAATTCCGACGAAAAATGACCGAAAAATAAATTTGGTGGTTTACCTTCCAAACTCGTATATTTTGTAAGTATCGGCGTCGAAAAAAAAATTAATAATTTATATATAAAAATGCTGATAGCTTCGTGGTATTGGTACAATTAACCTAAAATCAATTTAATAGTGTTTGTAACTAAATTCTCAGAATCTTTTATGTATTTAGAAAGGCAGTCTATTAATAGTATGAGAATCTTTAGGGGAAAAAATTGGAATATATGATGGTGGATTATCCCTTTTGGTTCAGAAGGTTAAAACAAAAAGGACAATGCTAAACGGCAGAATATGCTCAGACAGATTATTTTTTTTCTATCATCTTCTAATTAAAATTACAAATATAATTGATAACTATCACAAGATAATTTTAATGTTAACTATCATTTTGAAGTGATATAAAAAATTGGCCGATTTTTAATTTATTTTTTGGGGTTCTTAATGTTAAATTTTGAATTACCACCTTCACAAATAAATATTCATTAATACTTCTTAAATGCATTTATAAAAAAAAAAAAAAAATTCTGCCCAGACATATTCTGCCCAAAATTCATTTCCCAAACAAAAAAGTGCGGACACGGTAATTTTTGCATCATTTCTACTACTTTGGGCTGGATGAAAATACATCTAAATACCTTGTTTTTTTAGTTGTTATTTTAGGTTATACTTGTCTTTGTAATTTCTTTTCATACATTTCTCACAAAAATGGTGGTCGATAACAATCACTAATATCAGCCAATGAGATTTTTGGAAGGTGTCTATTTTAATTTAGAAGATATGATAACGCGCTCACTAAACCTAATTTCATAGCCGTAAACTTTTCAACTTGATCTAAGGTTTGAAATAGTGAAAAGAGTCGTCGTGCCCTCTACTCTGCTTGTGTAAGTTAATTTTCAAAATAATTGAAATCCAAAATAATTGAAAACATAGTAGGGGAAAAACTTCGTGCAAATGAAATTGGAAAGATATGAAGAGAGAGGGGGGGAGGGGGGAGGGGGGAAGGGGGGAAAAGAGAGAAAAGTAAGAGAGAGAGAGAGAGAGAGTAAGTGAGAGAAAGGGGAAGTTGTTGAAATGTGCAGATGGGGCAGTGTGTATGTCAATGGGGAGGGTGAAAAAGGAAAAGTGGGGAGAGGGTGGTTGTAAGCAGTAAAGGAAGGTGGGGGCGGGTTAAAAGTGGGGGTGGGGTGTTGGGAAAAATACTAGAATGTGTTAGATTTAATAGTTTTTTAGAATCTAGGCACACAACTTTAGTGTTCTTTTAGCACGAACGGACAACACACACTGAGGCACGAGGCAATTCAGTTCGGGGAACGAGGTGAGAAGTCATGGTGGAACGATGCAATGAAACTGTATGCATGAAGTTTAACGTACATTTGGCACGACTTGATCTGGTTTGTCTGGAACAACATGGGAGTATTATTTGCACAAATAACTGTTTGGCACGAGCAGAACGACTAGTTCTTATCTCAGAATACATACAACTTGCGCAACATTCTTAGCACCAAAAAGTATTAGCATACAACATAATATCATAGTTTAAGATGAAAAATATAAGAGAGAGCTAACTATTAAAATCCACCAATCTCGACGCAATCAAAGCGATATCACTAAATCATCACCGTCCTCCAACCCTCCATATGAATTATTTGTTACTCTTTCTTCATCGCACCCTTCATCATCTACACATCTATCAACACATTCTTCTAGCGCCTCGTTTAAATTGAATAAAGCTCTGTTGTGACTCGTCCAAATCTCAGTCTCTTATTCAGAATCAGGCTGGTCATTAGATAATTTTGTTCTTATTATTGGTCATGTCCTTGCAAACTATTTTACGACCCTAGTTCAATACCTTGATCTTCCAAAACTCCACGAGGGTACTGCGGATCTCAAATATCGACGTTGTTTTCACCGTCCTCCGCTTCACTTAACTCGAATACTTGTTAGCTCGGTGATCCACTTTTCGAGAAATGCTGCCTTTTCGTTTCTTTCTTTCCTTTTGCAGAAGGGTGTTGTTCCCGGTCCAATTATCACTTTGGCTACCGATGCTTATAGGGATTATTGAGGTACAATTTTGAATGTTGTGGCCTATTTCACCAGATCTGCTACACAATCCTCTCACTTCCTTCGATAAGGTCGGGCCCTTGAACTATCGGTCGTCTTTGTCATCTCCTCTGTCAGATTTGGGACGCGTGCGATTTTTGGACGACCCACCAGTTTAGGGCATTTCGGGGATTTTACAATCTTCTTCCTCGTGTCCTCATCAGCAACCCAATCTTTTGGATTTGTTATCGATATTATTTCGCCTGCACACTGTTGTCAAAGCGTGGATTTCTTGTAATAATATGCAATGTAATTTGCAATGTTCTCTCTGGATTTTCTATAATAAGTTATCAACGTTAGGAGAATTACCTCATGCACCTTGTCAATACTCTACGTAATTATAAATATATGCATACTAACCCCATACATGCATATGCATGGGCACATGGGACTATGTCCATTTGGAATTCCTAGCACGAGCAAGTCCATGCAGTTAGGTCGATGATGTACAACTTAGGAGGGTCCTCGACCTTGTATTCTTTATCTGTCAGGCTCTTGACCGTCAAGTCGCGACCTTTTGTAACCGACTCTGCTAGCTTTCTTGAAATATCGTTGGTCAACTCATTCTTCCTGGCCGCATAATACTCTCGTCTCAGGCTAAACTATTTCTTGATGATGCTATGTATGCATTCCAACATCGAGCATACGGGTAATCTCCGCCCCCACCGGACCCTCTTATTCCATGATTCGACAACATTTGAAGTCATGAAACTATATCATCTTATAGGACATAGAACCCTTGACCACCGTTCAAACTTTGCATCATCCAGTGTTTTGTACGCCTCTTTCTTGTTTCTTTAATGCGGTTCACGCACACCTCAAATTCTTCGTGGCTGTAAGTGTATGTTGCATTGTAGAAGAAATGGGCCAAGTGTTTTCCGTGCTTGGCAACACTAGCCCATAAAAGGTAGTAACATAACCTATGTGGTACCGCGGAAATTTAGATGAAACACAACTTTTCATACATGTATGTTTGTCGGACACAATCAATAAATCAATTGGAGTACCAATGCACTCTCATAATTTTTTCAAGAACCTTCCCTATGACTGATTGTTCTCCATGTGATCCACGCCATAAGCTATATGCCATAGTTTCTCGTTCCCATCTTTTGACACAACAACAAATAAAATGCCTTTGTACCTGCCTTTCAGATATGTGCTGTCAAGGACAATAATGGGTTTGTTATGTTTGAGGAATTATGTGATGCATGAATGCAGTGCATTTTTTTATCAAACCGCCCTTCGTTATCCTCAGTTTGTGCTTTGATAGAGCCAGGATTCATAATCTCGATTATGGACAAGTAACCTAGGATCCTTTGAACGGGCTCATATTCACCATATACCATCTTGTAAGCCAAGTACTTGGCACGTAGTACTATCTGGTAATTGATATCAAATTTATTATCTATATTCATGTTAAATATCATTTGCGTTATGGTTCCTACCATCTATTAGCTTAGGTGCATACAGTGCTGCAATTGTACTAGCCAACACTCTATGATCAGTCGTACTTATGTGGTCGAACTCACATGTGTGCTCGGATAGTGGCACTATCCTCCAAAATTCCACTTTTTTTGCGATGTGGTACAACCCCGTTGCACATATCAGACCCCCTTTCGAGTTAAACGTCCTACCCAAAGTAATTTTTTGAGTCAACCCTGCGTGATGCTACAATCGGTCCATCGGTTTGCCTATCATCGTTAAATTCCACCCCTGGAATAACCCACCTACTGCAAGGCTCAGTCGATCTTAGGACATAAATTGCTAGTTGTAGAGAGGGGGTAATCTGTTGAGACATGTTCATTCGGAATGGCAGTGTTAGGATTCGGACCCAATTCGCATAATCGGTTCTATGTATCTCACGGGCTCGTGTAGCTATGTTTTCATTTTCAATGTCATCATCCTCGTCGTCATGTGAAGACCGTTTATGTCTTCTGACAAATCTGTGCCCCCAAGTCCATAAAGTTATCGGTTTGTTCCTCGATCTCCATCGGGCACATCAATAGTCCTTCATCTGACGGAAGTATTCCTCTGGGATTGCACCTTGAAAATGTTGATGTTGTTGGAAGAAAGCCAAGTCAGGCTGTTTTGCTGACTGAGCTTCCACCTAAGCTTCCAGCTGTATCTAGGTGGTGTGATCAACTTGGAGCACAAGGAAAATATTCAAACATCTTGCAGCAATGTACTCCAGCTGATATTAATGATACAGGACCGTTGAAGAAGAAGCCAAATGCCAACAACTGCAATTCTGACCAAAAGAGATCAAAAAGCAGCAATGAGATGTTGACACCTCTTGACTCATATTTGACTTAGTACAATGGTTGTTGAGATGTATCAGTAGGAATCTTTTCTTGTTCCCTGTAGCTAGTCTATATAATGTAGATCAGGCACTTCATTTGATATATCATTCTCTTGTAAAAATCATGCACAAAAATCAATGAAGAAAAGGTTCAAAATCTGTTTTGCTGTTTTGTTCACCATGCTTTCATTGTCAATTCATTATGGTATCAGAGCAGGTTTTTAACCTGTCTCTGGTATCTCGCCTCCTTCTTTTATCTTCCCATTTGTTTCTTAAAGAATGGCCACCTCAGAAAACATAGAAACACCAGCTGCAACTCCAACACAAACACCACAAATAGCTGTCATCCCTCTCCCAAACCAACTGATTTCCACAAAACTTGAGGAAAATAATTACCTCATATGGAAACAGCAAATCCTCACAACCATAAGAGGATATGATCTTGAAAGTTATCTCGATTTAGATGGCAGTGTGCCGGAGAAAATGGTGATCAGCCCCATAACTCAAGAAAGATCACCAAATCCAGAGTATATCAGATGGAAGAGGCAAGACCAACTACTTGCCTCATGGATACTCTCATCTTTGAGTGAGAGTGTTTTGGTTCTCATGGTGGGACTTGACACATCAAAGGAGATTTGGAACACATTAGAGGTAAATTTCTCTTCTCAATCCAAGGCCAAACTGATGCAGTACAAAATGAAACTTCAAACTCTAAAGAAAACTGGTTTAAGCATGAGGGAATACTTGAATCAAATGAAAAATTGCTTTGACCTCCTTGGATCTGCTGGTCACAAGATTGATGAACAAGACAAGGTTCTTCACATACTCACTGGTCTGGGCAGTGAGTACGACTCTGTGATGGTCTCGGTCACATCTAGACTGGACCCATGGTCAGTAGCTGAGGTCCAATCTCTCTTACTCAGCTATGAATCCAGACTTGAGTCTGCAACTGCAACTCTGATAAACTCTGATGGAACGCAACCAACTGCTCACAATGTGTCTGCAAATAATTTTCAAGGCAGAGGAAGAGGAACCCAGAGAGGTGGTAGAGGCAGAAATGCACCCTCCAATTTCAACAACTTCAGAGGAAGAGGTGGTCCTAATAGGGGAAGAGGAGGCAGATTCCAAGGGAATAGAGTGCAATGTCAACTTTGCTTGAAACCTAACCATACAGCTGCTCAATGTTGGTACAGGTTTGATCAAGATTATCAACTTCCTGGGGACAATACTTCTCAACAGACTCAAGGAAATGGCAATAGAAGTGCTAATGCTAACATGGCTCAATCCTCTCCCTCAGTAGCATGGACTGATTTGGGTTCAGAAAGCTCCTGGTTTCCGGACTCGGGAGCCACAAATCATGTGTCGAATGACCTCAGCAACCTAAACCTTGCCACTGAGTACAATGGTGGAAACAGGCTTCACATGGGTAATGGTGTAGGTGAGTCAATATCTCATATTGGTAGCACTTGGGTGAAATCACAAAATGCACCGAGACCTTTTCTTCTTAAAAATCTGTTACATGTCCCTAATATATCCAAAAATCTTTTGAGTGTTTCTCAATTCTCTCATGATAATAAAGTTTATTTTGAATTCCATCCTAATGTTTGTTTTGTGAAGGACATGGAAACTCATCAAGTGCTCCTACAAGGGACTGTTAGAGAGGGACTTTACCACTTCAACCTACATCAACTCAAGAACCATGCCATTCTCAACAACCATGGTCGAACTTCCACTCCCAAGCCTGCTATAAACTCCAGTCTGTGTCAAAAGTTTACTTTTCCTAATGTTAGTTCTGTGTCTGTCAGTAAGAGTCTTGAAATAAGCCTATGGCACCAAAGGCTTGGTCATGCAGCTTTTGAAATTGTCAAAAAGGCATTGAGTCATTGTAATGTCCCTTATTATATCAAGAATGAATCTAGTTTATGTTCATCATGTGCTCTAGCAAAATCTCACAGATTACCCTTTTCCAATTCTGATTCTGTTTACACTAAGCCTTTCCAATTAATTCATTCAGATCTTTGGGGCCCTTCACCCATAAAATCCAGAAATGGATATCAATATTATGTGTGCCTTGTTGATCAGTTTACCAGATTTACTTGGATATACCTTATCAAAAACAAATCTAATACCAAAGATATTCTTATCCACTTCAAAAACCTTGTTGAAAATCAATTTAATCAGAAAATCATCACCATACAAACTGATGGTGGTGGAGAATACCAAAGTCTCAAATCCTTCTTCCAAGATAGTGGTATAGAACATAGGATCTCTTGCCCATACACACCCCAACAGAATGGCATGGTGGAGAGGAAACACAGACATGTGGTTGAAGTGGGATTGGCTCTACTTGCTCAGTCACAATTGCCTATGAGTTTCTGGGATGATGCCTTTACATCTGCCACTTACATCATTAACAGACTTCCCATGAAATCTCTAAACTACATTAGTCCCTTGGAGAAACTCTATGGCCATAAACCGGACCTATCTAGACTCAGAGTCTTTGGCTGTCTTTGCTACCCGTATGTAAGACCTATGAACCAGCACAAACTGCAATACAGGTCAGCCCCAGGAACCTTTATAGGCTATAACAATGCCTACAAAGGTTACAAAGTCTTATTTCCTCAAGGGAAAGTCATAATAACTAGGCATGTTACATTTGACGAATCCGTTTTTCCCTATGCCACTGCACAAAGGCAGATTAGTACCACACCAGCACCAGTCACCATGACCCCAATTCCACATGCTTTACCTACAAACATGCCATCTACGAATCCCAATCCTACTCAATATGCACCTCCACCATCTCCTCCACCAATTGAACCTGAATCGTCCTCTACATCTAGCCATTCCAGCCACTCTCCATCTCATAGTGCATCTAGTGCTTCACCTAATGTACTACCTAATGTCGATTTTGAATCATCTAACCAATCTCATATGCAGTCTGATTCTCGAGCAGCTCCCTCTAGAACACATCAAATGATCACTAGAGCTAGAGCAGGCATCTTTAAACCCAAAGTTTGGCATGCTACTGTTCACGATCCAGCTGAACCAAGAACTGTAGCAGAGGCACTTCAGGATGCCAACTGGAAAGGGGCAATGGAAGAAGAGTTCAATGCTCTGCAAAGAAACAAAACATGGAACTTAACCAGTTTGCCTTCGGGTAAAAATCTCATTGGCTGCAAATGGATATTTAAGTTAAAGAAAAATGCTGATGGAAGCATTTCAAGATACAAGGCAAGACTTGTGGCTCAAGGCTACACTCAAGCTGCTGGGTTTGATTTTAAAGATACATTCAGTCCTGTGGTGAAGCCGACGACAATAAGGATCATCTTGACCATCGATGTTCACAACTCTTGGAATGTTCGGCAATTGGACATTAACAATGCCTTCTTGAATGGGGAATTGAAAGAAGAATTGTACATGAGGCAGCCACCTGGATTTGAACAAGGCTCGAACCTTGTTTGTAAACTCTCTAAGGCACTATATGGCTTAAAACAAGCTTCGAGGGCATGGTTCACTAAGGTTAAATCAGTGGTCTTGAGTATGGGTTTCGATTTTTCTAGATCGGACAATTCTCTCTTTATCAGAAAAGGTAAAGACTTCACCGTGTATCTCCTCATCTATGTGGATGATATTCTTATAACAGGAGACAACAACAAGGAAATTGACCATGTGGTGAAAAGACTTGGGCAGATGTTCTCCTTGAAGGATCTCGGCACACTTCATCATTTTTTGGGAATTGAAATCAGTTACACCAGTGAGGGGATGCACTTGAGTTAGTCCAAGTATGTGAAAGAACTCCTTGATAAAGTAAATATGGCAGATTGTAAGGGAGTTGCAACTCCCATGATCACATCAGCTCAATTATCCAAGCATCATGGTGATCCTACCGTAGATGGAAGTTTCTACAGAAGCATAGTTGGGGCACTTCAGTACCTTACAATCACTAGACCGGAAATTGCCTTTAGTGTAAATAAGGTATGCCAATTCATGTCTTCACCTCTTGATCAACATTAGAAGGCTGTTAAAAGAATTTTGAGATATCTATCAGGTACAAGAGAATATGGAATCCACATTAGGAAAACCAATCATCTAGATGTAGTCGGTTTTTCAGATTCGGATTGGGCTGCGGATCAAGATGACAGAAAATCTGTCACTGGTATATGTGTTTATCTTGGTGGAAACTTAGTCTCTTGGTGCTCAAAGAAACAAAATTCTGTTTCAAGATCCAGTACTGAATCGGAATATCGAAGCCTTGCTCATTTAGCTGCTGAAATATCTTGGATTCAGTCTCTCTTGGGAGAATTGGGTATCCTTGTGAAGAAGAAGCCTATTGCTTGGGTTGACAACTTGAGCACTATAAGCTTAGCGTCTAATCCTGTTCTACATGCTAGGACTAAGCATATAGAGATTGATTTGCATTTTGTGAGAGAGAGAATTGCTAATGGTCTACTTGAAGTTCAACATGTTCCATCCGCAGATCAAATTGCAGATATCTTGACTAAACCCCTAAGTCATCAATTCTTCAGCAAGCTAAGATCGAAGCTCAGTGTGTATCCCTTAGCCTGCCTCGAATTGAGGGGGCCTGTTGGAAGAAAGCCAAGTCAGGCTGTTTTGCTGACTGAGCTTCCACCTAAGCTTCCAGCTGTATCTAGGTGGTGTGATCAACTTGGAGCACAAGGAAAATATTCA
This sequence comes from Ajuga chamaepitys, assembly GCA_958295605.1. Taxonomy (NCBI): domain Eukaryota; kingdom Viridiplantae; phylum Streptophyta; class Magnoliopsida; order Lamiales; family Lamiaceae; genus Ajuga; species Ajuga chamaepitys. The sequence goes on along the minus strand of OY282502.1, from coordinate 54,512,590 downwards.
AACATCTTGCAGCAATGTACTCCAGCTGATATTAATGATACAGGACCGTTGAAGAAGAAGCCAAATGCCAACAACTGCAATTCTGACCAAAAGAGATCAAAAAGCAGCAATGAGATGTTGACACCTCTTGACTCATATTTGACTTAGTACAATGGTTGTTGAGATGTATCAGTAGGAATCTTTTCTTGTTCCCTGTAGCTAGTCTATATAATGTAGATCAGGCACTTCATTTGATATATCATTCTCTTGTAAAAATCATGCACAAAAATCAATGAAGAAAAGGTTCAAAATCTGTTTTGCTGTTTTGTTCACCATGCTTTCATTGTCAATTCATTAGATGTTATCTATTGGGCTTGGAGAGTAAACGAAGATGAAGGAGTATTTTCAAACGAGGAATTTTTTTAGTGTGCCGATCGTTCAAATAAGGCATCTGGAAATGTGCAGGGCAATGGCAAAATTGGTTACGGGTAGTCCAGTGAAACCAGTTGTCCCTTTTTTGTTCGTAGCTTCACTGACTTAACATTAACATATACACTTGGACTATCACACGAGTCCATAACCAACCTCACATCATCGTCACTCCCGTTTCTCATTTTAATCTTTCTATCATCCTCATGAGGCATTAGACTATACAATATGCAGTCGTTTTCTTCAACATCTACTGTATACAATATATGGACTACCTCGAGTAGTTCAAGCCTAGTCATTTTATTCTTCGTTAATGGTACATACCTCGATAAACACCTGAGTTTTGTTGCTTTGTTCTTGATTGTTTACCATACACGATCACCCTCAAGCAGGTGTGGCATAACTCAGTTCTTTTACCATATGTTGTGACAAGTAATGGGGTTGGCGAGAATTAAATAGCAGTTATTGCTCATTAGGTAGAAAAAATTAAAAGGATATATGTGTGTTAGGTGAAAGTAGATGTATGCATTTATTTCATGACCTAAACAACAAGCACGAATAGTACTTAGCTCTTGGAATGATGTTGATAAAGCTGAACGGACGAGATACAAATGGACTCTTATTCATTTATTTAATTAGGGTTTTAATTAGCTTCATTCCAGTTGTCATTCTCTTGGGCCATCGTCAGTTCATTTCGTGGCATGATTTTGGTAAATTAAAGAACGAAACGGGAGTTAATGAAATCTTACTTTGTGGGATTGGGTTTGTAATTAGCTTCGTGCTAATTTTCATTCACTTCGTGCCATCTTCAGTTTATTTTGTGGCACGAGGTGGATAAATCGGTGAACTATAAGAGAATGATACGAATCTTAGTCATTTTTTTTTTGGATTGGGGTTGTAATTAGCTTCGTGCCAATTGTCATTCACTTCGTGCCATCTTCGGTTTGTTTCATGGCACGAGGTGGATAAATCGGTGAACAAAACTAGAATGACTGAATCGTAGTCATTTTTGTGGGATTGAGTTGTAATTAGCTTCGTGCCTATTGTTATTCACTTCGTTCCATCATCTATTTAGTACGTGCCACGAGGTGGATTAATCCTGGCACGATACGAGAATTAATGGACTATGTCAATTTTTTATGGGGAAAAAAGGACCGTTTGGCCTAAACATGAAATGAAAGTGCATGACATTGGATCCTTTACGGCCACATAACATCTATTTAGGAAGTTTATGGTGGCGGCCCTAACATCATAAGTTCGTGCTTCATCGTCTAGCACACTTACAACCATTCGTTCAAAAACACCATGGCGTAGAGTTTCGCACAAAAAAAGAAAACTAATACAATACCATATAAACAAAACGACCCCATTAGTTAGTCCTACGAATCTCACTTACAACCATTCGTTCAAAAACACCACGTTATAGGAGTTTCACACCAAACAAAATGAAACTAACACAATACCATATAAACAAAACGACCCCATCAATTTGTCCTACAGATCCCTCACAAGCTCCATGCCCTCACCCGGTGTATCAGGTGGTGGCATGAACTTGAAGATTGTTTCACCAATTTCTTATATGTACGACCTCTTATTCGATCTTCAACTTTTTCCTTTTGCATAATCTTTGACAGAAGCACTTCAACAAGAGTGCGTATGGACCACACTGATTATGATCTTCTTGATGGAAACATCCTTCCTCGTCTACTGCATCAATATCCCACTATTTCTTTTGTGGAATCAATTTTGGACGAGTATAAAAACCTCTCTCATTGAGCAGGCTCGACGACATCCTATATAATTGTACAATATACAATTACCTCTCATTTTTTATACAATCATTGGACGAATGATGCAGTTGTATAAAATAACTTTTCCCTTATCAAGGCATATCCTGATGCATGCTCAGTGATCTTTAAAACGCTAATAAGTAATAACCTGTACATGTAATTGCAACACATCAGAAATTCTTGTACATTATGCATACTTCGGGAACATTATTTCAATAGGGTACAACAATATTATAAAGCCAGGTACAACCAAAGGATTATTAAGGGGAGGGAGTATAGTAATATATTGCTTCTTTACCGTGTTCACTTAGTCCCACTGCTTCATATATCTCCAATGGGGCAATGCACAACGCACATACAACAAGAGAGGTGTGAGCTCCTCATTACTAAAAATATCAGACGTCTCCAACGAAAAATCTGTGTACAACCTATATGGCAGTTTATCCCCAACTAGTAGGCATCTAGAGTGCCATACCTCATTCAACAATTCCTATATTTGGACATACAGACCAGTTAGAATATAGTAAAATGCCCATTAGGTAAGAAGACATTGATGTGTAGAGAAAGCATAATACAACACTCACATAGAACTTTGTATTGACTAAAATGTAGTTATTTTCCATCCTACGATCGATCTTCACTCTAGCGGCAAATGGTTCTGACATCAGAATTCCTAAGTATGCGTCGATGCGCTATCAAATAATTAAAAGGTAATTGGAACAATGCATGATTCATCAAGTACATAAGTATGTAATACACATTGATCTGTTACCTTAGCATCAAACAGAGCAGTAGGAACATCAAGCATAGCAAAAACAGTTTGGTCCACACATGCTTTAAGCCCCACGTTACGACTACAACACACACCAAAAAAAAATAAAAAAAAAAATAAAGGGAGTTACAACACATTCATACATGGAGCCGTCTTGTAACCCGTACATGTTTTAAGTATTTAAAAAGACATACCTGCCATTGGATTTCATGAAGTTAGCATACTCGGATATTTTCATAATTATATTTCGGTGCTCTATTATCCGGAATGGGCTAAGAACTAAATGAGAGTCATTCCAAGCTCTTACTTGTCGGATCATCCTGTTGTCCATGTCAGGATCCGCAGGGAAATCATGGTTCAACATGGAAAGATTCAAACCCATCCGGTTGTCCGTCAGACCCATCAACATTCGTTGTCCATGGAGTGCGTGACACATTAGTTAACAGGTCACCAATGGCCCTAGTTGAACAAACGGACCTGCAGGTGTGCCGAAAGCTACGAAGGGCGAATGACTTGAAGGCGCTGTGAAGGAGAAGAAGGTCAGCATCACATTTAGAGGTGAAAATTGCTCATGCAATAAGTAGAATTTGGAGACATGCAAAGCTACAATTATATAATTCACCTACTGACAAGGAATTCGAATGAGAACTCAATCTTACAATTTTACGGTAGATGTCATTGCAATTCTTGATAAAGTATCCCTTACTTCAAATTAGACAATTTTTGGCAGCTCAGAATGCAACACCTCTTTGAGTTCCATTCTGATTATTTTGGCAGTCGATCCTTCATAAATCTTTATATATGTACCTCGAACGTCACGAAGGTGTCATCACCGGTGCCTTCATTTCACCGTGCAACCCTATTATGTGTCGTCTGCTCGATGGAGGCCGACCCCTCATCTTCGGCATTATCAAAATCTGTAAAACCATCATCGGGGGTGGGTGGTTGTCATGCTTTTCTACGAGTCTTAATATTGTGCTTCAGCGTGACAGGTGTTTCCGAAGCAACTTGTTTCCTTTGCTGGCGTCCTGCGGGGCTACATAAACATGTCTGTCTATCAGAGTGACCAGTTTGAGGCAGTTGATATAAGTTGGAATAGGACTAAGGCTTAGCCATGAATTCCCCCTAGCCTCAGCTTTGTTTGGCAATAGTGTGATAGGACAGTCAATCTAATGCATAAAAGTATCACATCCCCACCATGAATAATGCAAGCCTAAGTGTACACACCAAAATATAATATTATGTAATGTACAACATATACCTCTTTTGTAAAAACGCCTTTTGCCTTGAAGTTATAGGTTGTATATCTAGACTTCCATAGTATGAGCCTCGGCAGCAAGTCGTGGTGCACTTTCTCATCGCAAAGATCACCAGGGCCTGGGATTGCCTCGTACGCCCGATACCTGTTATAAACACCAAACAGTTGTTAAGGGAAATAGATACAACACCTAGCATATTGATAACTTATGTGCATAATAGGATGAAATATACCAAAAAGGCCGTGGAGAAACCACATAAGTGGTACCGTCTAGTTTTACTATGAAAGTCATTTGGTAACTCCTTCATAATTCAGATCATGTGGGCGTACGTCAATGTCCCCCAAGGAAACTAAAAATGTTATTTGTTAGAAGTTTTCACGCGCAAGTCACGTGAGGCATTCTAGCAAAAAATGACCGAAAAATAAATTTAATGGTTTACCTGTCAAACCTAATAAGTTTGTAGATATATCTCCCAAACTCGTATAATTTGTATGTATCAGTGTCAAAAAAAATTAATTGGTCATATGCAAAAACACTAAGGCTCTGTTTGTTTATGGCTATAGGTGGCTGCAGTACTGTAGGCAATGTTTTTAAACCCGAACCGGACCGACCGGTCCGACCGATTTAACCGGGAACCGGTTGCGGTGCCGGTCCGGTTCTTAACATATTGAGGGTTGCTATTAACCCAGTCTGACTCGGGGAAAAACCGGATAAAATCGGCCGCCCGACGAACTGGTTAACCCGGGTTTCGTAATTACCCAAAAAAAAGGAAAAGAGAGAGAAAAAAAAAAAAAAAAAAAAAAAAAAAAAAAAAAAACGACGAGGGCAGTACCTGGACCGGGACATGGACACAGAGATCAGAGGGACACTTTAATTCAACTATTTAAAGGATGAATTTTATCTAATTACTTTTAGTTTTTTTTGTTTGGATATGCATTTTTTTAGAAAAAAGAAATATACATCTCATTTTATACTTTTATGCATTTTTTTGTCATAATATGGAATTTTGTGATGTGTGTATGTATATACATGTATAAAATTTGATATCCGAGTCATCCGATTTTTTTACAACGGTCCAACAGGTCGAACCAGTGACCCAGCGACCCACTTCATTATCCGATTTGATAGCCGGTCCGGGTTTAAAAACATTGACTGTAGGCTGTGAGGAATAAAGTGGAATATTGAAGTTGTGGTAAATAAGTGAGTATTTGTTTAGGTTGGTTGGAGATTGGGTTGTGAGGTGATTATAATATAAAATGTGTTAAAGTTGATTTGATGTGTGTAAGAGTTAGTTAGTTAACGATTGATTATTGATTAAAGTATATATTGAGAATGATGTTTGATTGATGATGTGTGCAAAAGTTAGTTAGTGGATTGATGATTGATACTCCCTCCGTTCCATATTAATTGACGTTTTAGGATGAAATTGAATAATTAAGGATGAAATATCTTGATAAACATACCCTCGCTAAAGATTTGATCAAATCAAAATATCTCTGATAGATTGAAAAATAGAGATATTTTAAAATTGAATCCAGAAAAAAAATGGTATAATTGATGAAAAATATGTAAAACTTTAATAAATTGAAACGTTCTAAAACGTCAATTAATATGGAACTGAGGGAGTATTTTATTATCCACAATATATTCAGCACAACCACTTGTCAAACACACCATTGGTTGAGCTCAATCCTGAACGGAACAACCCGACCAAACAAATAGACCGTAATAAATTAGTGAGGATGCTATAATTAATCCTTTATTTTATTAAGCGTTAAACTTTAAAATTTTAACTTACAACATTGCTTTACAAAATTAACTTTCACAAAACTGTTCTATTGAACAATTTTATTGTTTCCACCCCAACCCTCCATTAAATTGATTAGGCATGGTACTAAACAATATTAAACATAAAATTACTAAAACAAGATTTAATGGTTTAAAAACTTAGTAAAGTGAATATCAAATCAGAACATCTGAATTATTAAACAGCTTTAAAAAAAAGTGAGCAAAGTAAAAACACAAATGCAAAAATTCAGTGCGTTAAAACTGCATTTTGCCAACATAGTATGGAAAAAGAATAAACGATTAAACAAAGACGGTGTTTGACTAAGCTTACAATCTCCTTAAAACATCTTATATAATATTTTAGAGCTTATAAGTTCTTGTAATGTGTTTGGTAAAATAAAATATTAAATATAAAATATAAAAATAAGCTCCAAAAAACAATAGGTTCCTCTAGTTCATCTTATCTTTTAAAATCTTATAAGTTACCCTCACAATACACACTTCACACACACTACACACATTTAACACACACTTCACCACTACACACTTCACCCACTTCAAACATTCACATGCTACACACTTCATAGTTAAATCACTTTATTCAATTACAAGCTTATAAACTCTCTTATCCAAACAATTTATTAACTTACAAGCTCTTAAGAAATTACATCTTATAAACTCTTTGAACAACTTATAAGATGTTGGAACTAATAAAATGTTTAAATTAAGTTTAGCTAAACACCTTCTAAATATGCACTGATAGTCAACCGAAGAGCAATCACATAAGATTCTTTATTACACTGTCAAACTGAAGAGACTAACAAAATAAAATTACACTGAAACCCAAAATATGACCCAGTGCTTTTTACCCCCAAAAAATAACCAAGCCAAAGATATTATACCACCAATCCTTTTACCATGAAAAAAGTAAATAAATATTTTTCTTTCAAAGTAAAACACAACACAACCCCTCTCTCCCATTCAACCTATATGACTGCAAATGACGAGCAAATATACAAAAAAACACAGAAAAACCGCCTCAATCGAAGACGAGGGCTGAGAGAAAAAAATAGCCCCTTCTCTATCACTCAAATACTATGATACACAGAGCAAGTTAAATTCTAGAGGCCTCAAAGCTCCTTGAACAATTTCTTGAACCGATCTGTTTCGTCTACAAACCTCGGATAATTCTTCAATGGGAATCATCAGACCATTTACAGCGGCGCCAGAAGCTGCATCCGACAAAGCCTGCAAAAATCTTGACCTTTCCAGTTCTGTAACCGCGTTTGGTGGGATTAAGGAAACGGTATCCTTAGCCCATTCTAATGCCTTTACTCCATAGGCTCGCGTAAGAGCTAGAAGTGCATATGTTACCTGGAGCAAAATGGGAAAATAATTAGGCTTCGTAATTGCTAGATAATCACAAAGCTACCTTGAGGTTGACTTCAGAAAGAAGAAAAAAAAAAGGAGAAAAAAAATAACCCCCCCAATGAAATTATTTACCCAACAAATTACTCCCTTATTACAGTACAAATACCCCCTTGAGGTTTTGTTAGGCATATAAGCTAGGGAGCCCTAACTTAAACCCAAAACCATGGTCAAAGGTAAAGGATTGACTCCCACTCATATGCCCTTCCACACTTTATGTGGAATCGATGTGGGATATCGTAACAGGTTTGAATTTCCTTACAAAGCCTCACTCACTCAGCGGAATTAGCAAGGAAACAAACTTCGGAGTTTTTCTCTTTTTTTTTTTTTTGGCTCAGGATAATTTTTGCAATTATCTGTATTGTAAAATGATTGGATGCATATCAAGGGATTAGAAATCCGGATAACCGTTTCTAGTCGAGAACTTGGAAGTGCTCCCGTCATAGCAGCTATGAGAATTCTGGTAATCACGGCTCCTCTTTGAATGATCACGCTATCCCGAATAGGGACAAAAGGCCTTCCTTGACTAGAGTTTGCAAGGTCAAAAACATCGGACAGGAAATTTAATATGGAATTCGAGGCCTCCCTGCAGTGAAATGACAGCAAATTCAGAGAAAGAGGAGAGGAAGGAGGGGAGTGGTGGAATAGAGAGAGAGAGGGGGAAGAGAACCTGTGTTGTACAGTGATGCCGATCATCGAACAGTCCACTAAAGAAGGAAATACAGGAGAAGGAAAGAACAGTTGAGGACAATAGCGTATACATCTCGATGCCAACAAGAAACAATCATCTACCAAGTCAGGCCGCGAAGCAAAGTCCTGCAAGAGAAGTAACATCAGAAATAATTATGTAGATGATTTTAACGAATTAAGCTGACAATTAGTTAATAGCAGGCCAAACCTGAACTTTTGTAAGCATAAACGTCGTATGGTTGAAGAGAGATTCAATCAGGATTTTCAAATAGTTTGTACAAGATGGATCCGAGCCAAATATCTAGAAGAAAGGTTCCAGTTACAGCTTAAGTAATCAAAAGAAAATTGAGCAATGTATCTACAGAAGCTCTAAGAATTATAACCTTAATAACTTCACTAGAGAGATAGAGGAAACAAGGCTGCTGATGCTGCTTGAATAATGCTTGTATCTCCTGAAGCATTGCACCAACTGTAACTCCCATAAGAGTTTTAGAGGTCCTCACCTAAACAAGCAATAAATCTAATTAGAGTACATGAAACAAATACAAAACTACAAAGGTACACATTCCTCCATACATTAAATTTATGAATAAAGAATGGCTGAGGTGAAAATTTATGGATACGAAAGGAAAGCGAAAAACTGGGCATTACCAGCTCAGCCCCAATAAACAACCGAGGAAAATGCTTCACATAAGAAATCCATACCGAACGAAGTAAATTAACCATGGACATCATGTCAAATTTATGGCAGACAAATGTCATTGTTCAGAAACTTACAGCATTTTTGCATGCTCGACAAAGAGATTCCATAGTCCGCATATCCCAGGAACGGCTGCAATAGAAGTATTTGAACTCACACTTATCCGAGTTAAGTATTCAAAAGAAGACAAATAAAGTATATACTAGAGCAGAAGATCTAGCACTGACATATCAAAGATTGCTTTGAAGATTGGCCAAAGTCTTTGAACAGCATCTGCAACGGCTTCAGGATGATTTACATGTCTGAAAAGGTATTAATTTCATAATTAGAGTAATTTAGCTTTATAAAGAGACACAGCAGAATTGAGATAGATGGCATTACCTAAATATATTTGCCAGTCGATCTATATGAACAGTTAGCTCCCGAGCTGGCTTCTGCCCCAGCTCTATTGGACCTTGTTTAATGATTTCCTGTTGGTTGACCACACCAAATACTTAATTACCCCCAAAATAATAAGTTGGGTGTTCCTAAAGAGAATACGAACCTGTAAAGGATTGACAGCAGGCAAGCATAATGTCTCCAGGCCTCTTTTAGCATGTTCAGAAGGAAGTTCTGTGATAACCATGCTGCAGAGAAACATTCCAATAGGTCAACATAAGTCCAAACGCCAGCCGTTGTCCATGGTCCTAAAAGAATCAGTAATACCTAAGAGCTTCGACCAGTATCAATGAGTCCTCAGCCGAAACCTTAAATGGACCTCCGATCATTGCCCCATCATATATTTGGAAAAGACCATGCAGAGATCCACAGAGTTTTTGCTTGCAGTCTGCAGTAAGACATAAAATAAATAATAAATCTATCTTCAGTGATCAATTAACAATGCAGCTATTGCCTAAGCCAGCGAAAGAACAATTGTGTTGAAAACCAAAGAATGAGTTGCGATTATCGTTAAAGACATAATAAGAATGAAACACCAAAATAAGCCCGCAATACAAAAAATTTAAAAAATAATATCACTTGAAATTTTACCCCAACTAGAATGCAATAAGAAAGGCCATAAAATATGAAATGAGAAGGTCAATAAACATTAAAATTCCATATAATCAGAAACACAAAGGAAATGAGCAAAGAAAAGTATTTACCATCACAAATGTGACGGAACGCCAAAGCAGCTGCAGCTGCAGTGTCCTCTGAAACACTCATGCCACTAACAAGAATATTTATGAGCGGCTCCAGGAATGAAACTCCACTGGGTGCAGCATCTAGCCATTTTGAATAAGCTCCAATGACCAAGCACACTAAAGAAAGACAATACAGTATAGATTGTCAAGCAACTCAAAAAAAGTCTTAACACACAACCCTCCAATGACAAAGTAGCGATTATATCTAGTTGAAGGATGCCAAAAAAATTATAAGTCATGGATTTGAACATAGAAAATCATTACCAGTCTGCAGCAGCTGTGGTTGATGAGGAAGTTTTGGAAGCAAAGACATGATCTGATCAAAGCAAAAATTATTAGGTTCTGAATTTGTATTGGACAAAAACCAGCCTATCTAAGCAGCAACTCAGTAAGAAAAACAAATATTGAAGAGAAAGTATTAAGAACGAACACCAGGAAGGATGCAAAGCAGTACTGACAATACAAATTTGCTGCTTGACAAATTGGACGATATCAAACCTGAGGCATCACTTCTCCATCCGTAGTAGATACATAATCTGATATTGCTCTGATGCTATACAAAGCAGCTTCTGCTGGACGCCAATCAGTGTGCTGACCATGTCCGCGGTTGTTAACAGCCTATGATATCATGCCAAAGAAGAAAATGAAAACATGGCAACAACTTCATTATTAACAAGGTCCGGGGTGCAAAATAATCACAATAAGTCTTCCTGCCCTTTGACTAGGAGGTGACTTGTTTGTTGTTCTATATCATGGGAGTAGCACCTTCATCTCAGCTATGCCCTCTCACCCTATGCCTTGTGGGTCATGGGAAGACGGCTAAGAATCGATGAAGGCACTACCACCCAATTGACTGAAAAACAAACAACTAAAAAAGAGGAAAATCAGTTCAAGACCGTTCTTGAAATGATGTAAGGTCTCAAAAGGTTATGAAATTTAATAGGCCTAAGGACAGAACAACATTGTTCATTCTCCTCTCCGGATGAATTTACAGAAGAAAATTGTGTAGATTTTCAATTCTCTCCCCCACATACCATGAAATGAGCTTCAACCAACTAAAGTGTGTATTCTGCAGAACCAAAAACTTTAATGTAACTATGTTACAGTTCAAGCGCATTTAGAAACCTTTCTTTTTTTTGCACATACACTACCATCACTCATGTTTTTCTAAAGCTCAAACGCAGATGGAGCAGATGCTAGTGGGAAAAAGAAGTTAAGAAGCAGCTGTATTTGATAAACAATTTACAACTACTCACAGTGATTAAAATAAACAAATTCCATTCTGAACCCAAATGACGTTGAGGGGCGTTACTTGTATTACAAGTTCATTTGAGTTATTCCTGGTCTATCTGGAAAACAAGCATTTCCAACTGCATAGCACATGCGGTGCAGGTCTTCAACATCTCCATATCCATTTATTGGGCTAAACATACTCAGTTATTTCTTGCTTCATATGCATAAGACCTGATGCTTGCATCACATAACCATTTATTACCTACGCTGTGTTACTTCTGTCTCCATATAACGCAAAACATATAAAGGATCAGATATTCTAGAAACAAAAAGTTTGCTCGTTACAACTATTGTCTTAGGTCAACCATAAGTAATTTGTTACATGACTTATGATTTAATGATTGAAAATGGAACTGTATTAAAATGATAACCACCTCAATGAGCTTCATGTAAAGAATTCTCAGTGTAGCATCACCACCTAAAACCAGGGCGGCATCAATAAGGACATCTGCAACAGCTGCCAGCATGATAAATTGTCAGAGATCCCCAGACTGTCGGACCATATAAATGGTCAAGGTAGGATTATAAAAGAATCACACCACAACATTCTGCAGTTAATACATAGTAGACAGCGAAGAAGATAATCACAGGAAAGCTGAAAGACATCATTGTCATTAAATACAACACATTCATGAAGCCTGTGTAGGAATTCGAACAAATAAAGAACAGTTTCTTCCACTTAAAACTCATGCTCAAGCTATTCCAAGAAAAAACTTTATACTTGAATCCAAACTGTCCAGCCAAGATGATGTTGGCTCAATTAGGAGATTACTCGTTAAGCTTCCCACAAGGAAAAGCAGGATAACTTGATACCTCAAAATGACAAAGAAAGATGTTTATAAGTAGATACATAATAAACAATTCTCGTATAAAATTCATTTGAGAATCCTTCTTCCTTGCTACTTGACTTTTATTACCAGTCTTATTCTTCATAAGGTCCTGGGAGTGAGAGAAGAGATGAATGCCAACATATGTTTCTTAGGACATTTATCTACCGAGCAAATACCAGATGCTGCTAGTTTCTGCTTTTTCATTGCTTTCGTTTTTGTGTCATAGGCTTCAGAATTTTCATTTGCTGACTACAACATATGAGAAATATTCATGGGCTTAAACCTTTTGTGCTGTGCTGGCGCAAGTATAAAAATCTAATGTGGAACTTAGAGTCCATACTCTTGTTTGTTGTTAATATAAGATCTCATATCCCTATCACTCAGCTAAAGAACTGGATAGGCCTTTTTATCTTTTAGCAAAAGATGGACAAGCATTTCGTTTTTCACTTTTAAAATCATAGAAACTATATTTCAAGGTAAAGAAGAAATACCAACTCAGGACAGTTTTATGGTCACAATCATGAACCCAGCATCAAAGGCAATTCAATTGTCAATATTTCGTTTCCGGCAACAAAGACAAAATGAATTTCGTATTATTCTGATCAAATTAGCAGGCATTTATAGAGGCAATTGAGAAGCAAACTGCATAAGACTTGATCTAGAAATCCTAGAACTTCAGCTCCTGACACAAAATCTAGTTGAACTCAGTGCTGCAGACATGTATAATTGTATATATGTATACATGTATTTCCAAGTGCAGTGTGTCAAAGCTGAGTACTTAATCAAGGTCACTGAAGCTAATTCGAGATCACCTATCGCTGATTAATTATCAAAGGATTCTAACACAAATAATTGAAGATATGGATTTTCTTCCGTAGATTGTTAGGTTTAATAAAATGCTACAATATGTGTTTACAGTCTATAAATCATCATAGAAGCTCAGAAGAGTGTAGAAGCCAGAAGAACAACTGAACAAGTAATAGTTGAACAGGATAGTTTACCGAACATCTCATCTGTTCACCAGAAGTGTTCACTAATTTTATGTTTCTCTTTCCAGCAAATGATATAAAATGACATTATAAGGAAACTTCTTAGACCACGATATCGGAAGAAAAAAATTTAAGTACCATATCTAGTCTGCTTAAAATCTTTCTGGTCCTCTCTTGAAAGATCAGCATAATCCTGGGGGTATTCAACTTTGACGATAACCTGCAAGAATGGTGGATAGCACATTCGTAAAGTATAGGTAATATATGTAGCTTCCACTAACACTCCACTTCAGAACTATTCAGGAAATTGAACATATTAAGCCAGGAGATGTCCTGAAGATATTCTGACAACCATGACGCTATTGTTCCTACTCTCTTGTTAAAACAAGAAAATTACCCCTTTAGACTACAAATGTTTACATTTTAGCAAAGAAGATGTGGAAGCTTCTAACGGTATTAGAAGAAAGTGATATTCAACTTAATGCATGAAAAGCAAACTCCACCAGCACGATGAGAAATGCCTCACCAAGGAAACAAGTGATTCATACGAAGGACGGAAAGCCTGCAATAGGCGGGATTTCTCAGCCTCATTCCTGATCCATAAGAAATGTAAAGTTAAAAATTGGATGAGCACACATAAAAGAAATTGCTAGCGGAAAGGTATACCTCTCAACTAGAATCATTTGAAGATTGTGCCAAAAGTTAAATGTCATTGAAGCAATATCAAATTCCGGGTGTGACGTAACTTCAAGTAATGCATGCACGATCAACATTGATTCATCAGAACCTGAAACAAAAGTTTCCATCTTAAGCCTGAAGTTAAGGTGGCATTGTAGCAAGTGTTTATTCATATTAATATGAACATGCGTGGATGTGAATATCTACTTAGAACACTTCTTTTATTATAAGAAAACAAAATTTATTGGTGTTGATTGTTGAACAAAAAAAAGTACACAGAAACACAGTTACAGAAGACATAGTAGCACATGATTGATTAAATGTGATATTCTCCTTAAGGTTTTCTTAAATATAATACCAAGTGAAGAAGGTTGCAAGACATCAGAAGCTGTATACCAGTAGCAATTAATTCAACATATGCATCTCCCATGTCAGCAAATAAGCGACCAATGGCCTTCACATCCTCCTCGTCCTGAAATCAGAAGCAAATAATTTCATACAAAAAAAAATCACACACTAACAAGGCACAGAAAAAATTGTTAAAATGACCTACGGGCTACTCACAGGTACATTCAACAAATATTAGGAAGTGTCTCACATATCTTTATCAAATAGAATCAACTTAGCCAGAATATGATATCTATATTCCAGATACTCTCAGATACCAAAGAATAGTCCATTATTTCCCTCCACAAAATCAAAGTCCAAATACAACACCATATTTGATTTTGTCGACTATCTAATATTATCTACAGAATTGCATTTATTTTGACATATTCTTTCCAGATTCTGATTTGTCCTTTTGACATTCACAAGTAACACAAACAAGTCATCCTACCATTTAGAGAAGTTATCTTAGAAACCTCCAAAATGATCTCACAAACTTAACTTTTTTCCCATCACAAGCATAGCTCGGCAACTACACCCTCGGGACGTTGCCAGTATACACACAATCACGACCTGATATACCAGGATCTTACATCCAAGGGCAAAGAGTTGGAAAAGAAGAATGGCATTATCTCCCTTTTAGTTAAAAAGAATCAACCAATCACAAGCTACTCTGGAATTCGAAAAGACCTAATTCACCTTTATCCAACAACTTCCGAAGAGAAATATTTGATAAAATCTAGCTTCCTAGGCGAACCATTCTAGTAAATTAATATTACTATTAAGAACCAACCATAAGGTGCATGTATAATGATATTACTATGACTAGAAACAGGCTAACAAATAGTTAACACTATAAGAATAGATGAAGGCGGGGTGGAAAATTCTGGCATGCAGAACAAAATATTGCACACCAGAAATCCAGAGGCTGCTATGTTTCGTTAGCAGGATTACCAATCTTGCAAAGAAAACAGTCCATGAAGCTTCACGGCGCTGCTCTCTTAACCAATGTTTAAAACCAGCAAATACCAGTAGGAATCCAAGAAGGTTTCACGAGTTGGATTGTGTCAGATATCATCATGTTCTGGGCCAGAGACACTATCCCCAAATTTTTGGAGCTTCACAATGCAATGGCTGATAGCTGATAGTTTTGGTTCCTTGCAACACTTACGCTACATATTTTTTCCTCTGCTTCGCAAATTACCATCCATTCCCTCTTATTTGCAAATTCTTCATATGGAATCATAGGTTACTATAAAGTAAGAGTTGCACTAACAAAAGAATGTATTTTACTAGCAAATGTCATTCACTACCACTGTCTTTTAATTTGCCAAAGCTTTCCTCCCTTGTCAATTCCAATTAGACATTGAAACACAATGGTGTCCTCCATTTTGCTAAGAAATAATTAATAGACCTTTGGAAACAATCCAAGATGGATCCCAAGCTGGAGAAATGGAGAGTTAACCTTTTAACCGAGGTTAGTTCAAATACTTCATTCCAAATAGAGGTGACAAATATTGAAGTTATAACCCATGATTATTTGCAGTACCATGTCAAGAATAATTTAAGAATGTAGATAGCAATGAATGAAAGACTACGTTTATATAACCCTAGCTAGATTTTCAAGCTGTACATATGAATGACAGTGTTAACCATGAAACACAGGATAAACTTCTGAGCATCTATCTTTTAGAAATGAAGACAACTTATTCCCAGAAAAAAGTAGAAAGATCGTTGAGAATTAAAAACATCATAATAATTAACAATGCCCGAGCAGGAAGATCTGAATAACCATTTATCTTGCCAGAAAAAAGACGATCTGAACCCTTCATATGTAATACCTTGTTAGGATCTCTAAGCTGTGGTTTCAGATTCATAATCTGTGGAACAAGTACTTGAATTAAGGGCATCTGAGACGCAACTCCTTCAAGGTTTCTCACTGCTGTATTATGTATCAATTCAGATATAACTGCAGATAAAGAATGTAAAAGTGAGCATCATGAAAGTTAGGCATTCCTCTTGATTCTAATTGAGCTCTAAGCACAGCAACAGCAAAAGAATGAATAAGGTGCAACTGTGACAACACTAGGGAGGAAGAGAAATAGGAAGAAGAAATACAGTGCTTTATGCTGCCTATGCACTCCAAATAGTTTATGTGGAGTTGAATCATGAAGCTAAGCAACCATTCATGTCTTAAAATCATAGCACCAAACGTACTTCCTCTCTATCAATGTAGCTCAATCACAATACTTAATACGGTGATCATAAAGATTCAGGCTGCCCAAAAAGATTATTGAATCCTTTACACCACTAACATACCAGCTATAATTGTTTTTGTTAAAATAAATAAAAGTATTGCCATCCATATTCATCCAAGAGAATCCAAGTGTAACCATTATTTCTCTTATTATTTTTTGTTAATTTAAAATGAAGTATTGCTATCCACTTTCATCCAAGAGACATACCTAGAATCCAAAATAACCCGCATTGCTTTTTGTTGCAATTCATCACTTTTTGAATTTTATATTTTGATTATTAAATTGTCCACCATTTAATCCCTTATCAAATGAGAAATGAGAATATTATTTCGGGTTAAAAAATTAATTCCCTGACATAGCACGAGATAAATCAAGCAACAATATAATACGGAAATGGGATTACAAATAAAGATGGTATGTCTATCTACTTTAACCAAATCACACGAGAAGGAACATGACAGCAGTATATTCAAACATCTTCTGAAGAGACCTACAAGGATCAAACTTGCAATGTAAAAAAAGACAGAGAATGTAGTAGCATGTGTGGTCCACGAACCATTAACAGATGCCTCAGAGAGTATGTCACTATTCAAGCTTGTGAGAGCTGCATGCACTAATGGATGTGAAGCAAGAGCTGAAGCTGGAATCCTGAAACCAACAAACTAATAAGCTTATAGATCATCATAAGAGATGATGAGAATAAAAGGTTCGTTGAACATGTCAATGATACATGGAAAAGTCAAACTAATCTAATTTGCATGTGCCTGACCCAAATACAGAAACAGAAGTAGGTTGTGGAAGGATACGGCTACAGGATTAATTAAGAACAATTAAAATAGCTCTACAATACTGGGGCCATAAAGCAAGAGCTTTAAAGGGAAATGTCGATTAATCCAGAGAATTAAGAGGATGATCATTGTCTTGTTTTAGAGTAGTCGGTTGGTTTGTCCCTTTTCAAATGGGTGAAAGTTTTCTGAAATTTTCAGGAGATTGTAATTTGTAGCTGGAGTTCTTTCTTTACATGCACCTCAAACATGATCTCCAGTGTCATTGGATTATGGTCTTATCAAAAGAAAGCCAAATTTTCTTCAATAACTAATTTCAGTTGAAGTGTGCTGAATAAAAAATATCCTAACATCCATTCCACGACATCGTTGGAGCAAGACTTTAATATGCTATGTATGTTTGACGTCCTGAAAGGCATTCCTTTGAAGTTGCAGGAAACCAAGACATTCATACTCTATAAAGAAAAGCCATCCCACATTTACCTTATTTATGGTACACCGTAAACCGATATATTCTGACTAACACCCATGATAATAACTTTTTTTTATAAGAAATGGAACTTTTTATTAGTAAGTGAATATAATTACAAGGGGATGAGGCATCCCCAAATGACTGGTGTGAACACCCGCTATAGTACAATTCTCATATCCCTTTGGATAGAAATATGAAAACTCCAAAATATTTTGTGATTTTAAATCCACTATGCAACCCTAAGCTTAACGTTATCCCATACTTCTCTAAGGGTTCCTCACTATTATCAAAGACTCTTCTACTCCTTTCTAGTCATATCGACCAGCTTATCGCTTGTACAACAATACCCCACAACAGCTTGGCTAGTTGCCCAATTCAGCATGAGACACTCTTTAATGGTCTGGGGGCCAGCCCAATACACATGATAATAACCAGTATGACAACAACTAAATCATCAATTTTTCAACATGAAAGAACAGAAGATGACATACATACACGGCATACAACATATCTATCAGAACTGATAGAATATTTTTATGTACTTAGAAAATACTACCTATGTCTTAGCCGTAGCCAAGAAGCAAATGCCTCGAGAACCTGCCAAGTTGTAAGAAGTCAGAAAGGAAGACAAAAAGACTTCCACACAGTCATTAACAATAGAAGTCACAAAAAGTAACACATGGGAACAGAGGGGAACATTATTTTGAAGACTAACAAAAAATATTATAACAACGCAATTCCAGGAGTTGGAAATAGCCTATGTACATGAAATCTGAAGATACGGAAAGGAATTCCAAATGCATCCAAGCAATGAAATGTACCAACACAATCGCATATATGTTGGATATAAGTAAAAGAAATGAAAAATGTTGGAATTGTGATAGCCACCGAATAATCTTATGCGTGAAGAAAATAACAGAATAAAACTGCGAACCCCTTTAGTTGAATGGTAAAGGGAAATGCTGAGAGAAGAATCAGTAACAAACTAAATCCTGTAAATAATAGGCAGCATAGGTAAAGAGAGTAACCAATTATATTTTTTTGAATCTAGTGAGGAAACATTCGGAGTCAGCTGGGATCCCACGTTACAAATATCGTTGACAAAGAGGGAACATATTGAATTAGGCAATCTTTGTGGATTCTGTTAGGCATCGATTCACAGGGACACAAGAATCAGTTATCGACAAGTTGCACCAAATCTATCTAATTAATTGAATATTTCAACATTTACACATGTAAACAAATTTACAATAAGCAGGGACCATAAGCAGATTATAACATACCTGCTCTGCCAGTTCATTAATATTCAAGCAGGCAGTTAAAACATTAAGAGCAGTCTCCATTCCAGCAGCAAGTTCATTTTCAAAACTTCGGCGTCTATCAGGACGTACTGCTATTTTGTAGTTGAAAGCTTCCTGGTTTGAAAGAAAAATTGTTGGGACACATTCTATAATAAACCAACCCAGAAAAGCAACAGTGATAACTTCTCATATGTGAACCCCATGTTGGGGGGTGGGGATTTAAAAAAAAAATCAGAATTGTTTATCCAGGAAATTACAGTACCTGGACATATATCCTCATAAAAAGAAACAAACAATGATTAAACATGGATTTGTTTGAAGAATGGTGGTTGTCCTCTGGATTTGATATTCGCATGCCCATGCACAGAAAATACATTTGCTTCTTTTTTGCTTTAGTACAATTCATACATTTGCTTCTTTTATTTCTTAAGTTCAATTCCTGATTGGGGCGGGGTTGGTGGAAATCGATCTCTGGCCATTGGCCAGATCTACAAGATGTTCTACCAATTGAGCTACAATCTATTCCAAAACATTTGCTTCTTAAATAAGCACAAAAGAGCTCGATCACAAAAGAACAAGTAATTGGGCAAATTCAATATCTAGAACTTTCAGCTCAAGTTTTCAGTTTACATGAATTAATAAAATAAGGCTGCTATAGTCTGATACACTTAAAATGAAAATGATAGAGAATTTGTCAAGGGTTCTTTGGTCTTCATTAAATATAAGTATATTGACCCTAAACACCATGAATTTGCTTGTTTTTTTCTTTTTTTTTTTCTTTTGACAAGAAACAATTAGTAATAATGAAAATTACAAATCAATGAGAAGTCCCTAAGTAAGTAGACAATCAACAACTATAGTATAAGATTCAAATTTCAAAAAACATCTAATTAAAGTAGAAAAACTAAAACTTTTGTGGGCTGAAATCCACCATGCGATCTAAGCTTGAATTTAACCCACACTTCATCTAGAGGTTCCTCAATATTTTCCTAATTCTCATATTCGTTCCCAACCAAAGAGACCAACGTAAGGATTGTGCAATGACTCCCCAAAGGACTTTAGCATTTCTGCTGATGAGAAATTTGACAGGAAACATGATGAAACAGTCTCTAAAAATAACCTTTTCCAGCTGTAATGAATCTTGATTTATTTACTAAAATCCAATTCAAGCCCAACCATAAGAATTATTGCTAAGCGCAAACATATGCAGGGGATACCCGTGACGTGACTAAGCCGAACACCATAAAAGTCTCTTTTACAAAATTATTACTAGAGCACAAGAAGTTTTCGAAAAGAAGGATTGCAGCAACATATGTACATAATATGCTCAAGCATCCTAAAAGATGCTGCAGTGGTACAAGCGTGTTGGTTATATATGCATGTGTCGGTTGGTGTGGAGAGAGAGAGAGAGACAAGAGAGAGACAGAGATGGGAAATGATTTCTCAAAAATTGGATTTTCAAATACCTCAGGCAAGACTCTCAGAAGCTCCAGAAAACTTGGTATACATTCAGGATGTGAGTTCATCTCATTACTTATCCAATTTACAATACCGCCATCTCCCCATTCCTCTGCTGGTACATGGACAGCCAACGCAGCCACTGCAAGGCTAATCTATATATCCCGAGATTTAGCCTTCTTTGGAGTACAACATAACAGGTCAATTCAAATACTTGGATATACCTGAGTCCTAACTTTAGGAGGTCCCTTATGATATGATTTTAGCAATGTCTGCATTGATGAATACATAAATATCAAGCAAGAGAAAGAAATCACTTATCAGAGACTTAATTATTGGCAATGCAACACTTATTCGGGAAGACAATTTTCTTAAAAAAAAAACACGGGAGTAAACAGTCGCTTCTAATTGACATAAATCATGTACAAGAAAAAGACAAAATGACATTGGTGTATCTAAAAGCTCAGATCCATGTGACCTATAAGCAATTTTAGCTGGTGCACATCACCAAAGCAACATATGTAATAAGCACCCATAGGAAGAGCAAGAATTTGAAAACTATACAAAAGCAGTACATTTTCTCTCAAAGTACTATGCTCTATGTATACCATCTTTCTCAGATATGTCTTGCACACAACCACCAGGTCTAGCGACTGGCCTAGAACTTGTTCTTATGATCTACTTATAACCAATGTCAGAGCTAATGAACCAAACTAGAGCCTCTCGAAATCATTCCACTTCAGCCTCTCGAAGAAGTTATCTTTTTCCAGAGAAAAAACTATCGAAAAGGTTTCTAGAGATGTTCAGGACATGTCTCAAAACACAATAAGAAATAGAACCACCACGAAACTCGATGCTCTCTTTTCGAGGCTAAAAATATGTACATCTAGCGTAAGAAAATGGAGACTAAGGAGGGCACCAAACAAAAAAACCGCATCAAAGCTCTCAGCTGCAGCCTACACACTTCAAAGGAGACAAGTAACCTTGAATGCTTATTGAATATGTTGGCAGAAGGCAAGACCCCATAAGTTAATACTGCTTACTTACATTTAATGAAACCCGTAATGGACGAAAAGCTTCCGAAGGTAGTTCTTCAAAATCACGTTGCACCTGTTTGCACAACAAGAAAGTGCTCTGCATGAGATTCTGCACATCATTCTTTGAGTACAGATTGTGAAATAGCAAGGAGAAAGTTGAACCAACAAAAGATAACAACTAATCACCTTGCTTCTAAGAGTCTGAGAGCAAAATATCGAAGTTTCTATATTGCTGGTAGTATCATGAAGTAAATTATCTGCAACCTGATTGCATAAACATATACTTAGCAACTTAGCAAACATCAAAGTGAACAATGTAAAACTTAAATCTGCCGAAAAAGATCTGCATTGAAGTAATAAAAGAGGACCAAAAAACTCGAGTGGAGAGAAATAGTACTCTCAACATTTGTCAGCTCAGGAGAATAGTCATAGAGCAGAGATAACAAGGAAACTTTCATCATAGCATTTCTCCTCTTTTAATATTCGGGTGGTACCCTGAGTATTTTATACAGATGACTAGCGATAGCCTGTACGCATATAGTGTACATCAAACTATTCCATCCACACAGCAAAACGTAGGAATTCACTTGTTGGTACCAACAAACACAAGGAAAAAGGGAAACAAGCTATGTTGAATTCATGTGTAACCGAGCATAAAACTGATAAGATTAGTGCATTAGCCAATGCACTTCCCTGATTTTATGGAAATGAATACTAATTGAACTCCACAAAAACTAGAACTTTAGAAATTAAGCTACATTAAATTATAAGACTTTCTAGTCTGAGTTACCAAGATAAACTCCCAAGTGCTAACTACTAAAATTCTCGAACACATGTAACTCTTCCCACCCTTTCTTCCAATTAGACATTTCATTTGCAACACTGGAAAGATGACAAAAACCACAATGCACAAATTCAATTTAGGAGCATAATAAGGGTATGCTTTAGCAGTAGTTAACATGAATCATCCAAAATCACAGATATGGACCAAACCCCAAATGCCACGAGTTCCCGATCACATTGAACTGGGTCTGTCTAGGAGTCAACAGCAGCTTTTGACTATGAAATGCATATCAACATATGCAATTTGAAGATGAAAATAATGGAACTCCACCATGAAGCAACTAATACTAACTAATCGCAAACTACGGCCGCGTCAAATTCAAAAACCCCAAAGCTGCCATTTTCAAAATCTCTCCATTCTACTGAATACTAATGCTATCCCTACAACGATTTTAAACATGAAATCTTCGAACCCATTAACATCCAACTCAAAACACCAACTGAATCATCTCAATCAACACTGAAACCCCTCATTACAAGTAAAAGAAGAAACTCATTAAATACATGAAAAATTCAAAGAAAACAGTAATCCTCTATGGAAACACGGGAAATCACCTGCCAAGCGTCAATTGTGCGCTGAAATTTTTGAAGCCAGCGATCGGCTTCCATCCTTATAGCATCGTCAGGGTGATGGTAGAGTGCGTTTAGGGCTTCTTTAACAGCGTTCTGCAGCTCCATATTTTCCTCTCGACCGGATTGATTGGCGACAGATAGAGAGGGCAGACAACTAACTGTACGTGTTTGATGAATTGTGACTGGTTTTCTATGAAGTCTAGCTGTTTAAATTTGTGTCTATCTGTAAGTCGACTCTCTGAGTTTGTATATATTGTATGTATGTACTGTTTTATAGTGCTGCGGATGCGTGTGCAAAATTGTCAGGGGTTAAGAATTGTACTTTGGTTTGGTCCCTTTTCCTTTTTTTACGAATATTTCTTTTTTTCTCTCAAATAAATATAAATACAGTCCACAATTTATGCGCACTACATGTCTATCCGTGCGATGCAACGAATAAATACTTTTTTTATTATAATAAAATAATCAGTCTATATATTATCTGAGAATATTAAATCGAGAGTTGATATTTTTTTTTCAATTATCTTTCTTCCTCTTTACATCCTTTTCTACATGAGGTTTTTTTAATATCTTTCATTATCACAAATTGAAACTACTAGTTAGATTCTTTTAAATTTAACTATTTAAACTTTTACTTTTTTATAATTTTAGTACATTTCATTATCACAAACTGAAACTATTAATTATATTTTTAAAAAGAATTGTTAATTCAATTATTTGAATACATGATATGGTGATGATGATTTTAAGTAAAACTTTAAATATAAACTTGAATTTGATTCATTTCTCTCCCTATTATTTCAACAGTACATTGCACATGTTATAATAATTACATATGCATATAAGGACAATTTTGAATAATTGTCGTTTGAAAGTCATATATATTAAATAACATAATATTAGTATAAGAAGCCACAAACATATTAGTTACTTAAGTATGAGTTGTAAACTAAAATTTATCATGTCATATTCAAATAAAAAATAATTGACTTATTAATTTTGTCGTTGACATAATTTTTCTTTTCACACAATATAAACAAATAATAAGCAAACTAATTCAATCAACAAATCACTTTAGCAAATATATATAATCTTTTTCCATTTCAAAGTGTAAATCTAACAAATTTGTATTTTTTATTATTTTTTTTAAACCAAATAATTACAACTATCCACAAATTATTAAGATGAAAAAGGTAAAATTAAAGTAAATAATTTAATCTTCAAAACAGAGTAATCCTTAATTTCAAAAAAAAATTATTTTTAAAATTATATAACCTTTTAATTTTATATACAAATGTTTAGAAATCAAAATATATCATTATCATCCTAAAAAGGTATTTCACTTAAAATTTATATTTTAATTAGAATAGTACATTAAAAGGAAAATGATTTGATATATTTCTTATGAAAATTGAGTTGAGACGAAAAAATTATAAAACCTTAAAATTTCGATAGGAAAAGAGAAAAAAAAAAGATAAAAGAAAAAGAAAATTTTGATTTTATGAGAACCCACAAAAGAAGGTGTATTCTATCTTCCCCATTTTAGGGGCTCTATTTTAATATATAGTAGGGACTTGGGAATGACTTGTGTTTTATTGGTAAAATACATGTTTTGATCCCTGAAGTATGCATTTTTATGTTAGTTTATGGATGGAGTAAGGTGTTGAAATATGGGCATGTAAATCTTAGGTTGTGTGAATCCAAATAATATTGTAAAACTTATGTGATGTTTTATGATGAAACTAATTCTTCACCCGTGCAAAATGCACGAATGATGAATTTTGTTATTATTATTTGAAAGCATTATATTGAAATTTTAAATCATATCAACTATAGTAATAATTAAAAAAAAAAAAAAAAATTGTATATTTATTTTATTGAACAACAATAATATTTACAATATTATGTTTTAAAACCACTTGGAGAATTATTCCAATTATATACGATATTCAACTTGAGACTTTGTACCTCATGTTCTTTGTGAGTCGCAATACTATGCAATCATCCAACAAATAAAACGAATCTATAGTAGCATGGACAACATCCTGTCTTGAACCCTTTGGTATAATGAGAAAAATTTGCCTAAAATCTCCTCCGAAAACAACTGTGTTGCCCCCAAAAGGTAAATCAAAATTACGCAATCCACTTATTTGCATGACATCTTTCAGGGTTTCATCCAAAACATCAATGCAATGTCCATGAACTATAAGAGCTTAATCTCAAATAATCATTTTAGACTTCATCAGATTAGTATTAAAAATTTCAAGTATCAAGTTTAGCAAATCATAATTTAGCAAATTGAACATTTTCCTTGAAAAAAAATTCTTCATTTATGACTCTGAAAGGGCAAGTAGCCACAACCTTGAGCCCATATTATTAACTGAAATCTTCTAATCCATTATTCAATAGATTTTTTTTTTCTGTTTATTCTTTAACAGACTTCCTAATTTGATTTTTTAATCCATCGTGACTTATCACCATCTTCAACACCGTCAAAACAAATAATATCACGATTATTTTGATCAACATCTTGTATATCGGTGTCTACAAATATCAAATAACTAAAACAGTGCAGCAACACTGATAGTTCCATAAATCTGCAATTAAAAAAAAAAATTTATTAATAAACAAAATCATAAATTATGTTTCAAAGAAAAACATATCATCAAATTAAAGAAAAAAACCTGAAATTACACAAAATACATCCGCATAAATAATCATAACTAAAAATTATATTCTTACAAATAGTTCTAAATATTTTACGAACATCAAATACACACAATTACAATATTTTATAAAAAAAATTAAGCTAAATTGTTAAAATACAAAAAAAAAAAAAAAATTACGATTAAAAAAACTTTTATCTCTGTTCGCACTCGTCGATCTACGTCCGGGCATTGATTCATCTAAAGTTTGAAAATATATAATATGAAATAATAAAAATGTTATTTTATGTAGAAGGTGTGTGTGCGAGTGAGGGTGAGAGAGGGAGAGATTTGTTTTGTTTTAAAATTTTTGTAGAATATATATATATATATATATATATATATATATATATATATGAAGATTATGTGTTAAAAAAAGATGTTAATGGATTGGAACTCACATGGTATTTAAATCAAATAAAAAGGAAAAAAATTAACAAAATGAAAATCATTGATTTGACAAGATTTCGAAATGTGTAACTTATTTAAAAGATAAGAATGTTGTTTTGTTGATTTACAACACACATAACCTAAATTAAATATATCTTCAAATCTTCCAATTAAACATTATACGATACAAATCAATACTTTAAGGAGAAGATATAATTATACTAATATTTTTTCTTAGTGAATTATTTAATGTCTATTTCAAAAAGTCAATAAAAAGAACAAAAAATCTAGGAGTAATTACTAATCAAGACATATAATGATTTATATCAAGGATCGTAGAAAATTTGTATTTTCACTTCAGTATGATAATTATATTAAATTTACTAATAATAAAATATTATATAAATATGAATGAATATTAAATGGAAAGGGTTTTTAATATATTGAAACTTAATTGGTATGTAAAGAAAATAAAAAAGAAAAAATAATGAAGTCAATGAAAAACTTGATTTGATATGACAAAATTAGTGTGTAACTTACTTAATAACTAAGGATGTTACATTGTTGATTTACAACACACATAATTTAAGTTAAATATATATTCCAATCTTCCATTTAAACAACATACATTACTAATCATTTATTTAGTTAGAATATATAATTATAATCAATGTTCTAAAAATCGCTAGTCGCTAGTCGATCGGTTGACTGGGGCCTAGCGCCTACAGCGCCTAGGCGGCGCCTAGACGGGGCCTAGGTGGCACCACCTTAGACGAATAATTTAATTATTTATAAATATTCAATAAGTAAATAATATATAAAAAATTTAAAAATAATAGCAACCTATCCTAAACAAACTATATTTTGCATGTTAGCTAACATAATCAAGGATAGTGCAATATTTACATGTACAAAAAACAAAGGATACTGCAAAATTCTATTGTCGATACTGAATAAAGCAATACGTGAAGCATTAGTCCATAAGTCAAAAATCAAAATATGTCATCCAAATCAATTAAGTGATTCAAAAAAAAAAAAAAATATATATATATATATATATATATATATATATAACTTAAAAATTAAAAAAAAAATTAAAAAAAAAAATTTGGCTAGGCGCCTAGGCGGGTTAGGCGCCGCCTAGACGAGTTAGGCGCCGCCTAATCGGGCTCGGCGGCGCCAAACTCGCCCAGCGTCGAAAACGACCGAATAGGTAAAAAACGGGACGGGCTGGGGCCTCCTAGCGCCTAGGCGGCCGCCTAGCCCGTTTTTTAGAACACTGATTATAATACAACTTTTTCTTAGTAATTCT
Organism: Ajuga chamaepitys; assembly: GCA_958295605.1. Taxonomy (NCBI): domain Eukaryota; kingdom Viridiplantae; phylum Streptophyta; class Magnoliopsida; order Lamiales; family Lamiaceae; genus Ajuga; species Ajuga chamaepitys. The sequence goes on along the minus strand of OY282502.1, from coordinate 54,485,263 downwards.
TAGTAAATGATTTAATGTCTATTTCAAAAGGTCAATAAAAAGAACAAGAATATAATTACTAATCAAAACGTTCAATTATGTGTATCAAGAATTATAGAAGATTTAAAACTCTAAGTTAAATATGATATGTATCTTATGTTATAATTAAAATTATATCAAATTTACTAATATAAATCGTATTAATTATATTGTCTAATTCAGGTCGTCTCTTTGATGTGTAAATAATGAGTTATATTTAAAAAAAAACAAAAATTATATTCACAAAGTTATTGTTGAGGAATTTTTAATAACTTAATTAAAAAAAATTAAATTAAATAATATATTTTATTTATTTTCAACTGTAGAAACTAAAATACTTTAAACATTTATTTAGTACAAAAAGTTGAAATATATGACTTAAATTTGCTTAAAGTTCTTAAATAATTATTATAAATTGTATTGAGCAGAACAACGCGCCTTAAGATTGAATATACCACAATAGAATCTTCACTTAAATTGTTAATGCAAACATTACACATTAAAAACAAAATAAACATTAAGCATTCAATGGTGTTTTGAACAATAAGTTGACGAAATCTAAAATTAAACTTAAATTCGACTCCCAAAGTTAATTCATTTGTGATAAGAAAAGACTCAAAGTTTTCGAAAAGAGCAACTGAATCACAGTCCTTCACAGCACCAACCCTGAAAGTAACTCCATCCAAAATGATACTGAATCTCTTTTTTCAACAACCAAATCAATGAGATTTCGTTGACAAAATTCTTGTGGAATGATCTGTATATGTAAACAAATCTGATTAAAACTTAATTAATTTTTAAAATTTTAAATAAAGTGATTTATAAATTAAATAATATTTCGTGCAAATATTAAGGTAAGAGTTTTACCAACCATTTTTTGAGTCTGCCCAATATTTTTCACCATACACATTTTGTAATAAAGTCTTCTATTTGTTGAACGACTCTCGACAATTAAAGGAGTACAAATCATATCATTTCAAAGTAAATGATGAAGCTATTGTAACTTGCACATTCCTCGTGCAGATTCCACAAAAAGAATACAACCTAAAACAAAATAAACAAAATCACTTAACGTATCAAAACAATCAATATTATTAAAAAAAATGTTGTATTACCGTAAAAAGACATTTTCTTTGTTTATTTTATATTTAAGGGCTTTTCTGGGGTGCACCTAGATGAAATTTACATACTTTGCATGGTACATATTAATACTTACCATTTTTAATTTATTCGTATTTTAAATATAATTTCCCCACCTTTTTATTTCTCAATTTACCATTTTTAATTTGTTTTTCTTTTATATATATTTTTTCCACCTTTTTATTTTCCACGTTTATTTCTATATTCAGCAGAAGTTTTTATATATATATTTTGGACCTTCGAATTTTGTGGACTTATTTTATTTATTATTATTTATGTCATCGAAATATTTAATGATTTTAGGACTTATTATTTTTTGTTGTATTTTTTTTCTTTATTCGAAATATGTAGTGATTCTAATTTTATTTTTTTGACATTTAATATGATTGGAAAAAATTTGTGTACTTGATTTTAGAATTTCAAAAATAAAAAACGTACATAAAATTGATATCAGTTTTGATTCAGGGAGACATTATTGTAATTAATAATAGGCAATTAATTATTTAATGTTAATAATTTAGGTAAAACCAATAGAAGACAAAAACTCGTATGTGATTATCACACGATGTGACGGGAAGAAGTATCACTTTTAGTGGTAAAAGTATCATGTTTATCTGTAAAAGTGTCATCTTTTTTGAAAAAAAAAAAGTATCACTTTTTGTAGCAAAAGTATCACATATATCTGTAAAAGTATCAATGTAGTAAAAATATCATTTTTTCTGTAAAAGTATCAATTTTTCCCTAAAAGTATCAATGTTTTCTATAAAAGTGTATTCCGTCGCACGTGTGACCGTTCACACACAAGACTCACTCCCAATAGAATAGGTAACAAGTATAAGGAGATAGAGTATTATTTTGATCTTACGGTTGGATTATAAGTTGACCAAATCTAATGGTTTTTGTAACACCACGAATTTTTAATTAACATTTTAAATATTAATCTATTGATTTTTCATGCATTTTAGATAAACCCGATTTATATTGGGCTAAGTCTCGTAGTTAATAAGCCCAATCCTAGTTTTTTTTTTTATAAAAGGCCCAAATTTTGTAATGGTCTTGAAAGCCCAATTTGATTATAGAGATCCATATAAATATTAATAAGGATTATTTATATTATACAATATTTAAACTTTATTAAAATTAATATTCTATAGGTTTTGTTCTCATTTTTTTTAAAGTAGCCAAAATTTTAATTAAAATTTGGTAAAGCCCAATGTTTTAAATATTATAATTCAAATTGAGTTTCGGCCTAAGTAGAAGTATCTCTCTTGGATAAGCCCTATATATATACATACATATACTAGCCCAAAATATTTTTAACTAATATATATGAATAAATAAATATATAAAAAAAAAAAAGGAAGAGAACAAAATTAGTGGAATTTATCGGATCTTCTCCTTCTTCCTTCTTTTCACTTCTTTCATTCATGGAAGAAGGAGTAAGTCTTGCTTTAATTCAAGCACTAGATTAGCCAAAACATTAGCCTTTTCTCTCAATAGCTCATTCAAACCTCTATAAATTCAACACACAATAATCTCCATTTCACAAAAAAAATAAATCAAAAGCAATTTCAGATTTAAGGTATAAAAAAATTGGTGTTCTTCAAATTTTCTTCTCTTCCTACATTCATGGCCAACGACCTATTTTTCCGGCGAGACTTCTCGCCATTTTCTCTTCCATGTTCCTCAATCACCCTCTTTGGGTGTCATTATCACACACACACGAGTTCTGAAAAAAAAAAAAATGATAAAACAGGGCTGAGGGGGGGGGGGGGGCGCTGCTGCTGTGTCGCTGCCTTTGCCGCCGCGTGGTCGCCTCCAATCAATTTGTATTTCTTTTATCACTTTTCTAAATCTGATTTTTTTTTTTTACTGTGTGAATGTGTGGGGTGAGAAGAAGAGAAGAGAGGGGGAGAAGAAGAGAGACGCGATTTAGCGTCTGTAATATGATTGGGAGATTTTATCTCCCAATTTCTAGATCTTCTTCAATTCAACCCCCCTTTTCTTCTAAAAATTCAGATTTTACCCCATGAATTTTTTTTATACCCATAATTTATTTATAAAACCTATCCAAAAGATTTAATAAAATCTTATCTAATGTCTAATCCAAACAAATTAAATGTAGGGTTTTATTATTTATCTTAATTCCCATAATTATTTTAGTCCCAACAATATATATATATATATTAATTCCAAAATTTCATATTTTATATATACCCTAGAATTTTATTATTCTAGAATAAATACTTTCAAATTAAATAATGTAAAATAAAATACTAATTTTTTTATATATCTACTAATGTAGGAGCGGGATATTGACATTACGAGGATTAGGGCATTCTTTACCTTCACACACTCAAGTTTAAGGTGGAGTTTAATTTCCAAGTTTGTTAAATTTAAATATTTAAGATGATTGTTGTATTTGTGTATGCATGTGAACATGTGATCATTTTATGATCCCCAATATGATATCCTGGCCAGTTGATGATATGTACGTTTACAATTGTTGACGAAACTCACGAATGATGAAAATTGTTCAAATGTTACACATATAACAAAGACACACACACTATGCGCACAAATTATTTTATTGTCTGTGTATTAATTTTTGACAAACTGAACCCCACGAGCTAGATGTAGCTCACCCCCTTTCTGAAATTAAAATTTCAGGTTGATGGAGCCGACGGAGGAAAATGGATGGAATAGTGTCTCTAATTTATTATTTTAAAATTTTCTTTCAAATAAATTCTTCTAGAACAATCGCTTCCGTAATTCTATTATGTTTTATTTATATTTACAAGGATAGTTGTTTTACTGAGATATTGGATCGTTGACTATGGAAAATTTATTATTCGAAGTTAATGTTCATGGATTAATTCCGTAATGGTTTGATGTGTATAAAGTTGGTATATAGATTTTTTTTCTAAAAAAAAATAAAAAAATTCCTTGTAAAATTTGTCTAAAATTTAGGGTTGTTACAGTTTTGAAATAGTCCAGGTGCACCAAATTTGGACTCTATATTTAATATAGATTTGCAGAAAGTTTGATGAAGTTGTTTAAATAATAAATTTTAGGTATTTATTTATGGAAATTATTATGGTCCTAATTAAGCAAGACGAATAATTTCAGTTAGTACAAAATTAATGATGACAATAATTCCATATAATTATAAATAACTTATATATTTTTTCATTGGCTTACTATAGATGATAACTATAATTGTAGAACATATATATATATATCATAATATCATTTTGACTTAAATGTGATTTACCAAAAGTTGGATGATTTAATTTAATTGTAATTTTTGGTATTTTTTCTTTGTTTATCTTTTACGTTTCAATTAAGTTAAAATTTACAATTTTTATTAACACATAAATAATTAAACATGTTTATTTCTTCTAATTAAGAGCATTTTAATTACATTTCCCTTTATATACTACAAATGATAAGTATAATTAATAATTTCAAAGGTTAAATGTAGTAAATTATAAGACAAAATGCAACTATGAAATATAAAATTAAGTTGAAAATGGATACAAGTATACAACCTGTTAGGTGCATTGTACATCATTATTGGAATCTCATTATTTTCACTGATGATTTTTTTATGTTTAAATTAAAACGAAACAAAATCTGTTAGTGGCATTTCTCCAACATTGTTTTCATTGAATTTGAATTTATAATTAAATTGATTCACCACAACTAAAGTTTACAAATATATGACTAAATAATAACTATAATTAAAAAAAAAATGGACTAGATCAAGGTAAAAAAAAATCAATACATTTATAATATTGTTAAAAAGGTTGTATAAATTAACTAGTTTAATTAGAAACCGAACTTCAAAGATTAGTTGCGATAGAAATCCTATCCTTGAACATTGTCCATAAAATGTTGAGTTGAAAAAAATATAATAAAAAAGTTAGTAACTAATATTGTAAAGGAATATTATAATTCACCAAAATAAACTTATTATACCATGTTATTTATTGCTTGTCAACATATACTACTTATACCACTTTATTTTAGAAAACATATTTTGAGTCCAGAAATCGTTAATTTTTCTTATGATCTACGCGTATAACTATCGACTATTCTAAATTCAAATTTAACGTTTATTGAAATTTATATTATTTAACAAATTTATACTTCTATTATCCTTATTTTTATGAATTTTTAGAATATATCACTTATACATTAGAAATTTGAAATATATATATATGTAAATAATTAAATAATTGAAAATTACTAAAGAAAGTTTCACATTTCTCAAGATTTATACGAGTATTATTCGCGATATATTCGTATATGTGACTATAATTTGAAAATCTCGAGTACTGATCGTATTTTAAATTTTCATTAAAAGAATGCGAAATAAATACGAGAGAAATTGAAAAATTCGGAGAATTTTGATACTATGATTGGATCAAACGTGGCATTTTGGACACTTTTGCCAAACCAGCATAAGTTAATGAACAACTTTTGCCAATTCATAAAAAAATAAAAATAATTTAAAAAAATTAATGCTACAAAAAAATATATCCAAAAAGTTAAAAACAATAATAAAAAAATGATTTATTAAAATATATTCTAAATTCATTTAAAATGAAAAAAACTTAAAAAAAATAAGTTATGAAAATTACTTTGAAAATTCTAACTCTTTTTTAAAATCCAGAAAATTAAAAAGATTGTTTAGAATTTTAAATTTTCCAAATATCATTTAATATTCAGGACATTTAAAAAAAATTGAAAATTATTTTAAAAATTATTAAATTCAGAAAATTAAATTTGAAATAAAAATAAGAAAGTTAATTAAAATTTAATTTTAGATAGTTAAAAATAAAAAACTAATTCAGAAAAAAAATAAATTTAAAACTAACAAATAAAAATATATTTTTGAAAAAAAGAAGAAAATAACATATAACTATAAAAATATAATATGAAAGTTAAAATTAATTTAAAATTCATAAAATTAATTGTGAAATAATTTTGTTTGAAGTTGGAGAATTTTCCAAATCACCCCCATTGAAGAGAAGAAAAGTTGGATTCACCACCCTTTGAAGAATATAATCGTGGCTAAGGGGATACTTGGATTGGTATGGTGCCATCCGGATTGAGCATGACCCGTCCACAACGTATTTCACTTTACACCGGATGCACCATCCCTCCACATCCACACCCTATTACCTACATCTTCTTTTACAATTTCCAACACACCTTTTACAATTTCCAATGCACATCCTACCCTACTATATCTTTAAACTAAAATACCTTTTTGGATGCTCCATCCGTGAATGTTCCCCATCGGACGTGGCACATGCCACTACATCCCAAACCAAGTATCCCCTAAGTGTGTTGCCTTGAATGGTCGACAGTGACTAGCAGACCGACATATTTGAGGTTGATGGTGGCGTCCGTATATCTAAGGTAGATGGTGACATCGGTAAATCTGGTGTCACCTTGAATGGTTGGCGGCAGTAAGCAGGCATTTAATGTTTAGAAATGATTTTTAATTTAGTTTTTTGAATTTCAAATAAAATTTTGAATTATCATATTAATTTTCAGATTTGTTTTTTTTTTTAATTTTATGGATTATAAAAGAATTTTAGAATTTTGAATAATTTTCAGAAATATATATATATATTTTTTGAATTTTAGAATATCTTTTTGTATATAATTTTATTTTTATTATTATTGTTTTTTAAATTTTAGAATATATATATATATATATAATTATTAATTTTTTATGATTTGACAAAAGTTGTCCATTGATATTTGATGATTTGACAAAAAATTTCAATCTCCTCAGACACATAATTTTTAATAAATTTCGACGAAATTTAGATAAAAATTGCCCAATTTCGTTAAATTGATGGGTAATTTTTGTAACTTTCCCATTTTGCAATTAACGCTAAGTCAAATCAAAATAAATTCCGATTCAAAAAGAAAATATGAGAAGACGGAAGTCACCCGCCACCGCTTTAGCCTAATACAACTCCGGCCGCCGGGATTAGTGAGGGAGAGCGCGACTCATGGCGTCAGCTTTAGAAATTGAAAGCCCATCAGAAAATATATTTATACCCCAGGAATGGTCGAATGCAGCGAATGACATAGCCTGTAGCTCCACTGCTTTTCCAGTTACGTTTGTCTGCGGGCCCAAGAACTGCGGGAAAAGTACTTTCTGCCGTCACCTCGTTAATGTCCTTCTCCAGAGGTACTCGTTTGGACTTTAACTTGTTTATGTTACCAATTTTGGGCTCTCTTTGAAATGTTATTTTTATTATCTTGAAGTTTGGTTTTGGGAAATGAATTCAATGTTGTGGGTTTTGGGGTTCGATGTTTTAGTATTATGGGATTCTTAAGTGAGAAGAAAAAGTGTTGTAAATTTACTTGCAAAATTGTTGCTAGATGCCTTATGTACATGATCTTGTATGTTCATTCCTGAATTGTAGACGCTTGATCAGATAACTCTGTGCTTTTCTGAGGTTGTTTAGTTGCAAATATTGAAGATAACACTAATTTTTACATGAAATAAGAATATGTATTTCTCGTTGATATAATCTGTGGTGAGAGTGTTGGCAAGACATGGAATTGCTTGCTTCTCTCTCTCTCTCTCTCTCTCTCTATATATATATATATATATATATATATATAATGCACGCATGCGCCCACAGACATATACGCTTGGTGTTTTCAATCTCTGTGTTTTTTTCAGGCACAAAAAGGTAGCTTACCTTGATACTGATGTTGGGCAAACTGAGTTTACTCCTGCTGGTCTGGTCTCACTTACTATTATTGACAAAATAACACCAGGTGCGTAACTTTTCCTTTTTTAACCTCTTAAGATTGGTATTTTCTGCTCTCGATTAGTCACTTTGTTGCCTGGAATAACATTATGCTTATAAATATTTCTCTGTTTGGTATTTAGATTTGACGATTCCATGCCTGAAAACTCCTCAAAGGTATGAGCTTTGAAATATTTTTTAATATTAAAGTAGGCTTCTTGATGGATTGATTTTCTTCAGATGCTTATGAAGGCCTCTTTGCTTTTATGATTTTAATACATTACGCATGTCTGCGACAAAATGATAGCTCATTGAACTACACTAGTATTAATGTACTTGTACTGAACTGAACAGTTTCTTTTTTATATTGTTTCAGATGCTTTTTCAAATGTGGAATGGAACTATACTAAACTGGTTTTTTTCAATATCGTTTCAGATGCTTTTTCTTTGGTGATATCTCCTCAAAAAGAGACCCAAATACCTACTTGACTTATATAGCTGCCCTTTACGACCACTATTCGTTGGAATTCCAGGGTAGTTCTGGTTTACCACTCGTTATAAATACCCCAGGATGGGTAAAAGGTTTGGCCATTATTGTTTCTTTCTTGTAACTCTTTTATAACCTGCCATAAAGTTTATTGTACGGATATTTTTTTTCTGCATAGAATCTGCTGGTCGTATATCTGTACATGACAGTGACACACCATATTATCTATTTTCTGTGCCAGGTATTGGTTACGATATACTGGTGGACATGTTAAAGCATATGTCTCCCACGCATGTGGTTAAGATCCAAATATCTGTCGAGAGCAAGAATTTACCTGCTGGGGCATTTTGGTCATACGACGGGCATGCCGATGCTGTAACTGTCATTGAGATCAATGCTGCTCTTCAGGACCATTACCAGAGATCGTACGTGTTTCTCCAACTTAATGTTAATGTCTTCTACCCTCCGCCCCAAAAAAAAGAGTTGTTTGAAAAGTAAAAGTTGATTATTCGGTGAACTTTGAATAATACCCTTATGAAAAATGATATCTTTGAGTCAAACATGGTTGAAAAAGTTCAATTAACAAATAAATGAAGTGGCATAAGTGAAATTGATGGCTTACAACAAGTTGTTCTTTCATTTGGTTGACTAAAAATAAAAAGTTGTACAATGCTCAAACATGACTCTTTTTGTTTTGGGAAGAGGGACTATAATTTCAAAGGCTTCTGTTAAAATTTTGTTATAGGAGTTCCGTAAGAACTAAATTAGTCTATTTCTTAAATTTAAATTGTAACCTATGTTATGAATCAAAATTCTATTACTTCGTGATTCTTCCTACTTATGGAAAACCTTGTGAAATCTTAGCTGTAGACATTAAGTTTAGGGTCTGCTAGATTTTATCTCAATTCCGAGTTTTTCAATCGCCTTTAACTATATAAAAGGGGATTCGTGTTTTATGTTATTACATGCCACAGCCAATGCCAAAGTCAGCCATGAATTTTATTAGACGCTCTCAATACGTTTATTTTGGCTCAGCTTTCTTTGTCCCTCTATTTCAGAGTGCTGGTAAAAAAGGATGCACGCGTTCTGCGAGATGTGCGAGCGATGGCATACTTTAGACAATGCTTTCCAAGTGATATGACTATCTCCACAAACAAGGAGCTTGCTCGTGCATTGGCTGCTCACCCTCCTTATGAAATTCCCATTTCAAGTATCAAACTTAAACACCTTCATTGCCAGGTAGATTCAGCTAGTCAGATCCTCAATCGTGTTATAGAATCATGGTCACAGTAATTTGATCGTAGTTTAGGATACAAAGGATATATTGCAGAAACGTATTTCTTTCTCCATTTTCGTTTTCCTATCTTAATAAAGCTCTCTCTATCTCTCACCCTCTGTTAATGTTATGTCAGTTATATCCATATTCAAATGATTATTTCTGGTGGTGCAATGTCTTCCTGCTAGGTCCCAGTAACTGAAACTTTCTACAGTTTGAATGCGACTATTATTGGGTTAGCAGTCAGTTCAACGTCTGAGCAATTGCCTCAATGTGTTGGCTTGGGTTAGTAAACTAATAATCACTTTGTTTCTGTTGTTGTTGTTTTGTGTGCGTGTGTGTGTGTGCTTCTCTCTCCCTCCCTCCCACCTCATACCCAAGGAGTTCATTCTGGCTGAAGCTTTTGGCTACTGTTTGTTGATGCTGACCTTTATAATGTCAAATAGCATTCTGGTAAATGTTTCGTTGCAATTAATGTAAAGACTCATGTGTTTCCTCTTTTATGAACCAGGAATTGTGAGAGGCATTGACACTCTAAGAAGGGTAGTCTATGTTATAACCCCTGTCCCACAGCAGATTTTGGAAGATGTTGATATTTTGCTTCAAGGGTTTATTCAAATTCCCACTTCATTACTGCAGGTACGTGCATTCTCTCTTTGCTGGAATTTTCCATCTTCTCCTCTCTGTATATTGGAGTGCGTGTTTAGTATTGCCCATTTCTTTATAATTATAGAATCTATGCTTAAGCGGTGAATATATTTTCAAAAAATTGCAATACATTTTGTAAATTGTAAATACCTCCCTTTACTGATGTTTTTTGTTTACTAATTCGCCAACTGACAGTAAAAACCGAAAGATTCCCATGATGAGTTAAAGCTGTAGCATTAGTATTCCCAGTTAACATGCTTGAATTTGCTCATAAATGACAGTTCAATCATTTTCCTTTTTTCTTTCTTCTATTTCTTTATCTGATCGTGTTATTTGATTACCAGAATTAGCTTTATATATCCTGAAACACTAGAAAACGATATGAGAACTATTGCAACATAGAGATTTATTACACTCGTCTTAAAACTCAGTCTATGGTGTCATATTATGCTATACTCTTTGTGAATTGCATACATGCCGTGGTTCAATATCTATTAGTACGACGATATACCGCTGCCGTTTGCATACATTTCTGAAATTACTTCATTATAAAGGTTGTGTTTGTTCGCGTTCAGTAGTTTTAAGGGAAGAGCTTCATGAGATGTATGGAGAATGCGTTATATTGGTAAGAAAATGCATTGGGAAATGTGGGTGCGTTCTGTTTTGGAGAAAAGAATCAGATTATTCTTAGAAAATAGAAACAAACATAGCCTACTTTTGAGTTCAGATAATTTAACATCCCTGTTATCTTAAAGAAAAGTACAAACATGACAAATGTGAAAACAATGAAAAAAGTAACATCATCTGTTTACTCCAAACAAATCATTTGTGTCCGTAGTTTACTTATATAATGATCTGTACAATGCTCCTTTTACCAGAAAACTGTAATGGGATCATATGTACTTATATCTTTTACTTTTATTTCCATACTTAACTATTTAGGGCCAAACAACTTCCATTTCGAAATTCTCATCTAACTTAAGCTATTGTTTCTTTCTTCTTTACTCTTTGTTTCTCCCACCCTCTCTCTCGATCCAGGTACAGGGCTGTATTTCTCCTTACATGTCAGCGAACGTGCTTTCTACTAATTAAGAGAGCAAGATGTCCAACGGTTGGCAATTCATCAGGGCTTGTTTCTGAACTTTTTGTCTCTATGCTTTATATACGCAGCGAACGATTGACTCAGTTAGTTGGCGTAATGTTTGTCACGATTAAGTTTGAAGTTTTTTGCTTTATATTATTCCATTTTCTTGAGAAATTAGGTTGGTTCATATTATTGGCTAAATGTGTTCAATTTCCGTGAAAAATTAGGTGGTTACATATTTATTTTGGCACTCAATTTTGCCAGAAATGACGGTTGAATTTATGCCATTCTCAGTGAATGCCATGCTATCTTATCTTTTAAGGGAACTTCAGATGGCCTATTTCAGGGACAAATAGGTTTTCCAATTTTTAGCAAAACACAAATCAACACCTTCAATAAAATACTTAAAACACCCGAAGTTTTTATTCCCAACAAATAGATACTTGTTGTTTGATCTAGGGCCCACACAGTTGCAGTCAGAAGACCCACTCAACCTTGCAGTCCTCTTTCCTGTCTCCCGTCCCTAAAAAGTATGGGTTGTTTCTTATAACTTAATATAGTGACTAAACTACCTTTGTATCATATAAAAAACTATAAGGACAATTAAGTAATTTAGTAACATATACCTTATTTTTTGCTATTTTGATAGGTAATAATGACATCTTAGATTGACAATTTTATTTTCTTTGGATCATATATTTTAAAATATTTAATTTTTTTTTAATAAATTGCTTTCATATTGTAAGCGATTTGGACATGTTAAAAAAACTATATATCTAAGAGTTCTTTAATATCATTTTCATCATTGTATAATAAAATAATGGATAGTTTGATATTTGTGATAACTTCTTCTAATTAAAAATAAAAATTGATTGAAGCATGATATAAGATATAAGATTATTTGTTTTGACTTTATTTTCTTTAATTTTAAGTTATGCATTTTCTTAAACTTTACGATTTATAGTACTCCCTCCGTCTCGATTAACTTGTCGCAGTTGACCGGGCACGGATTTTAAGAAAAAACAGATTTTGTGGAATCTTTGATTTTCCTAAAGCTGGAGATTGAATGTGGATATTTTGAGGGTGGAGATTGTTGCCTTTAATTGCTATTTATGGGTGCGACAAGTTAAGTGGGACGGACCGAAATGGAAAGTAGGACAAGTTAACTAGGACAGAGGGAGTACTTTTTATTTAAACAACTTATGTATATATTATAGTTTTACAGGAAAAAAAACCAGATATTATAAATTTTAAAGTGATGAGTCTAAACATATAACTCTTTTAGTATGGAGAACATGAGAAATATGATTTGTTTTTTTCTTCATATGTTCTAATTAATTGAGTTAACACCAAAATAATAACAATAATAATAATAAGAACAACAACAACAACAATAATAATACTAATACTAATACTACTACTACAGTACTACTACTACTACTACTACTACTAATAATAATAATAATAATAATAATAATAATAAATTATGAACATACAAAAATAATTTTCGTTTTACTAAATGTTTGTTTCCGCTCATATAGGAACTATATTATTAAATTTTCATACGAGAAGAAAACTACTATAATAAACAATAGTTTATTTATTCATATAACATCAAAATGAAACTACTAAAATATGTAACTATATTTTAACTCTAAATAGTTAACAATGAAGATAATACAAATTACGCTTACTAAAATATATAATTATATTTTAACTCTAAATAGTTAACAATGGAGATAATACAAACTACGCTTGTTAACAAAACAAAGCATGTAAGGCTTATTATCAATCTTACCAATTTTCCCCGTTATTCTATCTTCTCTTCCGGTTCCTTACTTGTGGCGAGAAAACTTAAAAAAAATTTCATATTAATCAAAACAATAATTAATAATAATAATAACAACAATAACAACAACAATAATAATAACACTAAAATTTAAACATTAAAAAAATGTCTATTTTATTAAATGTTAGTTTGCCTCGTATAGGACTATATTACTAAGTTTCCATACGAGAAGGAAACTATTACAATCAACAATAGTTTGTTATTCATATAAAGTCAAAATACAACTACTAAAATATATAACTATATTTTAAGTTTAATTTTTTTAAAAAAAAGTTGAGGTGCGCAATCAGTAATTTTTACTTTATTTACTTAAATTATAAAATAATATTTCGTAAAATCATATAATTCATGTGCGGCGCACATGTACCTCACTAGTTACAATAAAATCAAGTTATATTAAGAAGTGGATTGTATTAAAAAGTTTAATGAATTGCGAATAGTCTCCGTCATTAGGCATGTCAACGGGGCAGGGCGGGTTTCTGGATTTTTTGACCCACCTCGCCTTGCCCCGCCCCGTACGCTGCCACGGGGCAAAAATATCTGCCCCGCACGAATCCGTCCCGCCCTGCCTTCATTTTTTTTTTTCTTTTTTCCTTTAAAAAAAACTTTTTTTTTTTTTAATTAAGAACCTTATTTTCTTATAATTGAAGTCAATAGGGTTTTAATTTTTAGGTTTACATTAGTTTAATTTTAACATTTTTTATATATTGTAAAATTAATTATTAGAAAATGGAATTTGATTATTTAAATTTATTCTAATCATAATTTAATGTATTAGGATGACATATGTATAACATATCATATATAAAATTTGATATTATAAATACATATATACACATATTTAATATTTATGTGCGTGTGTATATATATATATCTATATAATATTACATAATATATATTTAAAAATAAATTATATATATATAGGGGGAGGGAGCGGGGTGGGTGGGCCAGGGGACATAACCCGAACTCGACCCACCCCGTGGACGGGACGGGACGTGGCATGCCTCGTTTTCTATCGAGATGGATTTTACCGCGTCTCAAAGACCTCGAATCGAAGCGAGTCGGAGCGAAATCGAATCTGACAATACCATACCATAATCAAAAGGTACAACGGCCCGAGCGACCAGACTTAACATAAATGTAGCCACTGGAGCCATTCTAAAAAGGGAGAAATTAGCACTAGTTGGTGAAATAGGTTCTTTTAGAATCAATTTCAAACCATCTGCTAGAGGTTGTAACAATCCAAACGATCCCACTACATCAGGACCCTGCACAAAAGCCATTAGACATACTTATCCGTGATTTAATATGTATCATGAATGAAAGGAATTCCTTGTATATTTGATGTTTCCAAATTGAAACATAAATTATATTCTTCAGTTGGTCCTACCGTAAAGGCCAAATTACACATACAAATTTGGGTCAAACCTACTTGGCCCAGAGACTCATCTAATTTCATCCGACCAACTGAATTATTATGAGTATAAAAAAGATTGAAACACAACGTGGGAAGCTCAATCTTAATTTCTCATTTTCAAGAACGTGGAGGCTACCATCCTTTGCTCTTCCCCCACTTATTCTCTCTCTCTTCATATGTATATATGGCTGCCACATTCTTTCTGTTATCTAAGCACCTCTTTCGCATCCTCATAGTCCAAAACCCTTAACCAACAAAATGGTGAACTTAGCATCATACAACATCTTGGCCGTGTTAGTTGGCCTACTTATTTTTGAGGCAACTATTGTCCACTCCTTCGACTACGGCGATGCCCTCGACAAGACTTTGTTATTTTTTGAGGCACAAAGGTCCGGTAAACTACCTGTGACCCAGCGCGTGAAGTGGCGCGGTGACTCGGGCCTTAGCGATGGATATGCTCAAGGGGTAAACTCTATTGCCTAAAATCATGCATATTCTTATAATGTTTTTTAAAAAAAAATAACTCTATGTTTGGATTGCATGGACAGGTGAACTTGGTAGGAGGATACTATGATGCAGGAGACCATGTAAAATTTGGTCTGCCAATGGCTTTTAGTGTGACAATGCTATCATGGGCAGCAGTTGATTCCAAACCAAATTTGGTGGCTTTAAACCAAATGGCACACATTTTGGAAGCAATCAAATGGGGGACTGATTATTTTATCAAAGCACATCCTCAACCATATGTCCTTTGGGCACAGGTACATAATTATAAACAAGTCTAATGTTTGTTCAACAATTTTTTTAAGTCTCTTTTTCCATATGTTACTTAGTCACAACAGCATTTTGATTTTCATTCCATTGTAAGAATTTATCAAGATCACACACATTTATTTTTTATTAATTAGGTCGGAGATGGAGCGTCAGATCATTATTGTTGGGAGAGGGCGGAGGACATGACTACGCCTAGGACAGCGTACAAGCTGGACGCTGAGCATCCAGGATCAGACCTTGCCGGAGAAACCGCAGCCGCCTTAGCCACAGCGTCTATTGCTTTCAAGCCTTATGATTCTGCCTACTCTGAACTTCTCCTAGTACATGCAAAACAGGTCACTATTATTATACAAGTATTTAACTTGTTTTTAGTAAAATATCTTATCTCACACGTGTACATTGAAATTTTTTGCTCTGCCCCTGATTACATGAGCAACTTTTGTCTTTTTTGTGTGTGTAGATTTTCTCATTTGCAAACAGATTCAGGGGCTTGTTTATCGACTCAATTGGAAATGCCAGACAGTTCTACACATCTTCTGGTTATTATGTAAGTTTTTCTTCCCAATTACCATACTATCTTTATAATTTCCTTCTTTTTTTTGATTGATTTTTTTGTCCATATATAGGATGAATTGTTATGGGCAGCTACATGGCTGTACAGAGCAACAAATGAGGAATACTACTTAAAATATGTCGTGGATAACTGTGTTTCCATGGGTGGAACTGGTTGGGCTGTCAAAGAATTTTCTTGGGACAACAAGTATGCTGGAGTTCAAATTCTTCTTTCAAAGGTACAAACATCATAATTTTTTTTTTTTTTTTAAGACAAAAAAATCGAACAAGAAACCAATGCACGTAATCGTGTAGGTGCTGCTGGATGGAGCCGGAGGACAATACACTTCCACACTACAACAGTATCAGGCGAAGGCCGATTACTTCACATGTGCTTGTCTTCAAAAGAATGATGGTTACAATGTCAAAATGACTCCTGGTTAGTACAAATTTTGTTACTTTTTATAATCATGTATTTCATTTACAAAAATAGCTAGATTTGCTCACTGTATGTATCCATTCTTGATCATTAGGGGGGCTTCTGTACTTGCATGAGTGGAACAATCTGCAATACCCTGCCTCTGCTGCTTTCCTCCTTTCCGTCTACTCCGATTATCTCGTTAAGGCCAACAAAGTTGTCACTTGTCCAGAGGGCCAACTCCAGCCTCAAGATCTCCTCAACTTTGCAAAATCACAAGTATGTTTTATGTCACATTGTAGTAATCTTGTTCTTTGTTTATGTTAATGATTAATTGTCCTAAAACCTGTTTAAATAATCTGTATAGGCTGATTATATTCTTGGAAAGAATCCCAAATCTATAAGCTATGTTGTGGGCTATGGCCAAAACTATCCTCTCCATGTCCATCACAGAGGTGCTTCTATTACCTCCATTTCTGTACTTCAGTCTACTGTTGGATGTGTGGAGGGATACGAAACGTGGTATAACCGGGCCCAACCCAACCCGAATGTGGTATTTGGAGCTTTGGTTGGTGGTCCAAATTCTAACGACGAATTCTCAGACGATAGGTCTAACTATGAACAGACTGAACCTACATTGTCTGGCACTGCCCCTCTTGTAGGACTTTTCTCTAGATTACACGGTCTGCCTGGAAATTCTCCAGGTAAACTGCATTCTTGGATGATCAATTCTGTATATTCAAGCTCTATCGATGTCTGATTGGCTCGTTTACTATAATTTTCAGGTTCACATCATCAAGGATTGCCAAAACCTTCTATTCAAGGTTTGTTATAATCCTGTATATGGATTTTTATTTTGGAAATTCACATTCATCTGCATTTTTTGTTTTCATTATAGATTGCATCAATATTTATTTTTTTCCAGAAAATACTTAACGCCGTTAGATTTTCATGATCTTACAGGTCCATCTCCCAAATACACACCAAATCCCAACTCAAATCCAGGTAAAGTGATTAACACTTGCAACATGTTTTATGTAAAATCAAGATTCTGATGAATTGTACTATGTTTGTTGCAGCTATCTCGGTTGAGTTTCTTCACTCGATAACCAACACATGGAACGTTGGGACAGAGAAGTACTACCGACACCAGGTGATAATCAAGAACACTTCAAAGAAGCCCATTACAGACCTGAAACTGCACTTGGAAGGGCTAACAGGCAAAATGTGGGGGCTAAGCCCAACACATGAAAAGGACATTTATGAGCTGCCTTCATGGCTAAAAGAGCTGCAGCCTGCTTCTGAATGCACTGTTGTATATATTCAAGGTGGCCCTCAAGCCAAGATTACACTTCAGAGTTACCATTGATCGTCCAAAATTTGAATTTTTTTGTATAGGAATATATCAGTGGGAAACAAGATTGAGCTCATTATTTTGTTATTATCTTCCCTTTTCTTTTTTCTTGTTATTTGACTAAAGAATGGATCAATTTCTTATAATTGTAAGATCTTTTTTCTTGTTATTGCCAATATTTTCTGAGAAATTAGTTATATGATATTCAGCCAAGCATAATTAAAATATTTTATGAATTTATATTTCCTCTTTCTTGACTCTCTTCACACACCATATTTGGTTTGATGAACTTTTCAGCTCCTTCATCAGTTCATGCAGGGACATGCTCACCTTTAAGCTAAATTTTAAATTCTGAAAACATCTTTAGGAGCCTTCAATTCCATGTCAACCTAAATCTCCAACGGAATCAAATCGTAAGACATCAACCACATTAATCCAAATGATCAATGCAAACATATATATGATCTCCCACGGAACCCTAGGCTTCATGTGCATGCTCATACTCGACCTTATAGCAGTCAGACAAAAGTTTAGCATCCAAATACTTGAACATCTTATGAAGACTTTTCATGATTCTTGGTTGTTTCCATATTATAATGTATTCACTACAATACATTTGAAATCAATCGTAAATATAACAATAAATTAACACATCAGAATAAAATATAGTCAACATTGGACTTCTCAGTTCCTACATAGTACTTTTTATTTAAACAACTTATGTATATATTATAGTTTTACAGAAAAGAAAAAAATATTATAAATTTTAAATTGATGAGTCTAAACATATAATTCTTTTAGTATGGAGAACATGAGAAATATGATTTGTTTTTTCTCCATATGTTCTAATTAATTGAGTTAACACCAAAATAACAACAACAACAACAACGACAACAACAACAACAATAATAATAATAATAATAATAACACTAAATTGTGAACATACAAAAATAATTTCCGTTTTACTTAATGTTTGTTTCCGCTCGTATAGGGACTATATTATTAAGTTTGAAGAAAACTACTATAATAAACAATAGTTTATTTATTCATATAACGTCAAAATGAAACTACTAAAATATATAACTATATTTTAACTCTAAATAGTTAACAATGGAGATAATAAAAATTACGCTTGTTAACAAAACAAAGCATGTGAGGCTTATAATTAATTTTGCCAATTTTCTCCGTTCTTCTGTCTTCTCTTCCTGTACATGTGGTGAGAAAATTAAAAAGTTTTCATATTAGATAAAAACAATAATAATAATAATAATAATAACAACAACAACAATAACACTAAATTTTAAACATTAAAAGAATGTCTATTTATTAAATGTTAGTTTGCCTCGCATGGGACTATATTATTAAGTCTCTATACGAGAAAAAAACTATTACAATCAGCAATCGTTTATTATTCATATAAAGTTAAAATACAACTACTAAAATATATAACTATATTTTAAGTTTAATTTAAAAAAAAAAATTGAGGTGCACAATCAGTAATTTTTACTTTCTTTACTTAAATTATAAAATAATATTTGGTAAAATCATATAATTGTGTACCTCACTAATACCATGAAAAATTCCAAATTGATTCATGATTAGATTCCCTTCATGGTTTTTCGAAATCACACACTCCAAATGTGGTCTGGCTGGGTCACTGATTCGGGTCATTGGAACAGGCTGGCACGTGTAAGCAAATGCCTTTCCCCCTTATAAATATAACATAACTTTTTTGGGAGTATTTATTTTCATATGACATGTGGATAATATGTGTATTATGACAATAAAAGCAGTTGGTAAATTTGTCAATGTATTACTCAACACATAACCATTGCTTATTTATGGTAGAGCGTTAATTCAGGTAAATACTCTGTTCAGCAATAATCAACCAAATCCAAATTTAGTCAACCTTGGAAACAATCTTGTTTCATGGCTCCTCCTCATACAAACACTTCCATACCGAGAACACAAAAAAAAGCTAAGGAGGAAGAGAGAGATCATGATCTGAGGTTAACCATTCCACAACCTGGTCATGATCTATCCCCTCCACATTTTTTCACACAATCTACACCATCATCATTCTCTTGAATATGGATTCATTGATGACCTTTCCAAGTCTCATGATCTACGCGGTCCTCGAATGGATCATGATCTGCCTACTCTTCGTTGACGGCCTACTCGCCTTCATCTCCAATGAATTCGCCAAGTTGTTCGGCCTTCGAATCCCCTGCTTGCTCTGCACGAGGATCGACCACATCCTCGTCCAACGGGATTCCACCTTCTACTACAACGATTCCATCTGTGACTCCCACAAGAAGCACATATCCTCCCTTGCCTATTGTCACGCGCACAACAAACTCTCCGATGTTCGAACAATGTGCCAACGTTGCCTCGTCCCCTTCGGCTCCGACTGCGATAAGTACAAGTCTGTTGTCGGGATTTTGCACAAGGACATCGATCGCCTCATGGAGAAGAGGGAAGATGGAGATGGAGGCTGTGTTCCTTGGTGCTCGTGTTGTGGGGAGCCGGTGAAGTTGAAGTCGTCGATGAAATACATAAGGAACTTGTCGATGAAGTCTCCTGCCCCGTCTCCGCGCGTGTCTTGGCTGGCGGGAAGAAACGAAGACCTGCGCTCGATAGAGACACCTCGCACTAGGTATGCGGAGCTCAAGTTCGCAGCTGACGGCGAATCGGAGTTTCCTCAGGATGATGCTTTGAGTGTATATAGTCAAGGTGAGAGTTGTTTTTGATTGTTTTTTTCTTCAACGTGTAATTAGAGATGTCAATAAGGGTCGGCCCTTACGATTCTGTGTACTCTGTAGGAGGTAGAGAAGATATGAAAGCTGCAACAATGCAAATGCTACAAGAATCGGAAGACATGAACGAAGATGTTAACAGAACCCCAAGCTTCACAAGTAGAAACAGGTACTTTGGAGGTCAATTCGATTCGGCTCAAGACGGCAGCAGTCCTAGGTGGTTAAACCGGAGCTTCAAAAAACCACCACCGGAGAAAGGCGACTTCCTTTTCGACCCTAACGACGTAAGCCCTCTGAACGAGGTCGATAGTGACATCTTGAACCATCTCAAGAAACAAGTTCATCTGGATCACAAGTCTCTAATGGGGATGTACATGGAACTGGACAAAGAAAGGAGTGCAGCAGCTGTTGCTGCCAACAATGCAATGGCCATGATTACTCGAATACAAGCAGAAAAAGCAGCCGTACAAATGGAGGCTTTGCAGTACCAGAGAATGATGGAAGAGCAGGCTGAGTACGACGAAGAAGCCATGCAAGCTATGAGAGAGATGATCATGAAGAAGGATGAGGATATCCAGGCCTTGGAGTCTGAACTTGAGATTTATCGAGAGAAATACGGGCCAATTATGAAGGTTGGTAGTGATATTTGTGAGGTTGATGCTGATGATGATTTCCCGGAGATAAGAAGTGAGAGATCGGATGTTGATAGCTCGAATGGAGGTGATCAGAAGGAAATCGAGTATCCTTCGAATAGAGATGATCAGAAGGAAATCGAGTATCCTTCTGAACACCCGTTCGATTTTGAGGGAGAGAGGTCTTATATTCTCCGTCTTCTGAATGATCTAGAGAAGAAGATTAGTACAGATGCAGTAATTGATTGTGCAATCAAGAATGAAGCCGAAGACAGAGGTAGTAACGGTTAGTTGTTTAAAAAGCACTAAAAAATGAAATTTATCCTTATCGACATTCAGAGGTTGCAAAACCAAAAGGCCCGAAAGCCTTGTCTTTGGGCCCTCTGGATGTCGATAAAGATAAACAAGGGTATCTCAGTCCGTTCAACGAAAAAGTGGTTACGTTTCCGTAGCTATTTTTCACTTTTCTCTCATTCAAATGGCTTATGTTGGATTTTTGCACCTCTCTTTTAATTATTTTTTGTTTACATTTTTCACTTTACCAACAATGCTTTTTGTAGTAGGAAATGAAAATAAGGTTATTCTTACAAGAGAAGTATCCATGATTAAGGAGAGGTTGAGAGTGGTTGAAGCGGATAGTGGCTTCCTAAAGCATGCTGCAATGACCGCGCAAATCGGGGGAGAAGGGACTAAGCTCTTGGCTGAGATAGCTGAGCATCTTCGGATGATTAGACAAACCCTCAAATCACCCTCAGACGACATAGATGCGTGACATTTTGGTCTTCAGGTAGTTGGCTTTTCTCATGGTTGTTAAGAGAACTTGTCATCCATATGATTATTTACTCAAATTCAAGAATCTTACAGTTTGATGCCATTGTTAGGCCGTATAGATTCTTGCACAAGAAACACGAGCAAGAAGACCATGGATGTCTCAGTAAGAAGCTAGCTTTTCATAGAGATGAAGAGAGCTGCAATCTTTCAATTGATGTGCTGAATAGTCACTCTGTCAGATCAATCAAGTTATAGATAGAGACGACGCAGACGCAAGTGTAAATCTTGGAGCTGCAGATTAGCATTGTAGTAGCTATAGAACACCGGAAAAGGCTTGTCCTTTAATGTACATCACTAACAGATCCATTTTCTGTTAGTTTGTTTGCATTTGTCTCCTAATGTCCCGCCTTATTTCAGTTGCTTCCTAAGCTTCAGGTCCCCGACTAGGTGCTGGGCCCCAGTTTGCTTCCCGACTAGCATCTGATGCCTTTTTACGGCATTGGAAAGAGGCACGTCTTATGATTAAGACTCTGAAAGTAAAAAAGGGATTGCCATTTTGCTTGCATGAGATTTTATCTTATTTTGATGAATCTCAAGTTAAGTGTTTTAAAAGACATTTCAATAAATAAAGGAAAGAAGTCCCACTGGCCTTAAATCTTACCAAGTCCATGAAATAAACCTAATCTCATCTCATCAGTTTTATCTAATTAGATGGATGAAAAGCCAACCAGAAACGTCAAACTCTAATATGTCAACTTCATTATTTAACTTATTGGTTTGCTATTGACTAATTCTCTCAATCTGCGTTGCTTTCATTAAAGTTTTATATATGAATCACTTAAATTCACAGTTTTCATCCATTAAAATTTTGGAATTCTCATACATATGTCAGCTTACAACTGATTCTGACTCGATCCCGTTGAGGTCATTCCTTACTTTCTCCATTGACTTCTTGATTAAGACTCACCAAACATGGCCTGTAAAACAGTCGAAAACTGTCCTATAATAGACGAACAGTTCGATTACTTCACAAATCAGTTGTTTCATGGCTATCCTTGTACTCTATACAACACTTGTACTACTACTCTTCCCGTTGCCATGCCACTCTGCAGATCCTGACCCCTTGCAGGACTTCTGCATTGCTGATTTACAAGGTTCGTTATCCGTGAACGGCTTCCCCTGCAAACCGGCCTCAAACGTAACCTCAGACGACTTTTTCTTTGATGGGCTTGCGCAGGAGGGCAAAACAGACAATCCCTTTGGAAGCAGTGTGGCTCAAGGCAATGTTCTTGCATTTCCAGGGCTGAACACTCTAGGTATCTCTATGAACAGAGTTGATTTGGCGCCCGGAGGGCTGAATCCTCCTCATTCACATCCCCGGGCCACAGAATCAGGCGTAGTCGTACAAGGGAAGCTTCTTGTGGGGTTTATTACAACGGGGAACGTGTTTTACGCGAAGAATTTGACAGCTGGAGAGATGTTTGTGATTCCAAGGGGACTAGTTCATTTTCAGATGAATATTGGACAGGAGAAGGCACTGATTTTCACTGCTTTTAATAGCCATTTACCTGGTGCCGTTGTTGTTTCATCGAATCTGTTTGGATCAAGGCCTAATTCTGTTCCTGATGATGTTCTTGCAAAAGCTTTTCTAGTGGACAAAACTGTCATTGATGAAATCAAGTCCAAGTTTGGTGGTTGAAAAACTGTTGTTAATTTGTATTCACTTTTCTAAGAACTATATCTGGTCTGTTTTCTGTGTTTTCGTTGTCTATTTTACCTGCAAGAAAGTGACTTCTTGGTTTAAGTAAATGTAGGTAAATGATGATTTCAAGCAGATACTGTTACATCCTCTCTCGCTTTGTCTCTCATGCAACTAAGTTCTAACAAGTTAGCCATCACTACAATAAAAGAGAGTTACTTGGAAAAAGACAATATTATCTTAAGCGTTTCAATTTGGTTCTTCTATCCCTAATATAAACTGCTGGAATTGCATTAAGATATCTAGTTTCACATACATAAATTTTTAGTTGTTGAGCATTAATATGTTGACCAATATGCTTTCTTTTTTGGGTCAGTTGAATTCTGGTACTTTATTGCAAAATTAATTTTGAAAGTTATACTATCTCTGTCTCGCTCAGATTTGCACGTAGGGACGGGCACGGAGGTTAAGAAAAAACCGTTTTATGCTTTTTGATTGACTTTTTTAAAGGTGAAGATTATTTGGGAAATTTCTTTTTTAAGGATTGTGCAAATCTGAGTGGGACGGAGGGAGTAGTAATTAGAAATTAATCATCTAAGTGCATCCTCAGCAGGGTAGCAGGGATTGTTTTGTGTTTGAATTTTGCTTGGGTAATAACCTTATCTTCCTAACTTAAAAAGTATGGGTGTTTTTTACAAAATAATGTAGTGTCCAAAATACTCTTCTATGAGGAAATGAACAAGGACAATTACGTAATTTACCATATTTTTAATATGTATTTAATGCAAAAAATTAATAATATCATCCCCTAAGTTTTATGTTGTTTATTTGTATTGTTTTTAAATCTAAAACTTCTAATCAAATGCAGTAAGTTTATATTTTATTTTTTAGATATGGAATTAATTAAACTTGTGTAATGTAGTATAAAATTTATAATTTATTAAATTTTCATAATATATATTTAGCTGTAATGCATTGTTTGACATGAAAATTTTAAAAAAAAAATTATATGCAAATTCAATATATCATGTGGAGTAAATTGGAAGAAAACTACAATAAGATCATGGATATAAGTTTTAGGATATATTACAAGGTAATTCTAATATAATATTTCTGACGAAAAAACATATGCTTACGATGCAAAGAAAAAATATCATGCATTATGTTTTTATGCTAAATAATAAAAATTAGTTTTAAGATAAGCAGCTGGTAAAACATTCGTAAAAATTAGAATAAGAGAATTATTATCTAAAATTTGTATTCCTATCAAACGACGATTTTATCCAATGACATTTCACGCCGTATATTTTAGAATTATTTCAATTTTAATTTTTAGCATATCTTTTTTTATCACATATATAATATCGGTAAAAAATGTGAATATGAATAATCATGTAGAAAAAAATTAAAAAGGTTGTATGCGATTTACAAACTAATTTAAAATCACAGAATATCTTAACAAAGTAATGAGAATAAATTATAGAGTTATCTTATAAAGTAAATATTATATATATATATATATTATATATATATATATATATATATATATATATATATATATAAGAGTACTCTTCAACCCGTTATTCATAACTATATTTCATTACTAATTTAAATAACTTTTTGTAACATATTCCCTGGATCAAAATATATTATTTAACTGTGCAAATAATGCATGACTTATTTACATACCCAATCTTTATTTATATTTCTAAAAGTGAAATTTCAAACTCAAGTGAGAATATTCTTGATGTATATTTTTTTATAATAAGTACTCCCTCCATCCCAGTTAACTTGTCACAGTTGACCGGACACGGATGTTAAGAAAAAACAGATTTTGCTTTTTCTTTGACTCTTTTAAAGGTGGAGATTGAACGTGGAGATTTTGAGGGTGGAGATTGTGAGAGAAATTTCATTTTTAAGGGTGTGCAAAGTTAAGTGGGACTGATCGAAATGAAAGTGTGACAAGTTAGCTGGGACGGAGGGAGTAATATTGATAACTAAGTTCTACTTATCTACTTCCTCTTACCATGTGAATAGGAATTGTTAACAATAAATTAGACAAAAGTCAGTTCAAATGACTAGCTAACTCTTGTTAACAGAGTTGATTTTACTTAGAGAGGAAGTTAGAAGTTTGAAATCTTCCCTAATTATACTTTTTAATTTCTACAAAGCTCAAAATTTAGAAGAGATAATAAATTTAGAAAGTAAAGTAATTTAGCTCGATCTTTGTGAAACTTCTTTATTGATTCATGATAAAACAATGCGTACTATATTTTCATTTGATATACAACTCAATAATAAAGTTAACGAACACTATCTATAATTATTGATATATAATTACTTGAAAAGTATTAGTTCACGATTTCAAGTAACATATATTTGAAAACAGAGATATAATTCACATTCTCATGTATATATATTTGATATATAATATATATTTTGCATTACAAGAATGAGATAATTTGAAATATATGTATATATTTTATATATATTTTGCATTTACATTAAATAACCTTTAGTTTAAAGGTGATGTGGTACAACTTATATGATTGTTAATGAGATAATTTGAAATATATATATATATATATATAGATATATATATATATATATATAGATTTATGGCTCTTCAAATTTTTTTTTTTTATTTTTTTTTTTCAAAATCATTGAAAGAAACAATGGATTGTATACATGAAGTAAGCATATGTGCGATCATTTTATCCTTATACATATCAAAATATATGACAAAACTTTTAACAAAAGTAAAACAAAAAAAAAAAAAAAAAAAAAAAAAAGCAAAAAAGACTAACATATACTCCTCCATCCCCAAAAAAGAGTTATTGTTGAGAGAAGTATAACTTTTTAATATTTTTGTCAATTAGATGAATGTACTACTTTCTATAACTGTGAACTCTGATTAGTTCGAATTTATATTCTTTTATCGACTTATTCAAGAATATTGACTTATTTATAAAATTGAAATTTTAATACATACATTGACTAATAAAACAATACATGGACATCTTGAAAACTGGACTGTTTTTTCAAGACACTCCACAAATTTTAAAAACAATATTTTCTTAAATTTATGGAACAAATGAGGTTATTATAAACAATATCATTATTGTTTCACTTTTGTTAAAAAAATCTGTTTGAATTTAATTTTCACTTACTGTATTTCTGTTTATTAAAATCAAGCATTTAAAGTATTCAATCATATTATACAATACATTGGTACAAGATCCATATATATTAAGGAGTATATATTTTTAATCATTAGAAACTTATGAAATAAGAAGTATTTTTTATCCTGACATATATACTATATAATTTTATAAGATTATTTAAAATAAAAAACGTATTAGTAACTTTGAGTTAATTATATATATCACGTGCAACGCATGTGTCTCTAACTAGTAACAATAGAATAGCCAATCGGGCATGTTTTGTCGTAGTATTTCAAACTTTGGGTGGTTTGTCTTGTCTAATTTATGAACACCAAGGAGTTCTATTTTGCTATTCTATACAACATGGTTGTTTTAAACGGTTTTGATTGTAATTGTTTGGAAAATTTGTGTTTTTTATGTTGTTACTGTAGAAGCAGGGAATACATAGAGTTGAATGGTTTATGGTATTTTGGACTTAATATGATCGACTACTGATTGCTGAGGTTATGGGGTTGATGTTGGTCGGAAACTGGATTTGATTTTTATGGTGCACAATATCTGAAGTTGTATTAATTTTTATTGTAAGTTCTGGAAGCAGATGCCTAATTCAGTGGAGTAACATTGGCTTAGAAATGCAGTTCAGCACATGAAATTTGTCCTTTCCTATTGTTAAGTGGAAGTTAATCTTTGTTTAAACCTGTGTGCCAACTAGTTTATTGTCAGAAAATTCGATATATTAACTCAACATTTAGCCAACCATGTCAACTTTCCTCTATGTTTTGGTAGATATGGCTACTAATTTGAAGATCATTTTATTGATTTTATTTGTCTTGGAAGTAAATATGATTGTATCTATCTACTGATTCAGGGCTGTGCTGACAAAAGGTGTCTCAACTGTCTAAAGATGGAAGGGTGTTGTAACCTCGGGGATATTGCATTTTCTTCGACATTTTCTATCTGAACCTGTACTTAAGGAACAGGTTCACCAATTCCTTATCTAACGTCAGTAGTACCATCTATTTGATTTAAACCGGCTTCTCTGTGCATTGTCATGTGTTATCTTCTAACAGGTTTTGCCCTTTATTTGGAATTCATTCTCATTCAACAGCAACTGGTTACGAAGCAAACATTCTACACTCAGAAAGAGGATTGCGGATTTTGGATAGGAATTCTTGGGTTGTTCAATAAATCGTTTCTTTTCTGGTTTCAACTCGCTGCTTTCTAGTTCTAGCTCAACATCACCAGCATCCTCTCGAAAGTCATTGTATAGCCTCAGCATTTTCATCTTACAGTATGAACCAGTCGGCTTCTTTGAGATAGAACATTCCTGCTTGAGATGATGGATGTTAAAAACAACGAGCTTTCGTCGCCTATTTTTTTTCTTGATCAATGAGCTCGGCCTATGAATAACATATTATTTGTTAAAATTTGTTAATATTTTGGGAGAATGAAGATGGTGGGAAAATGATGGCCTTCTATTGTTTTACTTTCATTTATAATGAGTGTTTGCATTTGGTTTTAAAAATCCATTTTGGGATTAAGAAAATCCACCAAAGGTGATGCTTTCACCTGCTTTTGGCTTAACAAAGTTGCTTTAAACCCAAAAGCTAGAAGCATGTCAAGCTGCTTTTTTATTTTTTGTAATTTTTATGAATTTGCCCCTGTTCTCCACAATTTTTGCACCTCTTAGAGGAGAGCTTTGATTATTTGCTAGAGAGATTAGAGAGTGAGGGTAGAGAGAGAATGAGTGGGGGAGAGGAATAGATGTGAGGAAAAAACAGAGAGGAGGAGTAAGGAGGGGTATGGAGCCGTCAACTTCAACAAGAGAGATCCTAAGTACAGACATTTAGAATCATCATTTAGAATAGAGCAGAAGATTTACATAATACGGATTCTCGATAATGGAGCAACACTGCGAATCATCGAGAGATCAAGGCAGGCTGGTATCTACTTGACATGGATTTAGGAGGAGCGTGGTGGCTCAGGCAGACTTTGGAGGAAGGGCTCAGGGTGGCTTCTGGCAGGACATGACCCAGAAGATACAGAGGTAGCAACTATGTTATGTTGTATCATCTTCGGAGAAATAACAGGGGGTCTTTCTTGGAGATATTGAAAATAGCAGGAAACCAGGCTAGGAACAACATCAAAATTCCAGTAGGACAGAAGCAGAACGGGTGGGAGGTTATGGAAAGACATTTGGGGGATATTCTATCTCCTAAAAAAGGGTCGTTGTCGAGAGAGTATGTGCCAAATCCACCGGCAGTGGTCAGGAAGGGAGAATCGTCCAGTAACAACGGAGCAGGGGTTTGGGGAACTAGGAGTTTTGCGGAGGTAGTCGGTGCTGAATCTCGAAAAGACTGGGATTCAGCTATTATCGTTACGAGGATGTCGGGCCGAGGTTTCATGGGGGGATATTAAGAGAGCGATGAAGGAAATCCTTAAGAAGCACGTCAATCTTTATCCATTTCATGACAATAAGGCTATTTGGTGGGCGCAAGACTTACAGGAGGCGGAGGAGTTGACAGAAGGAAGGCGTTGGTTTCTAGACAATAGAATCACGGTGGGTGTGGAGAGATGGAGTCTGGCGTCCAACAGGGACGGTGGAGCCTTTGAATGCAGGAATAATTGGATTGCTATTGACGGGCTTCCTTTCGATCGTTGGAACTAGGAAACGCTCAAGATCATCGGTGAGAAGTGTGGTGGTCTCCTTCAGATACATAAGAGTACCTTAGATCTTGACGATCTCAGTCACGCATACATCCAAGTAAGAGGTCCCAAGAATGGTCTTCAGAATCATAAAATTTTGATTACGATTAGGGAAGAGGAGGTGGAGATCGTGCTGAATCCGACTACGGAACCGGGAAGAACGATGAGAGCGGTGACAGAGTGGCGACCAAGAATTCCAGCGAAGGGGGTAGTCAGACACGAGTCCGGCAGGAGCGTGGAGATCGAATAGTCAGGGAGGAACTATGGTTCAAATATCGAGGAAAGTTCCCTGGGGAATAGGAACGGGTATGTGGAGGTTGGCGGCGCATCCAGTTTTATTGCGTCCCAAGAAATCACGTTGAAGGAAAAGGACTTACCTGATAAGAGCAGTAGTGACGGACGAGCGCTTATCTCAATTAGGGATGGGTTCGGGCCTAAGGCCTCTAACGGGGGTGTAAGTCAAAATGTGAACTGGGCTAGGGTTTCTAACTATGGGCCTAGTAATAAATGGAGTGGGCTGTTATTTTCCAATTTTAATCTTAGTAGGCTTGTTGTGGGGCAGGGGGATTTTGAAGTGGGCCTAAATCGGATGGGCCTCTTTCTAAAGTCCACTAAAATTACAACTTTTTTTAATCCCAAACCAATAAGTTCTTTTCAAAGAGAGCCCATTAATAGGTTTATATTGGAAGAGCAGTACGATACGCAAGGTATCCAGATTGCTGAGGGCTGCTCACTTATGCGGGAAAATATCACCAGTTTGAGAGATAAAGAGACGATGGAGGGAGAAATTGTGGCTCAAAGCAGCGAAACACCAAGGAACTCTCCGAGCAGCATTAAAGATAAAGGGAACCAGGACGAAACGCAGTCGAATAGCGTGAGCAGGAGATTCGGGAAATCATACTCATCCAGGAAATTAGGGGGAAAGACACGGGCAAACCTTGAAGGTCTTCTTCAGGACTGTGCAAAGGAACTATCATTGTTTGTAGAAGACGATGATGAACATGGGAAGGTGGGGGCAGACTTATATGTATCTGACGACGTGGAGGAGAGTGTTTTGCATTTGCTGGAGGATAGTGACGAGGATGATTCTACGGACAGCGAGGGAGAATTTCTAGAGGTGGCACCCTGCTGAGGGCGCTTCCGAGGAGGGGCTTGACGATATTCGAGATCTTTTTTTGCTTAATAATCAGATGTCACCTAACTCTTCTCCATCAACCTGTTTTAACTTTGAATTTATTTTAGATAAGGAATCCTCTAATCCCTCTTTAATCTCTGCATCCTGTTGCTTTCCTTGTGGCACTAATCTGGGGTTGGGGGAGGTGAGTGGTGTGAGACGGGGAGGG
Organism: Ajuga chamaepitys; assembly: GCA_958295605.1. NCBI lineage: Eukaryota > Viridiplantae > Streptophyta > Magnoliopsida > Lamiales > Lamiaceae > Ajuga > Ajuga chamaepitys. Next base: position 54,454,387 of record OY282502.1, on the reverse strand, counting down.
GAGATTTTGGCTTTGGCTTTGTAGGATCTTCCGCCTCAGCTGCCACCGTCCCATCTTTCGGATGGAAGTATGAATCCTATAGACTCAGAAGAGAAGACTGACCTAGGAGCGCTTGGAAATGCAATCAAGCAGGGACTGAAAGGTGGGGAATCATATGCCTTTAGTGAGGAAGAATGTTTGGATCTGCTACGCATTGAGAAAGTAGAACTGCAAGGTGAGGATAGTAGGAAAGGCGGGTTGCATCGCAAGAAGAAGAATGGAAATCGGGAGCTCAAAGGCCTTAAATGCAACATTGATTACGAAAGGGCTGCAACGAGAAGGGGGAGTCAGAATTTTCCCAAATGAAGATTATGTTGTGGAATATTCGGGGGAGTGGGTCAGCAAGAAGGAGGAGTATCATCAAGGGGGTTATTCGCAAGGAGAAACCTGACATTGTTGCACTTCAAGAAATCAAGAGGGAGAAAGTGGATAGAAGCTTCATTGGCAGTCTTTGGAAATCCAGATTTGTGGAATGGACCACTTTACCGACAGAAGAGAGAGCTGGAGGGATTTTAGTTATTTGGGATTCTCGGGGAGTAAAGGTAAAGGATTGCTTGGTGGGGGAATTCTCGGTGTCGATCAAGGTTCAGAGTGGGAACAACTTAGAATGGTGGTTCACAGCGGTGTATGGGCCAAGTAAAGTCCGATACAGATCTGATAATTGGGACGAAATTGCTGGTTTAAGCGTTATGTGCAGACCTAATTGGTGTCTGGGAGGCGATTTTAATGTGGTAAGGTTCCCGGGTGAAAAATTTCCGAATCAGAATATGACATCAAGCATGCAGAATTTCGATGCTCTTATATCAGAGTTGGAACTCCATGACTTACCCTTGCTCAATGCTACTTTTACATGGTCAAACATGAGGGGTCACCCGATTTGCTGCAGATTGGACAGATTCCTCGTTTCAACAGGGTGGCTGGAGCAATTTTCGTTCGCAAAGCATGAGGCTTTGCCCAGATTGACGTCGGATCATATGCCGATTATTGTGGATACAAGCTCCATCAAATGGGGGACCGACCCCTTTTAAATTTGAGAATGTTTGGCTCCAACATAAAGATTTCAAGAACCGTTTCAAGGTTTTGTGGGAGGAGGAACATCATGAGGGGTGGCCAGGTTTTGTGTTCATGTCCAAATTAAGAGGTTTGAAGCAGAAATTGAAGGCTTGGAACAAAGAGGTGTTCAGTCACGCGGATGTTAAGAAGGCTGATTTAATTAGGCGGGTTCACGAGCTCGACATTGTAAAGGGACTGTGGAGTGGACGGATGGGAAAGCAGTGGAGAGGAAAAATTGCAAGACAGCGATTGAAGAGCTCGAGGTTTGCAAGGAACGAATCATGAGGCAGAAATTAAAGGCTCGGTGGGTGATGGAAGGGGATGCCAATTCCAAGTTTTTCCATTCGAGTTTGTCCCATAGGAGAGCTAGAAACACGATTACGAAGCTTGAGAAGGAAGATGGCTCAGTTCTAGCGGATCCCGACTCCATCGAGGGAGAACTTTTAAGGTTCTTCTCCGAACTCTATACAAAGGATGCAACTTGTGGATTGGGGATCTGGGGTCTCTCTTGGCAGCCCATCTCAGAGGCAATTAGTGAATCCTTGGAACGTCCTTTTTCGGGTGAGGAGATTGAGAGAGCTGTGATGAAGTGCGATGAAAATAAGGCTCTGGGGCCGGATGGGTTTTCTTTTGCAATTTATAAAGAGTGTTGGTCTAATCAAGCAGGACTTATTTAGAGTTTTTGAGGATTTCCATGAGAAAGGGATCATAAATGGGGTCACAAATGAGACATATGTTTGCCTTATTCCCAAAAAAGAAGCCTCGGTCAAGATTAAAGATTTCAGGCCCATTAGTCTTACGACTAGCCTTTACAGAATCATTGCCAAAGTCCTTGCAAGTAGGATGAGGGAAGTGATGGGTTTGACGATTGATGAATCTCAGAATGCCTTTATGGAGGGGAGGAACATCTTAGATTCGGTCTTAGTGGCTAGCGAGGTCGTTGAGGACTATAGGATTAGGGGTAAGAAAGGGTTAGTGTTTAAGATCGACTTTGCCAAAGCTTATGATCATGTGGATTGGGGTTTCTTGGATTTTGTTTTGAGAGAAAAGGGGTTTGGGTAGAAATGGAGAATGTGGATGAGGGGTTGCCTTAAGAATGTGAGTTATTCTATTATGATTAACGGTCGACCAAGGGGTAAGCTTTTGGGTACTAGGGGCCTAAGGCAAGGAGACCCGCTCTCTCCTTTCCTTTTTAACATTGTAGCAGATGGGTTGAATAGATTAATGAATAGGGCAAAGGAGGTCGGGTTAGTTAGGGGCTTCATTGTGGGTAAGGAAAAAGTGGAGGTCTCGCACTTGCAGTACATGGATGATACGGTGTTCTTTATTGAAGAGAAAGAGGAGTATCTTAGGTGGGTGGTGTCAATTTTGAATTTGTATGGCAAATTATCGGGACTCAAAATTAACATGGAGAAAGAGTGTTTTATTGGGAATTAACATGGGGGAGGTGGAGATTGGGATTTTGGCAACAAGGGTGGGGTGTGGTGTCGGTTCTTGGACTATAACTTACTTGGGGGGTTCCTTTGGGAGGTAACCCGCTCAAATCGTCAGTTTGGGAGCCAATTTTGTCCAAAGTCTCAAAAAAACTCGCGGGATGGAAGAGAAGTTTCTTATCTAGGGGAGGAAGAGTTACCCTTAATCAATATGTGCTTAATGCTATGCCTACATACTACCTTTCATTGTTTCGTATGCCAAAAAGGTGTAGCTGATATTTTAGAAAAGAAGATGAGAGTTTTCTTATGGGATGGGTCAGAAGAGGACAAACACACGCATCTTGTGTCATGGGATGTTGTTTCGCAGCCTAGGGAACTTAGGGGGTTAGGCCTTGGAGGTCTTGTATTGAGGAATAAATCCTTGTTGGGGAAATGGTGGTGGCGGTTCCCCTTAGAAGAACGTTCGTTATGGCACAAAGTGATTAGAAGCAAGTATGGGTTACAAGAGAACAAGTGGGATGCTGGACTTGCATTGAGGACTATATTCCGAAGCCCCTGGAAGTTCATCTCACGAGTCTATTAGGATTTCATACGGCTGGTGGATGTTGAGGTGAGAAGTGGCAATAAAGTCTGGTTCTAGGAAGATCCGTGGTTGGGTGATTCTGCTTTATCCAGGTTGTATCCTTCACTCTTCAGGTTATCAATCCTTCACAACAAACCCATTATTCCCTTTATTTCCCAGGTACATAATCACCCTCCTCCCTTTCTTGAAATTTTCATTTTCTTAGAAATCTTCAGGAGCATGAAATACCCAGTCTGGCTCAGCTTCTATCCCTTTTGGAGGCTGTCCCAATCGCAGACTCTGGTGATGATATTAGGTTGTGGCGGGCTGACCCCTTACGGACGTTTACATGCAAATCCTTTCTGTTAGCCCTCTATAATAACAATCCTCAGGTTTCTTTTCCTTGGCTTAAGTGTATTTGGAGAGTTCCGATTCCTAAGAAAGTTCAGGTTTTTTTATGGTTGATGGTGTTGGGGAAATTGCCCACCTGTGAGTTTTTGCAAAAACGATTTCCGAATATGTCTTTGTCCCCGAATTTGTGTGTTTTATGCAGGTGCAACCTTGAGAGTATTAACCACCTATTCATTCATTGTCCTTTTTCTCACCACATTTGGTGTCATGCTCTCATGGAGGTTGGATTGCAATGGGTTCCCCCACAAGCTGTTGGGGATTTACTGCGAGTTAACTTGGGAGGCCTTCTCAGCAAAAGGGGTAAAGTTCTATGGAAAATCATCGTATCGGTGATTCTTTGGTCTGTATGGTTAGAGAGGAACGCGAGGATCTTTGATAATAAGGAGGAATCTCTAGAGAAAATTTGGTGTAGGGTGAAATTTAGGGTAGCCTTATGGCCTTCGAGTCTTCCTATGTTTAAGGGTTTTTTGGTATCTGACTTAACTAGGAACTGGACTTATGACTTGTAGAGCGGTATTGTTGATTGTTGAATCTTGTTGTAACTCAGGAGGGATTCCTCATCCCTCCAATTTCTAGTAATATAAATTCTGTTTCTTATAAAAAAAAAAAGATCTTTGATTATTTGCCAAAAAAAAAATATATATGTTATCTTCTAACAACTTTTTCAAGTTTCTCAAAGTTGGAATTTCTTAATCAATTGTGATGTGAAAACATTACTGTATTAAATTGTCTCTTAAGGAATCTTCTATAATATAAAAAAAAATCGTCCAAGTCCCAATTTTTTCCACCTAAATCAATTTCCACTTTCGGTGAAACTCGATAATTTTAGAATATTTCATTCAACTCCCAGATTCCGATCAATCTTATCGCAAATTTTGACAATTTACCATTTCACCTATGTATAAATATAGTAATTAGTTCATAATTAACGTAAAGAGCAAATTAATGGGAAAAAATTGCATTGATGGCATAATATATTTTCCTTAATGATTAGGCGAAAATTTTGGGATCTGATAGCGTATATTGGGGATTTATCATGGAAAACCGCATATACGTGTTATGTTTTGTATCTCCTTTCCTTTAACTTGTTGCATCTTCATATTCCTCCAATATTTTATGTATAATCTTCTTCCCACTTTTTCAAATTTTACACCAATGACTTTTGCCATTGAATTGGACCACGACTAGGAATTCTTCATCACCTTCCTGCCTGAAATGTTAAGGTTATTAGTGGCAGATGGATGTAATGTAAGGTAGACAATAAAAATTGTATAAATTGTAGAGTATATTTAATTTCTCTTATCATCTGTTTAAATATTTATTTTAATATTTTGATAGATAATCCTAGAATCTACTATGTAGTAAGTTGTTTGTCTACTAAGTGATGTTTGCAAATAATTGTATTTTTAAAAAAATGCTTTGAATTGATTTTATTAAAAAGTTAGAATTTAAGCTAGTGTTAATAGCTTTTGATAATTAACTTTTAATTGATTTTCGGAATTTATTTTGGGGTCTATTTCTAAGGTTGCAAACTCTTTTATAAGGGAGAATAGATTTTAAGAAGTGATTTTGAATGTTGAAACAAACTTGCATACACCTTCTAGCTAAGATTGTTATTGTTGCAACGTTAATATTTCTCTAATAAGTGATGCCACTAATATCTACTCATAAGACAATTAAATAAAGATTTTATTACAAAGTACAAACTTTCATAAAATTTCAACTTTAACATGGCTTTTGAATTTAATGAAATAAATCACGAACTTAGCATTATTTTACAATTCGAATCAATACTAACATCGCGGGTGAAAGATTGTCACCTATTTGGCCAATTTTAACATGTTTTATTCCACATCCTCCGAGAAGTCATAAAAAATAGACAATTAGAATGACTAATTTTATCTACACAATTTTTGTCAATATGATGGCAAGATTCCATTTAACAAACCCTTGAAAATGCTAAAACAACAACAATTTTCTTACAATCATTCTAAAATATAATATCTAGGTATATTTTGCAGTTCTTTTAATTGAGAAAAGATGTTTGGGTAAAATTTGGATGAAAGAGTTAGGTAATTTTTGTCAAAAAATTGACCGCGAATCAAATTACAAATTTGTTTGAGGTTGTGACTAATTTTGTGAACTTAAAATATCGTGTTAAAATTGCACTCTTATACTAAAAAAATAAAAAAATAATGATTAATTTTGCAATTGAGCCTTAACTAAACTATCATAATTTTTTTAACAAACAATGATTATATATAATAATGAAATTTACTATTTCTTGGAAAAACTATTTATTCGTAATTTAGATTTAGGACTCCAATAAGTTGCCAGAGTAAGAAGGGTAGTTATATCATATCCGTCTCATAGAAGTCTTTATAGTGATATTACAAATGGTATGATGTTATTTATTTAACAAGTATTTTGTTAACGGAATTTAATATAAAATGAAAATTTGTAATAATTATAAAATTATAAAAAAATTATATACCCCAGTCATGCTACTTCTAATATAGATCATGCTATGCACGATACTAAGTTAGTGATTACGTACGAGGCTTGAAATCCACGTTCTCAAATGAAAATATGATCGAGATAAATCACGGTGAAAAAGTTCTTATTCCCAAATTGTCTCCTATGTTGCCTTTCAATTCAATTTTCAAAGACGATTATCACCGGTGATGGCTTTTGAAGAAACCAATATTTGGATCATGGTATTTGTACTTCGCAGTTTCAAGGGTTACTAACTGTCTGAATGAGAGATTACTATATACAACTATAATAATGGCAGGAACAATAAGACGAAAAGTAATCTTTACAAAGAATTCTTCAAATTATGTGAGCATAATTGTTGTTAAACCAGAAACTCCATTTTAGACACTCACTTTTATCTCTCAATATTGTTCTAATTTAGTCACCATGATGTGTAATGTTAAGTAATTTGAAGTTTTATTTCAGTATTAAAAAATCAATCATTATTTTATTCTCGATTGTAATTCGTTTACTATAAAATATTAATTTTATATTAATTTTATGATTTTATTTCTGACCGTGCAACACACGGGTGCATATCTAGTATGAATAATAAGATTATGGTATTGAAGAATGTATTATTTGCTCTTAATTGCTTTATTTAACGTCTAACATTACAGACAGTGGCATAAGTGAAATTATTCAGAAGTTTCTTCTATAAACCATGTTTATAATGCTGACTGAAACTCAAGTGTTTAAGATTCTTTGTTCTAGTATTTGATCTTGCATGTCTTTTAGCTAGCAAATTTTCACTTATGCTGGAGTTCATGTATCATTATCCTATAACTATTACCACGCTTAGGTGTCAAATGACCTTATAATATACTCCTTCCGTTTAAAAAAAAAGAAAAAAAGAAAAAAAACCATCGCTTTAGACTAGATAAGAAAATTAAAAAAGTGTCGGTTTAGCAAAAAATAACTACAATTCTTCCAATCTTACGTTAAATAACCTACTTAATTTAATTGACTATTTCTTTATTCCACAAAATTTTTTTTTGTTATGTTATAATCAATATAACTAGGTGTCACCTTATAACATTGAAACCATTATGTCGATTATCTTATCACTAAAAGGAGCATAACGATGCACATTTTTAAGTATATTACCTACAAAATATAAAAAAAAAAATATTTTTATCAAAATAATAACTTTACCTTGTAGAATATTGAAATGATTAGTAATTGACATCCTATATCCATTAGAGATTTAGAATACTTAGGTGTCAATTGATCTTATAACATAGAAATATTACTTCGATTACTTATCACTACATGGATATCATATAAGAGATTTTAAAAATATTTTTTTTGTTATGTTTTTCTATTATCGAAAGTATAAATGTATCCTATATGATATTGAAATAGAGATTAACTGACGCCTTACAACTATTAAAGTTCTTAGGTCGCAAATTTTTTTTTGTAATATAAAAATTACAATTTCGATTACCTTATCACTAAAAGGATATCGTATAAGGACTTACTATATAAATTACCTATAAAATATTAATAAAAATACTTTTTTATTCTTAATAAGTGACACCCTGTAACTATTAAAGTATTTAGATGTCAAATGAACCTATAACATTGAAATCATTATTTCGATTACCTTAACAATAAAAGGATATAGTATAATATATGACACTCTTTCCAAAGTAAATTACCTACGGAATATTAAAAAATAATACTTATATATATATATATATATATATTATGTTATTATCAAAATGATAGATTTACTTAGTAATTGACACCATATAACTATTATACTATCTCTGTTCCATTCGAATTTGCACGTAGGACCGGATATGTATATTAAGAAAAAACTGCTTTTGTTTTTCTTTGACTTTTTAAAAGGTGGAGATTGAGGGTGGAATTGTGAGATAAATTTTCTTTTTAAGGTGTGCAAATTTGAGTGGGACGGACTGAAAAAATAAGTATGCAAATCTGAGTGGGATGGAAGTAGTAGTACTTAGGTGTTAAATGACCTTATAATATCGAAATTATTATTTCGATTTCTTTATCACCAAATGGATATGATATAAGGATACCCTTTCTAGGTAAATTAGTTATAAAATTTACAAAAAAAGAAATTATAACCTTTTTTTTAACAAAAGTAAAAATTTAGCTTATAAGATATTGAAATATATAAAAATTGACACTCTACAACTATTATGTTGTGTTTACTTAAGGTTGGAGAAGACTGGAATACTGTAGGCTGAGGGAAATAAAATGGAAAGAGAAGGTTGTGTTAAAATTAATTTGAAATGGTGGGATTATTTTTAAAATTTCAATTTTATTTAAAATAGTTAAAATAATTTATAAAAAATATAAAACAATTAAATTTTAAAATAAATTAATTTTCTAGCTAGAAAATTTAAAAAATTATTAAAATATATTTAAGAATCACAAAATTATTTCTAAAAGTAAAATTTATTTAGAATATCTTAAAACTAAGGCAATGTTTGGTTGGGGTTGGCCCAACCACTCATCAGTTGGGCCAACCCAACCACATGTTTCTTTGGCGGGTTGGGCCAAGCCGATACTATTTTAAACCCTACAAAACTAAACATCACCTATCAACAATCACACACAACATCAATCAATCACAAATTTCAACACTACTTTAATTATTCCCCCAAGCATTAATAACTACCTCCACACATATCATATCACTTTTTACAATTAATAATTAAATCCGGACTCCAACCACAATCCCAGACACTCAACCAAACATCACTCTCTAACACCCCCAGCCACTAACTCCAGCCTCTCCCCCCAGCCCAGCCACCCCAGCCGCAACCATATTCCCTAGAGATATAATCTGATTGGAGAAATAATAGATAGGGAGATGTGAAGTTAGATAGAGTATCTTCTGATGATAACTTGGCTAATCCTTCAACCAACAATTGTGTATAGCAAGGTGCAACAAGCACTTTGAGAGCTTGGCACGTTGGTAGTTGGCTTTAATTCAGTGGGAGTTTATAATTTATATGTCTTAAAAACCTTTCGTTTAAGACATTCATTCTTGATCGCACCATGCCATTTGATTGTCTTTTGAGTTTATGCATTTATTAGAATAATTATTTTGATATAGTATGATTCTAAAATTGCCATAACCGATGATCATCAAGAATGAGATATTGATGATACGCGATGGGTTAGCATGTGGTCTGCATCACATTCTTAGAGAATGTAGTAGGTCTTACAACTACGAGATATTCGATATCTGTGATGGACACATGGGTATTTTGGAGAATATTGGTATACCCTACTATTAAACCATTTGTTTCAGTGTCTGAGGTTTATTAGTGTGTGGAGTATGTAGTGATCCTTTGACGTGAGGTCAATACTCATTTTGTTTGTTAAATGATGAACTTTGACCAAGTACAACGCTTGCCTCCCAAAGGAGGATAAGACGCGTCTTGTGTTGGGTTCATCATGAGGCAAATGAAAATGGTAGTTGAGCCAAGATTGAGATTCATTCCTCGATTGATTTCGAGAGAACACTCATATTTTTCTATATTATTTGACAATAAAGTCATTGACCAATGCAAAAGATGTATTCAATTAAAGTTTGAATATGATCGAATGTGTCATATAATAAAGATGAGAAAAGTGATTGAGCTATTTGGATAGACACATGGCAGATCCTAGGTTCAATCGGGTGGTTCGTGAATGAAGGGATATTACATAAACTTCATATAAATGTTGTTTTACGAATTCACATAAACGTCCTTCATATATCGAGTTCGCTGCATAACGTAGTCTAGGAGTTTTGTGCAGACTTTAATTAGATTATCATCGATAATGAGAGGCATACAGGGTCACACTTTATGTGTATTGCTGTTCCGCTCAAGGGTACAAGGTTAGTGCTTCGAATTATATCTAATGCTAGTCCAAGTGGGAGATTGAAAGATATGGACTAGATTAGGATATGTGGGCTTTATTAATTAATAAGTCAGAGTAATTAATTAATTAAGCAGACATGGATTTTAGGCCCATAAACCTAGGGTTATATAGTACTATATATACATATTCTCTATAGTAGAGAATTAAGGGTTTTATCAGATAAAATTTATAGAAGCACGTAGAATTCAATAAGTGATTTCCAAGCGATCACTTATCGAATGATTCTACAGAGAATTGTTCATGCGACGAACTGCATACGCGTGGATACCTGAAGTGGTGAATTCAGTCACGCCGTTCCTTCCAGTTAAATTACGCAACAAGTAAGTAATCGAACTTTTGCGTAATTATTGCTCAACATTAATTCAGTTATAAATCTAGATCGTGCTTCTCGATTTATTATTCCGCTGCGTACATTAGATGGAATCGAGAAAGCCTAACAATTATTTGTCCTACTACTCATGTTCAACAAGAAATCATGTTATAAAAATCTAAGCAATCTCCAAACTTTATTCTGAAGATAAGTAAATTGAAATTCTCTCTATACTTTAAGCATTTATCCATATCACAATAACAAAACTCAATTTAATTACCCACGAGATATACATCCAATTGACCAAGAGTAAATTACCACATATTCACGCTTTATAGAAACATTCATGAAACTTGATTAACGCCCTCTATATTTTCACAATCTTATAATAAATTAAGTGCCAAATTTAAAATGGTGTAAACTCGTTTTCTAGAAAAGTAATCTAGTAAGGTATACTTATCTCCTTTCTTGTTTACCTATAAGCATCTTGACCAAACACCATTCTCCAAATTCTTCATTTATGGACATTTATTTATTCTATGCAAAACAAAATATTGAAGATTTTCTTTTGATGTAGCAATTATATATCCACATACAAAACTTCATTTTTTGTTAGATTCAATATCAAGAGAGACCACAATTTCTTGTCATACTTAATTCTCCATATGTATGAATCTTGCGGCATATGGGATATCAATATGCATTTAATTAAGCTATAAGAACATATATATTAAAGAGTAAATTGACTATTGCAACAAACATTTAATATTTGTTTTACCAAACATAAAAAACAAAAATATTCATAAGACAGATGCTCTAATCTTTGCTATAAAATTCATTTTAATAAATCAAATTGAAGAAGTAATTCTCACAGATGCTAAAACAATATGCTAACTATGTTTTCAAGTTAAACAATGAGAAAACTATTTAAAGTTAAGTACAAACATATGTACCACAAATTAGAGCCAAAGAAAGAAGATGGTATATTCTAACATATAAAATTCCAAAAATGATTTTTTGGTTTTGCTTTTATTTCACAGTGAAATGATTTATAATAATTTGAATAAATTAAATGTCATTATCATGATGATCAAGATAAATGTTCATGGCAACACATCACTTGATATACCATTTCATATCTTATAATATCAAATCTTCCCATATTAGTGGGCAATCAAGTATGAAGAATGATTTGATTTCAATATTGAGTCAGCATGCACAATATTTCATTTTTTAAACAACAAAATATTAGGCATCATGAATTTTGAAACCTACTTGTCTTCCAAACAATTACAAGACATATTATCATGAATAATAATAAGAGTTAGATGTTTTAAGACACAAAACTAAATTATCAAAGATCAGGAGTGCACTAATATGAAAACAATCTCCTGCAAATTATAAAACATAAACTTCAATTTCAATTTATTGGAGATACAAAAATCATGACACACACATATATATATGAAATTTTAAAGCACTTACAATCTTAACCATAATATAAATAAAACTTGATTCACATCCTTTGACTCAACAATAATGTCAATGGATGCCTTTGTTTTGATTGGTTCAGTCATACACTTCACGAAAACTTTATGGTTTCTTCTGAGGCATTTTTAACTTTGGGACTTTATAAATTCTTGAGAATGTAGGAATTTAGGAAATAATATGTTGAAGAAAAAGGAAAACTTCTAAGGCGTGTTATAAGAACAACATCCTAAAGAATTTACTTGAGCAATCCCTAAGATACAACATAACTTCTAGCTTATGTTAGGGGCAGGGATCAACAAATGTATGATTTAGACCCATCAATATTGTTTATGTACAAAGTAACAAAAATATAAGAGGATACTAGTATATGTTATTTGGAAAAACACCTGCCTCACTTTGTACAGCCAAATAGTACACACATACATGTATATATATATATATATATATGCTAAAAAAATAATGATTTAATAAAGACGATTAATTATTAATATTAATAAAATTTATTGCAGGCCTAAGTAAGGAATAATGTTAAGGAAGTTACATGTGTTATAATAAGTTCTAATAATAAAAATAGTAATAATATCATTAAATAATAATGAGTTGGGGCAATTAATACAACATAATAATTTAATAATTTTATATATTTTCTTTGAAATATAATTTCTTAAATAGATTATAATTAAAAATATCGACCACCTGAGAATTTTTTCAAGTAGATATCTATGGTGGGCTAACCCGTAAGCAAGAACCGGTGTCACCACTCGGTGGTTCATACGGCGCGTCAACCGGCCCACCTGTGGTCTCGATGACCTGGGGCAACCCGACCCAAGTAGAAGCATGTGCGTGTATCACATGATATTTTTGTTTTCAGTATATGTTATTGGTCAACAGATTCAATTGCAAGAGTTTGTTATTCTGTTTTACCTGATAATTATAGTCATTTATGAGAAGTTTCATTGAAACTAACAATCTATCATATATCTTGCAGGAAAATAATGAGATTTTTTTATAAGAATCGAAAAATAATGAGATTTTATGGAATTTCAACGAAGATTGGATTTTATGCAGCAAAAAGAAAAGGTTATTTTGTTTGGTGGAATTTTACACTTACATATATGCATTTTGATTTGATAATGGTCAAAATCCAGCAACATGAAAAGAAGAAAACCAAATAACCATTTCTTCAGTGAAACAGTAGTCTTGCTGCCTTGTCACCTCCATCGAAAACCTGCAAATGGGGCACGTGTTCTTGAAATGCGGCACAGCCAGCCACGTTTCGACGCATACTTTGTGAAACTCATGGTGACATGGCAGCACCCGAGTGTCCGTTTCGCCCTTCAAGCTCCACAAGCACACCGCGCACTCGGCTGCTGCCTCACCAACCTTGTTTGGAAACAACAAACTAGTGAGAATGGATGAGATTATGTTCTTCAAACCCATTGAAGATCAATTGCATGCCCAACTAATTCATTTCATAATAATATTGTGTAGCTAGTAAATGGTCGATTTCATGTGAAGCCAATTTTGCGTGGGTTGGAAGTGAGATGGTGGTTGAGGTAAATAGAATAGGATTTGAGTGTTCAACACAAATTTGTTGCACCTACAATTACAAATCAGGGACCAAACATGCCTTTATTATTTATACCATCATATAAAAACGATTATTGTTACCCAATTCTAACTTTTTTATTTTTGTACAACATTTCAAATTCTTGTTATATGTAACTTATTCGTGAAATTGTTATTTTAACTAATAAAAGAGCCTTTTGTTCCTAACAAATAATGATTTTGAAATATAACTTTTTACGGAACGGAGTAATTGGTGATACTCGGGGAATATTTTTTTTTTTTCGTCCTCAATTTACCATTTGATTTATTTGTAATGGGCATAACTAATCCAGTCCCTATCATTGAATCTTGTTACAACTTGCTTTATAGAAACTGTACAGTACTAACCATAGTATCGGAAAGGCCATAAAGAACCAAACTATTTATAAATTGTAGGTTTCATAAAAGAATATATTTATAAATATTTGTTCAAATGATTTCAGCTCAATTAATTAAGAATTATAAATAATCTGCAACTAATCTCTTACATACTAAAACAGAAATCACTTGGACAAGTGTCATTCTTTTAAAATTTTGGGACAAGTGTCATTTTCTTAGAATTTTATGAATAAAAACTATTTTTAATATTTAAATATTCAAATTCTGTAATTCAGATTTTGTCATAATTTGCATAATCTACCTCAAGTTTGATATATTTTTAGTTATAAAATTTTAAATGATTTATTAATTCAAATTTTATTTCTAATATCTCACATTTATATAACATAAATTAGTTTATCAAAAAGTGGATAGTTAAAGATTGATATCATGGGAGTGTGATTAAAAAAACTATCTTTATCATATCATAACATTTTTATATTTTTTATTTTAACTATAAAACCTTAGATATTTAAGGAATTCTTGAAAAGGGTTAGGATATGCAAATACTCTATATTTGTAACTGTATTTATTTTTCTTTATTTATAGTTTACTAGATGTCCACCCGTGCGATGCACAGGTTAGACTTGTTTTTGTACATAAATTCAATAGCATGTAAAGTTGTGATATTGATAACATTTAATATATATATATATATATAATATGACTGTTATTGATATAATATAGTTAATAAATACGAATCTTAATGAAATGTAAATGAGACAATGTACAAAGTAAAAGAGTTGTTTGAAATTTGAAGTATTTGCACGCTTCATACAATGAAAAATTACAAATTTCTAAAAACTTCCCTATACACAACGTTCACAGTTGTGTTGATATGTTTTTTGTCATCATCACAAATTAAAACTTTCAAACCTTTTCTATTTGTGACTCGTGAAAAAGCAACATATAGCTGACCATGACTAAAAACAGGCTTTCGCAAAAAAAGACCAACATTAGTTAATGATTGACCTTGACTTTTGTTTATGGTCATGGCATAGGAAACTGTGATAGGAAATTGACGTCTCTGAAATTTGAATGGTACTTTTGAATCAGACGGGGACATCGATAACCTCGGGATCAACACCAATTGTCCTGCACTTGATCCAGTCATTATCTTCGCTTGAAGCACATGATCTCCAAGTTTAGTAAGTAGCAATCTTGTACCATTACACAATCCACGACTGTAGTCAATGTTCCTCAATAACATCACAGGAGTACCTACCTTCAAATGTAATTCATGATTTGGAAGTCCAGAACACTTTATTCCATTTAGGAATTCAGGAGTATGCACATTTGTACTTACGTCAATTGTCATGTCAGACTGGCTTACGCTATCGGAGCTAAAATATGGACGACTATCTCCAGTATTTTTCTCAATTATGTACTGGTTAATGGAGTCCACAACATCTAAAGTTGGCGCAAGTATAGCTCTTTGTTGTAGATACTCAGGGTCATGTATTCTTTCAGATAGGTTAGGATACGTACTTTCGACTATTGTTGCAATTGGATCCCGACCATTCTCAAGCAATATATCATCAGGAATTTGTATAACCGATGAACCATCATTTCCTTCTCCAATAGTTCCATTTCCAATATCTTGTAACCACTCTGAAAATTCAGCTAATGATGAAGCCTCGCTTTCTGAGCCGACAGATTGCAATCTCATATTCTTTGTCAAACGGAGAACTTCGCAAGAATCCCATATGTAAGATGCATTAATAGTTGCATTGACAATATCTTGTCTTCGTCCTTTTGGTATAACTGGTAGTATCTGACGAAAATCTCCTCCGAATACAACTGTCTTACCACCAAATGGCTTTTCTGCGTTTCTTATGTCAACACACTTCATAACATCCTTAAAACTCTTATCTAAAGCTTGGAAGCAAAATTTATGCATCATGGGAGCCTCATCCCATATAATGAGCTTAGCTTTCACTATAAGTTCATCCAAATCGCTGCCTAACTTGATACTGCACATTGACTTTTCATGCGGCTTCAACGGTATCTTGAAGCGAGAGTGCGCAGTCCGGCCTCCTGGAAGAAGCAAAGATGCTATTCCACATGAAGCAACATTCAAAACCACATGACCCTTACATCTGATTGCTGCAGAGAGGGTTTTCCAGATAAACGTTTTTCCAGTTCCTCCATAACCATAGAGAAAGAAAGTCTTGCCAATGTCTTGTTGTGCGGAATCCATTATCTTATCAAATACAACGTGTTGCTCGTCCGTCAACTTTGGAATCAGCACTTGAAGCTCTTTTGACAATAACAACTTATCATATTGTAACTCATCATGCAACAATCTATTACGGCATGTTGCAACTTCATTGAAGTCTGGGAATGGCATTGTGGAGAAGTTCTTCAGGCTACTACCACATCTTTGCAGTATTTGCTCTATCTCAATAAGAGCAAGATTCTTAATTTGTTCCTCTGTTAGCTGCAAATCTAAATAGTAAAAAAATGATATTCAAGTAGTTATGTTTCAAGGTAATAATAAAAATAGAAAGTAAAAGATTACACACAGTTGAAAGATTAAGCAACATACCCTTATTGTGATAAAATTGTCGTTGCTTATACAGGATGTCGTCCGATAAATATTCCCAGCATTTTTCCCACACAATTTCTGGTCTCCCCATGCTGTTCTCTGTTAACAAAGTCGAAAACATACTGCGCAGAGAATGTGCAGTTGCCCAAACACTTGCTTCAGTCAATCCATCTATATACTCACTATCATCCTCCAAAAGACCAAATGCATAACACGCATCTCTGTATGAATCGTATTGAATTTGATGTGCTACCTTCATGTCATTGTGACATTTTGCTCCACGAACAACATTTATCAAGCATCTAAGATAATAAATGTCCCCTGCTCCTGGCGGCACATAGTATGGTCTTCCTAGAGCAATTCCTTGACTTCTAGGGATCCATTTTTTATCTTCTTGTTTCCAAACGAAATGTTGAGGATATTCTGCATAAGTTAGATTATTCCCCTGTGGGTACTCGATATTTGACTTGAACCAAGCTTCAAACTTGCTTGTCTTAAAAGATTGACCATCAATGACAGATTCAATGTCTTGCGTTTCTGAAAAGATGACACTTTGTTCACCTGGTAGGTGAAAACTCAAGCGCTCTACAGGTGGATCTCTATATGCAATATCATAACCAAATATTCTCCACATAGACTCACATGGTGAGAGATATCTGCAATCATAGTACATTTGTACTTCATCAATAGCTTTCCCATTCTCTACATCTTTCTTGCTCTTTAGGAACTGGGCAGTTGTACGATCACATCCTTTGTTTATGTATTTGAATAAATACTTTATGGAGCGTGACTGGTTACACCATTCCATATTCATGTGACCTCCATACTTAAGTAACAGATAAGGATTGTGTGGCACTACGAATCTGTTATCAACAGGGACTCCATTTTTCATGATATGTCGTCCAGTATCCCTTCTCCTGTAAATAGGGTAGCCGTCATCACTGAAAGTAGTGTTGTCTACAAATTCCTTTGGAAAGAACTTTGTACAACCCTTTTCAGACATGCATGGAGAATGTCTATTAGCATCTCCGCACGGACCATGAATCATAAATGACTCCACAGCATCATAATAGGCAGGATAAATATTCACATCTGGAATCTCAGCTGATATGATCCTGTCTATATCAACTCCAGTGGGATATCTATCTTCAGCAGCTAGAAACAATAATATATGCGCATGTGGTAGACCTCGCTTTTGAAATTCTACTGTGTAGACAACTACATAAATATTTGAAAAATAAATAGGAATTATCATTCTCAATATTCAAATAATAAGAAAGACTTAAATGTGAATGTATAAGAATAAATATGCCAGTTAAAATGATAATTTAATTTGGGAGAAGAAAATAAAAAGAAAAAGTACCTGCTTTGACACGACCAAAAACCCTATTCTTCCTCAAATCTTTGATTAATCCATCTAGTTTCATCTTGAAGACTCGACAAACAATATCTGGGCGATCTTCAGGGTTCAAACCCTTCCTGTCTACGTATCGGATGATTTCAGGCCATTTGGCATTGCATGTTAAGGTGATAAACAAATCAGGATATCCAGCCCACCCACATATTGTCATAGCATCCTGAAAATTTTGGATCATATATCTAGGACCTCCAGTGTATGAGGATGGCATAACAACTGGTAAACCCTGAGTTGCCAAATTTGTTTGGCCCCGAGATAAAGCATTGGCTAGCCCTTTGTACACTTCGCAGCGGAGAGTTTTTTGGTTAAGCTTAACCCATGTCAATCTGCCTGATTCTATAATTGTGTATGAATCCACAATTATTTGTTGAGTTAGACGCCTTGAAGATAAAACGACACACTCTTCTCCATCTCTATCATGAAATCTATAAGCAAAGAATTGTCTAGATGTCACACGTCTTCTTCTATTTTGTGCATTACTTGTTGGGTTTGAAAGCGAGATGTCTTCTCTATACCCGTCTTCCCCGTACGGAAAGATAAGAGGGTACTACAGACCAAGGTAAGAAGGATGTAGCTCATTAATACGCTTTAGATATCCAGTTTGTGATTCCACAATGATGTCTCGTTTACCAAGTCCTTCGTCAAAGTCTCCTACGATTAGAGCTGCTACTTCAGAAACTGTAGGGAGATTATACATCCGACCATCCTTGTCTCTTCTTCCAATAAGCTTCAACTTGACATTGGCTTCAGCGCTTTCTTGAACTTTGTCTCTTGCCATCCTAAAACTTTGAACTAAAATGTTGTTGTCATCAAGCATTTCCTTCAACTCTTGAACAATATCTGTGTGAAGTGCATCAGAATTGTTGCGTGACCTAACAAAGGAAGATCACAATTTAAATATTTGTAATGTTGTTAACAAATTAATTATATTAGCACTAATGAATGTTGTATTTTATGTTTAAAAAGAAAAAAATAATACCTAACATACATAATCCTGTTTGCAACCTCATTGTCAGTGTCGTATATATACAGCTGAGCAAATTTTGGAGCTTGGTCTTCAATCGGTATCAAACTTCCAATTAGATGGTAATTCTGACCATGTAATTTGAATATAGGTGGAGAAGTTCCCGTGTTATGGGTATTATCAACTTTTCCACCCATAGAAGTGAATGAAAACATACTATTGTAGGATCTAATATTTTTTATAAAGTGGTTGCTCTTTGGAGTGTTCCCACTTAGAAGATCCATCAACATTTGCGGCGGTTTTTTCATCTGTGGAAGTTTAACTTTTCCTTGCAAGCAACATGTTGAGTATTTCAATCTTTTTCTTCCATAGTTAGACTTCAATCTTTCTTCATACCAAAAAAAAGCACCGCAAAATTCACACTTGTAGTCTGCATCGCCTAAGTCCCAATACTCTATGCAATAAAGTAACTAAAATTATAGATTTTTTTATTATATTTATATTGTAATCAATAAATATTTGTTTTTCATTAAAAACTAACATATATGTATAAAATTGTAAAAAATAAGCACCTGTAGAGTTGATACGTTCATATATTATGTTGTCATTCTCGTTAGGAACATTACATGGCTGTGCAAGTCCATCTGCAGCTTGCATGCCACTATAACACAAACAAAGATTACTTTTGTACACTGCACTATCTTTAAATGTTAAAAAAAAAGATATATGTTTACCCAATCCTGTTGTCCACTGACTCTTGAATGTTTGTTTGAACTGAGAAAAAAGTTAAAGTCTCAAATACTGTTATTAGCAAACTATTTTATATAACTATATTTCTACAGTTAAAAATGTGTAATGTTTTTTTTTTTTTTTTTTTTTTTTTTTTTTTATTTTAATTATTATTATTATTATTATTATTAATTGTTTAAGTTTGTAGGACTACATTATTGTTGGTTAATTTCATTTTTCAACATAGAAAAACATGTACCTATACCTGTAGAAGTTGAAGCACATTGCGCAGTTGAAATTTGCTTTAGTGTATTTCCAGTAACATGGTTGACATTAACTGTAAGAATATACTATGCTATTTCATCATGTAAAGAAATAAAAAACCAAAAAAAAAATTATTTCGATTAGTAATATTGACATACCAACTGGAATTGGTGTAGGCAATAATATGCGTCTTTCATCGATTTGTTCTTTGAAGTTGACTGATAAAAAATATAAAATTAACATGTAAGAAAATTGGTAAAAAAATTAAATTTAATATTGTAAAAGTGGATATTATTAGAAACTAACCATAAATACAATACAGGGTTAATTACCTGGAATATTGATGAATGAATCTGCGTTCAGATTAGAAGTATTGCTAATGTGTGGTTGAGTCTTTTTCAATCTTCTAGCATGCAATTTACCTAAATTAAATAAAATAGAAAAATAATTGAGAATTTACATGGAGGAGTAGTTTAAAAAGGAATAACAAAAATTGTGAGACATGATTTAAGAAAACCTTACTCGTGTCAATTTTCTTTAAGATAGAAGCAGATGTCGTAATTGATGTAGAACTTCCATCGACACGTGCGGTTTTTTGCATTGTAGAGTTCAAGTTATCTTTCCAGAAAAGTGTAATAAATTTATAAGTTTCTAAAAATCATAGTAGAAACAAATTGAACAATTACTAAAAATAGAAAAAATTACCTATTGAGCTTCGCCGGCATTTTTTATTCATTGTACTCTTACGTAAATCCCGTGCTGATCGTGAATGACTTTCTTCCATTACTCTTCAAAATATTTCGATTAAGCTAATAGAAGAAAAAAATATAAACTATTTAATAAACATGCATACTTGTATATATATATATATGTATGTATGTATACAATGTCATAATAAAATAATAGGCATTTCGTTGAAGTACTAATGTTTTTGGTTCTAACTTTAATTATTACTACATTTTAATTTTAATTTAATAAACTGTAGAATAAGCCTCTACTTACTATATGATAAAGTCAAAACCAAGATATACTATACAAAGGTAATTCTTTTTTTTTTTTTGTTGATAAAGTCAAAACCAAGATATACTATACAAAGGTAAATTACATGTTACTTGTTGGTACAATTTCGCCCAAAACGCGTTATGACAATTTTGGACGCCCATTACACATAAAAGTATAAGTATTAGTAATTTAAAATTTAAAATGTATAAATGCTTGTCAGCCTAATTATGTGATTGATTGCAAATATGGGTAGAGTAATCACTTCAAGAAGAATTGCATCATTCGGTATGAATATCCAATCTACTTTGGTGACAGATAAGATTATTTATTAAAACATATTTGATTATTTATATTTATTTATTTTACTTTGTAGTAAATTATTAATTAAGAATTATTTAATTTAAGAAAATATTAATTGTATATTATAAGTGATGAACGTATTAAAAGCAATGGTTGTGAATCTTATAAATTTTCTTTAGTATGTACTTGTATAACATGTTTTGAATTTAGAAGAAATACAAAATTATAACTAATTTTGAATGTACAATATAAATACATAATAGAAGAGAGGTTATTTTACATAATAGAAGAGAGCTTATTTTAGTTGTATATTAAAATTTTAGTAGTATTTTTGAAAAGAAAATATTTTGAAATTAAATATAAATAAATAATAAAGCATCATTTAAAAAAAGGATTAAATTATTCTTGGCAAATATCCATTTTCTTAATTCTGAACCTAATTCACTTTCATAAAAAATGGGCTACAATTAATTTCGCAGCCAAATTATGTAAAACAATTAAGATAAAAAAGTGATTAAAAGATGCCCACTAAATTGTCAATAATGGGCTGAATATCCCATGCAATATGGCAATATGAATTAATTGTGAATTGGGCTAGAAAAACTGAAATATAACAAAAGGGCCGAGATAATATTTAAGCCCATACACACAAATATTGAGTAATGATTTGGGCCCAAAAAAATGGGCCCTTCTAGAACAGCCTAAAAATTGGCGGCCGCCTCCAAAGAAGTCCAAACCCTATTTTTGTGGTGAGTTGTTTGCTTATAAATACTCTACACACAGTACTCTCAACTCCATAGCTCACCGCCTCTCTCACTATTCACTCATCCCTCTCTCACTACTAACTCATCCGGATCTCTCACTACTCATCCGACTCTCTCTCTGTAACTATCTATCTTACACTCTATCTGTTGCTTTGCATACTTATATATTTGTTGGTATCCAAAATTCCATCGTGCTACACAGAAATGATTTGAAGGCCAAGGGATTCGATAAATCTGTAATTTCCAGGTTACTGGAATAGATTTTTACAGATGATTTAACATCTCCCACCTGGCCTTCGATTGATCTGTAAATCGGTTTCTGCATGTGTGGGTTTCCGACCAGATCTGAGTTTTTATTTATTTTTTTGACTATGTTTTGCTGGAGATAGTACTATCAGTGAACTACATGGAATTTTGGAACAGAAAAAGGAAGAAAACCATTTTTTTACAATCGATTGATGTTTGTAAGATTTGGTAAATAATATCTTCCAATATTTATGTTTGTCGATTTGTTCTTCTATCCTCCCTAGATCTCAACATGTTGAAAAAGATTCTGGAAAATTTATAACTAAAGAAAAACTCGCATACTTATCTATTTTGTTTAATTTACATCAAGATTTATTATATTTACGAAATCCTACTATTAAAGTTAAATATTATACATCTGTTTTGCCTAATTTGTCATCTTGCTACACGGAAATGATTTCAAGGTCAGGGGAAGCGATAAATCTGTAATTTCCACTTTACTGGAATAAATTTTTACAGATGATTTTACATTTCACACCTGGCCTTCGATTTATGTATAGATGACTTTCTGCATGTGTGTGTTTTTTACCAGATCTGAGTTTTTTTAATTATTTAACTAAGTTTGCTGGACATAGTACTCTTAGTTAGCTAAATGGATTTTTGAAACAGAAAAACGAAGACAAACCAATATTTTCAGCCAACTGATGTCTGTAAAATTTGGTGTACAATATATTTCAAAAATTGAAACAGAACAAATAATTATTATGTTTGTAGATTTGTTTTTCAATCTTTTTACATTATTCAAACATACTAAGCCTAGATCTGAAGAATCTTGAAAAAGATTCTGAAAGGTGTGACTGTATAAGAATAATTGTTTACTTATTCATCCAATTAATTTACATCAGGGATGATTGTAAGTACTGAAATATTTAACCATTATTGCAGTGATAAAACTCCTAATTGAGTAAACGAATTTTTCGAACAAAAAAAGGAAGACAATCCAATATTACAGCCAATCGATGACTGTAAATTTTGGTTTTTATTAACTTCCGAAAAATGAACCGGAATAAAAACACTTATGTTGGTGAGTTGTTGGATTATTAAAAGGTATGAACCCTATGCTTCACGCATAGCATTCACATGTTTTACTGTTATTTTCTTCTGGAATGATTATCAACTCGAATTTGTAAAACATCTGTTCTTTGAAAAAAACTAACTCAATTATGGAAACTGTTTAACTATCACAATATAAATCAAGCGACAAAACAATGTTATATAGAAAAAACCAACCTGTTCGTTTTCGATCTTTCTTTTGGTTTGATGAAGTTTCCTCGATTGATAAATAATATCCTGATTGGTAAGGAATCTGCTGGATCTATGTGTATTGTTGCGAGTTATAAAATTAAATTTATGATGAGCAGTAAGACAAATATTTTAAAAAAAACTTTTATATACATCGTGGAAAGGTTGAAGTGAACGGTTATTGAGGTCAGAAAGTAGTAGTTTTAAAATATAAGTATAAGTATTATGTATTAAAAAAGACTGTAATGTATTTTACTTACTAAAATATATAGTCTAATATAAAAGAAAGCATTTACCTTTATTGAGCTATATTTTATATTATTTTATATAGTTTACTTTGAGTTTGAATTGTTGATGATCTTGCTTCAGGTTTCATTAATTACACATTAGCATATTTAAAAAAGTTACACATGTTATAGCAGCTTGTTAAAGCTTTCGGATAAAAAACTAATTTACATTAGCCGAAGCCACATATTGCTTATGGATCATAAAATAATTTACTTGAAGCACAATCTATTATAGCTTATGGCTATAACTCATATATTTAAGTAGTTGCTAAATGCAAGTACTTACTAAATTGAATTATGTATTAATGCTTTTTGTGTTATTTCTTTATTTGTGAATTCTTATCGAAAAGATATGCTATTTGTTTATCTTCAATTTTATTGAAGCTTATAGATGTTAGTTGAAATGCTTGAACTCTCAAGTTAGTTTGTTTTGAAGAAATTATGTTCTTTTCTTCTCTTCAACTGTATTGAATATTGTGGAAACTGATAATTTATGCAATGTGGACACTGAATTGAAATTTTCATTAATAATGAACACATTTAACAGTAATTGAAATAAAACACCTAGAAAAAGTGAAAAAAACTTAATATCAAACAAAAGCCATGAACTTAAGAAGTGAAAACAGAAGTGAACTACATAAAAATAATGATATGGCCCTATTTTTAGTCTTCAGTAGCCAATTAGGTGCACAGTCTCCTTTTCCCAGAATGTTAGCCTTTTTATGCCCATCTCATCAGTTAAGATCACCCCAAGTTTTGGCCTGTAGATTATGCATAATTTACAAAAATAATTAGGTTTCTTATTGTGATTTTACGTCAATGTAAATGGAGAGAAACATGTAGGTACCTTAATAGCAATGAAGGATTCCTACTACCACATTTGTTACATGCAATAAACTCTCCACATGAGTTGAACCAATGCATGCATTGGATGCATGCAACATCTAACCATGTTCTCAAAGCATCAATAGTAGTAACATTAGCTGGCTTTGTAAACCTTTGATCCTACAGAAAATTGATATACCAAGGCATTTAAAGTTTATGTTTGATGACATTTTTTGAGAGAAAACATAATTTACCTGTCGAATGTGGGAAACAGGTTGTGCTTGAACAATTTCTACCATTTTTGTGTTTTCTGTAAATATAATCTTATTTCGGTTGGTTGTGGTTTTGTAAGGACTTGTGTCCTCGACAACCAAAAAGTTCCTTATAGCATAAATAAAGCCTTCTACTGGAGATGACCTGAACTTAAGTAGAGCCGCACCTTCGATGGTGCAGTGTATTCTGTCACCCTAAATAAAAAATACATTTATGTTAAATAAATAATAAATAAATAAGTATTAAAAGGGAACTTAAACATTTCATCTTTATGTACATTTACCTCAGAATCTTCAAACATGCATTCGATCGTAAGAATCAGATTTGGATTTCTTCTAACAGGTATATGGTAGCAATGTACCAACCTTACATAGATTAACCAATCTGACTTCATTGGTGTAACATCACGAATTAGGGCAAAAGAGGGATCCATTTCTATATTGTTTTTATGCTACCTATATCTGTGTATACTGTATTTTATGCTGTATATATAGGGAAATGTGTGGTAAAAACTGTTAGGTAATGGGAGAAATGTGAAAGTGGGGATATTGGGGGTAGTGGGGTGAGAGAAAGTGCTATGTTACACAATTGTCCTGTTTATACTTGCGAGACTTTTACCTTATGTATGTATTGCAACCATCTTATATTTGTTTATATCATGCAGGATTTTTGTGGTTTTTATTCGAAGCAGCTACATCACATGCCCCAATGACTTTGTTTAACACTCTAGAAAATTACAAAGGTAATTTTAAATCTTATCCCCCCTTTTATGTGTCATATTATTATAATTTACTTTATGTTAAATATCTAATTAAATTATGTAAAAGAATATTTGATAATTTGTAGTATTATGCAAAATTTGGTAAAATTACGATTTAAAATTAAATTTGGGTGTTACATGTATTATTAAATGATTTTATATTTATTATTTAATACTGAATAGAAAACATATAGTGATAGTGGATTAAGTGTGGTGGGTGCTTTACTGTAGCACTAAGAGGTGCCAAGCACCATCAAATTTTAATTTTTCTCATTTCTAATTCAATTACTATTTTATAATCTGAGGTTATGTTTTCTATATTAACTTATATATTGTTATTGAATTAACCAATTCAAACTTTTTGAGCATTGTGATATCAAATATCTTAATATATTTTCTAAATTAATTACTAAATAATTTCAGAATCCCATAATCTTTAAATGTCGAATCTTACTTATTCAGAATTGAATGTTAGTGTACGACCAAATTGACTTTGTTTAGTCCAACAGTATATAATTTCTTCCTACACTTATTTTTGGATATAGTATAAGTGTGCAACATAGGAGACAACAGCAGTCGCATAGCTGACATATTATCTGTAGAAGTCGTTATCAATTATATGTAAACATTTTAATGCCATAATAATGTAACAAAGTTTTTTTGATGACTTTTAATACCATTTATAGAAACCAAATTTACCAGATCCCTTGTAGTTAAGCCTTACTGTTTTTTTATTACTCTGTATAAAAATATTATATTATTATATAAGATAATAATATTCTTATATTAAAAATATGTGTAATACACAAAGTATATAAAATATACCTTGAATGTATTATGGTTTTATTTTTATGCATGTAATCCAACTATTGAAGAATATTTGTTTTATGATTCCATACATTATTTAAACTTAAATTGTTTGTGTTGTTACAAAATAAATTTTATACTTTTATTTCTTACTTGCTAAACTAAAACGTATTTATAACCTGCTAGTTATATAAATATTGATTTTTAGAAAATGGAAGAAAAAAATATTTGTTATATGGAATATTTTAATAATTGATTAGTTTTGGCAAAATAAAGATTCTACATACATTGTTTTTTTATTCAATTAGTTCTGTTGTATACTTATGTTGTATTATTATATTATTTAACATGTAGTTAGTTGTATGTTGTATTGTTTTTCGGATTAATAATATTGGTTTTCGGATTAATAATTCACTTAGTTATCTGCTATATTTATTTTGTATTTATATTATTAAACAACAATTTTATAAACTTTTTTGCATGTTTTGAAGTGTAAGAACATTGGAAAATCCAGATGAATTAAAAGAACATATGTGCTCGTTTTTGTGAGATAATTTCTCTTTTTATAAAAGCAAATATGATAGGACTCGACTCTATGACCTTCCTATTAAACAACTACTTAACTACCTTACTAATATAGGACTCGACTCTATGACATAGAAAACATAAATGGAATTAGAAAACATGGACAGGACTTGACTCTATGCTATTAATTGAACATCTACATAACCTCCTATAATTAAAACTTGATATATTAAAAATGCTAAGGAAACTTGTAATATATTTCACTCCTCCACTGATTTCTTTTTCTCAATTCTTGTTTCTGCAACATCTTCATTTCCACGTTTCCCCCTCTTATGGAGAGGGATGTCGTCCTCTTCTTCATCACTGTCGCTGTCAGCTTCATACCCCTTCTCCACATCATTGTTTTTTATGTTGTTGTCCCCTGATCCTCCTTCAATGCATAGAGTTGCCTTCAGCGGCTGTCAAGATAAAAAATTTTATAAGTTATCCTGAAGCTAAAGAGGGATTAAATAAAACTAATTTTAACAAAGTTTTGTAACATGGATTATGACCTTCTTGTCAATATACTGTTCGTAGAAGATTGATAGAATCTTATCATCAGCCGTCACCTTAATGACATTGTAAACAACCGAGTAACGTGTTTGGTTTGACTCCTTAACTTGCACTTTAAAAATTCCAATACGGTCCTGCAGAGCTTCTTCTATCACCTTAGGCACGAAATCGAATGCCTCTGGCTGCGTTTATATAACTGTTAGACGGAAATATGTGATGTACTGTAAAGAACATTAGTTTTCAAGAATAAGATAAACATACATTTGCTTTCATGACATCATTTGCAGTCTTCCCAATCAACTCCGTACACTCATTGTCCCATAAAAGAAAACTCGCTACCCCACTCTCATCTTGCATAAGCACTTCAAGTTTGTATCTGATATTTTTGATAAAATTAAAGCTGTTAATTTTTGCAAATTAATGCTGTTAATTTTTGTTAAATGGAATTACCTGTATTGACCTCGGTGTTCCTTCACACCGCATTTCACACATTTAAAACTTCCACCCTCTTTTGTTAATTTCTTAGAACACTTGCTGCATGATAGGTAGCACCACTCTCTTAAGGTGTCAATCTGCCTTATAGTTGCAACAACCCAGAAACATCCATCACTTTCACATCTAACTAACTCTGCCAAATTTTTTACTTCTGCTTCACCATTCTTAAAAGTTTCCGCAACTGTGGGAGCTGAACAACTTGCTATAGTTGTGGGTGCGGAAACTGTAACCCCAGTGTCTATCAAACTGAAAATATACATGGACAGTATAAAATAATGTTTGTGTTATACAGTATGCCTTAATTTTAATATAGATGAAAACATTTTAATTGTAATTTTACCTCTTGTTGAAATCAGTGAATGGTGTTGTGGTTCCATTAACAGTTATCTTGGTGACATGATATGTATTACAAAACCTAACTTGATCTGCTAAACGATCAAATCCTTAGTACATAACAACTTATTATTTAAGGATAGATAAGTAGAATGCTACATACCTCCAAATACCGAAAGTCGACCGAACTCTAGCATCACAATCACACTATCTTCCGAATCTGTGTCGACGTAGGGTAATAAATTTTCAACATAGTCATCCCAAAGTGTGCAAATGACCTGATTTTTTTCACAGTCTTCAAGGGTGAATTCCATCCTTTTCCCCCTAGCTGTTGTGATTGGGGGCAGCTGACAGGAAACAACTCTTCCTATCAAGTCTGAGAATAAAGATTTAACTGTATTAGGTGACTGAAATTAGAAACTGCAAAATAATGTAATAAGTTAAAGTGTATTAAAGTTCATTAACAGTGCTCTTACCAAACAGTAAGAACTGAGACAAATCTTTTCCTGTGTTAACTTCTGTGAAGCTCTTTAGCTGGTAAATGGTAGCTGGAAAGTTTTCGTCGAAAATTTCCTCCATTTTTGTCTTTTTAAGGAAGATGATCCTCATTGCGTGGTCTGTCGTCTTGAATTTCATTCGATTTTCTGTTACAATGAAATCTTTTATCGCATAGAGATGGCTCTCCTTTGCTTTTCCCTTGAAATTCTGCAGTGCCTGACCTCTTGCGGAAGCATGGATCCTGTCACCCTTTATAAAAACCAAGTAAACAAATTTCATTATAAAAAATATGTACAAATATAATTTGCGTATATGTTATAGATTGAAAATTTATTGTTACGTACCTCTCTGTCTTGAAAAACGTATTCAAAGCTCACGACTTCATTGTTGTTTCCAAATGCAGGAACCTCGTAGTAGCGCACCAGACGGACCTTCATTGCCCACAATGTGGTTTTGGGGGTTAGCTCTTTCACCAAACTGAAGAATGCAGGCATCTTGTGCAGCCTTGTTTCTTACTTTTTTTTTTTCTTTGAATTTCGGATTACTGTAATAGCTAGGTAAATATAGTGTCATTACTGTCTGATATTTATAGCTACAGGACACTTAAAAACTGAATATAAACACTACCCCACCAACAAAATGGGCGTCAGTTCCAGTAGTGGGTTACTGTAGTGGGTATCTTCAGTTTTTTATTATCCTGATTAGTTTAATTAATGATAACAATTAACAATAATAATTATATAATGTTAAAAAATATGTTATATATTAACAATAATAATTATATAAAGTTAAAAAATATGTTATATATATATATATATATTATATTTTTATAATTGTAATTTATAATATTATAAATAGATTTCTATAACTTTTTTATCTTTATACATTTTGTATGTATAAAAGTATAAGTTAAAATAATATTTCGTTTTTAGATTTTATGTATATGTTGAAAAATTAATTTGTCTGTAGTGGTCTGTTTTATATATTATAAAATGTTGACTTGTATTTTTAAATCAATGAATTTATTTCTAAAATTTATATGGTATAAAATTTTGACTTGTATTTTTAAATCAATGAATTTATATTTGTAAAATTTATATGGTAAAAAATTCGAGGATATTCTAAGTTTAATTAGGTTCAAAGTTCGAATCCATGTAAGAGCAATTATGTTTTGATTTATATCTGGCAACGGGGCTTATCTGCAAATCATCATATGACACGTGGCTTTCGGTATATTAAATTAAAGACGAATTCATGCGAAAATTCTCTCAGCAAGACACGTGTCTTTTCCGAAATTCAAGGCACCCTCTTTTAACATTAAAGGTAGATTTTATATTATTACGTAAAATATACGTTTGTATTCAAAAGCCTATTATGATATAGCAATTAGAATTTTAATCTCTTCCAATCAGAACTTTAATCTCTTTTATTGGATTGTTTTCATCCGAGTAAGTAATTTTATTGTACAAGATTTCGTTGTACTGTGACTATCCATTGTGATTTCTCTCTCTCTCTCTCTCTCTCTCTCTCTCTCTTTTTTGCTTAATTATTATTTTTCGTTTATATTTGATTTGTTTCGCCTAAAATATTTTTATGGAAAAAAGACAACTGGTAAAAAATATTTGTAATTTGCCTTATTTTGATAACGAAAGTTATTCTGGTTGTTCTTATAAACTCCTATCTTTATAAAATAACATTTCATAATCTCGACCTTTCATGAGTTTATTATGTAGGTGACAATCCTAGTATCAAAACTATCAGAAGAATGTAAAAAAAAAAAAAAACATTCAATGATACATAAAAATATATAATACTAGATTTGGTCACTCACATTCTAAAATATATTATAAAATATTCAAAAAAAATCTTGAAGAAAAATTTATTCAAATTGATGACCACAAATTGATGAATTTAACATTATTAATAGTGCAATACATACGAAATGTCTTGCCCAAAAGAAAAATATTCTTTTCGTCCCACTTAAATTTGCACACTTACATTTTCCATCCGTTCCACTTAACTTTGCACACCCTTAAAAAAGAATTTTTTCTCACAATCTCCACCCTCAATCTACACCTTTGATAAAGTCAACTTAAAAGCAAAAACAGTTTTTTCTTAACATCTGTGTCCGGTCAGCCCCGTAAAATTAAGTGAGATGGAGGGAGTATATGAAAGCAACTCAAGATTATTACTTATTATAATTTTGAATTATATAACCATGATTGACGAAATATTAAATCTGATTGGTCTTCTGTTCACTTGATTTTTAGATGATTGTCGAACATTGACAATAAGATGAACAAATGAGTTTTTTGAATTCTTATAGAGATATTTTATACCACAGTTATCGTATATTTTGTACATAATTAATTGTAAATATTGCAAATTTGTACTTAACTTATTTCTACTAGCACATTCAGCTGAAGATATATTGGCTTCAAATATGCAATAAATTTATTTATGGAACAACTCAAATCCATCATATGAACATATCAATATCAATATGTAAAGATCTTCGCCACTATGTTAATCTTGAAAGATTCACATGATTCTCTACTCTTTATATACTAGGGATAAACAAAATGAACATGTGTCATGCTGAAAAACATGATAATATCTCAGAATTATAGGAATGAAATAATTTTTAGATCATTTAAATATAATAAAAAAAATTAAATTTCGTGAAATACGTTTATAATTGTTTCAATTTTAAACTTTTTTCTCATTTATATATATATATATATATATATATATATATATATATATATATAAACATAAGTATATTGATAAAACAAAATTATTCCAAAAGTTAAAACAAAAATTAAACAAACCCGTGAATATTGTTCATGGGTACTGTACTAGTCTGCTACTAAAAGCATAAAAAAATTCTTACAATATTTAATTTGACTATTATACCCTTATTTTAAGGTTAGTTCTTTGATCTGCTCCCTCTGTTTCATTTTAATTTTCATTTTATCTTTTTCTTTAATTAATAGTTGTTCTAGATATTTTTCACTATATCTTCCTATTATGTCCATATAGGAGTGGATAATTATTGGGGCTAAAATTATTTTTGGTCCCAAATCTTTTTACTCGTACAATTTTGATACCAAAAAAAATAAAAAAAATAAATTTAATCTCGCAACATTTGTCCGAATTTAGTCCTTTTTTTGCTGCCAACGACTAATTTGACTGGAAAATTATACGTGTCGGTCATTTGCCCATGCACGTATTTAAACATCGGCCGAAAAAAATCGTCAATTTAATAAGATCCTTAAGTTAGATAATCAATTTAATTGGTGATTGACTATATATTTTATTTACCAATTGGAAGCCGCCACATGTCAAGTTGATGCATATATTGCTTAATTAAATTAAATTAATTTATTAATACTCCATGGAGATGATGATAAACATCAAACCACGGTGGACCAATTAAAATGCTATATGTGTCAATTTTTGTTCGCCCCTAGGATCAGCGGGAAGGAGATTGTAATCAGAGCAAGAGTATAATATAAGAATTTATGTAATGTATGTAGTATTGAAAAATAGCAGAATAAAAATTTAAATAAATATGCAGAATTTAAGATCGTGGTTTCCCCAGTTTCTGTCATGGCATACTTTTGTAAGGGTCTCCACTGATCATACGAACATAAATAAAGAATTTAAATAAAAATAAATATTCTTAAAACAAACATTTTATAGAATTTGATACTGAATTTGTAATACAGGATTGGAGATACAATTTCTGGCTACCCGAAGAAGGAACAACTCCCCTCTCTATTTATTTATTTTTTTATTTTATCGCACACTAAACTATTACAATTGATTGGTGCAGGTGTTTGATGCTTGAAGCTCGTACTCTTTTCTCTCTCAAAATATGTGGTGTCCTTCAAGTAGGAAATAAATTGGTATTTATAGATTTCTGGATGACATCTTCAATAGTGTTTGTACAGTAATCGGAATCTTCAACAATATTTCCACTAGTTAATGGTGTCATATCATGTTTTCTGCTTTTTTTTTAAAAAGGACAATACTTGAGTGACATTTATTTGGACAACATTTGGAGTGACATTCTTTTAGTATCCACTATGTCCAAACAGATCATCGTCTTCAAGGTTGAACGAATTTTCTGAGCCGACTGGTGAATTGGTCTTTGTAGGACAAAATTTTGTCAGAATTTTCTCTATCTCTTCAGGGGATTTTGCTGCGGCCAGGAGTTCTGCTAGTTGAGATTTTTGAGCTAAAAACTCGGTTTGTTCTTTGGATTGAAACGAAATTTACGGTCCAAAGTTTTTTGTGACCCAAGCTTCAACACTTTATGGAAGGACACTTTTAACAATGTTACATTTGTCCCACCATTTGATTTTGTATTTTCTCATAATAACTGGATTTTGGTGTTCTGAAACGTCAAGAAACCATGCCATAATCCATGGCACATAGAACTTTGTACAGAAATTTGCAAATGCAGAGAATCTCCTTTCTTCAGGGGATGATTTATATTTGGATTTGAATATTTGGAAGGATTTTAGAACAATGGGTTTTTGAATTTCTGGCAGAGAGCCGAAGGTGTCCCACCAGTGACCCCA
Organism: Ajuga chamaepitys; assembly: GCA_958295605.1. Lineage (NCBI taxonomy): Eukaryota > Viridiplantae > Streptophyta > Magnoliopsida > Lamiales > Lamiaceae > Ajuga > Ajuga chamaepitys. The sequence continues at coordinate 54,421,178 of OY282502.1, read as the reverse complement.
CTATGAAGGATAATTAGATATATTTGTTTCTCTGGTGTCAAAATGAAACAACCATGTGTGCTGGTTTTTGAATTTTGAATAAGGAAAGAGTTGTACCAGGTTTGCTGGTAATCCCAGCAATTAAAGGTGGTGGTATAAAAAGGAAAGAATTTGAACTATTCAGGGATTTCCATACCAATCAACCGGTGCAATAAAACTATGGATTTTGCAAGTGGAAAAAGTTGGTTCACTGTGACTTTGTTAGAGGTATTTGTGAGTAAATGTAGCTGATCCGGTTTCTTCAAGGATAGCTTAATAAAAAAGCGGAGTTTTTAGTATTTTTCATAGTTTGTAGAACCATCCCGTACCAAAATACTTCTGGATGGCTAGGAAGAGATCATTATGTACAAACCCCTTTTCAAGTGTAACAATATATTGGTAGTTAGATTTTATAAAGTATTTTTAACGAACTTCGGAAAATTGGGTTAAGGGGGTTTGGGAGTTTGAGGATTCTGGTTTTGAAAAGGATTTGAAAGAAGTTGGGGTTGAAGTTACGGATGTCTCCGGCGTTGAAGGTAACAATGTGGCTAGTAGGTAATAAGGGTTTGGATGTTTTGGAATTTGATGATTCAGACGTATCAAGGGTTTGGAAAAAGACTTTTTAACTTTCAGGGGAGGATTTTTAGAGGCCTGATAAGAGATTTTGAGTTGCAAGGTTTGTAAAATCTGGGATATGGGGTTCAACAATCCATAATAATTTGTGAAATTTTTTATACTTGGGGCATGGACTTTATGGGACCATTCCCTTCGTCTTATGGAAATTTGTATATCTCACTTGCTGTAGATTATGTTTCCAAATGGGTGGAGGCCAAGGCCACTCAAACTAACGATTCTTGTTGTTGCAGATTTTGTTAAGTCTAACATTTTCTCTAGGTTCGGGATTCCAAAAGCCATCATTAGTGACAGGGGGACGCATTTCTGCAATCGTACTGTGGAGGCATTGCTGCGGAAATATCATGTTTTGCACAAGGTTTCAACAGCATGCCATCCTCAAACAAGCGGTCAAGCCGAAACATCCAATCGAGAAATAAAATCTATATTGGAAAAGATGGTACAACCGAACCGGAAAGGTTGGAGTTTGAGACTTGAAGATGCTCTATGGGTGTACCGACCTGCGTACAAAACTCCCATTGACATGTCACCATATCGATTGCTTTATGGGAAACCATGCCACCTACCAGTCGAGCTCGAGCACAATGCCTATTGGGCAATCAAACAGTGTAATATGGACTATGATGAAGCTGGTACTCACCGAAAGCTCCAACTGCAAGAGCTCGAAGAAATCTGGAAAGAGGCATTTGAGAATGCACTGATATACAAAGGAAAGACGAAAGCCTTCCATGACTCTCGTATACACAGGAAGACCTTTGTTGTGGGTGAAAAAGTGCTTCTCTATCACTCTCGCCACAAGCTATTTCCCGGTAAGTTGCGTTCCCGTTGGATAGGTCCATTTGTGGTATATAATATTTTTGCTCATGGTGCAGTTGAAATAAAGAGTGAAAAAACGGGGAAAATACTCAAGGTCAATGGGTATCTGCTCAAACCTTACTTCAAAACATTCCAATAGCTACCCGAAGACATCATACAACTTGAGGACCCGCCAACCAATTGAACGTAATATCCATCGAGCCAACGACGTAAAACAATAGCGCTTGTCGGGAGGCAACCCGACAGTTACATTCTGTTTTATTTTTCAAGTTCTTTACTATTATTTTATATTGTGTGTTTTTACTATTTTTATTTTGAGTCTGTAGGAACTAGCTTGACTAGACGACACTAAGCCATGAAATTCGAGGGATAAAGCACAGAACAGGGGGTCACAAGACGTTGGTAAGTTAGCTCGGCCGAGATACACATTCTCGGCCTAGAAATCTATACACGAAGCTCGGCCGAGCTGGCAAGTCTCGGCCGAGACTCAGCCCTGGGCGAAAACAGGGGAAAACCCCTGGACACGCATCTCGGCCGAGCCTCTTATACACGAAGCTCGGCCGAGCTCCATCTTCTCGGCCGAGAAAGGTCAAAATCCAGATTTAAACACGGTTGGACAACAGCAAATTCCCATTTTCCCTTTCTCCCCCTTTTCGCGAAACACACCCAAATCACACACATTCACTCTATAATCCACCAAAAATCGAGTTTTCTTCCACCATAACAGTACACATCAGTTGCACACACAATCCCACACACTTATCACCGATTATTTTTGGATTTTGTGCGCAATTTTGGATGAGCTAAAAAGGGCGCGAACCAACTCGATTCAATTTTTTCTCGTCTAAACTTGTTGGGTAAGTGAAGCTAATTAACCCCGCCTCTCATATTTTTTTCGTAGTTAATTTCGATTCTCTGTTAACGTTGGAGGAATTTCGTGTGAAATGCTTGTTATATTGTTGAGATTGACTCTAGTTGAGTTTAGTCGAAATTTATTTGTTCAAGCTCTTGGTTTACATGAATTTGTGGGGATAAATATGAATTTGTGTTGATTCTGTTGTGGGTGGATGAATTTTCAGTGATTTTGGTTGAAATTACGAGTGAGAGCTCTTTCAGACATTTAGTCGAACACCTTCTATGCATTGTTTTGTTATGAAAAGTCACTAGTTTCAATTAACTGTATTAGTTGTTTTGAGTAATTTCATCCTGTTCTTTTGAGACATAATGATTCATACTGAAGTGAATCAACTTGCTTGGTTGTTGTATATGAATTACTTGATATGATTAATAGGAATTAGTTGCAGGTAAATGCTAATTATTGTGCAATTGACTTTTTGTTAGTCATCTCAATTACACTCGTGTCTTGATTTATCATGTGTGTGTAGGATATAAAATGTCTTCCAGGAGAGGTTCTTCAAGTAGGGGCAGGGGTAAGGGCAAAGAGCCCATGACAGAGGACCCCATAGTTGAGACTCAAAACTTCCCACCTACTGATAGCCGTTACTACGGTTTTGCTCTGGAGAAAGAGTCTCATAAGGCTCGTTTTAGCAGGCTGTGTACACGCCCGATTATGCCAACTCGGTTTGGCAACAATGACATCCTCCGTCGACTGGGCTTACTGGAGAATGTCCACACCTTATTGAAGAACGCAAGATTGCTTGGTTTTATGAAAGCTCAAGCCACATATGTCGGCCTCACTCTTAAATTTCTCGTACATTGGAGATCACCACAGACCCAAACAAATGTGGGGGTAAACCGGGGACCATCTCTTTCCAACTCAATGGGGAATCGCATGTTCTAACGGTAACCGAGTTGGAGGTGATATTTGGACAGATTCCCGTCAATATCATCGAGAGGCAATCCGTTGCAGCAGCCAGAGCAGAAGCACGGAATAGAGCCACATTTGAAGTCCAACAGTTCTGGGGGTGGTTGACTTATGGACCCGGCTTAGTCGAGCCTCAGCTCTACAACAGGAATTCAAAGACTTCCTAGATTCGGAGCCCGGTAGTTCGCTATATTTAGAAGCTTCTTGCACTTACTCTCTTTGCAAGAAACGAGACTGGGGCTGCCCGGATGCAAGAGTTGGAAGTACTGTACTCGATTATGCAGGGCTATCTAGTGGAGGGGTCTGAAATATTGGTGGAGCAGTTTGAACAGGTGGTTAAGAGGAAAGAACCCATCTACATTGGCAGTCTCATAACCACGATCGCTGCTCATCTCGGGGTTCCACTGACTGACTTAACCCCGGTGTCCTCTCGATATCAGCTCGACTGGGACGATTTCGAGCATATGCGGATGGTAGTCCGATCTTTTCCAAGTGGTGTAGCTCGTAGTCCGGCCAATCGGACGATTATGAACGTGATCTAGACACACGACCCATTCTTGATATTGCCCAACACTCCGTTGACATTGGTCAACAGTCTCCGAGACCGTCAGAATTTGGCTTTGTCATCTTCGGCTCATTTATCAGCATCCAGGATACCGGACTATGATGAATTCCGGAAGTATCATGTGGCCCAAGTGGCTAATGTAGAGGAGGAAGAGGGTGCTAAGGCAGCTGAGGAGGAAGAGATCGGAGCGGCAACTGAAGAAAGCAGCAGGCCATCTAGGCCGAGAAGGAAGAGACCGACTACTTCCATCTTGAGCGAGATGGAGTACCGTGAGCACATGGAGGAATTGATCACCTCCCTCCAAAGCGATGTCTCACTGATGAGGGGAGAAATGCAGTCCCGGTATCGTGTGGAGGATGATCGATGGGCACAACAACAACTTTGGCATCAACAGATGATGGAATGGCAGAAGGCACAAGAGGACCGATGGTTACAACCACCACCCTATTGGGGTCAAGGCTACCCGCCTAACCCACCACCGCAGTAGGAGTGCTGTGAGTAGCACCAATTCGAAGCACTCTCGTCCCACAACACTTTAGGTTTTTAACCTAAGTTTGGGGGAGGGGGTGTAAGTGGGTTGGATTGGTTGCATTTTCCTTTTTATTGCTTTTTGTTTAGTTTTTTGTTGTTGCTAGAGTAAAAATTGATTGATCGTCTGGCCTGTGAGCCAATTTGTGGTTGATCGTCGGGCCTGCATACCTTTATCTGTGTTAGTTAGTTAGTTTATGTTTAGTTGTTTTATTTATTTTGTGTTGCATTTGAGTTTAGGATTGAGTCAAACCCAAGATTGTACTTTGTGTGTCATTGCGTAGTTAAGGTAAATTTGGGATATTGTTAAGTGTGCAACGAGTTCATGATGGTCATAAATTATGCTAAATTTGAAAATTTGACATATAATAGAGCATGACATGTAATGAAGATAAAATTGAGGTTGGTCTTGAGACTCGTGATCACCTATAACACTGTGAGTTTTTGAGCCAAAAATTTGTACTCCCATCTTTGGAGTAATATCTACATTCTTTCGGTGTGAATTCTTTGGTTATGTATAGTCGTCTCTAGAACTTTCTCGGAGTCTCTTTTGTGAATGTGTCGGACATGCTGTGATGTAGGAAATGATCTTAGGCGGTTTTTTATTTTTAAACCTATTATTCAGCCTTTAAATGTTGCTATTATGCCCAATAAATTTTCTGTTGTTAGCCCAATTGAGCTTTGTATCATTTTTCATTGATAGCCTTACTTTACAAGCCGTATCCTTTCTATATGAAACCTTTGGCCTATTTGGACTAAGAATGAGTATGAGGGAGGAAGATTGGAAGGTAGTTGGGATGAATTGAGAATCTTTTTGGGTGAAAGATAGGAAGTTTTGAAGTAAACAGGTGAATATAAATGATAGGTGAAAGAATAGAGACTAAGTAACCTCTCCTAATTGTTATGTTTCGAAAACCAATTCATCCCATTTTTTTTCCCTGCAAACGTTGGTTTTCAACCAAGTTTGGGGAAGGGGGTGTGAAGTGTGAAGTATTGGTTATTGTTCTTGTAAAATAAAATAAAAATAAAAATAAAAATAAAAAAGAACAAAAATTAAAAAAAAAAGGGGAAAAGAAAAAAAGAAAAGTCGTTGCAAATACGTGATTGGTTATGTTTGTTCAAGGAGAGGTTAGTAGTCTAAGAAGTGCTTAATTGCTTGAATTAATTGATGTTAGAAATTGGGTAGTCCCAAATTGTGGTACCCGGAAATGAAGCATGAAGAAGTGTTTGGGTTATTGTAAGACTTTTTGTTGGGTGAAGGGACTTTCTTGTGGGAAGTTTGCTGAAATTCAAAGAGTGAGGATTGAGTGATTATTGTGAGGGGTGGTTGAGTAGGAAAACTCGATTAGTCCAAAGATTAGTCACTTTTATTCAAATATTTTCCACCCTACCTTAAGCCTACATTACAACCTAAACTAAAGACCTTTTTGATCTTATGTTACAGATGTCAAAGTACGATGTCTGATTGAGATAACAGGCAAGCATATGATAGGCGTTGCATGTAGTCCAATGCGAGTAAAATAGATTTACCTTATACACTTGAGGGATGAGTGATACACTTAACCGGTAAGGATCACTTGTTGAAAGTATCGAGTTTCGAAAGTAGTTTAAGTTGCTATGTCAGATATGCTCGGATTATTGTATTGCCTTTCTTAAGAAAAATGTGTTCTGAAACTATGTTTTCCACTTCAATTCGCTCTTAACACGTGTCTTTTGTGTTCTTCTTTTCTTTGTTTTGTTCGGGACGAACAAAGGTTTAAGTTTGGAGGATTTGGTACACGTATTTATGCGTGCATAATAGGTCGAATTAAGTGTTTATTTAGTGACATTTGCATGAATAAGTGGTCGTGTATTTCTCATATTTGTATTATTGAACAATTTAATGTCTATGATTTGTTTTGAAGCTATTTGGGTACAATTAGACCAAAAAGTCACACTCGACCAAGAAAGGATATGAGAACAAGTCCCGCAAGTCGAAAACCGAGAAAAATCGAGCTAAAAGATGAAGGAAACTGAGCTCGACCGAGTTAGTTAGTCTCGGCCGAGTTAGAAGGTCAGGGAGTCTGGATTTTGGCCATATAAGATTATCGGTCGAGCTCAACTTTCTCGGCCGAGAAAGATATACATAGGGCTCGGCCGAGCCTCACCAGCTCGGCCGAGACAGATGGTGGCCCAGCCCAGTTTGGCGCGAGGATTAATCATTTTCCAACCCAAATTGAGTCAAATTCATCCCGTCTATAAATAGAAGATCCAAAAAGTCTGAAATTAGACTTGAACATTGATTGAAGAACTCGAACTTGGAAACTCTGAAGAACACGAAGACTAAAGATTCGACAATTCAGGTTTTATTAGTTTAATGTTTTCTTTTTATAATTTGTTCTTATCGATCACTATGATCGGCTAAGTTTATTATTTCTCGTCTTTGACTGTGTTGAACCCTAGACTGATTTTTATGTAAATAATCCGGTAATTGTTTGATTTAATTATTTTCTGAGATTACTTATGTTATTGGTTTACTCTATCTTTTATATGGTTGCTATTGTGGATTGATCACCCTGATAACAGGCATATAGATGTAGCTAGGTCATAAATACATAATCTGTAATTGTTATGCGTTTGTGTCCAAAAGTAGCAAAAAGTGGTTACTCGCTAGGATAACATAAGTCGCGGTCACTTGTACCGAGCTTATGAGTACAACACCGTACCTACTCCATCATCTTAGGTCTTTAAGCATTTTATTAATGGTGTTCTAGCGATCTTATCCTAGGACTACTTAATTGAATATGATTAATTACTAAGCGAACCTGTAGTTAATTATACTTAAGGGGTAACAAAAGTTGGCTAAGCGTACCTGTTAATTCTTGGAGTAAGAGTTTCAGAAATAAATAGTCAAGCAATTGCATTAGTTACATGAATATTCGGACTAGGGGGATACTAGGTTAAAGGCGGGAATACATTTTATTCATATTTTAATTCATCTTAATTTGCTAGTTTAAATATTTAGTGTTTAATTAATTTGCTTCAAACAAACCCCCCATTTTTATAGTTATATTTATTATAAGTACTTATATAAATTTGGTTAGTACAATAATTCGATTAGTTCCTGTTCCCTGCGGGATCGACTCTGACTTATCCTATCTACTAGTTAGGAAATGAATAGTTAGGTGGTACACGTGTTTCGTGCACGCACTTTAGGGCACTTTTAGTGTCATTTTAGTGTCAATAATGTGCATAATCACGTGTATTTAGTGCTTTTATACTCTCATGGGCAAAATAATGCGTTTGTGCTATTTTTGTGTTAAGATAGGTGAAAAAGAGTCGAAAAAGGACATCAAACGACCGCGGAGTCGAGGGATCGATCGAGGCAACAAAAGGAAGGGCTAACTGAAGATCTCGGCCGAGACAGGATGCAAATCTCGGCCGAGATGAGTCTCCAGGGGATTTCATGAAGAATTGCAAAATTGCAAATCTAGGCCGAGACAAACTTTGCATCTAGGCCGAGATGGAAATCTAGGCCGAGACAGATAATGCGTCTAGGCCGAGATGAGTCTGCAGGGGATTTCAGAAATTCCAGAAATGGAGATCTCGGCCGAGATGCAATCCAATCTCGGCCGAGATGAGTCAAATCCTAAAACTTCCAAATTTTCTATTTTTCACGTCTCGGCCGAGACACACTTGCATCTCGGCCGAGATTCCTTACCCTGTTTTAAAATCCTGAATGCGATTTTGCCTATTTTTTACTAGCACTTTCTCTCCTTATATATATATCATCCCATTCGAATTTAACCTAACTTAGAACAACCTAGAACCCATCCCCCACACATAATCAGCCACTTTTCTCCATTGGAAGCAAGGAAATGGAAGGGGGTTGAAGATCTTGATCTTCAACCCCTAACCTTTGGTTCTTTTGATCCTATGTTCATGTTTTTCTTTAATTTTCTGTTAGTTTATCTTTGTATTAGGTAAAATGGGTGGCTAGCACCCTTAGTTCACTCTTGATTATTGTGGAACCTTGAGTCCAAGACATTTATGTGATTATTACGGTTAATGTTACCGAAAATATTGTGTATTCAAGTGTTTTGTGTTATTTGCTGTTATTGACTCACATTTATGAATTTATTATTGGATTGATCACCCTTTAAGGGATTTGTGAATGTGTTGCTAGAATAGGAGGTCACTATCCGTAATTGTAGGATTTCCGATTCCCGAGTAGCAAACAATAATTATTTATTGGTGATAACACAAAGTTTAACCTCTAAAACCGAGCTTGCGAGTTTTATGTTGAATTTATCTCGTTGTCCTAGTGTTTAATGCATTTGGTGATTGAATCTAAGAGAGCTTTTTCGAGGATTCGGTTAAACTGAATAGGGTTAGTCGAAGAGCTTGTTTTGATTAACTAAGATTAAGGGATAACAAGGCTATAAGAGCTTGTTAATAGTCTTGAGATAAGGGCTAGAATCACAATTGAATAGGGCATTGACAATAGTTACATAAATCGTCCAAAACCTCGGTGAAACATGATCAAGGGTGAATCGTTTTGTTATTTAAAAACCAAAAACCTATAAAAATCTCTTTATTTGTCTTTGTTTATTTAGGTGTAGTTGTTATTTCATTAACCCCCCACTTCTTTATTGTTTTCTAGCTTATTTACTTTATGTTTCTTCATAATAATAGCTTAACACATAAAAGCAAAATTTGTTCGACCGTTCCTCGTGGGATCGACCCTTGCTTGCCACTCTACTAGTTAGAGTAGTCGGTAAGGTTTAAGTGTATCTTCATACACGATTTAATTTGGTAGTCGGAAACGACGCTACCATTAGGTAATAATAATCTAATTTATTTGCACCCGACAGTGCGGGTCATATTCATTATGACATATTTGAGTTGTTTAATAAATAACTTTATTTTTATTTGAAGCCTTATATTTTCAGCTGCTCGTGATAGCAGAAATAAGTTAATTAACAAATTTGCAATATTTACAATTAATTATGTACGAAATATATGACAGTTATTGTATAAAATATCTATGAAAGAATTAAAAAAACTCATTAGTTCATGTTATTGTCAAGTCTCTAGCATATCTAAAGATCAAGTAAACATAAGCCGAAGCGAATTAATATATTTGACAATCATGGTTATATAATTTGAAATTATATATAAATGAGTAATAATCTTGAGCCGATTTCATAAATTTTTCTTTTAGGCAAGACCTCAGTAGACACTACATTATTAATAATGTTAAATTCATCAATTTATGCTCATTAATTAGAAAAAGTTCATTCAAGATTTTTTTGAAGAATTTCATTGTATTATTTTTTTAATAATGTTTTTCATAATAAATAAATGTAGTTATACTTAAGTGACCAAATCTACTAATTACATATTTTATTTATCATTGAACGTTATTTTCTTACATTCTGCTGATAGTTTGATACTACAATTGTCACCTATACAAAAAACTCATGGAAGGTCGAATTTATGAAATGTTATTTTAAAGATAGGAGGAGTTATACAAACAATCAGAATCACTTTTGCTATCGAAATAAGGAAATTAAATTTTAAATAAGTTTTACCAGTTGTTTTTTTTCCCATAAACATATTTGAGGTGAATCGAGTCAAACATTAGCGAAAAATAATAGTGAAGCAAAAAGAAGAGAAATCTCAATGGACGTCATGGTACAATGAAATTTTGTACAGTAAAATTAATTACTCACACGAAAATAATCTAATAAAAGAGATTAAAGTTATGACTGGGAGAGATTACTCACGCAAAAAGTACTATTGAAAAAGGTAGGAATTCTAATTAATTTAAATCATTAATAATACAAAGTTTAAAAAAAAATATTAACTGACAATAGAAATTAGAATGGATAAATACTCATTTGAGAATAAACCCTAAAAAACTTGTTCCTGTAGTCTGTAGAGGTATGCAGTGCATCTTAAATAGTGGATATTCACGCACTATATCATATGAGCGATAAATACAGTAAATTTGGTAAATCATGTAGACAATATTTTTAGTTTTGTACTTTGATAATTAAGAATCACTAATTTTTATTTAAAAAAAATCATTACGGAATCAAATATTTGACAGATATAAAGAATTTATATAGAAAGTCTTTTATATTACGTCTAACATAATAGGTTTTTGAATACATTTATATATATTACATAATAATATAAAATAAGTTGCAATTAAAGGAAAATAAATGTAATGATAAATATAGAATATTTGCATATCCTAATCTTTTCAAGAATCCTTAAATAATTACAGTTTGTATAATTTATTATATACATATATATATATAACTAAATTATGAATATCGTAAATAAATTAATCTCTGAATATAAGTTTTATAATTTATATATATCACGCATGCAATGATATCAATCTTTAACCATTTACTTTTGATATATTTATTTATCTTATAAAAATGTGAGATATTAGGTATAAAAGTTGAATTAGTAAATCATTCAAAAAATTATAACTAAAAATCTTATCAAATCTGAGGTAGACTAAGTAAATCATGACAAAATCTAAATTAAAAAATTGAATATTTAAATAATAAAAAATAGAAAATTCCAGTATTTGAATATTTTTAATAGTTTTTGTTCCCAAAACTCTAAGAAATTGACATCTGTCACAAAATTCTAAGAGAATGACACTTGTCCAAGTGGTTTCTCTTTTAGTATATAAGGGAAAAGGGATATGACAGTAATACTTATTCATACTGTTATGTAAAAAGTGTTACCTAAAAGTGTAACATGTTTTAAAAGTGTTAAATGAAAGTGATACATATCCGCAGATGTTATAAAAGTATTACATAGAAGTTTTACATCTTCATACTTGTTATAAAATGTTACCTAAAAAATTAAAATTTCAAAAGTGTTACAACCATTAAGTTATTTAATTATGTTGTACTGATTTGTTTTATTATAGTCTTACATAATGACACAAAATTGCATAATATAATAAAAATATATTTTCAATTTATTTTCTTTTAATTATAAAAATTTCTTATTTATTGGGATTTTTTATTGTGTTTTTAAGAATGTTTCCAGTTTAAATCTAACTGAATATTGGATTAAGATAATTTTTTCACTAAAAATTTGAAAAAGAGACGTTCCACATACCACAACACCCATCACATGAGCCTCACTTGTGGATTATCCTGCTATTGTTTGTCGGAAATCAGGAAGAGAGTCTTGAACATCAATCTGAAATGGATTCTAAATTAATTTGTCCGAAGTTACAACAGACGATATTCTAAATTGCTAACCCCAAAACTTTGCTGTCCGAAAAACCAGATTCTTATAAAATTTCTTGGTGGCCGCATATATGCTTCATGAATTGTACATATTATGACACGATACGACGCTCATTTTCAAAGAAGTATTGCTGAGGAAGTTTAAACTAGCATGTGGAAGCTACGACTTTCAATCTTACCTAATTTATGGGGAAAAAATCATAAACCGCGTTTTTGCCTGTAAGCCAACCAATATCGCTTATTCTGGTGTTTATCAGTGGTGCTGCCGGGCGCTAAGGAGAATTCCTTCAACCCACTTTCGAACACGAAGTTGAGCACCTCCAACTTCTCCGGTCGGGGATATAGCTGTATTCTTCCTGTAAGTATAGTGACTTCCACTAAATATCCCGTATCTATCTGCTTTTTCAATTTCGTCCTATATCTTTTTAGATTATCCGATTTTCGTCCTAAAATTCAAATTTTCGCCGGAAAATGCACGTGCCGGTCACGTGCCGGCATAAATTTTGGGATTTTGCCAGCGTGGTGCCAGAATGACGCGCTGGAATATAACACGGCCGTGTCACTCAAGCAACACGGCCGTGTCACTCAAGCAACACGGCCGTGTCAAATTGTTGCTAGAAAAGTGAATTTTGCAAATCAACACGGCCGTGTCACTTAAGCAACACGGCCGTGTCAGAAGTGTTTTCCTGCGATAATTACCTAATTTTAATAGGATTTTGATCCTATCTTCCCCAAGATTCGGCCCAACTCTATTACAAGATTTTGATCCTTTTTGACTGGAATAACAATCCAGGAGACAAGGTATCCTAGGGCTTCGATTTCAGGATATTACTTCAATGTTGAATATGATTAACCTATTAATTTACCAATTCTAATGTTTATTAGGCGGCACGACAATAATCTAATCCTTCTCTCGAAGCGATTAAACCGTTGATTAATTAAGCTAATTACCCTCTCGAGTCAATTAAACCTAATAACTCCCAAACGATCCTAAGCCTCGGCCTACACAGTCATAGACAACTGCGCTCTATGTTCTAAGTCTGATAACAATTCCCTCCTCTCGAAGCGGAATTGCTAAACTAAATTACTAAATCTAGGTGACCAAACTAAACTCAGTTTTAAGCACAAACATAGAGATAAAACATGTAAAGAACGGAATTAATAGATTAAATCATAAATCAAAACATTGTTATAAAAATCCCTACTTTCTAACCCTAGGACACGAATAGCTTAGCTACTCATGCCTAGTAATAATCCAATACAAAATTCTAATAAAAACATTGTAAGAATTAAAACTAAGAAAGAACAATTTAACCCGGATGACTCCGTCTCGATGATCTTCGTTTTCTTTGTCTTCTAAGATATGTAATTTATGTTCTTGATGATTCCTCCTCTTTCCTAAAGTTTTGGTGTCCTTGTAATAGAGTTGGGCCGAATCTTGGGGAAGATAGGATCAAAATCCTATTAAAATTAGGTAATTATCGCAGGAAAATACTTCTGACACGGCCGTGTTGCTTAAGTGACACGGCCGTGTTGATTTGCAAAATTCACTTTTCTAGCAACAATTTGACACGGCCGTGTTGCTTGAGTGACACGGCCGTGTTATATTCCAGCGCGTCATTCCGGCGCCACGCTGGCAAAATCCCAAAATTTATGCCGGCACGTGACCGGCACGTGCATTTTCCGGCGAAAATTTGAATTTTAGGACGAAAATCGGATAATCTAAAAAGATATAGGACGAAATTGAAAAAGCAGATAGATACGGGATATTTAGTGGAAGTCACTATACTTACAGGACGGTTTATGATTTTTTCCCCTAATTTATGTCTTGTAATTTAAAAATATTATTGTACAACTTCAGTCCTATCTTGGCTACAAAATGAAAAGGCCCGACAAAAGTCGTATGTACATACGTAACCCATGAATTATTGAATAGAAGATGTAACATTGATACACGTAGTATATGCATGCATTTAAGTTGATTTATACGACTATTTTGATAGTGTTTACATATAAAGTCGGTGGATGTACGTTTTGGAATATGGTCCAGGATAAAAGAACAAGTCGATTAGGGTGAGAAGGACACGAAATGGGAGTTGGAAGAGGAAAAGGGTCGAACTAGGCGGCGAAAAAAGTAGCTTAGAAAGTGAAAAATACAACGATGACCAAACACAAACACGAACGCGGCCGCAAAAAAAGTGCTTCCGAAAATGAGTTTTGTCTGCCAGCTTGACACACCTCTAGTATTTTGATCATATCTTGATATCTACAAGCCCAATTGAGGTGGAATTGATGGCGTTGTAAAACTAATTCCAAGGGCTACAACTTTGCTAGAAAGACCTAAGGCCAGAAAATGACCGAAACCCTAAAAAAGGGCTTAGAAATCAGATTTAAAAACTCACCCGGCCAATGCGCGTCCACGTTTGGGAAAACGGCTGCGTCTGATGGCAGTTCATACGCGTTTCGGCCTATTTTTTGGTCCGTTTCAACCCTAATCCTTCAAACCTTATATATAGGACCTCTCCAAGTCCGAAGATCATCTTTTGTCATTGGAAACACCTTGATGGCTTGGATTGAAGAGCAAGGGATGCGAGAGACGAAGATCAAGATTTCGGGATTTATCGCTTTTGCTCATTTTTATTATTAAGTAATGTTTGTCAGTGGATATTGTTGGATGTTATTGATGATTGTCACACCCGGTTTTTTGTAGCTTTAAGTAATAGAATTTTTGAAGGGATGTGAGCCACATCACATGTTTTGAACTTATAAAAAGTTACATCTTGATTGAAAAGACAACTTGAATGTAAAATACCATAACTTTTGAAAAATACCCAATTTGAAACACTTTAGATTAGAATATTTTGGCGGAAGCGAGATTTAAAGAAAGACTCCACAACTTGAATTGAAACGTGAATACTAAAACTTCAATAAAACTTTTTTTTAACACAAATAAAATTTTGACTCGAATAAATAAGGAATATTTTGAGAACCTTTTGACCATAATATCCACCGCTTCCTCGTACCACGATCGAGCTCCAATGACCTGTAGAAACTGTAATGTTGAATGAGGTGATCAAACCTAGCGGGGATATGATTGTCAATCTTAAATATAAATCATGCAATAATTTACGAATGCATACAACACACTGTAAACATAGATGTGAGCATATCATAGTACATAGCATAACATAGTATAACATATAACCTGTTGAGCATAGCACATAGCATAACATAGAATGTAATTAACCTGTTGCCTGTTGACAAGCACATCACACCACAAAGCATAGCATAGCATAGTAATATAGCCTGTTGCCTGTTACCTATGAAATGTTGAGCTTAGACATTAACATCACAACCATAGCATTTAAAATAGACAAACATAGCCCATAGAATAGAAATAGTCCCCACCTAAAAATAGATGAAACTTTGTATGTAGATGCATGCTCCTATTGTCCATAATCTTCGATAGCCTAGTTCTCCTTTCCATTTATACATCATGCATGAACCTATCTCTCACTACAACAATTCTGCAAAACGACAACGGTGGAAAATTATTGTCATTTAAGATAAATGAGCGTTGTTGTACCTGGCGTTGTAGTAGACCCCTACCTACCACAACGGTTTTTTACCGTTGTCGAAGACCTTTACCACAACGGTTTTTAACCGTTGTGATTGATATTTACAACAACGGCTGTTACAACGCAGTTAACCGTTGTCGTTTGTATCACAACACTTATTGCTAACAACAGTTATTAACCGTTGTCGTTTGGGCCTTTACAACAACAGTCGTTACAATGGTTTTTGACCGTTGTGGTTTTAATTTTTACAACGTAAAGACAACGGTTTTCGACCATTGTCGTTTAACCTTTATAATAGGGGCCTGTGGTACCTGTTATTAGGTATTATTTTCCTGTTTTAATTTTTTTAATATTTTTAAATAATAAATAATTTAATAAAATGCATCACATAAAAGGAAAAAAAACCTAAATAAACAAACAATTATTTTAATTGTAAAAAATCATTCAAATTAACTAGTACATTGTTCATCAAATATCAAATTTTTATATAACATTGTTTTAGCAAAAAATCCACTAATACACTTCCAACACTAATTTAAAAAATTAACTATGGAACGAGATCTTTTTGAGCTTCAACGCACTTCACAGCATAAGTACCTTGCAAAATATGAATAAATATATCATCAAAAAATAAAAAACAGAAACATTAAAAGAAAAATGACGAAAATAGATAAAAATATAAATTAATTCTGATAATTGGCTTATATTTTTTAATAAATAAATCTCTACCAGGCCACAGGTAAAAGCTTCCAAACCAAAGGCAAGGTGCAATAAGAGAGAGCATTTGGCTTCATTGCCCAAGTTAAAAAGCAAAATAAAATATACAAAAGCAATAAGCCTCCATTACGTATTCTTGATTAATATTATTGGGGAGACCAAATGGAAGGACTCTGAAATCTATAACGAAGAAGGAATTACTCATTTAAAATTGAGGCATTTTAAAGCCGATCCTGCACTTATACTTCCTTTCCAGAATAGAACCATGACAAATGACTAAATCAATCCAAATCGTGGATAAAAAATATATATATTAATAAATCTCTTGTAAAGGCCATAAGCAAGTAGATGTAGAACCACTAAATGTTGAAATTTTCAAACCATATCTCCATAAGCCATGCTCACGTTCAACATAAAAATAGAAGATGCCGACATGAGATGAGAAGCCTGGAGTACTATGAGGGCTTGTGATTTGAGCATAAGTAGGATTAACATGCATATCATTTCTTAATCACGGGCTATTTTCATTGGATTGCTTAGACAAACCTTTTTTTTTTTCTTCTTTTTGTAAGACTTGAATTTACCAGCATTATGCGTTGAGCCTGGTTTCCCATCTGAGGCTAGCTCACAATTGGACTCATCTTGTTTGTTGGATGTGCCAGAGAGAACGTCATATGCTTTCATTTATTATTAATACTACTACGAAATATGATTACAAGTTCATATAGCTATTCAGATATACATGTCAAATATACTCACTTCTCTACCCTCGAGGTTTCTCAATACAACACCACCGCCTCTGCATGAGCATACTCCGGACCAACCGTATATACCTAAGAAACAACAAGATGTTGAAATTATTCCCTGTCGAAATCTGCAAGAGAGTGTTCTCTGTGTCAAGTTAGGAAATAATATAGAGTAAATAGAAGTATAAACAATGTGAGAATATGGAAATAAGAATTATAGATTAGATTTAGAATGGTAAGAAATCATGTGAAATTAATCTATGAACTACTCTTTTAACTGCTGATTCAGAAAACCTGCTCTCTTATGCTTATTAGAAGGAAGAATGGTAACCGGAATAGTATTATGGTAAATAAAGTATTCCTACTTTAAATATACATCATTCAGATTACAACACTGGTTATATTAAAGTATCCCTCATTTAAATAAGCATGAAGTGATATAAATAAGGATCAAAGTAAATCCATATCAACAGAACAGCAGCATGTCCTGAATTGATGTGTTAATGTCATAGTATCTATCTCTGTCTATGGTACTATAATATGTATCAGGTCGAGATTGATGAATCTCGTATAAATAAGCAATTTGATTACCTCTTAAAACATATTTCCAATTCTGTTAATAGCAAATTTCACTACAAGAAAAACGCTTATAGACAACGGATTTGACAGAAATGTAGTATTGTTGAATCCAGTGTTGCCTTTCACCTCGGTAGAAGACAACGGTTTTTAACTGTTGTGTTTCCCACAAAGACAAACGTCTTGCGTCGCTTTAGATCCGTTGTCTGTCTCCTTATGTACAAAGGTTTAAGACCGTTGTCTTTTCCTAGGACAACAACGGATATAAACAGTTGTTTAATCCGAGGAGTCAAAGACAACAGTGGATTTAACAACAAATGATTTTAGGTAAAAGACAATGATTTATATCCGTTGTCTTTTATAGTAACAGACATCAAATTTTAACCGTTGTCTTTACCAACATATTTTCCTAATCATAGTCTTTAAGAGAATTTTAATTTTAATTTCATTTATTTGTTGTTACTGATAATATTATGCTGGGCCTAATACATGAAATTAAACAACACATAAAATAAAAAAAGGCAACAGACAAAAAAATTAAATTGATCAAATGCAATTGTCAATTGCCAACAGACATCATCTAATTAAAACAACAAAAAGACTCAACTAATGCTAAAGCTAACGTAAATTCCAAATATTCTAGCACAATAGGAAAAAAAATCTAAATAAAACTAAGGTTGAGGCCTTCTTGCTAGCTTTGAAACCTCTAAATAGCATCTATGTCATGACAGCATGACTCTTATACTTCAAGTTGATAATGCGCACCATTGATACTTAGACGCTATCATCATCAACGATCCAAGCTGAAAAGAAGATTGTGCACCTAAATAATCAAAACAGGGAAGATTAGGACAATTATCAAGATAGATGGTACAAGCAAATCATATATAAAATACTTGTGGATTATGATCTCAAACCTTGATTCCTAGTAATATTAGTAAAATGAATATAAGAATAAATTAAATTCTTATAAACTAACAACTTAACTTTGTATAAAACGTAATCTACAAAATTAATAATAGAAAAGTAGAGAATTGCAAAGAGTTAAGTGATTACATTGTTGATTCGAAGATCCTTATTGATATAAATGGTGAGGAATGTTTTATGACCCAGGAACTAGTGTACAAGAATCAAAATCAGCTATTACCTACGATCCTACAAGAATAATATTAATAATACCTAAAAATAGTTCGACCGGAGTCGATGAATTCTAGCAGAAACCTTAAGTGGACTTTCAATCATTTTCCCTTCATATATTTGGAAAAGACCATGTAAAGATCCATATAGAGCTTTGCAGTTTGCAGTAATTAACATATAAAATATAAATAAATATAAAAGAATGACAAATAAATCTATCTTCCGAGGTCCAAAACCAGAGTAACCATTAAGCCTAGATTCTAAAGGATTAGAAAGCAAACACGTTGCTCTCTTTTAGAAGTTGTAATCATATAAATATGCAATTTATTCATTTAGAAGTTAGAAACTATCTTATAAAGTGAAGAACAGATTGTTTTGCGTACTGCTCTAAGGAAATGGTTCCATTTTGCTCAATAAATAAAATACTAATAGACATACCCATAACAACATATATAAAGCACTAAATTAAGTTATCGTGATGAAGAAACAAGCCTGTAGAAAGTAAGATGAGGTGAATCACCAAATCCAACCATCATATAGCTGGTGCTAATGAGGAAAACACATCACTTTATTATAGGGGATGCTCATTAAAAATCGGAAAATGAAGTAACTCTTGCACATAAACAAGATACAACATACATGAAAAACATCGTGCTTCAAGAGTCTCTCACTTTTTCCCTATTAATATATCTACTACATGCCCTTTGCAATATTGTTATTATTATTATTATTATTATTTCTCCCAATTATCTCTAACCCCAATATAAAGAATTCCTCCAAAATCAGCAAAAACATTCACAAAAAGAAAAGGAAACGACTTGCACCCAAATCAACAAAACCATTCTTTAAAGCATCTATATGTTAGTGTTCTTTCAGATCTCTCAGTCAAAAAAATAATCCCAGAAAATATTTTTCATGCCAATAAGGGAAATAAAAGTCCACACTATACAGATTACAGAAACATGAACAAATGCTACAAATCAAAGAACTAAAACTTCTAGTCAAAAATCAAAATAGCTATATGAAATTTTCTAGTAATTGAATGTGCTGTTGTCATCACAGTATACAATATAAAGTTACAAATAGTTAATTTAGTGCTTTCAATCAAAATAAATAAATAAATAAATAAATTCAGAAGCAAAATAAATAAAAAGGTGTAGAGGTGAAAGGCGAGAAAGGATCCCTAAAATTGTTGAAAGTGAAAATTTCTTTATTCGAGAGAGAAAGTGAGAAAGATAAAGGAGTTGAGAATGAAAAGAGAGACGTGGGTATATTTTATTTGCCTCTAGATCTTCCATAGAATAAATAAAGAGGCTAATTACAATCAGTCAACAAAGGGACAATTTTTTATTAAAAAAAAAAAAAAAAAAAAAGAGAGGATGGAATACAAATCGGTAACTCGGTGTGGTATTTTTATCAATGAAGATGTTGTCTTCTTGATTCTATCATATATACTTTTTGTGTCCTAAATCCTAATTATCTAATTAGTTTCTTCAATTTTTTTTTTTTTAATATAATTTTTTTTTTTTTTTAGCGATTTTGCCAAACTTTGTTAACACAGTATTTTTATGAAGACAATATTTGACTTGAGAGATTGTTTTTTAACTTTGATAAATGCCTTATTTTAGTTTTCTTCTGGGTTGATATTATATTAAATGAATAACATATATTACATATTATTAGGGGTGGGAAAAATTGGCACGACACGAACCCGCACGATAATTTTGATTTTGGACCGTTGTTTATTGGGTTTGGGTCATCATCGGGTCAACCCGATAAGACACGATAAGATTCGGGTCATATTGAGCCAACCCGATAACTTTAATTATTTATTTATATACTGCATTATTATTATTATTATTATTATTATTATTATTATTATTATTATTATTATTATTATTATTATTATTATTATTATTATTATTGATTCATAAGGAAATGCTAGAGTTCATTAATTTAGTGGAAAAAATTTACTTGAATATGAGCTTCAAAACATGGGCCTAGCTGCATTGAGGATAAATGTCGATTAGATAATTTCTTTCACACTCAAACTTTTTAAAGTCATTTTTCAGGCCAAATTCTAAAGAGTTAATATAAAAAATAAACATGACATTTGATGTTTTTTCCATTTACTATATTAGCTATACAATATATCCAATAGGTCCTTACCTTACCTTTAATTTCAGACTTTTAAAAATAAAATTAAAAGTTCCTAAAAAATAGAAACAAAATAAAAAAAGAAGAAAAATAATACAAAATAAAAAAATTGATATTACAATTCAAATTAATTAAAAATGAAATTTTTTTGAGAAAAAACCAAATGGAAGAAGAACAAAAACCACAAATAAAATAAAATAAAATAAAATAAATCAGATTCCAATAAATTTTGAAAATTTTGGCTGTTTGACAAATATAGTAGTATATATGTGGTCATATATATACATAACAATACATATATAAAATAATATATTCATAGTAGGAAGAGCTATTTTTCTATATCAATATTGTTACATTTACAAAATTTATTCATATCCATAATAAATACATGAGGAAAATATTTTGTCCATAAGGGAGATATAAATTGACTAATGTACATATACATAGATATTTGTATGTGTTTGTGTATATATATATGTACACGTAAAATTTAAAGTCAAGTAGAGAACATCTAAAACAAGATCTAAAATTTCTACTAGACTTTCCTAATAACGAAAAAGAAATTCTAAAAAGTTTGGGTTCTTGATTTTAATAAATTTTCTTCTATTTTACGGAAATTTCTTCTATTTTTTTATTTTCTAAAAAAATAATTTTTATTTATATATTTTTGAGTTAAATGTTTAATTTTTTTGTAATATTTTCTTTCTTTTTAAATTTTATGGATTTTTAGAATTTTTTTTCCTTTTTTAATATCTAAAAATTTATTTTTTTATTTTTTTTTCAGAATTTTAATTTTTATTATTTCTAAAATTTATATATTTTTTTTGAAAAATTTGTTCTTTGTTTTTTTATAATTTTCTAGAATTTTTTTTTTTTTTTTTTACTTTTAAAGGTCAGAAATTAAATTTTGAAAAATTTAATTCAAATTCAAATAGACAACGGTGTTGGAGCCGTTGTAAAGTGGTTGTGAATAAAAGTTTTTTGGCGCTAATAGACAATATCACATGACGCGTTGTAAAACCTGTTGTCCTTTAGCATATATTTTCGCTTTAAGACAATACTACTTGAAACCGTTATACACGTTGTTTTCTATTTGCAAGAAAATGCGCTGATAGACAACGATAACCAAAAAGCGTAGTCTTTCTTGGTACAAGCGGTGTCTTTCACCGCATCATTAAGCTAATAGACAACGCTTTTGAGAATTAGTGTTGTAAAATGTTAAAAGACAACAGAACTTTTATAAAACTGTTGTATTTTGACTATTGTCGATCAACATATTTGTTGTAGTGAAATATTATATCATCTAATGTATACCTTGTGGACTCAACACACCTGCGCTCGTTTGTTATCTTTTTTCCTTAGGCCTAATTTGGTTTATAAGATAAGAAATGATAATATTAGATATTCCTTTCATTACTCTGTTTGGTTTTAATGTTTGAAGACTGTATAGGACAGTCAGTCGGCAGGTCAAGAAAAAGAACTTATCTGGCTCCTGGAGTGACAAATTGTCACTGCCCAAAGTGAAACAAATTATGTATGCACTGTTTAATTACTGTTTGCTACATTAAATAGATGATGAATGGCCAATTATGAACCTTAAAAAAAAAAAGTTTCTAGCACAAACACCAAACAGATACATAAATAAATTCAAAATATTAATAAAACTTTATTTTTCAAAACAAGCACGTGATAATAATGAACACTGCAATTCTACCTCATATTAACCATTTTCCCTATCTCTACGCGTAAACCAAATTAGGACTTAATAATTAATACTAGAACAGTCAAGCCGAATTTTTGTGCAAGCCCAATGATCCCTGAAGTGCCAACGTGTAATCAACTGTCAAGATGCAGGTCACTAGTTAGTACAATAATTGTTAAGCAGTTGGCGTGATTGTGATGAATATTGTCATTATATCCTCTCATTTCTTTCGCAAGATGTATTTACAGTGTTTATGTTCCTTCTCGGGACTATGTTCCGCCACGACGGCACCTCGCTCCGAATGTACGGCAGCAGGTGTTCATATTCCTCCTGATTGAATACCTCATATGAAATCTTATCAAACACACGATAGGATTCATACTGGATCTCACCCTTCACCAATGGGTATCGACTCTCCCACAATCCCCGTATGAGTAGCTACCACTGAACCAATAAATAAACACGATATTATTTACAAAAAATGCAATGTTCTTCAAGTTAGACTTAAATACTAAGGCGAAGCCTGACCAAAACAAAGACCATGTACACAAACCGTCATAACGATTCAGTAACATTGTCAGTATACCAACCATGTCTTCCTTAAAAAAAACATCCAACACATTGTCCAACATGATTTAGTTAGTCAGTCAATTGAGAGGGTGAATCTGTCACGAGGAGGGACCGCGCTAGCCCAGTGTCTGAGGGGTACTGTACCTGAATATGGTCTCCTGTATATACCTCCGAAAATTTTCTTTGATTCTCTTGTCACTCTTCCTTTTCTTGCGCTCCTTCTACCTCAACAGACACTCTATGGTAGCCAAACTATGCGGCCCACATTGCACGGAGTCCTCTTGGTCGAAATAGAAACGTGGGAGCTACGGTGGTTTCCCATTGTTCAATAATTGGTTGTAGATTGGGATGATTGACATAACAACCACTTTCGACAAGCAATTGAGGCATAATCTGCAGTAGTGAGATGATGTATGTATACTGTTTAGCACCAACGCTAGGGGTCCACTGATGCCTCGTCGAATCGTATATTATCACTCTAGCATAGTCAAGCCGAAATTTTATGCAAGCCCAATGATCCCTGAAGTGCCAACATGTAATCACCTGTCAAGATGCAGGTCGCCAGTTAGTACAATAATTGTTAAGCAGTTGGCGTGAATGTGATGAATATTGTCATTATATCCTCTCAGTTCTTTCGCAAGATGTATTTACAGTGTTTATGTTCCTCCATGGGATTAGATTCCGCCACGACAGCACCTTGCTCTGGACGTACAACAATAGTTGTCATATTCCTTCTGATTGAATACCTCATATGTACTCTTATCAAACACGCGGTAGGATTTATACTGGATCTCACCCTTCACTAATGGGTATCAACTCTCCCACAATCCTCGTACGAGTCGTTACCACTGAACAAAGAAATAATTAACTGGCGTCAAACTAAAAATAAATTGACAAAACGCGAATAATAAAAAACCAACTAGCTTTAGACTTGTGCGTCCCCGTCCCCAACTCTTATTTCATGAACGAAATTTGGGGCTGCAAAAGCAAATGTAAGTTATTCGTAGTTTGCCGAGCTACACTAGGCCGCACTGTCGGGTGCTAGTAAAATTAGTTATTTATTTTCCTAGCTTTCCTTTTCTAAATAGTAAAAGGGTAAGTCAGGGTCGATCCCACAGGAAACAGGGAAATTAACTACGTTTATGTATTTAACCTAGTTATGCAGATAATAAAAAGATATAATATATATAGTAAAGTATGGGGGAAAATTGATTAGACTAAAGTAACTAAAGCAGATAACAAATAAACTAATAAATTAAAGACGAATTCAAGTATGAGAAAGTATTCCCCCCTGTAGCCTAGTATTCCCCTAGTCTAGATTATCCTCGTAATTAATGCAACTATTTGACAAATTAGTTTTGAAATCCCTATCCCAAGAATTAACAAGTATGCTCTGGTAACCCTTGTTACCCCTTAGGTATAATTAATCACAGGTACGCTTAGCAATTAATCCTATCTGATTAAGTGGTCCTAGGATAAGATCACTAGAACACCATTAATCAAATGCATAGAGTCCTAGGGAAACGGAATAGGTACAGTGTTGTACTCGCAAGCTCGGTACAAGTGACCGCGACTTATGTTATCTACCAAATAAATTCACTATTTGCTACTCGTAGACATAATTTCATAACAATTATGGATTATGATTTATGGCCTAGCAAAAATTATATGATTACTACCTAGGTGATCAATCCAAATAACAAAGCATATAAAAGATATAAATAAACCGGATAACATAAATAATCTCAGAACATAATCTAATCAAACAGTTACTGTAAGAACTACGAAAATATCATCCTAGGTTCAACATCAGTCAAAGACGAAAAACAAAGACTTAGCCGATCATAGCGATGACTAAGAACAAACTAATAATGAAGAAAAACATAAACTAGAAAACCCGAGTTGACGACTCTTGATTCTTCGTGCTCTCTAGAATTCCTAAGTCTTTGCTCCCAAAATTAATGTGTAAGTCCTATTTTCGGACTTGGGATCCTCCTTGTTTAGATGGGGATGAATTAGGTCTAATTTGGGATTGAAAAGGAAATTTTCGAGCAAATCCTGTTTTGACCAGATTTGTGTCTCCGCCGAGAATGACTGTCTTGGCCGAGAGCCATGTATGTAATTCTCGACCGAGAATCACTGTCTCGGCCGAGCCAATTCTCCAGCTTAAAAGTTGGTGTTTCACTGTTCTTTTGTCTCGGCCAAGCTCAACTTCCTTAGGCTTGGCTCATTTTTGCTTAGTTTTTGGACTTGCGAGACTTGTTTTCTATGTCCATCTTCAGTCGAGATCAACTTTTCGGTCTATATTTACCCACATAACTTCAAAACAAGTTAAACAACGTCAAATTGCCCAATAATGCAAATATGAACAATACACGATCAATTACACATGCAAATGTCACTAAATAAACACTTAACTCGACCTATTATGCATGCATAAATATGTGTACCAAAATCCCCCAAACTTAAACCTTTGTTCGTCCCGAACAATGCAAAACAAAGAAGAAACACATAAGGACACGTGTTAAGGGAGACTTAAGTGGCAAACATAGTTTCAGACACATTTCTACAAAGAAAGACAACATTATAATCCGAGCATATCCAATATATCATCATCAACTACTTTCGAGACTCGATACTTTCAACAAGTGATCTTTACCGGTTAAATATATCATTCATCTCTCAAGTGTATAAGGTAGATTCAATTTCACTCACATTGGACTATATGCAATGCCTACCATATGCTTGCCAATCATCTAAATCGAAACTCGTTCTTGACATGTGTGACAGAGGATAAAAAAGGTCTTTATTTTAGGTTGTAATGGAGGCTTAAGGTAAGGTGGGAAATGTTTGGGTAAAAGTGACTAATCTTTGGATTAATCGAGTTTTTTTCCTACTCAACCACCCCTCAAAACAATCACTCAATCCTCACTCTCCAAATTTCAGTAAATTGTCCCACAAGAAGGTTTCTTCACCCCTTAAAAGTACTTAAAACAACCAAAGTGCTTTTCACGCTTTATTTGGGTACCACAATTTGGGACTACCCGATTTCTCTAATCAACTCAAACAATAAAGTACTTTTAGATTCCTAACCTCTCCTTTAAACAAAAATAATAACACACTTATGTACAATAACTTTTTCTTTTTTTTTTCTTTTTTTTTCTTTATTTAATAATAAACTTCTAGTAACAATTAACCAATACGTCACACATACACCCCTTCCCCCAAACTTGGTTGAAAACCAACGTTTGTGGGGAAAAGAGTGGGATGAATTGTTTCTCTAAACATAACAACTAGGAGAGGTTATTCAGTCTCGATTTCTTTGCCTATCATTTTCATATCCCTTTCTTTCTTCAAAACTTCCCATATTTCACCCATATTAATCCCAAGATATTCTCGACTACCTTTCAATCCTCCTCCCTCAAACTCATACTTAGTCTAAATGGGCCAAAAGTTTAATATTGAAAGGGTTCGGCTTATAAAGTACGACTATCAAAGAAAAAGCTAAAAAGCTCGAATAGGCTAACAACAGGAAATTTCATTGGTTAAAAGGAAAACATATTAAGGCTCAAAAATAGGTTAGAAATAAAAAAACCACCTAAAATTATTTCCTAAGTTACAAAATGTCTGACATATTCACAATAGAGAATCAGGGCAAGAATCTAGAGACGACCACATATAACCAAAGAATTCACACTGAAAGAATGCATATATTACTCCAAAGATGGGAGTACAAAATTTGGCTAAAATCTCACAGGGTAATAGTTGATCACAAGTCTCCAGTACGAGCTCAATTTTATCTTAATCACATATCATGTTCTATCATATGTCAAATTTTTCAATTTTACTCAAGAATCCTGATCATCATTAACTAGTTGCACACTTATCATTTCCCGAATATCTTGTCTTTAGACACACATTAAAATCTAAATACAATCTCGGATTTTCTTTTCCAATTGACTCAATTCTAGACTCAATAAAAATGCACAATACATAACAACTAAACATGACCCAACTAGCAACGACAGTGGCTCACAGGCCCATCTATCAAACAAGTAATTGGCTCACAGGCCATGCAAGTAATGACTCACAGGCCAACACTTCAACAAATAAACAAGAACAAGCAGCTAGCATAAAGAAAGAAATATAAGAGACTAAAGCTCAAAAAGCGGCCAAGTCGTCCCACTTATACCCCCTCTCCCAAACTTGGTTGAAAACCAATGTTTGTGGGGAAATGAGTGGTACACCTGTGCTTACTTACAATACTGCTACCGAGTTGGTGGTCGGAAGCTATGTTTGCTCCAAAGTTAGCTATCGCGCCCCACCGGATGTCTTTTTATATTCATTATGCTTCACTGCTATGTTGATTTCAAGTTATGTTAGTTCCTACATACTAAGCAAAAACGATAAGAACACGCATAAAAACAGAAAATAACAATAAAATCCAAAAAATTAAAAATAAAATACGAAAAACATAGGGTTGCCTCCCAACAAGCGCCTTTGTTTTACGTCGTTGGCTTGACCGGTTCGCTTTTTCCCTAGCGTTTGTTCCATGGTGGTTTCCACATTGGACCTGACCAATTCAAGCACTTCACTTCATTTTGCTTCTCACCTTCCTCTTTATGATGCCTATCCCCCGAATCCACGTCCTCCCTGGATGGCTTGATCTTTATGGTTCGTCCTTCCACCACTCTCATCTACTTCCGGGCTCGTATTTTTTGAAATTTCTGAGCTCGATTTAGATGAATCAGATGACTCGAACACCTGGGCCTGATGACGTGGCCTGGATATGGATGCCCTGCCAGTACAGAGTCTGCTGCTCCACCTCAGTCCAGTAGGTGTGCTTTCCCGGGGCTGCCTTCTGGAACGTGGACCTATGCTGCCACTTGTTTAACTTTCAGAAGCCTCCCTGATGTCTTGTCCATAGGTGTTCTCATCGGCATCCATTTATAACGAAATTATGTGGGCAACGGTTGTAGGTACAACGACCGAGGCCTCAACAGGACCAAGACTAATCCCATAATCAATCTGGGTTTCTTTTGGAGTGGGGATGAGTGTGATAAGGCAGCGATGCTGCAAAGCGACCAAAATATCCAGTAAAAAACTATAAATTCGAATAATAACATAGCATGTACTTCAATATGTGCATATTACCTCATGCTGGAAAAAGTTTTTCTTCTTGTAATCCCAGGATTTTCCTTGAAAATCCATATCTAATGGCAAAAAATGTTTAAGATATTGAATTTAAGAATAAATTGTGTGATGGAAAAGACTATACAAAATCGTTTAATTGTTAAGAGTACTTTTAGACAACCACTTATCAGAAATGTCGTTGTGAAGTCGTAAAAATGATATATGTTGGATTCGTTAGCTACTTGGAGTGGCGAACTCGTCATGTATTGCAATAGATTTTGGTACGCGTACGAACCCCAAGGAAAGTCATTCCATGCAGCATCATCCTCTATTATGGACCAAACCCATGGCTCAACATACACCTTGGCAAGTGTAGATAGATAAATTTTGTGTCCAATCAAATGGCGACACATGAAAATTTATTAAATATCAATAAAAATATAGTATTCATGTCTTGGGAATTTAATTAAATTAATTCTTAAGTTATAGTATAATTGATATTTAATTTGGTCCAAAATAAATTGTGTACCAACACTTTGGAAAGATGACCCAGTCAAAGCAAGAAAGTCCCAATCAACTCAAAATGGCCTAATTCAACAAGAAGGTCTAACTAAGTCAAAAGGGTCTCTACAAATAAAAGGCCCAAAGTCAGCTTGCCCAACCGAATCAGGCCAACCCCAACCAAGTCAGACGTAGCCCAACCAAATCAGGTCAAGCCCAATCAAATCAATGGTGGCCAATCAAATAGCGCCACATGGCAAAGAAAATACGGAAAGAGTTCCTCCCTACACCTATAAAAGGAGGCCTCTCTTCATTCATTAAAAACACACATTAAGGGCTTCAAGAAGTTAGAAGAACTCCAAGAAATCTAGAAGACTCAAAGCTCTTGAAGATTTTAAGATATTCATAAAGATTCGAAGAAGTTCTTCATCAAAATCATCATGAAGTAGCGTTCGATCCAAAATCAAGCTGTTTGGCCTTCAGATAAACATTATTGAAGAACAACTTTCGGCGGAGGAGATCAAGAAGAAGATTTCGCTCCAAATTCTCAAATTCAAAGAAAACATTCAAAGATAATAATCAGAGGATTGAAGAATAGAGATTGTAACTCGCAATTTTCCATTTGATCTAATTTAGATTTAATTTGTACAAGTACTTTGTGTTTATTATTTCAAAATGCAAAATTTGTTGTTACAACAGGATCCAACCCCAACAAGATGGAATACAAGTACAGGACATTAGAAATCTTGATTATGTCCAACAAACTGTCCTGAAAATGACCACTGTCCGACAATGTCCTCAACTTTGAACCCGAACTGCGTAAGGTCTGATCCTCCGGGTGAAGGTGATGTCAGCCAGGGGTATCGCGTAATGCTCCAAATCAAAATCACCAAACTTTAGACTGGTAACTAGCGCGTATTCATGTGCACCAAACTGAATCGGTTGCGATTCCACTTGAAACCATAACTCGGGTAATCCGTGAATGCCGACTTTTACAATCTTGTAGGACACGACCGGCCGCATCTATTGCAACACCTCTTCAAACTAGTAATGAAGAACTAAACATAGGGATTGAAGGAAATATATTGTTTTGTAAGATAAATGATAATAATTAAATGAAGATGTGTGTGTGTGGGGAGGGGAGGGGGGGTGTTTAATGATTGATAACAAACAAAGTTAAACTAACTATTTGCAGCCCACAAAAATTTTCAACGCAGTCTATTAATTTAATAAATTAAAATGTTATTAGTAAATGAATATAATGCTCTTAATGAAGAAAAAAATTAACACAATTAATTAAAACAATGTATATAATTCGAAAAAATTAAGGAACATAAACGATATACATTTCTTTTTTCTGTATCATCTTCAACCAGGTTGCGTCCCATTTTTTTTAAAACGCCATAAATCCTAGATTCTTCAATGTTTCATTAATGGAGGACATAAATAACAAAAAAAAAATCATGCTAAGAAACGAACACTGATGTATTGTTGAGTTACCCATGAAACATACAAACAATTTCCACAAGATAAAATATCACCAACAAGAAGACGCACCAGCCAAGGTCGCAAATCCTTGAAGAATTAATTTTTCCAGCCCAAGAGACACTATGATAATTTATCTCCTTCTTCATTTTATTGATTTTCTTGTTAAACTCATTGAATTTTTTACTGGCCCAAAGAGATAATTGGTTGCTTGAGTAGTCGAGTTTAGACATAAAAACACATTCTTTATCAGCCACATTTGATGAAAAATTTTCATTGAATCAATTTCGAGAAACCATTTATGCTCGACCGTGAATCGTTGGGCGATGATATAAAAAGAAATCTAGATTGATGACTTCCGCAGTATAAATTTCATCCTCCATTCAAAATTGTGGAAATCCAGCATGAAATCTAAAGAAAGATAAGACACCAAAGTGAGAATCATAGACCAGGAAGAATATTACATTAAAAAAATTATTAATGTTTTATTTATTTAATTATAATAATTTAATTTAATTATTATACTTTATTAAATAGAGGGTATAACTGGTATTTGGTGGGTTGTAATAAGACCTTTATATTGACTTTTGAATAAAAGTGAGTTGCATTGAGAAATGGGCTACGTTGAAATTTTGTGGGATGCAAATTGTCATCGCCTTTGATAGTTCTTGTTTATGGTTTTTCCAATAAAACATGAGATAGAGAAACTCCCTTGGTCTTTTAACTTTGGAGGTAGTTGTGTATGTACTATTAGGGATGTATATGGTTTCATATATTTTTGTATTCCGCCATTGGTGTTTGAGTTCAAAAGTCTATTGTACTATGTATTTATATTCATGGCAAGTATAAATAAAATTATCTTTCACCAATCTATTTATGGTATCTAGAGCCAATTAGGCTAAAAATATTTTTTTTTTCCTCCTAATCCCAAAATCGCTACTCGTTAGTCACGCTAATAGTTTTTGACTAAACCTATTTCTCATCCTTCCGCCACCATGTCCACCAATACCACAAACTAACGTCCACAAACTACACTACGTGGTCGTGTGAATTTCGTATATTACTCGTTGGTTATGGTCTAAGGCTATGTCGATGGCTCCACACTCTGTCCGCTGCTGAAGATTCAAATCATGCCTTATAGATTCGCCAGTAGAGATGTATATGAAGCAAATCAAATCGACTACCCGTATATTTGATATGCATTCATAAATCTTAAAGAGTATTCGTATTATAATTCGAATTGTCTTCGAATATTATTTCTGATTCGTATTCGGTTCGCTAAACATATTCGAATAATGAGAAATAATTCGAATATTCATATTCGAATATATACCATTGTCTTAAAAAATAGTAATAAATAATAATAACAAGTTTTAAGTTAAATATGAATTAAGAAGCTTATAATTCGAGTATTTGTAATTTAATTTTATAAAATATCATGCCAGAACCACATATAATATTATACATCGAATTAACTTTGCATATCAAATTACTTAGAAAATGTATTCTTATATATATAATTCAAATGGAATAAAAAAAACATGAATCAAATATATAAGTATTCATACTTGAATTCTTATTCTCGAATTTAGTGCATGCTATTTGAATTCGAACCACAAATCGAAACAAAAAAGTTTGATTCATATACATTCCTATTGGCCAGAAGCAGTTGATCCTCAGTGCTATTGTAAGTTCTCTGACCCCCTCCCTGTTGTTGCGAAACTCCTCTAAGGCTTGGGAAATACTTGCTAACACATATGGAAAAGCCTCTCAAGGTCGAATCTTTGCCCTCAAGAATCGACTTCATAATTCTGTGAAAGGTACATGTTCTATTAATGATTTTATGCTTGAAATCAAGAGCGTTGTTGACCAACTTGCTCTCCTTGAGATCGCCATTGATTTGGAGGATCTCACACTCAAATTCCTCAATGGCTTGGACGAATCATATAAGGAGCTTTCAAATGCGTTCCAGGCTCGCGAATCTAAAATCACATTTGACGAGTTGTATGAAAAATTATTCACCGCTGAGGCCCAATTAGCTCTGCACTCATCTGTCACCTCTCATGCTCTTGCCACGACATTTCCAACCTTCGGAGATTATGGTCGATCAACTCAAGCCCCGCCCAATTTCGATAGCTCATCGTCAAGTTTTTCTGCCCATCCCCACTAGCTATCGTCTGTCCAGCATGCTGGTTTCCCCAAGGTTTAACCCTCATCTCAGCAGCGGTTAGCTTCATCCAATGGTCCTCGTCCCTACTTAGGCAAGTTTCATCCATGGGGTGTATTTGGACACCCTCCCTCCCCCTCCCCCGTCACTGCACCATTTACTCGTATGCTCTAGTTACACAACCATCTCATGCTCCGGCCTACATGCATCCATCGGCTCACATCACTAAAGCGGCCCCTTATACATCGCGATGATAAAGGGCTTTATATTGGGAATGTTAGTTCGCTTCCATGTGATAGTATACCATCTATTGATTTATCTGGCATATTACATGTTCCTTTGATTTCTCGGAATTCTTATCGCGCGCATATGTATGATGAATGATATTGTAGTCACTTTTTCATCAACTTATTTTTAGGTGACGAATCATCATTCAAGGGTACTTTTTCTGTTGGGACCTCAAGTCAATGGACTTTACATTTAGCATGTTCATGTGTGTGCTCCTTTTGCTCTCCTCATTATCAAACAACCTCTATCTATTTGACATGCTCGGTTAAGAGTCATAAGTTATCTTTTCATGATTTCGACATCTTTTCTTTCACTTGAATTAGTTTATTTTAATGTTTGGACTTCACCTGTTTTGACTGTTGATGGTTACAAATATTACACAACTTTTGTTCACCATTTTGCCTAATATATCTGCTTTATCCTCTTAAGTGAAAGTCTAATGTGTATGCTACTTTCACTGCATACAAAGCTCTAGTTGAGATTTTTTTTTTTTTCAAAACTAGGATTGTTACATAATATACTGATGGGAGGAATTCTTAGCTCTTCGGTCCTTTTTAACGTCCCATGGGATTACTTATCTTACAACTTCACCACACACCCCTGAGTATAATGGCAGCTCTGAGTGTCTTTCCATCCTTCTCCTCCTCGCCAATTTTGAACTAGGCTCAATAGGGACAGACGCCTCCATGTCACCAATTTTCATCCATTTATACCATATCCAGACATCCATCTTCACCAATGCCGCGAAGATGCTCAATGTATTATTTCACGTAAATAAAGATTTGTGGCGATGGACGACCTTCCCTGAAGTTATTGCTTTCAAGCTTTGAAGATCTGGTTTCTACCTACCATTATTGCTTTTATGCTTTCAAGATCCAGATAGTTTTGACCAATCACCATTATTGCTCAAAAGCTTTCTGCCTCTCCGACGTTCTCTACCCAAAAAAAATTAGAGCTTCTTCGAAAGTCCCAATAACAACGCAGAACAAAGCTTCTTCGATTTGTGAAGGAATGTGAAGCTTCTTCGCTCGATTAAGATCTTCGATTTCACGAAATCCTTCAATGACAGAGCTTGAATTTTTTGAAATTTAGTTTTGATATGGTTTTGAATATTTTGAAGGCACTAGATATATCGTAGTTGCAGAAGAAGCAGAAGGACATTGAAGAAGAAGAAGGCGACACAAAAAAAGATAATTAAATTTTTATTTTAAATAAAATTGAAATTCTTATTTTAATTAATTGCCTAAAATGAAATTTCAATCATATTTATTAATTTTATGGTAGGGGAATAAAAGATATCTTGAATAAAAATAAGGAATACATGTATTTAGAATTCTAAGAAAATGAAAATAAACTAAAAATAGGTCATGTGCTAGTCACATGGCCTACATAGCCCAAAAATATGGCTGGAATTGCAATTCGTCTCAAATCGCATAATACATGTTCCAATAAAAAAAAAAATTCTTTAGGTTGCAAAGTGTAAAAAAGTTCAGGTTCTTTTTTGAAATTAATCCTAAATATTTTATCCTTATCTTCTCCATATCCCCTCCCGATCCTCCCACCCCCAACTAGCCTTGAAGCCCCCCTTCCCCTCCCCCATGTTCCCCAACTCCACTAGCACCCCCTCATCCCCCACCCCCTCGGTTTTAGAAAATAAATAATGTGAAAGAATAGAGAGAACTTGTGTGGAGGAATTCCGATCGTATTTAATTTATTCAATCATTTGATGGTATATATATAGTTTTTGAAGAGTTGTTTTGAATGGACGCATCCATAACAATAAGGATACATTCATGAATGGTTGCAATGAATTTTCACTTCTTTATTTATTCACATATTCATTCACACCCTTATCACATCTTTTCCTCACACCTCTCCAATTTAATTAATTTATTTTTCTCTATCTCTCTAATAATATATATTATATTATGAAACACTAACGAATGCATGATGTGAATTCTAATATGACTCCTATAATATATAAATGGGAAAATTGCAGGGAATATCCTTTAACTTTACCTATTTGCATAAGATATCCTCTAAGTTTTACACTTGCATAAAATATCCTCTAACTTACAAAAAATTTCCCGCTTTATCCTTCGACCTGTTATAGCCGGTCACGCAACCGGTGAATAACGTAGGTGGTGCTTTTTTCACATATGGCAGCCTATTTTCATTTTTTTTTTTATGTTTTAACTTATTGATGTCATTTGACATTTATTAAGAACAACAAAATAAGAGGAAAAAAAAGAATCTGCAAACGTGGAAGATAAAATATCCATTTTTTCTCTTGGTCATCGTCAAACATGTACATCCGCCACTAATGGAGGACATGTAGAATGCCAACGCGGAAGATAAAAAACAAGAATCTGTAGAATCGGTAATCAAACTACACTTCATTTTCCCACGTAGAGGAAACCTCTAAGAGAAGCAGACACTAAAGTACAGGTTGATGTATAAAGTGTAGGTTGATGTCTAAAGTGCATGTTCCATTAATGACGGGCGATGTCGGAATCGACAATTGATGTTTGAGTTGTAGGTTGATGAAATTGGGAAATCAAATTAATTCAAATCTCCCCAAATCTTGACCTCCAATACCACGACTCAAACTCAGAAATAATGGAGCATGACTCAAATCACCTCTAATCCTGACCTCCGAAATCGATTTATTTTTGAATTGAAATATAGGCTCTAAATAATAATCTTCAGACATGGCTCCATCCTCAATTCTGAGTTTGAGGCTCTAAATAATAAACGTTCATAAATAAATTTAGAATGATAGCCTTCAGCGACATGGCTCCATCCCCAATTCAAGCACTCAGCTGCAGCTGGTAAGCACGAGGCGGACGATGATGAGGATGAGAAGTACAGGTTGATGAAGGATAAGTAGACTTACAGACCCTCATCTTGTTTTTCCTCTTGTTTTGTTGTTTTTAATAAATGAAACATGACAAAATTAGTAAAAACATTAAAAAAAAAACGAAAAATATGCTGCCACATGTGAAAAAAAAGGCCACCTAGGCTCACTACAACATAAATGGGATTATGTAACACCTAAAAAATGTTACATATATACCAAAAAGTGTTACAATAGACTTTAGGTAACATTTTATTGGTGTTACATTTGTCGGTGCTACATAAAGTCTAAAGTAACACTTTTTTATTGGTGTTACATTTGTCGGTGCAACATAAAGTCTAAAGTAACACTTTGAATGATCTTTAGTAACACTTTTCATAAGTGTTACATTAGATTGTAAATTGTAACACTTCATGGTAACACTAAAAAAATGTTACAATAACCCTTTATGTAACATTTTTTTAACAACAAAACTTGTTGAATTTTTGTCTTCAAAACCCAGATTGCCGAACTGCAAAATCTTTAACTATAAATGTCAAACCACTAGGCTATAATAACTCCACTATCTTATTTTATACGACAAGCTATATATACATGATTTTTTGTTGTAACATCAATAAAGTATCTCGTGATTAAATTCTTACGAAACTACAATCTAACTTAATTTTGTTTAGCATATTCAATTATCTAATTTGATACAAAATTTTCATTTTTTTTTTCAAAATTCCGTCCACTCTCACACACACACATTTATAATTTAATTATTTGTTTTTGTGTGTTTTGTTTTATAGAATATAAAATTAAATATGATAAACTTACGAATATGAAAGGCATGATAAAATATTTCAAGTCCAATATTTTACTTAAATATATTCAAACTTTTAAGCTACAAAACATCTTTCTCGTTGTTAGTAAAATATAATGCGTGTAACAAAAAAAAAAAAAAAAAAAAACTCACTACTAAATTTATGTTATATAACTAATATGTAAATTCTTAGGTGCTCTAGTAAATTGTTATTTTAGTCAATTGTTTTCACCATCACATGTTACAGATGTTCTATTATGATAGTTAAGATGTATAACACGTCTATAAATCTTTGCCTCAAAAAGTCATTTATAAAATATAAGCGATTGAAAGATTTTAATTCTTCAAAAGTCACATGAAAAAAATGAATCGAAAGATATTTTACTAATTTAGAATAAACAAAATATATAATTTTATTAATTGAAATTATTACCTATAAAGTTTTACTTATTTATAAGTGTTACATGAAGGTGTTACTTATTCAAAAGTGTTACTTATGTAAAAGTGTTATCTAAAACTGTTACATCCAAAGTGTTACATGAATGTGTTACATATTCACATATTTTACAAAAATGTTACATGAAAATGTTACATATTTTTAAGTGTTACCAAAGTGTTAGAAAAAAACTTAAGATTTTGAAAGTGTTACAAACAAAGTGATATATAAAGTCATTTATGTTGTAGTAGTTGTTGACCTGTTATGTTACCGGCTACGACAGGTCGAAGGATAAAGCGGGCAACTTTTTGTAAGTTACATGACATTTTAGGGAAAAAAGCTGAAAAGGTCCCATAACTTTTTACTTTTTCGGATTTAATCCCATAACTTCTTACTTTTTTAATTTAGTCTCATATCTCTAGTAATTGCTCAATTTTAGTCCAATTTTGACCCGACGACCGGAAAATAGCACGTGCCACGCACGTGCCGGCGAGAATTTGGGGCTTCCGGCGAACGTTGACACGCGTCGCCGGAAACATGATGTGGATTTAATTTTTTTTTTTTTTTACTTATTGTATTACACATCAGCATACCAATTAACATATCACCAAACATAATTTAATTAAAATATGAAGAGAAAACTCATTTCTAATTCAGGAAAAATTAAAAAGACATCCTTCTTCTTCATTAACCTCATGCGTGTCTGATTCTCTCTAAACCTAAGAACCCTAAATATTCATCCCTAAGCCTTCCTCCTCACTCGCCTGACTGTTCCACAGGTAAGAACCATAATTTTTCAATCTCCAATCTTCCTCCCCCAAATTCGTGGCTGCAATTCCCCAAAATCTGGAGAACCCATAAAGAAGAAGAAACATGTCCCAGTCCAGCAGCAGCTCGCGAAGTAGCCCTATATGCGATTGTGGTCTCACCGCCGCCACTAAGACCTCATGGAAAGAAGAAAATGTTGGACGGAGATTCTACGGCTGCTCGCGATATCCGGTATTTTGTTTAGAATCTTGTCTCAGTTTCATTGGTTTTTCAAGATTAAATTTAATTGAGACATACTTGGTTGAACTTTTGCAAGGAGGAAGGTCATTGCTTGAGCTTTAGGTGGATAGATCCACCTCTATGTGACAGGAGTAGACACATAATCAGAGGGCTCCTATGAAGGCTTAACGAGAAGAATACCGAAATTGAGGCGCTGCACAATGCGCGTACGAATTTAGAAGAAATTTTATCTGTTATGGAGATAGAGTATGAGCTGATCCTAGATGAAAAAAAGAAGATTGAATTGAAGACCAAGGAGTTGGAGGCCATAAAAAATGAGTTGGCAAAACAAAATAGGGCGGTGAAGGGAAAGTCGGCTCAAAGATGTTTGAACATTGCGTTTATCCTGTCCGTTATTTTCTGCTGTTGTTTTGTAATTCTGAAGCTAGGAGATTATCAGGGTGAAATTGATACTGAGAGCAAAGTGAAGATGTTGTATTAGTTGACAAAACTTGTCTTGGTTCCGTAGGTTAGTGTTTGGACGCGCTAGTGTTTAGGGACTGAGTAGTTGACAAATCGAGCAACCACGCATGTATCGAGTGTTCAGTTTAAATGATATTCTGCTTGCTTCTAATTGATGTATACAAGTTGTGGCTTTAATCTTAGAATTGATGTATATTAATTGTGACTTTATTCACTATTTTACAGAATACAATTTTTGAGAATAGAAGAGTAGTTAAATATTATCAATGTGATCTCTCATAAATAGATTATAAGATACGGGCATTGAAGACTTATATACTTGTCCAACACACAAAACTCAATATTTTGATGCCTTTGCTAACAAAAAAGAGACTTAAACGAGTAAAACTAAAGGTACAACATTGAAATAGGCAAGTTTCATTTGCATATATCATAGATAAACCACAAAAAAAGGAGTGCACCCACGCACTTCAACCAATAGTGATAAAAGTGAATTCAAGCACTACAGAAAGACAGTAATAGTGCAATTACAATATTGCTTGCTAAAAGCCACATCCACAAAATGATAAAATTAGAGGATGCCCTAAGCCACTGCCCATCCCTCAAAATTAGAGGCTGCCCTAAACCACTGCCCATCCCTCGTCCTCTACCCCGTCGTTGGGGTCGGCCTCGTCTTGCATAACTGCCTCGCCCTACCACATCCACATCAACACCGGGCACAACCACATCAACACCCAGTACAGCCGTCTCAACACCCGAATCACCCCCATCAGTCATATTTAAGGGCACAAAATAGCTACCCCCCTCTAAGTTGGTCGGGTCAATAACATCCATCTCACCACCCACATTATCAACATTTTTATCGAAAATAGCATCATCTTCCTCGTCGTCACACTCATTTCCAATTACAAAATCCGGGTCTTCAAATGATTCATATTCAGAGTCACTGGAATTAGGCGACTGCTGTTGTGCGGGTTCAATTGGGTATTCTTCAACGTAAATGTGCATCTCCCTCAATGTAAGGAAACTAGTGGCACATTCTGGATGCCTTCATCCTCCCCTAAGAATATGAATGAACCATCCCGCATCTCGGCATGAAATTTTACTTCTCCCTTAACCCCGGCCTTCGAACTAAACTCCAATAAATCAGCATGTTTTAGTTCATCACTCTTTATCTAATCTACCACAATCATGTCCCCACCCACATACCTAGTATTAGGCATATCTGCAAACACCCCATCATAATGCAACACAATACTCAAGTATTTACTCTTTGGATCTGTAAAATAGCGAAAAACAAGGAATGAAAAAATTGGTCCAATAATAAACTAATATGTACAGAACAAAAGAATAAAGTATATAATACCACCAACAGAATAAATTATAAAATTGGTGTGGGGACCATTTTAGGGGGAGAATTCAGTTAAAACTAGTCTCATATCCTGCCAAAAAAATAAAGATAAAGCTCCTACCACCACCCACTGCAACCAATAAATTAATATGCAACTGGTTGGGTTCCACAACTGACTAAAAAGTCAAATTGGTTGCAATTATAAACAGAAACACCAAATAATTCTAAACAAAACTCCAAACTTTCAAATAGCAAAAATAACTGCAACCCTAAACTTCACCCTAAACTATCCCAAAATTGCAAACTTACCCTAAACAGACAAGAACAACAAATATAATATTTTTCCTTGAAAATATTCTTCTCTTTATGGACCATGAAGAAGGGGACAGGACGAATATGCTAAACTGTCCCCACTACGCATACACTACCAAATTTGCCCAAATAATTTTACAATAACAGATACGACCCTATAAAACCCTATAAACCAACAAAATGGTCTCGCACAAAAAAGCCACAAACATTAGATCTTATGAGAAATCGAAATCTTACCATATCTGGGGGGGGTGCCACTCCGTCGCTCCTTTCCGTCGGACGAACACCATCGAAGACCCCGACGAAACTCACGCTTAATCAGCGGAAATCGGAAGCAAATACTTCCTGGATTCGGAGACGAAGGGCTCCTACGAGAGGCGATTTTGCGATTTGGGGCTTCTGCGATTTGGGGGTTTTGTAAAACTAGGGTTGTAATATTGTTTCTATTTTCTGCTTATGATATGTTAGAATAGGATTAGTAATTAGTTTTGTTGGTTTTTTGTTTATTCAGAATTAGAATTAAGAGATATAATAATTGTTGTTCCTGTTTTCCGTATTTTGTTTAAGAGTAGAAATCATATTTTAATTAAATTATGTTTGGTGATGTGTTAATTGGTATGCTGATGTGTAATACAAAAAGTAAAAAAAAAAAAAAAAAAAATCCACATCATGTTTCCGGCGACGCGCGTCAACGTTCGCCGGAAGCCCCAAATTCTCGCCGGCACGTGCGTGGCACGTGCTATTTTCAGGTCGCCGGGTCAAAATTGGGTCAAAATTGTAAAATTGAGCGATTACTAAAGATATGGGACTAAATGGAAAAAGTAATAAGTTATAGGACTAAATCCGAAAAAGTAAAAAGTTATGGGATCTTTTTGGCTTTTTTCCCTGACATTTTATGCAAGTGTAAAAGTTAGAGGACATTTTATGCAAATAGATAAAATTAAAGGATATTTGGTGCAATTTTTCCGTAGATAAATACTTTATATACAACAAATGGATTATATGACAAATTACAAATGAAAACGAAGTGGTGCATTACAAAGTTAAACTTTAAATAGATAAATAAATTAGAGAAGGGAGACGCTTCCACCCGCGACCTTCTTCAGTTTGTTTCCTTTATATAAACACAATGAAATGAAACCCAGAGAAGCACAAACTAAGCAGCTGCAAAACCAGCTTAGACAATTTTGGTGGCCGTCCTCCGGAGTTGGCAACGGAAGCTCTGGTGGCAAATGGCGGTGAAATGCTTCAACTGCAGCTTTCGCTCCATCTTCATCCTTGATAAGTCCACCTAATTCCATCGCTCGACTTTTTACCTAGAATTCATTGATCACAAATACAATATCGTATGCAAGATCGATGAGTATTAATTTAGTTCACAAACTTGGGGATGAAGCATGAATCGTATGGCTTCTGAAAGAGATTCAACAGTGAGGTGTGATATGGGTATTGGAGTGGGTCCTACTCCCTTCTGAAACACTATATCTCCCCATAGAAATTGATCCAACAGAAATGGTATAATGGTAGTCGGACACTGCGTTTTACGGGCATGAAATAGTTAAACTGGGGTCAGGGCTACTCCTCTTATGAGCTGAAAGATAGATATTTAGGAACCATCAAAATTATATGTAAACAATAGAAGATTTATGTTAGCGGCTCATTGGTAGCAAATCATGCTTGGGAAGTTAGAGAATTGGGTTCAAAACATATTCCTTCACCTCCTTGCATGTTTCTTTGGCTTTCTACTCACTTATTATGTATCAACTATATATATTTAACAAAAAACTTGTTTATATATGTTCTAGTGGTCTGGGATATTAAATAATACATATGTTCTACTGCAAGGTATCTTGTTGCATTACAAGTAGTGACTAGGGTTGGAACCTTCATTTCGGCACATTACCTTGTTTAAGTTTAATTTCTTGGACCTGGCCCGCGCCTCAGCAACTAATAATTTACGACAAATAATAACTCCTAATTATAGTATTTTTATTGCCAGAAAAGACACATTATTTTTAAGTAACTTATTGGAACCTTTGTGTCATATTATAAAACCTACAATAGATTATTTTGAATATTATTTTTATTGTTTTACTGGTTCATTAAATATCAGGGATTACCTTCTTTTTAATAATCTCAAACCACTATAGTGTTAGAATGGCCCAGACTGATGTAAAAGTAAGTTATATGTGAAGTAACAAATGACTTAGCTAAATAAAAAAAATAAAGCAACAACCACAACAATAATAATCTTATCATAATATTTTGAAATTGAAAAATACGTTTGTACCCCAGCTTTGAGTCCAGCAGCTGTGGTTCCGGCTCCACCATGATGCACCTACGTGTATAAATGCATTGCATGAATTACTACATCACAATATCAAATATAGTTTCTACTTTACCAGGTGCATGACATTTCGGTCATAATGTTTGTCAAAACCAACAAATTTATTCATCAAATTTTAATTATACATACAATAATCATAGGTAAGCAGCAGGTATGTACTGACCACAGCGGAACACTGAGGAAACAACCAGTCATGAGGGCAATCGGCGACAAGAAAAACATCTTGTGGAACATTTGAATCTGAAAGCAAGATAATACCGATGATGATGACGACCAAATGACCATACAATTAAAATTCCAAAAGAAGAAAAAAGAAGTTACGAGTGCCAAGATTTCCCCAACCACGATTAAGTATTCCTCTCTGCCCTGTATTCTTTAATGCCTCCAAAATGATTCCCGTTATTCTTTCTGAACCCTTAATAGGCTAAACCAGCAAACAAAAGCAATCATTAATTTTTGCATCTTCAAAATACATGGATCGAGAAACCAACTCAAGCAATTTGCAACTTTTATTATTATAAACCGAAGCAAACATGAGCTTACATGGTAAAAGTTTAAATTTAAATAAGCATTACTCGTGCATTTTAAATCATTTTCCTGTTCAACTTTATTTCCTTAGGAGAAAATCTGTGTTAAAGCAGATTGAAAAGTGTCAAGAATAATTATAATTAATTAATTATGAAAAAAGAACATTAATTGTTGCCATACCATGCTTCCGAAGCCAATATAGATTGGTTTGGGTCCTTTTCGCATCCACTCAACAAATTGTGTAGGAGGTTCATATTTGGATTCAAGATTCAAATAACAGTAACCAACAACGTCAACTAGGGCCCCCCAATCTGCACAAAAAAACCAACCAATATAAGTTATAGTGTAATATGGGCAGTCAGTTTGGGCTAATTCTATGCTTTGATCTCCATCCAAGTAATTGTTAAAAAAACACTTACCGTTGGGCTTGGGCAATAGGTGTGGACTCCACACATAGCTTATTGGGAAACGAGAAAGTGAGATATGGCTTGCATCGAAGCATGGTAACGGGGCCAGGCTCAGCTTTTCCTTCCTCAACTCGTTAATTATTCCCCTTACCATCCACCATATCAGAAAATACACAATAATGTATGACATCTGGGTCAAACATACACTTAATTATGGATAGATAATTCAAATTAAAATGCATCACAAATGAAAAGAGAACTCACTCTGTTTCCCACGACTTTAGGTAGGCCTGTATATAAGAAGGGACTGGGAACAGCATTTGTAGGCCTGTAACCATATTTTTTTAAATTTCTATTTCCTTTAGATCCTTATTTTTGTAGTATTAAGGAAAGAAAATCACATACACTCATCATTAGTTACCAGAGCTGATCGTCGTATTTATCAGGTTAGCTAATCGCTATATATACTACTTTTTTCTAGTACAAATCCTGATATGAAAAGGGTTGGCCGATGGAAATTAATCATGACCACAGTATAATTTAAAAGAGGCTCACCACCTATCCTGAATTGCGTTGAATTCCCTTGGCTACATATATTGATATTTGTTCCTCATTTTATATGATCTAGATTGCCCACATGTTATCACTTAATTCAAAATTTACAATGTTGTCCAGAAAGAGTAGTAGTATTCAATTAGACATTCACCTAGATAGTATTCTAAGCACAAAAAGACATTATACGATAAGGAGAACATTCATTCACGTAATATCTCATTTCAGAAATTGGTGCAAATCAAATAATGGCAAGGGGCAACATTTAACAAAATCTTCCAATATGTAAAAAACCGTTTGCGAATTATTGTTAAAAAATTGTATTATATTTATTTCAAAAGTACTATACTACAAATTTTTAACTTCTTTTCTTGAGTTATTTATTTATTGTCTAAACTATATGGA
The DNA here is from genome assembly GCA_958295605.1 of Ajuga chamaepitys. Classification (NCBI taxonomy): domain Eukaryota; kingdom Viridiplantae; phylum Streptophyta; class Magnoliopsida; order Lamiales; family Lamiaceae; genus Ajuga; species Ajuga chamaepitys. The sequence continues at coordinate 54,377,298 of OY282502.1, read as the reverse complement.
CATTTCCAAGTTTTCCTTGTACAATAAAGCATATGAAATTAACCGAAAATTGTGATTATTAGATGACAAATGCTGCCTAGCTCGGCTGATATTTTAGGTGTGATGGATTATAGAAGTTTTAGACTTCGGTCCAACATGTCCGACTCAATTGGTCGATGTCCCAACAGCTAGCTCCTACAACTCTAAATGTATATTAGGATGATAGCGGCTGTGTTTATAATTTTCAGCCTGATGGAATTTCGGCAGATCTGACCTGACCTGGCCGCAACTTATATATGGCATTGTCCAAAGGGGTCGGGCCGGGCCGGCAGAGCTAATTGACACCTCTAATGGCAAGAAAGAAAATAATGTTTTATAACTTACGTCCAAGGTGCAACGAAGAACATGTGCAGGGGAACACCAAGAGCTTCAGCCACATCTGCAACTCCTGTTTAATGAGGTGATGAGGAAACAAGATAAATATACATGATATGAGGCAGAAGTTGTACACAGCCAATTACCAAAGGTGAGAGGATTTGCAATAATTGCCTGGGCCCTGAAGGGTTGACCGGTTATGGGGTCGGGGTGTGTGCATGCTGGAAAGAGAGAATGGATAAAAGCCTTCAATTGTTGACGTTGTCTTGGTAGGTCTCCCATGGCTGCAGGCGAAACAATAGTTTTAGCTCTCACCCAATCTGCATTTCCATTGATTCCAATCATAACATCATTTCATAACATTCAAAGTGCATAAATATATTTGTTGAAGGTCTTACATTTAGCCAGAATCCGAGGATCACCACCTATTGGGTAAAAATCTAGGCCAGCTGACTTGACAAATCCATGAAAATCAGCGTGAGTTGCCAACCTCACTGAATGACCATATTCCTATATGTTGTTTAACAAAAAATATGAGATATTGTTGCGTCATTAAGATTACAAGATTCAATAAACAGACACGTTTGGATTGCCTGAAGTCTAGAGCTGAGAGCGAGAAAAGGCTGCACATCTCCTCTTGTTCCAACAACAAGAACGGCGATCTTCACCTTGGGAATTGAATCTTGATCACTCATTTATTAATCAGATGATGTAGAGTCCAACTCCTGGAACGCGCCCACACCCAAAAAGAGAGGTTAGAAATTTCCACTTGTTTGTAAAATGACATGACACATACTTATACATACGGAGGATCAAATTACTGAGATCATAAACACACATATTGTGGGTTGCCCATCTCCCATCAGATGTCTAACTCACGTAATTGACAACTATTACTCTATTATTATACCGTTTTTGTTGCTTTCCAAAGCTAATAACACACATGTGCAGATGATGCTTTGAATTAATTTAGATTTTAAATCTATTAATATTAATTCCTTGCTGTATTAAACTATTATTTATTTAGAAAAAGTTGGTTGTTCAAATGAAAATTACACAATAAAAATACTAGCCATCAGTTAATTTTTTTCAGATTAACACTCTATTGATACAACAGAATACAAGCCATCAGTTGATCTTTTTCAGATTAACACTCTCTCTATCTATGTATCTACCACTATTATAAAAGTGTGAATAGTTTAAAAAAGTAATTTGTCTATAGTATATTCCTAATGACTTTTATTCTTACGGTTAATTTAGTGCTCTCATTTTTTTTCTATGTTGTATGAATTCTTTTATTTTTTCAATTCACGGATCATTCTTGTCTAATGATATTTATTCACCTAATAAAATAAATTGAAACTAGATATTCATACATTATACTTTTCTTTTTTTAAAAAAAAAACACATACATTTCTCTTTACTAACAATAAACCTGTGCGTTGCAAGTGATCTCATTTTTTCTTTTATTAATATTATCTATCCTTAAAATAAATTTAAACATAGAATAACACTCTCAGCATCTCCCTCTTTTCGTCCTTTATTTTATGAGCATAAACATTAATTTTATATGGGAATTACATGAACATTATTGTCTTTACTTCATCTGTTTTTGTTATTTTGGGCATTACGATAATTACAGTTAAGACTAAAGTATGAGTTTCATTGTTTTTTTAATATCGTAAGATAATATGTGGAGAAAGTTGACGACTACGCAGGTTTAAGTTTTTCAAAAAGGACTAAGAAAAAAAAGATGTAAAACCATATAATTAAGATTAAATGGTAAAAATAAATAATAAATAAAAACAAAAACTTGATAGTTGGAGTACCTATTTGCCTTATTTCAAAAGATAAAATGTGTAATTGTACCTAAAAATGTTGCTTCTTTTCTTTTATTTTGAGTCAGACTTTCTTTTTTTTTTTTTTTTTTCTGAATTTTTTTATTATTCCAATAAAGTTTGATTCTTTATAAAAAGATCTCTCATTGATATGTTTTAAAATTATTGTTTGTTGTGATAACCTGTATTTTGTATTCTCTAGATTCTTACATAATTGTAAAACTAATAAATTCTTTTAGTTTACCACTTAATATTGAATATAACTGATTATCACATAAAGTATTATAGGTACTCTTGGCTTAAATTTACGTTTTTGCATTACATTATAAAAAAAAATATATTAGTCAGATCCAAAGTACGTGCAGAGCATGTGTATATTGTTAGTGTACAAGTAAAAAGGGAATTTTTTTTCTTACAAAAGAATGTACAGAAGACAAATATATGAATATCCGATGATATGGATGCTGGTCGGTATTTGATTTTTATATGTATAACCATATTGCAGTATTTCTCACAATTTTCTAGATTTATTTCACGTAAAGTAGTTAGTGAAGAGGATTTATAATTGGGGTAGCCCAAAAGAAGACTAGAATACTATATCTATATGAGTAAAAAATCCAGCAACCGCTATTAACTGCCATAATATACAGATACACTGAACGTCGAAACTCCCATGTGTCAATGCAGGGGTTGGGGCCTGTTTGGCCAATCAAACCAGGAAAAGAAAGCCCTCCAAATTCATAACTGGGGCCTGTAATTCATGTCACACTGGGAAGGCCTCTAAATTAATAACTTCACTTTAATTTGGGTGAACTAGAAATAAATTCATTGAAGTTATTATAATATACAAATTCCTTAATGACACAGCCCGACCTATGTAGGAGTCAAGGAGACACTGAGCGCTCTGATCGTGTTAAAATGTGCTATTATATATGTGCATTTTAGTCAATTTTAATATAATTATTTAAATAAAGGGTAATTTTGTTGTGTAACGATTGCATAAGTGCAATCAAGGGTAGATATGTCTTTTTATTATTAATAATGAGCCCCCTTTCAATTTTTTAATCTTTTAATTGACTGTTGTAATGTTATTTCTTTTTCTTTTGAATTCGAGTAAATAATTCCACTACTGTTCAATCTCATCAGTACCAACCTGAAGAGAAACAAGTGATGAAGTTGTGGAAAACTAATTTGTGGCGCAAGAAAATGTTACTCCTAAGCAAATTGAGATATTCACTTTAATTTTTAAATTTATAATTGCAGTAACTCTTTTGATCATTTCATTGTTTATATATTTTAACTTAAGTCCTGAGAGCCATGGAAAACGAGTCGTTTCGTTTATTTACAGAAAAGGTATTACTTGAAACTATTGTAAATGCTCAAATACATACTTAAAATACCTTTACTTGATTGCAGATTTTCTCTACCATGGGACCCTCCTGAATCTTTTGACGAGTCTTAATTATGACCAGATCCTAATTTTGCTACTACATGTATTTTTAAAGCAGCTCCTTTCATTTAAAGAATTTGTAATTTTGGACAACAGGCGACGGGTAGTCAAGAAATGTAACTTCACTATTCTACATATAGAACTTTGTACGTAGTTGAGAAATTTAACTTCACAATTTTACTTTGTCCTATTGCTGAAAGTCGGCTTCTTTCACATTAATACTTGTATTTTTCACCCCCACTCATCTATATATCTGTTAGATAATAAAGCATATAAATCTCATATACACGTATATGGGAATCGATATACCTCAATTGAGTTGCAGCGAAAAGTATTTGGTTGATTCCCAAAGTCATGGATCGTACTCTGATTCGTCTCCTAGCCCGTCTGGATGAATACTACTAGAGCATCCGTCGTCTACTTCACATCCTAGGCTCTTGAAGGACTCCGGTGATACTCCAAGAAAGAGAATTAGAGAGAAACGGGAGAAAAACGTATTCTGTGGTATTCTTTTTCAGTAGTATACGAATATTAGTATATCCGTATATATACTAGTATGGGAGAGATCTGTCTCCTATTATGGATAGGATCTCCATCCCTATTGGGAATATATCTAATCAGATATTAAATATCTCGTCAGATATATATCCCAACTATATTGGGATCCATCAGATATGGATGCAACCAACATCTCCTACTCATACAAATCTGATCCGACTCATTCGAATCTGAAAGACTCCACAATTCTCATCATCATATCTCTTCTTTCATATAGAGACTAAGGCGTGCGACCGAGCGAGAACAGAATGGAACAAAGTGAGGAGAGTTAAGTTATCACCTAACTAACATAACTCATCAACTCAGGAGACTCGCTGTATACCCCAAACTACGTGGTTGCACTAGACCAAACATCTCTGACCCCTCTTGTTCATATAGAGCATGTTTGACCCCTTAATTGTATCTATGCTCATGACTATGTCAAAACTAATTCGACTTAGTCGGCCGGCCTATGAGCCATAGTACACAAGTGCATTACCAGCTTAGTTTTTCCTTGGCCTCTTATGTCAATCTGCTTGGACTTGACAGCTTTCTTAGTCATGCTCCGACATACCGCATCAACCATGGCCATTGAACACATGCTAAAGTAGCGTCATCAAGCTTACACTTCATGACAAAGTCCAAAGTCCCAAAGGGCACAAAAAATACTATAAGAGCTCACACAGTGACGAAGCAGGGATCTATTCGGTCACTCCTCTTACTAAGGTCGTCATTAAGCTCATGTAGTATGAATACATGCTATGATGGAGCTCCCACTCAAATTTGGGCATGTCACGCTCTGAACATCATACGAGTCTTAGTCCAGTCGCTCTTCTAGCGTCTGACCTGCGTACCACTAGGAATTTGTCTCCAACACAACTCCTAATGATTCACACACTCGGCTATTAAGAAGCTTTTATGAAGTTAGGACATTCTTCATAATCGATCAAGTATGATCTCATCCTGGCCTCTTGCCAAGGTGACTATGGGCAACAACCTTTCGTGTTGTTCCTTTCACGAAGGTGATCATTTAAGTGTTTGATCCGCCAGTCTCATCCTGCTAGCTCACCAAAACGCCAGGGCGATTTTTCGTGTGAGTGGGACAATCCAAGCCTTGTGACATATCACATATAATAGACACATTACTTCTAACATATAATAAGGGCACATTTTATTGATAAATAAAATTGTTCATACAGGCTAAAAGAATTTTAAATTCTACGAAGTCTCATACTCCTAACATGCCTTTGAAATACATCTCTACTCAAAGGCTTGGTGAAAGGATCAGCTATCATTTCACCAGTGGGAACGTGCCTGAGAACCACTTGCCCCTGTGCAATATTATCTCGGATGAAGTGGTATCTGGTGTCAATATGCTTGGTCCTCCCATGATACTTGGGGTCCTTAGCATATGCTAGTGTAGCTGTGTTATCACAAAGGACAACTACTGCATCATCTACATGCGCCGTGACGCGCAAAGTCTGAAGAATCTTCTCAACCAGATAGCCTCTTGAACTGAAGATGTACAAGCGATGTACTCTGCTTCCATAGTGGATAGAGATATACAAGGCTGCTTCTTGCTACACCAAGTGATAGCAGCGCCACCTAACAAAAATGCATATCCCGATGTGGATTTGCGTCGCTGTAACCAAGTAGCTTCAGACTGCCACCGTGGTAGCACAAAGCTAAATCACTTGTCCCCTTTAAATATCTAAGTATCCTTTTGACTGCAGCCCAGTGAGCGCGTCCGGAATTACTTTGATACCTACTCACCATTCCTACTGCAAAGCACAAGTCTGGTCGAGTACACATCATTGCGTACATCAAACTTCCTACCGCGCTTGCATAAGGAACCTTAGCCATGCTTTCTTTTTCATCATCTGTCTTTGGGCATAGATCTTTGCTAAGAACACAATGTTTTTCCATAGGCGTGTCAACGGGTTTAGCATTATGCATACGAGATCGCTCTAGAACCCTCTTACTATAAGTCTCTTGAGACAAAGTTAAGAGTCTTTTTGAGCGATCTCAGTGTATCTTAACACCAAGTATGTATTCTGCCTCTCCCATGTCTTTCATCTCAAAAGTAGATGATAGCCACTGCTGAGTGGCGACAATCATCTCCGTATCATTTCCAACCAGCAAAATGTCATCCACGTATAATGAGAAAATTGTGAAATTTTTCTCATCCCTTTTGACATACACACAGTGATCTTCCTCAACCATCATAAAGTCTATCGAAGTGATAGCTCGATGAAATTGAAGGTACCACTGTCTGGATGATTATTTCAGTCCATAAATGGAACGCTTTAAGCGGCACACTTTGCGCTCTTGTCCCTTTACCTGAAAACCCTTAGGTTGATCCATATAGATCTCATCACCCAGTTCTCCATTGAGAAATGTTGTCTTCACATCCATTTGGAACAGTTCCAAATCAAGGTGGGCGACAATTGCTAAAATGAGACGGATAGAGGCAAACCTCACCACCGGGGATAATGTCTCTTCATAGTCCACACCTTCTCTTTGGGTAAAGCCTTTCGCCACCAGGCGAGCCTTATACTTGTCTATCGAGCGATCTGTTTTTTGCTTGACTTTGAGAACCCACTTGTTCCCAATTGTCTTGCATCCAGACGGTAGATCGACTAGCTCCCAAACTTGGTTCTTAGCCATCAAACTCATCTCTTCCTCCATAGCACTTATTCACTCTTTAGCATTTGGAGAAGTTACAGCCTCTTCATAAGTGGCTGGCTCATCAACATCCATTGTTGCGTACATGAAAGATTCCCCTTCGAGTTTAAAACGTCTTCGGGGAACCGTTCCACGCTTGCTCCTGCGCAACTCTAGATCTTGAGAGTCTTCATGCAATGGAATTCTCCCACTGACTCTAAGATCGATCTCATTATTCCCGTCGATTGCTGGATTCGGTTGTAAAACCGCATCCTCGCCAGGAATTCCAGCGTTGTCTTCGGGATCTTGTAACTCATAAAGTTTAAGATCTCCTTTAACTTCTCCAATTGTTGAAAAATCCTCCTCGAGGAAATTGACATCGCATGACTCAATTTCTGTCATTCCGCCGTCAGGATGTTCACCATACATCACATAGCATTTCAAGTGGTCACAGTATCTTATAAAGATATGTTTGACTGCTCTAGGACCAAGTTTCCCATGCTTATGGGAAGTATTGAACAAACCCTGTCGACCCCCAAGGGCGCAAACCTTCTAAGTTAGGCTTTCTTTCATGCCAAAACTCATACGGCGTCGAAGGAACTGACTTAGATGGCACACGGTTCAATATGTAGGCAGCAGTTAAGATTGCATCTCCCCAAAAGGATATTGGTAGATTTGCTTGCGCATCATCGATCTGGCCATGTCCAGAAGTGTCCTATTCCTCCTCTCTGCAATGCCATTTTGTTGCGGAGTGTATGGAATTGACAGTTGTTTTATGATCCCTTTTTCCTCACAGTATTGCCTGAACTGATCAGACAAGTATTCTCGCCCTCTATCAGTGCGTAAAGTTTTAAGTTTCCTATCTCTTTGGTTCTCAACCTCCGCTAAGAATCGCTTAAAGCAATCAAGCGCTTCTGAGCGGTGAGACAGGAGATACACTGAGGAAATAGGATGCACCGTGTCGTGCCTTCACATTTACGGGTCCGCATATGTCCGAGTGAACTAACTCTAGAGGTTGAGTAGCTCTTTTTGCCTTTCCAAAAGGCTTCCGGCAGGCTTTTCCTGCCAGACATGGTTCGCACACAGGAAGGTTGACTTTAGCGAGATTGCCTAAAAGGCCTTCTCGAGCTAACCTAGTCATCCTTTCACGTCTTATGTGTCCTAACCTTGCATGCCATTTATTTGAATCATTCAAAACATCAACACACGAAGAAATAAAAGAAGTGCATTCAATAGATAAATCCAACATGAAAAGTCCATTGTTCATATGTCCTACGCCATAAAGGTTGTTGCCGAGAAAAATAGATAACATGGTCTTTTCAAACAAGAAAGAAAAGTCTTAACTCAAAAGTGTTGAAACTGAAAGTAAATTACACCGAATACTAGGCGCATAAAGCACATCACTAAGGAACAGCTCGCGGCCAGTGCTAAGTTTGAGCTGGTATGCACCAACTCCCACCACCTCTTCTTGCGCGCCATTTACCACAGCAATGTAGTGGCTGCCCGCTGGTACTCGATGATAATCTACAAATCCTTCTCTATCTCTTGTCACATGTTTGGTTGCTCCTGAGTCTCCAATCGAACCATGGAGAGAATTAGCAACGAACACATGTGAACAAACAAATGAATCAGATGAGCTAGGAGCAGGTATTACCTTCTTTGGCTCAGTACAATTACGAGCAAAGTGACCCGTCTTTCCACAGTTATAGCAGGTGTCTTTCTTCTTTCCGTCCCTTTTTCCATGGTGACACTTTTTAGCCTTTTCACCTTGCAGGCCCAAGTTTTGATTTTTGGCGTTGCTTTGTCCTGCATTCTTTTGCTTTTTCCAACGGTTGCCTGTGTTAGGCTTGCGTTGCCCAGCGTGTGCGACGAAAGCAGCCGCTTGTGCTCTTTCCGCCTCTCGACAGTCAGCCTCAAGTCTAAGATGACTGGCGACGCTGTCAAAGGTCTGGATTTGTTCGTTGTGTGTGAGCACAAGTTTAACTTGTCCCCAAGTCTGCTCAGGTAGCAACCTTAAGACTGCAAAACTTGTTGTTCATTGGTGAGTTCATTTCCAGCATTTTGAAGCTCTCGAATCATGTCTTTCATGACATCAAGATGCTGGCCCATAGTGTGCTCAGGGTCAAGTACGTACTGATTGAATTTAAGGGTTAAAGCCCTTAGTCTCGTTGCCAAGGTAGTGCCGTACGTGGCCTTTAAGCCGTCCCACAACTCTTTAGCTGTAGGAAACGTCTCGAACTCACGAATCAGATGATCCTACATGCAACTAAGCATAGTATAGCGCGCAGACCGATCTTGATTCGCCCACTTATTGTACGCGTCTAAATCGCGACGATATTGGGCATTTTGATCGTTCTCTGGCTCAACCGGCGTGACCATAGTCTCAATGAGATGGTCAAGGACCTTCATATTATGTAGCAGAAACTGGATCTTATGGTGCCACATGGCATAGTTCTGGCCATCTAGTTTGCCAGAACCGTAAAGATCAGAAAAAAGCTATTTGGGCATCCATTTCTGTTAATATTTTGCAAAATATGTTAGAAGTTTGTCTATTAATAATTTTATTCAGGTCCAAATAAAATTTTATTATTTCTCACAAGTGAATGAGATCGAAAATTAGCCACTTAGGCTCATAATCATCTCCCACTCAATTGAAGACGATAATAAAAAAATAAATGATCGCGAATAAAAATTGTCCATCTCAAGAAACATTCATAAAAATAATAATAATAATAATAATAATAATAATAATAATAATAATAATAATAATAATAATAATAATAATAATAATAATAATAATAATAATAATAATAATAATAATAATAATAATAATAATAATAATAATAATAATAATAATAATAATAATAATAATAATAATAATAATAATAATAATAATAATATAGTGAGATGTTAATGACCTATGGTGGTAAATACGAAACAATAAAAAATTACATGGCCTCAAAAAATGGCCCCTCTAATACATGTGCCCTAGTGAGAAACGAAAAATAAATAAATAAATAAATAATTACAATTTTTGTTCCTACTACATGGTTCTATAAAAAAAGTTACATTGTAATATCGTATAACCACCATTGTCATCAACCATCTCACACATACATCAATCATCATATTACGTAATAAAAGATACACAAACAATTAAATTAAATCATATAAGTGGCCCAATAAAAATCATTTATTTAATTAATTAAGGCCCACCAAATAAATTGGCCTAATAAATCCTGGATTATTAAGCCCAACCATATTATAGCCCAAAATCTTTCAGCCAAAAAAAAATGAGCAACCCTTTTAAAAACTGTTAATAAGGCCCAAACACCTGAAAATTTGCAGCCCCTAATTCAATTAAAACCGGCCCATTACTGATCCAATAAGTCCAGCCCAAACTAAATTAAAACAGGACCATAAATAAATATCAGACTAGCCTAGGACTGGGCCCAATCTGACCCAGTCCAATCTGACAAACCCTAGCCCACTGTCGCCGCCATCCCAGCCGCCGCCGCTGGAGCAGCAGCGCGAAGAAGCAGGGTAGTAGCACCGGCGTAAAGAAGCAGCGACAGCAGCGCGGGTAGCAGAGGCGAAGCGGCGCAGTCGTGCAGCCCCGCACAGAGCCGCCGTCGCGCGCTCGCGCCGCAGTGAGGCAGCAGCAGCGGAGCAACGCAGGGCTTGCGTGCAGCGCGGCCGGGCAACCGCTCGCAGGGCAGCAGCGGCGCCGCGTTCTGTACAGCGGCGTTTCCGCAACAGTAATAGCAGCGGCCGCGCCGCCGTCGCGCGGTTGCGCCGCCGTCAATTGTGCCACATTCTTGTTAAACAAAACCTCAATTCGTGAATTCCCAGTGGTTTTCCAAAAAAAAATATGACCTTCGTATATGGGTTTTTCAGAAAAGTTTTGTCCCAAATAATTAAAAAATCGAAAGAGACAAAATTAAACAGGCGAGAGCGAATCTATACTCGCTCTGATACCACTGTTAGATAGTAAAGCATATAAATCTCATACACACGTATATGGGAATCGATATACCTCAATTGAGTTGCAGCGGAAAGTATTTGGTTGATTCCCAAAGTGATGGATCGTACTCTGATTCGTCTACTAGCCCGTCTGGACGAATACTACTAGAGCATCCGCCGTCTACTTCACACCCTAGGCTCTTGGATGACTCCGGTGATACTCCAAGAAAGAGAATTAGAGAGAAACGAGAGAAAAGCGTATTCTGTGGTATTCTTTTTCCTTAGTATACGGATATCAGTATATTCGTATATATACTAGTATGGGAGAGATCTGTCTCCTATTATGGATAGGATCCCCATCCCTATCGGGAATATATCTAATCAGATATTAAATATCTCGTTAGATATATATCCCAATTATATTGAGATTCATCAGATATGGATGCAACAACAATATCCTTATTGTTTATGTATTTTAATTTGTTAATTATGTTTGATATCCCACTTTCTCCTTTCTTCCCAGAATCTACAACAACTAAAACACACACTTACACACATAATCATATGTATATACAAAGCCAATAATGATTTTTGTAATTTATTTATTTTTTGTGATGTCTTATTTACTTCTTCTGGATAGTGACGTACGTGGGAATCTTCCTTCTGGGTTTTTTTCATTGTAAAAACCCGATGAAGTTTGGGCACATTCTGTTATGGAGATCTTCTAAACTGTTGATTGCTTTTGAAAGAGAGAGAGGAAAAAAAAAAAAAAAGGTTCTTAAAAAGATGAGTTAGAACTTGAGTTGTTTTATTGGGAAAAGTAGTGTGTGAAATACTAGTTCTACCCTTTTTCTTTTCTTAATACTTCTAAATGAATGAATGGCCATGATTGAATTTCATAAGATCCAACTTTTGAAAATTAATGGTTGCATCGGTGCAACCATTGCATAGAAGTTGAACTCTTAAATAAAATAAATAACTTTATTGTTTAACTTGAATATATTAAATGGATGTATTATTATGCATAAATAATAGAGATAAAGATTTCGGAATATGGAATGAATATAGGAACATTAAATCTTAATTGATATTCTTTTTGTGATTGAATCAATTTATTGATTTTAAAAAGATTGTTACTACTTTATAAATTTATTTATAGAGTTGAGAATTATTTAGGCTCATAGACATAGTTAGAGGGCGCACAACGGTAGTCTTTCCTTTTAGATTTTCTAAAATAATATTTTCAATGTAATTTATCTGATATTTTAAGTTTTAAAACAATTTATCTAATATTTCAAATTTAGAGCATAATCTAAAAGAATTTGCTTTCTAGCTTAATTAGAATTAATTTATCTCCTAGTTATTTTCAAAAAATTGCCTCATAATCTTAGAGAATAGTTAAAAAAAAATTTACCCCGAAAGACGAACTTCTAAATCCATTTATAGATGAACCTCCAGCACATAAGTTTCTAGATCAGTCAGGCTCAATCCAAACAACATCTTTAAGCATAGATTCAAAATGTATAGACGATCTTAGCATTATTTGTGCATATTAAATAGTGAAAACCCCCAAATATGTCATTTTATGTAGTGAACATATTAAATTTGCCAACTTTGTAAAAATATATTAAATTTAGCACTTTTTTATCTTTTAATGCACAACCCACTCTCACACGCCCACCCACCCACCCTCCCCCCACCCCTACCCCAGAAAAATGGTCACACACCCCATCTTTTCCATCACCTTTTTTTCTCTCTCATCTTTAGTTAATTCTACATTTTCCTTTTCTCTCTCCTTTTTTTTTTTTTTTTTGCAGACTCTATTCTCATTTCTCTCTCCCTTCTCTCTTCATTTTACAGAGATGTCATTGTCATTTTCAAGCTTTCATTTTTTTTATTTTCAACATGGCATGGTCGGCACGACGTCAGAATATCATATTACTAGATATTAGTGGGCACGCGTAGAAATGATATTGTGTACTCGTGCCATAACTAATACACTTAGTGCCATAAAAAAATATATATCGAGCTATGATATACTTTGGCACAACGTGGGAATAAAAAATTGCTAGATATTAGGGGGCACACATATAGCTTTTTATGTATACTCGTGCCAAGATAAATATTACTCGTACCTACTAAAATACATAAAATTACGTCTTCTCCGTTGAGCCATAGAAGTTGCAAACTTGCAGCAACGACGGAGATGATTTTCCATGTTGGAAACTCCACTGTACCCTATTCTGTCACTTTAAGACCGCGATTGAGCATGTTGGGCAGATCCATCAACGCCTGTATATATTTTGATAGAGTTCTACGTTGTAGAGATTTTGTTTCCTCCTTCAAGAGATAGAGAGAAAGGAAAAGAGAAAAGAGAGATAGAAAAATCCCCAACTATGTCATAAATCTTCAGAGGAAATGGTGGAATTTTCTTATGGAGAAGAGAGAGAAAGAAACACGTCTTTTGGAAGACATAATAGGAGGAGAGAGAGAATGCAGAGTAGAGAGAAAAAAGAGAGTGGGATGAAAGGAACAAAGTGTTAGATTTGATATTAATTGAAAAAGCTGTTAGATTTAATATATTTCTTACAGATAGTGATAGTTATAATTTTCTCCCTATTAAATATATCAATTTACATGAAATTCCCTCCAATCTATTGGCGTAGCAATCCCATTGTCATCTTCAGACTTAGATATGAAAAATGGCTATTTTAGTCATGTAGGAGCTCATTTGGTAGGGATGTTAGGATATAACAAGATAGTTTATTTTAAGATAGGTATTATAAGAAAGGGGTGATTGGTATTGTGGTTATGTATTTGGTAGATAAGGTATAAATACTAGATATCGTAAAGTAAGTGTTTGGTACCCCAATTTATATTCAACATTAAATTGTTGATTTTTACATTTTGTGTCCTTCAAAGCTTAAAAAAGTAAAAGACAACCCACAAATCATAAATACCCTCTTTAGTCGTCTCTGTGTCCTCATAATAGGGCTTGAGAATAAATCTGCTAAAAGGCTGAAAATCAAGAAGCTGAAAATCGATTTTTGAAATTAAATATTTAATTAATTATCAGGAAGTACAAAATCACAGTGGGTCAGGCAAATCCATGGGTTTGGGAAACAAGAAACACAAGAAAAAAAATATTTAGCTTCAATCCGCCGATTTCAGAAAGTGTAGGATCCCAAAACACGTGAATTTTGGTCGCAAGATTGGGTTTCCTATGAGATGACCAGATCTGCATCAACGAGAGAAAAGCCTTCGCTGGTTGGGGGAGGCGATGAAAAACCCTTGTGCTGGTTAGGGGAGCCGATGAGATGAAAGTGAAAGTAAATTAATAATATGTGGTTGTTTTCTCACGACTGCGTATTGCGTCCATTTTGCGCGATGTATAATGTAAAGAGAACAGGAAAATAAGAATGAGTTGGAGCTAATCTAGGGCTCAAGAGATTAGACAACATGGGTACCAAACAATCAGTTAAGGCCAATTAAGGCCTGATGTGTAATCAATCGGGGCCTTAACTAGCCTACCAAATGAGTCCTAAAAAGTTCTCTACTTTGTGTAATTTTAATTTTAATCTTGCAAATTTAAAAAAAAAAATGAACAATTTAAGGACAAAATCTATTGGATGTTTACTAATTTCGGGGGATATATAGTCGTGGCGCGAACGTCACCTAAAATATTTGGGGTGATATGCAAACGTGGTAGATGTGACAATTGATTGCCTAAAAAGTTAGAGGTTTTCGGCAACGTTGTAGATGTGGCAATTGATTGCCTAGCTGGACCTGCCACGCCACTCAAATAAAATAAAACTTAAAAATTTAATTTAATTTGATCAATTAACTTAGTTTTTTGTCACTTTCTTAACTTTTCTTCTTTTTTTTTTTTTTTTTCATTTTTCTTTCTTCTTTTCCACCACCACCGTCGACAAACGGCAATACCAAAAAATAAATATTTTGACCACGCTTTGCAAATCCATTATTGATTGTTGTTAGGAGGCAAATATCAGATCCAAGAGGATGATCAATGCCATGGCGACGGTTACGTTGAATGGTGAAGATAGTGTTGTCTGAAGAGTCCATGAGGAAGATCCGGCGCTTGTTGGCGGAGAATGTCCATTCTTTGCCATAAACCAGCCCGTTCTTTATATGGATACTGGAGTAACTTTTAATGCTAATAAAGAAAATGAGAGAGAATAAACTGATGGCTAAAGAAGTACTCTAATTGAGAGTAATTGTAGGGGCATTAGACCAAAGGCGAAATTGGGATAAACTCGTAGAGTTAGAACACCATCCTTCGCAATATATGCTAATGACGATGTTTGGGCTATGTTCCATTGATGTGGATGGGATATTGCAATGCAAGGAAGATGGTCCATATACCCAAGGATCGTGATGAAAATCATGAGCACTTTTGAAGTGCTACGTGATGAGGTCACAACTGCCTATAAAGATTCAGTTCTGACTCAATAATACCAACTACGAGCTGAGTGACCCTTATCTAGATTAAATCTATGGAGTCAAGTATTCAGGGACATACATGGACCTACCCGAATATGAGAAGAAAAAGTTTTGGAATAGATTAGGGAATATTTCAGGTAAGGTGATGGACCATGATGAAAGGGAAAAAAGTTACGTTAATACCCCCTATTATAAGTGGAGAAATTGGTATGGTCTGATGGACAACCTAGTTGGCCTGATATTTTAGATGGGTTGGACCACAGAAAACTTGGCCTGAAGTACTACTTGAACCGACAAACCCAACCCGATAGGTCAAAAGTCCAACGGGCCATGGGTCGGTCCAATAATATTAGTATATTATAAGAGGATAGGCTGGGTCGGGTTAGCCAATTTTAGGGCCGATTAAATTTGGCCCAACCCAACCCGGCCCGAAATATGGCATTGGCACGACGGGCTAGACTCGCTCAGGCTAGGCCGCCTGAATTGCCACCTCAACCCCCAACTAATACGGTGCCACTTCTACTCTTTCTCAAGTTCTCAAGCGCAACTTACACGTAAATTTACACTTTTTTTATTTTTATAAATATGATTTTTCCAGGAGATTTAGATATACATGAACTTTATATATATATAAGTTTCAATAAATTTTAAATAACTTTAACTTCCTTAAAATACTAAAATAACTCAAATATTGTTAGAAATTCAATATCAAGTTAAAATAATAAAATAAATCTAAAGAACTGATGAACCTTCATAAAAATTGACTCGGTAAGTAAACTCGTGAATAAATACCCCACAAAACTAACCTTGCAAACTTAATTATTTTATATTAACAAAAACACTAAATAAACTTCCCTAACTAGTTCCGAGGTTCCGCCGTCACTACCATTGCAGGCCCGCTGCTCCCTTCAACTCATCTTACCCTTATCTTTATCTACAATATGAGTTAAAATAAATTATAAGCATTGCTTAGTAAATAACATCAAATTCTCACAAAACTCTCTCTTTTATCTTAACTTAACTAAAAAGAGAATAAATGAGCGAAGTATTTTCTCCACCAAGAAAACATCCTGCTCGGTCGTCCGAATGAGACATGGCCTAATGCGTGTTTAGAGAAGAGCATTTGCTCGACCGAGCAGAAGCCTTGCTCAGTCGTAAAAGATATCGTCCAAATTGATAGTTGATGCGTGTATAAGGATTTTATCTGCTTTAATCCCTACTTCAACCTATTGTTTTGTACTCCTATAAATACCTAAACTTAGTTGTTGTCAAAGAGTAAGGCTTTATTAGTTATAACCCGGTTTTAGAGAGTTACAGAGTTAGAGAGCCGTAGAAGGGCAAGGGGTTTCATCCTATCTTCTTCTATCGGTGATTGTAGTATTCTCCTTTTTTATTTACGATTATTGTTATGAACATGTTTCGATGGTAATATGTATTTTTTTTTTAATTATGTGCGTATGAAGTAGTCCGTTTATATCTTAGGGTTTAGAAAATAAGTTTCAATTACAATCTGAACTTTTATATGTTATCCATGATTTGCATGATTCCATTATTATTTGGTGTATTGAGTTATGATTGTTATTAAGTTAGCTTGATTACCTAGTCTACCACTCACGAATCACATAACCAAATATTGGCAGGTGAGGGCATTGATGGCCAAGCAACACATAACATAATATATTTGAGAAATCGGAAGACTAGGGATATATTGTGGGGATAATTCCTAGGCACCTATATGAGTCATAGAAACTTCTTCCGGGAGGTTGGTATGTTGTCAATAATCTACATCTTAGGTTCTTTAGAAAGGGTTTAAGATGCAAAATCGTGAAGTCTCATAACAATAGGAACTTATGAATTATGGATAGGTATATGTGTTCACATGTTCGGTTGTCTATGGTCGCACAATAGTTGATTTTCAAATCGTCCTAAGATTATATAACTCTCGTTATTTGTTTAATTGCTATTATTTAATTAATCAGTTATTTTGTTCGACCAGGAGATGAATGGAAAAACAACATTGGAGACACGTGAGGGTCTTTTTGAATGGTTGGTCATGCCCTTTGGACTCTTCAATGCGCCAAGTACTTTTATGAGAGTCATCAATCAAACGTTACGACCACTTATCGACAGTTTTGTCGTCGTTTATTTCATAGATATTTTAATTTAATATCAATCTATTTCCGATCACCTCTCATATTTGCTTGTTATACTTACCAACCTTCGTACAAAAAAAAATTATGTTGCTCCATTGAAATGCATTTTTATGCAATAAAGTGTTCTTTTCCTGGGTTACAGAATTTCAGCGGACGAAATTGGAGTTGATGAGGCTAAAGTAGCTGCTATTCAGGATTGGCCGACCCCAAAATCTTTTACCAATGCTCGAAGTTTTCACGACTTATCTTCTTTCTACCAGCATTTCATTCCTTATTTTAGCTCCATAATGGCGCCGCTTACGACTGTATGCATGGAAAATCGTTTACATGGCCACCGAAAGCGGGTGAGGCTTTTACTATTATCAAGGAAAAATTAACACACGCTAATTTACTTATACTCCCTAATTTTATATTTTGTTTGAATTGCATAGCGACGCATCTAAAGTCGCCATAGGGCCCATTTTGAGCCAATTGAGCTAACCTATCGCTTACTTCAGCGAAAAACTAAATGCTACGCGTGCTTGTTATAGTACATATGATATCGAGTTCTATGTCGTCGTACGTGTTGTTCGCCATTAGCGGCACTACCTGTTTCAGCGCGAATTCATCTTATATAGCAATCACAAAGCATTAAAACACTTACACACTTAAGAATCTTTGTCCTCTCGCCACGCTGCATGGTCTGCTTTCCTGCAGCAGTTTACTTTTATTGTCAAACATAAGCCCGGGTCCTCTAACAAAGTGGCGGATACTTTGAGTTGGCGCCGGTGTTTATTGACGAATATGCATTTGAGTGTACCGGGGTTCAATACTCTACAGGAATTATATGCTTTTGATTCCTATTTTGGTGATATTTTTCACTCCGTCCAAGTTGGTGTGAACCATGAATATTCAGTGCAAGATGGTTTTCTATTCAAAGGCACTCGCATGTGTGCCATCATGTAGTTTGCGCCTACTTTTGATCTTTGAACTTCATAGCACGGGTCATGATGGGTGTGATCGTTTAATTGAGAAACTTCAACGTTTTTATTTTTTGCCTACCTACCGACGGGACGTTGCCCACATTGTAGCTCGATGCCGTATTTGCCATATTGCTAAAGGGACTGCTACTAATGTTGGATTATATCGCCCTTTGCCTATTCTGTCTCGCCTATGGAGTGCCACCAGTATGTACTTTATTTTTAGGCTTCCACGTACACAACATAGCTTTTATTCTACTTTTGTGGTGGTGGACCGATTTTTGAAAATGGCGCACTTTGTTCCATATAAGCGGACCACGGATGTTTTCCATGTCATGCAACTATTCTTTCATGAAATTTATCGTCTGCATGGACTTCCAGAGTCCATCGTGTCTGATCGGGATACACATTTTCTTAGCCACTTTTAGCGTACTTTGTGGCGTATGGCTCAGAATGAACTTCATTTAAGTAGTGTGTATCATGCACAGATGGATGGACAGACAGAGGTAGTTAATCGTTCTCTTGGTAATTTGCTTCGCAGCTTGGTCGGTGACAATATTCGCACTTGGGATGTCAAACTAAGCTAAGCCAAATTCGCCCACAATTTGGTACTAAAACGAAGTATGGGGTATTCTCCGTTACAGTTAGTGTAGGGTGTATTGCCCCATGCTCCGGTGGACTTGCTTACCTTGCCTGTTAATACTACTGATCAGCGTCGAGCAGCTGATCTTATTGTTGATCTTCAGAATTTTCATGTTGCAGCACGAGCTCGTTTGGAGGAAAGTACAACTCTTTACAAATTTGATGCTGATTATCGCCGATGCAATGTTGAATTTGAGGTCGGTGACTTTGTCTGGGTTGTGTTAACCAAGAATAGGTATCCCATACATAAGTACAACAAGCTCTCTGCCCGAAAGACTGGTCCACTTGAGATATTGGAGAAAATCAACCCCAATGGGTACCGGCTTAAGCTTTCGAGTCATGTGCATACTTCTGATTTTTCAACATAAAACACTTAATTCCCTTTCATGCTAATAGTTCTGAAGACGAGGCTGACGATTTAAGGGCGAATCGTCTTGAGGAGGGGGAGAATGATGAAGACGAGGCCGCCTTGCATTTCCTGGGTTGTTTTGATTGTTTGGCAACTGACAATTCTCACTAATTTGATATAAGTCCATTTATTTTTAGTACTTTAATTTTTTACTGCTACTTTTTCTTATTTTTTCATTTAGAAATTTTTTTGTTCCTTTACGTCTTTGGACTTGGCATCTAAGAGGGATTTGGCCTCTTTTATGATTATTGAAGAATTTTATTAGAAAACTCGGGTTCTCCCTTTTTACGTTCAGCACTTTCGGTGATTTCTTCTTCAATGTTTCACGTTTATGTTTGAGTTTGCTTCTGGTTGTAGCTTTTTCCGCGTCAGTTAGTTTCACCATATTTTCTGACAGATAAAAATAGACCGATAAGCATTCTATAAGCCCGAAAACTGCTAGGGTTAGTCTGAAACCGCTGGGGCTGGCCCATTTGCCATCCCTAGGGTTGGCCCGTTTGCTATCCCAGTTATAACATGCTATTAGCTACTGTATTATTTTAAAAACTGAGTTATCATATTCCACTGTGTATACAACTATTTAGGCATTGCTCGCTCTAAGTTTCAAAAAGAACAACTTGCTATAAGCTAATTGTTTTGTAGAAACTTATTTTTGTAAACTCTGTTGTAAGAACCAGTTTCTTACAACTGAGAAAACCCCTACCACTTGGGACAAACATTTTAGAACAAGAATCTTTTTGATACAACACTCCTTTTATGGGACGAAGGGAATAAGACATTAAGAGCAAACATAAAAAAATGAAATTCAACAAGTTAGACACTACAAGAAAAAAGGGTATTTGCCGCTAGCCTTTTGTAACTACAAGAGTAAGTAACCCCTTTTGTAACTATTAGTAGTTATATAAAATATTTCATATAATTTTAATCAAATTTACTAATATGCCAAGTTCTTTTGCAACTACTTGTAGTTACAAATACATTAGTAACTTCAAAGTTGTTGCAAGAAATAGTTACAAATACATTAGTCACTACAAAGTAGTTATAAAAAAACTTTTTGCATCTTATAAGTGACTACCCTATAGTAGCTACTTTTAGATTTGTAGTTACTAAAAGTATTTTTGTGACTACTCTCCTTTTTTTGTAACTACATTTTGTAGTGGCAAAAAACTTTATTTTTTAGTAGTGAGAGGAAACTAATATTTTCTTATTCATCCTTGTTTTGCAATGTCGTGGTGAAGGTGTGGAGATGGAGTAGCTATCAAATAAAGGCTTTTCTTCCTTGATACTGCAATTCCCTCAACCTCCGTCATATCTATATCATTTGGGTTGATTCCTTGAGGAAGTTTCCAGTCGAAGAAATAGAGAAGTTGGGCTAACAGGAACTCAACATTGGCTAAACCCAACCCGATACCAGGACATATTCTTTTCCCCGACCCAAATGGAATATACTCAAAGTGTTTCCCATAGAAATCGATGGGCTTATCTTCAAACCTCTCTGGTTCGAAACTCTCCGGATTGCTCCAATACTTGGGGTCTCTTCCTATCCACCAGTTGTTGACAATAATATAGGCATTTAGAGGAACATGATACCCATCAATCTCAAATTCTTCTCGACAAGATCTTGGGATTATAGATACCGGAGGGTGTAGCCTCAGTGTTTCTTTTATGACCAACTTGAAGTAATTTAACATTCCAATCTGGGACTCGTTTATCGTTTTCCTTCCACGAAAGGACTGCCTGATTTCATCTTGGACTTTTGTCATCACGCGCGGATTCTTCATCAGTTCCGCCATGGCCCAGTCCATTAGTGACGTTGAAGTTTCTGTGCCGGCAACAAGCATGTCCTGCACACATTAGATAGATTTGAAATAATATCAGTGCCATATTTAAGGGAGGGTGGCACTTTTAGGCCTCCCTAAACAGGGCTTTGTCTTGTGGATTCCGAAATATTTAAGGGTAATATATCTATGTCACTACAAAAAACCTGCCAAATTCCAACGGCATAAAAACTGTTGGAATTTTTAAAAATTCCAACGGTAATTCCAACGGCAAATGAGCCGTTGGAATTTTGAAAAAAATTCCAACAGCAAAAGTCCGTTGGAATAGCTGTTGGAAAAAAATTCCAACGGCAGAAGCCGTTGGAATAGCTGTTGGATAAAAAATTCCAACTGTAAAAGGATCCGTTAGAATTACCGTCGGAATCATTTTTCCATTGGAATTTAATTGTTGGAACAAAAAAATTCCAACAAACACTTTTCCAACGGCATAAAAACCGTTGGAATTGCCGTTGGAATTAAAATTCCAATGGTAATTTACAAAAAAACCTTTTGAATATGGTAAATTTTTGTTGGAATTTCAATTCCAACGGCAATTCCAACGGTTTTTATGCCGTTGGAAAAGTGGCTGTTGGAATTTTTTTGTTCCAACAATTAAATTCCGACGGAAAAATGATTCCAACGGTAATTCCAACGGAGCCTCTTACCGTTGGAATTTTTTTCCAACAGCTATTCCAACGAACTTTTGCTGTTGGAATTTTGAAAAAATTCCAACGGCTCATTTGCCGTTGGAATTACCGTTGGAATTTTTCAAAATTCCAATAATTTTTATGCCGTTGGAATTTGGCAGTTTTCTTGTAGTGTGTACATACAATACTTTTGTTAGACTATTTTATATATTTAATTTTCAAAATGTATAAAAGTTGAGGTGATATATATTTATCCACAACAAATTCCTCAGATTGTTTTGTAAAATATTTTTTTAAATCATAATTGTTGTCACTAATAATAAGTTATTTGTGACCATTTGTTATCGTAAATTTCTATACAAATTATTTGAGATTATTTTAAGATTACTTTTAGAGACAACTAGTTATTGCAAAAATATTTGAGATACATTTGAGATCACTTTTATCGTCACAAATATATTATTTGCGTCCGAATTGTTGAGACGATAATAAAATTATGACAAATACTCATTATTTGAGATCACTTCTCATAAGTTGTGACAAATACTCATTATTTAAAATCACTTTTATTGTCTCCAAATATCACTTTTTTTAAGTGAATTTTTTAAAATATATGAGACCAAAAATGGGGGTGGCCCATGTTTTTTTCCAAGTATATTTTTTTTTGAGGTGAAGTTGGTGGGAATTGATTTCTGAACAATTATTAGGGTTATAAAATTCTTTACCAATTGAGTTACAATTAATTCCCGAGTAACCCATGTTGTCTGATTAGATTGTAATAGGCTTGCATATTAATTATGTCAGTTCAGAATGTATCAGAAATCACTAGGGGTGAGCGAAATTCGGTTTAAATCGAATCAACCGTCCGATCTGAATCGAAATTATCTATTTGGATCGGTTTTTCAAAAAAATTGGTTCGATTTTTTGTTTTAGTTTTTAGAAATTTCGGATAATCCTGTTCGGATCGGTTTAGGATTTTTTTAATCAAAATAACCGAAATCGATTCGAAATTTATAATGTTTTATTTTTTAATATATATATATATATATATATATATATATATATATATATATATATATATACATACTAGACTTAAAAGGTAAATAGTTTAGTTTTTATCTTGAATTTTTGTTATGGAAGTGTGCAATTTGAATATTGTGGGTTATAGGTTTATGTAGATGATTGACTATTTAAATAAGTAATGAATTATGAAAAAAAATTGAGAGAATTATTTCGAATCAACCGAATACCGATCAATCGAACCGAATAAATTTGATTCAATTGAAGTTCGGTTTTTGAAATATCGATTCGCTTTTCGATTTAGCTTTTTAAACTTTTTATTTCACTAAATAATTTCGGTTGAATTACCGAATCGAATTTTACTCACCCATAGAAATCACCAATACTCAACACTCTAGCTAGATTTATGGTCAACCTTTTTAACCGATTCAATCCATGTAACTTAAAAACTATACTTACAAAGAAGTCCTGTTAGACTTTTCAATAGATTAAATAAGTTAAAGGTGTTATAGAAAGTTGAGGTGTGCTTAACCCATCTCTTTAGTGTGTTTCGAAGATTTGACATTGAATATGAACATAATCAGAACCAGAATCTGAACCATGATTCCCATATTCTACTCTACTACAAGCAAAATTTGAATCATAAACAATATTCTACACTACCACAAAAATTAAGTATGATTAATCAATTTTTGGAGTGTGACAGAGAATTCCATGTGTTAATGAGCGACTATTATTGTTATAAAAAAAAAAAGAGAAAACTTACAGACATAACAGCTTTGATATTGTCGTCTGTTATTGAAAATTCACTAGTATCCTGGAGTCGCAGCAGAGCATCAACCAAATCTCCCTTACCGTTGTTTCTGTTGTTCCTATGCTGTTGAATTACGATGTCAGCAAGCTTGTCCGATTCAAGGCGTAACCTCATCATCTTAAACTTGTGCCAGCTCATCAGATTCAACACTTGTTTGAGTGAAGGAAACAAATCAGCCGGTTGAAGGCTTCCTGCCAACCTCAGTCCTTCCCTCATCTTCTTAATCGTCGCCGCAGCATTATCCATCGGTGTATTTACCCTCCCACCTCCAGCTCTACTTATTGAAGAGTATAAGGAAAAAGAAATTTTCTGAGTCAGATTAAACGCTACTCCTGAAGTTGACTTAATGGATTCCATGAGGGCAGCAGCCTCATCCTTCCTTATCAACTCCGATGACCGGATATTTTTAGGGCCCAGCAGCTCCGAAGTGCATATGTGGCGCATCCGCTTCCAGTATTCGCCGTATGGGCTAAACAAGATATCCGTGGAATTGTAAGACAGTACCTCAGAAGCAACTAAGTTGGGCCTATCAGCACATGCAAGATCATGGGTCTTGAGGACCTGTTCGGCAAGGTCGGGTGAAGATACCACAATTGCAGAAACTTGACCCACCTTAATGTGCATCAACGGCCCATATGTCTTGGCCAGATCTCTGAGGGGATAATGGAGTGGAAATGATCGTATCAAGTAGTGCAATACCCCTGCCAGATGAAGCATCGACGGGCCTGGAGGCAGGGAAGCCGATTTCAGTTGGTGTTTGGGGCAGCAACAAACGATCTTTCTTGTCTGTTTTCTGCAATCTCCATAAGGCTTCACCGACGAAGCAGCTGGTCCAAGGATGAACATCCCGGAAGACTGGGACATCATTTTCTTTTCAATTTATTTATATAGGCTGGCTGGCTGTTCTTACATTGCATGATTGAGGTTATGATAGCATATGGTTGATATTCTATCATCTGCTTCAGGAGGGTCTCGCCATCACCTTGCGTCTTCAAATATTTTTAAATCCAACAAAACCATGATACAATATTATATATATGATTTTTCTTCTACTCAATCCAGGTTAGTTGAGATATAACATCAGCTGGATAAAGACAGGGCCCTAATTAATTATATTTTTACATCAGTATAATCAATACAAATCCCATCTATTTTTGTTTTCTGATTTCACAGCAGATTGTAAAATCAAAAACAAAAATGAAAAAAACAAAAGAAAAAAACAAGAGAAAAATAACAAAATATTTCATGGATGTTCCCAAAACATATATATCATGTATCTTTCCAATATTAATATTTTGTCTTTTGCCTTTTAAAATGCACGGATTTAGCCATATAATTCCTATTTCATTGCCACCATTATCAAATTCAATCGACGTCATAGTCACTTAAAATATAAGGAGCTACGCATTTTGACCATATTTCATCCAGATAAATTTAATTAATTTGTGGTTGAAAATTAATTTAATTAAGATACATATATTATATTTTATATAATATGTATGTATACATTTAAATATACTAGCAAAAATCACTGTGCCAATCACAACTTTCAGTAAAATGATTTCATTATAATTTTTAAATTAGATAAAAATTAATGTATTTCATAAAAATTTATTAACTGGTTGTTCAATTAAATGTTTTAAGATGTGATTTATAATTTATAAAAAAGAATAACGTTAATAAAAATACGTAAACTAATAATATAAGTATATATCTAACTAATTGTATTTTTATTAATTTCCAATTTTTTTTATTATATTCAACACCAATTTTATGAAATACTTTCACAATAAATAACATATTTAGTAACTTTAAACCTCAACATTTGATATTATTCATGTTAAACATAATATTGTTCTTACACATGCATGCAATTATTTCATTTTCCACTCAACTTGTTATTGTAACCATATAGATAATACTTGCGAAAATTCACATAGTTATTCTTGACAAATGGAAAAAAAGGAATAACTTTAATGGATTATAGTATATTTTTAATGTCTTATATCATTTGAATCTCTATAGGCAAATATATGACCCATATAATAAAAATAATGTGTTGGGCTCAAATAATTAATTTTGGCCCATAAATTAAAGAATGAAAGGGAATTTTAATTGTGCCGGCCTAAAAGATGTCAATTGCCTTGACTAACAGGAATGTATCTCCCCTCAGACGTAGGAGCCTTATCACATTATGTACATATGGCGAGAAGCAAGAGGATATACACTCGTCACTATAATAAAAGAGGTCTTTTGTATAACATTATTTAAGATCATAATTGTGTAATAAGTTATTTGTGACTATTAGTGGTCACAATCTCTCTACAAATTATTTGAGACCAGACAACTTTTAGAAACAACTAGTTGTTGCAAAAAATATTTTAGACCCATTTGAGACTAATTTTGTGGTCATAAATATATTATTTGTGTCCGAGTCATTGAGACGATAATAAAATTGTGACAAATAATCATAAGTTGTGAGAAATACTCACTATTTAAGACCATTTCTCAGAAGTTGTAACAAATATTTATTATTTTAGATCACTTGTCATAAATTGTAATAAATATTCATTATTTGAGACCATTTTTTTTTAAAATGAAGTCTTATAACTTAATTCAAATCATCAATTACAAGATTCTCCACCCAAATGGGAAGTTGGAACCCATCCACACCAACGGATTGACCGACGAAAAAAATAATGCTAGCCTATGCCACTACAAGGAAAAGGGTCTTTTGAGACCACAAAAAAGTGGTCTCAAATAATGAGTAGCCACAACTCAAGCAAAGTGGTCTCAAATAATAGTATTTGTCACAACTTATGAGTATTTGTCACAACTTTATTGTCGTCTCAATAACTCCGTCGCAAATAATATATTTGTGACCACAAAAGTGATCTCAAATGCGTCTCAAATATTTTTTGCAACAACTAGTTGTCTCTAAAAGTAGTCTTAAAGTTGTCTCAAATAATTTGTAGAGAGATTTGTGACAACAAGTGGTCACAAATAACTTATTATTAGTGACCACAATTGTGGTGTCAAAAAGTCTTATGCAAAAGACTTCTTTTGTTGTAGTGTGCGCCACAACAACTGCCTAATAATATCCGCGAAAAGACCAACATAATTAGAATACAATTCTTGTTTTGCAACTGCATGTACAACAAGTAAAGAACCAGAGACACCAAAATAAAAATAATTCTTGCTCTGTGATTGCATGCATAGCGAGCAAAGAATCAGAGACACCAAATATACTAGAAAAATTAAAAGAGTGACGCGACACCGAAATAAACAAAAGAACTCGTCCTTATCAGCTATTAAATATTGTAAATCCCGGAATGCTGGTTCCCAAACCCTCTACTTACCACTTCTACAACCTAGAAGGGTGGCTAGGTTTTATTAATTTACTGCACCACGATAGTGCAGAAAGACTTAATAAATCATAATACTAGTAATGTAGTAATAAATATATAAGTAACAGGGGGTTTGTAGTTGATTCTTAATTAACTAATGAGCTATAACAGAAATAAAACAATTAATTATGAAAATATTCTACTTATAATATGACGAATCACAACCCTTAATCTTATCTCCCCCTAGTTTAAACTACCATGTGATAGATGAAATTATTAACCAATTTTAACCTTAAAACTCCTACCCCAAGATTAGCAACAAGCTCTGCTAACCTCGTTATTCCTTACGTTTTAACTAACCAAAACAAGCTCTTTGGTTAGTATATCCAGTTAAGTAATCTCAGAATAAGCTCTCTGGGTCTCATAAATCGGACGCCTAAAGTACTAGGATAACGGGATAGACACACTGTGGGCCTCGTAAGCTCGGACCCATTCAGACCGAACTATATACTATCCTAGTGATATCACTCACTATTCGCTACTAAGTGGCTATAGGTTCGTAACAATTACGAATTACGATTATAACCTAGCGCTACTTTTGATATTATAATTCTAGGTGATCAATCTAGCACATAAACCCATAAGCATTGCAAGATAGCAAATAGTATAACAATGTTTTGAGATAAACAATCGGTTAACAACTACTGTAAATATCACAAAATAATTAAACTAGGGTTCGACTCGACTAAAGACTGAAATAACCTACTAGCCGCTCATGGCGGTGACAAAAGACATCTTAAAATCAAAATACATAATTGAAATACTTAAAGGAAAGAAAAATCCGAAGAACCGTCGATCTTGATTGCTCGCCTCCTTCGGAATCTTCTCACAATTACTCTCGTAAAGTAAAAGTGTCTAATTTCCGGACATTAGGATCCCTTTATATAGAGGAGGTCAAGTTGGGGTAGTTTTGGGCTCCAAATCGGAAGTCTTGTGGCCCAATGAGTAAATAGTCGCCTTAACGGGCCGCGACCGCGCAGCTGAGCCGAGGCAGCTTATATAGTGATTTGGCTTGTTTTTCTTCAGTTTAGCCGCGGCCGCGCACTTGGGTCACAGTCGCGGAGCTCTTTTCCTTGTTTTCATACGTTTTTCTTTCATTTGACTACCCGGACTTCGTTCCTTTGTCGTACATCCGACTAAGTGCAAATATTTGGTCTTATAACACCTAATCAGCTTAAAACGAAGCCACAAGCGTCAAATGATCCAAAGATATAAAAAAAAAAAAAAAAATCCAAACATGATCAATTATACACGCAAACATTGTAATTCAACACTTAAACAGACTTAAAGTGCATAAATAAACATGTGTACCAAAATCCCCTAAACTTAAACCTTTGTTCGCCCTGAACAAATCTAA
This sequence comes from Ajuga chamaepitys, assembly GCA_958295605.1. Taxonomy (NCBI): domain Eukaryota; kingdom Viridiplantae; phylum Streptophyta; class Magnoliopsida; order Lamiales; family Lamiaceae; genus Ajuga; species Ajuga chamaepitys. The sequence goes on along the minus strand of OY282502.1, from coordinate 54,348,806 downwards.
ACTAAATAAACAATCAAGACACGAGTGTAAGGCACTTTAAGTGGAAATTACGAGTTTTAGAATAGTTTATCAAAAGCACAGCAACATGATATGAACGAGCATATTCGACAGAGCAACTTCAACTACTTTTAAGACTTACGATTTTAAAAATTTGATCCTCACCAGGAATGTATATCACTCATCTCTCAATTGTGTAAGATATGCTAAGTTTTCACTCACATTGACTTATATGCAACAACTACCATATGCTTGCCTATTATCTAAGTCGGATCTAATACTCGGCATACGTGGCAAAGAATAAAAAAGGTCTTCAATTCGGTTGTAATGTAGGTTTAGGTAAGGTGGGATAAATTATTGGTGAAAGTGACTAACAAATGGACTAATTGAGTTATTCCTAACTCAAACACCCCTCAAAACAATCATTCACACCTCACTCTCCATATTTCAGTAAATCACTCCAAAGAATGACTTCTTCTCCCCACGGAAATTGTTTTGCAACTAAGTGCTTTTCTTTTCTCATTTTTTTTTTTTTTTTGGTTTCTTGGGTACCACATGTTTGGGACTACTCGAATTTCTTCTCTCTTTCTTTTTTTCTTTTTCTTTTTTTTTTCAACTAAGCATTTTTCATACTCCCCTCTGCAACACAAGATTCTTGTGTACTGGACTCATTTCTTCCTTTCGTATTTTTCAAATCAAAGAGTCTAAAAGTTTAGGACATAGGAGGGTTAAAACCTTCTTGATTTTTCTATCACCAATTCCCTTTTCATCTTTTATTTTATTCTCTTTTTTAGCCCATAGCAATCCCGAATAACCTCCCCGACTACCTCTCCTTTCGCCTCTCTCTTAAATAGATTAGTCCAATAAGGTCAAAGTCCCAATTGAAAGATGTTCGGCTTGTAATCATTGGCTAACAAATAACAGGCTCATGGCTCAACGACCTAACTAAAGGAATTTTTTTTCAAAATTCTGGTCAAAAGGGTAATTATTTGGAGGCTCTGAAATAGGCTAAAATCAAGAAATTCCTAAGATCATGTTCACGACAGAGATGCAAGGCAAGTTCTAGAGTCTATTTGCAAATAAACAATGAAAATCACACTAAAAGAATTTATGTAAATTACTCTAAAAGTGGGAGTACAATCATAGGCTTCAAATTCCTCACAGGGTAGTTTATGATCAAAGTTTCAATTCGCAGCTCAATTTCGTCTCCATTACTTGTCATCCTCTATCATGTGCTAATTTATAACAAGTTTCCACAAGAAATCATCATTAACTTATTGCCAACTTATCATCACCTTAATGTGCATATTTTTTTCTTTTCTCAACAGCATATTCCGGTTTTCTTTTCCTATCCTAGACGCGATCTAGACTCAGCAGAACAAAACAATAAAACATAACTAAGGATATCAACTTTGGCTCACAAGCCTAACGCACGAACAATAGCACACAGGCCCAACACACGAATAATGACACACAGGCCCAACACACGAACAATAAAGCAAAGGACAGCAGAAGAGGACAATAGAAGTAAAGCATAAAAACTAAAGACACTAAAAAGCTAACGCTAAAAAGTTAACGCTGCTAAGTCATCCCACTTCACACCCCTTCCCCCAAACTTGGTTGAAAATCAAAGTTTGAGGGAAAAAAATAATGTTGCGGCTTGGTGCGTACTTACAGTGCTTTACTGAGGTGGCAGCGGAGGTGGATGACCCCCTTGTCCCCAAAACGGCCGCATGTGCTGCCACTGAGCCTCTTGCTCCTGCTGCCGTTTTTGCATTTGCTCCTAACGGCGATCCTCTAGCTGCCATCGGCTTTCCACTGCATTCCAACGAGTGTCTTCCAACTACCAACGCTGCTCCATGGTCTGATGCTATGGAGTCTCACGCGCATGTTTGGCCTGGAGGCTGTCATGATCTTCTGATGGCCCGATTGGGCCTCTCCTCTATAAAGGTTTAGGTTGTCTTAGATGGAGGTGATGAGCCCTTCCACATGCTCTTGAAATTCCCACTGGGATTGTATAGTGACAGCAGGCCTCTTTTTCTTGGGTTGGCGGTGACTGCTTCCTTCAGTGGGGTCCTCATGACCTTGATTGGTGTCATCGTCTGGTTGAAGTGTAGCCTGGACTTGACCCATGTGGTACCATTGTAGTTCGGTGGCGTCGGGTTGTCAGGACTCGGTCAAGTGATCAGATCAGGCTAAGGCCAAATTCCGAGTACTGGTAGCATTCGTTGTTCACCACCAAATTTGTGTATATAAAAAATATGCTTAACCTTATCCTACGACTCTAACTAGTAGACTGGCAAGTAAGGGTCGATTCCACAGAGAACGCTCGATTAGTTTTGATTCTAATATCAAGCAATTAGAGTTAAATATATAGAAATTTAAACAACTTAGAAAAGTAATACAAGTTGGGGGGAGGGGGAGTTTTAGTAAACAACTAACAACCTACTAATAACAATAGAAAACAATTAAATGAAATTTCGAATAAACAAAGACGATGGAATGCTTTTTCGATTTTTAGTTTTCAAGTAATAAAACGATCCACCCTTGATCATGCTTTCCCTTGGTCTTAGACGATTTATGCAACTATTGTTAATACTCGATTAATTATGATTCAAGCCCTTATCTCAAGACTATTAACAGCTCTAATAGCCTTGTTGTCTCTTAATCCTAGTTAATCAAAACAAGCTTTTCGACTAACCCTATTCGATTTAGCGATCGAACTTTATGTTATCACCAATGAACATTCATTGTTTGTTACAATTGAGTTGAAAGAACTACAATTACGGATAGCTACCCCGACTACTAGCAGCACATTCATAAATCTCCTAAAGGGTGATCAATCCAATAATCAATTCATAAATGTGACTCAATAACAGCAAATAACATAAAACACTTAAATACACAATTTAATCGGTAATATTAACCGCAATAATCACATAAATGTCTTCAACTCAAGGTTCCACATTGATCAAGAGTGAATTCTAAGGGTGCTAGCCATCTAACTATTACAAAGATAAAATAAGAAAAAAAATCCAAGAAAATATGAAAATAAAATAGAATGAACCATAAGATAGGATTGATGATCTTGATCTTCAACCCCCTTCCATTCCTTTACTTCCAATGTTGAATAGTGGTTGAATATGTGTGGGGAATGGGTTCTAGGCTAGGTCAAATTCGAAAATGACCTTATATATATAGAAGAGAAAGTGTTGGGCTCAAAATTAGCCAAAAACGTGTTTCAGGATTAAAAACAGGGTATCGGGCCGTTCTTCGTTCCGAACTTCTTTGAGACTCGTTTTTTGGCCTTAATTCACATGTTTTATCCTGAAACGAGCTCAACACATTAAATGGCCCAATAATATAAATATGCACGATACACGATCAAATATGCATGAAAATATCATTAAAACAACAGTTTAAGAAACCTAAATTGCATCCATGATCACGTGTAAATCTCCCCAAATGTAAACCTCTATTCCTGAATGGATCGAAGCAAAGAAAAAGAAAGTAGGACACGTGTTAGGGAAGATTTAAGTGGCAAATTCAGTCTCAGACGACGTTTTCGAAAACAAGACAATCATGATAAGATGAGCATATATGATATAACAACTTCAGGTACTTTTGAGACTTGAAAAACTCTCAACTAAAGATCCTCACCGGGTGAGTGTATCTCTCGACTCTCAAGTGTATCAAATAGGTAGTATTTTTCGCTCACATTGAAATGCATGCAACGACTACCATATGCTTGTCAATCTTCTAAATTATAATTTGTACTCGACACGTGTGACAAAGAATCAAAGAGGTCTTATATTTTTTCTTTTTTTTTTTTTTTTTTTTTTTGTTAATGTTGGTTTGGGGTAAAGTGGGATAAATATGGATAAAAGTGGCTAATTCTTGGAGTAATTGAGTTAGCTACTCTCAGTCACCCCTCAAACAACATTCACTCTTTCCTCACTCTCTCACTTCCCTAGTAAACCAATTCCAAAATTGATTTCTTCACCCTACTACAAACTCACAACCTAAATGTTTTTTTCTTTCAATTCTCCTTTGGATGTGTTTCTTTGAGATCATTGGTCAAAAGACATTTATATTACTAGTCTCTCCCAATTGAAAGCAGTGAACTAAATATATACAACCGACTTTTTCTTTCTTTTTCTTATTTTTTAATTTTTTGATTTTTTTTATTATTTTTTTTTTCACATCCTATTTTCAAACACTAGGAGAGACTAGTTTTCACAATTCTTTGCCTATTGTTTCAATTCTCTTCACCCTTCAATATTCCCAATAGTTTAACCATTTTAATCCCAAATTTTACCTGACTACCTTCCAACCGCCTCCCTCGTACTCAAATAGTCCAATTAGGATCAAAGACTAAATCGAAAGGTACTTGGCTTGTAGAGTTGGGCTATCAAACGAAAAGCTAAAAGCTCAAGGAGATAACTAGGGGTAATTTTCCAATTCTTGATCAAAAGTTTTGAGTACAAGCTTAATTTCACCTCAAGTGTCTATCATGCTCTACCACTTGCCCTTTTTTTCAAAAAACATTGTTACAAAAATCGTCTCATCATTAACCATTCGCCCAATGTCAATCCCAAAGGCCAATACGTACACCTACCACCCCCTTTCCTAAACTTGGTTGAAAAAACAAAGTTTGTGGGAAAGAAAGGGGTATGAATTGGTGCTCTACAAGAGGCAATCAATAAACACTATGGATTGGTTTGACTTAACAAAGTAAACTAGACTAAATAAAAACAACTAAAGTGTGTAAGGACTAATCACAACCAAACTAACTAATCAAACGTGATAAATGGCACATAGGCCAATCCAAGAAATAAACAATTAAGTTAAATCCACCCTATGAATTCAAAGTAAAAAAGGCACACAGGCCAACATCCAAAACAATTCAAATTAACAGGAATAGACGCAAGAAAGTAGCAAAGCTTGGAAATTAAAAGTCGAGCGGCCAATACGTACACCTACCACCCCCTTCCCCAAACTTGGTTGAAAAACCAAAGTTCGTGGGAAAGAAAGGGGTATGAATTGGTGCTCTAACTCACAGAGTGCTACTGAGGCGGTGGTGGATGATAAGGATCATCGAGGCCCCAATGCGAACGCATTTGTGCTATGAAAGTCTCCATTTGGGCCCAACGGATGTCCACTGTCTCACTCCGAGTGGCAAAAGCATCAAGAATGGTCTGCTGCTGCTTCTCAATGGAAGTGAGGCGGTTATCCACATCCGTCTGGAAATCCCATTGGGATTGGACAGCTGCAGTGGGCCTCTTCCTCTGTGGTCTGCTCGTCTGTCTGCTACCTTCTGCCTCTACTTCTGTTTCCACTTCTTCTTCCTCAGGTGCCAGACCCCTTCCTATTTGGTACTTTCTCAACTCTATGGCGTTCGGATTCCTAGATACTGCCATGTGCGCTGCGGAGCTCATGCTCAGGTTTTCAACGCTCCGAAGGTTGACAATCCATGTCAGCTGTGGGTTGGGCAACCGGAGGAACGGGCCCCTGTTTTTTATCACGTAGGGTACCATCTTGTTCTCCCGACTCCTGGGTACCCCATCTCTATACCCCAATGCGACAATGCGCATATTCTCCATATCCTCCCAAGTAAGATGATACGATGTGGATACTGAAGATAAATCTGACAGCGGGATACCGAGATGTTCGGCTATATGGGTGATTAGGCCTCCAATGAAGATGTGCTCATGCTGACGCTTCCGTACATTCTCGAATTGAGCAACGAGGATGTCTTCATAATGCCTCGGGATGCCTTTCAATATTGACCATAGAATGTCCAACTAATTGACACGGTAGACTCCTGTTTCTGATCTTCCAAACAGGGTTAGTGCAAGGAGCCGCTGGATGTACTTGACGATTGGATTCCTAATCCAGGTCACCTTCGAATTCTTAGTCGAGAAAACCTGAGGCTCGACTAGACCGGAGGCGACAGTGATTTGCCCCCAAAAAGTCCGGACATCAAAGGTCTCGAGCTCTACAGCCTCGGCGGAAGAAATGCGCTCAGGGAAGCCGTATGCGGTGCGCAAGTCCCTCATCTTGAGGGTATGTGAATGTTCCATCAGCTGAAATGTGATGTTATACGGTTTGGCACCACACTTTTCGGAGTCAGCCCGAACCTTAAAGGTGCTAAGGAATTCCCACACGAGGCACTTGTATGTAGGCTTTGGTTCTATAAATTTTTGAGGGCCTACCCGACTCAATAGTGTATTCACATTCTCGAGAATGCCCATGGCCTCAAGGATGTCGTTCTGGCCATATCGGGTGGGCATGATGGATCGATGAAAGAGCTTATCAAATCGGTCCTGATGTGTGGAGTCTCTCAACACAATGTCGAATGCCCGACTATCAATATGAGGGAGGGTGGATGTCGGGACTTGAGGTGGCTCGATCTCGGGCTCTTGAACAGGCATCTTCCCCTTTCCTTTGGGTTTGCTCGTGGTGGCTCTTGGAGGTGCCATTAAACCCTACAATTAACACACCAAATCTTTAATTCTAGTGGCAATACAACGAGTTAAACTTCAAGTATAAAGTGCCTAAGTATACTTGAATTCAACTATATATCCAACAAAAACAAGTCAAAGTGTATCAACTATGCAATGACAACCAATTTACAATCAAATGAAGTTATACATTACGATAATATCAACAACTGGGCTATAAAACTAGATAAAATAGTCAAAATTAGCTAACTTAGACACAACAATTTAACGCATATCACATGTTCGATGAATTGCCACAACGAATTTTTTTTTCGAAACTCACAAATCTTTACTCAAACAATGTACCCACTCAATCATCAAGCAATTATACGAGCTATCATATTAATTCTATCATTTGAATGCATAAATACATGTCAATTGGCAAAAAGCAATACAACTAATTGTATGTATATCCAATTTCAATAAAAATAAAAATAAACATAAAATTAACCCCCAATCTCAGCAATGGATTCAATAATACGCGATAATGGATCAAAAGAGGGAGATAGCCATACTTACCGGTCGAGTTTAGACGAAGAAATTTGAATTGGTGATTTCCGCGCCCTTTTGTGACCCGACCAGAAATTATGGTCCAAATTCGAAATTAATCGGATGAATGTATGTGCAATAGAGTGGGTAGTGAGTGGTGTGTGTTTTGAATGAGTTTTAGAAGTGAAAAATCGAGGTTTTGGGGTGGTAGTGTGTGTTTTCTGCGCAAAACTTCAAAGAGAGGGGGAGAAATGACCTTATTTTTGCGAATTGGGTCATTTAATCTGTTCAGTATGTCGCGGGCGCGACTTGTATTCGTGGGCGCGAACAGCTGTTCGAACGCGAAACCTGCTTCATAAGTCGCGGCTGCGAGGTGTTGTTTAAAGTTAATACCCTCTATTGTGTCGCGGCTGCGACTCAATATCTTGGGCGCGAGCATTGGTTCGAAACTCAGGGTAAAAAATTGGTCGCGATCACGACTTATGCTCTCGGGCACGATGTTTGGCACGAAAAGAGGCAATGTTTTTTGCCTTCCTCACCCCCATTTTGTGCTATCTTCTTGCGTTGAAAGGCTAGGCTGGTTGTGGTGTTTATCCCTATACATTTAAGATAAAAATTCTAAGACACAATTAAAAATAGACAGGTGAACAATCTAAACTACGAAATTTAACAAACGAAAGCAATAAACGTCGAGTTGCCTCCCGACAAGCGCTTCTTTAAGATCATTAGCTTGACCCTATCATGCTCTTGCTTGTTAAAGGGGCTCGAAGTAAAAGTTTTCGTCTGAGCCTTCATAGCCTTTCCCTTGAGCGATTCTCCAATGAGTCGTTTTTCTTGATCCTTTAAATTCTCATTGCATCATTTCCCATATGTTCTCCATCTTTCGTCTTTCCTTTGGCTTCCTTCCCTCCTTACAAAAGGTTTCTCAAAAAGAACAAAGTGTTTAAGCATAGACAATATAAATATGACAATTCTAGCCAATATGCTTAAGCTCTCATGATACCCTTTCGCAATGGAGGGTGTTTCAAATTTTACCATAAGATTTTGTTTCCAATTTGAATTTTTTTTTTTTACAACAATGCCAATTTTTAAGAAAGTGAAGTTAGTTGGTGAGAAGAAAATTTTCGTCCGTACAAAATCATGCTTGGTAATTTCTAAAAACTCTTTCATGACATCTTGTGGTAAATATGAAGAAGCGGGGATACAATTCAAATGCCTCAAAGACAAGATGTCAAGTCTAGGGCTTCCACATTTTCTTGAAAAAAAATTATCACTCTCAAACGGGGGTGGTTCCCCACAAACTTGAAAATCAACAGGGGTGGAGGGTGTTTCATCCAAGACTTTTTGGAAATGAGGGAAACTCAAGATTTGAAAATTTTCCCAAAAGATGACGTCATCAATTTCTAATGTAAACCCGAAGGATTCACTCAAATCAATGTTCAATTCATCAAGAATACTCTTAGTTTGAAAATTCTCCCAAAATAAGACGTCATCCTTTTCCAAAGTACAAGTGAAGGGTTCACCTAAATCAACGAATGCATCAAGGGAGAAAATTTCGTTTGGAAGATGTTTGCAAGAAAGTCGTTCACCAAGAAGTCGTCAAAGCAAACATATTCCACATTGTAAGTTATGTCAAAACATTCACTAAGACCACTTTCAACGTCGTTAACCTCGCTCACAAATTCATCAATCACTTCAAACATTTTTTTAGATTTGAGTTCTACCTCTTGAAGGTTTGGGTCTTCTTTGGTGAGTGCTTTGCACATTTCTCGGAGTTCATCTTTGGGGAAAGATTCATCATCCCTACCCATGTGTTCTTGTCCTTCAAACCTGCTTGCCACGGTAACCAAATGACTAATTTGAGTCTCAAGACTCATGATTCTCGACCGTGTATCTTCCTGAAATTGCAGAGTGTTAGAAGCCAAGACTTTTATCATATTTTCCAATGGCATATTATGCTGAACACTAAAAACAAAATCGTTCTGAAAAAAATAACTATCTATAAAATTAAAAATAGTGCTTAGATACTAAAAACAACACTAATCAACACCGTTCCCTGGCAACGGCACCAAAAATTTAGTAGCAGTCATTGTTCACCACCAAATTAGTGTATATAAAAAATATACTTAACCTTATCCTACGACTCTAACTAGTAGAGTGGCAAGTAAGGGTCGATCCCACAGAGAACGGTCGATTAGTTTTGATTCTAATATCAAGCAATTAGAGTTAAATATATGGAAGTTTAAACAACTTAGAAAAGCAATACAAGTTGCGGGGGAGTTTTAGTAAACAACTAACAATCTAATAATAACAATAGAAAGCAATTAAATGAAATTTTGAATAAACAAAGACGATAGAATGCTTTTTCGATTTTTAGTTTTCAAGTAATAAAACAATCCACCCTTGATCATGCTTCCCCTTGGTCTTAGATGATTTATGCAACCCGATTAATTGTGATTCAAGCCCTTATCTCAAGACTATTAATAAGCTCTAATAGCCTTGTTGTCTCTTAATCCTAGTTAATCAAAACAAGCTCTTCGATTAACCCTATTCGATTTAACCAAATCCTCGAACAAGCTCTCTTAGATTCGATAATCAAATGCACTAGGCACCAAGACAACGAGATAAATACGACATAAAACTCGCAAGCTTGGTTTTAGTGGTCGAACTTTATGTTATCACCAATGAACATTCATTGTTTGCTATAATTGAGTCGAAAGCACTACAATTACGGATAGTTACCCCGACTACTAGCAACACATTCATAAATATCCTAATGGGTGATCAATCCAATAACAAATTCATAAATGTGACTCAATAACAACAAATAACATAAAACACTTAAATACAAAATCCAATCAGTAATATTAACCGCAATAATCACATAAATGTCTTCGACTCAAGGTTCTACATTGATCAAGAATGAATTCTAAGGGTGCTAGCCATCCATATTAACTATTACAAAGATAAAATAAGAGAAAATCCAAGACAACATGAAAATAAAATAGAATGCACCAAAAGATAGGATTGATGATATTGATCTTCAACCCCCTTCCAATCATTTACTTCCAATGTTAAATAGTTTTTGGATATGTGTGGGGGATGGGTTATAGGCTATGTCAAATTCGAAAATGACCTTATATATATAGAGGAGAAAGTGTTGGGCTCAAAATTGGCCAAAAACGTGTTTCAGGATTAAAAACAGGGTATTAGATCGCGGCCACGAACAACCCTTTATTTTGCTTGAGGCATGGTTTGGTTCAGTACATGGTCGCCGGTGCGATCAGCGCGGGCGTGAACCGTGTCTTGGCTTTTTGCATAGGCTTCGCTGGATTGGTCGCGGTCGTGACTACAAGTCGCGGGCGTGACTGTCCGTTCGAACCTCCTCCCTCTTATTTCATGCTTGGCTCATTCTTCATTCCGGACTTCTTCGAGACTCGTTTTTCAGCCTTAATTCACCTGTTTTGTTCTGAAACAAGCTCAACACATTAAATGGCCCAATAATGCAAATATGCACAATACACGATCAAATATGCATGAAAATATCATTAAAACGACACTTAAAGCAACCTAAAATGCATGCATGATCACGTGTACCAAGTATTGTAGAGGTTCATCACCTCGGTGAGCTGAGGGTTGGGTAGGCGGAGGAATGGTCCCACATTTTGTATGACATAAGGGACTGTCTTGTTGGATAGCGTTCGGGCCAACCCCTCCTTGTAGCTTAAGGTCATCACTCTCATCTTCTCTAAATCCTCCCAAGTGAGGAGGAACTTAGTGGTCACTGGTTCTAAATCAACCAAAGGGACGCCACAGTCGGCTGCTAACGGAGTAATGAGACCTCCCACGTAGATAGTATCCCTCTATTTGAGCACCACTTGCTCAAAGTGCTCAAGCATCAACTCAGCGACTGTCACCTTCTCCTTCAGCAATATATGCCAAATTAATTGCAACTCATTGTAACGGGCTACCCCCGTTTCTTTCCTCGCCAAAATAGTAAGGCTGAGGAGCTTCTGAATGTACCGAACCACCAGACTATGTATCCAGGAGTTCTTAGAGTTCTTGGCGGAGAAGGGTTGGGCTTCAACAAGACCTGGGGCTGCTATGAGTTGCCCCCAAAAAGGGTCCACATCAAATTTGTGGGTGCAAGGGTAGACATCGGCGTATGGCATATCATAAATCCTTGAGAGTTCCCTCATTGTCTTCATGAACAATTGCCCCATTAGTTGAAATGTGATGCTTTCGATCATATTCCCGCACTTGTTGTGATGCACGGTGATTTTGAGAGTGCTCAGAAATTCGAGAGTCAGCCTCTTATATGTCAACTGGGGTTGCATGACCCCCCGAAGTCTGGTCGAATCTAGCAGGAAACATACATTATCGTAAATTTCCATATCCTTGAGAAGCTCATCTGGATCGTACTGAGTGGCCATGATCGGGCAATTGTAAAGTTTTCGGAACCGCTCTTGGTGCGATACCTTCTCCAATACAATGTCGTCGGCTATCAGCGGGATCGGAGGCTGGAACCTGAATTGGGGCTTCCATAGGTGGCTCTTTGACCATGGGATGCTTGCCCTTGGCCTGTCTTTGACTAGCGCGGGGAGGCATTTTAGTTGTCCTACACAAAAGACACAGTGAGTATTCAAGGAATGTGAAGAACACCTATGAAGATTAATATAGCCTTACCTTCTGCAAGTTTTGAATCAATATGGCATGCAAAAATATGATATAACTAGGATGAACATACGAAAAATACGATGTCGACTTATGCACATGATTCACTTTCCTAATTAACTCATAATTTGGAGTAGGACTTCAAAAATGATATGTAAGAAGCTATAAAAAAAGTGATGCATATACGGTGTTTGAAAAATTTCCCCAAAGAGAGAACACTTTCAATTACACTGTCTCGACCAAAATCAATCAACCCACAACAATTTCACACTAATTCCACGACTAACCCTATGAATATCTCATCTATAATCATCAATTGGAGCAAATTAAACAACATAATGCATAAAACTGAATATTGAACTCCAACTAGCAATACAAACGAAAGTCACCCCCGAGCATACACAATAATTTGAAAATTAAAGATAAAAACAAAGGGGAAGGAATAGCTTCACGTACCGAATGAGTTTAGGCGAGAAGAATTCAAAATTTGAGTTCACCCGAATTGACTTGCCCAAAAACTCAATGGAAATCCAAAATTAATCAGAGTGTGTTGTGTTTATAGGGGTGTGTGTGTGTGTGTGAATTAGTGCTGAATTTGAGTGTTAATGGGGTGGGAAGAGTGATTTTGTGTACTATGTGTGTGTTTTCCGCGAGTGGAGAGGGGAAAAAATAGAGGAGGGACTTACCTGGCCGCGGCCAGGGTTTTATGTTGTTGTCCATCAGGTCGCGGCTGCGAGAAGTCTACTACAAAGAATGACTTCCTGGAGCCTTTTTGTCGTGGCCGCGAATCTTGGTCGCAGCCGTGGGCATTTATTTCGAGCCTTTGGCTTTTTTTCTTCTTTTCTCGACCCCTGTCTCGTGTGGTATCCGTTTCGCCTCGTGTTTATGGTAATCCTAGTCATGTGAATCTCGAAAATACAAAAACATGAAAGCAAATTAATCTAATACAGAATTAAATAACTAAAGAAAGAAAAAAAGAACCGTAAACATCGGGTTACCTCCCGACAAGTAATGTTGTTTAACGTCGTTGGCTCGACGGATGTATTGCTCAGGTTGGAAGAGGGTCTTCCATATGAGTCAATTCTTCGGGTACTTTCTGGAAGTTCTCAAAGTACCGCTTAAGTAAGTGTTCGTTAACCTTAAATATTTTTCCGTCTTTTCATATTTTATTTTAACTGCACCATGGGGGAAAACATTAGAAATAACAAACAGACCGACCCAACGGAAATGTAACTTACCAGGGAACAACTTCAGGCGCGAATGGTATAGGAGCACTTTTTCTCGCACAACGAAATTCTTTCGAGTGATGCGAGAGTCGTGGAAAAATTTTGTTTTTTCTTTGTAAATGAGCGCATTCTTGATAACACGTTATTTATGCATGTATTTAGGTCGATTTAGGATCATATTTGATGGCATATACGTGTATATTTGACCAGCACTTATTGATATTTATAATATTTGGGCCATTTGACGTGTTTCGACTTGTTTTGAAGATAATTAGGTATTTTTATGCCATTTGGATGAAGTACGAAGGAGAAACAAGTCAAATAGAGTGAAAACCGGCCCAAAGGAGTGAAAACCGTCCAAGAACCGGTCCAAACCGGTCCAAACCGGCCTGAACCGGTCCAGGAGCAAAACCGGGCAAGAACCGACACGGCCGCGTCACAAAGCGACACGGCCGTGTCAAAAGTGTCTTGCAACGCATTGTGGGTTCTGGAATGGAACACGGCCGTGTCACAGCTGCAACACGGCCGTGTCAAATTGTTGCTGGAAAAGTGGATTTTTGCAAAGCAACACGGCCGTGTCACTTAATCAACACGGCCGTGTCAGAAGTGTTTTCCTGCGATAATTACCTAATTTTAATAGGATTTTGACTCTATCTTCCCCAAGATTCGTCCCCAACTCTATAAAAAGGACCCCAAGCTCTAGGAAAAAGGGATCAATCATCAAGAACATAAATTACAGCATCTTGGAAGACAAAGAAGACGAAGATCATCGAGACGGAGTCATCCGGGTTAAATTGTTCTTTCTTAGTTTTAATTCTTACAATGTTTTTATTAGAATTTTGTATTGGATTATTACTAGGCATGAGTAGCTAAGCTATTCGTGTCCTAGGGTTAGAAAGTAGGGATTTTCATAACAATGTTTTGATTTATGTTTTAATCTATTAATTTCATTCTTTATGTGTTTTATCTCTATGTTTATGCTTAAACTGAATTTAGCTTGATCACCTAGATTTAGTAATTTAGTTTAACAATTCCGCTTCGAGAGGAGGGAATTGTTATCAGACTTAGAACATAGAGCGCAGTTGTCTATGACTGTGTAGGCCGTGGCTTAGGATCGTTTGGGAGTTATTAGGTTTAATTGACTCGAGAGGGTAATTAGCTTAATTAATCAACGGTTTAATCGCTTCGAGAGAAGGATTAGATTATTGTCGTGCCGCCTAATAAACATTAGAATTGGTAAATTAATAGGTTAATCATATTCCACATTGAAATAATATCCTGAAATCGAAGCCCTAGGATACCTTTTCTCTTTGATTGTTAGTTTTCGTGTTTCCTAAGTTTGGAGTTATATTTAATTGAGTAGTTTAATTAGTAAAATCAACCTTTAAAACTTAGTATCTAGTTAGGACATTCCTAGAGTATTAGGGTATCAAACTACCTAAAACTATTCCTTGTGGGATCGACCTTGATAATCGTTACTACACCTACATCCGTACACTTGCGGAACACTAGGTTAGAAACCGACGTGTCAAGTTTTTGGCGCCGTTGCCGGGGAATAGGATTTAGCGCTTAGTTTTTATCGTGAAAAATAGGAGGAAACTAGACTAGATTTTATCTTTTCGTAACTTTAATTTTAAATTTTCGTTTTTATTTTTTATTTAATTTTTGTATTACGCGGTAGTTCTTGTTTTTGGTGTTTGCAGGCTTCGTATGCACACCAGATCAAAAGGGAAGAAACCCTTTTTCCTTTCGATCCAGAAATTGAAGCGACAGCTCGCAGACACCGAACGAGAAGAAACTTCACAGCTGAGATGGAGAACCCACCACAGCAACCGAATGATGAAGCATTAAATAGAGTGCTAACAGCCTTAGCACGATTGGACGATCGCGTCACTACTATACAGCAGCAGATACCTGTACAGCAGCAACAGTTGCCACAACAGCACGGACAGATTCCAATAGAGCCAGATGCGGGAGAAGAAGACAATACACCTATTAGTGACTGTTTAAGGCCGAATCCTAATCAACAGTCAGGAGGAGTACAACTTCCGCCTCTGAATGCAAATAGTTTCGAGCTGAAGCCTGCACTGATCAACATAGTGCAGCAGAACCAGTATGGAGGAAATGCAATGGAGGATCCGAACGCTCACCTGATAAAGTTCCGAAGATTGGCAGATACAATCAAAATAAACCATTTGCCACACGAGCAGGTTAAGCTGCGATTGTTTCCTTTCTCGTTGAAGGATAGAGCCCTCCAATGGTTCAATTCCTTGGAAGATATCATCAGTTGGGAAGAGTTGAGCACTTCGTTCTTACTGAAGTACTTTCCACCGAGCAAGATGCTCGACTTGCAG
Source organism: Ajuga chamaepitys (assembly GCA_958295605.1). NCBI lineage: Eukaryota > Viridiplantae > Streptophyta > Magnoliopsida > Lamiales > Lamiaceae > Ajuga > Ajuga chamaepitys. The sequence goes on along the minus strand of OY282502.1, from coordinate 54,333,563 downwards.
AATCAAATTAATCAGTTCAAACAGCTGGACCAAGAGCCATTCGGAGAGGCTTGGGAGCGATTCCGGGATCTTATCCGGAGTTGCCCTCAACATGGGTTCACCAAGAAGCAGCAAGTATGCAAGTTCTACAATGGTCTACTTGCTCCGACTAGGAACCAAGTGGATGCAGCTGCAGGTGGAAGTTTGATGGAGAAGTCAGTGAGGATGGCATTCTCAATCCTGGATGCTATGGCCAGAACGAGCTACCAATGGTCGAATGAGAGAAACATGCCAAGGAGGGTAGCAAGTGTTCAAAAAGTCGAGCCCGTCAATAATGAGCCAATTGAAAAGCTCACAGCACAAGTAACAGCATTGACGAGCCAGGTGAATCTGCTAACTAATCTGACGTTAGCACAACAGCCAGGGGGTCCGGAAGAAGTTGAAGAAGTAAAATTTGTGATTCAACGGAACTTCAACAATTTCCAGAACAATCAGCCTCGGTACAATCAGTACCCTCAGAATCTGAACCATCAGAACTTTTCATATGGGAACGCGCAAAATACACTTAATCCGCCACCCGGATTTGCTGTTACAAATGGCATGATCCATGACGGTAAGAAGCCATCACAAGAAGAGATCGCGATGTCACAATTCGAAAAGTATGATGAAAAGTTAGCTCAGTTGGAGAAGAAAGTGGATGGAAAATTCATGGAGCTAAACAAGCATATCACTGGGCAAGGGGCAGACATCAAGAGGCTCGAGAACACGTTGGTGCAGACTCAAGCTAGCATTGGAGAGTTGACATCAAACATGAGTCAGCTGATAAAGATAGTAGGAGCTCAACACAAGCAAGGCCAATACCCGAGTGATACAGTGGTTAACCGAAGGAGCACTGCAATATTGTGGAGCTAGATGAGCATGAAGAGAGCTTGAAGGACCAAGAAGCGAAGGAATCAAGCGAGGAAATCAAAAACATTGAGAAGGAGGAGGTCAATACAATCATAGATAAGAAAACTTCATCTCCTATTCTTGATGAGTCTTTTGATTTTTGTTTTAAAAATTCGTTCTTTGCTAACCTTGATCCTTTAGAGCAATCTAGAGTTGTTGTTGTGAAACAGGAACCACTAAAGGAGAGAATCCAAGTTAAAGAGAAAACAAAGGAGTGGGAGGATGGAAAAGAGGCGACAAAGAAGAGACCGAGCAGGCCCAAGAAGAACGCAAACACAAGCATGAAACCAAGAAGAGCAACAAAAGCAAAAGATCCAGGGAGTTTTACTATTTCTTGCTCAATTGGTAGTCATGAATTTCATAATGTCATGTGTGACTTAGGGTCTAGCATAAATTTGATGTCTCTTAAGCAGTATAGACAATTAGGATTAAGGGAAATTAAACGGTCCTTTACTACTATCAAATTGGCGGATGGATCTTCATTAACGCCGTTGGGAGTAGCAGAGGATGTAGTGGTAAAAGTGCTAAATTTTGAATTCCCTAGTGATTTCTTAGTTGTTGACATGAAAGGGAGTGATGAATTCCCTTTTATCTTAAGAAGACCCTTCTTGGCGACTAGCCAAGCACTAATAGATGTACCTAAAGGGGAGTTGGTTTTTCGGGTTCAAAACGAAATAATCACACTCAACATACATAAATCGGGTCTAAGGGGTAGGCACAATTGTAGCATTGTTTACACTACCCTAGCGGCTGTAGAAAATCCTCGTGCCCCAAATAGCTCTTTAAGTGTTCAGAAAGCTTCCAACTCGGGGTGGCTAGAAGAAGGTTGATAGAAAAAGGACGTCCGGCTGAAGACGTAAAACAAAGCGCTTATCGGGAGGCAACCCGATGTTTAATGTTTTATTTTTAATTTTTTTATTGCATTAATTTTATGATTTACGAGTGTTTTAGTGTTTTATGTTTTTAGGAATCAACATGGACGATGTTGCAAGAAACGGGGGTCGAAAAGACGGAAAAATCGCGTTAAAAGGAGCAGAAGATGCAACACGGCCGTGTCGCACTATGGACACGGCCGCGTCAAAAAGCACTTAGAAAGTGTTTTCAGCACTGGAATGCAACACGGCCGTGTCAAAAAACGACACGGCCGCGTCAAATCAGGCCAAGAACCCAAATTTTGGTTCAACAGCAACACGGCCGTGTCGGCCTTATAACACGGCCGTGTCAAAACCAAGCTCCAAACACGATTTCACACTGGAACGCAACACGGCCGTGTCACACAACCGACACGGCCGTGTCAAAATCAGCCCAAAAACATCAAGTTTGGCTCAAATGTAACACGGCCGTGTCACAACATTCAACACGGCCGTGTCAGTACGTCAACATAAAAAAATGGAAAATTCAGAGCGTGATGCGGAGACGGCCGAACCAAGATTCAGTAGGAGCAAAATGGCACGATTTCGGAGCTCGTAGGGGTTTCAAACCGCCGTTGTCGCAACGATTTGTAAGTTAGCACCAAGGCGTACCACGTTTTTCCTCCAAACATTGGCTTTCAGCCAAGTTTGGGGGAGGGGGTAGACCGTGGAACATCTTGGCAGCTAGATTTCTAGTTTTGATTTATTTTTCGTTCGTGATTCTTGCTGTTAATTGTGGGTCCGTGTGCCCATTGTGCTGATTTTTATTGTTTCAATTGGTGTTATCGGGTCTGTGAGCCCATTTTTCTGATTTATTGGTGTTGTTGGGTCTGTGAGCCCAAGTTTGATTGCATATCGTTTCCATGATTGAGTCTTAGGAGTTTAGAGTTTAGAGTTTAGAGTCTTATTAGTGTTTAAATTTTTAGAGTCATAAGAAGGATAAAACCCGGAAAAAGGTAACAAGTGAAAAGAAAAATAAAAAGAGAAAATTAGGGAAAGATGGATGATGAATAGTCAATGATGAGATGATTTAGATGAAAAAATGGCACATAATAGAGCATGAGAGGTGTTTTGAGACGAAATTGAGCTTGAACTGAGAATATTCAATCAAAATTTACCTTGTGAGAATTTGAGCCTAATTATACTCCAATTTCCGGAGTAAGATACTTTCTTTCGGTGTGAATTTGATTGAATATGTGTACTAGTCTCTAGAACTTGCCTTGAGTCTTTACTAAGAATGTGTCAAGTATATGTTGTGATTTAGGAAATGATCTTAGGCAACTTTTTGTTTAAGCCTATTTGTTCGAACCATGAAAATTGCCTTTGAACCATAATGGAAAAAATTGTCCCTAGTTAGCCCACTTGAGCCTTATAGCTTTATTTATTCATAACCTAACAATATCAGCCAAAACCTTTTGATTTAACTCTTTTGGCCTTAATTGGATTAATCAAGTTAGAGGGAGGAGAATTGGAAGGAGTTTTGGGTGAACAATTTGTGGGAAGGAATGTGAAGTAGGGATATTTTCAAAAGATGAAGGAAATAAGAGAAAAGTGATAGGTGAAAAGCGAAGAATAGCCTCTCCTAGAAAAAAAAAAAAAAAAGAAAAAGAAAAAGAAAAAAAAAAGAAAAAAAAAAAGAAGAAAAGAAAAAGGGAAAAAAAAAAAAAAAAAAAAAAAGAGAAAAAAATTGTTATTATTAGTATTATAGAGGAAAGGCTAGGAAATAAAGTGCTTAAATTGTGAATTTGCTTAGAACATTCGGGTAGTCCCAAAAATGTCGTACCCGCAGAATTGAAAAGCACTTAAGTTGTACGGACTTTTAAAGGTGAAGAAGTCACTTTGTGAGGTGATTTGTTGAAATTTGAAGAGTGAGGTTGAATGATTGTATTGAGGGGTAGTCGGGTTAGACGTAACTTGATTAGTCCAATGAATAGTCACTTAAATCCAAATGTATCCCACCTTACCTTAAGCCCACATTACAACCAAAATAAAGACCTTTTTGATCATTTGTCACACATAGCAAGTACGAGGTCTAGTTTAGACGATTGGCAAGCATATGGTAGACTTTGCATGTAATTCAATATGAGTGGAAATTATTCTAGCTTAAACACTTGAGAGATGAGTGAAACACTTATCCGGTGAGGGTTGAATAATTCGAAAGTTCAAAGTCTCGAGATTAGTTGATTTACGCGTTATCACATATGCTCAAGTGAAGTATGCTGCCTAGTTGTTTTAAGGAAAATCAAACTGAAACTGAATTCATCGTCTAATCGCCCTAAACAAAATGCATAATCACTTGTCTTCTTTGTGTCTTTTTGTATGATGTTCGGGACGAACAACAGTTTAAGTTTGGGGGAGTTTGATAACACGTTATTTATGCATGTATTTAGGTCGATTTAGGATCATATTTGATGGCATATACGTGTATATTTGACCAGCACTTATTGATATTTATAATATTTGGGCCATTTGACGTGTTTCGACTTGTTTTGAAGATAATTAGGTATTTTTATGCCATTTGGATGAAGTACGAAGGAGAAACAAGTCAAATAGAGTGAAAACCGGCCCAAAGGAGTGAAAACCGTCCAAGAACCGGTCCAAACCGGTCCGAACCGGCCTGAACCGGTCCAGGAGCAAAACCGGGCAAGAACCGACACGGCCGCGTCACAAAGCGACACGGCCGTGTCAAAAGTGTCTTGCAACGCATTGTGGGTTCTGGAATGGAACACGGCCGTGTCACAGCTGCAACACGGCCGTGTCAAATTGTTGCTGGAAAAGTGGATTTTTGCAAAGCAACACGGCCGTGTCACTTAATCAACACGGCCGTGTCAGAAGTGTTTTCCTGCGATAATTACCTAATTTTAATAGGATTTTGACTCTATCTTCCCCAAGATTCGTCCCCAACTCTATAAAAAGGACCCCAAGCTCTAGGAAAAAAGGGATCAATCATCAAGAACATAAATTACAGCATCTTGGAAGACAAAGAAGACGAAGATCATCGAGACGGAGTCATCCGGGTTAAATTGTTCTTTCTTAGTTTTAATTCTTACAATGTTTTTATTAGAATTTTGTATTGGATTATTACTAGGCATGAGTAGCTAAGCTATTCGTGTCCTAGGGTTAGAAAGTAGGGATTTTCATAACAATGTTTTGATTTATGTTTTAATCTATTAATTTCATTCTTTATGTGTTTTATCTCTATGTTTATGCTTAAACTGAATTTAGCTTGATCACCTAGATTTAGTAATTTAGTTTAACAATTCCGCTTCGAGAGGAGGGAATTGTTATCAGACTTAGAACATAGAGCGCAGTTGTCTATGACTGTGTAGGCCGTGGCTTAGGATCGTTTGGGAGTTATTAGGTTTAATTGACTCGAGAGGGTAATTAGCTTAATTAATCAACGGTTTAATCGCTTCGAGAGAAGGATTAGATTATTGTCGTGCCGCCTAATAAACATTAGAATTGGTAAATTAATAGGTTAATCATATTCCACATTGAAATAATATCCTGAAATCGAAGCCCTAGGATACCTTTTCTCTTTGATTGTTAGTTTTCGTGTTTCCTAAGTTTGGAGTTATATTTAATTGAGTAGTTTAATTAGTAAAATCAACCTTTAAAACTTAGTATCTAGTTAGGACATTCCTAGAGTATTAGGGTATCAAACTACCTAAAACTATTCCTTGTGGGATCGACCTTGATAATCGTTACTACACCTACATCCGTACACTTGCGGAACACTAGGTTAGAAACCGACGTGTCAATTCTCAAACGCATCATTCCAAATTTCCTCGAGCTCTTAGAGCTGCAATTTACGATGTGTGCCGGCAGTGTCAAAAATCATGTTGCACCTTTTTATGGCCAAATAGGCCCTATGCTTGAGCTCGACCGGCAAGTGACATGGCTTCCCGTAGACTAGTCTGTAGGGGGACATGCCGATGGGTGTTTTGTACGCCGTGCGGCATGCCCACAGTGCATCATCGATACATAAATTCCAATCTTTCCTATTGGTTGCACGGTTGTCTCCAAGATGGTTTTAATTTCGTGGTTGGATGTTTCTACTTGACCAGTCGTCTGAGGGTGATATGGCGTGGAAACCTTGTGTATGATGCAATGTTTCTTTAGCAATGCCTCGATGGTTCGATTGCAGAAGTGCGACCCCCTGCCGCTGATTATGGCTTTTGGAATTCCAAACCTATAGAAAATGTTAGCCTTCAGAAAATCTGCAACAACCTTAGAATCGTTAGTTCGGATGGCTTTGACCTCCACCTATTTAGAAACATAATATTCAGCTAGTAAAATATATATGTTTCCAAAAGATGACGGGAAGGGCCCCATAAAGTCCATGCCCCAAGTATAATATATTTCACAGATCATTATTGGGTTTTGGGGCATTTCATTCCTTTGGGAATTGTTCTCGGTTCGTTGACACTTTTCACAGGTTTTACATAAAAGATATGCATCCCTAAATAGTGAAGGCCAATAAAACCCACTTTCCAAAACCTTATGTGTAGTCCTCATAGAACCAAAGTGTCCCCCACATGCGTATGTATGACAGAAAGATAAAATGGAATGATGTTCATCTTCTGGCACATATCGTCTAATTACTTGATCCGCATAATATTTCCATAGATATGGATCATCCCAAACAAAATATTTAGCATCGCTTTTTAGCTTATCTTTTCTTTCCTTAGTATAGTCAGTGTGCAAATAACGTGATGCAAGAAAATTAACTAAGTCAGTGTACCATGGTACATTGGGCACTGTTGTGGGGTAAGGGATATGTGTAACCTCAAGTAATTGCTCATGGGGGAACTCCTCTAGCAGTTGTTGTGCACTTTCTTGCAGGGACAAATGACTCAAGTGTTCGGCCACTGAGTTCTTAGCTCCTTTTTTATGTCTTACCTCTATATCAAACTCTTGCAGGAGGAGGATCCACCATATTAGCCTCGGCTTTGCCTCCTTTGATAGTAAATATCTCAGAGCTGCATGATCATAATAGACAATAATTTTAGTTCCCAATAAATACGAACGAGATTTCTCTAGAGAAAAAATAATAGCTAAAAGCTCCTTTTCAGTTGTCGTGTAATTCTCTTGGGTTGTGTTTAATGTCCGGGAAGCGTAGTATATCACATGTGACGCTTTCCCCGTCTTTTGTCCCAACACAGCCCCTATCGCGTAGTCGCTTGCATCGCACATGATTTCTAATGGAAGGTCCTAGTTCGGTGGTTGAATGATGAAGGTGTGGTGAGTGCTTCTTTCAATTGATCGAAGGCAGGCTTACAATCATCGGTCATCTCGAACTCCACGTCTTTTTGTAACAGCTTGCACAAAGTTGCTGAGATCTTAGAGAAGTCCTCGATGAACTTCTTGTAGAAACCTATGTGACCAAGGAAAGAACGAATCTCCCGCACACTGGCGGGGTAAGGCAAGGAAGTAATAATACCAATCTTAGACTTATCAACTTCTATACCCCTAGATGAGACAATATGACCTAAAACTATCCATTGTTCCACCATAAAGTGACATTTGTCCCAATTTAAAACAAGGTTAGTTTCGACACATCTTTTTAAAATAAGTACCAGATTCTCAAGACTTTTATCAAATGATTCCCCATACACACTAAAGTTATCCATAAAGACTTCTATAATGTGACCCACATATTCAAAAAATATGCTTACCATACAACGTTGGAATGTCGTTGGGGCATTACACAACCCGAATGGCATCCTTCTCCAAGCGAATGTCCCAAAGGGGCACGTGAAAGTAGTCTTTTCTTGATCCTCTAGTGCAATGGCGATTTGGAAGTAACCTGAAAAGACATCTAGAAAAAAATAAAATGAGTGTCCTGCTAATGTCTCTAGCATTTGGTCAATAAAACGTAAAGGAAAATGGTCCATTTGAGTCATTGCATTCAACTTGCGGTAGTCTATGCAAACTCGCCACCCGGTTTGTAACCGAGTGGGGACCAACTCACCCTCCTTGTTTTCCACAACTGTTACCCCTGATTTCTTTGGCACTACCTGAGTGGGGTTGATATACTTACTGTCGGAGATTGGATAGGTGATGCCAACGTTCAACAGCTTAATTACCTCCTTCTTGACCACTTCCATCATTGGCGGGTTCAATCGCCTTTGTGGTTCTCTACTCGGTTTGGAGTCGTCTTCAAGGAGTATCCTGTACATACAAAGTGAGGGGTTGATCCCCTGGATGCCGACTATTGTCCATCTGATTGCTCTCTTATACTCTTTTAGTACTTTTATCAGTGTTGCTTCTTGATGTGGGGTCAGCCTTGATGAAATGATTACAGGAAGTGTTTCACTCTTTCGCAAGTAAGCATATTTCAGATGCTCGGGCAAAGACTTGAGTTCCAATTTAGGTGCTTCGACTGTAGAGGGAAGTATTTTTTTATCAGTTTCGGGTAAATCAATGAATTTATGCTCATACCTCGGTTTGGTGGTTTGTGGGAATTGTAGAGCAGCCACAAGCTCGACCAAATCTTTGTTGGCCTTCAACACTTAAAATCTTGCACCACTCCGCGGCAACGGTGCCAAAATTTGACCGCAGTGTCGTGGTGCAGTAAATTAATAAAACCTAGCTACCCTTCTAGCTTGTAGAAGTGATAAGTAGGGTCGATCCCACAGGAAGCAGGAAGACTTATAGTGTTTAATATAAATCCTAATACTAGTAATGTAGTAAAAAATATATAAGTAACGGGGGGTTTGTAGTAGATTCTTAAATACTTGTGCTAAAACACAAATTAAACAATTAACTATGAAAATATTCTACTTATAATATGAAGAATCCCAACCCTTAATCTTATATCCCCCTAGTTTATACTACCCTGCGATAGATGCAATTATTAACCAATTTTAACCTTAAAACTCCTACCCCGAGATTAGAAACAAGCCCTTCTAACCTAGTTATTCCTTACGTTTAACTAACCAAAATAAGCTCTTTGGTTACTCTATCCGGTTGAGTAATCTCAAAATAAGCTATCTGGATCTCATAAACCGGACGTCTAGAGTACTAGGATAATGGGATAGACACGGTGTGGGCCTCGTAAGCCCGGACCCATTCAAACCGAGCTATATACTATCCTAGTGATATCACTCACTATTCGCTACTAAGTGGATATAGGCTCATAACAATTATGAATTACAATTATAACCTAGCGTTACTTATGCAATTATTATTCTAGGTGATCAATCTAGCACATAAACACATAAGCATTAAAAGATAGCAAATAGTATAACAATGTTTTGAAATAAATAATAGATTAACAACTATTTTAAATATCACAAAATAATTAAACTAGGGTTCGACTCGACTAAGGACTGAAATAATCTACTAGCCGCTCATGGTGGTGATAAAACACATCTTAGAATCAAAAGACATAATCGAAATACTTAAAGGAAAGAAAATCCTGAAGAACCGTCGTTCTTGATTGCTCGTCTCCTTCGGAATCCTCTAAATATTGCTCTCGTAAAGTAAAAGTGTCTAATTTTTTGACATAAAGATCCCTTGATATAGAGGAGGTCAAGTTGGGGTAGTTTTGGGCTTCAAATCGGAAGTCTTGTGGCCCAAGGAGTAAGTAGCCGCCTTAGCAGGTCGCGACCGCGCAGCTGAGCCGCGGCCGCGCCAGCTTCTGGTCTTCCAACATGCCGTTGCCGCGCTCAGGTGTTGCGGTTGCACCATTTATACAGCGATTTGGCTTGTTTTTCTTCATTTTGGCCGCGGCCGCGTACTTGGGTCGCTGTTGCTTAGCTCTTTTCCTTGTTTTCACGCGTTTTTCCTTCATTTGACTTCCCGGACTTCGTTCCTCTGTTGCCAAGTGCAAATATTTGGCCTTATATCACCTAATTAGCTCAAAACAAAGCCACAAGCGTCAAATGATCCAAAGATATAAAAACAATCCAAACATGATCAATTATTCACGCAAACATTGTAATTCAATACTTAAACAGACTTAAAGTGCATAAATAAATGTGTGTACCATGCATTCCACACTAAGCAATTCAATGTGATAGGTGGTGCTGGTCATCGCTAGCCACCGACTCTGGTTCATGAACATCATCCTCCAAGCGGCTCTTGCTCCACCGTTTGTCCGCTGAAACCTCAACATCGTCCAGAAGCCCCCTCTTGGACCCTGACACATTCAGCTTGGCAGCATTCCCATTAATGACAATATCATAAGACTTAGCCGCCGAAGAAAACAATCATATATCATTCAATAACTATAGCCACTTCCGCTAGATATCCCGTAGCTTTCTTCTTTCTCAATTTCGTCTCATACATCTTAAGATTATCCAATTTTAGTCACAAGATTCAAATTTTCGCTGAAAAATGCGCGTGTCGATCATGTGCGAGCCAAAAATTGGGGGTTTTTTCCTTTGGCACCGGATTTATATTCAAAACTTTCTTTTTTTTTTTTATATTTAGTCTCGTATCTCTTAAATTTGCCTAATTTTAGTCCAAAAATTCAAATTTTCGCTAGAAAAATCACGTGCTGATCACTTGTCGATCAAAATCGAGGATATCTACTTGCACGTCATTAGATTTCTGAGGTGGAATTTATTTATTAGTTTTATTACTTTAATAATATTCCACATCATATTTTTATTGATGAATCATAAATACATTCTCAAAAACCTAAAATTAATTATAAAATGTTTCATTAAAAAAAAAAGATAATTTCATCATCTTCTTCCCCAACAGACAACTGTAAAAATCTGTAAAAAAAATATTTTTTATCATCTTCCTCGTGCAGCCTTTCACCCCCTCAACCACTGCACCCTGCCATAGCCGAAAAATCCATCTTCATAGCCCGAGTCTCATTCGGACCAAAATCTAAGGAAGATATGGAAACCCACATGTCGATAGAATGTTCCCGTACAGGTGGAACAGTCCCTCCTAGGTCATGACGGAGGCTACCATCACCACCCGGGATGGGGGGCTGATATCGAACAGATTTGCTCAATGGCAGGCGGCTTCTGGATTTATGCGAAGAAGATGCTAGATCTACATGGAGAAGGTGAATAGATCGAACGACTACCGGATCTGTGCAAAGATGATGAACAGATTGAACCGTTGTTGGATCATCCAAAAAGGAGGAACAAATCGAACGATTTCTAGATCTGCTTGAAGAAGATGAATAGATCGAAGTGTGGGAAGATGATAAACCCATTTTTAATGAACCTAACTGCAAGGAGTCCCATGGCGCCGCCAAAGAACTAACCTCATCCGATGCCATTGAATTTTCTCACAAAAACCTCTGCTAAACCCTAACTGAGTACACAGCTACAGAATAATCAGGGAAGGCAGAAAAATCTGGTGGAGAAACTGACCATAAAGACCCGGAAAGTGCATGACAGTGGGGTGACGGCTCACACTAGCAAACCTTAGCATTATTTGAGACCATTTTTGTTGTCTCAAAAGATAGTTTTTTAATAGTGCATTAATGATGAGAGTCTCAAAGACGGAAGCAGACTTGTGCAATTAATTAAAGTCATGAGAGGGGGGGAAGGATTACTTCTTTTTCCTTTTCTTTTCTTTTCTTTTCTTTTTAGTTCTAGTTTTATTTTTCTTTCATTTTTATTTTGTAGATTTATGGATTTGACATTATAATGCGTGGTTGGGTTGATTTAATTTTAGTTTGAAGGAATGTTCGAATTCGACAACTTAATTACTTTGAATTAATTTAGTAGTAGTTCTCTCAATCTTTTTATAGAACTATTTCTGCTAATTAATTTTATCTTCTATGGTGTTTGAATACTTGATATAAACAGACACCTGGATTATTAATCCATATATTTATTGCTAGGATATATTCACAATAAGTGTGAACTAAAATCTAACAGTAGCAACTTATGAATATGTTCATTAGAATTAGCATAACTTTGGAATTAATTGAATCGAGCGTCTGAATTCAATTTCATGTCAGCCCTACTGTCCTGATTCTTAATGCATCCAATGAATTAAATCCAACGAGCTTGTTTTTTATTGGTCAATTAGATTAATTAATTAAAAGAGCTTGTTTTAATTAATTAGACTTAAGGAACAATTTGGATTAATAGAGATTGTTGTTAGTCTAGGATAGAAATTTTGGAACTAGACTGGAGAAAAGTTGCATTATTTCCATAATCAAGGGTAGGGGGAAAACTGGATTGAGTAAAACTTTTGATATATTATTTGAAATCAATTTGACATAGTTAGCCTTATTTAATTCTTGTTATTATGATATTATTATTAGTTAAGTTCCCAACCAACCACCCCCCTCCCCCAAATTGTTTTTGTGTCTAAATTGTATATAAGCATAAAATAGTCTAACTATTTTTTGTGAGGTCGACCATTACAGGCCACTGCTACTAGTTAGTAAAGGTTGAGGAAAGATAATTGAATTTTGCTTGATTCGACAACACGATGGGCCCATAACTTTCTACTTTTCCACTTGTAGTCCCACATTTTTTACTTCTTCAATTTAATCCCACATCTCAACAAATTGTACAATTTTGACCCAATTTTGGCAGGAGTAGCCAAATTAACCGAAAATTGGCACGTGACTCACACATGCTGATCAATTTTGGGCATTCCGGCGACTTATCTAGCGTGGCGCTAGAATGCTAAGGTGTCCATATACAATAATAACTCTTTTTATATTGTATTTAGAAGGGGCAAAATAGGCCAATTAAAAATTGGCTGAAACTTAAGATAGATTTATATTAGTGTAAAGATAGAGATATATATGTCTTCAAAAAAAGATAAAGATATTTATAGCATACTAAATCAATTATTCGGATAGCTTTCGGTGCTGAAAATAAGCTAGAGAAACCAGAAATAGTAAAATGAAGAAACAAAAATTATAGAACTCTGAGAAAAATACGGTGCTAAAAATGATACTATGCAGCCCATATTGGACCTACTGCTAAAGGTTTGTACAAGTTAGAGGAAATTAATATTTTACAATTCATTCTTGTGATTAATGTATGGAGATGGAGTAGCTATCAAATAAAGGCTAGTCTTCTTTGACACAGAAATTCCCCCAACCTCCGTCATATCTATATCATTTGGGCCCATTCCATGAGGAAGTTTCCAGTCAAAGTAATAAAGAAGTCGGGCTAACAGGAATTCCACACTTGCTAACCCCAAAGTCATACCCGGGCATATTCTTTTCCCCGACCCAAATGGGATATACTCGAAGTGTTTCCCGTAGAAATCAATGGGATTCTCCTCAAATCTCTCTGGTTCGAAACTCTCCGAATTTCTCCAATACTTGGGGTCTCTTCCTATCCACCAATTATTAACTAAAATATAGGCATTGAGAGGGATGTGATACCCATCAATATCAAATGCTTCTCGACAAGCTCTTGGGATTATAGAAACCGGAGGGTGTAGCCTAAGTGTTTCTTTTATGACCAACTTGAGGTATTTTAGTGTTCCAATATCGGAAACACTTATCATTGTTCTACCACGAAAGGACTGTCTGATTTCATCTTGGACTTCAGCCATTACACGCGGATTCTTCATCAGTTCTACCATGGCCCAGTTCACTACTGATGCTGATGATTCTGTGCCAGCAACAACCATGTCCTGCAAACATTAGCTAATTCTTAATACTATAAGCGTCTCTTTCTAGGGATTCGAAAATAGGAATTTTTAAAGTTTGAGGGTCATATATGTAGTAATCATTTGTTTGAAAGTGATATTTTATAACCTCAAGTTGCATAATTTTTTAAATATATAAGAACAAGAAAACGTTTAGCCTATGTTGGTTGATTTGGTCGTGTAAAATGTATCATTCCGGACCCAACCTATTATGAAAAGGATTCTGCTAAACTAGCAGAATCTACCCAGGTAGAGGAAATTTTTTTTGTGTTCTTTTTTCTATCATCTTCCAATTAAAATTACAAATATAATTGATAACTATCACAAGAAGAAATTTTAATGATAACTATCATTTTGAAGTGATCCAAAATCTGACCTATTTTTAATTCATTTTTTTGGGTTCCTAGCGTAAAAATTTTAATTACCACCTTCACAAATAACTTATCATTAGTACTTCTTACATACATTTATTTATTAAAAAAAAAAAAAAAATTGTCCAAGCAGATTCTGCTCGGGTATCATTTTTCTTATTAAAATGTACTCCCTCCGTCCCAAATGAACTTACACTTTTCGAATTCGGTCATCCCAAGCAAACTTGCACACTTCCTAATAAGGAAAGTTATAACACAATCTCCACCCTCAAAATCTCCAACATCAATCTCCACCCTCAATTCATCTTTAAAAAGTCAACAAAATCCCCAAAAAGTAATTTTTCTTAATATCCGTGTCAACCCCCTATGCAAGTTCATTTGGGACGGAGGGAGTATTACTCAACACTTTAGTTTTACGGGTGAATCTTTGCACAAATTATGAGAATAGACAATAAGGGTATGTTTCTTATGGGAGAGATAGGACTTTGGTCCTATCAAGCCCTCGTTGCAGAATTTTGGAAAATTTCACAAGGGATGGAGGTGAAAATTTTGCATATATATCGAGAGGGAAACACTGTTGCTGATCATCTTGCCAATCTAGCAGTGAAAAGGAAGTCAAGCCAAGAAATCAATTCAATTGAAGAGTGCCCAAGCCTTAAAGGCTTTTTGTATATAGATGCTAGGGGTCTCCCTAATTCTAGATTTCCCAAGTAATATGTACTGTAATCCCTACATTATGTTCGCAAACGCTCTCTTAAGTAGCTTATATACAGGTTGAGGATCGCATAATATGTACTGTAATTCCTACATTATGTTCGCAGACGCTCTCTTAAGTAGCTAATATACAGGTTGAGGATCGCGCATCAATCCCTCCATCTTTAATGGTTCTTCGCCCACAAAAAAAAAAAAAAAAAAAAAAAAAAAAAATCCTTATATATACCAGTTTTTATAATATAATAGTATAAACTCAATGATTCTAACAACTTTTTTAATTATTACTAATTATTTCTCACAATTAATAAAATAAATTATCATTGATGAACCTATTGATTTGATATCTACAGTACAAATTATATCCTACTCCATCCCAATTTGATATCTACATTGCACATCATACCCTACTCTACCCCAATACAAACATACATTTTGGATGGACACATCCTCTATCGGGTTGTGCCCATTCTAGTCCAAACAGGCCCTAAGGGTACATTTGTATATGTATTGAGTGAGGCGTGGTAATTCTAGGCGTACACATTATAGGACGTTTATTTTCAAATGATTGTATAAGTTTTTTATTTGTTTTAGGATGAAATATGACAAGATTTGTAAAAGGTGACATCATTAAGTTGAAAATTAATGAAAAACTATTAAATGGTTATTTTGTAGTGAGTGGGTTGAGAGAAAGAAAGAGAGAGGGAGAGAGTAGTGGAGAGAGAGGAGAATAGGCTCGGATTTAAATGGAGTAAAAAAAAATCTAATTCTAAGTTTCAACCTAAACGCAAGTTTGAATCGGCCCGTCCTCCATTCAGGCGGAAAAACCAATCAATTGGTGATGTGGTAAAATGGCCTCGTGAGGTCAACAATGAATTGGTGATGTGGCGGTTACAGGTTCATATAGTGTGATTTTTTTATGATGCCGCATATTATTTTTCACATTTACATTGCTAATTTGGAATATGAAATAAAAACAAATATCTATATATCCCTCAATAATATCAATAAATTATTTAAACACATATAAGATTATAATTGAATTTAAAATTACATTTTGAAAATCTAAAATTAATTTGAGAAATTGAAAATTATTAAAATTCAAAGCTACTTTCTCTAAAAGTTGAAAATAATTTGAAAAATTTAGAAATTTATGTAGTATATTATATTTTGAAAACTCATTATATCATTTGATATTTGTTTTGAAATTTTAAGGAAATATTATATATTATGTAATAAATAATTTAAAAATTATTTGGAGATATATAAACAGGGTTATTCCACTATACACCGGTTGTATCAATACCACCAAAGGATATAATTGGTATGTCATGATATATTAGTGGGCCCTTCTAAAATATATATTATTAATATATATTTTACTTGTTTCAGTAATTGATAGTTGTAGAAACTAAATGGCAACTCTTTCACTTCACCTCCTAGCTCTCCCCTTGATCACACACAAATTCACTCGCCTCGATTTTCTTTTTCATCATATCTCAGAGCTACAACAATGGCGGAAAGTGGAGGGGACAAAAGCGGTTTCGGACGAGGATTCAGCGGTTGTGGACGCGGCGGAGATAAGGGAGGCTGTGGATGCAGTGATCGCCCCACCGGGAACAGAGGAGGAGAAATGGGTACCAGTGACGAAGCTCAGGCGATTAGTTAGAGATGGTAAAATCAAGTCTCTAGAGCAGATCTACCTCCACTCTCTCTCAATCAAGGAATAACAAATCATCGATTTGTTAGTCGGGGCGTCTCTGAAGGACGAAGTGATGAAGAGCATGCCTGTCCAGAAGCAGACTCGGGCCGAGCAAAGGACCAGATTCAAGGCATTTGTTGTCGTCGGCGATAACGACGACCACGTCAGATTGAGGGTGAATCTTCGAAGGAGGTGGCTATTGTTATATGTTGCGCGATTATATAGGCTAAGTTGTCTGTGATTCCAGTGAGGAGAGATTACTGGGGTAACAAAATTGGGAAGCCACATACTGTCCCTTGTAAGGTTACTGGGGAATGTGGGTCGATTATGAGTTCCGTTGAGACCGAGACCCCGGCGGTGGTTGAACGGCATATTCCGGCCGGCACCGGTGAGAGATTCTCTCAAGTTCCGATTCATGGAGAGGGATTTGAAGTCAGAAAATGAAGAGAAGCATATGGGGATGTGGGGTGGACTAGTAGAGATAGTGTAGAGACGAAATACACCCATTTTCAGAGAGTGCTCTGTGTCTAAGTGTGTGTTTTGGGAGGAGAATGGCAGGGGAGTATGAAAATACTGATTTAATTAATGGTTCAAATTAGACAGCAACATCAAATTTACAACTAAGAAGAGTATCCAGACCCTTTAAGTCTTAATAAAAATGTGGAGTTCCTCTTTAATTTGGTATACTGGTTTCGAAAACCATATTGAGAGAAAATGATAAAGATGAGTTTAAATTAGATGTAATGACACTTGTGATTTATGGGGAAGAGGAGTCTGTGAAATATCAATTTCACCATTTTCTCTATTTATAATATTCCTAAATGAACCTATGGTCATGATGGTATTTAAAAGATCCAACGGCAAAAAAGTGATGATTGCGTCGATGCAACCATTACATAGAAGTATGACTCATAACTTCATTAAAAATGTAGTAGTAATATCAGGAACTTATTTACGATTATTTTACTAAATTTCCCGAATTTATATAATTCAAACCAAAGATAACAATAGTTTGAGGTTTAACACTTTATATTGGTTGTATTTTACCATTTTGGACTTAATTCTATTTTTATATATGTATATATGTATATATGTTTATTAAATAAATGTTTTGTTAAACTCGTAACTCAATTAAATGAGTATTATTGAAGGTTGACCTGCATTAACCTATCTTTAGTCTTTTTCTGAGAAACGAGAAGCGAATTCGGACTCGTAATCTTCGTTATAAATCAATGAGGCAATGTAATTAAACACCAATACCTGAGCTCTTAGTCTATTACAAAGGCATCATATTGAAAATATACCCTGATATATATAATATTATCCCTTATCCCTTACATACTAAAAGAGAAATCACTTGGACAAGTGTCATTCTCTTAGAATTTAGGACAAGTGTCATTTTCTTAAAATTTTGAGAATAAAAATTAATATTTAATATTTATATCTTCAAAATTTCTATTTTTATTATTTAAATATTCAAATATTTAAATTCAATTTTTTCATGATTTACATAGTATATCTTAAATTTGATACGTTTTTTCGTTATTATTTTTTTAATAATTTACTAATTCAACTTATATTTCTAATATATCACATTTTTATAAGATGATTTATTTTATAAAAGAAGTGCATGATTAAAGATTGAAATCATTGCACGCTTGATTAAAAAAACTATATAAAAACTTATATCAGGGATTAATTTAACAATTAAAAAAATATTCTAAAATATAATATAACAATAAAATAATTTAAAAAATCTTGAAGGAAAATTTATTCAAATTAGTGACCACATATTAATGAATTTGGCATTATTAATAATGCAATACCTACTGAATGTCTTGCTCAAAAGAAATATATATGAAAGCAACTCAAGATTATTATTTACTCATTTATATATAATTTTGAATTATATAACTATGATTAGTGAATATATTCAATTAGTATTCTATTTACTTGATTTTTAGATAATTCTCGAGACTTGATAACCTGAATTCTTTTAGAGATATTTTATACCACAATTATCGTATAATACATACATGATTAATAGTAATTTTTGCAAATTTTCTACTTAACTTATGTCTACTATCGCAATCAGCTGAAAATATATATATGGCTTCAGATATACAATAAATTTATTTATTGAACAACTCAAATCTGATCATAATGAATTTATCAAAATTCACATGACCCTCTATTCTTTATATGATAAAAGATAAAGAAAATGAACATGTGCTACACTGAGAATCATTATAATATCTCAAAATTATAGGATCAAAATAATTTTAAAATCATTAGAATTAAAAAGAAATCAACTTTCATGATTTACGTTTATAATTGTTTAAGGTTTTAATGTTTTCCCTTTTTTTAAAAACATAAATGAAAAGTATTCCGAAAAGTAAAATAAAATTTAAACAGACCCGTGAATATTATTCACGGGTACTGTACTAGTATTTATACTATATCCAAGACACTAAATGAGGCTGAATTTGAAACCAGAATACAGTCGAGGGAGAGACATCGACAGGGATAGGTAAACAGAGTGCCGTTCAACTTTTCTGCATTATAATTTTAAAGTAGAAAGAAGAAAACTTACAATCATAACAGCTTTGATATTATCGTCTGTTATTGAAAATCCATCTGCTTGACCACTTTGTTGCAGTTGCAGAAGAGCATCAACCAAATCTCCATCACCTTTCTTAATATTCCTGTGCTCTAGGATTATGTTATGAGCAAGCTTGTCCGGTCCCTTCCGCAACCTCATCATCTTGTACTTGTGGGGCCAGCTCATCAAATCCGACAATAGTTTCATCGACGGAAACAAATCAGCCGGGAGAACCACTCCTGCCGAGCTCAGTCCTTCCTTCATTGCCTTAATCGTCGCCACGCCATTATCCAACGGTATAATATTTCTGCCACACACAACTCTACTTGTTACAGAATATACAAACAAAGAAATAGTCTCCGTCACATCAAACGCTACTCCTGAATTTGACATGATGGATTCGATGAGGCCACAAGCCTCATCCATCCTGATCAACTCGGATGACCGCACATTTTTAGGGCTCAGCAGCTCCAAACTGCATACCTGCCGCATGCGCTTCCAGTACTCGCCGTACGGGCTGAACAAGATATTCGTCGAATTATAACACAGTACCTCAGAAGCCACTGTGTTGGGCCTATTGGCACATGCTAGATCATGGGTTTTCAGTGCCTCTTCTGCAAGCTCGGCTGAAGATACCACGATTACAGAAGCTTGGCCGATCTTAATGTGCATCAACGGCCCATATGTCTTGGCAAGATCCCTCAGGGGATAATGGAATGGAAATGATCGTATGACATAGGGCAATATCCCTACCAGATTAAGCATCGACGGGCCTGGAGGCAATCGAACTTTCTTCGCGTCTGGACTGGACCAGGGGCAGCAACAAACGATCTTCCTCGTCTGTTTCCTGCAACCATAAGGCTTCACATACAAAGCAGATGGTCCATGGATCAACATCCACGAAGACTGCGACATTTTCTTTGCTATGTCTTTCACACCCAACAGTATAAATTGATTATGTTCCTTTGCTCTTTAATTTGTGGCATTATATAGGCTGTTTCTGCATCTAATTAATTCATGATTCAGGTTATGATAGCTAATGATTGATATTCTATAATCTTCTTCAGTGGGGTCTCGCCATCACCTTGCTTCTTTGATATTTTTAAATCCAACAAAATCATGATAAAATAGTATATATGTGATTTTTCTTCTACTTAATCCAGGTTAGTTGAAATATAACATCAGCGGGATAAAGACATCTTGAAGTAATGTATAAGGGCCATAATTAATTATATTTTTATATCAATGCAATTAATACAAATCCTTTCCAATTTTTCTTTTCGATTTCACTGCAGATAGTACAATAACATGGGGAAATAACATAATATGTCATGTAACTTTTGGGCGCATGGTGTAAAACATATTGGTGATGTTTGTTAATGGTTGGGCCCAACCAAGGAGTGTTTGGTTGATAAACATTCTTCCCAACTCATTGGGTTGGGAAGTCATCAAAAATATGTTGGTTAAAATTATACTGGAAACGAAAAAGTGTATGGAAAAGGATCATTGAGTCGAGTGATGGCACTCTGTCTTTAAAACAAAATTGCGCCGTTCTAATTAAACGTATATGGACAATAGTGTCCCAAGATAAAACAGTGAAGAAGACATGCGAAGAAGAGAATGGAGAAAGGCTGCAGAATTCGTCATTTTCGAATGAATAGAGTTCTATTTATAGACTGAGAAAGGAACAGTTTTTTCTGTTAGAATTTATCCAAACAGATATTTCGGTAAACTTTATTCCGGATAAAGTTTATCCGAAAGTTAAGGACCAAAAAATAAATTCTATCTGAACTTGGACCAAGCTAGCAATAATTTATTCCTGGTCTCCAAAAAGATAGATTAACCCCCAAGCCCAAGATTAGGGTGACCTAACCAGGCCCACCTTGCCCGAACCAGCCGACAGGTAGAGGTGGCGAAATCAGCGCGGCCTGATAATTTAGATGGGCTAGGCCATAGAAATGTAGGCCTGAAATACTACTTGGCCAGATGGGCCAAAAGCCCGACAGGCCCCAGGCCGGCCTAATAATCTTAGTATATTATAGAGGAATACCCAGGGCCGGGCCAAATAATTTTAGGCCCGAAATATGGTGTTGGCCCGACGGGCCCGGCCTGATCAGTTTGGGCCGCCCAAATTGCCATCTCTACTGGCAGGCAGCCGGCGGCAGCAGCAGTGCGTTCATGTGGGGTTTAACTTGAACCCGCACTAGCCTAGGTCCTCCCTCCTTTACAAACTTGGAATTTTCTTGAGGCCCCAAACCCTATACAAAACCAAAGGTTTATATAGACAACCTCGACTTTCTTTAGCAATGTGGGATACAAATAATTGGCCAAATTTCTCCATCTTTCATGACTCAAACTTCATATTTTGTGAGCCAATATCTCTTTCATATCTTAACGAAATTTAGTGATACTTGACACATATATCTTCTTAAGTAGTAGATTATGCATGTGCAAAGAAACGAAGTTTCCGACATGCGGGACCCACTCATTTAAGCCATTAAAGTTGGAAAAAGTCCATCCCACTTGTGCTAAATTTCCAACAAAACGGTGGGCCCCCTCTTTACACTCTCTTTCTCTCTCCAGCCACCAACATACTAGACTAGTCTCTTTCTTTCTCTTCTGCAGATCTCAACCTTCTTCGTTTCTCTCTTCTACTCCATTTTCTTAATTCTAGACACCAAAACCCTCTCTATATCAAGGTTTGACGGAGTTTAATCTGTCAAAGATTACTTGTTTGGTTGCCCTCTTTTATGGCCCATAGAGAGTTAATGGTCTCTGGCCATTTTCAACCACCTTCGACTTGTGCATTTATGCTTATTATATTTCTTATTTGAATATGTATGGTAGCTTTAGCTAGTTTGATTTCGAATTCATTATAAGGCATGTTAGAAATTATTTATTTCATATTTGTGTGATTGTTAACTTCGACTGGCAAGCCTTCGGTTTAATTTCTGAATTATTTTCTCACTTATATGTCAATATGTGTTCTTAATTAGTCCGGCTGATTATATCATAGGGATGTTTAGAATAGTTTCATAATTGACAATTTGTTGGTTGGTCGAAGACTTGGTCGATGAAAATACAAAGGAGACTGCCAAAATATTTCTAGAATCTTAAAAATCTTTTATTGATTATGTAGTTTAATATGCATAAATTGTAATTTAATCAAATTTGACTTATATTCTAGGATTATGGATTATGATTTATGAACTATTCTAATACTTTGGGCTCTTTAGTGTAGAAAATGTCTCAGAAGAGAGCAAGAGGCAATACAGCTGGAGCTTCAAGCTTGAGTATACAGAGCTGATGAACCAGAGTACTATGGGATTCGTCTGAACTTAGCTACGAGGGTTGTGTGGAACAATTTGGACCGATAACAGTGGGGATACAAGATATTCTACATTTGAGACCACAGAGGCCCTCGGTATTCACGAAGACGTGTGGGTTATGGTAGATAGGGCTGGATGACGGACAGTGCTGAGTGGGAGATGGCCCACGTATATGGGTCTTACTTTGGAGTTTCTGAGCACCTTTCAGATGAACCAGGAACTACTGCCACACACCAAAGGAGATTACCTTCCGTCTGCTGAACAAACAACACATTATGTAGCATCTCCCTCCCTCGCAGGATGTTACTACTATAGAAGACTCAAACTTTTGGCAATTTATAAAACTAAACTAAGATAACGAGAATACCTGAAGGACTTTTTTAAAGATTCTTTTCTATATTCCCATGAAAATAAGCTTCTTATTATAAAACTTGAAGACTTTCACTCATACTAGAACCTAGACAGTACATAATTTAACTCAAGAGTCATTTTAAGGGAATACAAAATGCACAACATAACATTATTCATGAAACAATGTAACTTGGAAATACTTTCAGAAAAACTCTAACCAATTATGAGGATCCACCACCACTACCATTTTCGTATCAGCCTCATTCGACCTCTAGCTCTTTCCTTGATATGCAATATGAAGTAATAAATAACAATAAGAAAATGCTTAGTATGTACATCACCTATCTCACAACATATTTTTTTTAAACTCAACTATTTAAAAACAACACTTTACAAACTAATAGAGTTTTACTATAGAACTCTACTGAAATACTTAGAAATCTAATAAATCAAAACCCATAAACTATATAATAAAACTACTGTGGGCCTGGACATGGCACCAATGTGCGCAACTCCATTAAGACACATGGTAGCTAGCCACTGAATCCTAATGGAGCAACTAAACCTGATAGGCGATCTCGTGCCCTTACTTATAACTGGGTGGTCTCGTACCAAAAAAATCCTTGGTGAGCAGTCTCGTGCCCTGGTACTGGTCCTATAAATATAAGAAAATAATATACTCTTTGCAAAACTTTTACTTCTCAAAATATACATTTCCTCGAATTTTTACTAATATCTCATATACTAAAACTAATGAAAACTACTATGGGGCCTGGACTTGGTACCAATTCACGCAACTAAAACTGATTGGACGGTCTCATGGCCTTACTCATCGCCGAGTGGTCTCATACCCATAAAATTCTTGGTGTATGATCTCGTTCCCTGGTACCAGTCCTATAAATATAAAAGAAATAGTAAAAATACTTAATAATAATATACTTGTAAAAACATAACTTTTCATGAGACAACCTGGACTAAATCTTACAAAAAATTCATATATCAACTTAAAGCACATATATATATATATATATATATATATATATATATATATATATATATATATATATATATATATCAAATAGAAAATAATAAAGCTTATCAAGCTAATATATATATATATATAATAAATTAAGTAAACTTTGCACAATCAGCACCAACAAATAGAATCAAACTACTTCACATAATAGTTAAAAATACCCGCATCAAGGTCAAGTAAACTTCACACAATCAGCACCAACAAATAGAATCAAACTACTTCACATTATAGTTGCAAAATACTCACATCAAGCGAATGTAAACTTCACATAATATAAACAAATCATAAAATCAAGGCCAAGTAAACTTCACATTATACACACAAATAATAAAATCAGGCTCATGCAAACTTCACATAATAAACTTTACATAATAAACACGTACAATAGAATAAACTAACCATATTTTAGGTGAGAGATGTACTTACTGAATATTAAACAAATCTAATCATGAAAGAAATCGAAATGTAATTAAGACTTGTCACTGTATTATACTTTTGCTTTCTTTCGTTCAACACTTATCCTGATTATTACTAACAGGTAACAATCTCATGTGCAAAGCTGAAATAGGTTAACGTTCTAGGCTAATTTATAATTGCACCTAACTTCACTTTTAGTGATTCTAATTTGTAAAACTCAATCCTGCTTTCTAAAAATTTCATTATACTTTGTTAATATCTCAATGTTGCATACTAATTGCAATATGACAATTAAAGACACGTGTACTATTACCTCAATTAAATACGCCGACTTACAATATTCAAAGTGATTTCGAGTTCCACCTGTTGTAATTTTCTGTAACATATTAATCCTATCATCAATACCCTTTTTGTTATACTACTACTACTTAATACAATGACAATTCAATGAACTTGTATTCCTTTCTGACACAAAATTATGTCTCCTATCATTCTATCCATTGTTTGTGGAACCGGACCGTTGATCAAACCGGCTTAGTCAACTGTTCAAGGTTCAATCGATTCGACCAGTTTAACCGATGATCCGACCGCTAAAGAAGAATTAGTTTATATTTTTTAGAAATATTGTATTATTAAACAATTTGTATTTACTTGTCCTAATATTTTGTAATAGTAGAGATATAATAAGTAGGATGATTAATCAATTAATAATAATAATAATAATAATAATAATAATAATAATAATAATAATAATAATAATAATAATAATAATAATAATAATAATAATAATAATAATAATAATAATATAAGGTACTGAATATTGTTTACAATAATTATAATTTATTACCACCCTCCAGCTTTTGGCAAGTCAAATCTTATTTCTCCCAGTCTCTACTTCTCTCTTCCTGTCTGTCCCTCTCATTTTCTTTTCTTTTCGTGGTTGGCTTCTTCAAACCTGTTCCTCTTCAAGTTGGTGTTTTGAATCTCTGATATACACTGCTTCAGATCTGAGACAATCTAAATCTGGTGGTCTTTCCTCACGCATATTCCTTGAAGGTTGTTGATTGAAGAACATTTTCTTTAGCCGCGATCTCGTCAAAAGAAATTCAGATCTAGATCTGTTCTTGGTCAATCCGGTTCAACGGGTCTTTTTCCGAGTTTTCCAGTTTCAACAGGTTTTGTCCGGGTGTTCTCGGTTCAACCTGTTTTGGCGGTTCATTGGCCTCTCACGGGACCAGACACATGGCAGGTTTGCGGTTGAACCGGCCAGTCTGGTCCGGTTCCACGAACATTGATCCTATCAGTAACAACAATAAGAAGTATCCAATTCCAAATTCCATGATGAATTTATTATTATTTATTAGCTAATAATAACATTGGAATGAATGAAAAAAATAATTGCTACCTTATTTGTTGTCAACGAAAACTCTTCTTGGTTCTTTCTTCTGTATATTTTTTTCTTTCATTGTCATTTACAAAACAAACAAAAATAGACAACACTGAAAATACAACAAATATAAGACACATTATTGTTGTTTTAAGTATCAACAACATGTTCTAGAAAAATTGTTGAGCTACAATCAGACGCTAATATACAACAATTAATCAACGGTTCAACTATAATGTTGTCTACTAGAGCCTTTTTACATTTATAGACACAGTTTTCAAATATTATTGTCTAATTTAAAAAAACAAAGAATGATTATTAATTATTAATAGAAAAAAGTATCTCATTTATATGTCTATTCAATTCCCCGAACGCTGAAATTCTTCTCTTTATTTTCTCGTACTGTGAAATTTTCTTCTCTCTGAATCTCTCTCCCCCTCAACCCAAGTCGCTGCCCGACTGCTCATCGAACGCCCATGCCATTGGATCCCCACCGCCATGATCGTCTTCCACCCTACCTACCGGCACTTCCATCAGAATTGGCGAAATTCCCCCGAAGTTTTAAACTGTAACTTCGATTTCACAGTGAGTAACTTTAATTGGGACCCTAATTGCTCTCTCTCCCTAGTGTAAGCTTATAATCTTGCTATAGTAAATATTAAATTGAATTTAATGAATCAAACTCGCTATTATATATAAATGCAATATACACTTACACAATACTTTAGCATTTTCCACAATGGAATAGTTGTTGTCATTTAAAATATTTTGGGCTATGCAACGGTTCCATAAAAACAGTTGATATTACTGTTGTCTATTTAAGTAGAGTTTCGCTAATATATAACATATTAGGGAAACTGTTGCATACATTGTTGTCTGTTAGTGCAAAAAACGCTAATAGACAACATACACAGAAACGTGTTGTATAAGTGTTGTTTATTAGCATACTTTGCCGCACACACATAATAATATCTCATTAAACTGTTGTTAATTCTGGAAAAGACAACAATTTAGGGAAAGTTCGGTATCCTTTCGGTGTTGTCTATTGAGGAAATTCTTGTGGCAAGCATGTAATTGATTATATGTGAATAGTTGCACAATAATTAGTATAACAATGTTTTGAGATTAGTGAGATATATATTTGAGCAATATATACTTTAGCAGTACTTTTGAATCAACATGTAACCCTACTATATGTAAATAGGTGTAATTGTCGTGTACCTATGTCTGCACATATGTTGATATTGGTGACTTCACTTTCGACTCAATTGTGAAAATATTTTCCTTTCATTATGACACTTAGAAAAAGGGATATTCTTAGAGGGTAGCGTTGAGCTAAACTTGTTTTAAACATCTTCTAAGATGTTTTAAGAGCTATAAGAAGTAGTGTCATAAGAGCTTATAAGTTGTCAAATTGTTTGGATAATTGATCTTATAAGTTCTTTTAAAATCTTATAAGATAGTGAAATATATGAGATTCACTACTACAAAAAAGTTCAATGACTACAATAAAAAGACAACTGTTTTTTCGAAAAAACCAGTTGTCTTTCAGCGCACAACCGTTGTCATTGTAAAAACCGTAGTCTTTTTTAAGATATTTTCTCTAAAGGACAATGGTTTTGCAACACCGTTGTCATTTAACTGTTGTCGAATTACTTTTTTCTGCTAAAAGACAATGGTTATTACTTCTTTTGTTGAAAGACCGTTATCTATATACTATATTTATTAGATAACATAAAAAGAATTAGTTTTATGTGATCAACGACAACAATTACTCTAAGCGTCGTCATTACCCTTTTTTCCTTAATTTTTATAAATACGAATTTACAAGTCTAAAATATTATTTAATGTTTTACTTTAAAAGATTGTTTATTATTATTTTTTTTACTGTTCTTTCCTCGATGTCTACTAGTGGCGTATCCAATACTTTGAAGTTAGTTGTACAATTTTTTTTCAGTATACATATTAATAGATTATTGTTTGATATATAATATACATATATATATGTGTGTGTGTGTCTTAAGATTTAAAAATAAATTTGTTCAGCCGGAATAGCAGCCAAACACTGTAAATGTTGTTCGACCGGAATATCAGCCGAACACTGTAAAGTTTGTTCGGCCCAAATAGTAGCCGAACACTCACCACGAGAAATATGTGTTTTAATTGTATTATTGTTACAAACAAACTGTAAAATGTACATAAATCATAATCTATATCAATATACTATATTTTATGTACAATATTAAGGTCAAGAAAATTTCTAATATATTTTTTTTAGTCAATATGGGTCTTAAACCTCATTTCATATAAACTTAGTTAAAATATTTTTTTATGCATTAAATTTTCTTTCTTTTTTCTATATATGCCATATTTTTAACTAACATAACTATTTTGCAGTTAACATACAATCAATTTTCAGTAATATACAATTCTAATTCAATTGACAATTTGTTAATCAAATAGAAATGTATTACTTTTACAATTTTTAATTAAAATATAATAATAAAAAAGTCCAGAAATTATTATGATAAAAAAAAAAGTAAAAGTAAACTAAATACCCCAACATAATATTTTTTTTGAATAAATTGACTTTTTAGTTCTACATAAAATATTCTAATTAATATCAAAATGTATCACAACCAAGTATAATTTTTTTGTTTGGTTTTAGAAGAATATATTTTTCTTTTATATTAATTAAAGGAGGATTTTCTTTTTGAAAGAAATTAAAGGATGATTTTTTTTAAATTTTTTTTAATTTTTTTCTCCCAATCTAAGAAACAAAGAAAAAAACCCTCCCCTCCCCCCACGGTAACTCGAACACAAGACCAAAGGCCTAGGTAGTAGATGCTCTGCCACTTGAGCTATCCAACTTCGTCAAAGGATGATTTTTTTAATATCAAGTCCTTTAATTACTAATTGAACCTGAATACAAATATCAAAGCTAACACCCAACCGTGTCAATCATCTCCCTTCAAAACTCTAGCCATCGTCACCCATAGCATCACTCCTCACCGAAGTCGCTCGTCGACTAAAGACTCCCCGCACAACCCAAAGCCATACTCTGTCGTTGAGTCATCCTCGAAGAAGATTACCTGCTGACAACACCACGTCTGAGTTAGATTAATTGGATTTGGACGTCGTCCGCCGCTCGACGAGAAACATCCAGGGAAAGTTGAGAATGTAACTATTATTGCCTTTAAGAAGTTGAATTCTCAAGGCTATCATGAGCTCCATCTAAGTTGGTTGTTTATAAAGACGAATTTAATTCGGGATTACGTACTTGTTATGGATAGTTTTTGTATCTTATATCACTCTGCATTTACATCGATGTGTTGGTTTTGGGCTACTGGCAGTGAGTATTATTTTTGTAACTAAGTTGTATTTTTATTATAAGCACTAATTACTATTTATGGCATTGAGAATTCTTGTTTTGATAAGCTAGCAAATGCATCTGGATTAGCTTAAGCCTATTCTGCACTTGGTTTTGAAAAACCATCATTGATTAGAAGGAATTTATTTATCAGTTAGTACGTGACAACTGCAATTAACATATATAATCCATTCTATTTAGATTAATTTCAGAATGCAATCTGAACTATTAGCCATTTTTCAATTTTTAGTCTAAAGAAAAAATATTTCCAATTGCAACCTGTATAACGCGTTTTTGTTGCAGTTTGCAACTCCGACCATATTTCAGGCTATATACGTCATTTGTCATGTACATGACCCCCGTGGGCCAATAAAGCAGTGACACTAGCCACGAAAATAAAAATAAAAAAAGGAATAAAATAATTATAAATTATTTAAAAAATTAGAAATAATTTATAAAAAATATAAAAATAATATAAATTTATAAATATACTATATAAAAAAATAAAAAATAAAATAATTTTTTTAAAAATTCAGGAAATTAACAACAAATTCTAAAATTAATTTTTAAAATTCTGAAAAATATATATAAAAGAAAAAAGAAAAATAAAAAATACTTATAAATTATTTTTAAAAAATCAAAAAATTAATTAAAAATGTAAAAATAATAAACATTTCTAAATAATTTTATAAAAAAATTTGAAATTCAGGAAATTAACAAAGAAATCTAAAATTAATTTTTAAAAATTCTGAAAATAAATATAAAAAATTGGAAATACTTTTTTTAAAAAAAAAAAAAAGAAAATAAAAAAATTGTAATTTTTTTAAAAATTAAAATAATTTATTAAAAATATAAAATTATATAATTTTCTAAATAATTTTATATAAAATATTTGAAAATTTTAAAATTAGGAAATTAACGAAAAAATCTAAAATTTATTTTAAATATTCTAAAACTAAATATAAAATTTAGAAAATTATTTTGAAAATTTCAAATTCATTTTAAAATCTGAATAATTAAAAAAGTTTATTACTTAAAATTATTTTATGAAATTTGGGAATTGAGAATTAAATATCCAATTCCTCTCCATTTTCTATACCAGGCGTAGATCATAACTATGAGCAATTCAATCGAAAATGAGGAACATCCTCTTCAAGCGCATAAAAATAACGATCCTTCCATCCTTCCCACAAAGTTGGGCGAAATTCTCAAGCCCGAGTAGTAAAAGAGGTGGAATTCATGCATTTCCCAAAGATCATCAATCAAAAGCTCATAATATTCACAAATCCAAACTAACCATTTATTCAAACAAAGACTCAACAATTCAAGAGTCGTGTAGGTACAAGATTCCATGATTGATTTTGCAAATTTGAGGAGAGAACCTCAATTAATGCAAAAAATATTTCTCCTTCCCACAAACTTAAATGCAAACATGTCATTTAAGTAAGCATATGAATTAAGTGTACGGAAAGACAAGTCAATACTCAAATTCACAAAAAACCAATCATGAAAATCAAGGACAAGCAAAGATGACACAAGTCACATAATTATGAATTATGCACGTGCAAAAGGAATAAGTAGAGAAATAGAGTAAACAAGACAAATCGGGCACCATTGGTGCATCGGGTGAACCCTCTATTGCACCGGTAAGAATGCGAGTGGTTGTTGAAGTTGACATTGTAATTCTGTTTCAGCCGGTGGCTCACTAATTTGAGGTGTCTACTCTCTATATTTCCCTTTTTTTTGCATTACTTCGAGGATTACTCATCTTGATTTGGCATCATCAATACTTAGCGGACCTTCCTTCAAGATTTAGGCTCTTTCACCTTGTTCATGTCCCCAAGAGTCAAGTACATATTCACACAACTCAAACATTCATCAAATCTTGAAAGGAAAAATTAAACTAAGAACAAATAAAATTAAATCCTAAGAAAGTTATAAAATTTTATGCTTGCGTTGCCTCCCAAGAAGCGCTTGGTTTAAAGTTGACGGCTCGACTTTCACAAGTGTTATTCGAGATCTAAGAACAAGTGTCGGTTGTGTCATGCTTTTGTTTGCTCAAGATAGAGAATTGATCTACCAACATAAACATGGCAAAATGGATCACGGATAAGATTATGGACATATAATTTATGAAAAAAAATATGCTTAATGTCCATAATCGATGCAAGTTTTTCAAAATTTGAAAGAAATGACGAATCAAAACTTGCATCCCGACCACTAAATGATGCCTCAACAAATGGATCATTAGCAAGAATATGATCATAATCACACACTTTGTTGAGACATTGTGATTGCTCTTCCAAAGGTAATGCATTGTCTTGTTTGGAAGAATTATCGCTATTTTCCAAAGATGGCTCATGAGAGAGGAGGTTTTCACTCTCATCTTATTTCTCCTCTTCCCTAAATTGCACACTTTCATATCTAATTCTCTCCAAAACATATTTGGAGAGATGGAGCTTCCATAACCTTAGTGTGTGTCAAAAGTTCATCAAACTTTTGATTGAACTCATCCTTATCTTTCCTCATTTCTTCTTTCAATGTATCGATTGAAGAAATTTGGTAAGATTCGGGTGACTCAAAGGTTTGATGACTTATGGAGGGAAATTTTTTATCGACCTCCCACCCCAATTCATAATTGTTTGAAAAAGAATTGTAATCCATGAATTGAGACGGGTGGGTGGGAGGATATTGCATCTGTGAAGAAAAATGGTGAAAAAAAAGAGTCACAATCCATAGATATGTGATCTTCCTCCCCATAAACTTCACAATGCACTACTTCCATATTTTTAAAATTGGGAGAAAAATAAGAACCATCATCACGCACAAAGGGCAATGCATTCACTTTGGAAGGATTGAGAGCATAACTCTCAAGCAAATAGCGATAGTGATCGTGGTTCATTCTTGATTTTTCTTTAATAAGAAAATGAAAAACGACCTAATCAAACACTAATCGTGCTTAGGCTAAATCCACGGGAAGGAAATCTTCCCCGGCAACGATGCCATGAACTTGTCGTGAAAGTCGCTCTAAATCGATGTGATTAGAACGACCTTCTCAAACCACAAGCGTACGGTTTGTGACAAAGGTAGTATAAAAGATATCATATCCACAGGGAGGATGTTTTGTGAGAATCGGTTTAAGTACATTCGACCAAGTTAGGTAAATTGTAAATTGAGAATGATGACTAATCTAATGACATAAAGCAAATAAATAAAGCAAGGAGGGAGCCGGTCGATGGGGAGATATTCCTGAGGTTCGGTTTCACAAAAGCAACATGGAATTAACAATTCGAAGATGATTAGAGGAAACTAATGTGAGTTCTATGTGATTGAATTCTTAACACAATCGATATCCTGAACTTATCGCGAAAAGCGCTCTAAATCATTACGATTCGAACACCTTTCTCAAACCGCAAGCATACGGCTTGTGACAATGGTAGTATATAAGATTGTCGAATCACAAAGAGGATACTCTCACGGAGCAAACCGAA
The DNA here is from genome assembly GCA_958295605.1 of Ajuga chamaepitys. Taxonomy (NCBI): domain Eukaryota; kingdom Viridiplantae; phylum Streptophyta; class Magnoliopsida; order Lamiales; family Lamiaceae; genus Ajuga; species Ajuga chamaepitys. The sequence continues at coordinate 54,301,357 of OY282502.1, read as the reverse complement.
GGTCTTATCAATTACCTAAGTTAGGCTAATTGGAAATGTAGAGATTGACTAATTACTATTCAAACATCAATCAAACAACAAACTAAATAAAAGATACTCTCAAATGGAAATTGGATTTCTAAGGCATGGTTTCACCTTACCTAGGGTCTACGCTTACTAATCACCAATTAAACTAAGGGGTTGTGATGGAAGGTTTTGTTCCAATTTAGAAATCCAAACAGGTAACAGAAGAGATTCGCCAAATTAACAAGTTATCGCCTAATTCACTCTAATTCCAATTATTAGAGACAATAACGGAATTACTACGACCAAGGGTAAGTAAATTATGAAGATAACCTAATTACTCCTAAAATCTCCACCCCAAGTAGATATTGCCTAGGGGGCGAGGCCCTAGGACATCCAAGGAGATCAATATATATGATTCGAGATCTCCCGTCATCCTCCATGGGCGCTCGAGGAGACCCAATATATCTGAGGTTAGCTACTCCTAGAATATAAGTCATACAAACCCGCAATATCGATTCCAATCAAAATTAATCCCCAAAATCCAATCAACAATCAATAAAAGCAATAAACCCTAGGGTTGGGCTACTCCCAACCCTAGAAACCATAAATAACTACTCACAATCCATGAAAATCATCCAACAACCACGATAAATACAAGACCCAACATTTAATGAAGGAGAGATTAAAGAGGAATAAATGCGAAGAGAAATAATAAGTAAGAGAGAAAAAAGCTTAGTCTCGATTTAGAATGATGATGAAAATCTTCAATTCATGCTTGTATTTACTCCAATTCCAATTCTCTAGCGAAAGCCCCAAAAATACTTTAATAATGCTCAAGAACCCTAATGGGTTTCTGAAGAACAAAATGAAGAACCCTAGTTCTACTCTAGAGAGAAGGGAGAGAGAAATTCTAGAGAGAGAGTAAATAGAATTGTGTATGTTTACAGAATGAGGTGTTCTCAAAATGGGAGTGGGGGAATGAATATATAGGGACTTCTCCCACACTCCTCACGAAAAATCTGCTGAAATCCTAAGGTAAATAAGGGTAGACTAGTAAAAACATAATCAAATAACTTGGTCTCCTTAAATGTTGAGTTGGGACCCCTGAATGCGCTTGAATTGTCCTTCTCGTGATTCCTGGGAAAACTGTGTCCATAATCAGTCTTTGACTTTAACTACAAAGTTGCAGATCTTCATCTCGGATAAGCGAGAAAACTTGAATCACTTAAATTGGAACTTGGACGAGGAAGTTACGGCCGAAATACGAAAAAAGCGCGTGCCCGAACCGCCGTCCGACCGACAGCCGGTCCGGCAGCATGGCCAGATGACTTCCTGGGTTGTTCTGGACCAACTTCCGGTGGCCCTGCCGGTCCGGCAGCCAGTCCAGTAGGTGCTGCGGCGGGTTGGTCCGGTTCAGCCCCTGCTTTGCGCCACCGTCTTCCGTCGCCGTTTCGGAGCTCTTCCTCTTAATTTCTCGACCCTACCTCTTCACTGCTTTTGTTCGTGACTCGATGAACTTTGATTTGGGCTTTTGTTGGATCTAATTCGGGTTGGTTTGAGCCTCAATTTGTAGGCTGGAATACGAAGCATGTGGGATTGCCCTTGTGTTCTTTCTTTCTCAATTTGGGGCTTTTCTCTCCATTTTCTCGACCCGATTTCTTCACAAACTTTTCTCATGGCTTGATGATCTTCAATTTGGGCCTGAACCCAACCCATTTGGGGCCCATTTGGGCCTTGGAATATGGGCCGGAGTGTGAAAATGGACTTGAATGATCTTCTGTGAATTGGGGCTTTGCTAGTTTTTGGTTAATTCTTGTAATTTCTAGTTGTGTGGAGTGAATTGAGGTGTGTAGAGCCTCCGTGGATGTAGATCACATTAGATCGAACCTCGTAAAACCTCTTTGTGTGATTCTTGTTCTTAATTCTGCGTCTGTTCTTGTTCGACCGTTCTGGGAAGTTAGTGTTCGAACAATTTCAGTATGTTCGTTCATTCTTGTGAGTTTAGTATCCGAACAGTTTCTGGGTTATTTTGTGTGAGGTGAATTTCACAACACCCTCATCACACTGAACCATTGTGGTTTTGTTCAGGGGAAATTGATCTCTAACATTGTGCTTCTTGCCCAAGAGATGGTCCACGAGCTGAATTACAAGATCAAGGTGCTCAATCTTATGCTGAAGCTCGAAATGGCTAAGGCTTATGATAGGGTATAATGGCCATTCCTGCGATACGCTCTGATGAGGATGGACTTTCCTCACCGTTGGTTTTCTCCACTCAGGTCAGGGTCTCCTGCAAGGAGACCTGCTTTCTCCTGCTCTGTTCGTTTTGGCGGCTGACTACCTCTCTCGTAGGTTGAATGCCTTTGTTCGGGATAGGCTATGTATGGCATATAAGGCCCTTGGATTGGGTGACCCCCTATCGCATCTCGCCTACGCTGATGATGTTATGATCTTCACTCGTGCTGATCTGGAGGGCTTATTTGATTTTGACCTATTTTTGGGCCACTACTCTGCTATCACTGGTCAGTTGATTAACAGGCAGAAGGGCAGCTTCTTTCTCGGAGCCACCTATGAGGAGTCTTGGAAGGGCTTTTATGACACACTTGATTGATTTTCAGCTTGGGCACCTTCTAGTCACTTATCTGGGCGTCCCCCTGTATAGGGGCAATATGCATAGGGCCCTCTTTCAGCCGACTCTTCAGTGTCTTATGAGTAGCATTGCTGGGTGGTCTCATCGCCGTTTATCTCTGGGTGGCAGGCTCACTCTGATTAAGAGCACTCTGAGCACCATTCCGCTGTACGTTGTTATGCCCCCTCGAAGGGGTTGCTTCAGGCCATGAGTCAGATCATTGCTCGCTTCTTCTGGGGCCAGGATGATGCTGTTAGGAAACGTCATTGGATCAGTTGGAGGAGGGCTTGCCTCCCAACTAATGAGGGAGGGCCTTGGTATCCATGATTTTTCAGATTTGGTTGGGGCTTTTGGGATGAAGATGTGGTGGAATTTCAGAGAGGGCTGCTCCCTTTGGGCTCAGTACATGCGGGACAGGTACTGTTCACATGGGCTTGTGGTCCCTACTCGTGCACGTGTTATGCCCCACGGCAGTACTCAGTAGATCCGTCTATGTAGAGTTGCTCTGCAGGCTCAGGAGCATATTTTTTGAGCTCTTGGTGATGGCTCTGTAAGTTTTTGGGATAACACTTGGCTCCGGCACCGTCCGTTTTCTGAGATTTATGCTGCTGAGTTGGCCCCTTGTGATGTTGAGTGGGACTTGAGGGTTCTGGAGCTCTGGTATGATGGAGATTGCGATCTTCCTAGATTGCGGTCTGATATTATTGACACTTATGACCTTCCCTAGTATCTTTTGAGTGATATTGCCCAGGTTCCGATCATGCGGGATATTGGGGATCGCATGTGGTGGAGATATTCTCCACATGGCAATTTTACACTGACAACTACTTGGCAGTTGACTAGATTGAGATTGCCCTGCAATCTTATCCTAGGTGTCATTTGGACGGATTTACTCCTTCCAAATATGTCTGTGTTTTTATGGCGTTTTCTCTTCATTCGCCTCCCTACTGATTCTCATTTCATTCCTCTTGGCTTCCATATTGTATCTAGATGTTATTGTTTTGCAACTACTTCTTCCTAGCAAACGGAGACTTTATCGCATTTGTTTTTCCAGGGCAGCATGGTCCAATCGGTGTGGGATTACTTTATGGCATGGTTTGGGATGGAGGTGCCTTCGACCTTCGATCCCTTTCTCTTCCTTAGCTTCTTCCTACATATGTCACCGGCACACACTGAGCACGTTGCTTTCATTATTCCTTGTCTGATCCTTTGGTTCACCTGGACAGAAAGGAATAGTGCAAAGCATAGAGGTAGGGCCTTTTTATCTTCTCATATTATTTTGCAGGTAGAGCAGCATCTGGTGTTGCTCCTCGCGAGCAACCGTCTGACCCCCTGGGCCTGGACGAATTGCACCTCTGCAACCTGTTTCCTCCACAGCACCACCGCACCTCTGGCCCCTCTCAGACCACCCATTTTGGTTCGGTGGAGAGCTCCCTACCCCCCCTGGGTCAAGCTCAACACCGACGGTTCCTTCCTCCACGACACGACTTCGGATGCTAGTGGTGGTCTGATATGGGGCCCCACTGACTAATTGACTCGGACTTTTCATCATTCACTCCAAGCTTCGATGCAGAGCTCAAGCGTTGGCGATTCGACTCACCCTCCTTGACAAAGATGCCACTCACATCTGGATTGAGATGGATGCAGAGACGGTGGTCACGCTCCTCACCTCCGGCAATCTTGGATCTTGGCAGGTCTTCCACTCACTTACACAGGTGTGGGTTTCGTTGAGAGACAAGACCGTCCGGATTACCTACATCCTCCGGAGGGTAATCGTCCGGCTGAACACCTCGCTGAGCTTGGGCACCACACTCAGCCCCTCATCACTTACACTCTGTGCGACAGTGTCTCCATATCTCCTATCCTTGGCTCGTATGGATCAGCTGGACTACCCCAGCTTCCGGTTCCATTAGTCTTTGTTTTTATCTTTATATTGTATTTTATTGTACTTATGATTTTATTTATGTGGTTCCTGTTCCTTTTTGAGCTCCCTGCTCCTCTCTTTCCAACCACCTTGAGTTATTAGTTGGTCGAGTTGGGAGGAAACTCGTTACATCTTTCCTCTAGTTTGGGTGTTTGGGCACTTTGGGCCTAACTCCCCCTGATTTGGGATTCTGAGCACTTTTAGCCAAATCCTTGTACGTTCGTTTAGATTTCATCCCTTTTATTTTGTATACACAGGTTGGGGACCGAGTCTCAATCACCCACCCTATACGGGTGTTTCTTCTAAAAAATAAAAATAAATAAAACTTAAAACATCCTAAAAATCCCTAAAAACTCTTGAGTGTACAATAAGACTTAATGTGTATAAGATGCGCGCAAGGTTTTGCCTAACAAAAATAGCTAAAAGAAGTGAAACTAAAAGTACGTTTTTTTCCTCTCTTTTCACGGTCAACTTAAAAGGATTTTGAGAATTAATTTGGATTAAACATAAGAGTGGGCTACCTAGTGAGTGGTGACCTTGTCTAAAAATAATGTTGGGTTGTTAACAGTAATTTGATTCTCGATCCCTTCACTGGATCGAATTTCCTCTCCTGGAGTCATGCTGTCAAGCGCGCATTAAGAGTCAAGAACAAATTAGCTTTAATCGATGAAAGCCTACCTTCGCCGTTTGTTTCGGATGACACAATTGTTCTTATGGCGTGGACACGTGTGAACGATCTTGTGTTAATGTGGATCTTCAATTCGATTCATAGCGACATCAAGAAATCACTCGAGTTTTTCACCGACGCCAAAGGTTTGTGGGACGAACTGCACCTTAGGTATAGGCGTTCTGATGGTACTCGTGTCTGTCACTTGGAAAAATCTCTTAGTTCTATCACAAAGGGCTCAAGATACTTAGTTTTGTATTATAATTCGTTTAAGACTCTCTGGGACTAGTTCATTAGTTACAGACCAATTCTGACCTGTAAGTGTGGGAATTGTACTTGTGATTTATCCAAAGTTGTTGTAACGCCCCGTAAATTATTTAATCATTTATCATATTTAATTATTTTATTTTTATCTTATGATATTTAGTCTATTTTATTAATTATTGAATATGTCAATTATTATTTTAATTTAAAGCTAAAAGTATATTTTATGTTCTTAGATTTTTAAATATTTAATTTGGACATAAGCCCAATGCATTAGTCAAGCCTAAAACCATAACTTTTACTTAGGGAACAAGAAAATATTTTTCTAGTAGGCGTCATAAACTCTAGATATTTAATCTATAAATAAGAGATTCGTGTCATAAATTGAAATCACAACCCAAATAAATTTATTTTTCTTAAAATTTTCGTTCAAAACACAGTAGGAGCCTTCGGGAAGCCAAAATCATCGTCCGAACCTCGATCTCCTCTTTCAGGTATCTTCTTATAAAATTCTAAAGCCATACCTATACATATTATTTTTTGATGAATTTTTAGTATGTTACTCCATGATATGTATTCAAGGTACAATAAAAATTTCAACTCCATATGAGTCGTATTTTATTTTATATAAAAAAATTATCTCCGCTGATCCAAATTGTAAATATTCTGTTTTTCCATCTAGAAAATTCGTAATATATATTTATATGTCTTCAAATCTTATGATTTTCGGATATGTTGTTTTATAGTATGTTTATATACTCTACAAATTTCAAAATGATCCATCAAGTAATTATTTAATTATGAATATTTTCTCACGGCTGCACAGAATCTGAAAACTTCTCTATTCTATTTTATAAAATTCGAAAATATGTATTTAAAATACTTAAAACATTCCAATTTTTTTTATATGTGTTCCATGTACGTGTATTCTATATTATTGTACAATTTCAAAGATATCCATTTACTAAGTTTCGAGTTATAAAGGTTTTCTCATCGCCGCGTAGAATTTACTGCTGCAACTATTTTATTTTCGAAAATTCAAAAGTTATATTTTTACATTTTATAAATTTATGAAATTTAAATATGATATTCATATATACATCAAGTATATACATTCAAAATTTTAGATTTTTTCTCAGTTTATTTTATGAGATATTAAATATTTATTCACTATTATGCGCTATATATATAAGTATTAGAACTTTTATTTTCTTTCAAATAAATCCACACCTCTTTAAAATCATGTCCAAGCTCTAAAATTTCTATTTATTTATTTCTAAGTACAACCTATGAAAAGATATATATTATATTAATATTATGTGACGTCGATATGGAGGCACGAAGGATTAGGATCATAATCTGCATAAGCACATCTACATGAAATCCTCGAAGTTCATTCACACATCACGTTACAGGGGGAGGTTCTTACTTTCTGTATTGATTATATATGTTTGTCTCATTTATGTGATATAATTGTTACTTATGTGTTGCAAGACCTAAGTTGCATTGTATGTTTATGATATGCAAGATCTAAGTTGCATATATATGTTATGTTGGTGTGATCCGGGGCAACCTGTGCACACGTATGTTATGTGTAAGTTAATTGTTATTCATGTTTATGGTTCGAGCATGTATTTTTAGATGGACTTGTAAGAGGCTAGTGATAGCTTACCTCCCACAATTAAAAATTTCAGGTTGACTTGGAGTTGCGTGATGGGAGTCGAGGCAGGCAGTAGAGCATATGAAAGTTTAGGGATAATTATGTTTAATTGAATTATTTATTTATTTCTCTTGTGTTTATTTTTGGATTAATAGGTTTAAGCTAGAAAATTGTTTCTATTATTTTTTTTTCGCTGTGATGATTTAAGGTTTATAAAGTTGGACTATGTGACATGTTTTATATGTGAGCATTATTTTGTATAATTGTTATGAAATTATTTATGCTCAAAGTTTTTCTAACAGCCTGATTTATGAATTATTTCTTTATTAAAATAAAGGGTCAGTGTAAATTTATTATTTGTCTTTATTATGTGCTTTAAAATAGAATTTATGAAAATCGGGTCGTTACAGTTGCTAATCAACTTCAGGATAAAGATTGTGCTATGAAGTTTTTAGTTGGTTTAGATGAATTATATTCTGTGGTTAGGAGTCAATTACTGATGCAAGACCCCCTCCCTTCATTGACCAAAATATATTCCATTCTTTTACAAGAGGAGTCCCAAAGAGAGTTGAATGATTTTCTGCCACCTTTAGACTCAGATTCTGTTGCAATGCTAGCAAAGATTGCTAGGTTTTATAAGGACAAAAAGAAGCCCATGATATGTTCCCACTGTGAACAACCAGGACACACAATAGATAGATGCTTTCAACTTATTGGATATCCCCCTGGTTGGAGGGGACCCAAAGGGAAGAAAGGAAAATCTGATTCAAGTTCAAATAATGCAAATTCTACTATTGTGAATCCCTCTGAATCAATTACTACAGATAATTCTGTCACAACTAATCCCTTGTTTTCCCAAGAGCTATTTGAACAGTTTCTAGCTTATGCACATAATCATAAAAGTTCAGCTCCTTCACACCTAGCTGTTGGAGCCTTTTTTCAACAACCCACACCTCCAACTGTAGGTACAAGTAAGGTAACAACTCTTGTACAGCTTGTTTCAATTCAATTTCTGGTGGTCATTCAGTTTGGATTCTTGATACAGGAGAAACAGATCATATGATCTATGATAAGACTTCGTTCTCTTCTATGCCAAGACCAGTTAATGTTTCTGTAAAATTACCTAATAATGTTGTGACCACAACTACATTAAGTGGAGATGTCCTATTAAACAGTGATTTAGTATTACATGATGTGTTATATGTACCTTCTTTCACATATAATTTACTGTCCATATCACACTTAACAAGAAGTTCAAATTGTACTGTTAGTTTTCTTTCCTCACATTGTGTTTTGCAGGACAATCACTCCAAGCAAATGATTGGTTTTGTTGAACAAGCTAGAGGATTGTATTACTTGAAAGCTTCAATACTTGTAAATCTTTTTGTTGTCAATTATGTACACATGTTCATTCTGATAAAAATATACATGTGTTTTGCTGCTCCAACTTTTGATATATGGCATAGTAGGCTTGGGCACATTTTTGATAAAAATATGGCCCTTATACCAAATTCAGATGTAAAGACTAGTGTCATGAATAAAAATGATTGTTTCATATGTCCTTTAGCTAAGCAAAAGAAAGATTCCTTTCCTGTTTCCACTTCTGTCACTCATTCCAACTTTGATTTAGTTCATGTGGATGTGTGGGGACCTTATAACATTGTATCTGTTGATGGTGCTAAGTACTTCTTGACTATAGTTGATGACTACAGCAGATGTACTTGGATTTACATGTTAAAAGCAAAGTCTAATGTTAAAATATCCCTAGAAAATTTCTATAACATGGTTAATACTCAATTTCTTAAGAAAATAAAAGTCATTAGAAGTGATAATGGTACTGAATTCCTCTTGCCTGACTTTTATCATAAAAATGGGATATTACATCAAACATCTTGTGTAGAAATACCTCAACAAGTTGCTAGGTCTCTACTTTTTCAATCTTCTTTGTCATTGAAATATTGGAGCTATTGCATAATGACTGCTACCCATATTATTAACAGAACCCCATCTTCTGTTTTAAACAATCTGACCCCTTTTGAAAGGTTATATAAAAAACAACCAACCTATGCACACTTAAGAGTGTTTGGTTGCTTGTGTTTTGGTAGCACACTCACTGCCCATAAGCAGAAATTTGTTCCAAGGGCCACAAAATGTGTATTCCTTGTATATCCTATAGGCACAAAAGGGTATAGGCTGTTAGATTTAACTTCTGGTAAGATATTCATAACCAGAAATGTCAAATTTTTTGAACATATATTCCCATATTCTGATAAAATAGCTGTCAACAACTTGATTAATCAATTAGCTGTTGATAATTATTTTCATGTTGACCCATTTGTTGAAACTGATATCTTTGAACCTGATGTTGCACCCATTGAACCTAATATAGATGATGATCTTGAACAGGAGCTAAGTGATTCAGCAGCAAATAGTGATCATGAACAGAACACTATCATAACCACTCCAGCTGAACAATTTGTTCTAGCTGAGAAATCTGTTGTTACTGATTCACTAACTACCTCACATATTATCTCTGATGATCAAACTGATATATCACAGCCCTCTAATGATGGAGCTGATAATTCACAGCAAACTACTGCCATCGAGAATAATAGAAAATCCTCAAGGCAGAAAGTTCAGCCTGCATATCTTAGTTTGTATCATACTACCTTACCATCTTCACTCAAGCATAAATCATCTACTTCTGCTAATATGGTTATTAGATATCCTGTAACTACATATTTTTCATCTGATAGGCTATCTGACAAACATAGAGCATTCACAGCCTCCATTTCTAAAATAGTAGAAACTAAAAGTTATAAACAGGCTAGCAAGGATACTCACTGGATAAATGCTATGAACTTAGAATTAAGTGCTCTTGAAAGAACACACACATGGACTTTAGTCCCTTTACCACATGATAAACACACTATTGGTTGTAAATGGGTGTACAGAGTCAAATATAAACCAGATGGTACCATTGAAAGGTACAAAGCTAGGTTAGTAGCCAAAGGCTATACCCAGCAAGAAGGTTTAGATTACTTTGACACATTCTCACTTGTTGCAAAAATCACAACAGTTAGAATATTATTATCTGTTGCTGTTACACAGAATTGGCAGATACATCAATGTGATGTTAATAATGCTTTTTTACATGGAGATTTAATTGAGGAGATGTATATGACACCACCACCAGGTTATTGGTGATACAAGAGTTTGCAAACTTAACAAATCATTGTATGGACTCAAACAAGCATCCAAACAATGGTTTGATAAGTTATCAGACACTCTATTAAACTTTGGATACACCCAATCCAGGGCAGACACCTCACTCTTCACAAAATCATCAGGTAGTACATTTACAGTGCTCTTATGTTATGTTGATAACATAATATTATCTGGCAATAGTTTAAATGAAATATCTAAGGTTAAATACCTTCTACATGATAAATTTACAATTGAAGACTTAGGAATTCTAAAGTATATTCTTGGCATTGAAGTAGCTAGATCAGCAGCTGGCCTTCATCTATGCCAAAGGAAATATACATTAGATCTCCTAAATCAGACAGGTTACTTAAATAGTAAACCTTGCACTAAACCTATGGATCCAAAACAAGCCTTCACACACAAATACACTACACCTCTCACTGACATTTCAAATTACAGAAAACTGGTAGGTAAATGGTACACGTAATTATGCATGCATAATAGGTCGATTAAATTGTCTAGTTAGTAACATTTGCATGCATAATTAGTCGTGTATTGCTCGTATTGGTATTATTGGACAAATTAATGTTGTTTGACTTGTTTTGAAGCATTAAGGTGAAATTAGACCCAAAAATCGAACTCGACTTAAACTGGATGCGAGAACAAGTAGCGCATGTCAAAAACCGAGCGAAAATTGATCCAAGTTGCTGGGAATTGGTCTCGGCCGAGCCAGAGGAGCTCGGCCGAGCTTGAAGGTCAGCGAAGATGCAAAAATTGGCTGTTGAAGATTCTCGGCCGAGCCAGAATGTCTCGGCCGAGCCACTTTTATAGAGAGCTCGGCCGAGCCAGAAATTCTCGGCCGAGACAGGCGATGGCCCAGCCCAAGACGCGCGGATTAATCCTTTTCTGGCCCAAATTGAGCCTAATTCATCCTCGATTATAAATAGAAGATCCAAAAGTCCGAAAATTACACTTTGACATTGATTCGAGAGCGCGGACTTGGAAATTCTGAAGAACACGAAGACTCAAGATTCAGCACTCGGGTTTTAGAGTTTTATAGTTTTATGTTTTCTTTTATTAGTTTGTTCTTAGCGATCGCTATGATCGGCTAAGCTTTATTTTCCCGTCTTTAACCATGTTGAACCCTAGACTGTTGTTTATGTAATTGATTCGGTAATTGCTTAATTGAGTTATGTTCTGAGATTACATTGTGTTATTGGATTACTCTATCTTTTATATGTTTGTTATGTGGACTGATCACCCTAGTAATAGGCATATAGCTGTCGCTAGGTCATAAATTCATAATCCGTAATTGTTATGCGTTTGTGCCCAAAAGTAGCAAAAAGTGGTTACTCGCTAGGATAACATAAAGTCGCGGTCACTTGTACCACGTTCGTGAGTACAACACCGTACCTACTCCGTTGCCTTAATTCCCTATGCGTCTAGTTACGATAGTTTTAGCGAGCGTCTCCTAGAACTACTTAATTGGATAGGATTAATTGCTAAGTTCTTAGGATTAATTATACTTAAGGGGTAACAAGGATTAGCTAAGCGTACCTGTTAATTCTTGGAGTAGGGGTCTCAGAACTGATTAGTTAAGTAGTTGCATCAGTTACATGAATATTCAGGCTAGGGGGATACTGGGTTAAAGGCGGGATACTTTTTATTCACTAGTTAATTCGTCTTTAGTTATTTGCATTAGTTAATTAAATTTAATCAAAACTCCCCCCTTATTATAGTTATATTATTAGTACTTATATAGAATTAGTTAGTACGATTATTTAGTTAATTCCTGTTCTCTGTGGGATCGACCCTGACTTGCTCTAGCTACTGTTAGGAATAGTTAGGAAATAAATAACTAATTTGACGTGCCTCGACAGCGCGGTCAGTAAATTACTATACCTCACTGTTACCAGACCAAACTTTTCCTATGCTATACAAACTCTATCTCAATTTATGAGCAACCCCACACATGCTCACTTATCTGCTGTCCATAGAGTCTTAAGATATCTTAAGACTACTATAGGACAAGGAATTCTGTATCCTGCTAATACTAACTACAAGTTACAAGCTTTTACAGACTCAGACTGGGCTAGATGTGAAGAAACAAGAAGAAACATCACTGGATATGCAATATATCTTGGAGATTCACTTATTTCATGGAAGTCCAAAAAGCAGTCCATTGTTAGCAAATCTTCAGCAGAAGCAGAATACCAAGCCATGGGATCAACAGCTTCCGAGCTCCAATGGATTGTATATATCCTAGAAGATCTCAAGATACAATTCAACAAACCAGCCTTAGTCTATACTGACAGCAAAGCAGCTTTCAACATTGCTCATAATCCTGTATTGCACGAAAAGACCAAACACATACAAATCGACTACCATTACACAAGAGAGAAGATCAAAGAAGGTGTACTCAAAATCATTCAAATAACAACCGACAGAAACCTCGCAGACATACTAACAAAGCCATTACCACCAGCATCCTATCAAACATTAAAGTCCAAAATGGGACTGTTAAATATCCACTCCCATTTTGAGGGGGGTATAAAGAGAGAGAATTAGTTTATTAAGAATAAAAAATCAACTCAACATTTAGATTAGTTATAACAAGTCAACCATTTAAGCTGACTTGTATATAAGCCCATATACAGTTTCTGTAACTTTCACTTTTCGCAGATTGTAAAATAGCTTCCTCCATACTATGTAACCTTCTCAATGTTTCTCCATGAATTCTCATTCCGTAAATCTCTACATTTGACCATCATGCATTGTATGTTTGTAAAGCTATCTCCAATGGATCAGTTAATAATATTTATGAATTCAAAATTTGTACAAGGAAGTTGTGTTGAAATGTTATAATAAAATAGATAAAATAACTTGTGCATAAATTTATACAATTTGACCTCAGTTAAAGAATGAAAAAAAAAATTATATATACATATATATGACGTGATGTAATCACTTCACAATCCCACGATCATAATAATGATCCAATGACACAATTGTAGATTCACATTGACATTGTTGACTTAAAGTAGTAATCTTTGCAAGAGAGTTAAACCTACAAACGACACCGTACCGAGACAACACTTCCTCAAAGGGTCTCCTGTCCCCTGAAACCCTCAAACCTTTTAACCTAAAAAAAGAGACTTGTAATTTCCAATAGTTCCAATCTTCTTCTCTTTGATTTTTTTACACCAAAATAAACCCTCCAAATCCTCGAATTTACCAGTCTACTCGTATTAATTTTTTCAGTTGATTCACAAAATCCAATTCTCCTTAAATTTCTGACTGCTCTGTCTTTCTTTCCCCTTCTCTTTCTCTCTCTAATCCGGAGGGAGCTCACCGCAACTGCAAAAACCATTTTGTAATTACCCATGTTTTCTGTTCTAACAGTGATTTTTGTAATTGTTTGATTATTCCCTTGCGTCTTTTGCTGTATAATCGTCTTTAATATTTATTGCTGCTATTCTTATTTGTCCTAATTATTGTGGTAGTTTTGGGATAAACCCCAGCTTCCCTTTGCCCATTTGGTTTTGAATCAATAATTAGTGGGTTGCTTCAATGCAAGCCCTTGATCCTCCATGTAACCCTTCTCTAGACCATCGTGGGCCCGATCCCTCCGCCATGTCTGAGCATTGCTCGCCGATCCACTCCCCAAACCACCACTCATCCAAAAATAACACCAACGGTGATAATATTGAGGAGAATAACGTTAAGAATAATTCTGCTAATGGGAATAATGGTACTAGCAGTTTAGTAGGTAGGAGGGAGAGACCGTCGAGGGCGTGCACACAACGGGCTGCAGCAAGGCTCCAGGCGGCAGCTGAGGCGGAGGCTGCCGTGGCAGATGCAGAGAGGAAGAAAAAGAAAGCAAAGAGGAGGCAAAGATTAGCGGAGAGGTTGTTAAAGGAGGAGTCCGAGGAGGAGGATGGGTGGCGGGAGGAGGAGGGGGCGGAGGGCGGAGAGAACGAGGAGAATGGGGAGGAGGATGGTGCTTCTTCAATGCCACGTGCCCAAAGCAGTAGGATAGTTACGCCGTTACTTGGAGAGCCAGAGGCCTCACAATTGCCCAGGTGGAACATACGGTCCATGTGGCAATTGGCTTCTATTCTCAATTTTTTGAATGTAAGTTGAGTTTGAGTAAGATGGATATAATTGATCAAGGTTTGAACTTGATATGGATTTTTATGCTTTGAAGCTAATGTGTGTTTTCCTGTGTTGTGAGGTGTAGGTATTTAGGCCTTTATTGAATGTTAAAGTGGAATTTTCGGCAGACGAGTTTGAGACAGCTTTGATTACTCCGAATAGTACTTTGGCTGAGATACATATGCCGCTATTAAAGGTTAGTTGTGTAATTTCTGTTGAGGTTGCATTTTTTACCCAGTGTTAATTGAGTATGTGTTGTTCGTGTTAGAGTAATGGTAGGTGTTCATATGGTTGATTTAGAGAAGTTTGGGAGGGCTTTCATTAGTTTATTGTGTAACATTGTCCTTACATTGTGTGACTTTCTCCCACTTAGTTTAATAATGCATTGAGGAGGTTGTCTGAACTGCAAGAAATCTTTGTGGGGATTAAAGTGAGCTCGAATATATCCTTTTGAGTGAAATTTCCGTTACACTTTATTATATTAGTTTGGAAAGCAGAGATATTCCGGTTGGTCAAATATTTGAGGAAAACATTGGATGATTGTGTTTTAAATCCAGGAGAACAATGTCATAGGAATAGAAAATGGATGTCCCTTCTCTCTCTTTAATAGAATTTTGTTTCTTATCAGAAAGAAAAAAAATTGATTTTCCCTTCTTTACATTTCTTATATAATTTGTTTGTTTGTTTGTTTGTTTGTTTGTTTTTTTTTTTTTTGTCATGGTTTTTGAGCTACTAGTTCTTTTTGTTTCACTTGTAGTGGATAGTTAAAACCTAGAATTTGACCTTATAGATATAAAGAAATTTTGTTAGACTTTCTTTGGAGGACTATGCAATCTTCGCCTTATTCGAGCCTTCCAGGGGTTTCTGTGATATATAAAGATGTAATCGGATGTGGAAGTTGTCCTGAGTGAAGTGGCCATTACAACCTGGGGAAATAGCATGCGTTACTTTATTGGCTTTGTAAGGAAGTTTGATATTTGTTGCTATTTTTTTGGCAACACCCTTCAGTAGTTTAATAAGTCTACATTGATAGATTTTCGTCATGGTAAAAGATATCATGCAAATAATGAACTCTCTTAAATTTTTGCATACAAAGTATCATTAACAATAGTTCACCACAATATTTTCCGAACCATCATCTGTATCAAAATACTTCATTAACATAAACTGAATCCACTATAGAATGTTTAATAAATCCTGGTGAGAATTACTCCACTTATTTTGTTTGTTCGCACCCCCTTAAACTTTTATACATATCTACTTCAATTTTTAAGTATGGTAACATTGCTTGTTGACAACATAACCAATGCTTTCAATTGGATTTGTTGCTTTTTCTAGGCAATTCCTCCTGTCACTAGAATGGCACTTGGGCATGCTACTTGGATCACTGTTTTATGCAGAAAATTGAAAGATTGGTGGTATTGGGTAATCTCATTATTGACCCCTGATCAACTTTTGAGTTTTGACCCTTTTTTTCAACAGTAATATGGGATTTATTTTCTCTGGTTCTCTTTTCCAGGTTGCAGAAGGCGATTTACCTATAGTTGCATCACAGGGGTAAGTAGAAGTATATCTCAAATACGTTTAAATCTTGCTTGTGGTTGAATGCAATAGAAAAGTTTCCATGCTTACTAGAATTTTTTTTGTTATGTTAGGACTGAAGTTGAGGCGTATAATGCACTTGATCCTGGGATGCGGGTCATTATTCTGAAGGCTTTATGTGACATTCGGGTTGAGGTAAAATTTCCTGTCCACTTATTTTCAGCTTGCAGCACTTAATCCTTGCTTCGAAAGAGCACTAAGGGTTTTTCCGTATGTTCGGTTGTTTAGTTCTGGTGTTAGATCTTGAACACTCTTGCATAAATCATTTTCTTGTTTTACTCCTGGATTTCTTCTGCCGTATCATTTTCTCTTTTTAGTTCTTACCATTTTTGTTCACAAAATGTTCATTGGAGATTTATTGTTTGTAAATAAAAATATTCTTTGAAATTACCTATCACCAATTGTGTCTTTATTTGTGCTAAATATATGGCTTCCAGTTGCTATTACTTCTCCCTTGCTGCCAAATTTGATGGGAGGACTTGTTTTATTTTGTCGTCACTTCACCTGGTGATTGAAGAAAGACCAGTGCTTTTAAGTTCTAGTGAGTATGTTTGTTAGGAGAGACGCGTAGAAGTTCTATAAACAGAGCATGCTGGATAAAAGTAGAACCTCATTTCTTTTTATGATTTGCTGTCAGCTTATTTTGTGAAAATACAGCTCTTTTGACACTCAATTTAGCCATGTCATCTACACTCTCCTCCCAATTATAGCTGATTGGTAAATTGTTATGGGAAATAAATCTCCTATCTTCATTTGTGATTCTTTCATCTTATATTGTGAACTCAGCTCTTTAGGTACTCAAATTTTGTTAGAAAATTGTCATATATGCTCTTTGGCAGTTCTAAAACTACAGCATGTTATCATGTAATTATTTAGAAATATTGCAAGGGTAAATTGCTTATTGCTTATCCTTGTTTTGAATTATCTAATATATTGATCCTGACAAACAATTTGACGAATTTTATTTTTCTTGAGGGATACTATGTAAACTCAGACAGTTCTTTCCATTTCTAACACACTTCTTCGCTACTTTATAGGACCTTCTTTCATGTACAATTTGTAATTGCCTAATTGAGTTTTAGTTTTTAGTCACGCTAACTATGCTAAATTGGATGTGCTTTTCTTCTGCAGCAAGAAGATATAAGGAACTATATAGATGACTCAATAAAGCACGGTGTTCAGCTTTCAACATTTCGCAAAGAACGCCTAGGGGGTGATTCTTATGGAGTCTCGTATTGGTAACATATACTCTGTAGTTGTAGTTTGTTCCCTTTCTCCTGTCACACTGTATATTTTGATGGTTCAAAATTTTTACAGCACATTCTTTGCCTTACATGCATGCTTATGTTGTTGTTTATCTTGTTCTCTATATTTAATCACTATAATAGTTCTGGTTAGAGTTTTATTTAGATGCTTGTCATTATGAAGGTTTGAAGATGACTCAGTCATTGGCCACCGGTTATACAGAGAGATTAGAAAAATTGAGGTGAAAAAAGGAAAAGGAAGGAATATTCCACCTATTCCTGATTCAGCATATCAATGGGAAGCCGTTGCCACTAATCTAGACGAATTCCTAAATGTTTCTGTAAGTCTTGATTATGGCCTGTTCTTCATTTGAAATTGTTTTACTCGTGGAATTGCTGATGCTTTGCTTGTTACATTTGTTTCCCGGGCCCCTAGCATCATTAATGAAACTTGTGAAATTATGCAGATTCAAGAACATTGCATACTTTTTTTAGCTCACCCTCATCCCTGGTAGTCTTCCCTGCTCTAGATTACAAATGATAAAGAGGTTACGCTGTAGTTGATTGTAAGCATGGGGATTTGTGTTTGGACAAATATCACACTGACACGAGATTAACTACGATCTTCATAGACTAGCAGATTTGATTCAAACCCGATGATTCGAAATCCACTCGTCTTTATTAAATGTATATGATGTCACTTGGGTTTTTGTCATTTGAGGGCTGCAATGTATTTCTGTTGCCTTAGAGTTATATCTGGGTTCAAGACATTTAGGTTGACAGGGAAAGATGTCATTCCAGGGTTCCTATTTGGGAGACATTAGTGAATTTACATTTTAAGATGTACTTGTGCTTGAAACTTTAGGATTGTTAATCAAGGTCTTGCTCTCCAATAAATAGTCTATGAAATTAGTTTTGAAGTTTAATGTGCAATGGCTTACTGAATAGAACTTATCTAGTGCCATGAAAATCGGTAATGTCAAGGTACTATGGTTAAATTAGGCCAAGTGAAGTGAAATGCATTTCAGATGACGCTTTTATCTTTTTCTGGTTTTTGGAATTCTTGTGGCTCAACTGCTGGTCAATAGGAACTAGTTTTATGCTGGTTGAACATCTGTTGCTCAATAAATATTGGATAATGAATTTCTGCAAGAGCGAGCTGAATTTCTCTACGTTGGTCCTTATAGTCATGCATGATATGTAATCTACCTTCTTTCCTTGTTTGACATTGTGAAACTGAGTAGGCTAGTTAAAGAGGTTTTCTAGAGGCAAGATGTTATAGTTCTTATTTTGTGAAATTTGACTTTAAAAGTTGTTGCGGAGGAAAATTTTAGGCTTCGTCTAGAATTCTGTGGCAAGTACATTCAAATTTCTTCCTTTACCCTCTTGATGGCTTTTCCATATAATTGACAGGATGTGAGCTAAGCAGGTGATAATTTTGAAGAATATATGGTAGAATGATAACTTCAAATATCACTTGTATATCTTGAATTACCTACTCAACGAATCAATAAATTTAGGTATTTCAGTGAGAATATGGGCCACACATCGTCCTACTGTGCCTTAAGTAAATATATGACGTGCTTAAGTATATTGGAACTTACTGGCCAGGACAAGGTGAATATCTTAAGAGAATACCATCTATACTGAAATCCGAGAACACAGAACCAAAGTGTTGGAGGTTTTAAAAAATAATACTCCCTCCGTTTCAAAATAAGTGTCGTTTTAGCCTTTTTTGAAAAAATTAAGGAATGATAAAAATGGAAAATATATTCTTACAGAATCCATTTAATTTGGTATGTTTTGTGGAATAAGGAAGTAATCAACTAAATTAAGTAGGTTGTGTAGGGCAAGATTGGAAGAATTGTGGTTGTTAAAACGACATTTATTTTGAAATTTTTATCTTCTCTAAAACGACACTTATTTTAAAACGGAGGAAGTGAATAAATAAAAAGGTAAAGGGAAACGGCCATGAGTTGCGGCTTCAGAGACAGAGCTCTGAGTACATGCTCGTTATTATTAAGAACAGAAAGAGGACACTTGGATGAAAACTGTAGCTGGATAATAAATCAGTTCCCTTTGAAGCTGGGGATTATACTTGGTGAGATTGAAGTCCGAAACAATGCCAAGCTAGAAATATGGCTTTTCTTGGACAAGTTAATTGTCATAAGCAACCATGGTTTCCCATTTATTTCCTAATAGGCGACATTGAATCACCCAGAAAGAGACCCTACTTACTGGTTATTAGGTGCATCTTACCCAATCAAGCTGATTTCTTTAGCATGGTCCCATAAAGTGGGTACACTTGTATGGTGTTGATTTTCTATGTGCTAAAGAAAGCAGCTTTGGATGCATCGTAACATCTTGCCCTATAAAGCTGATATGTTCAGCATGGTCTATAAAAGTGTCAACTCTTACAAGGCCTCTTTAAAGTCAACTATATTTATATTTCCACCACTTTGTTTTCCTGCCAATGTTGCACGTTCTTTGTTAATTTAAGACCTTTTCTTGCAGGAGAAGCTCTTTTCAAGTAAAAATAGAACTGAGGTATCTGTTGGAAAGAAATTGAAAAATGACTTCCTTCCTGAAATTGAGAAGGTCCACAAGGTGGGTCTACTGTTCAACATCAAAAGATGCTTAGTGCTGTTTTATATTTCAATTCGGTCGTCATTCTCCCTTTAGTTGGCTATCCTGTCTCTGATAGATATAAAATCATTATACTTGGTTATTGGGCTAAGAAGTGCTTTTCTTCAGAGAAAGGAGAAATTGTTAAAGAAACAACATAGACAAGCACTAATGCTTGACAGCATGATGGGCATGGATGGTATGGCTGCTGGACGTTCTCTGCGTGATAGAAAACCCGTCACTTATACTTTCGGTATGTGACTTAGTTAACTTGTTGTCAAATATTTATCTTATATTGTTTGTGTTTCAAGTCCCTCTTTTTCCAAATTTGGAGTTTCTTTTACTTACTCGCACTGTGTCTATCTCTCATTCTCTGTGATGTTCTATTTCCAATTGGAAATTTAGGAGTACAGCTGCTCATTTTCTGTTTCTTGAGGTTGAGTGTGAAACAGATTTTGTGCTACTAGGACGTTACATAGTTAATTCCTGCTAGCGTAACTTATTGCTGGGAATTTTAAATACACCAACTTTTTAAATTACTGTAGTTCGTGGTCTTTCTAATAAATTGCAAATCAGATGAGCAGAAGAATTCTTTTAGTAGTTATGTTTAGCTTGTCACATGATCTAACAAAATGCGTTCTTACCATTGCACATGACATGGCTGCCCAGAGAGATCAATGACCAAAAGAATGTTAATTTGTTAGGCGTAGATAATATCAGGAGAATGTGGATTAGAGCTGATAAATAGGATTTGTAATGGTTTTGAAGTCCTCTGTCAATTTTTTTGTAAGGAATTCCATTGTTCATCTTGAACTAGTTTTTGAATAATTTGGGAGGTTTGAAAATCCACTCTCAATTTGAATGATATCTAAATTCATTCATTTCAAATCCTTGTTTTCGAATTCCTTAATCCAAACGCATCGCAGTGACCTTGATGTTATTCTCATGTTCTTTGCAGATGATTATGATCGATCAATAAATGAAGCTTTAAAGGTCACCAAGTATGGATCTAAGCACCTATAATTTCTGTACTTATAGAACTACATCTCCTTTTATTAATTTCAAAATTCGTTGTCTTCCTCTCCCTGTAATCTCCATCAGGAAGAAGCAGCCCTCACCGGAACCTTTTGATGGAAGAGAGCCTCGCATGAAAGCTGAGGTTTCTATGAACGGTAGATTAGATGGCCCTTCACAACATTCTCAACCTCTCTCGTTTCGCCCCTTGTCGCCGAATTCCCCCGAGGACGATGAATATTCTGATGATCAGAATATGGAAACATTAGATCGGAGGTACTGCATTTGTCTCCCTTGGGGGCTTAGACAATTTGTTTTCACCTTTCAAGTGTGTGATAATTCCAAGCTAATCTAAAATATGATTACTGTGCCCCCGGCCATTTAATTTTCTTTTGGGTTTTTTCTCCTGCACTACCTTCTTTTTTCTTTTGTTTTTTTCTTCTCCCTCTGCCCCTTTAAAATAACTCAATTGTGTTTTCACTTGTAGCAATCGTCGAAGGCAGAGGCCTCAGCGGTACTCAGTGAAAGAGTATGTGGAAGCGATTTCAGAAAATGAGGCTGATTTCGACAGTGATGATGATATAGTTGGGGAAGTTGTCTATGACGATGAATATCTGAGGAATCGAAAAAGAAGAAAGATGTCAAGTAGCTCAGAAGGGGATGAAGAGTATCACTGGGATGAAGAAAATCATGAAGAGGAGGAAGAAGAAGAAGAAGACGATGATGATGTCTCGAGTATGAGTGAGGACAGTGACAAGCCGCGACGCAGGTTTAAACCGTTACGTGGCCGGACTAGGCGGGAAACAAAATTGAGGTCCGTTGGTGATCTCCAATCGGGCCCTCGGCGCAGTAAAAGGGCCACCAAAACCCGTATAAATTATAGGCAATACGAGTTTTCTGATTCCGACACTGAGTCAATGAAACCTGAGAAATCAAATGCATTAGACGATCATTCTTATTCAAGTGGTAATGCAGATTTCTCAGCGGGTAGTCAAGATTCTGATGAGAGGATCGAAAAGCGGGAGGATCAGCCTGATGAGAGGCAGCAGCGTGTGATGGGTAGTAGAAGGGCAACCAGAACTCGTATCAATTATAGGCAATATGAGATGACTGATTCTGAACCTGAGTCAATGAAACCCGAGAAGTCAAATGCATTAGATGAGCGCTCTTATTCAAGTGATAATGCAGATTTATCAAGAGACAGTCAAGATTATGATGAAAAAGTCCCTAAGCAAGAGGAGATCAACTCCGATCAGCCTATTGAGGAGCAGCATCCTGAGACAGAGGTGGTTGACGAAAAGCAAACAAGCCCACCACAAGAAAAGAAACCTGTTGAAAAAGAAGAAGTTGAAGGTGTAAAGAAACGACGTTTCCTTGATCTAAATGAGCTTGCTCCTGGTTCTGGGTTCGATGATGGTCTAAACTCAATGAGAGACGAAGACAGAGATGATATCTAATGTTCTCTTCCTCGCAAACTCAGCGGAAATCAATAAAATGGCTTTATCCTGGGGAATCTGAGATTGTTTGTCTGATGATTTCTATATTTGTGGCAAATCCACCCCCTAAAGGAAACTATTAGAGAGTTGTTCCCTGTTGAAAATTAAAGCACCTCCCTTTTGCAGTTTATTAATGTTTTCCTGCTGGGAGCAGCTTCATGCTGAGAAGATGCTGTATATCAAATCTTTTTTTACAGTATGTTTACATTTGGGGGGTGGGATGGGGGGTGCTGAAGCTAGGTATAGATTGGAAGTTTCTCTTTTGGAGTTCTACTCTTCTGATCTTGACATTGTACAATAACTTAACTAATATTTGTAACGAAAGAATTCGCTTTTATTTCACTGCATGGCCTTTCAAGAATTCCACCCTTTTTCATTTATTTTACATATTTTGAAACCTTCTCATGCTCTTCTTGTGGATCTGCTGCTCCGTTTTCAGTTTCGATCTCTTTAAACTCGCTGCATTTCATGATTTTTCTCTTCTTTGCTTCTTCAAGTGATCTTATCAGATTTAGAAGACATTGCTCTGAACCTTCTTTTGCAGATTTCGGCATGAGGTTTTCTGCCACATCAGCTGGTGTTATCTCGACCCCGTCAATCAACTCTTCCACCGTCCTGAACAGCGCATGCCCTTCGAGCTCCAGGTAATTCTTTGCAAGCACTTTAAATCCTTCATACGTGCAGTATGAAAGCTCTATATGTTTATCCATGCGGCCCCTTCTTGTAAGAGCTGGATCTAGTTTGTCTACATAGTTTGTAGTGAAGACAATCAGTCTCTCCCCTGCACATGCAGACCAAAGCCCATCTATGAAATTCAGCAGCCCTGAGAGAGTGACCCTGCTTTCTCTCTCTTCCTTCTCTTTACGCAGCGTCTTTCTGTCTCCTCGTTCAGTCTTTTCTTCAACAGGTTTCTCCTCTCTCTTCTTCCTTTGCCCTGTTAAATCAAGAGAGCAGTCTATATCCTCTATCACTATAATAGATTTAGTTGTTGTCTCTGTCAGAAGCTTTCTCAGTTCTGTGTTGTCCTTCACTGACGTAAGCTCAAGATCGTACACGTCATATTCCAGCAAATTTGCCATGGCAGCTATCATCGTTGATTTTCCTGTTCCTGGTGGGCCATACAGCAAATAACCCCGCTTCCATGCCTTCCCGATTCTTGCATAGTAATCCTTACTCTTCGTAAAAGTCAGTAAATCATCGATTATTTCCTGTTTCTTCTCCGGCTCCATTGCTAGTGTCTGAAAAGTTGCTGGATGCTCAAATACAATATGGCTCCAATGGGACTTACTGTGGCCATTTGTGTGTAGCTTTCTCGGCCTGTTTCTTGCCTGAATCTCTCTCCCTCTCTTGATTACGTGCTCTAGATACAGCTCGGTCACTGTCTCCTTGTATCGTCTATGAAACTTTAACTTATAGTAGCGTCTGTCCGGCTCTGGAAAGTACAATGACGCCTTTTGAGGCGATGAGATTTTACCAGAAACCCACTGCACCCGAATTCCGTTGAACTCATCTGTTGTTTTCTCATACTCATCCATACTCAACATCAGCTTGTTTTCGTTCTCCTTGGTCATCTCCGCCTTGAGGCGTTTGGCATCTTTGCACGAATTTGTGCTGAGATAGGCCTCAATGATGGCATAGGCTTCGTGTGGCTTTAGATGATTTCCTAGGTACTCATGGATGGAAATCTGGATGTAGGGATTGAGGAATCCGGAGAGTTTGAAGGTGCATTTTTCAAGGTATCGCCGGAGCTCCGGTGGGCAGTAGCGGCGGAACATGTCCCAGAAAAAGACGAAGGTGACGATGGTGGTGCCGACGGCACCCCACGTCTCCGGCATGGCTGTCACTGGAAACATCATCTTGTGTGTTTGTTATGGAGTGTTGTCAGTTTTCTAGTATGAGATGAAGGGTAGGCAGCAAGAAAAGCTGGTACTATGAGTCAGCACAGTAGTGGAAGTGTACGTGTTTTTTTTGTTTGATATAGCGGAAAGGTCGTCGAAATATGCTTTTGGGGGGAATGAATATTAAATATCTTCCTTCCGAAATGACCTAAAAATCCGAGGATGACTTTCCTCTACTTTTCTCTTTGCTTTTCTTTTGAGTATAATCCTGGTTGGATGTGGTCTGTGGGAAACGAATAGTGAATTGACCGGGTGATAAGATGCTCGACCAATTAAGTTACAATTAATTTTCTAGGATGACTTTCCACTAGTTGGTCTCAGTTCTTCGTCTCAAATATATTATCCCATATTATGAGGGCCCGTTTAAAGCCAATATAAGCTGTATCAACAAAGAAATGAAGTTGTCGAAGTAATAATTATAGTTTGTAAAATGTTGTATTTTCCGTTTAACTGAAAAACCAAATATCTTACTCTTGGGAAACAATTTTTTTTTTTTTCAGGAGAAGATAGGTATTGCATATTTCACCACTATATTAAATTTATGAGTCGGAAATTTTAAACTTACAATGGCCGAATAAGGGATTACTTATATAAAGTGATTATTCATTTAAAAAGATTAAGCAGAGAAAACAATCAAACATCATTCTAAAGTTGGTTTTCCCCCGCCAAATTCATGTCATCCGTCTTGCATCTATGTATATTTTTTCTTGATTCTGTATCTAGTAGAATGTGTATTTATTATTATTTTTGCTTACCAAATTGTATGAGTTTTATGTGATTATGTGTGGATAAAGAATAATTTAGCATCTTATAATGAAACAACAGAGAAGAAAGAAATTAATGAGGAGTTGGATGCATCATTTACATGGTTAAGTGTGTGTGTGTGATTATTTTGTATGCGCTCTTAAATATAACATGAACAAAACCAAAAATGGCAGTGCTTGTGGGGTAAGGAATGATTTGTATTGCATTATTTTACATGGATGGATGTGCCAATTTCGTCTCATAATGCACCTTTATATATTTTAATCACTTTGTGTTTGCGTAACATATCTTACGTCCTAATTGCTTGCGTAACCATTTATTTATTATTTTGCACAAGAAAATTATATTAAATCTCATGAGCGTCACATTGTATAACTAAGTTCGGAAACTACTGTATCATTATGAGACAGATGTCACGTATTTTGGGCCGATTATGCATTTTTCTCATAGACTTACATTTTTCTCTAGAGAGTAACTCCTAGCCTTTGAATTAAGTAGATCTACATCGTCATTAAAGAGGTGACTTTGTATAAATAGGGGTAAGGACCATACTTGTAAATGATCCAAGCATTTCGAGTTTAAGTGAATACAAAGCTTTCCCACAACCTTTCCAAGTTTTTAGTTGGCTTTTCACTTAGCACTCACAACACTTATCGGGAGCAAGACTGACTTAGTTACCGCGAGAAACGAAAATGAGCTAAGTGCCGCACGCAACCTAAGATTTAGTTACCGTGAGTGGCGAAAATGAGCTAAGTGTAGTTACCGCGAGGGGTAGAAATGAGCTAAGTGTCGTACGCGACGTGTTAAGGGAACAAGTCGGTGACACAAAGCTCTCTTCTTTTAGTTTTTCCGTAGTTTTGTATGTTTTTCATTTATTTGGTCTTTCATTTTTTTTTTCCAAATATCAAGTTATTATGGCTTTTTTTTTTTCATTTTTTTTTGCAAAATTACAATTAGATCCCATTTGGATGGAGGGATTTGATTTGTTAAGAAATTTAAAATGAATAAATTTCAAAATTCTTAGATTTTAAATCCATTGACTTGAAATCCCTTATTTGGATTTATAGTGGATTTGTGAAAGGATTTTTAAATCCAAAATTTTCAAATCCATTGTTTGGCTAAAAAATGATACAACATTTGTAAAATTTATTTAGTTTTCTTTAAAATTTAAACTCACAATTTTATATTTTTAATAAATATATAATATTTATCTACATCTAAATTATTGGAAGCATTTCATTGGAGATAAAAGAAAAAAGAATAAAAAGAATAAAAAATTACTGGGAGCAATTCATTGGAGAACGAGAGGGGGAGATAGCAATGGGTAGAAGAGAAGAAGAGAGAGAAAGAGTCGATGGAGAGAGAGAGAGAGAGAGAGAGAGAGAGAGAGAGAGAGAGAGCTAATCGATATTGTATATAAATGAAAAAGGATCAATTTACAAAGGATAAAACATGGAAAACCATGCAAATTCTGCTCCTACATAGCAGTAGCTAGCACTGATAAAGTTGTTAAAACCTTCGGCCGGCAAAACTCAGTGGGAAATCCCTGCGAAGGAGAAAGAGTACCAACCAAGAAAGTCAGGTCGTCTGGCGGATGTAGACCTCTGAGTAATCCTGCAGCACCTGCTGAATGATATACTCCGGAAGGTGATGGAACCAAACATACGGAACATGAAGTTTGGAAAGGGCGTCTGCTGCTTGGTTACCCTCTCAGTAGATATGTGAGACCACCAGATGATGCTGGTCATACCAACTACAATCTCTCGACCAGCGAGCTCGCAATCGCTAAGGGATCGAAGGGGAACGGTCTGCAAAGGAGACCACCGCTGCGGAGTCACTCTCGAGCCAAATGTACGCCCATCTATTGTCGTGAGCAACCTCTAAGGCCAGAATACAAGCTTCCAGATCTGCATCAAATGCACAACCGATCCCAAACTCGGCGGCCCACCCTCCTAGAATCAACCTACCCGAACCTCTTTAGATAGCCCCGCCAAAAATGTCCCCCCAGTGTGCCAGTAGAGCTGCCATCCGTGTTGATCTTCACCCATCCAATCCAAGAGGATACTAAGTCACTCGGCGTGAAGTGGGTGCGGGCTTCGGAATCGGTGTTATCTTCAGCCGACTAAAACATGCGAGCTCATCAACTGAACCAGATGTGTACCCTCTGCGAAAAGTGGACGCCTCGCGTAAGGCGGTCCAAATGAACATCACGATCTGTGTAGAGCTAATCCGTCGATCTTCATAAATGACTCCATTCCGAGCCGCCCAAATCGCCCAGACATAAGTCACAACCGCTACGCGCCAAAGACTTTGAAGCTAGGTGCCAAATGGTTCCTGCATCACCTGCAGCAGCAAATAGTGAAATCCGTTATCCAGCACAACACTGACTCCAAAGTCCAAGCATATATAATTTAAGACCGAAATTGAAAACGGACAAGAGGTAAGCAAATGATCCAGAGACTCCCCTTTCTTGCAATAAAATGGACATATAGACGGACCCTGAATATTCCGTGCCTGCAACACATTCCAAGTTGGGAGCCTGTTATAAATCGCTCTCCACATAAAGAAAGACCTGCAAGGAGGAATAAAAAGAGCCCATATCCAAGAGGCCCAGGAAGACATCGGGAATTTGGGCCGAAAATGCTGATAGGCCAAAGCTGATGACACCTCACCATCCTTAGAACCCATCCAAACGAAGGCATCCCTATCCGAGACGAGAGGGGTGTAGGAAGTGATATCTCGAACTACAGTCGGGTGAATAGTAACAAACATCTCCTCCAAATGCAACGTGCCCGAGTAATAGTAATAAAAAATCTTCTGCTTGAGCCAAGGCCGAACCTCCATAGGTATGTGTAACCGATCCGCAAGTGAGTATCCTAACCAATTATCGGTCCAAAACAGTCTAGAGGAAGAACAACAAACTAGTAGGCGAGACTCAAAGATAGCCTTGTGAAGAAACTTCCGAGAACCTGGAAAGATGGAGGAATGCACATAATGAGGTCTAACTCTGCCCTCTGGTGTAAACCATCTCTCACGAATAAATGACATCCCCGGAGTCTTCAAAGAGTAGACATCCCACGCAAACCGTAATAATAACCGAATCGAGCGAACCCCCAGACCCCTCCCAACTTCGGGGCGCAAACCTTCTTCCAAGTCACATTGAATATGCCCTTTTGCTCCAATTGCCCTGTCCATATAAAGTAGCATACCCGTCTCAAGTTCGTCGAGAAGAGAGGGGGGCCAGCGATAAACCATCATCAAATGAACAAACGAACTCACAATAACCGAATTCACGAGACACGTACGCCCTGCCATTAACAACGTCTATCCTTTCCATCTTGAAAAATTAGCTTTAATAGCCTGAGCTCAGGGCCGCAGAGCAGAAGCCTTAGGAGCCTCTCGAAATAAAGGGACATCTAAATATCTAGTAGGAAGTGTGCCAACAGACATCCGAGTCACCGCACTAACCGCTACCCGAAAAAACAAGATACCGTATTACTGAAAAAGACACTGGACTTGACCGGACTAACCACTTGGCCTATCACCCCGTACCTGTTGAGAATCCTAATAATCTCCCGGATACTATCTAACGTAGCTGCTGAAGTAATAAAGATATCATTGCATAAAAGAGGAACGGAGGACAACGGACCCCACGCTTAGCCAATGCTGACCTCACTCTACCAGAGGAGATTCTGTATGAGATCATCCTACCAAGAACCTCTTCCACCAAACAAAACAAAAGCGGTGAAAGTGAATCGCCCTGTCTAACCCCCCGAAAGCAGCTAGAGAGAGAGAAGGGGGTGGGTGGGTAGAGAGAGGGGTGAATGATTAAGGAATTGTAAATGACTACCTCTGTAGAAGGATTTGAAATCCACCAAAATATAGAGTAAAATGGTCAATGGTCAATCTCAAATTTTAAATTTCTAATTTGATTGATTTAAAAATCTGAATTTACAAATTCACTCATTTAGTATTTTATCCAAACATATGAAGTGAATTTGATAATGAATTTATAAATCCCTAGGACAAATCTCTCCATCCAAATGGGACCTTAATTTATTGTTCAGCGAATTTGGCCACGTAAAATATATTTACACGTGACATCTCTCCTTCCAAATGGAACCTTAATTTATTGTTCAACGAATTTGGCCTAACGTGAAATATATTCACAAGTGACATCCCTACCCAAATGGGACCTTAATTTATTGTTCAACGAAGTTAGCCTAACGTGAAATCTATTCACAAATGACATGGAGAACATAGTTTAATCCATCAAAGATAACTTTTTATCTTTCCCGGATATCCGATTAATTAGAAATAGCAGCAACCACTTAAAAAATCATTGAGTTTATTTATTAATCTTTTTTCTTTTAAAGTTTTCTTTCTGAATTTATTTTTTATTTATGTCTTTCTTTGATCTTTCATCAATTTGGGTATTCTCCCTTTCTTCTTTTCAAATGTTTGGATATTATATTGTTTGATCACTGTTTCTCATAATTGAAGTCTACTTAAGAAACAAATTCTTTAGAACATAATTCTCAATAATCTAACTATCCTTTTTTTTCCTCAAAGATAACAATTTTATTATTTAAACAATATTTACAAGTACAAGATTCTCGATTTAATCACTAAAACCATGCCCCATCCAAATAGACGGATAGACAAATGAAAAAGAAAAAACTAAAATCATACCTCATCCAAATAGGAGGATAGGAAAATGAAAAAGGAAAAGACGAACTAAGTAATATGCAACCGAAGAATGTCCTGCTCTGTGACTGCATGCACAACAACAAGGAATCGGAAAACTATCACTAAGATACCGAACAATCAAACAATCGACGTCATCACAAAGACACTAACCACAAGGACACGCTAGGCCTGTACCAAAGGACACGGAAGGCCGGCGAAAGACCAGAAGGATTGGCAAAAGTCGCATGTTGGCAGAAAAAGTATCACGCAAAGAAAAATTCCTAGCGAGAGGAGAAAAGTAATTATGGTGATTTTGAGTTACCGCGATAATAGGCACGACGATCCTGGCGAAATCAACGAAACACCCTCAACCAAGAGCTTGACGAGAAACTATTGTTTCGGTGAATCTGAACCTGCACACCCAATGAATCACGAGGTAGGCAAGAAAATGTGTATTTTCCTCCTGGGTAGTTGAAAAATTCAATGGATTCGCAGGTATTAATTATTGCAATGAAAACATAAAAACTAACGAAATAAAACGAAGGACGAATTAAATAAACAACAATTGAGTATAATTGTCGAATTGTCGTGTTAAAAAATTAGAGAATGACAGAGTATATATGGCCGGTGACAAAGAGCAGCCCACCATTAAAAGTGCGCAACAATCATCATTCGAGAGAGCGATTTATTTTGATTATCTTCCTACTCTGGTATTTATAATTAGTGAAGGATTTTTTTTTTTAAACCCAATTAACCATATTTAAAAACATAAAAGCATTTTCTATATGACATACTTGTACTTATATTTGACATCTGAAATCAAAGTTTCTTTACGGGATCTTCATGAATCTATTAATTGTCGATAACTAATTTATTATAATGAACGATCAATTTTTTGTAACTCAGTTGATAATATAATTTGTACTAAAAGATTATTAACGATAGCAATGAGAGCTGAAATTTCCCCATAACTTAAAAGTTGATTTAATGAACTCAACTCATGACGGTAAACACAAAACTTTCGGCGCTCTTAAAGATTAATTAATTGTAAGGTTGTCTTTTTGTGAAATATGCATGAATCATCGTGTTTTTTTTTTTTTTTGGATATTTATTGGAAGCCAGTTTTAAATATAATAAAATGCTCTCTCCTATACTATGTGTGGTTTAACTAGTAAGAGGCAAGAATGCACACTAGCTAACTAATAGTTCTCGATTTAAGTTATCTTAAAACAAGGGACAAAATTGTCTTTCTTCTTAGATTATGATTCATATAAATAAAACAAACACAAAACTCCCTCTCTACCAAATGATATCCTTTTGTTCTTTTTTCCTGGATATTCTAGTCATTTTTCTTTATAAGTGTGTATTAAAATGTTTGAGTGTATAATAGGTATTTTCAAGTCTAATCAATAGATTTCTCTGAAATTACTATCTTGTAAGAACTTGAACAAGTTCTATCATATATGTACTCTCTTGTCAAGTACTACCTCCGTCCCAGCTATTCTTGCACTGGGAGAATCGGCACAAGTATTAAGAAAAGTTGCTTTTTGGGATTTTGTTGACTTTTCAAAGTTAAATTAAGAGTGGAGATTGAGGATGGAGATTTTGAGGGTGTAGATTATATTATAACTTTCCTTTTTAAGGGTGTGCAAGTTTAGTTGGGACGGACGAAAATGAAAAGCGTGCAAGTTTAGCTGGGACGGAGGGAGAAATATATACATACAGTAAACCTCTCTAAATTAATATTGCGGGTCCGTAAACTTTTATTAATTTATCGAGTATTAATTAATGTTTTAGGGTAGAAGTCAAAGTTAAGTTAGTTAATAGTGAATAATAAGAAAATTCAGTTATAGAAGGAAAAAGATGTTTTAAATGAAGAGAATGTCACGGGACGACTCATCAACTACTCCACAACGCCATACACGCTCAGCTCCCCATAAAATTAACTACCACAACTTATCCTATATGGAGACAGGAGACCTCATCTCTTTGCCCTGTTCAACAGACATAATCTCACCCGCAACAAATCCATCAAACTCGACCCGTTAGCCAAGCTCTCTCATGTTCCCCACATCAGTGTAGGGTGGCTCCAAGCGTTCTTCATTAAAAACAGATCTGGCGCGTGCCTCCATCCCAGTCAATTATGGAGTATGTTAATTACATCAAGACTAAGACGGATGAGCTTTCACTGATTGACGAACCCATCAAGCCAGATCAGATCAACTTTCTGTCTCCTTTGTCTTGAAGTTGTTACAACCTGGTTACGCTTGAAAAGGGGCTTAGCGTATAAGACGTTAGTTAGTATTGGTTAGCTCTCATTAATTGTATACTGCTTAGTTTAAGCAGTTAATTAGTTAAGTGAGCGGCAGCAAACTTGCATAAATATCATTCAATCAATAGAAGAATAAGCGACGTTAGCTACTACGCCCCTCTTGTAAATTATCAATGTCAAACATCTCATGTGCAAGCTTTTCAATTAATATATGAACAAGTACAGCAAATTTCTGTGATCAAATATAGAAGAAGAATATACAAGAAGATACATGCTAACAAACTACTAAGATACCTCTCCCGCTCCTCCATATTCGCAACTTCACCAAAAATCTCGGCAAGAGTAAACTGAACTTTTAAACACGCCCTTACCACTTCCAGCGTGAATTTGTAGAAGAACATCTGTGCACTTGCACCGGGTACATGCTGCATGCTACTCATCGAAATCAATACGCTTGCTCTCTCTCAGCGATCGCCATAGCCTTCGGAGTACAATGTGCTTGTAGAAGCTTCTCGTCCGGAAAAACAACCCTAAGGCAACAAGGAAACCAAAGAAAGTAACAGCAGCCATAATAAGAAACGCTAGCATGAAACACCGGGTCCCAATGCACGTCTCTCCATTGCCAGACGCTTCCTGGTCGTAGATGAATCCAACCACCCTCACAGAGAGGACATACGATCCAATTGGGCCGGCAATCGTGATGGTGTTGAATATCGTCCCCAGATGCGCTTTCCCGAATATATCAGAAACAATAGTCGGCATCAATGACCACTGTGCCCCGTAACAAACACCCACCAAAACTGAACCAGCATACAGCGCACCAGGAAAACCGAGAGCAATCATAACATGGCCAATGGTCATGGCTGCTAGAGTGAACACGATGAACAATGGCCTTGGACAATGTTTGACGTGCAAGAAATAGTCAGAAACATAACCGGCTCCAAAACGGCCAAAGAAATTCCAAATGCTCCAAAGAGAAACTAAAGTGTTAATCTCCAAGCTTGTGTAGCCAAGTGATTCCCCTATTTGACTTATATTATTGACCGTGGCAAGTCCCGATCCCATCGCGCATGCAGTTGTGACGAACAAGAACCAAAAACTAATGGTTCCCATTGCTTCTAGAAGATTCAGATCGTCTCTCCACTGTAGAATGTTGTTGCTCGTCCCACTAACTTGTTCTGCACCATTTGAGACCTCATGATATTCAACATCTTGTCTGAAATTCAGATCATCATTTTCCATCGGGTCCGTCTCATCTGGCATTCGGTTGTGCTCAAGGAGAGACTTTACCAGCATATACGACTTATCCCTCTGCGCTTTAATCGCTATGAAAAGAGGAGAAACGAGCAACATGACAAGTAGAACGAACGTAAGGACACGAATGGACAAAGTTAACTTGAAAATGTTCTGGATGATTATGACAGCTGTAAGATAGGCAGCTAGTATAACAGCAAAAAATGAGAAACTGTTCAAGTGCTTTTTTTCATCTTCTTCACTTGTTTTAAGGATTCGTACGAAGCCCATGAGCAGAATCGTATTGATTGTCGGCAGCAATGCCAAAAGAAACAGATACGAACTAGGCTTGTTCTTGAATATTGTCTGGTACACTTGAATTAATATGGCTCCACTCAGACCAAGAAATCCCTGTCAATGTTCAATCATGAAAGAAGAGAGAAAATCAACAATAAAAAGAAATTCATTCTTCATCCATATACTACGATTCTAATAAAATATCATCACTAAACTATAATATTTAATAAGTGGGTCCCATCTTAATAATAATCACATTCATCTAATCATATCAACTTAAATCACGTACATGAAGCTGGAAATACTAAAAGTTGAAAATTGGAACTGAAACAACAATGCAAAATCAGAGTTTCATACTTATGAGATGAGTTCAACAACATGAGGTTGAGTTATCATCGTTGTTATTCTATCCATCTACCACTGTATCCCCATTTCGAGTTTTCTTGTTCATTATACTTCTAAAGGAATGTAGTCACACACAGAACACTTATGATGTCAAATAACCTACTGGGTCTATACTTATAATACACTGCAATGGCGACTTATTTCAAAAAATACAAAGTTCAGCATAAGAAAAATTAACCCTCAAAATCAAGTATGGTGAGCCACTGCAATCTTAAAATTTTTATATCTCAATTTGAATGCAATTCCGTTACCAGGACTTCAATTCCTCAATGCCGAACACCAACATAAAAGATATACAATAAAGAATTATTTCACGAAAAAGATAGTATACCCATCAGAGAACAACAACAAACTAAGCCTTTATCCAATTATGTGGGCGGCTATATGGATCATATCTTTCATGGTGCTCGATCAAGAGACATTCTCATTATAATATCTTTCAATTTGAGTTGATAATTCTCTATCTCTAACTAGCTGAACCAGAGCATCCTAAGGTCTACTATGCACGTGACCAAACCATCTTAATCGATTCTTCTAATTTTGTCGAGCTTGCCACCATAATCTTGAAAAACTCAAAGTAACAACGTTATCAAAGAAAGCAATTGCCTAGTTACCTTTATAAGCAAAAAACTTCTAGAGAAAAGTCTCACAGTAACTTAGTTAAGTACCCGTCTTACAGTCGGACAGTCTTACATAAGATCATCTCACCTTCCTACAGTCTACAACTGTTATCCCTCTAAGTATTCAACTTGTAACTGAAACGCTCTGATTTAAGCATCTACTGACGTCTTGCATCAAAGCATAGTTATAGAAAGGACTTAATTTGCAAAACACAAACTTCATAATATCTAATCAAGAAAAATTGAAATCTGACCAAATCAATCATAGTATGCCACTATAAACTTGAAAAACTAATCCCATTTTTTGATAGGAACCACATTGAACACCAAACACTATATCAATCTATTTAACAAACAATCAAAGTAACCATTTAGTGCATTTACCTTCATAATCCCAACAATGGTGCCACTGTAACTGGGAAAATTGTGGACCCCGGTCACCACATTAGCCGTATTAAAGAAAGTCATGGCATGTGCTGCCACCAACATGTACAAACACATCACGACCGCGGGCGGCCGCGGAAGCGCCCCCGTAACAGTAAGCCACATCATAAAGTAACCGGCGACGCACTGAACCGCCCCGGCAAGGAGCACGATCCACGGTCCAGCGCGGTGGGCGACGGCGGAGTAGAGGATGCCGGAGAGGATTCCGACGTTGGCACCGAGGTCTTTGAAGACGGAAATGGTGTCGAGCGTTGACTGGTTGTAACCCTGGGTGGATTTCAAGGTTTGGGAGTAGATGCTGAAGGTGTAGAGAGAGCCAGCGGTGCATTGGAGCCATATGCTGGCGGCGGTGGCGACCCATTTGTTGTTGATCAGGGATTTTCTGCTGGGGTTGTAATCTAAGTCCATGGTTTCTTTCACTAAGGAAATGCTTTTGGAAAAAATTTGGGCAACTTTCTGGACATGTGCTGATCATGTGTTCTTCAAAGGCCACGTGGAACTTTTGGGTAATGAACAGCACAACGTTTTGTGCTTAAAACGCAAGGTAGGCTGTGTAAAACGGCGCCGCGTTGTTTTTCATTTTTTTGCTAGTTTCGCTTTTACATTTTCATTATTTTCTGTTTAAAAATATTAAAAATCACAAATTTATTTAAGAAATATGAAAATTATGTAAAAATATTTCTAAATTCTAAAATTCATTTAAAATATAAAAAAAAAAATTAAACAAAAAATGTTAGATTTGAAATAACAAGTACTCTCTCCGTTCCAATTAACTTGTCCTACTTTCTATTTCAGTCCGTCCCACTTAACTTGTCACATCCATAAATGACAATTAAAGACAACAATCATCACCCTCAAAATATCCACATTCAATCTCCACCTTTATAAAAGTCAAAGATTCCACAAAATTTGTTTTTTCTTAACATCCGTGTCCGATCAACTGTGACAAGTTAACCGGGATGGAGGGAGTATTTTGTATAAATATTGGAATCATTTTTTTAAAAGTAAGTTTTAAAGAAATTTAAAATCGTTTTAAAACATATAAAAATAAAAATTAGAAAATATTTTTTTTATAATTTAATTTTATAAAATAATCAAAACTTATTTTTAATTAAAATAATTATATCAGTGAAAATAATAATTCTGAAAAATTCTCAACTTATTGAAAAAGTAAAGTAGAAAAATATATAAATTATTTAGATAAAAAAATTCAAATTATTTAAGAATTTTCATAATGGTATATACTACAAATTATTTTCTAGCTCCCAAATTATTTAAACATTTTTTGGAAAAAATTTAAGTTATTTGGGTTGTCGTATAATTATTTACGTATTCTGAAATGAAACTATTTAATTATTTTATATAATTTGAAAATTATTTAAAATCAAAACTATTCAGTTAAGATATAATAAAGTATCTATGAAATGTTGGAAGTATTTTTTTTTAAAAAAAAAAAATCATTTTTCTTAAAAGAGTTTAAAGTAATTTATGAAACTCGTACATATACCTGCATTTTCCTTCCTTTATCGTGACAATTTGTCACGCCAATTTGGTAAGGACAAACTATCAACCCCTTTTTCATCACTTTTTGCTACAGTGAATAAGTTTTGAAAGGACACATTTACCCCTCAACCTCCATTAATTTACACTTATGTCTGGTATACAAACATAAAAAATCCTAGTTTCCATTGAAATTCATTTAATTCAACAGAGTCTAGAGAGCAGCGAGCAGGCAATTGCGCAATACTTTTCTGTTCTTCTTCAACGTTTAATTAAGATCTTCTCTTTAATTTTCGAAGCTACTTCACCTAAATCTGATTGCATTCTATTTCTTCATGTTTTCGTTAATCCGTTGAACAAAATCATTAAACAAAAATAATTTATTAATTTTTTATCTGTGAGGATCGAAGTTGGTTTATGGATTGGTACTCGCTTGGTGAACGAAATCTTCACCCAAAGCTCACTTT
The DNA here is from genome assembly GCA_958295605.1 of Ajuga chamaepitys. Lineage (NCBI taxonomy): Eukaryota > Viridiplantae > Streptophyta > Magnoliopsida > Lamiales > Lamiaceae > Ajuga > Ajuga chamaepitys. The sequence continues at coordinate 54,264,277 of OY282502.1, read as the reverse complement.
TGCCCAATACAGGATATATATAAATTAAAATGCTCACTTTTTATAGTATGTCACGTGGGTTCTATATTTATTGTAAATGAACATAAACTGGTGGAATATTATATGTACTAGAAAATGACCCATCAGATAGGACGAATTTAATCACTCTTGACAAGTTTATTGTGTTCCGATTTGATTAAAATTGTATTTATGTTGACTTGGATTACTTCATTTGCTCCGCGCCATACCTAAATTTAGTCATCTTTCCAAGTCTTTTACTGTGATTTTCTGGTCCATTTTTTGCCCAGGATGTTCTTTGATTATAAATGAAAAATTGGGAATTATTGTTATTTTATTTATGAAGTTCCTTGGTTGTTATTGGGTGCTCAATTATGCTAGTTGGAGGTTGCTTCTTTTCTTAAAAGCACCATGGATGTGTACGTGTATGTGTATTGGTTATTTGTTTAGATATAATATGTGGTAATATTGTGTTATTAGGGATCTGGGAGAAATAAATTTGGGTATTAATGTATGAGGAATGCTTTTTAAATTCAGTTTCATTACTTAATTATTTGAGGCCACATTTTTTGTGCTAACGGAAATTTTTGTTTAATGGATGCCTTTTGTTTGATATCTTGTTGTCTTGCCCTGTTGATTTATTTCTTCAAATGGGTTAACTAGAGCACTTTAATAATTTGTAAATCACCTTTACCGTTTTATTTATAGGTAGGTTAGTAGTTTCGGAAATCAACTTTATCACATTAAGTTTATTTCCCCTTTCTACAGTATTATCGGATTAAAATGAATGCTGGTAGTGTTGTTAAGGAAACTTGTCTCATTGTTGAACAAGTACTAACAGAGGTCAAGTTATTTGTTATATTTATGGCATTTCTATTCGTTAAACTCCGTCGTCGTAGGATGAGGCAGAGTAATAGTGGAACTCACTATAACTTTAGACATAGGGTCACACGTCAGTTAGAGCACATGCACTTTATAACCTCCTTCATCGATGAGACTTGTATGTTCTATCTTCACATGAGTATGATTTTTTTCAACGACTTTGTAATCTCCTAGAGAACATAGGAGGTCTTCTTCCGATACAAAATTTTCTAGTAGTAGAGCAAGTAGCTATATTTTTCTTACTATTATCTCAGACCATACAATAAATTGTATTGCAAAAGGGTGTTTCAAGAGGTCGAGTTACACAATTAGTAAGCATTCAATAGGGTACTTAAGACATTGGTGAAGCTACACACACTTGTACTAGTGAATCCTAAACCTGTATCCGATGATTGCATGAATGAGCGTTGGAAATTGTTCAAGGTACCATTACTATATATCAAATCTTCATACCGAATCTTTAGGAATTAAATAATTTATAAATAACCTTGCATGTATGTAAGGATGTCTTGATGCATTAGATGGAACATATATCCTAAATAAGGCCAGCACTACAGATATTCCACATTATAGGAATCGTAAAAGAAACCTATCGGTCAACGTGTTGGCTATCTGTGATCGAAATATGAACTACATATATGTGCTGACCGGTTGGGATGGGTCTTCTACTGATAGCAGGGTATTGTGAAATTTTATCTCAAGACCCAATGGCTTACAAGTCTATAACGGTACTAAAGCTACATTCTTTATAATTGGATGCATTTTTTAATATGGCTTATAAGCGAGCCTTAGTCATTAAATTACTTGTGACAAGTAGTTTTTACCTTGTAGATGGTGGCTACACCAACGGACCTTGTTTTTTGGCACCTTATCGTGGGTTTAGTTATCATATCAAAGAGCGGGAAGCTGCACCACACCGACCAACAAATACTCGGGAACTTTTCAACACTAAACATTCAAAAGCAAGGAACGTAATTCAGCGATCCTTTGGGATTCTTAAAGTTTGGCGGGGTATCCTTAGGAGCAATTCGTTCTATTGTATCAAGCCACATAATAGGATTATACTATCTTGTTGTCTTCTTTATAAATTTATACCAGCCAATATGGAAGTTGATCTTATGGAGGCTGAAGTACCCGAGGAACAGACTGACAGTTACAAAGATGCAGATGAATTCATTGATCATGTAGAGGCGAATCCGGAGTGGACAGACTAGATGGACCATTTAGTATTAGCGATGTGGGGGGATAGATGAATTTAATGTGTAGTATGTTAAGTATTAAAGTTCTATTTTGCAATTGATTTATTTTGATATTTTATGTGGATGGAACCTGATTTGTAATTATTTTTTCGGCTATGTAATGGATTCTTGGTGTGTATTGTTATTTTGGGCATTATCAGGTTATGTGTGCTCTGTATATTTCTATACCTTTAGCATTTATTTAATTGAAATTGGGTTATGCAATGATATGTGGTTTAATGGTTGCCTAGTTCAGCTAACTTGTTAGACTAGATTATATTAATATTTTCTTTGATGTATCGGTTTTGGGAATAAATGGCTTCACTAAAATTGGAAATGACCCACATGAAGCTATTACAAAATGTATATGGTGAATTAATAAAAAAATGCTTACAGTTACACTTCTCAATATTTTGTATGCCACTTCATAGGTTATGGAGTCATCTTCTTGTTTCAAAGCACCTTGAGCTACAAAGAAGAAACCAGACAAGTCCCGAAAGATGTAGCATAGAGTTGAGAAAACACCGCTAGTGTTTGCTCTCAAAGATCTCATGGCCAAGGGTTTCAAGTGTGATAATGGCTTCAACATTTGGTACTTAGGGCTTTGCGAGAAATGGTTGTGGGGAGCTTTTCCCGTAAATATTTGAAAGCTAATCCTCATATAAACTCCAAGGTGTACGTGTGGAAGAAGCACTACATCATTCTCCATTCGATCCTAAGTCAAAGTGGAGCAATCTTGCATCCGGAGACTCATAAATTGGACTGTAACGATGAGAATTGGGAACAAGCTGTTATGGTACAAGCATATTCGGGAATCTTTTCATTAGTTATTTTATCTTTTTGTTGTATTTATATGTCTTGTTTCGGGTTTCGGCTATTTTATGAAGGTAGCTTCTTTACATCTATCTATCGAGCATTAAGTTGGTAAATGGTATGGCAGTGTATTGCTTCTCATACTTGATGTAAATGGAACAAAAGAAAGGCAATATATTTTCATTCTACTGGTTGGGTATGGAATTGTGTTTGCTTCTACTGTTTGTCAATAGGATATCATTATGGAAGTGTGCTTCCATTTCAGATAGTATTTATATGGTAGTGTGTTTCCTACTGGTGGTGGCCAATAGAACTATGTATAACTTTTTTTTTCTGTGCATTTAAAGTTGAGTGGCTGATTAATTGAAATGGATGTAAGTGGCTATGAATGTAGTTTCATTTCTCTTTATTTTTTGTTTGTGCATTTAGGCATAGGTGGAATACCTGCATATTCAGTGTATATTCCTTACTTTAAATTCAAGGCTATAATTCGTGATGTCTCTCTAAAATGATTTCTTATTGTGGTAATAAAAGGATAATATTGTACACGGCATGAAGAGCAAGAGCTTCCCATTCTACAATGACATGTGTGAGATTTAGACAAAGATCGAGCCACTAGTGAGTCAGCCGAAGCTTTTGCAGACATTGTCCATGACCTACTAAAACAATGGCAAACAACCTTCAATTATCGGAACAAGTGACCCATTTGTTGAATCACAAAACGAGTATGTGCCTACCAACGTGAAGTATGTGAGTTACACTACAAGGAGCAGTGGCAAAAGAAAGAAAAAGAAGATGGATGATGACCTTGACGAATTATTTATCAGTGTGATTGAAATCCTTTTATGAGAAGGCCGACTCATGAATGGGCGAGATAGCCTATCGAATGGGTAATTTAGCACACTAGATCGAGAAGAAGTACGATGCAGAAAGAAGCGCGAGTCAGTATTTGACGCTGAGACCGTGGCACCTGCTGAGACTATTGGAATAGAGGATGATACGCTAGTAAATCCAATAATAAATCTCCAAGCATTGGGGGCTAACTGAGTTCAGCAAGTTTGAAAAAGTCAAGAATCTTAACAATAATGGGGTGCAACAGAAACCTTAGTCCTGTGTCAACCATGTCTTCATACAAGCAAAGCCACCACAGTGGCAAATCATTTAAACCCCCGCTCCCAGAGTCGGGAATAATATAATCCCAATGTCTAGGAAAATACAATATTTGAATCTTAAGATGTCAACCTCCATAAGATTGGAAATCACATCGGGCCTAAGATCTTTACCTCTACGACTACAAGTCATGCTTTGGGAAGGATAGAGCTCGGCTTAGGGGATATCATCAATTTACTCATCCGACATTGCAACAAAATGGATGAGAAGAGGTAGAATTCTTACTCAAATACCCTTGGAAGATATAGCTCAAAGGAATCCTTTTCTCGAGATGTTCTAACCTCTCAATCAGTAGAAGAAGGTGCTGGAATGGCGTGGTGCAATGTGTCTCAACACAATGCTTAAGCACTTTTCCAATCTCATTCTTTTGTAAATATGTTTTTGCCTGACTAGACCTTCATGTTTGACTAATCTTTCTCTTTTGGTAGATGTTTGCTGGTTGTTATTAGTAAGACAAAGAGGGGGAGATTGTTGAACAAATAAGGTGTTACAGAAAGTGTTTTAACACCATCTGCAACACATTATTTTTGTATTTTGTTTTACTGATCCATTTCGTATTTTATTATTTTACTTTCATATTTTTATAGTTATATATATTGTCAATTTTTATTATCTAGAATCATGTGAAAGTTATTTTTCTTAAGTAACTTCCAAGGGAAGTTTCTATTGAAAAGATAACTTCCAAGGGAAGTTATTATCCTAAAGTAACTTCCTATCCATGATCCTACAACTACAAATTCGTACATTCCCTCTCCACGGATCTGTCTCTCTCCTTAGGGGAAAAGATCATGGGGAAGTTATATTTGAAATATAACTTTTATCTATTGATTCTTTTCCCTCCATTTCTCTTTATCTCTCTCTCCCACATTTTTCTCATTTATTGTAACCGTTCTGCAGGTGTGGACCTTTATAAATACAAGTTCCCACGAAGATTGAAGTTGAACCCTTTTGGCAAGGTTCCTGCGCCCTATAGAGTGTCTTCAACACCTGCAGCAACACCTCAAGCTGCACACACACATTCCCACTTTTTCTTTGTGGGTTGTGTGATCCTTGTGTCGAGATCTTTTGTGTGTGTGTGAAAATTAGTCTTAGAAAATAGATTAGTGGTGATGTTTCTTTTCATCTTGGTCTATGTAGTTTTGGGATGAATCAACAATGTACTCTTTTGGTTGAGTAATAAAGTTTGACTCAAGATTTTGAATTGCTTAAGATTAAACTTATTTCGTTTGATCTTTGTTAGTCTTTTGTTGTGTTTGTTTAGTTCTACTGTTGTTCGTTTTACTCTTTTCTTTCTGCCCACACGAACCCAAAGGTGTTGCAGTACTTGCTGCAACACCCTGCACAACACATCGTGTTCTGCCCGGATTAGATTCTGACAAGCGGTATCAGAGTCCACACTTGACGACATTAAGTGGGATCCTGCGAGAATCATGGAAATTTCGGGTATTGCAGTTTTGAGAAGTCCAAATTTTGGATGGTTCTAAGTATTGTATGTGAAAGGTTAAAATGCATGCTTATATCAAATTACTTGATGAGTGTGCGTGGAGACCCATTGTTGCTGGTTGGACCCCTCCAAAGTTTATATAATTAAATGGTGACTACTTGATAAAAACAACTTTGGTGAACGATGATGATTCAATCTCCTAGGTCACGAAGGAAAAGTTTTGTCCATTGAACTCCAAAGAGGAAATCTTATCAAAGGAGTATACAATCCTTTGTTTAGGACATTTGAAGGTCAAGGTTGTGGCCGAAATCAGAAAGGGAAGCATTTTGTTCGTTGAAATCAGCCTGGAAAAGATAGAAATCATGAACAACAAGGTCCAAGAGGTTGAGTTTCATACAACATGGAGAAAATATGTTCTTGATAGGATTTGTGAAAATCTTATTTTGTAATAAAAGCGGTATTTTTCAAAATTTTCAATGCCTAAAACCTCATAATAAATTGGGATTGTTAAATGGAAAAACTAGATTTTATTTTGATATTGACTCATGTTGCATTATGTACATAAGATCTTTCTAAAAGACTTTGGACTAACGCCCTCTATATAGTATATCACTTTATGAGTAGAGTCTATTTGAGATTATGGTGCACAATGACTCCCTATGAAACTCTCAAAGGGAAGAGACCAAATCTTGAATAGTTCTATTTATTATGTTGTTGTTATATTTTGAATGGTGAAAATATGGGCAAATTTGATGTAAAATGTGACTAAGAACTTTCTCTTGGATATCCTATAAATAGTTGTATTTATAGGGTGTTTAATGTTAAACTTGATATATCCAAGAAATTGTTAATGTTGTTTCTGATGATCTTTCTGATCTTACGAGGTAAAAGAGGATGACAACATTCTAAACCTGTTGGATGTATAAAAATCCTTAAATCAGTCTAATGAAACTATTGTTGAGCCTAAGGTGTTGCATCACCTGTTGCAACACCTAGTGCAACACCAAACCAGAATGCAGCAGCAGATTCAAAAACTGATGTAGAACAAAGCTCAGAAGATCACTCTACCAGGAACAACATATTTACCATTGTCCCCTCCTAATAGAATACAAAGGGATCACCCTCTAACTCAGGTTTTTGGTGATGATGAAGTAAGAACTAGGATGAAAAGAAAAAGTACACTGCTCTAACACGGTAAGACTTTTTATGGCTCACATTTGCATTCACTAAGGTAAGTTCTTGTTGTTTCTTGTCTAACATTGAACTAAAGAATGTGATTGATGCTTTAAATGATATTTGGATCAATGTTTTTCATGATGTGCTAAATTTGTTTGAGAAGTGATGTGTGGGATCTTGTTCCAAGTTTTGAGAAGGTCTTTGTAATGGGAACAAAATGGATGAGTTTTGTAATATAACCTGCAATAAATTCAGATCTGTTGCTTTAGGGTATGCAAATGTGGATGAAGTGGACTTTGATGAAACATTTGCCAACCTAACTTGAATCTATTTGGTTCCTACTTTTTGTGTCTTATTTTCTCTATATCATTTTTTACTAAATGGTTGTTGAAAAGAGTCTTTTTAAATTACTATTGTGTTGATGATAGTTTTATTGTGCAACTAATTATGTTCAAAAGCTTAAGAAGGCCATATATGGATTATAACAAACTCCAAAGGCTTGGTATGATAGATTGATTTATTCTTTGCTTCAACTTGGTTTCATAAAAATGTGAAATTGATTAAACTTTTTTCATAGAAAATGATACTGAAATTATTGTTGCTCATTTCTTTACAGTTGATATAATTTCAGGTTCATCATGTAAAATATCTTGAATGACTATGTGCAGTCTATGTCCTGTATATTTGAAATGATCTTAATTGGTGACTTAAACTTCTTTCTTGGTCTTCATATTTAAAATTGCATGAAGAGATTGTTAGGTCAGAGTCTAAATATGTCATATTTCTTGTGAAAAGGTTTAATATTGAGAATTCGATGCACATGAAAACTCTTCTAGGATCCTGTTAGAAGGTGTGCCAGACAGTGTTGTAGAAAGTGTTCATGACTGATAGAGGTTTTTCTAACCCTAGTATTCCGCAAGTATACGGTGTAGGTGTAGGTAGCGGTAGTCAAGGCTGATCCTCAGAGACTGACTCTAAGCGTAGTTCGATACTATAAATAGTCTGAGACTCTCCTAACTAGACATTGAAGGTTGTTTGTAACTTAATACTTATTTATCTAAAATTACTAAATAAATCACGAATAACTGGGAAAACAAAGAATTAATGATTAAGGAAGATTTAGATGGATTAAAGCGTATCCTAGGGTATAGATTTTAGTTACATCTTAATGTATAATTTAACCTAGTCTAGACTTTTAAATCAATTTTAGTATTTATTAGATGGCACCAAAGTGAACCTAACCCTCCTTTTGAAGCGATTAGATTATTGATCTATTAGACTTAGTCACCCTCCCGGGTCGACTAAACCTAAGGACTCCTAAACCCTTAACCAAAGCATACACAATCATAGACAATCGCGCTATGTGTTGTACGTCTATTAACAATTTCCTCCTTCTGGAGCGAAACTGTTAAACTTGTAGATTTAACTTAAGTGATCAATTTAAACTAAATCATAAGAATAAAACAAACACATAGATAAACACGATGAATTGTAGTTTAGAATCAAATGGTAAATGTTAATATATCATTCAACGTAACCTACTTTCTACCCCTAGAACACAAACATGTTTAGTTACTCATAATTGTATTTAACTCAAAGAAACATTCATAGACAAAAGTCATAGAAAATTAAAGGGATAATTACAAAATGACCGCCGAACTATTAGCACTTTTTCACTTCGGCATATAAACTATTAACAGTGACTAAACCGCCGCCAACCTATTTGAATATTACTACTCGAAAGCTGCCGGCCAGAATACCGCCCAAATTCATTGCACACCCGGTTTCGGAAAACCACCTTTTGGGACAAAATTTGGGCGGTATTCTGGCCGGCAGCTTTCGAGTAGTAATATTCAAATAGGTTGGCGGCGGTTTAGTCACTGTTAATAGTTTATATGCCGAAGTGAAAAAGTGCTAATAATTCGGCGGCCATTTTGTAATTATCCCAAAATTAAATACAAAAGTAAGAACAAACTAAACCTGGATCTTCAATCGTCGATCTTCGTCGTGTTACTCCTTGATCTTCAATTCTTGTTTCCAAAATTTCCGAGTATGTAAGTATATGAGATTGACTGTTCTTTTCTAACAAAACTCGAGCTTGAAGGTCTTTTTATAGAATTGGGGATGAATCCTGATGAGATAGGATCAAAATCCTACTTGAACTAGAAATCTTCTTCAAAAACGTGTTTCTGTTGTGGCCGCGTGCAATAACTCTCGCGGTTGTGATATGCTTCTCAAACTGGCTCAAAACAAACGCTTTTGTTGCGGCCGCGATCAAGCTTTGTCGTGGTCACGATACATGGCCAATGCTACTTTCACTAGAGACATCTTTCGTCCCGGCCACTACCAATAGTGGCGCGGTTGCGATGGTTCATTCCGGTACAACCTCGTCTTAGACCGGTTCAAACTGGTATTTTCCCCTTCTTGACTTGTTCCTTCGTCCAATAGTCATAAAACACGAATTTTCAACCTAAAAATACTTCAAAACCTTCAAAACAAGTCAAAACACATTAAATGGCTCTATATGATAAATATAAACAAATCTCGACCAAATATGCATGTAAATGGGATAAAATATGTTCCTAAATCGACCTACGTGTATCAATGACACCCGCTATAGAAACATGATAGGAGATCTTTTTTACGTAAAAGCCAATACACTTTATGTTTGTTTTAGTGTCTTTGTTTATGCTAGGTACCATGCTGATCCTAGAGTAATTTTCTTAAATATTGTTGAAAGCATTATTTAAAACTTTTTATGGTACATTTGATCTTGGAATATAGTTTACTAAAGATACTAATACAAAAAAGTTGTTGGGGTTATTGGCTTATTTTTTGTTAGGGATCAAGATGATTGGAAGAAAAATTTCCATCTTGGATCATTGATAGAATCCCATACCACACTCATTCACCAAACACATAAACTTAGGGACTCATATTTTTTTGTGCTTTGGTGGGAATGAACATATTTTAGGTAAAGCACATTGTGAGTGAGAAACAGCTGACTTATACCTTTACCAAGCTGTGGACTTCTGGAAATTTTCTTTCTAGAGGATATTTCATGGTTTGTTTGTTCTGTAAACAATGTTGCAGTAAGTAGTATAACACCTTGTACATCACTATTATAACACTATCTTTTGCATGCATTCTTTACTGTTCTCGTTTTTATTTTCTTTCGACTTGTATTGAGTTTTTAGAATGCTTTGCTTTGTGAATAGATGAGTAATGTTAAAGGTTTTAATAATTTTTTGGATTTTAGATAGTTGTCACCTTTTCAAATCCCTCACTAACCTTATGGATTTTTCTTTAAGCCATCACATTTGTCTAATTTTTTCTTTCTCCAGTCAGATTTTTCTTGGTGATGACTATTGGTCCAAGGTTATGTAAGTCTCATCTTGCAAAACATGATCAAAATAATTTGATCTTAAGTGTTGTGTAAGGTGGTGGATCACTTGGGAGTCAACAATTTTTTTCTGGATCTACAAAATAGTTTTTAAGTTTTTCATTACTCACATTATTCTCACGTTTGCATTCTGATGGAATTCCATGTATGTTTGTGTTTACAAAAAAAATCAATAAAAAAATTAGTAAAAAAATAAAAATCATTCTTCCTTGCCATTTAGGTATTGATCTTTGGTGAAAGTTAAGGAAGCCTGATTTCATTAACTCATTAATTATGCAAAGACATGGAAATCTTAGTAATCACCCACTTATTTTTTATGGTGACCTAGCTTTGTATGGAATAGTGGGTTGCTGGTGTAATTCAAAAATTCATGTTCTTTATCATGTGAGTTGGGTTGTGTATGTGTATAGGTGTAAAAATTCCGTCATATATTTCACACACTACACAATTTACTTGAAATTGTCCTTACTTAAGTTAATTTGTGTGGTCATTGCTTTGTGCAGTTATGTCTATTTACACGATGAAGTGGCTAACACTCTTAACTCATTTATAGCATAATTTGTTTATTGAATTACAGTCTAACTCTTCACCTTCTCTATAAATTCTTAACATTTCATCTTCTTTTGCAGATCAAACATCTAAATCCATTTCTTCTCCTTCCTTGAATTATTCACCCTGAATATGCAGGTGTCTCAACTGAGCTGTGACACAAGGTGATGCAACACCTTTTGTAACACAAACAGTTTCAAGAATTCATTTTTTATGAAAGACTAACCCATGTGAAGAGTTTTGATAAAGGTCAAAGAGGAATTTCTTAACACTTACTGAATCAGGTTATGGAAAGAAGAAGGTGTTACAGGAGGGCATGACTTGAGTGCGTTAGAGAAATAGGCTCAATCTGCAGAAAGTGATGCAAAAGATGTTGTTGAAGGTGTTGGAACACTTATTCCAACACCTCATCCATGAAATTCCAGAAGGTCGTCCATATAGTGTTACTAAAAAAAATGACATAAGTTGTTCACAATGAAAACACCTTTCAAGATGTCCTTGAAGAAGACACTAGTATGGAGACCATATTGGTCGACTTCATGGTTTCTCTAAAGATAGCACTCAACATAAAGACTCGTTCTACTCCCTTGTATTCTCTATTCATTGGTTGTGAGTATGAAGTTAAAGAAGAACACGAATAGGGGAAGATGAAAGTAGTGAATAAAAGGAAGATGAAGAACAAGAAGTTGAGGAAGAAAAAGAACTATGTTCGGTTGATCAACAAGGTGATGTTTCTGACAATGAACCACTAAGGTATGAATGCTTACTTTATTTTCTATTTTACTAAGATAGTTGATAGAAGAGGGAGTGTCATATGAGGATATGAAGGTTTAGTTGAAAGAAACATTAATTATGTCATTTGTGCAATATGAGTTGTTTAGCTTGTTAAGTAAGTTGTGAAGGAAAATTCGCAGGATGATGAAAATTGTGGATAACATTTGTTCTATTAGGTTTGGTGTTAACTAAGTGGGGTGGGGGGGTTGTCATGAAAATGCTTCATATCACCAGTTTCTTCTTTGAAGTCTCATTGGTTGATGATAAGTCTTAGAAAACTCCCACATATCATTACTAGCACCTCAACTGGAGGTGCTACAACACAGAGCCCAAAAACACCAACTCCACCATTTCATCAATCACTTCTAAATGATACTCTCCACAAAACTGTTTCCTTCAACTGGTCTTCAGATAACTTCATTGCCACTCATGAACACATCTGTTGTTGTAGAAGATAAGGGCAGTTTATTTTGCATAGTTTTTGTATTCTTATTGAATAATCTACCACATATATTTCCTATGACACCTAACTATTCTATTTGTGAGAAATGTTGATTAGTCTTGACATAAACTTTTCAACAAGATTCTCTTGCAGATCTGACCATTAACGAAGATGAAATTTTTGTACCACCATTAACCAGATCTGATGTTCTACAACATGCTCCAGTTAGTGTTGCAACACCATCCTTAACACCAGTGTGTTGAACGAGATCTTTCTTTCCTTTATAAAACGAGGGAGTGTACCGAATATACTTCTTAGACAAAAGGGGGGAGAAAGTGGTGTTGTGTAGCTGCTGATGTGTCTAGAGGTGCAAAAATCTAGATGGTACAGAATTGAGAATGATGCTGCAGAAGATAGTGTCTTTAGTTGTTTTACGTAGGGGGGTTAATTAAGAAGGAGTGTGACTGTTTGAGTCTCAACACTCTTTCCTTGTTACTTCCATTGTGTTTTCTCTAACATCTTAGATTTTTGCTTTGTTTTGTAGGTTTTGTCAAGTAAGGCAAAAAAGGGGGAGATTGTTGGAAATGGTGTGGTGCAATGTGTCTCAACACAATGCTCCAGCACGTTTCGTATCTCGTCTTTTGTAAATATGTTTTTGCCTTACTAGACCTTCATGTTTGACTAATCTTTCTATTTTGTTAGATGTTTACAGGTTGTTATCTGTAAGACAAAAAGGGGGAGATTGTTGAACAAATAAGGTGTTACAAAATGTGTTTCAACACCTTCTGCAACACATTATTTCTGTATTTTATTTTCTATTTTGTCTTGCTGATCCTTTTCGTATCTTATTGTTTTACTTCCATAATTTTATAATTATACATATATTGTTAGTTTTTATTAAGTTTTTATCATGTGGAAGTTATTTTTCTTAAGTAACTTCCTATTGATGATCCTATAACTATAAATTCGTCCATCTCTCCCTCTCCACATTTTTGTCTCTCTTCTAAGGGAAAAAGATCATGGGGAAATTATATTTGAAATATAACTTCCTTATCCATTGATCTTTTTCCCTCCATTTCTCTTTTTTTTCTATCTCTCTCTCTCCCACGTTTTTCTCTCTCATTGTAACCCTGTATGTGTGGACCTCTATAAATACAAGTTCACATGAAGATAGAAGTTGAACCCTTTTATTAAGGTTACTGCGCCCTACAGAGTGTCTTTAACACCTGCAACAACACCTCAAGTAGCACACACACATTCCCACTTTTTCTTTGTGGGTTATGTGATCCTTGTGTCGGGATCTTTGGTGTGTGTGTGCAAATTAGTTTTAGAAAATATATCAATGGTGATTTTTTGTTTTCATCTTGGTCTATGTAATTTTGGGATGAATCGGCAATGTACTATTTTGGTTGAGTAATAAAGTTTGACTCAAGCTTTTGAATTGCTTGACATTAAACTTATTTCGTATATTTTTTGTTAGTCTTTTGTTCTGTTTGTTCAATTCCACTGCTATTCGTTTTACTCTGTTGTTTCTGCACACACGAATCCAAAGGTGTTGTAGTACTGCTGCAAAACTCTACACAACACATTATATTCTGCCCGGATCATATTCTGACAGAAGGAAAGATCATGTCAGTAAAATTCATTTTCTAAATGAAAAAAAAAAAAAAAAAAAAGAGGGGAAGCAAATGGACGTCTCCTCTGCTTGGAGTAGTAAGTCTCCGCACTTTGAACATTATATAAATATTTGTTTAAAAAAGGACAAAAGGTCTTGGACCTTAATATTGTCCCAATTGCCAATCCTTTGTCATCAATTGTTTAAGAGACTAAAAGCTACTGTACCAAATTAATTTCAAAATGTGAGATAAAGTGGAAAGTAGTGTGAGGATTGTCAGGGGGCATTGAATTAGTACTAGGCTAACCTAACTCCACTGTTGCTACCTATGATGGTGTTTGAGGCTTGGCCTGATATTTTCAATAAATTAAAATGACAAATTGATGCATTTTCCAATAAATAAGAAAGGCAATGATGCCTTTTTTAATAAAAGGCAATGCTCCAATTAATTGGACATTAGACATTGCACGTTCGACCTTGGCAGTTAGCTTTATTTATTTTAAGATAGTCCAAGGACTATCTAAGGGTCTCCAAGGTCTCACAAGGTGTGCTCAAAGATTTTGGAGGATTTCATAGGTCTCTAAGGTCTTATAAGATGTGGCTGAAATTCCTTAGGACCATCCCAAGGACTCTAAGGTGTAATACAAATTCCAAAGGACTATCCTAGGGACTCTTAAGGTGAGAGCTCTTATCGACGGAGTCGTTTGGCCAAGAGCTCTCATAATTTTTCGAAGGGCTCCAAGAACTATCTCATGACTTCTACGATGTACTAAAATTCTAAGGACTATCTTAGGGACCCCTATGGTGTATTAAAATTTTCAAAGGATTATCCAAAGGTCTTTCTAAAGGACTCCTAAAGTTAGCTAAAGCATTCCAAGGATTCCTAAGGTCTTTTCAAAGGACTCCTAAAATTAGTTAAAGCTTTCCAAGGACTCCCAAGGAGTTTACCGTGGACTCTCAATATACGTCAATAATTCATATGGATTATCCTAAGGATTCCTAAGGTCTCCTAAGGGTGCACATATGTAATAAAAATATTATCTCTCTGCAATGGAGTAAAAAGATTTACCTTAGGTTCGAGGTGCAGAGGACTCGCTTCTACTGACGATTGAAGAGTAGGAGTGTCTCAAGACCCTTTCTAAGGACTCTACTCCAGATTATTAAATCACTAGTTTTTCTACCTCTCTACTATTTGAAATGGAGGATGGTGATGAAAAAGTTTTTACCACACAAGCCAAATTACCGGGAGGTGAAAATTTACTAGAGACAAATATTTCACAATATAATACGAGCGTGATACTTTAATTTTATTTTCTTGACCCACATCTGATACTTCTTAAGTGCATCATGACTTTTGCACTCAAGAAGTGGGAGGCAAGTGATGAGGGATAATTCTATAATTATACATGTGCACACGTGGCAATATAAGATTGCAACACATATATCACAAGTGAACATTCTGGATATATCATCCAGTGTACCGTAAGAGCCTAGGGAGATATCATCCAAAATGTAGGGCCAGGGCCAAGGGCCAAGGTCTCTTATTAATAGACCTCATACAAGGTAAGGTGGGGGTAAGTAACAAATTACGCACATCATTCACTCTTTTACCCTAATCTCACAAAATTGTTGTCAGACGCTAAGTTAAGTATCGGAGGATCTACCCCTGAGGAAAACCCTAGGATTCTGTTTTGCAGGTTAATCCCGACGCCCTGTGATAAATGAGTTTTTTGGCTATGATTACATTCTTACAATAGGAATTTTATCAAAGGGCCTACAACTTTATCAGAAAGAGCCAAAGCCAAATTAGGATCAGAAGCGCATCAAAAATGGCTTCGACGTTGTTGCAACGCACGGCCTGCCCGTGCACCTTAGTATATTCACGCACAACCCATGCGCCAGTCCAGCGAAGAAACCATTTTTGGGTCAGGCACAGTTTGGCCTTGCGACAAAGCACGAACACACACGACACGTGCCCAAAAACAGCTGAAAAAGTATGGGCTAGGCTCTAAACCTTTCCATTTCGGCCCATTACCACTAAAAGCCCAAGGATGTATTTAAATCATTCCTCTTTCAGATTTTTTCACTATTCATCATTTGTATAGCTTTTTAGTGAGAGAAATTAGAAAGCAAAAGAAGGGGAATTCTACTTGAAGATCAAGATCAACAATAAAATAGGTTTTATCTTTCTATTTTCATTTAATATTTGTATGAACATGATTATGTCTATAATTTGTGTTTATCTTTTATTATGGTCATGGTTGATTAATTATTTATGATGCTTGTTAAATGATTTGATCAATTGTTTAGCAATTTATTGGGTTAAATTGGAACCGAGAGGGGAGATTTGATCTGAGATCACATTAATTGACATGATTAGATAATAGAACTGAGATGTTTGAGCTAATTGTAGGAACTTTGGTTTAGGATCAATCGGGGGTTGTATTTGATTAATCGATTGTAGATGACGATTAATCCTATACAATCAACACGTAGTTCGCTCCGAGAGGGGGTCTTGCATATAATTGTGATTGTTTCCTAATACATAGCATTAGGTTTAAAATATGAGTTGATTGGGATAATAATTGTTAATTACCCTTAATTGAAATCTAATCCTAGATTATCCCCATTAATCATTTAATCCCTATAATTTGTTCTTTAATCTATCTTATTAGTGTTAATTTCTTGTTTCTGTTAATGAGCTCTAAAAATATCAAGAACCAACCAAATGGTCATCTAGTTAGCCACTAAAATGTTTATTACGATTTTCTTACCCGATATCGATGCTAATCTTTGTGGGATCGATCTTGTACTCACCTAGTACTATATTGACACTGTATACTTGAGGTTGCCACATTAATATATCATTTAGTGTGTGTCAAGTTTTTGTCGCTGTTGCTGGGGATTCGTAACGATAACCTGGTAGTATTGTTATAAGTGTTTTGTGATACTCTAGACACTTCTATTTTGTTTTGTTTTATTTGTTTCTTTGTTGATTAGTGTCATTTGAGCTTAAGTGTTGTCTGTGTTGATTGATTTTGCGAGATCATTGGAGAAAGACATAATGAGTTTGGGCAATGAAATGTTGCAGCTAATGATGAAGATTATGGAACAACAACACTAGATCCATACTCTTAAAATCAGATGTATACTCATCATAATCAATCATAGTAGAAGGCTACGAATTCGTCGTGTTATCAATGGTTGCCAAACATAACAATGGTAGAAAAAGTTACAGTTGAGCCAACCGTAGGGATGGATCTGGGAGCTCAAATAAAATCTTTGATGGATCAATTGGACACTATTATTGTGAGCCAACAACATAAAGGATAACATGATAGTGAAGCTAACCCAGATGAACAAGGACAGAATGCCGACGAATCTGAAAATGAAGAATTCTTTGAGGACAAGTTGAAGAGAGAAATCAAGAAGAAATTCACATGCAAAATCCTCATGAAAAAATGTCGATTATTTCACATGAGTTGATGGAAAGTATTGATGAATGCTTCTCTAATGAGTGCTTGTTGAAGGACAACAATGAGGTCAATGAAGATTCAAAAGAAAGGATACCTCATCATATTGACTCAGGGAGTTTAATCTCTTTATATCCTTTCACTGAGTCAAGTTAGGATTATTTGTATGGTTGGCCTGCAAGTTTTGAGTTTTCATGCCTCTATAATTTTAGAAAACTTGCATTGCAATTGGACATGGAACTGATTTTCTTTAACAAATATAAAACCCATAATATTTTCATGAATCTTTCTTGCATTGAAGATTTCACCAATCCTACTTGAGCAAACAAAAGCATGGTAAGAAGAATATTTCTTTTTAGATCCTGGATATCATTCATGAAAGTCAAGCCGTCAACTTAAAAACAAGCGCTTGTTGGAAGGCAACCCGGTGGTTTATTTCATTTAATTTTCATGTTTTAGTTAAATTTATATTTGTAGGTGTTATTTTTATGTTTTGAGGTTTAATTTGTGCAGGTAAATGAAAAAATAGGCGAATGAGTACGAAAATAGGTGAAAGGACCTTGAAAAATAGGGCAAAAATGGAAATCATGGGAGGCACGGTCCAGCCCGTGCGTATCCAAAAAGGGTCGCACAGACCATGCACCCTTATACCGAGAACCAAGTTTTAAGTTTTAAAATGCAAACAGGTTCAATTCCTCTCCACTTTCTTCGCGACTCTTCATTCAAAACACTCAAAAACCACATGAAATCCACACACATTCACTTTGGGAACTCGGATTCAAGGTAATTTAATCTCTCCAAAGTCAAGGTATGTCTTTTATTTTATTTTTGGAATTTTTGGAGTTCTTAGTTGAATTAGAGTTCTTGTACTAGATTGCCTTTAACTTCGAATTTCTTGCTTTCTTAGGGTGAAATTGCTTGATTAGCACTTATTGTTGTACATTAGCCATGAGGAAGGCATACAAATCGAATTTTAACCATTTTGAAATTGAAATTTCTTTTAGGTGAATTGTCGAACACCTTGTGGGCAACCGATTTTGTACTTAAATTATTGATTTAAAGGCGAATTGGTGCCTAATCTTATTTCTTACCTTGTTGAAATGTTTCAATTGAATCGGTTAATTGTTGAATTCAAGTTGTTTGATGAGTACATAGCATGTAGGTGCAAGATTAAGTCGTGTCTTGTGAAGTTTTAGCTTATTTTGTATTTTTTATGCTATCGTCTTTTGAACTCATTCAATTGAGTGTCGGAGTTGATTTCATCTGACTCAAAGAAGTTAGAAGTATTATGCAATGTCTCAAAGCACACACTACTGATCTAGTTTGTGGGAGTTATAATTGAGATTTGGGTTTTTATTGGAATCAACTCCCTCATGTGTGGTTGTGAATTTGTATATGTGACTCAAACTAGTAGGAAGTATTGTGCATTGTGCATTTTTTAAATCTCAAGCACATACTACCAACTTAGTTTGAGGGAGGATTTGTGAAATTAAGAGTGAATTGTATTACATACCAAACATTGTTAATACATTGTTTGCTATGATATTGATTAGCCATCAAACTAATATGAGGGCATGTATTTATGATCATAGCGTAAGCATTTTAATACATGCCTTAATTCTAGTTTGAGGGAGTTAATTGGATTCTATTGAATTTTGTAGGTCTCTTTCACCATTACTATTCTCATAAGTGAAAAGTCTCTAGTTCCGGTGCGAGCTCCAGCTCTAGTGCACCTTCTGCTCCATTGCCTAAACCTAGAGAAGTACCCGCTAGACAGCGAGGAGAGGGCTTGGCCTCTCGACAGTGCGGAGGTGATATGAATGTTGAAGATCGGTTGATGGTGATGGAGGGATCACTCACTGACATAATGAAGACCCTAGCCAACATGATGCAAGTCTAAGCAACAAATTCTAATGAACAACGGCGGATGGTAAGAATGCTTTCGCAACTTGAAGACCTCAACGTGCAAGCCAGGCGTTATGAGCCAACACCGCCCTCCCCTTAGGGGGAATTTGTAAGTAAATTCGCATGACTTTTCACTTTTTAAACTATTTTTATGCTCTTGGAATACTGCTAAAAAAAGTTTATGGGGGATTGTTGTTAGAAACTGGAACTCACAAGGTGTTTCAACACGAGGTGAGAACATAGTGTTACCACACCTCGTGAGATACATCAGTATTTAATATTTTATATGATTTTCACCTTGCTGACATCGTTTTTTTTATCTATCTTTGTTTTGTATATTTATATATATATAGTTTATATAAATTCAATGTATAAAAGATGAGATTGGATAAGGATTACGAAACTAAAACCTTATATAAACTTAACCGATTACTAACAGTTCAAACTAACCAACTTCCAAGGGAAGCTTTGTGATGCCCGGAACCGAAAAGGGCGGGGAGTGATCGCCGGTGCACGGACAATGAGCGGCTCATGGCAGGCTTCTAGATGAAGGGATACATGAACGAACTGATCCCGCACCCAAAAAAGAGGGCATCATGAGACTGTGCGGGTGTGGGACCGTATAGTTGGCTTTAAGGGGCATTCTGAGATTATGTAGGTATGAGACTGCATATGTTGAGGAGGGCTTAAAGAATCGATTAGTGCTACTCATACCAACAAGGTGCATCTTCTTTTATAGGTGCTCATTTTGAGAAAACTCTAAGGTTAAGCGTGCTTGGGCTGGAGCAATTTCAGGATGGGTGACTGCCTGGGAATTTTCTTAGGGTGCGCGTGAGTAAGAACAAAGCGCGCTGGAAAAGACTTGTGTTGGTTTATGGGGACAGTCTGTCAAATCTAGAAGCGGGTCGTTACAAGTTTCATTTGATATTTCTCTCTCCTCTTTTCCCCACAGGTAACTGTCATGATATCAAGTATAAAAGGGGAAAACGGAGTCAGAATGAGTAATGAGAAAGATAGGAAGAAAAAGTTGGAATTTTGATTATTCGAGAGTTGAGTGATTTTCTTACATACTTTGTCACTTGGATCCTGTGAGACTTTGAGAGAATCTATTCTATAGAATTCTCCTTTTAGTGTATTAGAATAATTTAAAGGCTTTGAGATAATATCTTCTATAGAATTCTCCTTTTACTGTGTTAGAATAGTTTAAATAGAAAAGGATTGAAAGATTGTCTTGTTCATTCAATCCGTAAGTGTTTATGTATAATGTACAAAACAATGATTTCCGTTGTGAGTGAGAAGGATGACGCTCAGGCTTTTGTGTGCTTGACTTTTGATTAAATTCCAACTCTATTCTCTTTTGTTTATGTTTTGTACTGAATTTAAATCAATCTTGAATGGTTCGTTGAAAGTGTTGCAACACCTAGTGCAACACTGGTCGAATTAGGGGCTCATATTCTTTCAATTGGCATCCAGAGCCTTCGTTTGACAACATTAAGTGTGATCCTGAGGTAAGGAATTATGGATGTCCCTGGAACGGTAGTCATGCGACCACCCATTTCAGATAGAACTGATTATTCAATCCGGAAAATGAAGATGCAAGCCTATATTAAGTCCCTTGATGAACGAGTACGGAGATCAATAGTGGTGGGTTGGACACCTTTCCTTAAGAAAAATGATAATGGCGATGTTGTTCCCAAATCTGAG
Organism: Ajuga chamaepitys; assembly: GCA_958295605.1. Classification (NCBI taxonomy): domain Eukaryota; kingdom Viridiplantae; phylum Streptophyta; class Magnoliopsida; order Lamiales; family Lamiaceae; genus Ajuga; species Ajuga chamaepitys. The sequence goes on along the minus strand of OY282502.1, from coordinate 54,243,692 downwards.
GCAGATTGGACAAATGATGAGTTTGTTCTCTCATGCTACAACTCCAATGCAATAAATGCAATTTTTGGATCAGCGGATATACCCTTGTTTAGGATGTTTCAAAATTGTGTTTCAGCAAAGGATGCATGGGAAACATTACAACGACAATGTGAAGGATTAGAGAGTGTCAGAAAGTTAAAATTGAGGATGATTGCAACACATTTTGAAACACTGAAGATGGATGAAATGGAAACAATACCATCTTACAATGCTGGCCTGTGTGAATTAGCAAACGAATCACATGCTCTTGGCGATCCTATCAACAATGAAAGGTAAGTGAACAAGGTATTGCAAACTCTTTCTGAAAGATTCAACATTAAAGTATACCCTTTAGAAGATTCACGTGATACATCTAAAATGTCTTTAGATGAACTCATAGGAATTCTTCAGACTTTTGAGTTGAACTTGAATCAACAACAACAAATGAGAGGAAGTAGTAAATCTATTGTTTTCCCTCTCAATCTAAAGAATCAAGTTCAAAACAAAAGGTTGATAGTATACTTTTAAATAAGAGTCCTGATGATCCCATCGCTTAATTAACCCAAAAATATCAAAGGTTCTTGTCTAAAAATAAAAAGAAAAATGTTTCTAGAGGTTTTTTTTTAACCCTGTTACTAAAAGTTTTGAAGGACAAAGTACTGGAAAGGAAAAATTTAACAATTTTTATGCCCAGAATCAAAATTTGAGTTTCAGTAACTCAAATCGAAATTCATATGCTCCCAAGTATTTGAAGAATATTCAGTGTAGAGCATGTTCAGGCTTTGGTCGTAATGCTAATGAATGCGCTAATAACTTGATGAAAAGAGGCACAAATCTTGTTGTCGCTTTAATTGAAGAAGATAATGATGATGCAGAAATTCATGATTCTCCAAGAGGTTTCTGCACTGATGGCAAAAGTGGAGGAACTGAATATTGCTCAAAGTGCTGAAATACTTGATGGAACAATGAGTTTGAATGATGATTCTGAAATTATCGAATATGAGTTACTTCTGTTTGCTTTTAGAGAAATAATTGGTGAAATTTTGATTGCTCTAAAAGGTCTCAAAGAAGTAAAGCCCTAAAATGATAAATTAAAGGCCAAAATTCGTCACTTGGAAAGGATTTTATCTCAAAAGGACAAAACTCTTGAAGAAGTAATTTATTACTCAAAAAGGAAATCACAAAGCTTCAAACGTTTGAACTCTGGAACACCTAAGCTTAATAAAATCCTATTTGTTTAACAATTTGGTATTTTGGAATAGGATATGTTGGGTCTAGTCAAAGTCTTGTTGGCTCATCAAAAGAAGACTATCAACCCCCAATTTTTACAAGAGAGACTCATAGGTCTCAGCATATGTCACTTGACAAATCATGTCCAAAGAGATTGGAGTTTGATTCTGAAATATTAAATCTCACTAAAAAAATTGAGAGACTAAATATTTCAGATTCTACTTCAATTGTTTCTTATGTCAACATAGATAACTCAACTTGTGAAAATTTAGGTTTGTTAGCTGGAGTAAAGACTTAAGCTAGAAACTGGGTCAAATGAAAAGGATTTTGTATGTGATTTCTGCTCTGATCCTAGACACATAAGACCTTTCTGTTTTAGAAGAAAAAGATAACTTTTTAGGAGAAAACTTTCGAAGATGTCCAACGTTGTGTTGCAATTCCATTCGCCATGTTGTTCCAAGCCTAAAACAGCTTCATCATCTAATGCAAAATCTCATGATAATGAGTGTTGCAACATTATTTATACCTCTTTGGGTGCTGATGTGTCTGGTGTGTGGTATTTTAATAGTGGTTTTTCTCATCATATGACAGGAACAAAGTCTTTTTTAAAGAACTAGTTATAGGCACGTGCGTTGCACGTGATCTATAAAACTTATTAAAAATATACTATTATGTTTTTCTAAATAAATGTCTAAAAAAATTGTATAGTTTGTCAAGATAAAAATAAATACTCCTTAATATATAATTAATTATCTAATAGACTAAATTATATTTCTCGATACATATGTAACTTATATAATGTCTTACACAATCTGATAAAGTAATTTGAATGCTTAATCCTGACAAACTAAAAAAAAATATTAAGTACAATTTGTAAGTAAAAAGGATTTCTTTATTAAAGTTAAACACTTATATTGTTTATAATTACGCTCATGTAGTACATAAAAAGAGCTATGCTTCAAAAATACTTTGTGCTCTTAAAAAGGAGTCAAGTTTAAAAAAGACAAAACATTATTTTATTATGTTAAAGCAAAAATATTAAAATTAAGTATAAGTTAATATGGTTGGATAAGTCAAATGAAAAAAACAAAGCCGTATATGTGAGCACTCATGGTTTTTAGAAGGTTATGCATTCATCTAACTGACCAAAAACCAAAAGAAGAAAAAGTTATACATTTTACAATCACAATTCTTTTTTTTTTTTTTTTTTGTTGTGGGATGGTATATGTTTTTTTTCTTGGGTTGGGGATAGAATAAGTTATTAACTTTGATAAGCTTAAAGATAATTATGCAAATATAATTACTTCATGTCTACACTCCCTTGTGTCATGGATAGTTTAGAAGTCATAAGATTTTTTACGTATTTAGTTATCTCACCAAGAATCAAATTGTACTACATAACCTTTGAACTAAAGTTACTTGATGTAACACCAATATTATTTTAAGGTCCACTGAAATTACCTCATTCATATTATACAAATACTATCAAATTTTAATTAATTTTTCAATAGGAAAATGTAAATTATATATCTTTCTTTAAATATATTTACTTGAAATTGTGATCATCGAATACTTTTCAAGTAACTGTTAATAATTATAGATAAAATAAGTTAACTTTATATTCGAGATATATATTAAATAGAAATTTATTCAAGTATGATTTTTCAGGAATTGATCAATTTTTTTTAAAGATCAAATTAAGTTACTTCTTGTTCCCTTCTAAAGTTTTGACTCTTGTAGAGATTAAAGAGTATGATTTTGGAAGATTTTGAACCTCTATCTTCCTCTCTAGGAGAGAAGAGTAGATATTAACTCTGTTAGCAAAGTGTTACTCAGCTTAACTAACTTTTGCGTAATTTATATAGTAGGTTTTTTAGAGTTAATTTATTTAGTAGTTAACAATTGATCTTAGATGGAAATAGAAAAATAACAACTTAGTTATAAAAAAAATATTAGTTACTGTAATAAAAAAAATATATATATATCAAGTATATATTCACTTGAGTTTGAAATATCACTTTTAAAAATATAAACAAAGATTTGACTCTAAATATGTAGATAATAACTCATTAAATAGGTCACACATTAACTGCATAGTTATGAACAAATTTGGATAATGAGAATATGTTAAAAAGTTAAATTAGTGATATGCTAAAGAACACTCTTATATATGAAACATTTCCCATTTAAAGTAACTCTGTAATCTCATCCCATGTTTGCAAATAATATTATGAGATTTTAGATTAGTGTCAAAATTGCATATATTATTTTCATTTTGTCTCTTGATGACTATTAAAATTTATATTTTGTACTTACAATATATACTTGATCAGAAAAATATGTTCATAGAGATAAATTAAATTATACTTAAATCTCATATACACATCAAAAGGATCTAGAGCAAATAATTAATTAATAAAGATCCAAAATTTAGATAACAAGCTATAATCCTAGCTTAAAGAAATTTTCAGCTGCTGCTTTAAAAATTAAAATCCTTTTTTAATTTAGCAGCAAAACTGTAATGCATGATTTTTCTTTTTCATTTTTTTCTTTGCATCATAAGTATATATTTTTTGTTAGAAATAATATTAGAATTACCTTGTAACGTATGCATTAGGAATTGATGTTTATATTTTGTACTTATAATATATACTTGATAAAAAAAATGTTCATAGAGATAAATTAAATTATACTTAAATTTCATATACACATCAAAAGGATCTAGAGAAAATAATTAATAATAAACATCCAAAATTTAGATAACAAGTCTATAATCCTAGTTTAAAGAATTTTTCAAGTGCTGCTTATCTTAAAAATTAAAACCACTTTTTAATTTAGCAGCAAAATTGTAATGCATGATTTTTCTTTGCATCATAAGTATATATTATTTGCTAGAAATAATATTAGAATTACCTTGTAAAGAATGCATCAGAAGTTATATTAATATTCAATTGACTGAATTGTCCTTCCATATTGCACTCCATATGACTTTTCAAAATATTTCATGTCAATTAATATATTTAAGTAAAATAACTCTTATAAAATTTAATAAAATTATAAATTAATGCTACCTAGAGTTTAATTAAAAATAATACAAAATAGACAATATATAACTAAGTAATTAATGGATAAGTTTTGTTGTTTCCTTATAATAAATACATATTAGTAAGATAAATTACGTATTTGTCCTTTATATGTCTTCTTATATAAATGAATGTTAGAAGGGCTTTTATGTCACTATATTATTTTGTAAGAAACCACCTAGACTTTTAAAGGTAAGGAGATTATAAAAGTTTTGATGGTGGTAAAGTGACTTTTGGTGGAGGTGCTAAAGGAAAAATCATTGGAAAATGAACTTTGAATGTCTCTGGTCTTCCAAATCTTGGTAATGTATTTCATGTTCAAGGACTAATTTAACTAGCATTAGTCAACTATGTGATGAGAACTTGCATGTCAAGTTTGAAAAGGATCTGTGTAGGGTATTTAATCATGGAAATGAGTGCATTATGACAGGACCATGGGCTTCAAACAATTGTTATTCAATTAAAGAGGGAGTAGAATGTCCCAAAGCCCAAATTGATGAAGTTGACTTATGGCATCAGAAGTTAGGGCATGTTAATTTCCAACAGTTAAAGAGAATTGCAAGCGAAACAACACCTGGTGGTTGAGTGAGTGTCATGTAGTTGATCCTATTGCATGGAGGTTGTAAAAGGTCTACCTAAGTTAACGGGTAAAATTGAGAAAGTCTGCAAATCATGTGCCAAAGGTGTGCATAAAGTGTTGCAACACTTTAGTACTTCTCACTATTTTGAACTTTGTTATATGGATATGATGGGTCCAATTGAGATCGACAGTTTGGGAGATAAGAGGTATATTTATGTGTGTGTAGATGATTTTTCAAGATTTACATGGTTTTTTCTTAGAGAAAAATCTGACACCTTCATCTTTTTCAAAAATCTTGCCACACAAATTCACACTTCTGAAAACATCTCTTTTTTGGATTTTTTGTGCTTAAAAGGGGATAAAACATGAATTTTCAGCTCCTTAAACACCCCAAAAAAGGGGGTATCTAAAAGGAAGAAGGGATTGCTTCAAGAAATGGCACGTGTTATGTTGTATACCAAGAATCTTTCAAAAATAATTTGGGCTGAAGTTGTTAATACTGCATGTCACATTTCAAATAAAGTTTTTCAAAGACCTAGAAGCACTATGATACCTTATGAAATACTCAAGGGCAAAAAATCAAATCTTAAGTATTTTCATATTTTTGGGGCATATGCTACTTTTTGAACCAAGATCCTTTAGGTAAATTTGATTCAAAAAGTGACAATGGGTTATTTATTGGTTACTCTTCTAATAGTCATGCTTTTCGAATTTACAATTTTAGAGCACGAACTATATAAGAGTGTATGAATGCCGTATTTGATGATTTCTCAGACATTGCAGGGAATATGGATGAAGATCAAATAAAAGATTTGTTGGATCAGAAAGAAGGTCCAGGTCTCAAACTGAATGAGGAAAGTGTTCAAGAAGGAGATTCTGAAATCCCATGATCAAACTGAACATAATTCTTCACAGAATGCTAAAGATTATGTTGATGAGCCTGAATCCTCTGAAAACCATAATCCTTCTCATGAAGAGGCACAGGTAAGAAGAGATCCACCTGGCAGAATACGAAGGAATCATCCCATTTCTCAAGTAATAGGTAATGTCCATGATAATCTTTGTACTCATACCAAGGAACAAAAGGATTACTCCAAAATGATAAAGATTGCTTGTCTTACCTCTTCATTTCAAATTGTGCATGGTAATTATTTCATGTCAAGTATGGAAAAATAATATTGATGAAGCTCTTAAAGGCGAGTTCTAGATTCAAGCAATGCATGAAGAGATTCACTCGTAGTGACGTGTGGGATTTGGTTCCTTGTCCTGATGGTGTGAATGTAATTGGAACTATGGATTTTTTGAGATAAAATTGATGAGTCTAGAAATGTTGTTCCTAATAAAGCCCGTCTTGGGGCCCAAGGGCAAACACAAGTTAAAGGGATTGATTATGATTAAACTTTTGCTCCTGGTACATGTGTTCATGCATGCATTTTAGGTCGAATTAAATGTCATTTTAATGACATTTGCATGCATATTTGATCGTGTATTGTTCATATTTGTATTATTGGATCATTTAATGTATTTGAGCTCGTTTCAGGACAATACAAGCAATATAGGACCAAGAACAAGTCTCGAAGAAGTTCAAAATGAAGAACGAGCCAAGGATGAAACAAGAAAAGATGAGTTTCGATCAACAAGTCACGACTGCGACCAACTTGACAAAACCCAGAGCCAAAATTTCAAGTTATGGTTTGCGGTCGCAACCGCTGTTCGCGGCCGCAACCAAGCCAGCGAACCAAGTGTGTTTCCAGCCTATATTTGGATGTCGCGGCCGCGACTTAGCTTCACGGCCGCGATCCGGTACCCTATTTTTTATCCTGAAACACATTTTTGCCCATTTTTCAGCCCAACAGTTTCTCCTATATATATATAAGGTCTAATTCGAAATTGACCTAACCAATCATCCATTTTACACATACATTCAGCCACTATTCACCATGGAAAGCAAGGAATTGGAAGAGGGTTGAAGATCAAGATCATCAACTCAATCTTTTGTTTCATTCTATCTCATTTTAATGTCTTCTTTGATTTTCACTTATTTTATCTTTGTAATAGCTGATATGAGTGGCTAGCACTCTAATTTCAGCCCTTGATCATTAGTTGAACCTTGAATTTAGGATGTTTATGTAATTTTAACGATTATTAACCAATTGGATTATGTTTTGGAATGTTTTATGTTATTTGGGATTGTTGAGTCACACTTATGAATTGAATTGTGGTTTGATCACCCATTTGGATATTTTTTTGTATGTTTCTAGAATTAGGTTTGTATTCCGTAATTATAATGAATCTGATTCCCATGTAGCGAACAATATATTTATTCTAGGAATTGATAAGGTGAGTAGGATTAATTGAAGAGCTTGTTTTGATTAATTATACTTAAGAGACAACAAGATTAATAGAGATTGTTATTAATCTTGAAGTAGGGATTACAAGGCTAATCAATCGGGTAGTAACATCAATTATATAGATTATCCGGACCAAAGGGATACTTTGGTCTTGGGATCGATCGGGAGTTGTATTAAATTAATCGTCGGGAGACGACGATTAATCCTATACAGTGAACATGTAATTCGCTCCGAGAGGGGGTCTTGCATATTATTGTGATTGTTTCATAATACATAGCATTCAGTTTAAAGGTTGAATTGATCAGGACAATAATTGTTAATTACCCTTAACTGAAATCTTTTCCTAGATTATCCTTATTAATCGTTTAATCCCTATAATTTGTTCTTTAATCTATCTTATTAATGTTAATTTCTTGTTTGTCTTAATTAGTTCTAAAAATATAAAAAACTCAACCAAATGATCGTCTAGTTAGCCACTAAAACTTTTGTTACGATTTTCTTACCCGATATCGATATAAATTCTCGTGGGATCGACCTTGTACTCACCTAGTGCTATGTTGGCACCATTCGCTTGCGGTTTCCATATTCGTATCTAATGTAGTGTGTCACCCTGCCAACCCCGGAGGTCTCAAGGATCGCCAGACCTTGGATCCGACCTTTCTAGTCCTTGACATCATCGTTAAGTAATACGATCTCTAATTGTATGTTAGAGACTATATCTAGGGAAGAAAAATATGTCTATAAATCCTAACAACCAATATTTAGATATAAAACATTAAGTTCGGAATATATCACCACTTTAATTTATAGATATATACTCCCGTCGTCCCGAGATAATTTGCATGCTTTAATTTTCGGAATTGTCCCGAAATAATTTGCACACCTTTAAAAAGGAAATCTCTTACGATCTCCACCCTTAAAATCTTCACCATCAATCTCCACCTTTAAAAAATCAACTAAAAAGCAAAAATCAGCTCTTTCTTATTCCACGTACTGGGATGTGTGTGCAAATTGAGAAAGTAATAATTAAATAAATAAAAAAATTCCTCTAGTGCAAGTTTCCGTATGATAAAATATCACACAAATACGTGTGGAATACATACACATACACATGCAATTAAAAAAAACATGCGGTGGTAAGTTTTTGGGGCGCGGAACAAAAAACAATCAAAGTACATATGAATCCACATCATACTGAATGAGTTGAAGGGTAAGGTTGGCCAAGCCCTCATATTTGACCTTACTCCGTAATTCCTCCAGGGTGCACATATCCCAGTACTCGGCCCGAACTTGAAGCCCGAGATTCCCACTGCTCTCTTGTTCTTGCAGTATCTTTGCTGCGGAAAAGGCCACAGACAAGCTGCACTCACGCACACAAATACTTTCAAGTGTCGGTATTTCTTCGATATCTAAAGGGATCTCATCCAACTTCTTTATTCCAGCAAGAACAAGTTTCTACAGGACCGGGAAATGGGAGCTATCTTCATTCCAGGAAGCCAGATCGCAACACCAAGAAATTCGTAGACATTTTACCCGAAGAAATTCTCCCTCGCAAGGGCTCCACTCGGGTCCTGTGACCTCATTAGAGTACAAGTTGAGAACTTCAAGACAGGGCAACGAGCCAATTATCGTCGAGTCATTCCAGTTAAGCCCACATTTGCTTAAACTTAACTTCTTGAGAGATCTTGGGAAACATAGTTCCTGCAGCAAGTCATACCGCTTATTCGGTATGGCAAAGAAACGGTAGCATAGTGATTCAAGCCTGTTTAGCCGGCGAATATTGTACATGCAGTAATTAGACCTGAAATCTTCACAAAGTATACGTAGTTTCTTAATGTTGGAGATTCGTTTATAGGCTTCTTTACTAAATCGAAAATTTAACGTTGTCTGAAGTGTCTGTAGGTTCCGTAAAATAGTATTTTCATCTTTGGTGTCACTTTGGGGAGGATGAGGAAGCAATATGAGATTGCACTTGATATTTCTAAGTTGTGGCATCTCCCAAATTTCAGACGGTGCAGCAATGATCGATTTTTGTGGAATAATCAATGTTTGCAGATGCCAAAATAGGGATATTGGTGGAGAAAGCTTGATAGGAATTCCCTCGTTACTTCGGCTAACAGGATAGGATGGGAGGAATCGCAAGTTAACTTGTCGAAAAATAGTATCTGGATCAGCATAAACATTATGCAGAACTCTCAGTAACTGAGAGTTTGATGACAATCCATACCAACTTGCACTAATCACAGAACGAACAAGCGATGTTGATTTTGCGGGAACCTGCCAGTCTGCAGTGCTTTCATGAATTGCAATGCGGCGTTCAGTATTTACGTCAAGACCCCTCACTACGTGAAAAAACTTCCCTTTTTCAGCTACCTTTACACACAAGTCTCTTAAAAGATCATGAATGCTACAAGTTTTACATCTACCATTTGACCCCAAACTACGAACAAAAATGAGATTCCTATCAATGAGATCCTCGATGTAACCTTCTACAATTTCTTCCATGCTTTGGTGTTTATTTGGTTTTGCGAATCCCTCAGCAACCCAAAGTCTGATAAGTTGGGAAATACGAATTTCATGATCTTCCGAAAATAATCCCAAATAAAGAAAACACGGCTTGAGACAAACAGGCAAGTGACTGTAACTCAAAGATAATATATTGAAGCATTGATTACTCTCCGCTGAATTTATAATTGAGACTAAATCTTTTGCCGCATACTCCCAAAACTCTCGTGTTTTCAAGGACTTTCTAAGAAGCCCCCCAATCACAACAATCGCTAGGGGAAGTCCTCCACACTTTCCGACAATATTCTTTCCGATTTTCTCTAGTTCAAGAGGGTAACTTTCGTGTCCAAATTACCTTCTCACAGAATAACTTCCAGCTTTGATAATTATCTAACAAATTCAATGCAAGTCTCAAGTTGCCAAGCTTGCAATCCTAGTAGTTACGACGACACGACTTCCATTGTGATTATCCGGAAAGAAAAACTTTAATTTATCCCAAACTTCAACGCTCCACATGTCATCTAATATAATCAAATATCTCCTCCCCGATAAGAACTTTGTGCACTTTTTCACCTAATTTATCTTCCGATTCCTCTCCACTAGTAGAAACTCTTAAGCAAGACAAGATTTCCAAAAGAACTTTAATTAAATTGTCGTCTTCAGACAGAGTAGCCCATGCACGAAAATCAAAATGTTGTGCAGTAAGTGAATTTTCATAAATATTTCTAGCGAGGGTAGTCTTACCGACGCCTCCCATACCAGTGATGGGGATTATTTGCCGATCAGATCGTTGTCCAGTGAGCCAATCCAGAAGCTGAACCTTGTAGCTATCAAATCCCACCATAGTAGTCTTTCCGGTGGTCAAAGGTCTGGACGAAGCCCCAGGCAAGTCCCGGTATTCGACTCGCCGCCTTTTATTGTTAACCTCTTTAACTTTCTCCACGATATGATCAATTTGCTGTATTATTTTGTGGAGATGGAGCTTTACTATCTGTTGGCGGCACTTGTCACTAACCTTCAAAACCATTTTGTTGATGTGAAACATCATTTTGGGCACAAAGTGAAGGAAACCTATGTCCGAGGTTCTAGGAGGACATTGTCCTGAGTATCCAGCAAGGATTTGATTAGCTACGTGGGATTCGATTACATCTTCAGCCGCATGAGCTACAGATGCAATGAGGCTCTCCAAATCTTGTGCTTCTCCATGAGAATCATAGCTTTCTACAAAAGTTAGCTGGAAATCAAGCTTTTCGGCAAGTGATTTAATTTGGTTATTGTGAAAAGAGGTGGAAAGGCGAGGGTGAGTTTGAATGCTGTCTATATTGTTCATAACAGAAACCAAAGCTGCACAAGCTCACATGTCTATGCCCTCTAATCTTCCTAGCTCTCAAGCTTTTTGATCAACAAACTATACTGGAAATGGCACTATTTTGTTTTGATATATCCACAAACCATGGATGTTTGAATATATTGTAGGTCAGTTAGATTCGTACAATTCGATTTATGAATAATTTTTTTCGAAAATGTAATTAGTGTATGCTTAAAAGTATTATTTATTTTAAAAATGTATCATGATGAAAATGTATTAGAATTTATACTTAAATGTATTACTTATTCTGGTGTACAATATTATGTTAAAGGATAATACATAGCAAGTACTATAGTTTTTATAAATAATGATACATTTTTATGAATTTATTATTTAACTTAAATTATAAGATTTTAAAATTCATACACCAGGAGACATATCTATACCCTATTATAAAAGTATGAATGTTTTGTTTCGTTCAATTTATGTTATCCCTAATATATCCTTAGTAATATTATAATTTAAGGGTAATTAAGTAATTTAAAATTTAAAATTATTTATTTGGTTATAAATATCTCTATATGTATCTATATCTATATCTATCTATCTATCTATTAATATATACATATATTTATTACTACTATTTATTAGTATTAAAATAAAAGCATGGATTATTTCGTCCTGTCATTTCGTTTCGTCTTTTCTGGTGATCCCTATAATATCCTTAGTAAGTATTATTTTTATGGATAGTCAACGTAATTTAAAATAAATTATGTTTTCCCATACTTCATTATAAAAAACAAGAGTTCCTTATATTTCAAAATCTTTCTTAAAAACTACATACTTAAATTATTATTCTTCTACACTTTTAATACTTTGAATTTTAAATAAAATTTGTTTCATATTAAAATAGATCTAAAATGCATTTTAAGAAGAGTATATAACTGTGATTGGATGATTTTTTATTTTTTATTTTTGATTAAGTATAATTAATTAATTAATTTAGAATCATTCGTTTTTCAGACATTATATCTACAAGCATGAAAATTACACTTTCTAAAATAGTTTAATGAATTAGTTGAAGCTCCCGATTGAGATTTCAATAATTTAATTCATACGTGTGCAAAAATTGTCACAGCGCCGTTCTCAAATATCTTTCCTTGTCAGATTGAATATTTTTTTTTATAAATCATACTCCCTCTGTCTCGCTCAGTTTTGCACACCCTTAAAAATGAATTTTTTCTTACAATCTCCACCCTCAAAATCTCCACACTCAATCTCTACACTCAATCTCCACATTTAAAATAGTCAACAAAAAAAAAATAGTTTTTTCTTAATATACGTGTCCAATCCTACGTGCAAAATTGAGCGGGACGGAGGGAGTATTAAGGATTCTTTTTTAACAGAATTTAAGGATTCTTAGTCATAATAGTTGAATTATACAAATAAATATATTTCGTACAAAGCATTAGTAGTATTAAGTAACATAAAATATATTATTATTTAATTACTTGAACATAAACGTAAGAGTTCTTATTCAATTCAAACTCCTCCTAAAAAATTACATACCTAAATTATTCTGCTTCCACACTTTCAATACTTTGAATTTTGGTATAAAAAATTAGTTTCATATAAAATTATGGATTTTTTTGTCTTATTTTATGTTTTGTCTTTTCTTGGATGCCCATAATATTCTTACTAGGTATTAAATTTAAGGATAATTAAGTAATTTAAAATAATTTATTGTTGCTTACTTGATTATAAAAAAACAGTCATTTTAGATTTCAATTTCCTCCTAAAAAACTACATAGTTAGATTATTATTCTTCTATACTTTCATTACATTGAATTTTAATTTGAAATTAGTTTCATATTAAAACAGATTTATAGAGTTTTCCAGTGATATGTTCTTTGCATTTATTTTAAGCAATTGTACTAGATAATACTCCCTCGGTTCCATATTAATTGACGTTTTAGGGTGTTCTTCCCTTTTCCAATTTATTGACGTTTTACATATTTTTCACCAATTCTACCAATTTTTACCCTGGACTCAATCCTACAGTATCTCTTCTTTTCAATCTATCAGAGATATTTTGATTTGGTCAAATCTTTAGCTAAGAGTATATGCGTCAAAATAATCAATCCCTAATTCTTTCCTTTTATTCTAAAACGTCAATTAATATGGAATGGAGGGAGTATTACATTATGGTATTATAAAAAAATTATTATATTTTTCAATCTTATTTATAACTACCATATTTAAATATTAACACTGTCAATTATTTTTTAAAATTAAAGATAAATTTCATGGCATAATCTTAAAACTTTTATAATACATATATTTTTACTATTCACAGTTAGATTATACTACAATTTTTATTTTTACATGTTAAATTTATTTAATAGACCATTAACAAGTAAACATAATTTAAGCTCTGATACTTGCATATAATGCGATTATATATTTATTTTAATATAATAAGAAGAGGAAAAAGGTATATAGATACACAAAATAAAAATATTATCTTTTCTTAACACTATTTATTTAAGTTAGTTCATATTAGAAGAATGAAAAGTCTAAAATATTTGAATGGAAAAAACAAGTAGTGAGGAAATTCGTTGTGATAAATCTTATCTTATACAAACGTTACCATAGGAAGAGTCGCGATAACAACTATGTTCTTATCAAAACTGAATCTTATATAAGCATGAAGACACATGCACACACACATGTGTAGCTTGTCGTACGACAAATTTAATGTCATTTTCAAAATTAATATTTGCTTTACAAAAAATATTAATATCTCATTTACACTTCTAATTACAAAGTAAAACGCAATACCTTAATAAAACTGAATCTTTTAGGAAAACACACACGCACGCACAAAAGTTAAGCAGCTAGCACCCTGATATTAATTCAAAAAATTCGAATAAACCCTAAATAATCAAACAAATAGGAACTTACCAAAATAAAATGACATTTTTATCTTTTTATTGAATAATAAAAATATCATTAAATATCATTTATCCAACATAAATCCAACAATCTGAACAATCTAATTTCTAATTCTATTTAGGGTTAATTGCAGCAACCACCAAACTATCAACGTTTTTACACATAAACCACTAAACGTTTTTTTGTTGCATCGATACACATAAACTATATGAGTTTTGCAGATAAACCACCAAACTTATTTTTCGATAATTTTTTTGTCAGTAATTCACACGTGACTTGCACGTAATAAACTTTTAATGATTTTTTAATACAAACAACCGTTTTAATATGCTAAAAGTGTAAAATTCTTTAATCTTTTCCATAATAATTTCTTTGAATCATCAATAGTTCTCTCTCCTAATATCTAGAAACTCCATTGTTGAAGATGCACGGCTCCCCTACCTACTAAAAAATGTGTTTGAACAAAAAAAGCCTTTAAAATTTTATTACGCGCAAGTTACATGTGAGATTCCGGCGAAAATGATTGAAAAATAAGTTTGGTGTTGTATATGCCACAAAAAAAAAAAAAAAAAAAAAAAATTAGTGATTTATATGCAAAAATATTTGTCTCAATGAAACAGAGAATCCATTGTTGTTTTATCGGAATAGTAGACAATGTGGAGAATATTGTAAACATATGGTAAGGAGCATGTGACAAATATAATAGAGGAACCTACAAGGAAAATGGAAAGGTTGTTTGCAAGAAGTGTAACGGAAAATCCATTGAAGCTAAACCAATGCAATACGTTCTAAATTTTTGCAAAAATAAAAATATAAAAATACAAAACTCAAGATATATTTATAGAGAAAATTGTTTTTTTAACCTTATCAATATTCACACTCTTTTATTTTCAGTGTAGCTCATACAAATATAAAAGTTACCACAATCGATAAAATGATCACTTACCTTACCTATTATAAAATTGGACAAGTACTGAGTGAATCTAAAAGACATTCAAGGAGATTATAGTGTTTGGTGACACAATAGCTACGCATGTCGAATACTCGATCCAAGAATATATCGCATCATTAGCAATGCTAAGAAAAAAAAAAATATTATAAGTAAATTACAATGCAAGATCACAAACCCAAAAATCCGAACTAAAAAAAAAATTACATTATAAGTAATTTTCAGGGACATAATAATTCCAACTACTACAAATGGCTAACATCACAAGCACACAAAGTGATTTGTTTCCTCATACCATTGAACAAGAAAACAAACGATGAACAAGAAAGATTGTGTGCAATTACCGAGGAAATAGAAATAATGGAACCGAAGAACAAGAAGATACGCAATCAAGAGCAGACAATCGTCACAACCATGAAAAAGGAACCAAGGATGAAGAAGAGTGGAGAAAAGAAGATAGCAGAAGAGATATCACATAAGCAAGAAGAGGAACAAAGAAACAAGATTGAAACACAGGAAAAAACTTCAACAAAAAAAACACTGCAAATAATCCGGTTAAACAAAAGTAAAGAAAAGAAAAGCTAATGCAATTCATCAACAAATAAAGAAATAATGAGAGAAGGAGAATAAAACAACATGAATGAAAGACAATAAAAAAATTTAAAAAACAAGGCACCACAAAAGAAACCAGATAAACAAAAGGGTAGAAAAAGAAAAGCCAAAGACAATCCACCGCTAAAAAAAAACGCAACAAGAGAACACGGAAGAGGCAAACGAAAAATTATAAAGAAAATTTATGAAGACTGTATTTCAGATAAAAGTGATGATGATGTGATAATTACACAATACATTAGCAAAACGAAAACGAAAACGAAAATGAATACTAAGACATTTCCCAAAAAAATTAAGAAAGAGAAGGTCTAAGTTCTCCACCAAAACCCATTATTTTTTTATACTCTTCTATCCTGACTTTTGAGTTTATTATTTTAATTTAGTTTTGCGCTTTTACACCCTTCTATCGTGACTTGTAAGTATTGAGAAAGAGAAGGTCTAAGTTCTCCACCAAAATCCATTATTTTTTTATACTCTTCTATCCTGCCTTTTGAGTTTGTTATTTTAGTTTAGTTTTGCTCTTTTACACCCTTCTATCGTGACTTGTAAGTTTTAAATTTAGATTTATCTTAGTTTGTCTTTTCTTATATTTTGTGTGAAACAAAATTGTGAAAACATTACTTAATTATATTCATTTCATTAGAATTTATTATTTTTTAAATTACATTAAAATCAACAATTCAGAACTAAAATTACCAGTACAAAATACGGTTTATCACAAATGACAACAACTTTAAAAAATATCACTACAACATCATTCTATAAACAATCGATCTACAAACAACTTTATTACGTAATATATTTTTCTATAAAGTAAGAAGTTTCACAAAAAAAAAAAAAAAAAAAAAGAAATCAATGAAACAATAATTTTTGAAAATAATACAAATAAGTACTTCAACTATCAAATTTTCTTTTGTATTTATTATTTATTTTCACCACTTAATCTTATCATGTTTTACATTTTTTTCTTTTCTTAGTCCTTTTTGAAAAAACTTAAAATTATTTAGTCATCAACTTTCTTCACATGTTATCTTACGAAATTTAATAAACAAATGAAATTTAATACTTAAGTCTGACTGTAATTATCGTAATGCACAAATAATAAAAAACAACGAATCAAAGATAATAATATGCATATTTTCCCATATAAAGTTCATGATTATGCTCACAAATTAAGGGACTAAAAGAAAAAGTGAAAAGGAGTGAGATATTGAGAATTTGATTCTATGTTTAAATTAATTTTAATATTTTAAAATATTAATAATTATAAAAAAATACCAACGTGCAACGCACGTGATCATTGCTAGTATATATATATATATGTATAATAATGTCTTGCTTTGGTACTAATTGCGTGACAATGTGCCCAAGACGTCGCCAGATGATGAATGCCAAATTCAACATTTTGAACACGGATTCCCTTTCATGATTATTTCCAATATTAAATAATAAATATCTGGCCATTATTGATGGAAACAATTAATGTGTTGTCCCATGCATTATTTCTATCTCTTCCAAAATGATATTGTATTCACTTATTTATTCGAAATCCAACTTTTTTCATTTAATTTATTCAGCAAGTTTGTCTAATGAATTATTAGATGGTCACCATTTATAAAATTGCGTTTTGAATGGAGGGATTTGAAAATTTGATAAATTGATTTGGTCGTTGATTGATCCTATTTTGAAATTGGGAAATATTCGAGTTTGAAAAATTACGACCTTAACTTTCTATATATTCCATTTTCAATTTCAGAACAATAGATGTGGAATTCTTTTGAGTAATCTTAATATATACTCCCTCCATTCGAATGGACTTGCACACTTTTCGTTTTTTTCTGTCCCAAACAAACTTGCACACCCTTAAAAAGGAAAGTTATAAAATAATCTACACTCTCAAAATCTTCACCCTCAATCAACCTCGGAAAAGTTAACAAAATCTCAAAAAACAATCTTTTTCTTAATATGTGTACCGATCCCCCTGTGGTTCATTTGGGATGGAGGGAGTAATTTTTGTTTGCTCCTGATTCCGAACTCCTTTTAAATACGAAGACAAGTGAAAAGTCTTTCTAGTAAATATTCCCTATTATTAAGCATTATACCACTTATAAAAACTTTCCAACTATGGAGAAATTTATTAAAAATAAAAAATTATTCAGAATATTTATGGAGTATATCCCAGACTTCATTTGCAAAACTATTAGAAACACAGTTATCATATAAATCACCAGAATAATCAATGGGATCAATCAAACGAAAATTATTGCACATGAAATTAATTTCATTAGTCATAGCACATAAAGAACGTCTTAAAAGTTTTGTTGCGCAAATATAAAGGAACGGAATTACTGGGTTTTTTTGAGTTGAGTCGCGCACTAGGTCGCTCTCTTTAAGACATTTTATGGCACTGCCCAAAGTGTGCAAGCAATATCCAACCCCGTCGTCCACCGGATAAAACAACTCATAAATCATCTCTGTCTTGGAACATTTCTGTAGTGGAAAGGGACCGGTATACTAATTGGAATACTAATAGAAGGAAAACTCTTCTATTCCTCTTTAGCTAGGAATACCAATAGAAAAATAAAAAGGAAGAAGAATTTGGAACACATTGTATATAATTTTTGTTCTCTCAGTAAGTGTATTTTTGTTTCTTCGTGATGATCTTTCTTACTCCCGCACATTCTTATGTAATAAGAATAATAAGGTTTTTTTAATGTGTAACTGGGGAAGTTAAGAAAAGTAGGAGAGGAACCGAGTCTATAAGTTAAAAAGACAGACTGTATCTTAATTATCCAAAACATAATTTAGTTAAAAAAATAGACACAAATTTATATATCTATACCCATTATAGAAGTATGAATGTTTTGTTTCCTACATTTTATGTTATGCCTAATATACCCTTAGTAGTATTAAAATTTAAGGGTATATAAGTAATTTAAACCTATTATAAAAATATGAATGTTTTGTTTCGTCAATTTTATGTTATGCCTACTATACCCTTAGTATTAAAATTTATGGGTAAATAAGTAATTTAAAAATTTTAAATGTTCATTTGTTTGATTATTATAAATATCTATATCTATTTATACACACACACACACACACTCACACGCGCGCGCACACACACACATATAGAGTGACACTCATGTGCATATGATGCACATTAGTGTTATTGTACACCTTGTGGGACCCACTTATTGTTTTGTGCGTGTGATATATATATATATATTAAGGTGTGTTTGGAATCACAAAATAGGCGCTGACTTAGTTGGTAAAGGCGCGACATTGTATCCTTCAGTGCGCGAGTTCGAATCTTAACAGCGTCTTTTTATTTTTCACCAACAGTATATTCAAATTCCGAGCATAGTATATGTTATAAAGTCTGAGAGTATATGAACACCACCTTTTTATTTTTCACCAGCAGTATATTCAAATTTCGAGCATAGTATATGTTATGATGTCTAACAGTATATTTAATATTTCGATGTAGTATACGTAAATATTTACTTTTTCCAACTTACAATACTTACAGTATATTTAATATTTCGATACAGTATACATTATGATGTCTGACAGTATACGTTGTTTTAGTTAATTTTTGTTTTATACTGCGAATTTTTTTTTTCCAACTTACAATACTCACAGTATATTTAATATTTCGATACAGTATACGTTGTGATGCCTGACAGTATACGTTGTTTTAGTTAATTTTTGTTTTATACTGCGAATTTTTTTTTTTCCAACTTACAATACTCACAGTATATTTAATATTTCGATACAGTATACGTTGTGATGCCTGACAGTATACGTTGTTTTAGTTAATTTTTGTTTTATACTGCGAATTTTTTCTTTTTCCAACTTACAATACTCACAGTATATTTAATATTTCGATACAGTATACGTTGTGATGCCTGATAGTATATGTTGTTTTAGTTAATTTTTGTTTCATACTGCGAAATATTTATTTTTTTTCCAACTTACAATACTCACAGTATATTTAATATTTCGATACAGTATACATTATGATGCCTGACAATATACGTTGTTTTAGTTTATTTTTGTTTTATACTGCGAATTTTTTTTTTCCAACTTACAATACTCACAGTATATTTAATATTTCGATACAATATACGTTGTGATGTCTGGCAATATATGTTGTTTTAGTTAATTTTTGTTTCATACTGCAATATATTTATTTTTTCCAACTTACAATACTCACAATATATTTAATATTTCGATACGGTGTACATTATGATGTATGACAGTATAGGTTTGGTTAGATTAATTTTTCTTACTCACAGGCTAAAAGATAAAAAAAATTAAAGGGCAAAAAAACAAGAAAGAAGAAGGAAAAGGGAAAAAAATGAAGGAAGAAGGAAAAAAGATGCAACCAGAATTGAACCCTTGACCTCAAGGTTTAGATATTTAAGACTACATTAAATACCACCAGACCACTTACTTTCAGTGTTCAACAAACAGGCCTTCAAATATATAACACGCGCGCGCATAAAAAATTAACATAATAATAATTCGCCGGTTCAGACCGGTTCAGATTTTTTTAGGTTGAACCTGTGGGGCCCACAAGGTGTACAATAACACTATGGTGCATCTTGTGCACCCAAGTTTTTGCCATATATATATATACCCATACCTATTATAAAAGTATACTTTTTTTTTTTTTTTCGTCGATTTTATGTTATGCCTAATATTCTTAATAATATTAAAATTTAATGGTAACCAAATAATTTTAAAAAATTAAGTATTTATTTATGTGATTGTAAAAGGTAAGTCGCTCAAATATATCTATAAGGGATAAGGCACAAATAGACCCTTCAATTGCACTCTCAACTTCAAATAAACACATCAATTTGATTATAAAAGTGAAGAGACTTTTATATGTAATTCAATTCATAACGTGAAGATTCGCGACCTTTTGGCTAATTATCATTTGCAGCATGAATTAGCATGAATTTTCAAATATGACATAAAAATACACCACCCATACAATTTTTAATTCGATGCACCTGAGCAAGGGTTTATTTCCAACTGCTAACGTGGAGCCCAAAACTAGGATTTTGACTATCCTAACTATAGACATTTAACTATATAATATTTATAAATCCCTAAGTAAATAAAAATGATAATGCTTAATGATTATGTTTAATGACAACAATGCCTTTTTTTATTTTAATTGGAGGTACATTTCTACGTTACAATTAAAACTAGTAAATCGCCGTTACGTTGCACGGTTGTAATATGTTTCAGTGGTGTAGAAATATATAACTCCTTAAAACGAATGTTTATTATGCACGTAATATCATACTTGTTTTATTGACGTATGTAAAAATAATGTGATTGTAAATATATATTTATATAAAGTCCATTAATAAATAAAAATATTAAACAATTACTATAAAATTCTAAAACACCTCTTTGAACACAACATTCTGTAATTTGTTACAATTTTTATTTTCATCATCGCAAATCAATATTTTCAATCATCGGCGATTCGTGACTCACGAAACTGTAACATACAGTTGACCATGGCTGAACACAGGCCTTTCTAAGAATAAGCCAACATGAGAGAAAGATTTTCCTTGACTTTTATTAATTTTCATAGCATTAGACACAAGCAGATGAAATTGCCTATGTTGGAACTTAAAAGGCAATGCTGAGTCTGATGGTGTTAATGATATTCTTGGTATTAAACAGAAGATCTGCATTACTCCCTGTCAAATTTTTTCCTTCTAGGACATGAAAGCCAAGTTTTGTAATTATCAATCTTGTACCGTTACAAAGACCAGTTGAAGGATCTATGTTCCTCATGAACATGACAGGAGTTCCAACCTTCAAAGTCAACCAATGGTTTGGAGTTCCTGAACATCTTAGTTTATTTAAAAATTCTGGTGTGTGCACTTCACCCATCACGTCTCCATTTGAGTCAGACTTGCAAGTACTATTAGAACTGTAATATACTCTCTCATCGTTTGAATTTTTTCCGATCATGTGTTCATTTATAGTGTTTACTAAGTCAAGAGTTGGACGTAGAATTTCTCGTTCTTGCAAATATGTAGGATCATCCAACCTATTACAGAAATATGAGAACATGCTCTGTACAATCTCCTCAACAGGGTCATCGTGAAATTTGAGCAAAAGATCATCTGGAATTTTGATATTCGAACAGCCGTGATGTGTTCCGTCAATTGTCCCATCACCAATACCTACAACCCACGATGAAAACTGTTTTAGTTCTTCATCTTCATGATCAGATGCTCGATTAAGAAGTTTCATGTTCTTAGTAAGGCAAAAAACAGTGTAATGGTCCCAAATTTCGGCGGAATTAATCGTTGCATGAATGAAATCTTGTCTCGTTCCTTTCGGAACAACTGAAAACATTTGCCTAAAATCACCACTAAACACTGTAGAAATTACAGGATATATGCACGATACATGCTAACAAATTCATTAAAAAAAGGGCAAAAGACAACAGATTTGTTAGAATTTCATTGGTTAAGCTTCATAAAATGAAGAACACAAAGTGCGGCGCTTCATACATACTTTTCTACTGTTAATTCAAGTCTTATATATCATCTAGACAGCTTAACCTAGCAATGGATGACTAAAGACAAAAGACATTAATGTGTGCTTATAAGAGGCAACACTAAGACAACATTTTTCTAAGCAAGAATGCTTTATTACCAAATATGACAATAAGCATTAAAAGTTTCTGCATGACTAGTTTAATAAAAAACTTAATCAAACACATGCATTAATAACTTAATCCATGGCATAATCCATCATGTATTAAGCTTATAATCCATGTTAACATCTATAATCCAACACACCCCCCTCAAGCTGGATGTGTAGAAGTACATAATCCAAGCTTGGAAATGATTCCAGCAAACGGTCCTGGAGGTAGTTGTTTGGTGAAAACATCTGCCAATTGATCTCTGGATGATAATGACTGGAAGGTGAGAAATCCATCCTTGAATTGATTACGCACAACATGACAATCAATGTCCAAATGCTTTGTGCGCTCATGAAACACGGGATTTTCAGCTATGTGGATAGCAACCTGATTATCACATCCAAGAAGCAGGGGCTTTGGCACTTGAACCTGTAGATCTGATGATATATAGTTCAACCACATCAGTTCACAAGTGGTGGAAGCCATAGCTCTATACTCAGCCTCTGATGAACTTCTCGAGACAGTTGTTTGCTTCTTAGACTTCCAAGAAATAAGACATCTTCCCAATAAAACACAATAACTAGTAACTAATTTCCTGGTATCTTAACATGCACCCCAATCTAAATCACAGAATGCTTGAATAGATAGCTCACCTGCTTTAGGGTAGAAGAGTCCAAAGTTGGAGGTGCCTTTCAAATATTTGAGCAGATGTAAGGCAGCATTCCAGTGAGAGCTTCTAGGGGAACTCACAAACTGACTTAACTGCTGTGTGAAAAAAGTTAAGTCTGGTCTTATGAGATTGAGATACAACAATCTGCCTATTAATCTTCTGTAAGATTCAGTGTCTGCAAAGGGCAACCCATCTTTTATTAAGTTTTTTACCATAAGGAAGTGGTGTGGAAGCAGGCTTAGAGTTGTCTAATCCCATATCATTGATAATGTCCAGAATGTACTTTCTTTGGCAAAGAAAAGTACATGTCTCATTCTGACTTAATTCCATGCCCAGAAAGTAAGTCGCTTCCCCCAAGTCTTTAATGCTAAAGCTAGCATCCAGGAACTGCTTTAAAGCATTTATAAGGTCAGGATTGTTCCCAGTGATCAATACATCATCAACATAGACTAACAGAGCCAAAAAATCATCATCCATAGTCAGTGTGAATAAACAATGGTCATGTGCAGATTGTGTGAAATCAAATTGGAGCAGTTTAATGCATAACTCTGTATTCCACTGTCTAGATGCTTGTTTAAGCTCATATAGACTCTTCTTAAGCTTACATACCTGTGCAGGACCAGCCTTAGTGTATCCATCAGGTGGCTGCAGGTATACTTCTTTGTCCAAAAAACCATGAAGGAAGACATTGTTGATGTCTATGTGGTGCAATGGCCATCTCTTCATAGTGGCAAGTGCTATGAGATATCTCACTGTCACTGGCTAGGCAACTGGGGAGAAACTTTCCTCATAATCCTCTCCCAAGATTTGATTATACCCCTTAGCAACTAACCTTGCTTTATATCTCTCATCCATACCATCTGGTTTCATCTTAACTTTATAAACCCATTTGCTGCCTATAGGTTTCTTTCCTAAAGGCAGGTCAGTGATCTCCCATGTATCATTAGCTTCCAAGGCATTGAGTTCCTAATCCATGGCCTCTTTCCACTCTGAATAAGTGATAGCTTCCTTGTAGTTTCTAGGCTCTGGCACAATTATATGATTGGCATGAAAGGCTGCATGAGATTGTGGATGCTGGAATATTGATATTTTAGTATTCTGAACAAAGTCCTGCAGATGAGATGGTCTTTGTGTTTGTCTAGTACTTCTTTTGAGTGGTGCTGGGTCTGCATGAACTTGATCTGCTCCTGTTTCTGATTCAGACATTTCCTCTGCTGGATTAGCTGTAGTGGATGGAATGGGTACTGTTGTAGGGTTGGAAGTTGCTGGTAAAGACTCCTCTTGATCATCCAGGAATGGAAGTGGCACTGTAGGTGAGTTTTCCCTGCTTTCCAGATTAGGATTAGCATATGGGTAGGTATTTTCAAGACAAATGAGATCTCTTGAAGTGATCACTTTCTCACTGGCTATATGATAGACTCTATAACCTTTCTGATGGGGAGCATATCCTAAGAAAATGCGTTTCTTGGCTCTTTGATCAAATTTGTTCTTCTGTGGGCTTGTATCAGTAGCATAGACAAGACAACCAAAGGGTTTCATCATTACATATGTTGGTATTTGATGAAACATCACTGTGAATGGGACTTGCCAGTTCAATACTCTTGTGGGCAGCCTGTTTATGATGTTTGTTGCAGTGAACATGGAGTATGGCCACAAGTAGTGTGGAATTGAAGATTCCTTCATCAAGGCTTTGGCCATCTCAAGCAGGTGACTGTGCTTTCTCTCAACCACTCCGTTCTGTTGTGGAGTGTAAACACAGGTTCTCTGGTGTATTATGCCCTGATCCTTGAGAAACTGTTGGCATTCTCCACTTAAAAACTCAGCCCCATTATCTGTCCTAATCATCTTCACTGATTTCTCTAATTGCCTTGTGATCATGTCGATGAATTCCTTGAGTGAGCTGACTCCTTGCTTCCTACTTGCCATGATATTCACCCAGGTCATCCTGCTGTAATCATCCACAATAGTTAGAAAGTAGGATGTGTTGGTGATGCTGGGTTGACTATATGGTCCCCAGATATCCACATGTAGAAGCTCCAGCACCCTGTTGGTGCTGATTGAACTGGTGGGAAAGGTAAGTCTGGTTTGCTTTGAAATATGACAGATCTCACAGTGTCTGTGTGTTTCCAGGACAGGTGGAATACACATATGTTCCGGAAAATGTAAATGTTGCATAGAAGTTGGCGATGCATGTCCCAATCTTCTATGCCAGGTTTTGAACAGCTTATTGTAGTGTTCTGCATTAGCTGCATAGGCTGCCAATGTCTCATCTGAATATGCTGGCTTGGCAATGTACAACTTTCCAACCAGGTGCCTGGTAGTCGATCGTTTCTTACCACAAAATTAAACGTATATATAAGAATATGTATACGGGATACCTAGCCTACGACTCTAACGAGTAGAGTGGTAAGTAAGGGTCAATCCCACAGAGAATGGTGGATTAGTGTTGTTCGGATATTACAAGCAACTAATGATTTACGATGGATAGGGTAATAAACTTAAACAAGTAAACGAGGGGGGGTTTTAGATTGAGTTAACAACTAAATGCTAACAAGTGATCAACTAAAGTTCTAGATAAGCAATAAATATTTTTGTTATTTTATATCAAACAAAGAAAGAAAAATAACAAATATTTTTTGGGTTTAGAATATGATAAAAGGTCTACCCTCGATCTAGTATCCCCTTGAATCCGACTACCTAATGACTATCGTTGATGTCCCAAATTTAATGCGATTTAAACCCTTATCCCACAATCTACAAGGTCCGCTTATGTACCGTGTTGTCCCTTGATTGTGGATAAATCGAAGGTACGCTTATCGATTTATCTCTACACAAATCAATTAGTGATCCAAACAAGCTCTTTTCACACTAATTGATATTGGGTGGTCACGAGCTATAACAACGGGATAAATAAAGCATAAACCTCGACACGATCGGGTTTAGAGGCCAAACTCTATAATGCCACCAATGGTATCAAGCATTGTTTGCTACTAAGGGAGATTGAAGCTTCAACAATCACGGAAAGTGAAGTTCAATCTCTAGCAACATACAATAAATGCCTCCCAAAGGGTGATCAATCCTAAAACAAGCATCTAGGCATGAGACAATCCAATCAAGCATTATAGAACATTTAAATTTCATAAATAAGGTAACATCAAGAGTCAATAATCACATTCTCATCATCAATCAGGGTTCAACATGATCAAGGATAGAATTTAGGGTGCTAGCCACCCATTACACCTAATACAATCAAGAAATTACAGAAAATACAAGAATTCATAAAGATAGAGTGATAAAACCCAAGGTTGATCAATGTGGAAGATGATGTGACTTCTTCTTGCCCTTCTCTCCTCCTTGGATGTGATGGTGGCTGAATAGTGCTTCCAAAAGTATCAAAAGGTTAGGTCAAATTCGAATGGGATGATATATATATATATATATATAAGGGGAGGAAGTGCTAGTCAAAATAGGCAAAATCGCGTTCAGGATTTTAAAACAGGGTAAGGAATCTCGGCCAAGATGCAAGTGTCTCGGCCGAGACGTGAAAAAGAGATTTTTTCAGCGGGTGGGTCGAAGGCTGATCTCGGTTGAGATTCAACTTCATCTCGGCCGAGTCGTGAAAAGGGAAAATTGGGGCTGGCTAGGGTTTGACTCATCTCGGCCGAGATTGAATTTCATCTCGGCCGAGATCTTGGTCTTTTGAAAATCCTGAAATCCTCTGGAAATTCATCTCGGCCGAGATGCGTTGCTTGTCTCGGCTGAGATCTTCAGTTGCAAATCTTCATGTTTACCCTGGAGACTCATCTCGACCAAGATTTTCATCCTGTCTAGGCCGAGATCTTCAGTTAGCCCTTCATTTTGTTACCTCGATAGATCCACCGACTTTGCGATCGTTTGACTTTCTTTTTCGATTCTTTTTCACCTGTCTTAACACAAAAACAACACAAACGCATTATTTTACCCATGAGAATACAAAAGCACTAAATACACGTGATTATGCACATTATTGACATTAAAATGACACTAAAGTGTCCTAAGTGCGTGCACGAGACACGTGTACCAGTGCCTAGTGAGGAGTAGGCTTCCATCTTCTGCACTTTTCACAATACAAGATTCATGATCAAAAACAGCCTTCGCTCCTGTGTCCATTGTGAATTGGGATATAGACAATAGGTTGCAAGTGAAGCTTGGAACAAGAAATACTTCTGTCAGTGTAAGTTTGTCTGATAAAACTACACTTCCATATTGCTCCACTTGTCTTTTTGTTCCATCTGGTAAAGCCACCATAGCTGTGTGTTGTATGGGTCTAAGGTTGCTCATCAGAGTTAGATCATTGCACATGTGCCTACTAGCACCTGTGTCAATGACCCATCCACCATCATCTACTCCATCTATCAATGTGAAAGCAAAGAATGAGAGTGTGTGCATTGTCTGAGTTCTTCACCCTAGAACCCTTTGTGTGTTGTTTCAATTCTGATTGATTTAGAATTCTTGCCACTTCCCTTTTGACAATGGCTGATATATATCTGGAGAGCTACTGTGACTTTCAGTATGATGATCATTTCCTATCCCATCTCTTCCAGTTATGTCAGCTGAGTTAGCATAATTTCCTTGGTTCCCTTTCCACCAGTCTGGATATCCTTTCAACTAGAAGCAGTTGGAAATCAAGTGTCCATGATTTCCACAGTGATCACAAAGTAAATTTACCTTCTCTTCCTTTGTCAATCTGGTATTGCCTCTCCCTCTGCCACTGGAGTGGGCTCCTCTGTTGTTTGAACCAAATTGGGACAGTTTGTTTGCTGAACCTCTACC
The DNA here is from genome assembly GCA_958295605.1 of Ajuga chamaepitys. NCBI lineage: Eukaryota > Viridiplantae > Streptophyta > Magnoliopsida > Lamiales > Lamiaceae > Ajuga > Ajuga chamaepitys. The sequence continues at coordinate 54,215,930 of OY282502.1, read as the reverse complement.
ACCATTGTTGAACTTCACATTCATGGCTGAGTTGTCCATCAACTAACTTCCAAGTACATGCACACTTCTGTGTTTTTCAATTCTCAAGATCATTGAGTATGCTTTGTCAACACTTGGAAGTGGATCCATCAGTAGGATTTGGCTTCTAATGGATCATATGACTCGTTTAATCCCATTAGGAATTGAATTAATTTGCCAGACATGTCATATTCTTCCCAACCTTTAGTAGCCCCACAAGAACAGGCCCCACAGGTACAGATTGGCAGGGATCTAAGAAAGGACAACTCATTCCATAGTTTATGCAAGTTGTTATAGTAGACATCCATTGCTTGATTCCCTTGAGTTAAGTTGCATATCTCCTTTTGAACATGAAACAGCTGGGGGTCCATTACTATCCCCAAATCTGTTAGCTACCATCTCCCATAGATCCTTAGCACTCTTGGCATAAAGAAATGTCTCTGATATCTCCTTAGACAAGGAGTTTAACAGCCAGGCTCTAACCATACCACCCACTCTCTCCCATTGTTCTTTAAGTCTGCTGTCAGTGGGCACAACAATGCTGCCATTTATAAATCCTATCTTGTTTTTGGCTAAAAGAGCTATTTGAACTGATTTATTCCAAGGTAAATAGTTGCTTCCATTCAGCTTGGTAGAAACCAGAGACATACCTAGGTAATCCAAGCCATGAAGGTTCAATGGATCATTCTCAAGGGAAATATTTGTTGCAGTTTGAGCTGTAGCAGATTCTGTAGTGGCCATGGCTCTTTCCGTTTCTCCAGATCTGAGTTGCGGCAACTCTTCCTGTGGTAAACGCCAAGCACTTCCAGTGGATGACATAGATTTGGATCAACAGTGCTCTGGTACCATGTAGAAATTACAGGATATATGCACGATACATGCTAACAAATTCATAAAAAAAATGGCAAAAGACAACAGATTTGTTAGAATTTCATTGGTTATGCTTCATATAATGAAGAACATAGAGTGTGGCGCTTCATACATACATTTCTACTGTTAATTCAAGTCTTATATATCATCTAGATAGCTTAACCTAGCAATGGATGACTAAAGACAAAAGACATTAATGTGTGCTTATAAGAGGCAACACTGAGACAACACTTTTCTAAGCAAGAATGCTTTATTACCAAATATGGCAATAAGCATTAAAAGTTTCTGCATGACTAGTCTAATCAAAAACTTAATCAAAAACACATGCATTAATAACTTAATCCATGGTGTAATCCATCATGTATTAAGCTGCCAATCCATTTTAACATCTATAATCCAAAAAACACCACAGTTTTTCCTCCAAAATGCGTGATTTTGTTTATGGGATTCCTTAATTGCATGATGTCCTTCAATGACTTGTCGAGTGCTTCAAAACAGTGTCGATGCATCATGGGAGCTTCATCCTAAATTATGAGTTTGCACTTGATGATTAATTCTACAAGTTTTGTACATTGACAAATATTACATGTAATGTTCTCTTTCACATGAATCAGTATAGTAAATCGAGAATACGATGTCCTTCCACCAAGAAACAGAAGCGATGCAATGCCACTGGAAGCAACATTTAGCACAATATCTCCTCTTGAATGTATTGAAGCTAAAATGGTTTTCCACAAATACGTCTTACCAGTACCCCCATAGTCGTAGACAAAGTAAACACGACTTCTGTTAGAATCAATGAAAGCCATAATTGTGTCATAAACACTCCGTTGTTCTTCTGTCAAATTTGGAAGCAAATATTGTAATTCCCTCATCAACGCATCCCTATTATAGTTTAGTTCTCTGGCTATCAAGTTGTTAACCTGCTGACTGGACGCATCCATTCTTGCAGTCGGCATTGGCTCATAATTGGCTAAGCTTTTTCCTACGTTGCATAGCATTTTCTCAATTTCAATCAATGTAAAATTTTCTATATCATCCTTAGATAGCTGTAAATCTACAAATCAGGTTATTAACCCAATTAAAAGAAACAATCATATATGTTCATATATAGTCATATATTTAAAACACAGTTCTTGTATTTATTAATACATTAAATAAACATCTTACTTTATACTAACATATTTTGGGATAAAGCATTTTACCTTCAATTTGAGTAAGCAATCGTTGTCTGTGTAAAATATCTTCTGCTAAAAACTACCAACATTTATCCCAAACACTCAGGACGACTCGTATAATTTTCAAACAGTAATGCAACAAACAATTTTCTCATTGAATGTGTTGTTGACCAACGACTTGCCTCCACAAAACCATCAATGTACTCCTTATCATCTTCCAATAATCCTCTAGCATAATAAGCATCTCGAACTGTCTCGTACTTAACTTTATCAAAGAACATCATATCCTTGTAGCACGTTGCACCGCAAACTACATTGAAAAGTAGTCTAAGATAATATACGTCTCCACATCCAGGAGGTATATAATTTAAACGTGCAACTGAAAACCCACCCTTTCGTCCTACTTCTCCACTTCCTCTGCTTTAAATCCCATACAAATGTTGTGAAAATTCCGAATATAACAACTTATCTGCACCATCTAATTCTTTATTTGCCTCAACCCATCCAAAAACATGCTTTCCTTTATAGATGGTCAGCAAAGTACAACATCGATGTCATTTTCATCTTCATAAACAACTAACTGCTGATTGGGGAGATGAAAACTTAACCGCTCCACCGAGGGATTTTTTAATTGAATATCGTACCCAAATATTCTCCAACGAGCAATAAAGTTTTATAAGTTTAAACATGTGATGTAGCTCACATCCCTTAAAGCAAATGTCTTTTATTTAAAGCTACAAAAATTGGGGTGTGACATTTGATGAAATTAAAATATCAAAATAAGATGTCGTACAAAAAGTAAAGTAAATACGATATAAAATATCGTTTGATATTTTCATTTATTTTAATGGAAGTTAGCTTTTTTTTCGAGTATTTGTTAATTCAACTTTTAGGATAAGTTATTACAAAACGAAATTTACACATTAAATTTATTCCTTAATATCACTTAATTTATGAAGATATATATATAATAAGCTTTAGGCATTATCTTCTACATAGGATCAAATAATTTTTTTACAAATAAAATGGTTGAAAAAAATAAATAAATGATTATCATATTTCCTTGAAAAGAAACACATTAGTTTCCAAAATAAAAAATAATAATTGGTCACCAGATGCTATATACTCCCTCCGTCCCGACTTAACTTGCCTAGTTGATCGGGTACGGAGATTAAGAAAAAACAGATTTTGTGGAATCTTTGACTTTTTCAATAGTGGAGATTTTAAGGGTGGAGATTGTGTGAAATTTTTTCCATTTATGAGCTAACAAATTAAGTTGAGACAGACCGAAATGGCAAGTAGACAAGTTAAGCTGGAACGGAGGGAGTATATATTTTAAAAATGATGAATAAATTTAAAATCTTATTGTCTATGTGTAGCACTTAAATATAAGAAATTTGATTGTCCTGAATTCTATATTATAAGAGAAAATTTGCTATTTGCATTGATCACCCTAATTTCTAAATGATTGAACTATTAACTTGCACCTTTGAAGAACAAACGTGATTTATATATTACTGATAAAAATATAAAGTATATAAATATAGGATAGTTGAGCAATGTATAAAATATTAAATTCAAAAGTTAGAAAGCAATTAAGTGTAATTGAATATAATGAGATTATAATTTATTGAGTAACCAACTCAACTTTATATATTGTAACATGGGCTTAAAGCAAATATTAATCATGCAAGACAAAGATAATGACTTCTATCTGGAATCGAGATTGTATTCAAAATTAATTCTTAACATAATACATGAAAAGGCATGTTAGAAAAGTGGATAATGTTAGATTCTACTATATCGTAAGAAGAAAACTCATTAGTTATTCTTAGAAAAAATGAATCCTTTAAAAATAGTACAAAAACGAAAAATTAAAAAGATAATTTTGAGATCATAAGCCACTAATGAGTTAATTTAATATCTAATTATAAATAAAATCAAAGATTTTAATGGAACGCCAATGTAAGAAACATTGATTATTTTCTTTATATAACTTTAATAATGATTTATTAAGAAATTAGGTATTTTTAAGTATCATACAAATAAGAGATAAATAATTTTCTTCTAAATACTATTTCAGACAATTTTAAACGATAAATTATTAAACTTAACAAAAGAAAATATAATAAAAAACGCAATAGAATTAGAGATATCTATATTGCGCTAATATAAGGGTGTGGGTGTGTGTATGTATAACACTTTTAAAACAAAAAGTATTAAAAAATAACATCTACATTGCAATGTATGTACATAAAAATATTATAATAAATGAATAATATAGAATTAGATACTTAAAATTATTAGGGTTGTAGATTTTACCTACCCGCCGGATAAATGGGTAATAGGGTCGGATATTATTCGAACCCGGTATTTTAGCAATCAGGTAGGGTAGGATACAGGTTTAACATACTACCCATTTACTCTACTCGCATATACATATGTATTATAATGCATGTTGTATATTATATAATTAATATTATATCTAAAATGTTACGTTTATAATATACTCCCTCCATCTCAGTTAACTTTTCATAGTTGACCGAGCACGGATATTAAGAAAAAATAGATTTTGTCTAATCTTTGACTTTTTAAAGGTGAAAATTGAATGTGGATATTTTTAGGGTAGATATTGTTGTCTTTAAGTGGGACGGACCGAAATGAAAAGTGTGACAAATTAACTGGAATGGATGGAGTATTATTTAACATATAAAATAACATACAATGTAATATTTACATATTATGTATGTGATATATATATGATTTACTGTATCATATTATATATATATATATATATATATATATTACATATTATTTATATTTTTTTTGTCTATTAATCAGGTTACCCGATTACCATTGGTAACCCGCTTACCCAATAGATATTATCCGTATCTGTACCCGAATCAAATAAGGTAGGGTATGGAGGAATCATGCTTGTACCCTACCCGACCCATTTACATTCCTAAAAATTATGAGTCACGTGCAACGCACGTGTTAATTGCTAGTTAAAAGTGTAAACTTGTGAGGATATATAAAAATTAGTTGTGGGCAACAAGTTAAGACTTGTGTGTTGTGTCCTAAATTTGGATATGTGAGGAAGTTCAGTTAATTCCTTTATGAGTAAGAGTAGAGTTGACATATAATAATTGCCCCTATTTTTGGACCACTATGTAGCTATTTGTGTACTTAATGCTTTATTATTTCTGCAAATTTACTTACTTGTTGTAACCTACTGCGTTATCTGAAAAGTTGTTCTTAAAGTATTTTTGTTGCACAACTCATAAAACATTGCTTGCTATAAGTTTCGAGGTTAACAACTAGTTGCAAGCTTACATTTAAAGAGACAACACAGTCCTTCTCCGTTTTGAAGAAGTTGAAAAACTTAGAGTCTATTTACCCCTCCCCTCTCCCTCTAAACCTTTATCAGTTGGTAACAACAATTATAGATAATATAAAAGTAATAAATAATAACTCCATCTCGCATGATTTGATACTTGAATCATTAATACATTATCATCTTTATTTATATATGATTATGACATATAGTTTAAAAGTTCATATGAAATGATATGGTAAAATTAAAGATTGAAAGAAAACTAATTTTGTGCGTGCTACGACAAATGGTAAAAAAATCATTTAACTTAAAATAAATGCAAGAGTCACATATATATATATATATATATACACTAACTATTAGAAGAAGAAAAAAATCAATGTCTATCGAATAGGTAAAATATTTTATTAGAATAAATAATCTAAAATTAAATAATTAATTAAATTTATTTAAAATTATATATCTACGTAGTTTTCATATATCTTTTTAAGAGTTTACGAGTCACTAGTGTGTTAATTGCTAGTATATATGTATATATATAATCTTGGTTGGGTTTGGACTAAAACTTCGGTTTATCAATATTTTAAACTAATCAACCCAACAAAATTATAAACTGTAATATTTTATTTGGATTAGTTGACAATGATTTGGCCAAGTTACAAGAATTTTTGCACAGCCCTAATGTATACAATGAAAAGCTGTTCAAAGGATTTTCTTCTTCCTTTAGATACGAACTTGCAAAATGAAGAGTAGGAATTTTTTGACGGTTTATAATTAGGTGGTTTATAGGGATTATAGGTCTACCCCAGAAATATTTTGAATTATATGTATTATAGGATCTATGTACCTAATAATGTGTTGTTGAAATCATGTTACTCTTTGTAGCTCTCAACAGTAATTTTCATATAGAGTTGGCGATGGTTGGGTTAAGATTTTTTCAAGACCCGTTCCGTACGAAAAGAATTAGATTAGTAACTTGCTTTGTTCTGTCTCCTCAGATGATCCGATCCTCTGCTTCGCTTCGTTAATTCGACAGGTTTACTCACCCTGACTTGCTATATTGTTTTAGTTTTCTTACCTGTTATATTGTTTTAGTTTTCTTTCACAATATATATACTATTATTTTTAAGATATAATGATTTTAATATAATATACATTATTGATTAAAAATCTATTTACGAAAATAACTAAATATATTCAAACTAAATCAAACATAATAAAACAAGCAAAAAATAACAAAAATGTGAATATATTGATAGTAAAAAGTGGTAGTAAGTTGAATATATTATTATAATAAATAAAAAAATATATAAAATATTAATATAAATAATATATACGGGCAGGTTTAGCAAAATCCACAACCCGATTCAAACCCAGCAATATTTGACAAGGCTTGTAACCCGTTTGACGTAGTTTTTACCCGTCTCATACGAAGTAGGTTTAGTATAAATTCGGATTTCAACCCGATTCATTGACATTCCTATATTCATACATGGTAACGCTAATTTTAGCTTCAACTTAAATATTTAAACTAGCGTTTGACATTAATAAGAATTATTTAAACTAGCGTTTGACATTAGTAGGAGAAATAGGCAAATATACCAAAATTTTCTTCAGTTTAGATTAGAAAATTGTCATGTCTGTTTAGGTAACTACATTGCGACCATTTTCATAATTTTGAGCATTTTAGTATTTTTCAAATTCACCTTAATTTGAGCGATTTGCTTATGTTCAAATTATTTGAAAATATATAATAAGAAATAATAAACAAGATGTGTTTTTCTTTTTAAAGACGAAAAAGAAGAATATAGCTTCAAGAGTCCCAAAACAAGCTTACCTTACTGGGCATGCAAGCGCAATAAAGTTGTCCAAAACGTTGAAGTTTTACATTTACCAATCTTTATTTCGACCACAAACAAACTCCTTTTATTTCTTCACAACCTTAAAGGAGGTGAGTAAATCAAGCACTCATTTTCTTGTCATAGGATTCCCACATTGCTTCCAAATCAACATTGCCTCCGGATAGAATAATCCCCACATTCTTGCTGTCTTTATAGCTAGGATTATTCCTGAAACTCTCTGATAACACAACCGCAAGGCCGATAGCTGCGCTTGGCTCTACTGCAACCTTCAGAATTTGATAGCAGAGGCTCATCGCCTCTATTATCGCTTTATCTTCCACAACAATGATTTCATCCACCAAATCCCGGACAATAGGCCTGTCAATATTAAATAGTGGATCAAATAATTGGAACAAAATTTATGTATATATGTATCATATTTGTGATATTACCATGTATTATTTCCAAGGACAGCTACAAGACCATCTGCTATGGTCTTTACTTGGGGTAAAGTCACTATTTTACCCGCGGCTTTGGAACGAGCAGCGTCGTCTGCTCCCTTCGGTTCAGCACCAATTACTCGGATTGCAGGATTTATTGCCTTGGCAGCTACCGCTATCCCCGAAACCATCCCACCTCCTACAATCCATGTGCAAGATGTAAATACAATGCAAGATGCAATGAACAGAACATCAATGTAGATAAAGAAGGGAAAAGGATGTACCACTTATTGGGACTATTATGGTGTCAATCTCAGGAACCTGCTCCAAAAGTTCAAGAGCCATGGTTCCTTGACCACTGAAAGCAAAAGACGTGTCAAACTACACTTTTTTTTGTTGGATATTTTCATGTTTAAAAAATCCATAAGTGCAATGATATGCGTTTTATGATTCATAGTGTTGTAATGGTGCATTAGATAGATTGTGAAGGCATTGGAAGTATGTGCTTGAGATAGTACATACATGTTCATGGGAAGTATTTGGATCCAAGGATTTGAAATGAATAAATGCAAATTAATATAAGTTAGAATTTGATTTCAAACCAACTAAAAACACTCATAAACTAGTCAAAATGAAAGTGATAGGATTTCAACCCATTCCAATCCAAACAACCACAAATTTTCTACCAGCGATATCAATCCATGATCGTCAGGTTATTGTTTGGTCTCTATCTTATCAAAAAAATCCATGATCGTCAAATGATCTGGTTTAATAAAAATGAGACCATGTGTCTACAAACACGATGCCAGGATATGATCCAGATAATCATCCCACATAGTGAGATATAGACCTAGTTTGTTGTTTGTGGTATATAATCATACTTTCACTACTCAGATGGACCCTATCTTCTGTAAGGAAGTGACACTATGGCACATGACTCTTGATGTGAATCTTGTAATGAGCTGCATATAATCAGTCAGCATATATGGCAAATTACTGGCGCGATTTAGGAGACTCTGGAGGAAGTAAGTTTTCTACAGAACTGAGACACTTGGAGATGTACTTTTTTATAGGTTGAGTTTTCATAACGAGTGATGCGGGGGCGTCAATTAGCTCCTGGGAAACCAGGCGCCTCTAAAGGGTGAATGAATGATGCAGGTGGCATTGATCTAGTCCTTGTGAAGCCAGGGAATCCTCCCTAGTGGCTGGTAAGCTAAAAGAAGGTGTCCTATATTGGTTCTTTAGATAAAGTGCCTAGAGCAAATCTCCCCTATTGACCATGGGCTCGCTCCCCCGAGTCCATATGGCATCAAGGACTTTCTATATACATGACTCAATTGGGTAAAGACTCATTACTATATACACCATTAAATTTTTGCCACAGATATCACCTTCACCTGTGTCAGTAATATATAGACATTTGTGCGAGTCGAAAAAAGTTTAATAGACCCTTATCTATCTAAGTGCACAAGGAAAACAGAGAAGTAAGAAGAAATGCAGAGGCCAAGGCACTTTACCTTATAATACGCCCATCGTTGCTCGATGGAATAAGAAGAGCGCCAGTATCTTTAATAACCTTGGCAGCGACCTCCTCCCTTGATGGCACCGTAGGCTCACTCCACACGACTTGACCACCATAACGTTTGACATTCTCAACTTTGCATTTTGGAGCAGTGTTTGGAATGACTATGTGTGCTGGTATTCCTCGTATCTTTGCAGCCAAAGACAACGCCGCAGCATGATTACCACTAGTTTTTAGAAAGTAAAACAGCATATATTAGGGAAAATATATTGCAGAAGCCATAGTCACCAAAAAATTAATCAAACAAGAGATAATGAAAGGAACCTGCTATGCGTAACAACCCCTTTGGCAGCCTGTTCATCCGTCAGCGAAAACACAGCATTACAGGCGCCTCTGAACTTGAATGCTCCACTAAATTAAGTTACAAAACAAGAATCTAATTAATAGGTTATATAGAATACGCTTAACTGTAATGTAGGAAGGAGAATTTAAGCTCGTTCTGACAAAGGGTATAATATCTCACCATTTCTGGAAACATTCACATTTAAAGTGAAGGTTTCTCCCAGCAAGAGAATCTAGAGTATGTGACGACAAGACGGGAGTTTGGTGCACGTAGGGGCTGATGCGTTCTTGTGCTTCTTTAATCGATGAAAGATCAGCAGCATACTTAGTACTCGGTTCTTGAGTTTTTGCTTCCATCACTGCAGATATTGAATTTATTTTCGATTATTCAACTATAAATTATCCAACTTTTCTAAATAACCAAGTGCTATATCAACAGCAAGTAAACAAACAAGATACAAATTTTTCGTGGTATCACGTAATAAGAGAACCAGAACAGAGTATCATATTCTCCTTGTTATGTAATCAGAATCAGGACAAAGTTTCTACATGATAATACTAAAAAAATAAGAGAAAGTAATATCAAGTAAATATAAAACTTCTACTCCTAATTAACATCATTAGGCATGTAAAAATAAATATGAAAAGTATTATATTGACTATAGAAATTATTTGCACTGTCTCATTAGATTCAGCAAGCCTTTTCGTATTTTTTTGGACGCAAATTCCTGATGTCTATCAAAGCAGAACAAAACAATTATCAGTTTGGATAGAAAACCATATATGTCCCTGTCAAACATAAATTCTTGCCTCCAGCAACATGTATACTAGGTATAAGAATCAAACCTTAGATTTAACAAACATGAAACTCATAAAAAAAAAAGTTTAAAGACAGGGGAAGATAATACTCTGCCACTACAAGACAGAAAAACAATTCACACAAAACTTATGCCGCTCCAAAAATCAGACTGCTTCTCCCAGTTCTCTGCTATTGATACATCTATTCTTTTTCTTGAATTTTTTAGAGCTAATCAGACTGGTTCTCCCACTTGTCTCCAAAATGGGCAGATCCAGTCCAAATTTTTTATACAGTAATCGTAATTTTCTAAATACAGCAAAAAAGTTTAAATTTTTACTGAAATAAAACACGATTTTCAACATATGAACCAAGTTAAAAGGCTAAGTCCGATCAAGCTCTCTCTTCTCAGGTGGATTTACAACCAAAAACACTAATTTTTTTATTTTTAATATTGCAAATACATACAGCAACTAAGATTCATAAATCACAACTAGTTCGACCAACAGATGGATTTATTTATTTTCTTTTTCAAAAGAAAAGTTAAAAAAACAACAATGTGCAGAAAAAGGGGCTAATGAACATATGACGATAGAGGATATATCAGATCCGATATGAGCTGCAGGCTAGCTTGTTACAAATTAACCAAAGATTGAAACAAACTCACAGTGAGATCGATCGATCGAAGGAAGTCGGAGAAACTTGAACAACTTGATCTTACAAAGTTTTGATGAGTTAATGGGTGAACAAAACTGTATAGTGTGTATATATAGATATTCGTGAATCACACGTCACTAGAATGAATGAATGAATAGAATACGAGATTTTTCAAAGATGGGATGGCTCACTGAATTGACACCAAATCTGTGGTCGCTCTAAGAGTCGGTTTGCTTAAAACTGAGGAGTATTGGATCAAATTTAACTGAGAAAATTAATAAATTTATTTTATTGAAATTCGATCTCCTAAATGTACTGAGTTCAATTTTAAGCAAACGGACTTTACTTATTTGTTTCCTTTTACTATTAGATTAGTATTATGGATATTAAATTTTATTTAGTACTTCCTTTTAAAAACCTGATTCGGACAGTTATGTACGTCAACCCGGACACTTCTTCTTTCATACGACAAACAAATGCTCAAATTTCCGCTAATATTCTACTCTCCAATAGATACTTAGTGCTCGGCGGTAAGTTGTGACACATTTTTACATGGAACACATTTAAATAGTGAAAAAAAAAATTATTTTAAATAATTTATATGATAAGATATGTATTGAAAATTATAAATTAAAAAATGTGTCCATATAAGCAGTGTATCTAATTACCCTAAAAAAGGAGTGTATCTAATGCTCTTTTACTAATATACCCTTGCCTAATTTTAAAGAAAATGTTAGATATATTTTTAATATATTTTAGTATTGATTATGGGATTAGCATAAATTTTCAAATGTAATGAATTGGCACGGGACAAATAATTAGGAAGACACAATTCTAGAGAATTGTAATGTAATATTAAAAGATAAATTTAATTATTTAATGCATGAAAATCAAAAGTCGACAAATATTTATAGGAAAATAAATCATAATTTAAAAGAAAAATAAATCCTAATTTAAAAAGTAAACAAATTCTAAACTAAACGGAAAAAGATAAAAAAAAAATAATAATAATAATAAAGAATTCTAAAAGGAAGCCCTTAATTAGTGGACTTTTTGGGAGCACATCCTAGATATATTTATTAACTCTGACTTTAGAAGAGATTACCTTTAATTCTGATACGGATGGAGCACCTAACCACTCTATTATGTTTGAAATAAAGTTTAATTTTGGAAGATGTTGGATAACTCAAGTGGCAGAGTATCTACTACTTTAGCCTTTTATCTTGGGTTCAAGTCACTGTAGAGGGAGGGAAGAATTTTTTGAGTTTTTTCTTTATTCTTAAATTAGCAGGGAAAAAATAAAAAAAGTTTAATTTCACGTTAAATTTAAATGTTATGAGTTTATAAATTGCTTTCTAGAAAGACAAATATCTTAATTTGGAACTAATGAAGTTTTTATGTCACAGATTCCTTTAAAATTTGTCATTGCTAATATCATGCAGCTCGATCATTTCATTTTATACAAATACGTTATCCACTTATTTCTTAAATATAAAAAAATATCTTATAAACATTAACAACATGATTGATATGATGAAATGAAATAAGATATCAATGAGATTTAATTTAGAAATTTCCCTCCAAAAAGAAAATATATTAATTTAGAAATGAATGATGATGCAAAATGAATCACAGAGGTATAATATTTACAATAATTGGTATATTCATGAATGAATAAAATATTTAATTCTCTATACAAAATACCTAAAATATAACAGTAATAACTTATTATTATCATTATTTATATATCATAATTATTATTGAGATTATTATTTTATTACTTATTCATGTTTTTATATAATAGATTTTGTTAAAATTATTTTATTAAATATGTTTATACTTTACAACTTAAATTATGACATTTGTTATAATTTTCAATCATTTCTTTTACGTACCCAACCTCAACATAATATTTTTTACACTTTGCAACCTTAAAAGTACTTTGTCACACTAACTTCAACTATCTCTATTTTTACTTTTATCTTTAAATTCATAGAATATTTACAACAAAATGTATAATCTATTGAATAAATTATCATTACCAAATAAAATATTCAAATATCTGAAGAACTCACATGCTATAAATTATCATTCGAATTATTAAATAACTTTTGGATTTTATTATGTTAATGTGGATTAATTAAAAATTAAGAAGTGTATGAGTATATCACCAAGTGAAATGTTAAAAGTTGCAAATGTTCATCTACTTTTAGAAAGATAACTAATTATTTATAGTTGGAACTTGAAATCTTTCAGATGTATTAAGAAATCTATACATATATAAAAGTTACTCCTTCCAGTCCAAAAAAGTGTTGCATTATAATTGTTTTGAATAATTAAGGATGTGTGGGAATGATAAATGTTCTCCTACACAGTCTATTTAATTGGTATATATTTTATGCAATAAGGAAATATATTCTAAAAACTTGTTTTATTTTACTTTCAAATAATTTAATTAATATATTTATTGTATTCTTTTATCTTTTTATCCTTTATCAATAAATTAATCTATACATATATATATAAATATAAAAATAAACATATATACGTGTGAGTGTGTAATAAAATAAATGGAGTCAAATATTTAAAAAAAAAAATCATATTTTTGTCCAATTGCAAATCAAACATTTTTAAGAATTTTATTTATATATGTGTCCCTAGAAATAAGTTCTTGTATATCAGCACTCTGTCGTTTTGTTTCTTTGTGTACAACTCTTTTTATTTTTTATATACTAATAAGTTTTTTTTTTTTAATCTATTTTACGTATATCAAATTAATAATCATTTCACCTTCTTTAAGTTGAATTAGATTTTAATTCTTCTTAATAGACTATTTATATAGTGAATTAAATTATATAAAATGAATCAATTGACTAATTACAATAAAAACTATGAGACTACTTCAAAAAGAAAAATATATATTTTTCTTATAAATTATCAATGTATTTTAATACTATCTTATACTTTTATATAAAAGTAAGTTGTGTGTTATTATACTTGTATTTTGATTAACACGTGAATTAATTGAATTATTTATGGTTATTCGCAGGTTAAGAAGATAAGGTATGTTTGAGTTTGTCTTAAATAGGCATTTTTATTTGTTATATTTTAATTGTATCCATAACAATAATTTTTATTTATAAATAATAAGTATATATTCAATTCAAAAAGTATAGGAGAAAAACAAAAATTTATACTATTTAATATTTTACTATAATTTAATTCAAAATTTTAAAATATTTATTATGCGATGTTTACATTTAAAAAAATGAGTAATATAACACTTGATTTAGTTAAAATACTATTCCACTAGTAGACTTCCGTGCATCGCGTGAAAGTAATAATAGTTATTGGGAATAACAAAATCATAAAAATTGAAATTGAATATGAGTGTAGTCATCATTTCCTACCCATTATCTTTATATCAATCATGTTGTAAGAATATCTTATTCTCCATAGTCCCATAAAAAGAGTTATATTTCAAAACTATTATTATTCTAAAATAAAAGTTATATTTTAAATGTCAATGTCTTGTGTCTTTGTTTAAGTAAAAAAAAAAAAAAAAAAACCTATTTTTTTTTAATTTCACGAATGACTTATATATAATTAAATATATCAAAATAAAAAATAAAATAAGACGTGTAAGTGAAAATTGATGTTATTTGAAAAGTGGTATATATATCAAATTGAATAAAAATAAAAGTTTTATGAACTGAGGAGTATAACTTAAACACTTATGATTTTTTTAAATGACGTTGGTTGAAGTCGTTCTAAACTAGTCTATGTTTTGTCTATAAATAAGGAGACTTAATAGTAAAAAAGAATTTGGTGTTTTATTTTTTGCTAAGACAATGTTTGTATTGAAATGTAGATAAATGTGTAGATTTAATTGGGGCGCATCTGAATTAAATAGGTTTATATAATATGTGTTTAAAGTAACAAATATGATAGTGGTGTGATGACTAAAAACTTGTTGGAAGTAATGATATTAGTATTGTTATATTATAAGAAAGTTGTTGGTATTTATAGAGGAAGTAGAGTTTTGGATTGGAGATAGAAAGATACGCATCCCACTTACATCTTTGTGAGTCCATACCTTATCCAATCAAACTCTTTGTTTGTTTCAAATCATTCCAGATATCCAATCATCTTTCCAAAGTTGGAATTATCGTATTATAACAATTTACTAATTGGGATTTGTTTTAGTTCAAACATGTAGTAATATATATAAACAAAACTGTACAATAGTTGGCGTATCAGTGGAATAGAAAGCATATAAATATACTAGTGTTCATTTCTTAACAACCCTACCCATTTCTTATATTATTATCCGCTTCCGTAAATACTATTGGACAAAACGAGGGTGATGGCTACTCGATCTCTGAGCGAAATCGAATTGAGATCTGTATAAACAGAGTATTTTTAAAATAAATGTGTCATCATACGATGCTAAGAAGAATCGAGGATATCTGTTTCTAACTTACAACAGATAACAATAATAGGAACTCTAGTACAGAATTTCTAGTCAAACGTAAATTGAATAAGTGTCCAAAATGAATAACCAAGGCTGGAGGGTCAATAATGTTAAATATAAATACCGCTTTAAGATTCAATTGTAACATAATTAATTGAGCTCTTTATAATTTAAGTGAATAAATTGTATATATGAAGAGAGGAGTAGAGAAGTGGAGGATGGAGAATCCACTAATAATAAGAGAGAAAAGCCTCGCATTTGGATGAGGTGGGAGTCATCCTGCTACTTGGATAATTTTTTCAGTTACACATATTAAAAGACTTGTTTAATTAATATATAAAATATAAAATTATGTGAATCAGAAAATGGGGTTCTTCTCTATTATTTTTAGAAAAACGCATTATGTGTGTAGCTCATTTAAAAAAATTAATAAACAATATTTTACAATTTTTCTTAGCTTGTGTCACATGTTACATATCATGTGATGTGCAGACATTACTCGATACAATTTAAGTGACTCCTGCTGACACATTTTAACGTATGACATCACTAATTTTGATGAACCTAACTCATCCTAATTAACAACTTTACAGAAAGTAAATCAAGCCATGCCTCGTGTGTTTTCTTAAATCCACATTCCACATAGACCGGGCCAATAATCTTAGGCTGAGATCTAAAAAGTAGAAAAAGGTGAGATATTTTTCAATATCATTTTTCTATTTACTTTTCATACATCACTGCTCCGGTAAAGATCATGATGGATCAGTATTTGAAATCCATGTCATCTACGCATTATCATGGTGAAGTTTTTTTAAAGTAAGATATATGTGGATCCCAATTTTTATTTAAAATTCTTAATATATATATATAAGAGTTCAATTCCCTTACTTTTAATTTTGAAGTCCGCACTTTCATTTCAAAATTACATCCTGTATTTTATGTTATAAAGATAAATTAATCGTACGTTTAGATCAATTTCCTAGATTCGTCCCTAAATCTCTGAGTAGGCAGGCATGACATGAATTAGCAAGTTAAAGCACAAAAATAGACAAACCTGCATTCACCTTTCTTGGCTTCAACCTTGAACGATTTGTAGGGGGTGACCGCCACCGCCCGTCTAACAAACACTTGCCGGTCCAGGTTTCCGGTCAAGAACCGGCACGGCCGGAAACCAGCAACGGAGCCTTGAGTAGTGACAGTGGCCATTTTCTCCAATCTGCAACAGTGGAAATTGAATTTTCTCTCCTTAGTGAACTACAAATTAATGTTTTGTGTATCCATTTTGTATTTTCTTTGAGATGTGTTTTTGTGGTGGTGGTTAATAGTTGAATCCTGACCGTTGGTTTGGAAGATCAGTGGCATGCTGTCATCTTTTATTCTATTCTATATATAGTAATAGTAATAGTAACGTGAAACTGTATTTTCATGGTTTAAATATGGCCAA
The DNA here is from genome assembly GCA_958295605.1 of Ajuga chamaepitys. Lineage (NCBI taxonomy): Eukaryota > Viridiplantae > Streptophyta > Magnoliopsida > Lamiales > Lamiaceae > Ajuga > Ajuga chamaepitys. The sequence goes on along the minus strand of OY282502.1, from coordinate 54,199,014 downwards.
AATTCAATGCCCCTACTGAAAAATAGTGACACTCTTCCTTAACCAACCTGCTCTTCACCGACTTTTTATAATTTCATTTAACTCACCACTCTCCAATGTTAGATCATGTTTATCAATAATCACTTATTACCAATTTATTAATAGAATATTTATTTTTCTCTCATCTACATACACAACCTATTCCACAATTTAACTTCAACTTTTTATATTTTATCAACTCACAACCTAGGCCTTTGGCCCTGGTTCGAGTTGTCTTGCGTGGAAAAGGGAATATTTTTTCCTTTGTTCTTAAATTAGAAGGAAAAAAAAATCGAACCCAACCCAATATTTTAACAACTGTTAATTTTCTTCTTCTACATATAAGTTTGGTGGTTTATCTGTCAAAACTCGTATGGTTTATATTTATGAGTGCCATAAAAAAAGTTCATTGGTTTATATGCAAAAACGCTAATTAATAGTTAAGTAGGATTGCTGTAATTAACCCTAATTATTACATTACAAATCACTTTATTAATGACTACACAAATTATTTGAGTTAGATTCGAGTATCTATTTTGGCTGACTATTTGTATTAGATATGACCTACAACTTTTGCTTTTTTAAATAATATAAAAATTATTTAATGAAATTTTAATTTTATCTTACAAATTTATATACATACACCAATATCAATATACTACTATACCTTAAAAAAAAATGCCAAACGGCCAAAAAAATGAGAAAGAAACAAGTGTGCCGTTTCAAACAACTAGAATTGCGTTTTATCACTTTTATGTACTGTACTCAGTGCAGTTTTTCTTCCAACTGGACAGAATTCATTCCTTCTCAGGAAATTTTTCTTTTCCATTTTTCTTGGTTTTTTTCTCTTCTTCCCATGACTCAGTTCAAGACGATAATCGTTAGGGGTGAAAATGAGTGTAGAACCCTTAACCTATTAGTTAAGATAAAGAGTGATGCCATCAAACTACAAGGCTCTTTGCTGTTGGAAAATGTATTTATATGGCCAACAATGACGAGATAACCAAGACACTAAACGTATGGAAATAGAAAAAGTGAAATATTCAATCGATTCCATAAAAAGAGTTTTTTAAGTCAATATTTATGATTAGTTTGATACTTTCTTGTGTTACTTTATATATTAGCACTTTATATGTTCTAGTAGCTTTTATTTATCTTACTTGTTTTCTTTGTCCCACATAGGATACTTACTTTTTATTTCCTTGTCTTTGACCCTATATAAAGGAAGTTTTATGCCCTTTATTCTTTAATATTCAATACATATAAATTGATAAATAGTTTTCTTCTTGTGCTTGTACACCTATGAATTATATCAAATATAACAGCTTGTTCGTCTTTTTTAATTTATTCATCTATATGTAATTAAATATTTTAATAAAGCAAGACATTAACTTTTGATATGAGACTTTTTCTTCTAATAGGGAAATTGTTGAGTATTTATTTCTTTGTAAAATAAAAATTGTAGGTGAGGAGATGATATTATTTTGAATTAGTTTAAAGAATCCATATCCTGCAAACTATAAAGTTAAGATTAGTGGCCACTGGAATTGCACATGTACATAATCTGATAGAATCCGATGCATTGCCCAATACCAATAGGATAGGTATTTATAATGGTGGAGACCGGAGAATGTGGTGTTTTATATTCCAACTCTGATTCCATCACTTTGAATTTGCAATAAACTGAATGGGTCTAAGGCCCATGAAATCGATAAACATTTTCGCATATTATTATTTTGTTTCTTTAAAATTGTTGGAAAATGTGTAGAGTTATGATTAATTTGTGAATATAGGGTATGGGGTAGTCGAAAAAAATCCGACCATCACCCCTAAAGAGAGCTGCTAACATAAATCATGAAGACAAAGTTACAGAAAGTGGTGAAGAAAAGTGAGGAGTATTCCTAATTTCCTTTTCGTAAATTATTTTGTTTTGAGGTTAAAACAATGTGTGAACCATCATTGTGTGTTCCAGACTGGAGGTGTATATTTTTCCATTTGTTTGTAACCGCAGATCGTCGACACGCAGCCAGGTATCAAAATTCTCATGCCATCCCTAATTTACTATAAAAACAAAGGCTACCTCTTCAGTTTTAAGAATTCATAATAAGAATCATAATTTAAAAGATACAATTTCCTATATATTTTTTTTTAAAAGAAGCGCCCATTCACATTTACACAACTTATTTTATTATCGAATGAATTATTCAATTATATTTCTTTAGAAAATTAAGACTTCAACTTTTCACTTAGATTTAGAAAACAAAAAATTAACAAGTGAAATCCAACTCTTTAACTCGAGACTTTTTTTAATTAGAATTATTATGAAATCGATGGAGTCCAATGGAAGAACTTGCAATTAGAGCAAATGAGGGAGTAATTAACATGTACATTATATATATACAGATCATGGCAAATTGGCAATGTATCACTCAAGTGTACCAATTATTAGTGCATCATCGACGTCTCTGTTTATACTACCTTTATTCTTTAGTTGTCATTTTAGTTTATTTATTTTGTTTATCAATAACTGTCATTTTAGTTATTTTTTTTAATAGTAACCCTTAATAATGAAAAGTGTTAACAATAATAAGAAAAATGAAGAAAAATCAAATGATTTAAGGGAGAGAGAAAATATAATTGGCCTTATTTACTTTGAAGGTATGGATATCCCTTCCGTATCCCTTTGTAAGGAACTTGGATCGAAATTGGGATGAGACTGGTATTATTGGTTCCAAACAAACCAATGTTTTCATTTCAGAATTCTCACTCCTTAGCATGTGACCAATTAATCATGTCCTTTGTTTGCTTTTTTTCTTTTTTTTTTTTGTCACGATGAATTGGGTTATTATATATGAACTTTATATTTCTGCCTTCCAAATTATGTTGGTCATGGAATTAGGCTTCACTCCCGTTTTCTATTTAATCACCGCACATCTCCTATATCTCATGTACCAGGAAGATTCTCACCCTCAACTGACTACATTATCATTATACAAAACATAGTTTCTTCCTCTTAGGGATGCCAAAATTCTCCGAACCCGAACGAGTTATTCGACACCGCCCCAAACCAAGCGGGGAACCCCCGCCCCAACTATCACAACGGGGCGAGGACTAGTTTGACTCCCCAACCCCGAGTATTCCTACTCTGCCCCGTTTCTCTAGATAACTTATATATATTTATTATATTTATACTAAATATGTATTTAATATAAATATTATTATTCGAAAAATATTTATGTATTTAATAGTATTAAGTAAATTTTTTAGTGTATTATTAAATATAACACATAAAACTTAATGTATATATTCATAATAATTAGTTAAAGTATAAAAAATTATAAATTAAAAATATTATTTTAAATTAAATCATTCAATGAGGATACCAGGCCCCGACCCCCGATTGACCCCGCTCCTTCACAGGGCGGGGACAGGGATGTCAAAACCTGCCCCTACCGCCCCATTTCCACACCTACTTCCTAACCCCCTATATCATCACCCATTGAAGGCTAGAACCCACCGCAAGGAGAACTAATACCAAAAAGTTGAGAGGTCAAACCCAGAACATATACAAAGAATGAACAATTTTAAAAAAAATTAAAGTTCTCACCAGCGAACTTTGTCTAGGATATCTGAATTTTTCCTGGAAATCCAACATAATCGCCGTCGATTGCAAACCAAAAGTCACAATTAAAAAACGAAGATTAAAATAAAATATTAAAAGATGAGAAAAATATATTAATTATAACTAGTTAGTAATATAGTTCAAGGGGGTGGAGTGGGATCATTGATCCAACCAATTGTTCCAAATAGTAGCTGCAGATCGACCAACATTGGATTATGTGAAATAAATAGTTTCAATTTCATTCAATTTGTCAAAGTAAACTAGTCTTGAAGGTTTTTTTGTCTATTCCATATGTCCCTTAATTTTTTTATCCAAAGCTGAAATGATGTTATAATGGGATGCGAGAATGATAAATAAATGAACAGAACTTACGTGATTTCACTAACAATGTATTAGTTACGTCCACGGACAGAAGAGATAAAATGTCGACCAGCTTGCGTCAGGGTTTAAGACATTCCGACAAATGACAACTAAAAAACGAAGTTAGTATATAACTACATATATTTATTCTAGGCTGGTGTAAATATGAATATTGTAGTACAATTGACAGCTTGAAATATAGTATCTTATTTCAGTGAAATTAAGCACTTTCCGGGCCCGTTTACTTTTGGTTGTGGATAATAAGTTGTACAAGATTATGGTGTATTGAAATGAGGGATTGAGATAAATCGGATTATCTGATCCAATGTTTACTACAACTGATAATATTCTATTATTTATACAAGACAACTTGGACATGTTTTCGGCTTCTAGGTTTTAGGGCTTGAAGAGACTGCTTTTCTTTAGTTTTAAAGGGTTTCGTAAATAGAGTGAGATAAAAATCTGAATATTTTTAAAAAGTAGGACTTATTTTGTGTATATAGCAATGTTCTAAAACTCGGCCTAGGCGAACCGATTAACCTAGATACGACAAGAAACTCGGTCCCCGTATTAGACGGCGACTAGGACGATTAGCCGACACCAAATCCGCCTAGGCATCGACTAATCCACTAAACTACCCAAATTTTAACTTTTTTAATTTTAATTTTATTTTAAAAAAATAAAATTATATTTATTTATTTATTTTTTACCTTGTTACTGTGTTTAACTTTAAATGAGGTCTTTAAAATTTTAATTTCTTCTCACACCCTTAATTTAGTAATTTCTCACCACCAACTGTAAATTATTTTAAAATTTGAAGTTGGTGGTGTTTATTTTATTTTATTTTTTTATGTATTATTTATTAAATAATTAAATTATTCATGTAAGATGGTGCCGTCTAGGCGCTAGGCCTCAGTGAACCGACCGACTAGCGACTAGCGATTTTTAGAACACTAGTATGTATGGTAACTGAACCCAATCCTGAACATGAGATTAATAAACCCACTCAGTAGATGGGATAAGCAATGAGATTAAAGGTGCCTCAAAAAATGTGTTCTCCGGGATAACCCGATCTTAAAATACCAACGAAGTAAACGTTTGACCATTCTTATTCAACCTAATCACATAAAATAAACTGGCCCTCAATGAATTCACAATAGTCCGAGTACAAACAAGGCCGATTGTCTCCACACCTCTTAATCGTACAAGGAGTTCAGAAGCGATCCAAGAAACGAAAGAGCTAACAGGACAACTTGTTATGAATTGCCAACCTCGTCTGGAGCTAATTATTTAATCTCTATTTGCTAAATAATTAATTCGAGTGTTCAGCTTAACCCAAGGAATATATATAACAAATATCTCGAATCAAATGCAAATCAAAACTACAATATTCGATACCAAATAAAATACACAGGTTAATATATTTCCTTCTTTATATTTTTCTAAATTAACATCTGTCGAAAAACTATAATGGGACAATAATCCCTGAAATCGGGCCAAATAAATAAAAATCCTGAACATATTGTCCATTTAATGAACCCAGCAAAGTCACCAGCTGATATGGGATCCGTCTTTATATATGTATACTGATACTGATACCGACAAGCGATACAAATTTATGTTTATTCCAAATGATTTTCCATTTTCTACATATCCATCAACTGGAATTAACAAGAAAAAAGAAGGAAAGAAACAGTATATGTATACATAAAACTATGGAAAATTTCCTAACAATTCAAATATTATCAAAATTAATCAGCCAAAGAGTAGATACAATCATATAAGTATATAACTGAACCATATTCAAAGCACATCCAAGAAAAATAGTCCATTTTAACTTAAGCTCCCACGTAAATAGTGCAAAAAGAGTCCGATATGCCATAGACAAAATCTAGTCCACAGCCTTTCCAACGCGACCTCCTCTTAAGATTATTACTAAACTATTACTACTCATACATACACCGGATACCCTCATAAGGAAATAAGAAGATAATCAAATGGCCGTTAAACAGAAATTTCAGAAGAGAGGTGTAAGCCTCTAAAGATGAAATGGCTACAACTTCAGCTCTATTCTAAAACTCGCCGCCCAAGCGCTATACTACCCGAGGCCACCTTTCTTTCTTTTTTTGACTCCTTATTCAATCCCGCATAGACCCTCTTAACCTCACTAAAGCCCCGACGAGCCACTAGGCCCCACTCTGTCATCCTACTAGCACCATTGCCTCAGAGGTAGTTTTTGTAATTATCCCCCCAAGTAAGAGTTATATAAAGAATAATCTGATTGAACCATTTGCAGAGCACATCCAAGAAGAATAGCTAATTTAATGTGAAAATACAACTTCATATACCAAAATGAAACTTGTTTAAATTTTACTTTGGCAGTATCTCACATTAAAACATTTGAATAAAATGGAAGCGGAAGAGAATTCACTAGAATCGATAGAAGTTAATAGTTTTGATTAGTTTGAGAAGGGTACATGCATTAGTGTCAGGAGGAAAGCGCTAATTGCTTCATTCAGGATCAACAAATCGCAAACACATCCAAGCATGCAGTGGAGACATTTCGAGAAACTTCTTTCATGGAATTTTAGAAAAGGATAAAACAGTATAAATTTTACAACTAACCAAATTTAGATTAGAAAATCTTCATCAACTATCACCCAATAAGCTGGTAGACATGAATCACTAGTGAGTAATAAGGGCTGTGCAGCTTAAAACTCTCGTGATTGAGTCGTCCCTGCATGCTTTGCCAACTCCACCTATGTAGTGAGTCATTTATCACAAAAAGTCAGTCATCAACTCTATTGCAGTTGGAAATGTTATCATTTATAAGCAAATGGCAGGGTGATCTAATAAACTGTAGGGATGATTCCAGAAACTATGTTTGATGTTAACAATTTGTTTTCTTTCAAATACTCCCCAAGGAGTATTACAACCAGCCCCTTGAGGATTGTATTTATTTCATACAAATAATCCCCCTCAAACGGTGCAATTTGCAAGGAAACAAACTTCTGTCATTCATTTTACATTAGGCTAAAGTTAAACCTGAATTATAATTTTGTAATTATCCCTCTTTTATAAGAATAGATGGCAGGCAACATAATAAACTGTAAAATGGGAACCACGACACAGTTAAGTGTAAAGAATGAAGACGAGCAGAGAACCCACCAAATTACCAGGTTAAAGAATCTTTAGTTGGAGTATTTAAAGGAATAGGTATTTCTTGAAGTAAGATTTAACCAGTCATGATGAGTCAAAGAACAGTGCAGATATAGTATTACCTCGAATTCATTCTTCAGATGATCAAGCTCCTTGTCCAGATCATTGATAGCCTGATTATACGCCTGCATAGGCGAAGACTGACTAGTAGTCTGGATCTGCAAATTTGATCAGCTACACATTAAAATATGAACTTGAGCATTAAAAGAAAAAAGAGAAAGAGATTCAACAGAAAGAAAAGTTTAGCTTCACATAAGTATCATCCGAAATATATTTTTTATAAGCACAAAGGCAACTAAGGATAGACAATTTATACCAACACAAAAGAAGCCCGAAGCAACTCCTGCTAATTTTCTACATAACTTAAGAAGCCCAAGTCATGCAGATATAAATAAATCATTATGCCATTAATTGAGTCAAAACAGTGAACTTGTATAGTTAGATGTATATGTAAAAAAATGTGCAATCTTCTCAAATTTTTGAACTGAACACGTGAAAAAAGCTTAATACTAAGTCATAGATTTTGAACTCTATCCTAGGACTGCACAATTTTACATCAGCTTTAACTGTGTGGCTTTGAAAATCTATATTGCTACTGCCTATAACATTGATAATTCTTTTCTTCAAAAGAGAACATATTAGTCATTCATTGGTACTAATCATGAATGATTCACCATATAAGCACCAAACGCATATGAACTAATGATGGATAGACATATTTAACCAAAGAAGGCCACCCTTCAACTCATTTCAAGGTTTCAAAAAGTCCAACAAGTTATGCTGTCCATTGAGTTACGATGCAAGCTTGTACAATCAGAAAAAATGTAAAATCAAGGTAAATTCTCTTCAATACTTTCGGTGGAACATCTTATATAAGCTTTATATTAAGTCTGCACTCTGTGCGTCAGATAATTTCTAATCGGCCTTAACTCGCTACCATTGCTGTAAAACTGTAATGCTATTGCCTACATAACATTGATGATTCTTTTTCTCCAATAGAGCAACACATTACTCCTTGTACTAATCTTAAGTCTAAAATTGAACGCCCCGACCCACCAAGAACTCCATACCCTCCCCCCACCCCCAAAGCTATGTTACTATGAAACAAAGTAATACCTAAAAATCATGTTTATTAAATAATTTTACAAAAAAGAAAAGAAAGCGCAAACATTTTTTTAATTTTAGGCTCCATTATGCATACAATATTCGACATATTCCCTCGATTGAGATTATCCCAATTTTTTTTTTTTTTTTTTTTTTTGTGAAAAAACAGAGAATACAAAAGAACATGTACAAACCCTTAAAAGTATTTTGTACTGAAGTGGGTGAGGCAGCTTGTAGCCAGCAAATAATACATTCTCATCTCTGTGCAATTGCCTGTGTTCAACTCCAGAGAAAAGAGAAATTAGGGTTTTCATGCAAAGCGGAATTTCTAAGTTACAAAATGAGAATTATAAAAATCATATACATGCGGACAATGTTGCCGATGGTATGGTCCTCACGCTCGACGGTAAACGTCGCCGCATTGATAATTTTGGTGTCCCTCTCGTACGAAACCCTGTCCAATCATTCAAGTTTCCAGCACCGAAAGAAAAAGGGGAAGGGATCACAGTGTAAGACGATTACACACACACATATATATAGAGGGAGAGAGAGAGAGAAAGAGAGTACTTGGAAACGCCCTCAGGGACAACAAATCGCTCGTAACGATCGGGGGCATTCATTTTTTTATATTCCTTTTCCCTTGTTCTCACTGTGTTTTGCCCTGTTGCTGAAACAACCGGAGAAGACTGAAGTTTAATGCCAACGTTGATATTGGGCGGATGCCCACTTGTCCACTTAAAAAATCGATTATTGGGCCGTCCAAATGTCACCTCCATTTTACTTGGGCTTAATCGTTTTTGATCTACTTGACCAGAAAGTAACCATATTGAGACTCCTTAATAATAATTCTTTTTAAAAAAAAAACTATTATAATACTCCCTCCGTCCCGACTTAATCTGCCTAGGTTGATCGGGCACGGAGATTATGAAAAAATAAAGTTTGTGAAATTTTTTATTTTTTCAAAGGTAGAGATTGAGAATGGTGATTTTGAGGGTGGAGATTGTGAGAGAACTTTGGCATTTATGGGACTGACAGGTTAAGGTGGGACAAATCAAAATGACAAATAGGCAGGTTAAGTTGGGACGGTGGCAGTACGTTGAAAAGTTTTTTCTAGATCTGGTTCCATTTAATAAGTTCAAATCAATTAATAGGATCATTTTTTATTTATATATAATATAGTTTTGGAAGAATTACGTTATCACATATACTTAATCGAATATATTGATGAAATTCGATGGCTTAGTTGACTTAATGCATATACATTCATTTTAGTTTATAGATTAATAAAGGACCAGCTAGCTTATAAATACGTATAACTGGCCTCCATTAATAAAATATAGATGGACCCAATGGCAATAAGGGGATATTTGTGGTGTGATGTAGTGAAATGTGCTTCGTCGACTGTAGTACATTCTTGTATAGTACTTCTATTTAAATAGTGAAAATGTATTTTTATTTAAGGAATGTGTAGGATAGGTTGTGTACTGTAAATGTCAAATCAGCAGGTCTTAGGGTGGTTGGTAGTATTAAAATATTATGATAGGTGATGTGGTAATGATTGGTTAATTGAGGAATAATTAGAAAGATGTATTGAGAATTGTGGTTGACCGATAGAAGTTGAAGTTCATTGAAAATAAGTAATATGGATGTGAAATAACTTTATAGAAAGGATGTGGGTGAATGAACATCATCTTCCTGTAGTGAAATTATTTATAAATAGATCATCTCACAATCGGATGAACTCATCCCAGTGCAATTATACCCTAACTGTGAGGAGCACGTAGCGTATAAGTAATACATGATCCTTTCTACTTATAGTATAGACTACACTTGGCTTGGTTGATTTATCAATATATAATTTCTTTGAATGGTAATGAAGACTATGAAAGAGACATGGAAGGAAAAAGGAAGGTTATCAGCCAAAAATAACATTGTATTACCTTTACATTGAATACACCAATGTTCATTGACTGTTTTACCATTTTCTATCACTATATAGAGGTAAATTTTATCATAACCAAGTGTGTAGTGTTTTACTTGGGTGATTCACCATATACTTAGAAAGTATATGAAGATCAAAATTTAGTCATTAGATCTTATACATTTTCTAAGTGAATGATGGATCATCTACTTAGATACTAACCAAGTGGATAGCATATAACAATAAATATAGTAAATAAAATTAGCCCTAGCAAACCCTAACCAGCCCTAGGAATACTCTAGAGTATAACATGTGTTACACAAAAATTAGATAGAGAACGGTATCAAAATAGTACTAGGTTGTTACTAATATTGTCCTACATGATTTGTTAGTATTCTTCACAACACATAGTAAAACTATCTTGTCATCTTTATCTTTCTCAATATGCCCCCTCAATTTGAAGTCCGATTTTGGAACAATGGTCATCATGTTTCGTATCCTGATGAAAAATTGACCGCTTAAAGGTTTGATTAGCCCATCTGCGATTTGATCAAGGGAAGAAATGTATTGGACTCTAATAACTTTCTTCATGACCTTTCCTCGGACAAAATGTACATCAAGCTCGAAGTTTTTGGATCTCGAGTGGAAGAATGGACAATGATATAGCTCCCGAATTATTAATCCAAACTGGTGTACAGTTCAATTGTTTGTAGCCAAGTTCAATTAGAAGGTTTCTCATCCAGATTACCTTACAAGCAACATTGGCTAAACCTTTATACTATGCTTCTGTTGACGAATTGGAATACAATCGACAGTTTCTTGGAGCTTCAAGACACCAAAATTTTCCCAAGGAAGACGCGATATCCTGATACAAACTTTCTATCGTCAAGATCAGTTGACAGCCGGAATCATAATATGCTGCAAGGACCAGCTTGGCAGATGCTCTAAGGTGTAATCCAAAATCAGAGGTTGCTAGTAGGTACCTCAGAATCCTTTTGACCGTCTTCCAATGAGTATTGAGCGGATTTTACATATATTGGCTAACCTTATATATGTTGAAAGCTATATGCGATCTGGTCAACGTGTCATATTGCAATGCTCCAACACATATCTATACATCTTTCCGTTAGCTGTAGGATTACCTTGGAATTCAGATATTCCGGGACTTGCCACCATAAGAGTAGATAATCCCGTGGCATTATGCATACCGATTTCCTCCAATATACTCTAAACGTATTTTATTTGTGAAAGTTGCAAACCATCATCTATATATTTGACGTCCATTCCAAAAAAGTAACTCAAATCACCCAAGTCTTCAAGAAAATTTTCTGCCTCAAGCATTCGATGATACATTATATTTCCTTCTCACCGTTCCCCGTGACAGTAATGTCGTCAACGTAAGCTAACATAACAATATTAAATCCATGCACATGCTTGAAGAACAGAGAGGAATCCTCTTTACATTGAACAAAACCAAGGTCAACACGGGTTCCACTAAAGTTTTTACTCAATGATCTCGAAGCTTGCTTCAATCCGTATAATGACCTCTGCAGCTTGCATACAACATTATTTTGTTCGATTGCGTGGGTTGTTCCATGTAGATTTCTACATCAAGATCTCTGTTGAGAAATGCATGATCTATATCCAATTATTTAATCTTTCATTGCATTGAAATAGCCAGGGCCAACATACGTCGAATAGTTTCTGGCTTGATGATTGAGTTGAAGGTATTGAAATAATCAAATCTAGCAATATGGTCGTATCCCTTTGCGACTAATCTAGCCTTGCACTTGCTATTGACCCCTATGCATGCCTCTTTAATTTGCATATCCATCTACACCCGATTGCTTCTCTGTCAGGAGGGAGAAAAATGAGAATCCACGTTTTGTTTCTCAATAAGGCAGCATATTCCTCCTCCATTGCTCTTTTCCAAGATATATCTTTTAATGCATCAATATAAGACTTTGGTTCTTCATTCCGATGGAGCTCAGTCCAATATGTCTTTGGCTTTTAAATCCTCGCCTTGGATCGTGTTACCATATGGTGCCCCTCTTGAAATGAACTCCTCTCCTACAATACTCAAAGAAAGATTAGGTGCAAGAGAGTTATGAGTAGCAGAATTTGTACTATCCTCACTAGGTAAGTCAACGGTATGATCATCATTAGGGAAGTTTTGTGGTGAATGTGATGGTGGTGTAGCGGAAGAAGAGTCAGTAAATGAGGAAGTTGTGGAGATATTGGGAGGATTTGGATTTTGTGTGGAATGGGAAATAGGAAAAGTGGGAAAATCAGGTGGATTCATTGGAGCAAATGTAGACGACGAGGGATGTAAAGAAGAGCTATTCTTGTGAGAGTGTCAAGGAAAGAAGGACTCATTAAAAAACGTATCTCGAGATTATAATTCTTCTTCTGTAAGGAGGAGGATTTTGCAGCCTTTATGTTGGAATGAGTATCCAAGAAAAACACCTACCTCACCTCGGTTGGAAATTGGTCTGCAATTTTGAGTTTCAACCCAAAATTGACCAATTTAATTATTTCAATTCATTTGTTAAAAATGGAAAGAAGTTGCAAATTCATAATCTACATTTCGAGTAGATGAATTTAATGTATTAATATGATCAAAATCAATTTCGGGTGAATGAGATATTAATTGTCAAATGTTGCAACTTAAACTTGGAAGTTGAAGAGTTTATAAAGGAAAATATGGGAACTTGTCCCACATAGAAACGTACACTTGATAAGGAGTTATCAAGTGTGCTCCCCTATGGTGGACCTTATGGTGGATCCTAGTGGGATTTTAGCCTTTGGCTAAAATGGACCCGAGGACCATCCGAGCCCGGGCCCACACGCACATTGCACATGTCACATTGGGTCGGGTCGGATTGACCCAGCTCGGACCAGGCGGTCCAGCCCTCACCGGGTCAGGTTGGACCGACCCGCCGACGGACCGGACGGGTTTGAACCCGATCCGCGACGGTCTGAAGTTTTAAAGTCGTTGTATCTTGGAGATGATTGCTATTAGACGTATTGCATCTGAGCACGTGACAATTTCGTCTTACGAATATGGAGTCAAACTCTAACTTCGACTTTGTCTGCATTTATACATCTTCGTCTATACACCTCTACTACCGATAATTAACAACTTCTAAGCTCCAACTTGTTTTTATTGTAGGATCTAAGGTATGGGAAAGCTTGACATCCAAAAACTCGTAGGTCAGTGTATGTTGGCTTATAGCCAATGAGTTGTTCAAAGGGGATTTTGTAACCATTGGTTTTAGCTGTTTGTGAAGGCAGATTCCCAATGTATTTTGGACAATGCTAAACGGGCAGAATATGTCCGGGCAGAAAAAAAATATTTTTTAAATTTTTGTTCTATCATCTTCTAATTAAAATTACAAATATAATTGATAACTATCACAAGATCAAATTTAAATGTTAACTATCATTATGAAGTGATCTAAAAAACTGGTCGATTGTTAATTCATTTTTTGGGATTCTTAATGTTAAAATTTGAATTACCACCTTCACGAATAAATGTTCATTAATACTTCTTAAATGCATTTATAAAAAAAATTTGAATTTTCAGAAAAAATAAAAATTCTGCTCAGACATATTTTGACCAAAATTTATTTCCCATGTATTTTTATTCTATTCAGATGGTAAACATTAGGGAATGATTGAATTGAGATATAGTGACATATAGCACGTTCGATGGGGCATATCCACGGACATGACATCAAAAAATGTATTTTAGTTTAAGGATATAATAGGATAAGATGTGTATTGAAAATTGTAAAATGTGTATTGGAATTTGTAAAATGTGTGTTGGAAATTATAAAAGGTGATGTAGGTTATATGGTGTGGATGTGGAGGAATAATTCATTCGGTGTAAAATAAAATACGTTGAGAATGATCCATATCACATCCAAATAGAAACATCCCAATCCAATTATCCCATTAGAGATGCAATTTTTATTCTATTCAAATAGTCTTAAACTTTTTAAATATACCCAGTGGAGTGTAGTCCGCCTACTTACATTCTAGTCCAAACACCTCCTTAGTTTGAGAGGGCCCATGTAGTATGTCAATGGCCACGCCACAAAAAAAAAATCACACACGCATAAAATTGATAATTCCAAACTAGAGCAGCCGCACTGATCCATGGAAGCCAGCAAATGGATCGCCGCAGCGGCGAGCATTTGGATTCAGTGCAGCTGCGGCGCGTCCTACGCCTTCGGTATTTATTCCCCGATCCTAAAATCGAGCCAAGGCTACGACCAGTCGACGCTTGACACCATCTCTGTCTTCAAAGATATAGGCGCCAACGCCGGCATTCTTTCCGGCGTCCTGTACGCCGCCGTATGCCGCCGCCAAGGTCCGACGTCGTTTTGGCGGGGACCGTGGGTGGTCCATGCGGCGGGCGCGATTCAGTGCCTCGTCGGATACTTGTTTCTGTGGCTTGCCGTCACCGGAGCAATTCCCCGGCCGTACGTGGCTTTAACGTGTCTATTCATGTTTCTCGCTGCTCACGCGCAGACGTTTTTCAATACGGCTAACGTTGTTACGGCGGTGCAGAATTTCCCCGGTTACAGCGGAACAATCGTCGGAATATTGAAGGTAGTACAAAAATTCCCCTCTTTCGTTAATTTTTGCTTTAGTTATGGAATATTAGGTTTGGATTGTTTTCGTGATTTAGGAATTAATACGGCCCTCTCGATTTCCCCTTTAGGAAATTTTCAAACAACTAATTTCTGCTTCCGATAGGGCTTTAATTCAATTAAACCGGTAATTCTTCTCATTTCCAGCTGTTAAACATGTTAATGTTATTTCTAAAAAAAGAAAAGAAAAAAAGATTGCTAATTTTATAGTAATTAGCATCTCTTTCTGAAAATCCAGTTTTATTGCGGTTTATTCTGAAAAATGCAGTTTATTCTTTTGTCTATTGCAAATATTCTGCTGTCTATTAGTCCAATATACTTTAAAGCACTTCTTTTTTTTCTTGGAAAAGATGGGCAATTCCTGAAAGAATAACTAAAACTAAAGCACTTGCATCCACATGAAATCCGTGTAGTATTAAATAGTGGTATAATAATCAAGTTCTTTCATAAAATAATAAGCAATGATGTATCGCTGATCTGGTAAAATAATTATTGGAGACAATGCCGCACGAATTGCGTGGCAAGATTCCCTATGAAATTTCCCCATTTACGTGTAAAATAACAACCCACCACATATATATAGAAGTAGGCCCGCAAATGACGTTTGTAAGTATCTGTGTTAATTGGTTTATTTTTAATTGAATATAAGTTGAACTGAACTTGATTTAATAGTGTTTAATTTTATTCACGAACGTTTAACCATATTCAATAATATTTGTGATCGTTAATAATTAATTGTTTTGTTTATATCAAACAATCACGCAGCTTCCTCAATATCAATACAAATAAATGAGTTAAACTAAATGCTAAACATTTGAGCTCGGCAATAATTGTTACTATATTTATATACATCAAGTAAATACATATTTTTTTTTAAATTTCCAAATAAATCAATAAATTTAATCAAATATTGATCATAATAAGTGGTAATATAAATTTTTTATATTATATTATATATAGAGAGTAAGAGTGTGTATTTAGATTTTAGCCACTTAACGTTGATATTACTTGGTATGTTCCTTATTTTCAAAGGCAATCTCGTGTTTACGTGAACGCCACTGCTTAATTCTCTAATATTGTTGATTCTGTCGAAGGATTCTCTCTTAACTGAATATTTTTCTTTTAAAGGTGGATTTTTAAAGCAATCCTTTTTTTTCTTTTGGGGAGACAAAATGAACACCACTTAATAATTATTTAGTGGGAAAAACAAAATAAAAAATGTGTGGCAATTAGTTCAATGAATTTTGAAAAGAAAAATAACTGATCCACCACACTTTTGGAATAACGTCAATTTTTAAATTTGATTTTTTCATCATAAAAAATGTCGAAGCAGTACAGTTTAATATCCATTCATCGTAATTGCAGGAAAAAAATATTACAAATTACAGTTATGTACTTTTGCTCGAAGTCGATTATTCTATAATTCTTCTTAGAAAATTAATAGCATTGTAAGTAGAATTCATCTTAATGTCATCCTAGGACCTAGCATTTCATATTAGTGTACTTAAATATGATTTTGCTAGTATATATATTTTCGGTCTTCACCCAAAATGTTGATCCAATTTTTTCTTACTTATTTGAAAAAAAACAAATATACCTCATTAAACACTGAGATTTGAATTTCTGCGATTCTAATTTACAGGAAAAAAATAACACTACCTCTTTTCCCCTTAGCTCAATAAAGTCCTTTT
The DNA here is from genome assembly GCA_958295605.1 of Ajuga chamaepitys. Lineage (NCBI taxonomy): Eukaryota > Viridiplantae > Streptophyta > Magnoliopsida > Lamiales > Lamiaceae > Ajuga > Ajuga chamaepitys. The sequence goes on along the minus strand of OY282502.1, from coordinate 54,182,421 downwards.
AACTTTTTCTCTATTTTTTTTTCAAGACTACCCCTATTGTGGTTCACTATCAATCCCAAAATAATTTCAATTTTTCCAATTTAAAAGAAAGAATATAATTTTAAGGAAACGAAAAAAAAAAAATTAGGGACAAAGAAGATTGATGAAAATTAATTAGGGCCTTATTTGTCTATTTTAGGTAAATTTTAATTTTCTTATGCAAACCTAGTTGTAGTATGATGTAAAAGTAAATACCAAGCAATTATATCCCCTCACTACCGAGTAGGCAGTTCCATTTCTCAAAAAAATTGACAGCTCCTAATCTTGCATGATTTTGTGTTTCCATGGCAGGGCTTCCTTGGTCTGAGCGGGGCTGTACTCATCCAAATTTATCAGACATTATTTGCAGGCAAACCGAGCACTTTCCTCCTAATGCTAGCATTACTTCCCACATTCTTATCCCTTGTCCTCATGTTTCTAGTGCGAGTTCATCGCGTGCAACCTACGTATCATGACAAGATATACTTGAATGGTTTCTCATTAATCTCCATGATCCTTGCTGCTTATATCATGTTCCTGATCATCATTGAAAACATCTTCGTCTTGCCTCAATGGGCGCTTGCTTTAACGTTATCCCTTCTTCTAGTTATTCTCTCTTCACCTATTACTGTAGCTGTCAAGGCACACAAAGATGATTTGCAGAGACTCTCACCATTGAATTCCCCTTTAATTAAACCAGAAAACTTGTCTGTAGTTGAAAGTAAGGCTACAGCCTCAGAGGTGAGACTGGATGTTGAAGAAGAGATTAATCTCGTACAAGCAATATGTACGCTGAATTTCTGGCTACTGTTTATAGCAATGCTATGTGGGATGGGTTCGGGCCTGTCTACAATCAACAACATCAGCCAAATTGGAGAATCTCTTGGGTACACGGCCAGTCAGAGAAGCACTCTGGTTTCATTATGTTGCATATGGAATTTTTTGGGGCGGTTTGGGGCAGGATACCTATCAGACATTTTATTGCACAGGAAAGGGTGGGCGAGGCCGTTGTTCATGACTGTGACTCTAGCAACCATGACAGCAGGTCATGTTATCATCGGGTCGGGTTTCCCGGGTAGCTTGTACGTGGGATCGGTGGTGGTAGGTATCTGTTATGGTTCACAATGGTCATTGATGCCGACTATCACTTCTGAGATATTTGGGGTGATGCATATGGGGACTATATTCAACACCATTGCTACAGCTAGTCCTTTGGGGTCATACATATTTTCAGTGTGGGTGATTGGTTATATATATGACAAAGAAGGATCAGGAGGTTCTTGCAATGGGACCCACTGTTTCATGCTGTCCTTCTTCATATTGGCTTGTGTTGGTCTTTTTGGATTTTTGGTGGCGTTGGCTTTGTTTGTCAAGACAAGAGGGATCTACGCGCGGATTGTGCGTAGGAGGATGTGGGAATATTGACGAAAACACAGAAAAACAATGTGTATTGTGTATACATCTCTTGATAGTTGCTTCTTTTCTCTGTTGTAAACTGCACTTGTTGAGGGATACTTCTAACAAAAATTTATACCTCAGTCTGTAGTGGATAGTTGTCATTTATTTATTTATTTTGTATTTTTCTATGAGTCGGATTTGTGATTTTCTGTTAATAGGTTGCAATTTGTCTCTTTTCTGGGTATAGGTGTAGAGTTGTACTTCTCTGCATTGGAACCCAATATCGTAAAGTAGATTGATATCAAAACCTTTATAACGTTACGCGTCAACCATATTTTTGTTGAAAATATGTTAAATTGATCCTTATTTCACAATTTTCAATTAAACATCCAAAGTGCTTATACAAAAAAATAATAATTTTTTTAATATAAAATACCATTTTTAGATATTAAAGTAGATTTGATTATCTTAATTAATTATGTTCGTTTTATAAAAAAGGGACATCAACTTTGAATGAACTCAGGGTCCGCTTGGTTGCTGATAATGCCGAAAATTGGATATCAAGCGGATTATGGTCGCGGTAATAACCCAAAACAATCAAAACATGTAAGAACTAAGATGACACAAAGATTTACGTGATTCGATCCGGAGATCTACGTCCACCGGAGAAGGCAATAACCTTCCGAGGTGTTTCACTATTCTTCTTTGAATATCGTAGTACAATTTTGCAAGCAACAATTCTCGAATCCGAAAATTGGAACCCCAAATTAAACAACAATTCTCTTATTTATACTCTACAACAGCAACCCTAACTAAATTCCTATAAATCCGCCAACCAAATCTGCATGGCTTGTTGGAAAAGATCATGGGGATCTTTTCCCAACTTCCAAAGATGCTGTGAGTGGGCTTGGCTGCGTTGGGCTTCCGTTTTTGGGCCCAGTTGACCCGACTGGAGGGCTAGTCCGACCCGAAGAGATTGGGCCATACCTATCAGATGCCCCCCCACCAGCCGGAGCTAGGTAGGAGCTTCGGTTAAAAAGATCTATTCGTGGGCCGATGTGTATGGTTTTAGCCGAAGTTGAGTTGGAGTAGTATCGGAGTCCTTTTGTGAAAGAGTCAATCCTGTGCCGAACTGAACTACCCCCGGGGTAAAATAATTAATCAGAGTCGAACTGAAGTATCCCAGAGATGAAAGAGACAACCGGAGTCGAACTTAAGTACCCTCGGGGTGAAGTAATCAACCGGAATCGAACTGAATTACCCCCGAGGTGAAGGAGTCAACCGGAGTCGAATTGAATTACCCTCGGGGTGAAGGAGTCAACCGGAGTCGAACTGAATTACCCTTGGGGTGAAGGAGTCAACCGGAGTCGAACTGAATTAACCGCGGGGTGAAGGAGTCAGCCGAGTTGAAGCACAAAGCTTCTTGGGGAAGGAATTGGCTTGATGTGATTGGTCATGTGATCATTGCGCGCGTGGCGCGTGTGAGACATGCAGGTGCGCAACCCAAGGGCGCGTGTAATGCACGCGCTATTGTGAGCCATTGAATTTTTGAACATGCGCAATTTGGGCCGTTGAATCTTTGTATTAGAGGAAAAAGGAAGTGACAGTTTCACTTTACTCTCACTTGCAACTGCGATAAAAAAACCAGCGGGAAGACGAGAAAGAAACCAACTAATTTCTGGAAATCACTCCAACTTCGTACCTGCATCTTTGAAAAATCAAGTAAGTATGTCTTCATCCTCAGAATCTTCTAGTGTGAGGGTAGTGGGTACCGATGAGAGCCCCTGCGATGCTAGACCTCTACGAGCCATTTTCCCAGAGAGGAGGGAGAGTAGGAAAGTTTATAGGGCTGACCTGAGGGAAATTTGGACCCGGGAGGTGGGATTTCCCACCTGCTTAGAGGAGGAGGCGAATCTGGAGGTGGCTTCAAGGATGCCTCAGGTTACCGAAGCCCAAATTGAGGCAATGGTGCCAAATTTTTATTTCCCGATTGATTTAGAGTATATAATTCCTGGACCCAATGATAGGGCTTGCTGTCCACCTAAAGGGTTTATAACCTTATATATAGATCAGCTTAGGGTAGGTTTAAGATTCCTACTGTGGGATTTTGTGGTGGAGCTGCTAGGATATTATGGTATAGCATTAGGTCAGTTAGTGCCGAATGCCGTGAGGCAGATAGTAGGATTTATGTTAGTGTGTAAGAGCTCGGGGGTAGAGCCCTCTGTAGAGTTATTCAGGTACTTCTTCCAGTTGAAGTCGATTGGGAAGGGGAAGGGTTGGTGCTCGCTGAACCCGAGGCCGCAAAGAGGGTTCAGGGTGCAGAACCTGAGCAAAGTAGAAAACTGGAAGGTAAAGTTCCTGTATATTAAAGAATCGAAGCCAATCCCGGGGGTGGAGAAGGGAGGAGGTTGGGGACGGGGTACCAAAGGGTGTACCGGAGTCAGTTGAGGTATTCGAGCAAGCGGGGACGCTGAAACAAGTGTTCACCGAGGAAGAGTTGGAGTAAGCCGGATTGTCCCTGTATTATACAAAGGGACCCGAGGCGAGGACGTCGCCACCCCTGAGTGAGGGTTCTTTAGCCTGGGCGGAAGTGGAGGGTAGGGATTCTTTTTGACAATTGTTTGTAGCTGTTTGATAATATCGTTTACTAATGTGCTGATCATTTCTTGCAGTGGGACGCTTTAAAGCCAGTCTCCAAAAGAAGACCGCGGGGAGTGCGCAACAGACTCTTGACCCAGAGAGAGCGGCCACCCTAAAAAGCACAACCCCCGAGGTGGAGAGGACCCCGGGGAGGAGACACGGTGAGGGGACCGAAGAGATTGGTGGGCGGTCGGACACAACCCCAAGGGCGAAGAAGAGGTCGGGACCTTTGCCGACGCTGCCCTCTGTCTCAAAGAGAATGCGGACGGATCCCATCTCGGAGGTAAGGTTGTCACATGTTAAGTTTTCCGTTGATGTGCAATTTCTTAAAAAGTTTTCTGCAGAGCCAGACAAGAGTAGCGGGCCACGAGGTGTCCGAGATGGAGGAGGTGTGGACCTTGAACCAAGGGCTCATTGGGTTCGGGCGTCGCCTTCAAAAAGAGGAGACCGAGGAGCTGGGCAAAGAGTTGAGGATTCTGCGCGGGGAGTGCGATAAGCTCCGCGCAGAGGCAGCTGAGGCCAAGAGTGGCCAGGTGACGGCGCGGGGCAGAGCGCTCGAGGCCGAGAAGGAAGCTGTCCACCTTAGAGGAGAGGTTGCTGAGATGGCCCTTCTCCGAGGAGAACTGGCCGCAGTTCGGGAGGAGCTGAAGAAGAAGGCAGAGGGCCAAGGGGCGATGCTGAGGGCCTTCATCGAGAAGCTGTCACAAACAGAAACGTTTGTGAACTTCTTGACGAACTTTGCGGCAGTAGGGGACGTAGTCACGAGCTCCGAAGTGTTGGAGGTGGTAAAGGAAGTGTACCCGGAGGTGGACGTTTATAAAAAGGAGTTCGGATATAACTACGCCGCCGTGGGCAATGTTGACGCCGCCTACTACAACACGCTGTCGCGGCTCCTGGAGTGGCCATTGGTGGAGGCACTGGCCCAGAAAGGGACCATTCTGTCGGCTCAAGACGTGACGAGCTGTTCGGTAGACCAGGACGAGGAGTTCCTGGGATATCGAATGGGTATGCATGTGCCAGAACCACAACAGAGGGCCCCTCCACCGAGAATTGAGCACGAGGCTCTGGAACTAGCTCCCTAGGAGGGCGGAGCTCTTCAGCTGGTAGCGAGTCCTACCGTAGACCCGGCTGCCACCACCTCGGCCGCAGCGGAGGCCAGTTCCCCTCCTAACTTAGGTGGAGACGTAGAGTAGGAGGCCAATTTTTTGAACTTGTAATTGTAAAAAACACTTGATCTGTAATCGTTTTTTTTTTTAATGTATAAATGATGGTTTTGTCGATGTCTGTGCTATTGAATCTTGAATGTATGTCTGTAGTTCGAAAATTAATATGTGTTGTGTACTGGTGGTGTTGTAATTGCTCTGTATATCACATGTGCAGCAGAAGGATACCGAGGACCTTCACGAGGTCATTCAAAAACTGATGCAGTCAATGAACTGGCTGCAAAGGGAGAGAGTTGACCTGAAGATGTCGGTGGTCCCTAAGCTGGAAAAAAGACTCGCGGTTGTAGAGAAGAAGGTATCCGAGGCCGAAAAGGCAAGAACCGCGGCTGCAGAAAAAGCCTTGGATCACCAGCTTAAGTACCTATCTAAATGAGCCGAGGTGGAACGACTCTTCGTCCACCAAAGAGAGTACGAGCGAATATTGTCGGAGTTCGGCCTGCTAACTTTCGAGGAGGTCGAAGAGCGAACGACTGAAATTCAGAAGGAAATAGCCGTACTAATGGAGGCCGGGCACACTGACTCCGCCGAGCTGGTTAGGAAGCGGGAAGTGTTAGAGATACTCCTCAGCATGTCCGAGGACTTAAAAGGCCGGAGAAGGTGGCTTCGTGCTGCGGAGGAGAATATCGCCAGCTCCAGCCGGGGGAACTCCTTGAAGGCTCCTTGGAGAGGAAAAAAGGGCTCGGTGAAAAAATCGACCGCAGTGGCAATCCGAGAACCGAGCCCGGTAGTGGTCGCTGAGGAGGAGGTGCAAAAACTGGCCGAGGAGATCGAAGTGATGGCCCCTGCAGAGTGGGATCCTATTGGATGGGCTAATACTTCAAGGCCAGCTCGGCAACCAAGTCCCCACCCTCAAGGAGGCCGGCAATCAAGTCCTCGCCCTCGAGGAGGCCATAGTAGGGGGAGGACCGGAGCCTAGTCCCGGGGTACTTCCAGATCCCGGAGGACGCGGAGAAGCTCCCGGGGCGGATCTCAACGCCGAAGTGCTGACTATTGGTTAGGTAGTAATAGGTAGATAGAGAGGTTGTGTTGTAAAGTATTTTTGTAAATAAAACTGCAGTGAAAATCAATGATATATATAACAAGTTCTTTTTGCAAATAAATAGAGTAGCTATGCATTTGAGCATGATGCAATTTTCTTTAAAATGTGTTGATACAATGTGATGCAAATAATGTCGTAGTTAGTACGCGGGAGTACTGTATGTAGATAAGCCCTTGTCCGGAAACAAGGCATAGAATCTCCCCGGACGGATCAGGCGGGAGTTAACGTTTGCACAATGACAAAGTTGTTAACCTCTCCGGATAAATCAGGCGAGAGGAAATTCATGTCCGGGACCAAGTTTGTGGTCTCTCCGGACGGATCAGGCGAGAGACCAATGTGTCTGGAGACAAGTAACAATTTATCGCAATAAATATGCGAGTATTCTAGGCCGGGGCGTCTCCGCGGCGTAGAAGAGAAGCAGTATATGTATTGGAAGTTAAAACTTTTATTCATAGCGATTGTCGGAACAATTGAAGAATACAAAAATAAGCTTGAAACATATAGTACCGCGGTCCGAAAATGAAAGTACGTACAAAAAATGTAAAGGAAGAAGAAGTACTTGAAAAGGGAAACTATAGATAGAAACGCTTCAGATTGCTAACGTGCCAGGTGCGAGGCATCGATGTGCCATCCAAATGCTCTAACTGATAGCTCCCGGAGGCGTGAGCGGCAGTGACGCGATAAGGTCCTTCCCAGGTAGCATGTAGTTTTCCCTCGGGGGCAGCTTTGCTGGCAGAATTTAGCCGGAGTACGAGGTCTCCGACGTGGAACTGTGTACCCCGAACCCGGAAGTTGTAATACTGAGCCGCGTTGGTTCTTGCATTTAGCTTGTCGGATGAAAGATTGCTCGCGACGATGTTCAAGCTCGTCTAAGTTGGTACGGAGTGCTTCCTCGTTAGCCTCAGGATCGAGGTGTAAGAGTCTAGGGCTGGGCACGCCCACCTCGGCAGGAATGACAGCCTCGGAGCCATAGGTGAGGCTATATGAAGTCTCCCCGGTGGAAGAATGTGGTGTTGTGCGATAAGCCCAAAGAACTTGTGGAAGATTCTCGGCCCAAAGACCCTTGGCCTGATCCAATCGCTTCTTTAGGCCGCTGACTAGAGTGCGGTTCGTGACTTCGACCTGGCCATTAGCTTGGGGGTGAGCTACCGAGGTGAAAACTTGCTTGATGTGCAACTCCTCGCACCAGGACCCAAAGGGATTATTTGCAAATTGTTTGCCATTGTCAGATATAATCGCACTTGGGATGCCAAAATGGCATATGATGTTACGCCAGACAAATTTTAGGATATTTTGTCCAGTAATGGCAGTGAGGGGCTCGGCTTCAACCCATTTAGTAAAATAGTCCACAGTAACCACGAGAAACTTCAATCCCCCCGGAGCAACTGGAAACGGTCCCACAATGTCAATTCTCCACTGTATGAATGGCCATGCACTTTGTATGCCGATGAGTTCAGTTTGCGGCAAGTGCTTTACTCGGGAGTGCTGCTGACATTTGTCACACTTTGATACCAGATTGTGGGCATCATTAAACAAGGTGGGCCAGTAGTATCCCCACCGAAGCACTTTCTTGGCCAACGTCCGCGACCCAATATGACTTGCGTACGCTCCCTCGTGAAATTCCCGAAGAACATAGTTGGCTTGGACCGGGCCAAGACATCGGAGGCTTGACTGTAAGTATGACTGACGGTATAGGACCTCGTCGTGAAGTGTGTACTTTGGTGCTTTTAGAAGTATCTGCCGAGCGAGTAATTTATCTTCTGGCAAGGTGTCATTCCGAAGATACTGGGTGATCGGGGTCATCCAATTGTGATCGGCATCAGTCGATATAGAGACCACTTGCTCACCAATAGAAGGGTGGGTAGCTTCTTCAACGATTATGTCCGGAGACATATTTGACGGGACCGCGGAGGCCATTTTACTAAGAATATCAGCTTTAACATTTTCTTCACGGGGTATCTGCTGGACATCAGTCGAAGTAAAAGTTAACAAAAGCTTATGAGTTAAAGCTAGATACCTTTTCAATGTATCATCTTTCGCCGCGTATGTGCCCTTGATCTGGCTGGATACCACCTCGGAGTCGGTGAATATCTGGATATGCGAAGCTCCGAAGGTTTGAGCGAGCCGGAGCCCAGCAAGGACTGCCTCGTACTCAGCCTCGTTGTTGGTCACTTTAAACTTAAAACGCAGGACATATCTGACTTCAACTCCATTGGGACCAATGAGGAGGACCCCGGCACCACTGCCTCGGGTTGCAGAGGCGCCGTCCACCTATACACACCACTTGTTGGCTTCGGCCTCGGGGTCGATGTGGGGTATAGCCTTAGCACATGTGACTGCCTCGGGGTCAGTGAATGGGACTTCGACCAGAAAATCTGCGAGAGCTTGATCCTTGATGGCTCGGCGAGGTAGAAATTGTATATCATGTTCTCCGAGCTCGATTGCCCACTTAGCTAAATGTCCTGACACATTGGGCTTGGTAAGAATCTGATAGCATGCCCTTGAAAATAGGGACGCATGCGGCGGGCCGCCATGATTAGGGCCAATACTATTTTTTCCGCTACGGAGTATCGGGTCTCTGCCCCTTGGAGTGCTCGACTAACGAAGTACACAGGTTGTTGAATTCCATGGTCCTCACGAACGAGGACGCACTAATGGCTTCATCGCCGGAGGCCAAATATACATAAAGTGGCTCTTCGAGGAGAGGCGCCGACATAGTGGGCAGCTGATTGATGTGTTGTTTCAGAGCCTCAAAGGCTTCGTCGCACTGCGGAGTCCATTCAAATTTCTTTGCTTGGCGCAAAATTTTGAAGAAAGGAAGCTAGCGCTCCGCTGCCTTGGATAAAAAATGGTTTAGAGCGGTGAGGCCGCCGGTCAGACGTTGGACGTCTTTCACGGTTTTAGGCGGCTGAAGATCCAACACATCCCTGATCTTGGTTGGGTTGGCCTGGAGACCGTGTTGCGAGACCATGTACCCCAGAAATTTTCCTGACCCAACTCCGAAGGTACACTTAGCTGGATTGAGTCGAAGATTATAGCGTCGCAATGTATTTAATGTCTCGGCGATGTCCTGCACACACGATGTAGGAGAAGGACTCTTAATAACGAGGTCGTCATCATATACCTCAGCATTGCGGTCGATCTGGTCTCGGAAGACGTGGTCCATGAGACGCTGATAGGTGGCTCCGGCATTTTTTAGTCTGAAGGGCATTTTCTTGAAAGCAAAGCATCCAAAATCAGTGATGAAAGCTGTTTTGATGACATCTCGACGGTCCATATGGATTTGGTGATATCCCTTGTACAAATCCAAAAAGCAAAGCGCCTTATACCCTGTAATGGCCTCAGTTTTTTGGTCGATAGATGGTAAAGGATAGCAATCCTTTGGGCAGTGTTTGTTAAGGTCAGAATCAACACACATCCTCTAAGTCCCGCTGAACTTCGTCACAATCACCGGATTAGAAAGCCAGGATGGATAATGAACTTCAAATAGGATGTCGGCATCCACGAGCTGTTGAACTTCAGTTTGGATAGCTGCATTTCTTTCTGGGGCAAACTGTCATCGCTTTTGTTGTATTGGCTTCACATTAGGGTCAATGTTCAACTTATGAGTGATAAGGTCGGGAGAGACGCCTGGCATATCTAGGGGAGACCAAGCAAAGACTTCGGAATATTCTCGTAGCGTCTGAATGATGGCATTGTGCAACAACAGTATGTTCACGGCGCCTACTGTAACAATTTGCTCTGGCTTAGCAGGATCGAGTGGCACTTCGGCAGTATCGTTTTCGAGTGACTCAGAAGAACCCGGGGTAGGCGCCGAAGTGGCTATTTGAAATTGAGGCTTATGAGGAGCCTTGGTTGTCTTCTTGAGTGCAACATACATGCACTCCTTGGAAATTCTTTGATTGCCACGGATGGCGACCTCTCTGTGGGGTGTAGGAAACTTCAATGCTAAATGATATGTGGAACAGATGGCCTTTGCCGGAGTGAGCCAATCCCGGCCAAGAATCATGTTATATGGAGATGGAGAGGTGACCACATAGAAATCTATAAAGATAGTTTTTATCGCTGGATACGTACCAAGCAATGCAGGGAGGTTGATAATTCCCTCAGGTTGGACCTCTCCCTGAGTGAAGGTCTGCAATGACCCGGGGGCAGGCCGAAGCTGTTCGCGAGGTATGCCCATCTTCTGGAAACAGTTAGTAAATATGACACTGATGGCGGCGCCATTGTCGACAAAGACTCGCTTTATGGTGACATTGGCCACGACCATGTCAATGACGATGGCATTAGTGTGAGGGGTGAGCAGGGTCATCTTCGGTAAAGCTCACTGTTTCAGATTTGTGGAAACGCTTGTGGCGTGGCTCCTTGGGAGGAGGCCTTCGCGCTTTGGCTTTAAGGGCACTTCGGGAAGTTCCTGTTGGCGTGACGCCATAGATTACATTTATAATCCCGTGGACGACATGATTTGGTGGGTTGTCCCCGGGACTGCCATGTGGTGGCGGCGGTGGCAACAATTGGGGTTGTTGCGGTTGATTTTGTTGACGATTACCCTGATCTTGTCTTTGGTTATTGGTATACCCCGACTTGTTGTTTTGCCATCGGGGTCTGTTTTGTCTTGGACCTCGGTCGTTGTAACCTCCCCGACCTTGTTGTAAACCTCCGTTTTGGTTCGGACGAGATCTGTCCTCAGTCCGAACTATGTATTGTCGGAGGAAGCCTCGCTTCAAACAGTCCTCGATTTCTTTACAAAGTTCGCGACATTCTTCGGTGTCGTGTCCATGATCGTGATGATACGCACAACACTTCTCACGGTTACGCTTCTCTGCCGGAGCAGTCATCCGTGGGCACGGTCGTAAATCATTCTTGTGAACAGAAAGTATTTCTGTCCTTGATCGCGTAAGGGGTGTGAGTTGAGGGACATCACTGCGAGGTTCCAACCTGCCTCTGCTCAAACGACTGAAGGCACTGGGCCGGGTGCTAGTCCCGGCCTACGTTTTGTCTAGCTATTTCTTGGTAGTATGTTTTTCCCGGCGCCGAGTTTGGTCTTCAGCTTTGGCAAACCTGCTTACGATGCCAAATAGAGCTCGGGTAGTGGTTGGAGGATGTCGTGCAAGATCGGTGTAAAGCGGTCCGGCTCGGAGGCCGTTCATGAAGGCCGTGATGATAACATCATCGGATCGGCTACCTACTTTGAGGATTTCCACAGTGAAGCGTTCAAGAAATTGAGGGACGGTCTCCCCGTCTCGTTGCTCCAGGTTCATGAGATCGGCCAAAGTGGCCATAGGCTTAGCTCGTGTATGGAAACGAGCCCAGAACTGTTCGACAAGATCCCGAAAAGAAGTAACGCTGCTGCGTGGCAAAGAATCAAACCAAATTCTGGCCTCATCTTGGAGATACTCGGGAACACTTTGCACAAGTGATGCGGCGTGCAGCTCCGGTTGAACATGGCATACTTGAACGCGCTCAAGAAGTTACCTGGATCCCCGGTGCCATTGTATACAGGGACCGGGGGAAGTTTAAACCCTTCGGGGAGTGGAGTGGAAAGAATCTCCTCGGAGAATGGAGTGATTATCTCTCCATCAACATCAAGGCCCAATACCTTGTCAAGCTTGACATTAAATTGAGCTTGCTCTTGTTCGAGAGGATCGAGTAAACGGGACCTTTCCAAGCGAGCCCGCTTCGCCGCATCTACAGGTCGGCGTCGGTCTACGTCATTGTGGTCAGCATAGCGGGGCCTTGAGCCATTAGAACTCCGGTTCTCCCCAGGCGATACTGACCGCTGACGACGGCGATCATGTCTAGCTCTGTGAGGTGCGTCTTCATCGAGTGCGTGAGATCGATCACGGCGGGGATGTCCTGCCACTTGGTTAACGCCATTGTCGGCGTGTACACCGGAGTCAGCGCGCCGATGATTCCATTCTTGGAATAGGGCGGCGTGTTTCCGAAGGAAGGCTTGCTGTGCCTGCAGTAGTTCGAGGGTTGGTTGAGGGTCAACCTACGCTGGCGCATCGATGGTTGCGGGGTGCTGCGCATCTGCTTGTCCCGCGGGCGGATCCTGGATCTGCTGACGCGGTAATGGAGGGTTTTGATCAACGGGAGGATTCCGACGAGATCGGGTTGGATTAGCCGACTGGCGAGTGTTCACCATGTCTGATGTAAATCAACTTTGAATGATGCTAGGATTTGCTTTTTAACCGTTTTCCACAGACGGCGCCAATTGATAATGCCGAAAACCGGATATCAAGCGGATTACGGTTGCGGTAATAACCCAAAACAATCAAAACATGCAAGAACTAAGATGACACAAAGATTTACGTGGTTCGATCCGGAGATCTACGTCCACGGGAGAAGGCAATAACCTTCCGAGGTGTTTCACTATTCTTCTTTGAATATCGTAGTACAATTTTGCAAGCAACAATTTTCGAATCCAAAAATTGGAACCCCAATCTAAACAACAATTCTCTTATTTATACTCTACAATAGCAACCCTAACTAAATCCCTATAAATCCGCCAACCAAATCTGCATGGCTTGTTGGAAAAGATCATGGGGATCTTTTCCCAACTTCCAAAGATGCTGCGAGTGGGCTTGGCTGCGTTGGGCTTCCGTTTTTGGGCCCAATTGACCCGACTGACGGGCTAGTCCGACCCGGAGAGATTGGGTCATACCTATCAGTTGCAAATCATCAATGACAATGACAATGACAATGAGTATGAATGAGGGGTCAATCATATTATGGAATGAAATGAGGGGAAATTGTTAATAAAATGGAATAATAATTAACTCTTTTATTATGTACCAAGCACCATAAATGAAAATGAGTCTTCATTCATTTTCATTCCTTACCCCTCACAAATTGGCAGCATGGGGTGTTCAAGACTCATGGCAAGAGGCACGGGAATCCATTCGAACTTTCCTCTAGGTTATTTACATCAATGCAACACAAGTACAATAAAATTTACGAAAAAAAAAAGGAACAACTTTTTACTTGATCATACAAAAGATAATTTATAACCTTTAAAAGTCAATCAATCCATATATTTTTTAGTAAAAAGTGGTGAAAATAATCTTTACTATAATTTTTAATACAATTCTAACTATCTTCTAAACTTAATATAATTTTAGCCTTCTTTATATTTTTTTTAGAATAGCTAACAATGTTATTTTATCAATTTATCTTCCTAATAATTATCTTATTATATCTCTTATAATTACTAATATAAAGTCGTGACTGTTGATACGCAAATCTCGCATCCAATTAAAATGCGTCACGTAATAAAATATATGTTGAGAATCAATTTAAGATTGATTACTTTAACGTTATGAATTAATTAAATATAATTCCTATATTAAATAATCAATTTAATTAGTGATTTACTATATATTTTATTAACCAATTGGAAGCCGACACGTGTCAAAGTCATGCAAATATTACTAAATTATACTTCCTCCTTTCCATATTAATTGACATTTTAGAATGTTATTCTCTTTTCCTATTAATTGACGTTTTACATATTTTTCACCAATTCTACCAGTTTTCTCCCTGGACTCAATCCTAAAACATCTCTATTTTTCAATCTATCAGAGATATTTTTATTTGGTCAAATCTTTATCCTCTAAATTAGGTGAGGGTATATCTGTCAAAAAAGTTCATTCTTAATTCTTCTTTTTTATCCTAATACGTCAATTAATATGGAATGCAGAAAATATTAATTTAATAAGGCAAAAACTTGTGTGCACCCAACACACAATAACACTATTGTGCATCTGCCGGTTCAATTTCAATTTTCGCCGGTTCAGACTGGTCCGAACCGGTTCAGACCGGTCCGAACCGGTCTTTTTTAACCCTGAATTTAAGTTTACTTTTTACCCTATTTTCTTTCAAATTTTTACAGCAGCCTGTTCTTCTCCCCTTCGCGCTGCTTATGCGTTACTTCTCCCCCTCGTTTTCTTCGTGTATACTTTGTGATTAGTGTGTTAGTTTGTTGTTTCGAAGTTGTTTTGTGAGCCCACTCTTGATTTCGACGCATATTTCGTTGTTTTTCGAAGTTTAGGGCGTAGGGTTTGAAGTTTGTTCAGCTTTCGAATTCTTCTTCAATGTAAGTTATCTACTATTGTTTATAATTTGCCCTTTCGTGTTAGTATATTGTTTATGGTTTGTAAGTTATTTGAATGCCCTAATTTTTTATTTTTCTGTTTTTTTTTTTGTTCGAGTCTGCGATGCAATCTGAAACTGGAGTGGAATCACAATTGGAGGCTCGCTATTTTTGATTAAGTGTTAAATCGCAGTCGGATTCAGGTATAGTATATGATTTCTGAATTTTGTGATTTTTATATTATTTTTTAAATTTGTTACCAATGTCCAAGAACGTGACGACTGAGAAATCAACAGCCACAATTATAGTCAAGTAACTAACAAAACATCAAGTTTCCGAATGCATTTTTTTTTTTTTTTGCAATTTTATGTTATTTGTAATTTTCGCCTATTAACAACAGAAGCAAAGTTATTGCTGCAGTGAAAGAAAGTCAGTTTTCCTGTGAAGAAAGTCTTGTCAACTATAAATTGCCTTCGAATAGATGTACTGTGGAAGTAATCTTGATTGGCCAATCTATATAAAACTGCTCTTCTATTTTTTGCTGTTTTGTTGATTCTGTTAAGTGTTACAGTTTTTCAAGAGAATCAAGTGTTTGTTGAAATTCTTGAGGCAAGTGAAGAGAATAATATGTTAGTTTGATTCAAGTAGGTATTGAACTTTGGCGCATAGCATAGATATATGAAGTGAAACTAACTTTCTAGTATACATGGAAGATGCTTTCAGCAACTCTTATATGTAAAAAATGAGAAACTCTTACTTAAGAATGGATTCTAAATTGTGCAATTTGTCATACCCTTGGACATTCTTTGGGATGTGTATTTGATTTAAATATAAATTTGCTAGGTAATTATTGCTTAATTTTATTTCTTTCTTTGTGTTGTATGCTATTCTGGAAGAATCTGTTGCATGAGTGATTATTAAGTAAACGTTTCTCATCTATTGGTGCTGTAAAGATGTAAATATTGTAGAGAAGCATCGCTCCAAGATTCGCATCCAAAGCTGTTTTTTCACATGTTTAGAACAAAATTTTTTGCTATGGTTTTGAGTCTACAGTGGTAGTAAACAGGAATAACCATAGCAATTCTTCTGATACCAATTTTGTTTAAGTTGAGCAATATGAAATTTTCTTATAGCTTTGTCTTCTTTGAAGTTGCAACATTATTGGTAAGACAATAGTTTTTTAATTTACTACAGTACATTATATAAAACATGGTAGTATATAATTTTCAGAGTTATAGTATGTCTAGTTTCATGTGTTTTATTCTAATTCATTTCTATTTTATTTTGTTATAGCAATATCATATTTCAAAATTGCTTGATCGAATTGGACATTCTAAAGCGAATGAAATTTTGAACTATGTGTTCGATAATGTGCAATTTAAGTGGCAAACAAAGAGGCATGATCAAGATTGTGTTATTTACATGATGCATCATATGATGAAGTTTGATGGTCTTGTATATCATGAACCCAATTTGGTCAAGGTATTTCTCTATTTATTTTTTAATTCATATCTTTATTTTATTTTGATGACTTTTGCTATTATTAATCTTATTTTATTTTTATTTTAGGCTGATGTCCGGCGTGCTTTGCAAGGTGAATTTTGCATTAAGATTGTTCTATCACCACTAAATGAAGGAAAACAAGAACTTCTTCGACACGTGCAAAATTTTATTAATGGAAAGCCGGATATGATTGCAAGAATTGCCCAAAAAAAGAAAAAAACCTGCTTCTGAAAGAGGTAAAGCTGTTGCTAGGAATGCTCGAAATAAAAAAAAAAAAAAAAAAGACATTTAAAGGTAACAAGAAAGGCAGGGAGTGATGTGGACTAATTGGAGACGGGCAAATCTTGAAATAGAACATGTATTTTCGTATAAGTTTGGATACGTTGTTGATATGTCTTGAATATGTGTATTTTGATGATGTTTTGGTACAATATTGGATATATTTTGCTATAGTTTTTGGATATGTGAATGTTGATGAATTTTAGTATAATTTTGGATATGTTTTTGGTACAGGTATGTGTAGTGTAAGATATGATATCACGCAAAATGATATGTACTATCTGGTTAATAATGTACACTATCAGGTAAAATGAAATGTACTATCATGCAAAATAAAATCGTTAATGGGGTTTTGATACATGCTAGTTTTACATGCATGGTCAGAAAATCTGACTCGGTCGAGTTGTTTAGCAACTCGGTCGAGTGAAAAATGAAGAGCAAAACGAAAAGTTGGTCAGAGATTCCAACTCGGTCGAGGGGGATCCCAACTCGGTCGAGTTGAAGACCAACTCGGTCGAGGGCGATTCAGACTCGGTCGAGGCAGCTTTCCGAGTCCAAACTGAATATGCGCGTGTACTGTCAGATACTATAACATATACTATGTCCAAATATTAAATACACTGCGAGGCTTCAAAAATAATTGATGAGTAACAAAAATTGTATTTATAGAAAAGTAAGTATATTAAATAAATGAAGTGATTCTTGGACATGTACTTTATAGAAAAGTAAGTATATTAAAAATATACTATCACGCAAAGTGATATGTACAATCGGGCAAAATGATGTATACTATCAGGTAAAATGATATGTACTGTAAGGCAAAATTTTGGTTATATTGAACCAATCGTTGTGTCTTGTTATACTTGAAAACAAGAACAAGATTATTAGTAACATTTACTAGAAATTTAATTTTTCTATTAAAAATGGAAAGTTATAAAACATCACGACATTATTGTGTGGTAAAAGGGGGTATGATAAGATCCCCTGAAATGGTTGCAAGAAAGTCATCATTATTGGGTTTTTGTTCGTCGACTTTATCGTGTGCATTATTAGTAGATGAATGTAGTCTATAAGTAATATTATGTATTCCATAAGACAAGAATAATGGAAATGCGAGTTGGGAAAAATTAATATATCGAATTATACAAAAATAAAATAATTATGTTTTAAAGCCTCACAGTATATATAATGTTGTGTCATAGTATATTCCCAAATGATAAACAGTATATTTATTGTCCCGTTTTTTTAATACTGTTTTTAAAGGTAAAACAGTATATGACACAATAAATATACTGTATCATTTGCGCACATACTATGACACAACCTTATATATACTGTGAGGCTTTAAAACATAACATAACATATAATGTGAGGAAGCATAACATATACTATTAGTAAACAGAATAATAATGTTATTTGTTTAACAATATTACTAAAAAAGATATATTCAGTACATATTCCAAGCATCAGAACCGAAGTGTTAAGAAATCAATGCAATAAGCAAATTAAATCGAGAAATCAATCCAAAAAATTGAGAAATACTATTATCAAAATTTACAGAATCCATATACAAGTTCCATAATATTCTGTTGATTCATGTTATTCTCTTGTTCTTATTAATGGAATTCATATACATGCCTCCTCATAAAACAATTAAAAACTCGTGTATAATCTGATGAAATGGAACACGAAATAGAGATAGAAGGAACATCATTCTCGTGTTGAGTCTCAGCTACTACAATCAAGGCAGTGTGAAACGCAATTCAAAATGCAGAAGAAGAAAGAGAATTGTACAATCTTGTTACAGCTGATTTCGCGAGAACAGGTGTTGATTTCGCGAGGCGGAGGCGGAAACTTCGCGAAGCAGCGACGCGAATTGAGCGAGGCGGCGGCGCGAATTGAGCGAGGCGGCGGCGCGACGGAGGGATTGGGGAGAAGAAGTTGCGGCCAGCTGAGAAATGGGGAGAAGAAGTCGCGGCTGGTGATGGAGGGAGAGGAGTATGGGTTTTTTTTTTACAGCTTTTTGTTTTAACTTAATGGGCTAATTTTTACCTAGTGGGTTAAATTGGTGAGTGGGCCCAAGTAAGTGCACAATAGTGCAATTGTGTGTTGGGTGCACGCAAGACCCACTCATTTAATAATTATCCAAATAAATGATAGTAGATATCAAATCATGGTAGAAGACTTCGTACCCGAAACTCGCAAATAGAAGGCCGAAGACGTTAATTAAATTGTGGACCACAATTCACGTCTTAAGTGTTATTATATCAAAAGATTTGATATATTTGATCAAAGCAATGATGACGGAAAACGTGAGTATCTTGTGATTTATTTGATCAAAGCCATAATTATGGCAAGAGATAGATTGAGAGATTATTAAATTAAAAATAATTAATTTAATAATTATCTCAAGATATTTGATATTTTGGAAAATTAAATTGTTTCATTTGAATCCTAGGTTCATTAGGGTTCTTCATCATACCACTATAAATAAAATCTCATTCTCCACAAAAAAAATCAACAACACAAGTCAAGAAGCAAGTGAAGAATTCCATTGCAAAGTTCTTTAGCATTCTTCAAGCTTTGAAGAGTTCTTCAAGAAGTCCATTAAGAAACGACCTTCGGTTCAAGATTAAGGTGTTGAACCGCTCTAATCAATGCTTCCAAGATAGATATTCGAAGGTGTTCGTCGTCATTCATCAAAATCTTCGAAGTTGTTCTTCGAAGATTCATTCAAGAAGATTGTTTGATCCAAAATCAAGCTTCCAAGCCTTTGGGTCAACCACGAATTTGAACGCATAAAAATAATTGAAGAGAAGAATCAGAGGAATTTTAGAGATTGTACCAAAATATTATTTTGATTTGATATTTTAAATTTGTACGAATTTTTTGTGTTTAATTATTTATACACAAAAATTATAGTTACAAATTTTTTGCACACCTAGTGAGACAATCTCTACCTCTCATCTCTCTCTTTGACGAAGACCCTCGAAGCTTTGCAATGGCTACTCAAAAGGCTCTGACGGTCAAGTTAAATTCCTCCAAGTCGTCAAGTGCTCCAAGTACTAGTGTTGGGGTCATCACAAGAAGCATGTCCAAGGCACTGCAATCACAATCGTGAAGCTGTTGAGAAGGATCCGAAGCAGCTCGTCGCTAACACCGCAAATGAGGAAAACGACTCTGCGTGCTCTACTCCTCGTTCTTCATCAAGTTCAGAAGTAGCTCAAGTCATGACAACAAATGTTTCAAATCTTGAAGAACAACTTACAAGTTTGACTAAGGCCATTGCAGAACTTACAAGACATGTCCAAGAACAAGATTCTAAGATTGAAAAGTTGACGAGCAAAATTGACCGGCTGATACAAGTCGTGCTCCTGGGAAAGAACCAGCTGAAGATGAAGGCAAAGTCGAAACATCTGAAAGGCGGGATTCTATTCACAAAGATAAGTCTCTAAAAGAGATCCAAGTGTCTGCTGAAGGTTTGATCCCCATTGACCAACTAAAAGAGCTCATTAGGGAAACGATCAAGGAGAAGTTAGATGAAAACTCGAAGTTCTCTTTCACCTATACAAAACCATATACGCAACGAATTGATAGTTTGAAGATGCCGATAGGTTACCAGCCACCTAAGTTCCAACAGTTTGATGGCAAGGGCAATCCCAAACTACATGTGGCGCACTTCATTGAGATGTGCAATGATGCTGGAACTTATGGTGACCACTTAGTGAAGCAGTTTGTTAGATCGCTCAAAGGCAACACGAAAAACTTAACACAAACTTAGTTTTGCAACTAAAATTGAGCAACCGCAAGTATACGACGTCAATAGTAGTACTAAGCAAGTACAAGGTCGATCCCACGAGGATTGGTATCGATATCGGATAAGTGAAATGAAATAAACATGAAATGGCTAACTAGACGATCAAATAAGTGATTTTTGGTATTTTAAGAAGTAATTTAAATAAACAAGCAATTAAAACTAATATAATGAACTAGAGAACAAATTATAGGGATTAGACAATTAATAAGGGTGATCTAGACTTAGATTTCAATTACGGGCATCTAATCACTATTAATACAATTTAATCCAACTTTTAACCGAATGCTATGTATCAAGGAACGATCACAAATATATGTAAAATCCCCTCTTGGAGCGAATTATGTGTTGACTGTATAGGATTAATCACCGTCTCTGGTCGATTAATCAAATACAACTCCTAATTGATTCAAAGACCAAAGTTCCCATAACTAGCTCAAACCTCTCGGTTTTATTGCTTAATCATGTCAATTAATGTGATCTTGGATCAAAATCTCCTCTCTCGATTCCAATTTAATCCTCAATAATGTTAAACAAGTGATCAATTCATTCAACAAATATTTTTAAACAATTAATCAATCAATAACATAACATAGAGTTGAATTAATCGGATAATAATAACTAAACACCCATAATTTACTTTCTAAACCTAGATTAAGGAAATTAGCCAACCATAATCATAATAAATGACAAACACAAATATATAAATATAACCATGTTCATACAAATATTAAAAGAGAATGGAAAGATAAAACCTATTTAGATGACAATTATGATCTCCACGTTCAATCCCCAACTTTTGCTCTCAAAATTCTCTCTCTCTAAAAAGTAACTATGGAAAGTGTGCTACCTAGGAAAAACTGAAATTATGACATCTATACACCTAATTAGGGCTTTTTTAAAGTTCTTGGGCAAAAAATAATATTTTGGGGCTAAAAAGCCCACATTTTCGGTGTTCGTTTATGGTCCGTGCAAGGCTTGCACGGTCGTGACCGTGCACGACCCCTAAAATCACCAACTCTCTGGAAATCGTGCACGGTCGTGACCGTGCGCCTATCTCTTGGAGCCTCTTTTGCCTTCTGTGCGCACGGGCCGTGCACGGGTTTGAAGGCCCATACAATCCTGACTGTGCACGACCCAGATTTAGCCCGTTTCTTTAGTCTTCGGGTTTTTTTTCTCATTTTCTTTGACTCTCTTCTACTCGTTGTCTCTTTTTACACCTGTTTTACCTACAAAATGCTCAAAAACAACGTTTTTCTGACGAGAGAAAAAAATACAAATTATATAACAAACGAGAGCTTAAAATGTACAAATATACAATAAAAACTCTATTCTAAGCGTGTTTTCATGACCGAAAACCCCGTTTGTCAAGTTCCTTAATCGCTTCTATAGCACTTGGATGACCGTTAGCATGATTGAGCTGAGTAACATGCGCCAATGGAAAGAGGAGGCCATAGTTGACTACATTAACCGATGGAGGAATCTGAGCCTCAATTGTAAAGATCGTATGTCTGAAGCTTCCGCTATCGAAATGTGCATACAAGGGATGCAGTGGGATCTTCGTTATATTCTCCAAGGAATTCGACCACACACATTCAAAGAGTTAGCTACTCATGCCCATGATATGGAGCTAAGCATGATTGCAAGTGGAGTAGAAGGACCGCCAATTCAAGAGCCACGTAAATTCAGCAATAAACAAAATTGGAACAGAGGGGGCAAACCTTCTACTAAACGTGCAAACCAAGAATCCATGGTGGTAGCTGCGATGCCCATCAAGTTTAGCCGAAAAGAAGAAGATAAGATTGGCAAAGGAAACATCTCTCAAGACCGGGGGCAAATAAGGTTAACTTTGAAGGAGATGCAACAAAAACAATACCCATTCTTAAACTCTGATGTCTCTGGGATATTCGATGACTTGATGGAAGTGAATCTCATTGAATTACCTAAAATGAAGCGAGCAACAGAAGCTGGACGTACCAATGACCCAAAATATTACAAGTATCATCAATTGGTAGGGCACTCGATAATGTTTCGTATTTAAAGACAAAGTCATGCAGCTGGCCCAACAAGGAAAAATAGGATTAGATGAAGGGAATGCAGCTACCCATCTCATCGTTACCTCAAAACATGATGGCGGAAGTAATGACTCCTGTTGTACGACAGACGAACAAGGAAAAGAAGAAGATTAGTCCAAAGCTGAAGTTCATGTTGAGTGCACAACCACAATAACCTTTACAGATGAAGATTTGTTGCTTGGGTCACAATCCCGCAATCGACCATTGTTTATGGCTGGTTACACTCTCGAGCAAAAGGTTAATCAAATTCTGATCGATGGAGTCTCCGCTGTGAATATCCTTCCTTTGCGGGTGATGAAAAAGTTAGAGATGTCAATGGAAGAACTTTCAAGCAGTTGATTGATGATTCAAGGATTCAACCAAGAAGGGCAGAGGGCACTTGGCATCATAAACTTGGACCCGTTGATAGATGACATGACCTCGAATCTGTTGTTCTATGTAATAGATGCCAAAACATCATATAACATGCTCCATGATCGACCATGGCTATACGATAATGGAGTGATTCCTTCTACTTTACACCAATCTTTTAAGTATTGTCATCAAGGCATTATTAAAAAGTGTTTGGTGATGACAAGCCTTTTACTTAAGCAGAATCTCACTTTGCCGATGCGAAATACTTCTTTCAAGATAAATGACTGTCATTTATGGTGTGAGACATAAATGATATAGTATGATTCTAAAATTGCCATAACTAATGGTCATCAAGAATGACATATTGATGACATGCAATAGGTTAGCCATGTGGTCTGTATCATATTCTTAGAGAATGTAGTGGGTCTCACGACTACGAGATTTTAGATATTTGTGATGGACACATGGATACTTTGGAGAGTATTGGTATACCCTACTACTAAATCGTATATTTTAGTGTCTGCAGTTTATTAGTGTGTGGAGTATGTAAAGATCATTTAACATGAGGTTAATACTCATTTTGTTTGTTAAATGATGAACTTTGACCAAGTACAATCTTTGCCTCCCAAAGGAGGATAAGACACGTCTTATGTTGGTTTCATCATGAGGCAAATGAAAATGGTAGTTGAACCAAGATTGAGATTCATTCCTAGATTGAAAATTCGAGAGAGCACTCATATTTCTATGTTATTTGACAATAAAGTCATTGGCCAATGCAAAAGATATATTCAATTAAAGTAATTGAATATAATCATATGAGTCATATAATAAAGATGAGAAAAGTGATTGAGCTATTTTGATAGACACATGGCAGTACCTACGCTCAATCTGGTGGTTCGTGAATGAAGGGATATTACATAGAATTCATATAAATATTTGTTTACTGGATTCACGTAACGTCCTTCATATATCGAGTTCGCTGCACAACGCAGTATAGGAGTTTTGTGCAAACTTTAATTAGATTATCATCGATAATGAGGTCCTAAAGGGTCACACTTTATGTACAAGGTTAGTGCTTCGAATTATATCTAATGCTAGTCCAGTGGGAGATTGAAAGATATGGACTAGATTATGATAATTGGGCTTTATTAATTAAAAAGTCAAACTAATTAATTAATTAAGCATATATGGATATTAGGCCAATAAACCTAGGGTTATATGGTACTATATATACATGTTCTCTACATTAGAAAATTAAGGGGTTTTATCAGATAAAACTTATAGAGGCACTGTAGATTCAATAAGTGATTTCCTAGCAATCATTTATTGAATAATTGTACCGAGCATCGGACGGCATACGCGTGGATACCTGCCGTCGTCAATCAATCACGCAATTCCTTCCAATTAATTACGCAACAAGTAAGTTGTTCTAACTACTACGTGATTATAGCTCAACGTTAATTCAATTATAAATCATGATCAATATTCTCGATTAATTATTCCATTGTACACATTAGATGAAATCAATAATTTCTAACACATCGTACAGTATGAAATTTTATGTACTCATTATGTGTTTGGAAGATAAAAAATTAATCACATATTGCATATATATAATTCAAAGAATCAGAATGAATTAAACTCATAATCATGGGCCTTGTATCATTGTATGCTAAATACCGTTCTCATGAATGGGATATTCTCCGATTCACAAACACCATCAAAGAGCATCAAACACAAATAAAAGAAATTATTCCAACAAAATGACGTCATTTAAATTTTTCTGGATCAAATTTATCTAATAAGATTATTTGAATTATTTCATTTATTACTTTATGTTGGAGTAGTATTTTTTGATGAGTTGCCTATATACTGTGTTTGTCTTAACGTGATAGGTCTATTTGATTGAATTATTTATGTTTATTCACATCATGGTCAAAGTAGAGCCCAATTTATTTGAATTTGGTTACCTATGGGCCGAGTCCAGTTGATCAATGGGACTGATGAACATTCAGGCCTTTTTCTTTCTTTTACAGACAATTCATTGATTTTGAAAGAATAAATTGCCGCCACAATGCTTGTAATCTTCAACATATACTTCAATTTGAAACAAAATAATAATAATAATAATAATAATAATAATAATAATAATAATAATAATAATAATAATAATAATAATAATAATAATAATAATAATAATAATAATAATAATAAGTCATCTGCGGAGTCACGGAAATGGGGCGGGTTTGACCTTTTCCAAGACCTAACCTACATAAAAATAATTAGATTCGTAACCGACTTTGCTAGCCTTCTCAATAAACCCGACCCGTCCTTGCTTCGCTTCACTAACCCAACAGGTTTACCCGCCCCGCCCCATCATGTTATTTTTTTTCTTTTTTCCGATATTATAATATTGTTGAAACTAATTTTTAATATAATGGTTTTAGAACTGAATATAATATGAAATATACATTATTGAATAAAAAAATTATTCACTAACAACTAAATAAGTTCTAAAATTAAGTCAAACATAATCTATATATATATAAAAACAAAATGAGTTTATACTACAATTAGAAAATAGTGTTTTTCCCGCCCAAACTGCTTACTATATATGGTAATAAAAAATATTTTTTTAATTAAGAAAAGAACACAATATATGCCTAAAATATCTCCGAATCTGGTACATATATATGTAATGGTAATGTTTTCGCAAAATTAGGGAAGTTGTTGCTGAATTTATTGGAATGAGTTTTTTTTCCCTAAATATAAGTAATGTTTTCGCAAAATTAGGGAAGTTGTTGCTGAATTTATTGGAATGAGTTTTTTTTCGCCCTAAATATAAATAATAATTAGATGTATCCAGATTTACTTTACAAAATTATCAAATCGTAAGAAACAAATCAATCTTTAACCATAATATTTTAGAATGAATCTTTACCAATATTATTTATGTTACAATACCTAAATAAATCAGCTATTTCTTTTATCGAAATTACTATGCAAATGAATCTACAAATTTATTTTATCGCATAAAACTAGGGTAAAAAAATACTAATTACAAACCCTATATTCCAACTATATAAAAAATGTATTATTTTTATGCCTGAAAATAAAGCATTTCATCCCCCTCTCCCCCCAACTTATATACTTATTTGGGAAATAAAAAATTATTTTATTTATTTGACTGTAAATTTTAATTTATGGCTTGTCCACTTACCTACCTTTTTTACTCCGATAAATTAGGAAACATTTTCCTTAACTAGCTAATTTGGTAAAAAATAAATCAAATCACATTTTTTTTTGTGGAAGTTATGTATCCCTCCCTACAAATCTATATATATATAATAAGCCAAGTCATCCGAAATTAATAAGTTGAAACTTTTTCCGCCCATTTTAATAGTTACCATAAATAGATGTGAATTTGAATTTTGAAATTTGAAAAATCCAATGATATTAGCGGGATTCAAGTTTTCGAATATTTTTTTCGTCTAAAATTCAGCAATAACAAATCTGTACATATATGTATAACAGAATTTGTTACACGTTTTTTAAAATTTTGAAATTCGAATTTTAAAAAGAAAAATTATCCAATAACATTATTGCTCCTATAAATACATAAGGTCTTCAGTAAATGAGAATCACTTTTGCAGCTGGTATTTCTATTTCTTATTCATTTCGCAATTTACATTTTTTACTGCAAATTTCTATAATTCCTTCATTCCTTGAATACTATGTGTCAATTTTGATAGTTCATTTCGCAATTTACATTTTTTACTGCAAATTTGTATAATTCCTCCATTCCTTGATTATTATGGATCAACTTTGATAGGTACTTCCAAATGGATGCTCCAAAAGTACTACAAATCAAGATAAAAAAATATCAGCAAATGCTTTATTTCCAGGTATAAAAATAATACATTTTTTATATAGTTGGAATATAGGGTTTGTAATTAGTATTTTTTTACCCTAATTTTATGCGATAAAATAAATTTGTAGATTCATTCGCATAGTAATTTCGATAAAAGAAATAGCTGATTTATTTAGGTATTGTAACATAAATAATATTGGTAAAGATTCATTCTAAAATATTATGGTTAAAGATTGATTTGTATCTTACGATTTGATAATTTTGTAAAGTAAATCTGGATACAACTAAATTATTACTTATATTTAGGGAAAAAAAAAACTCATTCCAATAAATTCAGCAACAACTTCCCTAATTTTGCGAAAACATTACCATTACATATATATGTACCAGATTCGGAGATATTTTAGGCATATATTGTGTTCTTTTTTTAATTAAAAAAATATTTTTTATTACCATATATAGTAAGCAGTTTGAGCGGAAAAAACACTATTTTTCAATTGTAGTATAAATCCATTTTGTTTATATATATATATATATATAGATAGACCGTGAATCGCTAGAATGACAACTATTTACAAACAAAATAAATTAGTTAGAATGACAACTAAAAAAAACGGAGGTAGTACTACATTAATTAATTAGTAAACGGAGAAAAAAAAAATCTTATGGAAGTTCCTCACGTTGACTACCTGCTTCTTAATTTTTTTCTTTCTTTTTTTGGTTGATTATTGCTAGGGAGAAATCTATTCTCCACTATATAAGTAATAACAACACCCTGATTTGCTTCACATTTATAGTTCATGTATGAGTTTCAGGAATTGAAGATCTTGCAAGCAATTACATTCTTCTATGAGGATAATTAAAGAAATATTTCTAGGTTTATGATGTAAATTTTGGTGGATCCTTTTGCAAAGTCCCCACCGAGGAACAATTTGTAGATTATATTCTCTTGCTTTTCTGCAAAAGTTTCAAATGGCAAACATTTTCTTGATAGATTTCTTATTATTTTTTATAGTAGTTCCTAATGGGGAAAATTGTATACCGACTTTTTCTTTCTTTTCCGATGTTATTTTCAATATTTTCAAGACTATATTTTCAAAAGTGGGAGTTTGTGATACTACTGAAATTGACGATATATACTAATTGATGGTACAACTTGATATTTTCACAATCAGGTTAGGATTGCTCTTTAGTAAGCCGATCTTCTATCGTGGTATATTCTTAGTTGTTTTTAGAGTTACGAATCAAGAATAATTGAAGATTTTGATATTTTATGGGAAAACTACTACAGGTTCGTGTATAAATATTTCAAAATTCGTTAACATTTATGTCTTTTTAGAAACTTGAATGATCTATATTAGTTTTTTCCAGTAATTTTTTGTTATAGTATGTTGATACTAAACCTTTTGTGTTTTTGCATAATGTTTTTTTTAAGAAAACCTACTAATTTCGAATTTTATGAATTCCTGTTGTTTATTTATGATGGATTTTGATGTTATTATGTTTGTTAATGAGGATATATTTATGAGAGTAAAAATGACAATTAAAACATTCCTAGCAAGAACACACGCACACACAAAAGTTATACATTCAAATTCTAACATGTTACACTTTTAGCACTAAATTAAATGATATTTTTGTATATAAAAAATATTAATTTAAACTCTTTCCCGTGCATCGCACGGGGTAACTACTAGTAAAGAAAAAGCAAAAAAAATAAAAAAATATGAATATATTGGCAATAAAAATTAGTAGTAAATGGAATACATAATTATAATAAATAAAAGTATATATAATATTAATATAAATAATATATTCGGAGCGGGTTTAGCAAAATCCACAATCGATTCAAATCCGACAATACCGGTTTGACCGGGTTTGAATACGTCCCATACGAAACGAGTTTAGTGCGAATTCAGATTTCAACTCAATTCATTGCCATCCCTACACTTGAGATGTTTGTAAATGCTTGAAATAAGTACTTTTGAGATTTAGTATTAAATTGTTGAAAGAGTTTGCAAATGGCAACTTCTGACTAAATTTAATAATTTAAGTTGATATAAGACAAAGTTGCAATACATTACTTCTCTGTCCTATAAAAAAATTTAGAGTTATGTTTCAAAAATTAATGTCGCGTTTTGTTAATTCAAGTAAACAACTAAAAATATAAATTTCACAAATTAATTCGATACAATTGAATAAGTTGAATAAACAAATAAAAATCAATGTCTCGTTTTTGCTAATCGGGAAATCAAATGCATAATAGCTGTAAAGAAAAATTGTTAAGGTGTGAATATAATTATCATTTTTTTTTTCTTCTGGGAAGACAGGAGGCTGCTGTTGGAATTTCAATAAAGGGCAGAAATATAATTTCGAAAAGGCCCTAAAAACCATGGATGAAAATTTCGATATTTTCGTATTTTAATTTTACGATCGGGGAAATGTTGATATTGAAGGAAAAGGTGAAGTTTTAAAGAAAGCTAAAACTTAAAATGATATATTATAAATTGTTATAACTAGTTTAAATGCACATATTCAGAGAAATATCTGATATAAACGAAAATATTTATAAATATTAAACAATATAAACAATATCTAACAATATGATGTCTATTAAAAATTATAAAATAGTATAAACAATGTTCGAAATTCACCTAAATTTTGATAAAAAATTTCACAAAATTACAACAAATTATATTTGGAGATGAACGAAATCAAATTTTTTTCTGAAATTCTAACAAAAATCTATTACATCTCAATTTGTTTCAAAATCTTAAAAGAATAAATTCGGAGAAACTTCGAAGATCATCCCTGCTAAAAATTCACTCCATCGCAAGACTCGAAAGAGGATAATTTGATCCACAAATACGTCCAGGTTCATTTAACTAGAATTCTTTCACATGGCCATATCTCATGCCCCGTCTGTTCTCTGTCGCTCCCTACGTCTCTCTCTTCCTTTTTTTTTGTTCAATAATTTCCCCCTTGAAAAAAAAGAAAATAAAAATAAAAATAATAATAATAATAATAAAATAATAATAATAATAATAAGGAACGCATGAATGTGTGGTTATTGCAAGCATTGGAAAAATTAAATATTTATTATTATTATTAGTACTATTACTAATTTTTTATCTGTGCAATGCACGAGCTAGAATTTTTTATTAAATTATTATTAAAATATAAAGTCAAATATAATAATTAAAATTAAAATAAGTAATGAATAAAAATTCTTATAAAGAACTTGTATGAAATGTTGTAGTATAATAGGTGAAATAATTTCAGAAGTCACACACACACACACATATATATATATCGCATTTAATAATATTAGTATGAAATCTCTCAATGATGTTGGTTCATTAAATAATGGTGTTAAAGTATATTATTGTGACGTATTTAAAGAAAAAATAACCAACTTATTACATTTGCAGTTAACATCATTTTTCTTTTCACGAAAAAAAAAAGACACTAATTAAATCAACAAATCAATTTAACTATTATATCTAAGGTTTTTTTACTGTTAATGTTGACTTTAACAAATCGACTTAATCTTTATTAAATTTCTTTAGAACAAAATGATTCACCAAAATCTTTTCCACTAGGGTGATGTGTCTTTTTCTCCTTTTTTTTGATTTTTTTTAAAATCATCTATAAGAAAATTACCTGTATTTGTGCATAGAAAAAAAAAAGGAAAAAATATGAGGTGAGTTGGTTAAAAGCCAACCAGTCACATTTTTTTGCTTTTCTTTTTTACTTGTTCCCTTTTACATCTTAAAGTTGTAGTATAACTTTTCCGGTTCAACTCTGTTTTTATAAAAAATATACTGAATTAATCTTCTTTTCACGATGTTCGATTTGATATCCATTCACTACTAGAATTAAGACTTTTTGTCACTACAAAATATAGTTATAGAAAAGGAAGAATGGTCACAAAAGTGTTTTTAGTAGCCACATTCTACATGTGGTTACTATGGGGTAGCCACTTATAGTAAGATGCAAAAAGTTTTTTTGCAACTACTTTGTAGTTACTAATGTATTTGTACCTATTTTTTGCAACTACTCTGTAGTTACTAATGTATTTGTAATTACCACGTAGTTGCAAAAGAGCTTGTCATAGTGTAATAAATTTGGTTAAAATTGTAATAAATATTTTATGTAACTACTAATAATTACAAAAGGTTATTTTTTATAATCACTTTTATAGTTGCAAAAAGAGTAGCGGCAAATACCTTTTTTTTTTTTTTTTTGTACGATTATGCATATATTGAATATTAATTTTAAGTGTAATTTACTTTTTTATGATATATTTTGATTTTAATTTTTTGTATATAAAATAAATATGCTAATTATCATAATAATATTTTATTTGAGAAATTATCTACTCTTTTTTAGAAGATTAATTTCTTTTACTTTAATTTTTCCTTTTTATAATAATTTTTGTGAATCGTTTTGTTATACAGAAATTTGATTAAAAAAATGAGTCGATTTGTTAAAGTTAAAATTTACGATCAAAAGTTTAGATAATATAGTTAAAATGATTTGTTGATTCAATTAGTGTTTGTAACAACCCGATTTTCTAGTCTAATTTAAGAAATTGTAAAGCCCCCAAAACATGCCATGATATTTAATTTATTTAATTAAATACTATACTTTAAAATCAAACCATTACGAAAATAGTAATTTAACATAATCATATATAATGTCACAATATTTTACAAAATAAAGTATATTAAAATCAATATTGAAAATAGACGAAATATTTTAAATACTTTAAGAATTTTGATGATAGTATTAAGTAATTGGCAGCGGAAAATATAATTTGTTAAAACCTGACACATCTTAAACATCTCCTCAATTAAATTAACATTCTAGTATAAATCAATGATAATTTGTTAAGTATCTAAAACATATAAAAACTTATTAAAATATTTCTCAATTATGACTCTAACACATCAATTCACCATAATAATTTTATCAAGTACTCAATTATAATTACGAACTATATAAATCACCTTAAACTCCTAGCATGCCATAATTTCATAAGATCTTAACTTCCACATACTACAAGTCCAAAACTTCACCATACTTTTGAAATAATGTAAATCCTAAATCATAAACACCATATCGACGTATCGGCGGAGGCTGGATCCCAGCCCCGCCGGGATAAATGAGTCTTCTATCTTGGAACTGTCGCGGGCTTGGGAACCGAGCGACAGTCCGAGAATTGGAAAAGATCCTGCATGAGGAAAATCCCGGTGTAGTTTTCCTCATGGAAACCAGACTTGATATACACCATATGCAATCACTAAACTTTCGTCGTTTTCATTTTTCAGGTTGCCTCCCCATCGGATGCGAAGGCGATCAACACTCAAGAAAGGGTGGACTTTGCATCTTGTGGCAGAATCCATTCGATCTTCAAATTACTTCCTTCTCTACTCACCATATCTCAGCAAATGTCAGCATGGAAGGGTACAATAAAATTTGGCATCTCTCGGGTATTTACGGCTGGCCAGATCAGCACCTCCGATCTAATACTTGGGTTTTGCTTCGTCGCATCGCTCCAGCTCAATCGACCCCATGGATCACTTTAGGTGACTTCAACGAGATTCTTTGGTCATCAGAAAAACGAGGAGGTAACTGGAGAGCGATTTCTTTGATGAGAAATTTTCGAGAGGCCCTTTCTGACCTAAATCTAGAAGACCTGGGCTTCTATGGCTTTCCGTTTACATGGACAAACAGACAGCAAGGAGACGATAACATCCAATGTCGACTGGACAGATTCAATGCAACGCTAGAATGGAAGAGGGACTTTCCATACTGTCGTGTACGACACCTGTTTCGACACCGGTCAGACCACGCCCCAATTATTGCAGATCTCCAGGCCAGAGTACGCAGCAGCCCAGGCTCAAATAGGAAGAAGCGAAAGAAAATTTTCAGATTTGAACAAGCTTGGCTTTCACATGACCAATGCATGGAGGTGGTCAAACAGAGCTGGTCCAAGCAAGGAGGGGATTATCTATCGAAAATGCAAGCTGTCACGACACAGTTAAAGGCATGGGACGCGGGAGTATTTGGGAATGTTCGTATCAAGTTAGTCAGGTTGCGCACTAGACTGGAAACGCTACAGCAGCTCACACAGTCAAGTGAGGTGATCTCAGAAACGCGAGAAGTTGAGGATCAGATTGATTCAATTGAGGGGCAAGAAGAAATCATATGGGGACAGAGGTCTAGAGCCCTTTGGTTGAAGTCCGGTGACCACAATACACGATTTTTCCACCAGAAGGCATCAAACCGGAAAAAGCGAAACACAGTGTCCCGTATGAAGGATCCGAACAGTCTGTGGATTGATGATGAAGAACAAATGGCTAAGCTTATGAGGGACTACTTTGTGGATCTCTTCTCATCGGAAAGGGTTTCAGACACAAATCAAGTTCTTGCAGCAGTACCCACAACGGTCAACGATCGCATGAATCAATCCTTGACAAGACCCTATACATACCTCGAAATCCAGATTGCTCTGAAGAAAATGCACCCGGTTAAGGCTCCCGGACCTGATGGTATGCCCCCCCTCTTTTACCAAAAATTCTGGAATGTCGTGGGGTCGGATGTCACTGATTCTTGTCTTCAAATTTTAAATAATGGATATGATTTGGCTCACTTAAATCATACTTTTATTGTCTTAATCCCCAAGCTGAAATCCCCTGAAACCCCCAAGGACTTTCGCCCTATTAGTCTTTGCAATGTTATATTTCGCATTATCATAAAAGTCATTGCTAATAGGCTTAAGTCGCTTTTACCCGATGTCATTTCTCTGACCCAAAGTGCATTCATTCCCAATAGACTGATAACTAACAATGCCCTTGTTGCCTTTGAAGTATTCCATCATATGCGTACCAAGAAACAGGGGAAGAAGGGCTTATTATCGTTAAAATTGGATATGAGCAAAGCCTACGATAGGATCGAATGGGGCTTCCTCCGTTCTATCCTATTGAAAATGGGCTTTGCTCAAAATTGGGTTGATCTGGTCATGAGATGCGTTACGTCTGTCTCATATTCGGTTCTGTTTAACGGGCACCCAACTGAGCCTTTCTCCCCAGGACGAGGGCTCAGGCAGGGCGATCCCCTCTCACCTTATCTGTTTATATGTTGTGCAGAAGGCTTTACAGCTCTGATTCGCCAGGCTGAACAAACTAAGCGAATTCATGGAGTTCAAATTGCAAGAAATGCCCCATTTATCTCTCACCTTTTCTTTGCAGACGATAGCATCTTGTTTTTCAGGGCATCCAGAGAAGAATGTGATCAGATCCGAAATATTCTTCGTGTCTACCAAAATGCCTCGGGTCAGCGTATAAACTTGGACAAATCCGAGGTAATTGCTAGTGCGAATATAAGTGAAGGGGAAAAAATCCGCTTCGCGGAGTTTCTTGGTGTCAAGGATACTACCAAGTTTGCAAGGTACTTGGGTCTACCTACAGTGATCGGGCGATCGAAGAAACAAATCTTTCAAGGAGTTGTGGACAGGGTGATTAGTCGGATGAAAAGCTGGAAGGAGAACTTTCTTACAAAAGCAGGCCGTGAAATTCTAATAAAAACTGTTTTGCAGGCTATCCCAACTTACACAATGAGTTGCTTCCTCTTCCCGGTAGATACGTGCAAAGAGATTGAACGAGCCATCTCACGTTTCTACTGGGGATCCACAGAAGGAAACCGGAAATACCATTGGTCCAGCTGGGAGAAAATGGCGAGATCAAAAAGGGACGGAGGTTTGGGTTTTCGAGAGATTTTTTTCTTTAATCTCGCTTTGATATCTAAACAGTACTGGCGCATCCTTTCATCCCCCAACTCCCTTATGACTAGACTTCTTAAGGCAAAATATTTCCCTAACACGTCTCTTGCAGTAGCACAGGTTGGGCATAACCCTAGTTACTCTTGGCGTAGTATCATTCAGGCACGAAGTCTTGTCCAGATTGGTATGGCCTGGAGGGTTGGAAATGGCAGGAGCATAAATGCGAGACGGGACAACTGGATCGGACTAAATGATCCAGTACCGCCTTCGGGCAATATCACAAACCTTCCAACTAATGCCCTTGTTTCTGATTTTGTATTTCCAGATATGCGATGTTGGAACGAGACGATGATTCGTGCGACATTTGATTCTGATGATGCAACGAAGATTTTGGCTACACCGCTTAGCGAACGGTGGCCTAGCGATCGACCTTTTTGGAAATTGACGGCAAATGGACACTTTAGTGTCAAAACAGCGTACCATCTTGCTGTAAAAATCTTCTCGGAACTCGGCCACGACCTCCCAATCTCAAGCAATCCCAACATGGCATGGTTATCGATGTGGAATTTGCCATTGATCCCGAAGATCAGACACTTCTTATGGAGAGCTTGCCTTGAAGCACTGCCTACCCGAGCATCTCTAGTCCGAAGACATATGGGAACCAAAGCCCACTGCATACTTTGTGGCGAGGGTATCGAGACGGCCGAACACCTTTTCTTTGACTGTGCAGCCATCCAGGAAGCTTGGAGACTTAGTCCTTTCCGTCTGACGAAATCGCGAGAACCATTCCGAACGAGGCTATGGAACCTCCTTAATGCATTGCCAAGACTAGGATCCCAGCTCCTCTCATGCTTCCTGTGGCAGATCTGGTATGCTCGAAACAAATTCATCTTTGAAGGTCGAGCTCTCCAATGCCAAAAGATAGTCCAGCTAGCCATTAAGCAACACCTCAACTTCAACGATGTGTTAATGGCAACTGATAGCCCTTCCACTGCAGCGGATTGCTCACATCCTGTTTCGACTCCCACCAGATGGTCTGCACCACCATTGAATCTACTCAAGCTGAATTTTGATGCAGCAGTCTTCGGTGATGGCACAATAGGGCTCGGCTTCCTTATCAGCGACAGTCTTGGCAACATAACCCTTGCGGGTACAAATCGTATACGAGCTCAAGGTGACTCCTTTCTTTTTGAAGCCTTAGCACTGCGATTTGCTTTAAACATGGCATTAGAAGCGGGGATCGATAATCTTATCATCGAGGGTGATAATAAATCACTTATGCAATGTTTGACGAGGTGCAAGGACAGATTGGATTATGCTGGTCTTATTTCTGATGATATTCTAGCACTAGCTGATAGGATTCATTGTCATGGCTTTATTTTCACTCCGCGTAGTGCTAACTCGGTAGCACATACGTTAGCACATTGTAAGGTCGCTACCGGTGTCTCAAAGGTTTGGGTTGATGATGTCCCACCTAACATTGTTGTACACACACTTCGGGATGTAGGGCGTTTGCCCGATTGACCGTTCAATGAAATGGGATTTACTAAAAAAAAAAAAAAATTATTAAGTCCAAATAAAAATAATTTATAACTTTATACCACAATATGCTTTCCGGCTCCACCTCTGCTTCAATTGCTCATTCCATTTCTACCTGAGGTTCAATAATGGGTTGGGGTGAGCTTTCTTAAGTTCGTGGGAGTCACAGTTTATCACATTAATTATAAATACAAAGAGGCATACAATGTAACAATTATCATAATGATGCGCTTGTATTGGCAAGACACATAGAGCTAACTTGTATTGGCAAGTAGCATACTGGTAATGGGCTAAACTTGTGGCAAGTAGCATAATGACAATGAGCTAAACTTGTATTGGCAAGTAGCAAATTGAATAGTCACTTGTAGTGGCAAGTAACAACTTGAAGAATAAGTGCACATGTATACAGTCAAGTAAAAACAATTAAAGCGATAAACAATAAACCCCCACCTGGAAAATGAGATGATTGAAATGCAAATGATTGGATTAATCTGTAGTTCTAGGCACGTACTCTCGCTCCTCAAATCCTACAATTAACCGTGGAAAATATTTTAAAACTATTGATATTAGATCACTATAAAAGCAAAATAGAAAAATATAAAGAAATTTCTTAATTAATGAAAA
The DNA here is from genome assembly GCA_958295605.1 of Ajuga chamaepitys. Classification (NCBI taxonomy): domain Eukaryota; kingdom Viridiplantae; phylum Streptophyta; class Magnoliopsida; order Lamiales; family Lamiaceae; genus Ajuga; species Ajuga chamaepitys. Next base: position 54,146,163 of record OY282502.1, on the reverse strand, counting down.
TAATAATAGTAATTAAAATAAGGAAAATTTGTTGGGCTTTTGAGAATATGGATGTGAAGTGGAGTAAATGTGAAATTTGAGTAATATATATGGGCTTATAATGTTATTGGCTCTAAAATTAGAATTTCCAATTTTAATGAATCTCGACAGTAGTAAGTTTCACAAAATTAGCAATTTTAAAATTAAATATATATATATATATATATATATATTGAAGTTGAGACTTGTAGAACATACGCTTGCGCATAATATCTTTCTCTTTTCTTCATCCGATTCCTCCATTCCAATTTCGCCTTCATATGCGAGATCAAATTATCATTTTGTTCCTCCAATTTCTCCATTCCAAATTCACCTTCATATGCGAGATCAAATTATCCTTTCCTTCCTACCATTCTTCCATTTCAATTTGGCCTTCATATACGAGAACAAATTATTATTTCCTTCCTCCAATTCCTCCATTTCAAATCCACTTCATATGCGAGATCAAATTATTTTCTCCCCTTCTTCAGTTCTTTCACTCGCACCCACCCCATAGAACTTCATTGGCAAAGGGAGAGAGGGTGGTGTGTGCGGCGTCCATGGCGGTAAGAAAATTGGCGTGTTGATCGAAAATAAACACCATGTTGGAATAAAATGTGTAGGCCTGAGATTAATTATTGAAATTGAGATTTGATTACTAGATATAGTTGTAGGAATTTTGAGTGAAATTTCGCTGGATCAGAACACTAGAAGAAGAAAATTTAGGTTGCCACGAAACTAAAATTAACGCGTAAAAAATTGTTCCACAGTTTAAGGCTACATATTTATATATAATTTTCGTAGCGGTTTCTAATCTAGCTCCCACTACCCATGATCTCCCACTCCCCACCTCCTTCACACCACTCCTCCACACTCCACTCCTCCACTCCTTCACGCTCACAAAACCGCCACTCCTTCACGCTCACAAAACAGGAAAATATCCGGATTCTAAAATTATATCTGTTCTATGTGTGCTCTACAGATTTTGGGCTAAAATTGAATCCACAATTATTGATTGGGCCTAAATATTGAGCCAATGATGCAAATGGATGAGATGATGTATATGAATGTGCTTATTTGAATTAAATAAATGGATTCTAAAAAATACTATTTTAACTTAAAAATAAATAGCTTTTATGAAACATGATTTGAAATAATATACTGGGCCATTATAAATCTATTTGGGTTGAAAAATCCAAATCTTGAAAAATGATCATATGAAAAGGGTCGGCCCAATTGAATGAAATGATGATAAAAATAAAATCATACAAAATAGTTTAATAAATAGACAATAATTCCCGGACGTTACAGTGTCTCTTTTTTATGAAAAGAAAAATAATGTTAATTACAAATATAATTCGTTTTTTTTTTTTTAAATACGTTGTAATAATATATTTTAGCACCATTGCTTAATGAACTAATACCAGTGCGCTATATGATGCTAACATTACTAAATACAAATATAATATATGTGACTTCTAACATTGCTTCACCTTATATCAATATGTAATTGTATTAATATATTATTCAAATATTACAAATATATAATTATCACATACACCAGTGTTAACCTATTGTACAATATTTCATACAAGTCCTTTATGATATATTTTATTCATTATTTATTTTGATTATTATTATTATTATTATTATTATTATTATTATTATTATTATTATTATTATTATTATTATTATTATTATTATTATTATTATATAATCATTGTATATAATTAAAATATTAAGTTTCAATTAGAGAACAAATTATTTTCAAATTAGAGAATAAATTATTTGCATGTTTGCAAGGGAGCAGGATTTCAAGAAGCAGTGGGGTGTCGGATTTTGGGGATTAGGGTGGCCAGGGACGGACAAGGGGATCCGGGCCTCCTGACCCATAAAAATGTGCTATTATATAGGTGTATATTAGTCGATTTTAATATATGTTAATTAAATAAAATAAATAGTTTGATTTTTTTAACTTGAATAACTATTCAATATTATTAAGTAGATGTATTATTATGTATAAGAAATAGAGATAAAAATGTTAGAAAATTGAATAAATATAGAAACATTATATCTTGATTTTTTTGTAATTAATCAATTTGTTGATCTTATCAAAATAGTTTGTACTTTCTAATTTTATTTATGGAGTTGAGTAGTGTTGAGACTCATAAGCATATTTAAGGGGCGCACAACGGTAGTTCTCCTTTTTAATTTTCTAAAAAGTATTAGTTTTAATATATTTCATCTAATATTTGAAGTTTGGAGGCTGACATATAAGAAAAAAAAATTCTAGCCTACTAGCATTTGTCCTTTATTTGGTAAAAAAATTGCCAAATAAACCTTTATGGCAGAGCAATACGAGCGTCGTGCTGCTAGGCAAAACAATAGAAATACTACACCCTAGATGGCGAAAATCCAGTAGGCAAAAACATCACTAGCTTACGCTCTGATCCGAGTAGCATGGGACACGTGGACTCCCGTGTGAATTAGCAAGGGCCACCTTGCAAGGCTAAATACTCCTGGGTGACCGATAACGAAGTAGTACCGTGAGAGAAGGGTAAAAAGAACCCCCATCGGGGAGTGAAATAGAACATGAAACCGTAAGCTCCCAAACAGTCGGAGAAGACAAGGCTCTGACCGCGTGCCTGTTGAAGAATAAGTTGGCGAATCATAGGCAGTGGCTTGGTTAAGGGAACCCACCGGAGCCGTAGCGAAAGCGAGTCTTCATAGGACAATTGTCATTGCTTATAGACCTGAGCCTAGGTGATCTATCCATGACCAGGATGAAGCTTGGGTGAAACTAAGTGGAGGTTCGAACTGACTGATTTTGAAGAATCAATGGATGAGTTGTGGTTAGGGGTGAAATGCCACCCGAACTCAGAGCTAGCTGGTTCTCCCCAAAATACATTGAGGCGCAGCAGTTGACTAGACATCTAGGGCTAAAACACTGTTTCGGTGCGGGCCGCTGTTCGCCTATTTTATAACCTAACGATCCGCAAGTGTACTGGTGCAAGTGTATATAACGGCAAGCAAGGTCGATCCCACAAGGACTGACTTAATGACTAGTTTGATACTCTAAATATCCTAAAACACTCCTAACTAGGCTCTCAATTGAATTGATTTTAGTATTAAACTAATTTTACTAAACTATTACTTAACGCTTAAATCCAAGAATAAGAAAACAATTTATCAAATACTCAAGATTGGAAGAAAAATTCTAGAGAATTGATTTCAGAATTAACTAAGTATGACAATCTAATTATTCTAAACTAGCAATGATTATTATCGTTATTAGACGGCACACATATATATATTAACTCTCCTTTCGAAGCAATTAACTTGTAGATTCATTATCCCTAGCCACCCTTTCAAGTCGACTAGACCTAACGAACTCCCAATCGATCTTAGACCAATGCCTACGCACTTATCTCACCTCCTTTCAGAGCGCTCAACAACTACGCTATATGTTGTCTTTCCATTCACAAATTCCTCCTTTCAAAGCGAACTTATGAATTATGTAGAAGTAGTTAAGTGATAAAGTTAACTATTCATGAAAATAAATCACAACACATAGATAACGAATAACAATCATTAACTAGAATAGAAAACTTCAAAACCAAACATCGTTAAAATCTACTTTCAAAACCCTAGAATAATAAGAAACTACTCACTCATGTTCATATTCATAACACAAATATGTTCATAGACAAACATGATTTGAAATACAAAAATGAGAAAGTGAATAAGCACCCTAATCGTCGTCTTGATCTTGATCCCTTGTTGTTTTCTTCTTCAATATGCCTTCTAATGATCTCTAACTCCTTTTTTCGAGTTTGGGAACCTCCTTATATAGTTAAGGCTAAATTGGGCCCAAGATGGGCTCAAAATCATAAAACGCACATATTCAGTTTTGGACTCGGAAAGCTGCCTCGACCGAGTCAGAACCGCCCTCGTCCGAGTTGTATCAACTCGACCGAGGCATAATACCCCTCGACCGAGTTGGAGTCTCTGACCAATTTCACGTTTTGCTCTTCATTTCTCACTCGACCGAGTTGCTAAAAAACTCGACCGAGTCAGACTTTCTGACCATGCTTCAACTCCTCTTTGCTATTTCCGACTTTTCTTGCTCGTTTTTCATCCGAACCTTGCCCAAACGGACTTTTTGGCCTTTTTATACCTGAATAACACTAAAACAAGTAGAAACACGTCATCTAGCTCAAAAGATGGATTTTAATCACTTTTTGCCCAAATACACATGCATATGTCACTAATTACGACCTTTAATTGACCTAATATACATGTAAAACTAGCATGTATCAGCCGCGAGAGCAGTATCAAAACGAGGCAAACTCTGAATACTTGATATGACCTCAAAATAACAGGGGTCACCACTGAGACGATGGGGGATAAGCTTCATCGTCCAGAGGGAAACAACCCGGATCACCAACTAAGGCCCCTAAATGATTGCTCAGTGATAAATGAGGTAGGGATGTAGAGACAGCCAAGAGGTTTGCCTAGAAGCAGCCATTCTTGAAAGAGTGCGTAATAGCTCTCTGATTGAGCGCTCTTGCACTGAAGATGAACGGGGCTAAGTGATTTGCCAAAGCTGTGGGATGTAAAAATACATCGATAAGGGAGCGTTCCGCCTTAGAGAGAAGCCTCCGCGCGAGCAGCGGTGGACGAAGTGGAAGCGAGAATGTCAGCTTGAGTAACACAAATATTTGTGAGAATCCAATGCCCTGAAAACCAAATGGTTCCTCCGCAAGGTTCGTCCACGAAGGGTGAGCCAGGGCCTAAGATCAGGCTGAAAGGAATAGTCGATGGACAACAGGTGAATATTCCTGTACTACCCCTTGTTGGGCTCGAGGGATGGAGCAGGCTAGGTTAGCCAAAAGATAGTTATCGATTCAAGAACGTAAGGTGGCCCTGCTTTTTCAGGGTAAGAAAGGGGTAAAAAAAATGTCTCGAGCCAATGTTCGAGCACTAGGCGCTACGACGCTGAAGTAACCCTTGTCATACTCCCAGGAAAAGCTTGAACGACCTTCAAACAAAAAAACAAAAGGGTACATGTACTCGAAACTGACACAGGTGGGCAGGTAGAGAATACCTAGGGGCGCGAGACAACTCTCTCTAAGGAACTCGGCAAAATATCCCCGTAACTTCGGGAGAAGGGGTGACTCCTCACAAAAGGGGTCACATAATATAGTTAAAAAAAGTTACCCCACAAAATAAACTCTTAGATCCGGCTATAAATGGAACCCTCTCAACTAAATTCCTGAATTCGTATCTACGGGTAGGGTGGGGGTGTTGGGTTGAGAAAATAAGGGTTAATTAGGTTATTTGGATAATTAGATAAATTAATGATAAGTGTAGTATTTTAAAGAGTTAGATTTGCATTTAAAAGGCTAAAAATATGGTAAAGGTACAAAAATATTAAAATTATAGTAAAAATTAAATAAAATAATTTTCTTATTATAATTATTGTTAAATTAAACTATACTAATAAAATTTAATAAGCTGGCCGCGCATAATGGTTGGAGGAAGAAAATCCGAAGTCGAATCAGGAATAGCATTGGCCACGTCCATTCAGATTTAGTTTGTTTGTAATTCTCCACGTCGCCAACCCAACCAATCTCATAATAGCTTCACCCACTCCCACTTACCATATCTGTTGGAGCCTATACTAATGTTCTATGATACCTTATAAAATAATGCATTGTATTCGATGTGTATCAAAAAATTAAGTCGTCGTATTTTTCTTCTTCTCAACTAATTTGTCCCGTACCATACACCAAATGACGTTAGTACTTCATCAAGTAGTATGGATTTTTCCCTCAATAAATAAATCACATATTCGTGAATAATGAATTTTAAATCACTAAATCATAATTTGTCATCTATAAATCACAGATTATTAAATCATGAATTATGAATAAAAGAAGAACGATAAGGCCCCAAAATTTGAACCATTGGCACAAAGTTAAAAAACGGAAACACTCCTCAATTGTTAGTACACGAGGTGTTTTATTTTTCTAAAAAGAAAATCTAATGTTATAAAGAATGGGTTAAAATTGAAAATTCAAGGGATTTTAAATTCCTCCTAAATTTCTAATTCATTTTGGATGAATTGCAAATTCATCCAACAACCTAGTCATTTATAAATTTATCTTACCTCTCAAGTATGTATAGCCATATTATCATACATATTTCACACACTAAACAACACATTGGACATACCACACACACACTTCACACACATACTACACACACTTCACACACGTTTCACACACTACACACACATTACACACAACACTACTAGACACGCGCGCGCACACACACTATACGCACACAATACACACACTACACGCACTTTCATTATCATCATCCTTTCAAAAATGTTGAGAAAAAACTGAAAAAATAAAAGTTTAAACAATTAAAATCCACTCATTTGAATTTAAACATCCAAATAAGGGATTTGAAATGAGTAAATTTCCAAATACAAAGACTTGAAAATTAAATCATTTGCTTTCCAAATCCTTCCATCCAAAAACCTTAGGAGATATTTGGTTTGAGTTGTTGCCAGCCGGATGTGGGATAACCCAGCCTAAAGGTATTTCACTTTATGGATCATCGATTTGGATCACGAGCTGTGTGATACCAAAGTTAAAGATGGTTGACGAATTGAGCTGAGCAAGTTCTTTGAGGTGATTCCGAAGTCGCTTTGTATGGGACTTGTGATTGTAGGGATCTCTGAGGGAAATTTGTGTCGGAGATCGAGCGGAGTCATTATCTACTACATCACATTTTGCAATTTTGCAATACATTTTTTTATTATTATCTAACAATCTACATGGCATTTTACAATTCTCAATACACCTTGTATCATTAGATACCACATCAACACCTATTGATTGATATTATCTTTACACATTTTATCCTATTCTATCCTTAAATAATTTTTAGTTTTTTTATTAAATGTATTCCAACATCCCTCAAGGGCCTAATTGAAAGAAGTTTGGTATTCGATTGTTCCTCTCCACAGACGCGGGATTGTGTCTGCAATTCAACAAAAATAATTGTACAAGTAGGAGCATAAATAGATTAAATAATAGTAGTAGTCCAGGTCCGGGTCCGGTGCATATTTTATTGGAAAAATAATGTATGCTGAGTCATATCTGACAAAGAACAGTAGCATATGAACGAGTCGCCACATCGATTGAGATTGGCATTAAAATTGGATGAAACCATTCACGTGTTTGATGTGTACCCCACAACCCAATCACTTCCTTATCCTGCGCACCGGACATGACGAGGATGATTATCCACATTATCATCATTTTCCAACTTTTGCTTCCTACCATAAAATAATATCTCTACACGATTCTACCTTAATTATTACTACTTTAAAAAGAAAAAGAATGCCCCATTTGTCTACAATCCCTGCTTAATATTATCAAAAACGAGTATTAGTTTTCGCTCAAGAATACTTCATTTGGCACAAAAACTATTTTGCTTTAACTACATCTAATTTAATTGGCTATAAAAAAAAAGTAATATCATCTTAAAAATGTATTTTATCATAGAATGTGATATTCTTTTTTTTGTCAAAAAACTATTAGTGTCTCTGTCTCAATAGTAATCTTATTTGAAAAGTCAATGAGGCATGTCAAATTAATCCGTCCTGTCCCGATCCGCTCCAATTCGAGACCTTTGGGGCAGGACAAAATCCGCCCCGATGAAGAATGGGGCATGCCCCACCCCGCCCCGTCCACGGGGCGGGTCAAGGATCCCGCCCCGCCTCGCCCCGCCCCGTCCCACCCCGCCCCGTCCCGTCCCTATGAATGTATAATTTTTTTTAAATATATATTATGTATTATTATATAAATATGTATATATATACAAGGAAATATAAAATATATATATATATATATGTATTTATAATATAAAATTCTATATATAATATGTTATATATATGTCTAGCTAATATATTAGATTATGACTAGATCTAGTAAATTTAAATAATTAAATTCTATTTTTTAATAATTAAATTTTAAAAAAAATTTAAAAATATTGAAACAAAGCTAATGTAAACCTAAAAATTAAAATCCTATTGACTTCAACAAAAAAAATCAAGTTTTTTAACAAAAAAAAAAACTAATTTTTTTTATTAAGAAAAGAAAAAGATAGGGGCGGGGCGGGGCAGATCACGGGGTGAATATTTTTGTCCCGTGGCGGGTCACGGGGCGGGGCGGGTCAGAAAATCCAGAAATCCGACCTGACCCGCCCCGTTGACACCTATATATGATGTCATATTAATAAAAAAAGTAGTAACAGACGCCACCCGATTATAGTTTTTTCATGGAATATTTTCTGTTGGATACGAGGTTGGATTTATTTTGCTCACTGGTGCATTATTTTGAGGGAAACTGATTTTATGTTGAGCTTTGTGTTATTTGACTTATGTTTTTTTGTTATAGGAACCTTATGTGGGGTTCAAGTATTGTTTTTTGACAAAACATATCTTATTGTATTGGATCCTTGTAAATAAGTCTTTATTGAATCTTAATTAAACTAAATATCATTAAAAAAAAACAAAAAAGATCGAATACAACAAAAGGAGAAATGATAAACTTAATCTAAGTTAAAACAAAAATAAAGAATCGCAATCGATCTAAATCATAGGAATTTTAGTAAGTTTTCTAAATGTATCATAAATGAAATGAGAATTTCAATTCACCAGTTGTTGATTGATTGTACTTTCGTCAGTGGCCGCATTAGTGTAATATTGCCATCAGTTATTAAAATTGCAAAAACTAATGTTTGTGAGTGAAATTGTCAACTTTAAAAGTTTATGTGTAATTGCAAAATCAATGCGTAGTTCGTAAAATTTTAGCAATTAATCTCAAAGGTATTATGTTATGTGAGTAGAAATAGGCACATAAAATTAGTTGATGACACATTTTTGGGGTGAATTCGCTTGTGTGGGTTCAGGTCAAGCGACACAACTACACCATGCAATTATGAAAAAAAACGCGTAGCTAACATGTTTTTTCTCTATAGGTTTGAACCTAGATGATTGTCTTTTTGCTTGGGTGTGTCTATTGTTTTCGTGGGTATTCTCCTTCAGTCTCTGGCCTTTTTGGTCTTACTACGCCTAGTATCTAATAGATCGGTATTCTCTGTTGGTAGGGATTCGATGTTAGGGTAAGGGTATTCGGTTCTTTGATACGTTTATTCTAGTTTTTCAGTCTAGTTTTTTCTGATTTCTTTTTTGGTTCTTTATTATGTATGGCTTTTCGGTTAGTTGCTAGTTCTTGGGTTTTTTTTTTATACATCTTCCTGGTATTTTTTGTCAACTTTGGAATCTGGTCCATGATTGGGGTGGGTTTTCCCAGTTGCATTAGGATTTTTGCTGCGTAAGGTTTCTTGAAAAAGTACTTGATGATGCATATGAGATTCTTGTTGCATTTAGGATTCTTCATTTAGAGTTCTCTCTTAGATTAGTCGCAATAGTAATTGGTCTATAATACATAAGATCCTAAAAAATATTTGGGCAATATAGTCATAATTTCTTAATTAGAATTTTTTCATAGTTGCATAAGCTTTCTTGAAGAAATAAACAAACGAAAGCCTCGAACATTTTGTTGGAGTCTGGTTTGTTTTAGTTTTTCACGTGGAATGGTTAGCATGGCGAAAGAGGGAGTTGATTGGCTACAGGTGGTGTTGAGTAGGCTATCTCTCATAGAGGATGAACGTACTGAGGTGGTTGTTTCGATGGTACAGGAGGCGAAGATTGGTGTATGTTTGGCAGGGAAGATGGTTCTGCAATAGTCAATAGGTTGTAAATACCTCGAAGTTGCGGTGTAGCGCATTTGGAAGCTAACATGTGACCCGAATGTCGCGGAAGTATCGGAGGGATTATATATGCTCCAACCTTCACAGAAGGGGTAGTGCAATTGGGTTCTTTTTCGAAAACCATGGATTCTTAATGTGTCGTTACTTGCTTTAGCTCATGTTGAGGAGACGTAGCAGCTTGACTAAATAAAGATCAAATTGGTTCCATTTTGGGTATAGATACATGGCCTTCAATTGCAACATATGACTTAGGAGGTGGACTGTGTGATGGGCTCTTCAATGGAGCGTGTGTTAGAGGTGAATTGCATTAAGGGAATGATCACTCTAATTTCTACTAGGTGAACCGCAAGTGCAGTGTGTAGTGGCAGCTAGTGGATAGTAAGGTCGTGTCCTATGAGATTACTGAAGATGACCTAATCAAGGTCGAACCCCTTTGACACGAAAAAGATGAGGGTCGGGTCGCGGGTTGACCTGCAACACGTAAAAAAAGGCAAATAAAAAAGAAATTAAATTAACAGCAGATTAAAAAAAAAAAAAAAAAAAAAAGGAGACCTTATGGAACTTAATAATCATGTTGCTGAATATTTGTTGTGGTAACTAATAATCATATGAATGTATTGTCTAGAACCTATAGAAACCAATATTGTTTTGTTTTACAGTAAAGGTCATAATTTGTTCTTCATTCTGTTTTTCTTAAATATCTAGGTGGATTGAATACTGGATTATTTGATTGTTACCCTAATTACTAACGTTAATACCCTAAAGAATAGTAACATAATACCAATTTAATAATTAATTTCAAATATTTAACTAACACGAAATTCAATAATATAAAAGCTAACTTAGGATATTTGATTTCAGAATCAACTATTATGCTACCATATACAACCACGCATGCAAACACATATATCCATACATAATTCACAAGTTCCTATTGTTATGAGGCTTTGTGATTTAGTATATCAACCTCCCTTTCATAGCGCTTGAGGTGCAGATCATACACATCAAACCTCTTGTAAGAAGTGTCTATGACTCCTAAACTGCCTAGAAATTACCCCCATAATATATCATCACTCTTTTATAATATGTGTTGTTTGCCCATCAATATCCTCACTAGTCAATATATTGGGTATATGATTCATGCTAGACTAGATGATCAGACTAAACCTAATTGTTACAACAGATACGAGAATGAACACATAAAATAATAAAATAGACGATACACAAATTACGTGGTTCACTAACAATGTGTTCTTTCTTGCAACTGTCGTAACAAATTGGTACCAGAGCCTTGTTGAAGGGGTTCCACAATCTGGTGAGAAAGATATCTGGGATAAACGTGAAAGTCATCAAATTCATGGGGAGGAATAGTTTCAGTCTGTGTTAAATCAAGATGCGAGCTTTGTTGAAGCAACAAGAGTTGCCACCGCTGATGTCGAATGAGAAGAAATGTAAGGGCAAGGGCAAGACGGTGGCTCTATCAAAAGCTGAGATGGCCATTCTGGAGGAGAAAGCGACTCAATGCTCATGCTGTGTCTCGAAGATGATATCATTACTGAGGCCGCGGAGGAAGAAACTGTGGCAGGTTTGTGGTTGAAGCTGGAGACTGTATATGACAAAGTCGCTTACAAATAAGTTGCTGCTGAAGCAACGTCTGTTCAGTCTATGTATGTGCGAAGGTCAGTTGCTTCGTGAACATCCGGATCAATTGAACACAATTTTATTAGAATTGCATAATATTGGGGTTAAAATAGACGATGAAGATGAAGCTTTACTTCTATTGGTTTCTCTACCTTTTCCGCTTGAGAATTTTGTTCAATTTTTCATTGTTGGGAAAGATTATGTGTCTCTGGAGGAACTTAGATCAGCTTTGCATTCCAAAGAGCTGCTCCATAAGGCATCGGGTACAAGTACAGATAATCAGGCGGCTTGGCTAGTAGCAATGGGAGTAAGGGATCTGGAAATTTGGGGAAGAATCAATTAGGCTAGAGAGGCCCCAAACCGAATGACACTTGTAATTACTGTAAAAAGACAGGGCATTGGAAGAATGATTGTCCGAAGAAGAAGCTTAAGGAGGAAAGCAAAGCAGGTATTGTTGCTAGTGCTGACGAAGATGACACCAGCTCCAAGGAGGAATTTGCCCTAGTCGTTGTTGAACAAACGCATCTCACTAATGTGTGGGGCGTCTTACACATGTGTTCGTGCAGAGAGTGGTTCACAACGTACGAGCAGATGGATAGTGGCAATATTGGTTCGGTCGAGAACTCTATTTGCAAGGCGGTTGGAATAGGCTCAATCAGGATACGGACACATGATGGTAGATTCTGCACGTTGAATGAAGTTAGGCATGGTCCACACATGACGAAGAATCTGACATCACTTAGTTGATTAGATAGTAAGGGGTTCAGTTTCAACGGTGAAGGTGGAGTTCTGAATGTCTACAAGGGTTCAAAAGTGGTTCTGAAGGGTGTAAAGCAGGGAACTTTATATTTATTGCAAGGTTCAATTTTGACTTTTTTTGCTGCTACGGCTTCATCTGAATTTTCAAAGGAAAATTTGTATAAGGTTAGTCCTACTGTGAAGTCTGTTATTGTGTCTAGTGTTGACAAAAATAGGTGGAGCTGAATGAGTCACAAGAAGGTGATGGAGGTCCACACTCTGAGATGAAGATCCATAAGAAGGTGGGTTTTGCATTGTCTAAGGTACCCAAAGAGGGTTCTGATTCTGTTGTTGTTACAGTGCCTCGAGTTCACTACGCTAGCGCAAAGGGAAGTTTGATGCGTCTGAAGAGGTTTATCTAGTATCATAGATTTTTGTTTGAAACCTCAAATTTGTTGAATGTTAGAATTTATTAGTTGTCCAAACGTTTGGAACAAATGTGGGTACGAGAGGTTGTTCGTACAATCTGAGCACATTGAAAATGCATCTGTTAAATCTGGGCATCTTTGGGGTGCTTCTGGTACATATGTTTGGTCTGTGAGAGGAAATCTATTGATCTGTTAGATGAATCAAGCAAAAAAGGTGGAGATTTGTTAAAATAGTGCTTTGAATCTCGTCGATTTTGGTTCACGTCTGTCGTCAAGGTGGAGCTTGATCTGCAAAGTTTTGGATTCAATGTAGAGGGACGCGGCCACATCACTCCAGGTCGCGGCAGCGACAAAAGTAGTCTGGAAAAAGGATCGGTTCTGTGAGACGAACGCAACCGCATCAGGAGACTGAATGCGACCACGTCAAGCATGAATACGGCCCTTGACGCGGCCACGAAAAATTGTGATCCATTTGGGCATCAGAGCTTTTGGGCTCGAACACGATCGCGACTGGGTTAGACATGGTCGTGTCAGTTAAAGCGGTGACTTAAGCTGGCTTGCGCGTTTAGGCCTGACCGCGCTGTCGAGGCACGTTAAATTAGTTATTTATTTCCTAACTTTCTTTCCTAATAGTAGTAGAGTAAGTCAGGGTCGATCCCACAGAGAACATAGAAACTAATCGAATTATCGTATTAAACCAATTTATATAGCCAATTATAATACTATAAATATAAAATAAAGCGGGCAGGGGGGAGGGGGGGAGGGAGGGGGGAGGGGGGAGTTGTTTTGAGTAAATTAACTAAGTAATTAACAATTAAACTAACAAACTAACAAACTAACAAACTAACAATTGATTTACTTATGATAAAAGTATTCCCTCCTTTAACCAGTATCCCCCTAGTCCAAATTATTCTTGTAACTATTGCAACTGTTTGACAAACTAGTTCTGAGACCTCTACTCCAAGAATTAACAGGTTCGCTTTAGCTAATCCTTGTTACCCCTTAAGTATAATTAATCACAGGTTCGCTTAGTAATTAATCTTATCCAATTAAGTAGTCCTAGGATACGATCGCTAGAACACCATTAATTAAACGCATAGAGAACTAAGGCAACGGAGTAGGTACGGTGTTGTACTCGCAAGCTCGGTACAAGTGACTGCGGCTTATGTTATCCTAGCGAATAAATCACTATTTTCTACTTTTAGACATAAATGCATAACAATTACGGATTATGAGGCCTAGCAACAATTATATGCCTACTACTCGGGTGATTAGTCCAAATAACACACATATAAAAGATATGAAGAAAGCGAATAACATAAATAATCTCATAACATAGTTAAATCGAACAATTACCAAAATAATTAAAAAAACATCGTTAAAGGGTTCAACATAGTTAAAGATGGAAATTTAAAATCTTAGCCGATCATAGCGATCGCTAAGAACAAACTAATAAAGAAAGACATAAAACTAGAAAACTCGAGATGCCGAATCTTGATCTTTCGTGCTCGCAGGAAATCCCCAATTTCACGCTAAAGTTCTATTTCCGGACTTGGGATCTTCCTTTTAGAGTTGAGGATGAATTAGGCTTGGATTGGGCTTGAAAAAGAAAATTTCGAGCAAATCCTATTCTGACTATACATCAGTCTCGGGAGAGAATCATGTATACAATTCTCGGCTGAGAATCATCTATCTCGGTCGAGATTCTTCTTCAGCCAAAAATCCTGGTTTCTCTGACCTTCTATCTCGATCGAGCCCTTACTGTCTCGGCCGAGCTCAATTTCCTGAAGCTTTGGCTCGATTTTTCTCGGTTTTTGACTTGTTTTCAACATCCATCTTTAGTCAAGTTCGACTTTTTGGTCTAAATTCACCCAAATAATTTCATAACAAGTCACAAACATCAAAGTGTCCAATAATGCAAATACGAATAGTACACAGTCAATTACGCATGCAAATATCATTAAATAAACACTTAATTCGACCTATTATGCATGCATAATCACGTGTACCAAGGTCCAATCTCGGCCTAATTAGGTTTTAGTTTGTTTGGGGCTTATTTATAGCTTTAATGGTGACCTAGAGTCGTATTCTGTTATTTTGATTATTCTGAAGTCATTAGATTATTCAAACTGTCAAATCTGTACTTAGTAGTCTGTCTGTGAGTACTCTAAATTATGTACTCAGTCTGTCTAGGGAATACTCAGTAGTTAGTGAATAGTTTGTTTGTACATATCTGGTATAGTAAATTGGTTCCTCTCTTCTGGTCGTGGACGTAGCTAACACATTCTTAGTGAACCACGTAATTTGTTGTGTCGTTTTACTTTCTCGTTTATGTATTCTTTCTCGCATCCGTCATAACACTAACAATAACCATATCGTAACACAACAAAAAAACAATATAATTATGAGTAACATATAAACATCTACATTATAATTGAAACCTACTTTCGAAATCCTAAGATATAACACGATTACTCCATACAAAAATTACTAAAACAACTACTCTTATAAACGAAAGCATGTACATCATAACAATGAACAAAATAGAAGAGATAAATACTACAATTCACTGATGAAGACGATAGGATGAATAACCTTCTCCTTCCTCGGCTCCCGAACTATTGCTCTCCAAAACTCTCTAAAACTCTCTATCGTAATAATAATGATGATGATGATTGACAAATAACTATGTCTAGGTATTTATAGGAGTAAATAACTGTAGGTTAAATAAGGATCAAATTGGATCAAAGCCCTTTCCCGCACATCTCTCATTAAAATCGATGATATATGCACGACCAAGAAAGATTTAGGTTTGGTCGAGCAAATGTTTTTCAGAAAACATAAGTTTGACTCTAACCATTTGCACGATTGGGCAATATTATTGCTCGGTCGAGTAATACTATTGTCGTATAACATTTTTATAGCTCTTCCTTTTGGGCCTATTCGACTTTATCTTGGGCCGATCCAATGTCTCTTTTGACCTTAATTCATTGCTTCATTCTACCCAAGCCTTTCTTTTAGTTGTTTGGCATCTGAATTTCACCATCACTCCAAATAAATGTTGTTTTGTACTGAAAACACTACAAATTAACAAACTAGTAATATCCGCCAAACATATGAAAACAAGGATTAGGAAGTACTATTTTATGTATTTTTTTCACTGTTTTAGCTATTAATATATGCCCAAAAATTATATAAAATATGAAGTGATTAGGGAACTATAGCATGAGGATTGAGGTTGAGAGGGAGGTGTCACTAAACTGATCTAAACTTCTCAAGCGGGATCATCAGTGTTATTAGGAAACATTAAAATGACCGCAATGTTCCAATACGAAAAGCTCTCGAACTATTTTATTCGCGTGGGATGGACCACTAGAATATCATTGTTCTTAGAGGCACAATGAGGTGGATAGAAGGTTGGGTGCAACGCGTTAGTATGGTCCATGGCTAAGAGTAGATGGTAATGGGATTCTAGTACAAGAGGTGGCGACATCAGTTAATGCGAAGACTGGTCGACGGCGAGGGGAGTCGGTATCTATAAAAAATACTCGAATAAGAGGTCCAAATGATGGGGGTTGCTTGGTGCACCAATAGGAGCTAAGAGAGGGCAGTAACCTTCCGAGGGATGTCAAGTGTGAGTGATAGGGTAGAGTAGTTGATCCCTTTAGTGAGCTGCAGGGGAGGTTTGCAGGCAAGCAAGAACGGGGTCGTGCCGATGTAGATGTGGGGGAAGGTGTCATGGAAAACATGGGATCTCGGGATGTTATTATTCAGGCGAGGAAGTGTAGTCATGTGTAGGTGCTGATCCGTATGAGTAATTAATTATTTTGGGTGCTAGTGAGGATATCTCTAAGCACTGTGAATTGGTTAAGATGGGTCAGAACGTTAGGGTTACCTCGGTATTTGGTCGATTAAACTTTGACTTGAGAATTTTGACTTATGCAAAAGCAATGAAGGATAAATGCAACAGGGGACGCCTAGATGGATCGGGTAAGAAGCCATCATCAATTAGGAAGCCTGGTGGCTTACGAATGGTAGATGAAGATGTTCCGATGGTACGTGGTGTCAAAATAGGGTCATTAATGGGAGCAAGTAACATAAATAGGGAGGTGGATTCTGGTGCTGGTCATTTTGGTGGGTTTTTTTCGGTGGTGGTTGATGAGGATCAACCTCGTCTCTCATAATGCCTTATATAGTTTAGATTATGTGAGGGCTTGAGAACCAACACACGTTGCATAATCTACAACATCTATCTATTGATAACGATCCTGATATATTTTATTTTTTGAGTCTAACGTTTGTAATCTATGGTGTTTGGTGCTTTTATGGATTTATTTGGTTTCCCCGACTACCTTGCAAGCAATCATGGTATTGGTGGTGGTTAATACATTCGAGCGTTGAGTGGTACTATTCTGGATCTTTGGGGCTTCTTTCAATGTCATGCAAGCTGCTACGGTATTGAAAGTTCTTTCATCAAGTTGGTGCATTAGGTTATTAGTCTATTTGTCATCCTCTTCTCCTTCTCCTTCTTGGGTTGAGGTTGGTTTTCTAGCTTAAGAGTTTTGTCTTTGTGTTGCTGGCTCTATTTGAAAAAAAATTATGACAAAGGAATCTTCCTCTATAAAAAATCTTACTTACTTAAGTTGGAAATATTAATGACTTCACAAATAAGGAGAGTTTGTATTTCACTTTGAGGATTTGAAATGAGAGAAATGAAAATCAATACAAGTAAAGTTTAATTTTACTGTTTATATTATCCCATCAGTGATCAAACCGGTCTTGCTACTTGTTAATGGTTTAATCCGTCGGATCGATTCAATTGGAGGTCCCACCGGTTTAATAAAAAATAACTATTTTTTTAGGTTCTTATTGTACCTATATTATACTATATATAATTATATAGATATATGTATATATACATGTATGTGTATTACAATTAATAATAGGCACATAATTACTGTTTAAATCTTTTCAGACAAAGAATGAAACTAAATTTTGTCTCCCCCCCCCCCCCCCCAAAAAAAAAAAAAAAAGAGACAAAATGATTCAATGGCTACGTACTCCTTGCTCAAATTCCTAAGACCCAATCATCTAATAGGTTCTAAATAAAAGATCCATGGTACACTTTCTTTCTCTTTTATTTACCCTCACCATATATACTACGTTTCTCTCTCACTCCCCTTAACCATAAATTTTCCTAAAGTAACATCTCTCTCTCAATAATCATGAATATATATTGATTATTTGTCATGAGATTTAAAACAAAAATAGACGATGGATCATCGAATAGGTAACTGGGTATAGAGATATAATAAGAAGTGTACACATCATGTAATCATCATATTGGTTGTGAGATAAGTAGAGTTGGTTATCATAGTTGTTAGCTTACTATAAATACGTGTTATGCATGTAAGCTTCACTAAGATGGACAATGAATAAACTTGCAGTTATGAGATATTGAATAATTTTCTCTCATTTTCTCTTCATGAGGTTCCACAGTTCTTCTACATGGTGTCAGTAACAGGTTCTATTCTTCAAATTATTAATTAAATCTTCAATTACTCAGACAAACTCTACGATTATTCAATTCTTCTCCAACTGTGTTCATTAATTTATCAAAATCATCCCAATTTCGTTCGAGGAATCTTCAAATCTACTTTCGATTTCGTTTGATTCTTACTCAGAGTATATCTTATCTGTTTCTCCACCAATAAATTCATTAATGAACAATTAAATTTCGGCAAAGAGGTGTGCCCGATATTGACCACCGGCCGCCCGTCCATGTTGAACCTAGCTCCGGAAGCACAACAACATAATCACTCTGGTTCGAATACAACAGGACTCAATTCATATGCATTTCCGAATCTGCACGAAAATCATCCTCTCATGCTTCACGGTTCTAACCACCCTGCTATGTGTTTGGTTTCAAATCCTTTAGATAACTCGAATTATCTTCCCAGAAGTAGATCTGTGCAAATTTCCCTTCTACCTAAGAATAACCTCGGGTTTTTATCTAGTAGTGTACAAGTTCCAACTGATCCTGCTTTGTTAGATTAGTGGACAAGAGAATATGGGATGGTTTGCTCTTAGTTAAGCAACTCAATATCTAAAGACATTAGAGAGTCCTTCCTATATGCTAAGAATGCAAAATCCTTGTGGGAAACTATCACAAGCAGGTTGGAAAGTGTAATAGTCCCCGTATATATTAAGTACAAATGGAGATAAGCATAATCACACAAGAAAATCAATCTTTAGTAGCTTACCTCAATAAAATAAATAAAATTTGGAATGAGTTCACTTTATTAAAACCAACTCCTAGATGTACATGTGGGGCTTCTAAAGAGTGGGAGGAGTTTGAGATGAGTGGGAAGCTCATATAGTTTCACATGGGATTAAATTACAACTATGAGGATATATATATAAGAAGCAATCAATCGAATAAGGAACCTCCTCCAACTGTTGATAAAGCATATTCACTAGCATTGAGGGTTGAAAAGCAAAGATGTGTGCAATCTTCATTCCTTGGTGCATCAGATAATCTAGCTTTACTTAGTAAACCCACACAAGGCAGAGACCATCATAATACTACAAGATCACTGTACATTAACAAAGGTGGCAGGGGTAGAGATTTCCTAAGAAAACTAAGGAAGAGAGAGCCAAGCTTTTGTGTGATCACTGTAATCTTCCAGTTCATGAAATACAAGATTACTTCAAGCTAAAGGGGTATCCTAAATGGTACTTGAACTTGTCCCCGAAAAGCGCTCTAAATTATTACAATTAGAACATCTTTCTCAAACCGCAAGCGTACGGCTTGTGACAGTGGTAGTATAAAATATTGTCGAACCACAGAGAGGATATTCTCGTGGAGTACACTGAAGGTCTATCGATTAGCAAATTTAGGCTAAGTGGAAAAATAGAAGTTGATTAATTAATTCCTAAAAATATTAAGGGTGCAATTACAATTTATGAAATACTCTAAACTAAAAGCTGGTTTCTAAGGTAAGGTTTCACCTATTTTCTAGAAATTATGTCTTGCGATTACCAATTAAATGTGTTGGAAGGTATTGCTCCAATTTGGGAATCCAAACGGGTAACAAGAGAGAGTTTTACCAAATTAACTCCAATCCCAATTATCCTATACAAGGATGGGATTACTAGACCTAAAGGTGAGTAAATTATGAAAATAATATAGTTAATCCTCAAAATTCTACCCTAAGAGGATCTAGCCTAGGGAGCAAGCCCTAAAACATCCTACAAGATCAATACACACGATTCGGGTTCTCCATTCGTCCCTCATGGGCCTTCGGGGAGAACTAATATATTCTCGTTTAGCTATTCCTAGAATATAAGGCATACAATTTCGTAGTATTGATTCTAAACACAAATAATCCCCACAAGTTAATCAACAATCAACAAGAATCATAAATTCTAGGGTTAGGCTACTCCCAACCCTAAAAACCTAAACTAACTACTCACAAGCCATGAATATATCAACAAGATCACAATAAATACATAGACTAAGCATTAAATGGGATGGGGATGAGTGTAATAAATGAAAATGCAATAAATGAGAAGATAGGGAATGAGAAAGCTTAGTCTAGTATGATTTCTCCAATTGAGCTTCAATCCATGTTCGTAGTTGGATTTCACCTTCAATATCCGTAAAGCCCTAAAATCCTTCAAGTCTTCAAGAACTCTAAGTGAATTCTAGAAGAGAAT
Source organism: Ajuga chamaepitys (assembly GCA_958295605.1). Classification (NCBI taxonomy): domain Eukaryota; kingdom Viridiplantae; phylum Streptophyta; class Magnoliopsida; order Lamiales; family Lamiaceae; genus Ajuga; species Ajuga chamaepitys. The sequence continues at coordinate 54,125,764 of OY282502.1, read as the reverse complement.
GAAGAACCCTAGTTCTAGTGAGAAAAGTAGGAGAAAGTTTTAGAGAGAGAGTAATTAGACTAGCAAAATCTAAAAAATTAAAAAATGGTTTACAGGTTGTTTGAAATAAAGAAGCAGGGGGTATTTATACACACCCACTCCCCACACATAAAAGAGTGAAAAAACTTCTGAAAAGGTCCCCATAAGTAAGGGTAAAATAGTCAAAAGTAAATTAAAACACAAGGGATTGTAAGTTGTTGGCCGAATCCCCTCTCGCGCGCTCGACTCGACTTTCACATGAATTCTAGGAAAGATCAACTCAAAATTGGCTCACCGTCCAAACATGAAAGTCATAGGTCTTTGTCTTGTCTACATGTGGCCACTTGAATTGGAGCTCGAATGAAGAAGTTACGACAAAAAAAAAAAAAACAAACAAACATGGCGCGAAACATGGGATGCGCGCGCGAACCGGCCGTGAACTACCGGACCGGCCGTGATAGCGGCTGCGAGTTGCATGACTTTCTGGACCAACTACCAGTGGTCCTGCCGGTCCTGTAGTGGCCCCGGTCATTGGTCTATTTTTCTGTTTTGTACGTCCGTCTTTCGTCACCATTTCAAACTCCTTCCTCTCATTTTTTCGACCCGATCTCTGCACGATTTTTGGTCGTGACTCAAAGAAATTTGATTTGAGCTCTTGTTGGGTCTTATTCGGACTCATTTGGGACTCAATTTGCAGGTTGGAACACGAAGCTTGTGCAATTGCCCTTGTCTTCAATCTTTCTTCAATTCGGGGCTTTTTTATCCATTTTCTTACCTCGACTTCTTCAATGAACTTTTCTTGTGGATCGATTGCCTTTTGATTGGGCCTGACCCCGACCCATCTTGGGCCCGTTTGGGCCTCGAGATGCAAGCCAGGGTGTGAAAATGGACTTGAACAATCTTCTAAATTTCTTCGAATTTCCTAACCTTCATAATATAACTTAAAAACACCCAAAAGCACATCAAATTATACTAAAAAGGAAAATCAACCCAATAATACAATAAAGCACGAAATCGCACATGAACATATCAATTACATATAATTTCCTATAAAATATGAACGTGAAAAGTGCAAGAAAAATGGTAATTTTTACGTTCATCAGTACTACAAACCAAAAGACCAGAGACATATCAATATGGTTGACACTCAGTCAAAAGGAGATACTCCACATCCATCACTTTTGCTAAACTAGCTCCAAGTGCTTTTGACATTTCTGACATGATCAAGAAGGAGGTTTCTCGGACATTGGCCTCTAAAGTTCCTAATAATCCTTTCATTGACTCTAAAGGCATCTCATACACTAATATGTCATATTCTAATTCTCTTGGGCGCTCCTATTTTGCATTTGCTACTCTTGTGGATCTAGCAGATGAATCATGGATAATTGACACTGAATGTAGCAAGATTATTTGAAAAAATGCCTCAATGATGACTCACCTTGTCCCTCTCACACATCCTGCTTTCATCACTTCACCAGATGGATCTCAGCAACAAGTGACTCACATGGGACATGTTATTCTTACTGGCCATCTCTTTTTAATTGAGGTATTCTTGGTGCCTACATTTAAGTTCAATCTCATGTCTATATCTTAATTGGCTTTACATATGCATACACAAGTTGTTTTTAATTCTACTAGATGTGATGTTAAAGAGATGGATAATGTTTATATCTTAGCTACTGGGAAATTGATTGGACGATTATATATATTGCAAGCCTGCTGTCAACAACATATATACTTTTGGATTAACTGCATCACATAATCACAAAGTATTAGAGTCTTGATATAGAAAGTTTGGTCATGTTGCCGCCTCCACTCTACAACACTTAGACTTCTTGAAACACTTATGCGCACCCCCTGTGATTGAAGCAAACCGAGCATGTGAAATCTGCCACCTATTCCAAACAAACAAGGGTATCCTTTTCTAGAAGCACCATTCAGTCTACCAGGGTTCTGGATTTGCTTCATGTAGATATATGGGGTCCCTACAACAAACCAAGTATCACAAACACCCCTTACTTCCTGACAGTGGTTGGTGATTTTAGCATGACTACCTGGATATGCCTTTTACCTACCAAGAAACAAGTTGTGTCATCTCTTCGTACTTCCCTTAGAATGATAGTTGTCCAACTTCAGCAATCTGTAAAGATAATTAGGAAAGATAATGGTTCCGAATTTATTAGCCATGATTGTCAAAACCTTTTTCTTTGGCCTTGGTATATTTCATCAGAAGTCTTGCATTTACACACCACAACGAAATAGGGTTGTGGAAAGAAAACATAGACATTTGCTTGAGATAGCTTGGTCTATTATGAACTGAATCTGCAACCCCTAATTACCTTTGACCCTACTCATGATTGACTACTGCTTACATCATACATAGACTTCCTACTTCTATTCTATACTAGAAATCCCCTTTTGAGGTTATGTTTGGCAAAACACCAGCATATAAATTTTTAAAACCATTTGGATGCCTTTACTATGTCACAAATGCATCCTTTGATAAGACCAAATTTTCCATAAAGGGTTCACAAATGCGTCATGATAGGATATCCACATGGCCAGAAAGCTTACAAGTTATATGACACTGAGCCACACAAGGTTTCCTTATGTTACCAGTGTTTCTCCTTATCCACCTGGTCCCACTCTTCCACTACCTGTTTATACATAAGAGGATTCTCAATCATCACCTTCAGTCAACAATGATCATTTCAGTCCTTCATACTGTTCCAAGATATCTTGAAGGCATTCCTCTAAGAAGGAGTACTTGACAAGCTTAATACCAGCATATTTGAATGATTTTATCACCAATACAACTAATGATGTGGCTTATGAGTATTCTTTTGTACCTGATCCAAGATATACTACCTTTATGTTGAGTCATTGTGAGATTAAGGATTCACAAACATAAACAGAGGCTCAGAAACATTCCATTGGGTCAAGGCCCTGAAACAGAAGATCAAAGCTCTAGAAGGCAATAATATGGAAGCTAACATCATTGGCTCCTAACAAGAAAGCTATTGGATGCAAGTGGGGTTTTAAGATAAAGCTACACTTTGATGGGTTTGTAGAAAGATACAAAGGAAGGCTGGTGGCCAAAGACTACAATCAAGTTGCTGGAGAAGATTATTTAGATAACTTTGCCCCAGTAGCTAAACAGGTTACTGTTAGGGTGATAATAACTATTGCTACTGTTGAGGATTGGTCTTTACACCAACTTGACATCACCAATGCATTCCTCCATGGTTATATATACCTACATGACACCACCTCCAGGTTAGGAAAAAGCCAAACAAGGATAGGTATGTAAATTGACTAGAAGTTTATATGGCTTGAAATTGGCTTCTAGGCAATGGAATAACAATTTTGCTCTACACTTTTCGCCTATGGTTTTTCCCCAATCTACTTATGATCATTGCTAATTCACATGGAGCAAGAATGATGATTTCATGGCCTTGGTTGTATATGTAGATGATGTGTGTAGATGATGTGTTAGTCATTGGCAATTCTAAAACTAATATCCTTGCCTTGAAACAATATCTTAATGAAGCGTTTATAAGAAGGATTTGGGGATTGCTACATACTTTTTAGGAATGGAGATTGCCAGAAATAATCAATGTTTGATCTCAGTAAGGAAAATATATATTAGATATTCTTCAGGATGCTGGCATGAATAATTGAAAACCAGTTTCAACCCCTTACCCCAAGGTCTCAAACAGGCTACTAATATTGGGATTTTGTTCACAGACTCAGAGCAATATAGAATACTGATTGGTAGGTTGTTGTACCTCAATCTCACAAGGGCAGACATCACTTATGACGATCAACAGTTTGGCCAGTTTGTGCAAGCACCACATACTAAGCATTGGCAAGCTGCTTTACATCTCCTACGCTATCTTAAGGGTACTCCTTATCTTACTTTATTCAGTAGCACTACTAGTGGTTTTGATATTACCATTTATAGTGACTCTGGGGTTCTTGCCCAGATTCTAGGAAATCTCTAACATGATACTATGTTCCCCTAGGAGATTGTCTTATCTCTTGGAAGACTAAAAAAAACTATTGTATCTCGAAGCTCTGCTAAAGCAGGATATCGGGCATTAGCAAGCATCACATGTGAGTTAATCTGGATTGACTATGTGTCTCAAGACTTGGGTGTTTCCATTGCTAAACCAATCAAATTTCTTTGTGACAATAAGGCAGCCTCACATATTGTGTAGAATCCTGTTTTCCATCAAAGAACAAAGTATTTGGACATAGATTACCACATTGTCTAGAAAAAGTTCAAGGAGGGCTTTCTATAGTTTTTTCATGTCTCTACAAAACTTCAACTTGTTGATATCCTTACCAAGAAAATTGGAGTGAATAATTTTCGTTTGTTACTATCCAAGCTGGGAATGTGATCGAGAAGAGACCGAAATTTAATAATTTATAGTTGATTCCTTTTATTGTTGGACTTATTTGTTTATGAGCTTTCTTTATTTTTCGTTAAGTTTGTTGAATCGGGCTTTTGTGCTCCCAAACCCTAGTATTTATATCGTTGGAGTCAAACTTTGGTGATTACGTTTTGATCAATATTGGAAACCGAGAATTTTCCCAACTCTCGTGTGTTCACTACGTTCTCGTCACGTCATAATGGATCCCATTGTCTAACTTGAGGGGCATGTAAAGTGATAGGTATGGCCCAATCTCCCCATCTCCCTGGGTCGATCTAGCCTGCCAACCGGGTCAATTGGGCCCAAGAGTGCGAGCTCAACTTAACGAAGCCCATGCGCGGCACAACTGGACGAAGCCCATGCGCAGCGTGATTAGCGAGTTAGGATAAGATCCCCATGATCTTCTAAACGGCCATGTAGATATGCGTGCTGCATTTTTAGGGATTCTGTTAGGGTTGTTATTGTGTAGTATAAATAGGAGAAATATTGTTTAGACTAGGGTTCGAATTCTTGATTCCAAAAGGCCTGCTTGTAAGATTGTAATTTGAGGTCCTGAAACGGTGATAATGAAACATCTCCGAAGGTTATTGCCTTCATCCGTGGACGCAGATCTCCTGATCGAACCACGTACATCTGTGAGTTCTTTACTTCTTTGCAATTTAGGGTGTTTTGATTGTGTTGGTTACGGTGTTGTCTTGGTAACGCGGGTTTACGCTTTATCAATTGGCGCCGTCTGTGGGAAAGACAAGCAAACCCTAGCATTATCATTCGCCGTATTGCGTCAACATGATGAATACACGCCAGTCAACCAATCCGACCCAATCTCGTCGGAATCCTCCAGTCAATCAAAATCCTCCGTTGCAGCACCAGCAAATCCAGGATCCACCCATAGAACAGGTTAACCAGGTCCTGCCTTTACCTCGAACGGATACACAACACCCCGTGCCCGCCCATGCACCGGCGCGGATTGACCCCCAACCAACTCCTGAACTACTTCAGGCACAACAAGCATTCCTTCAGGAGCACGCTGCTCTCTTTCAAGAATGGAGTCATCGTCGCGCAGACTCCAGTCAAATCAAGGGCACATATGCGGCGAAGATGATACGATGAAAAGGTATTTGGCTTTAACTCAAAAACTTTTGCTGACTTTCACCTCCACAGATGTTCAACAGATCCCCCGAGGAGAAAATGATAAGGCTGATATTCTCAGTAAATTGGCCTCCGCGGTCCCATCGAACGTGTCTCCGGACATACTTGTCGAAGAGGCTACCCATCCTTCAATCAACGAACAGGTTGTCTCTGTGGTGACTGATGTAGATCCTAATTGGATGACTCCGCTCATTCGGTATCTCCGGGATGGCACCCTACCAGAGGATAAAGTACTTGCTCGGCAGATAAAACTGAAAGCACCGAGATACACACTTCAGGACGGAGTCCTATACCGCCAGTCATACTTGCAGCCGAGCCTCCGTTGTCTAGTTCCGGTCCAAGCCGACTATGTCCTCCGGGAACGTCATGAAGGATCATGCGTAAGTCACATTGGGTCACGTACTTTAGCCAAGAAAGCACTTCGGCAGGGGTACTACTGGCCCACCTTATTTAATGACGCGCACAATCTTGTGTCACAGTGCGACAAATGTCAGCGGCACTCCCGAGTGAAGCACCTACCACAGACCGAACTCATCGGAATACAGAGCGCCTGGCCGTTCATCCAGTGGGGCATCGATATTGTGGGTCCATTCCCAGTTGCCCCGGGAGGACTTAAGTTCCTTGTGGTCGCTGTTGACTATTTCACTAAGTGGGTCGAAGCCGAGCCACTCACTGCCATCACTGGCCAGAACATTCTAAAATTTATCTAGCGTAACATTGTCTGCCGCTTCGGCATTCCAAGTATGATTATATCTGACAACGGCAAACAGTTTGCAATGATCCCTTCCGTTCCTAGTGCGAAGAGTTGCACATCAAATAGGCTTTCACCTCGGTAGCTCACCCCCAAGCCAATGGCCAGGTTGAAGTGACGAACCTCAGTCTCGTCGACGGCCTCAAGAAACGACTAGATCAGGCCAAGGGCCTCTGGGCCGAGAATCTTCCGCAGGTTCTCTAGGCTTATTGCACAACGCCACACTCTTCAACCGGGGAAACGCCTTATAGCCTCACCTACGGCTCTAAAGCTGTCGTTCCTGCCGAGATTGGGGTACCCAGCCCCCGACTCTTACACCTTGATCCTGAAACTAATGAAGAAGCACTCCGGACCAATCTCGAAGAGCTTGAACATCGCCGCGAGCAATCTTTCATCCGTCAAGCTAAGTATAAACCGCAAGCTGCTCGATATCACAACAACCGGGTTCGAGGAACACAGTTCCAGGTCGGAGACTTGGTGCTTCGGCTGAATTCTGCTAGTAGAGCCGCACCCGAGGGCAAGCTATATGCCACTTGGGAAGGACCGTATCGTGTTACCGCTACCTACGCCTCCGGGAGCTATCAGCTAGCACATCCGAATGGTACCCGGGTGCCCCGCACATGGCACGTCAGCAACTTGCGACGTTTTTTTCTCTAACCTGCTTGGTTCGACAGATGTTTTTCTATTCTTTATTTTCTGGAGTTTTCTTTTACTTAGTGCAACATCTTAATTTTGTTGTCTTTCAGTTTTAGATTGCATTATATTCCTATTTGTCCCGACATTGAAAATTAATACAATGGTTCCTTTACACGTATGTTATTCGCTTTATGCGCCGTGGGGACGCCCCGGCCCACTCTAATATACACTTAGTGGTATTACTTTATCACTTGTCTCTGGACTAGCCTGACCTCTCGCCCAATCCGTCCAAGGAGGTCTCAAACTTTGTCTCCGGACTAGCGTGACCTCTCGCCCCATCCATCCGGGGAGGTCTCAAACCTTGTCTATGGACAAGACCTACCTCTTGCCCGATTCGTCCGAGGAGATTTTTTAACTTGTCTCTAGACGCATTCCAATATGCTACGTCCTCCCGAGGATTGGAACAACTACATTGCATTGCATACTTGCACATTTAAAATATATATATATATATATATACATCTTTACATACACATATATTTTCCTTCAAACAATATATCAAAAATTTTCCTTTATACATATATATTTCATACATACAATTTTGAAATTTTACAAATCTTATACATCTTTATTCTTTATTACATCGTGCGATCTCTTCTTGCCTCCTAACCAAAACTCGGCACTCCGGCGCCTTCGCAAGCCTTGCCCTGTGCCTGGACTCCTCCGGGACCTGGCAGCACTCCGGGGCACTCCTCTGCTCCTTGGGCCCCTTTGGCTGCTTTGTCGTCCGCGGTTCGGTTGGCTCGCCCTCTTCGTAGGCCCCGATTTATGTGCCCATTCTACTGGGTCCCACTCTGCCGGGGCCATCTCTTTGACTTCCTGGGCGAACTCCCGAACTTGTTCCGTAGACTCCTGGCTTCGCTCCGGCTCAGCCTCTTGCTGCCCTGCCGGTCTTCTTTCAGGCCTTGACCCCTCCTTGCTGGCCCTACTCGCCATAGCGGCGCTCAGTTCTTCAATTATGATTCCTCCCGCCCGCACTGTGTGAGTTGGCCTTCTTCTGCGTGTTTTGGAGGTCTTGGCCCGGCTGCAGCTTGCGATGTTCTCTTCCGGAGTGCGCTGCCATTTCTTCCGGCCTTCCAAATTTTGGTACATGACACGTCGGTTTCTAACCTAGTGTTCCGCAAGTGTACGGATGTAGGTGTAGTACTATTGTCAAGGTCGATCCCACAAGGAATAGTTTTAGGTAGTTTGATACCCTAATACTCTAGGAATGTCCTAACTAGATACTAAGTTTTAAAGGTTGATTTTACTAATTAAACTACTCAATTAAATATAACTTCAAACTTAGGAAACACGAAAACTAACAATCAAAGAGAAAAGGTATCCTAGGGCTTCGATTTCAGGATATTATTTCAATGTGGAATATGATTAACCTATTAATTTACCAATTCTAGTGTTTATTAGGCGGCACGACAATAATCTAATCCTTCTCTCGAAGCGATTAAACCGTTGATTAATTAAGCTAATTACCCTCTCGGGTCAATTAAACCTAATAACTCCCAAACGATCCTAAGCCACGGCCTACACAGTCATAGACAACTGCGCTCTATGTTCTAAGTCTGATAACAATTCCCTCCTCTCGAAGCGGAATTGTTAAACTAAATTACTAAATCTAGGTGATCAAGCTAAATTCAGTTTAAGCATAAACACAGAGATAAAACACATAAAGAACGGAATTAATAGATTAAATCATAAATCAAACATTGTTATAAAAATCCCTACTTTCCAACCCTAGGACACGAATAGCTTAGCTACTCATGCCTAGTAATAATCCAATACAAAATTCTATGAAAAACATTGTAAGAATTAAAACTAAGAAAGAACAATTAAACCCGGATAACTCCGTCTCGATGATCTTCGTCTTCCTTGTCTTCCAAGGTGATGTAATTTATGTTCTTGATGATTGATCCCTTTTTCCTAGAGCTTGGGGTCCTTTTTATAGAGTTGGGGACGAATCTTGGAGAAGATAGGCTTAAAATCCTATTAAAACACGATTTCTCTTATCGGTGGACTTTTTAACACGGCCGTGTTGCTTAAATGACACGGCCGTGTTGCTTTGCAATTCTTCAATTTCTGCGCAACATTTGACACGGCCGTGTTGCTTGAGTGACACGGCCGTGTTCTGTTCCAGAACCCACAGCGCGTTATGGACCACTTTTGACACGGCCGTGTTGCTTTGTGACGCGGCCGTGTCGGTTCTTGCCCGGTTTTGCTCCTGGACCGGTTTGGACCGGTTCTTGGACGGTTTTCACTCCTTTTGGCCCGGTTTTCACTCTTTTCCAACTTGTTTTCTCGTCCGGTAGCCTGAAAATGCTCAAAATACCTTAAAACAAGTCAAAACACGTCAAATGACCCAAATATTATTAATATAAATAAATGCCGGTCAAATATGCACGTAAATGATATAAAATATGGTCCTAAATCGACCTAAATACATGCATAAATAACGTGTTGTCAAACTCCCCCAAACTTAAACTGTTGTTCGTCCCGAACATCATACAAAAAGACACAAAGAAGACAAGTGATTATGCATTTTGTTTAGGGCGATTAGACGATGAATTCAGTTTCAGTTTGATTTTCCTTAAAACAACTAGGCACACAATTCACTTGAGCATATGCGATAACGCGTAAATCAACTAATCTCGAGACTTTGAACTTTCGAATTATTCAACCCTCACCGGGTAAGTGTTTCACTCATCTCTCAAGTGTTTAGGCTAAAATAATTTTCACTCATATTGAATTACATGCAAAGCCTACCATATGCTTGCCAATCGTCTACACTAGACCTCGTACTTGATATGTGTGATAAAAGATCAAAAAGGTCTTTATTTTGGTTGTAATGTGGGCTTAAGGTAAGGTGGGATACATTTGGATATAAGTGACTATTCATTGGACTAATCAAGTTACGTCTAACCCGACTACCCCTCAATACAATCACTCAACCTCACTCTTCAAATTTCAGCAAATCACCTTGCAAAGTGACTTCTTCACCTTCCCAAGTCCATACAACTTAAGTACTTTTCAATTCTGCGGGTACCACATTTTTGGGACTACCCGAATGTTCTAAGCAAATTCATAATTTGAGCACTTTATTTTCTAGCCTCTCCTCTATAATACTAATAATAAAAACTTTAAACTTTTTTCCTCTTTTTTTTTTTTTTTTTCTTTTTTTTTTCTAGGAGAGGCCATTCTTCGCTTTTCACCTATCACTTTTCTTTTATTCCCTTCATCTTTTGAAAATATCCCTACTTCACATTCCTTCCCACAAATTGTTCACCCAAAATTCCTTCCAATTCTCCTCCCTCTAACTTGATTAATCCAATTAGGGCCAAAAGAATTAAATCAAAAAGGTTTCGGCTGATATTGTTAGGTTATGAATAAATAAGGCTATAAGGCTCAATTGGGCTAACTAGGGACAATTTTTTCATTATGGGTCAAAGGCAATTTTCATGGTTCGAACAAATAGGCTTAAACAAAAAGTTGCCTAAGATCATTTCCTAAATCACAACATATACTTGACACATTCTTAGTAAAGACTCAAGGCAAGTTCTAGAGACTAGTACACATATTCAATCAAATTCACACCGAAAGAAAGTATATGACTCCAAAAATTGGAGTATAATTAGGCTCAAATTCTCACAAGGTTAATTTTGATTGAATATTCTAAGTTCAAGCTCAATTTCGTCTCAAAACACCTCTCATGGTCTATTATGTGCCATTTTTCATCTACTTCTCAAAATCATCTCATCATCAACTATTCATCATCCATCTTTCCCTAATTTACTCTTTTTATTTTTCTCACTTGTTACCTATTTCCGGGTTTTATTATTCTTATTGACTCTAAAACTAAAACACTAATAAGACTCTAAACTCTAAACTCCTAAGACTCAACATAGAAACGATATGCAATCAACTTGGGCTCACAGACCCAATAACACCGATAAATCAGATAACTGGGCTCACAGACCCGATAACATCAATCAAAACAATAAAAATCAGCACAATGGGCACACGGACCCACAATCAGCAAAAAAATCAGCACAATGGGCACACGGACCCACAATCAGCAAAACTCGAACGATCAACTAAAATGTAAATCAAACTGGAAATATAGCTGCCAAGACGTCCCACGGTCTACCCCCTCCCCCAAACTTGGCTGAAAGCCAATGTTTGGAGGAAAAACGTGGTACGCCTTGGTGCTAACTTACAAATCGTTCGACGATGGCGTTTTGAAACCCCTGCGAGCTCCGAAATCGTGCCATTTTGCTCCTACTGAATCTTGGTTCGGCCGTCTCCGCATCACGCTCTGAATTTTCCATTTTTTTCTGTTGACGTACTGACACGGCCGTGTTGAATGTTGTGACACGGCCGTGTTACATTTGAGCCAAACTTGATGTTTTTGGGCTGATTTTGACACGGCCGTGTCGGTTGTGTGACACGGCCGTGTTCTGATTGAATAAAAAAACCGGTTTCTGTGGAGTTTTTGACACGGCCGTGTTAAGTAATGTGACACGGCCGTGTTGCATTCCAGTGCATTTTACCTTTGGAGCGATCTTTTGACACGGCCGTGTCATGTGTGAGACGCGGCCGTGTTACTTTGAGCTGACGTTGACGCGGCCGTGTCATTTTGTGACGCGGCCGTGTTGCATTCCAGAAGATTTCTCCCTTCGACATCAATTTTGACACGGCCGTGTTGAAAAGTGACACGGCCGTGTTACTCTGATTTCCATCTTCATGCGATTTTTCGTCTTTTTGACCCCCATTTCTTGCAACACTCGTCCATATTGATTCCTAAAAACATAAGACACTAAAATACAAGTAAAAACATAAAATTAACGAAAAAATAAAACAATAAACATCGGGTTGCCTCCCGACAAGCGCTTTGTTTTACGTCATCAGCCGGACGTCCTTTTTCTATCAGCCATTTTCTAGCCACCCCGAGTTGGAAGTTTTCTGAACACTTAAAGAGCTATTTGGGGCACGAGGATTTTCTATAGCAGCTAGGGTAGTGTAAATAATGCTACAATTGTGCCTACCCCTTAGACCCGATTTATGTATTTTGAGTGTGATTGTTTCGTTTTGAACCCGAAAAACCAACTCCCCTTTAGGTACATCTATTAGTGCTTGGCTAGTCGCCAAGAAGGGTCTTCCTAAGATAAAAGGGAATTCATCTCTCCCTTTCATATCAACAACTAAGAAATCACTAGGGAATTCAAAATTTAGCACTTTTACCACTACATCCTCTGCTACTCCCAACGGCGTTAATGAAGATCCATCCGCCAATTTGATAGTAGTAAAGGACCGTATAATTTCCCTTAATCCTAATTGTCTATACTGCTTAAGAGACATCAAGTTTATGCTAGACCCTAAGTCACACATGACATTATGAAATTCATGACTACCAATTGAGCAAGAAATAGTAAAACTCCCTGGATCTTTTGCTTTTGTTGCTCTTCTTGGTTTCATGCTTGTGTTTGCGTTTTTCTTGGGCCTGCTCAGTCTCTTCTTCGTCGCCTCTTTTCCATCCTCCCACTCCTTTGTTTTCTCTTTAACTTGGATTTTCTCCTTTAGTGGTTCCTGTTTCACAACAACAACTCTAGATTGCTCTAAAGGATCAAGGTTAGCAAAGAACGAATTTTTAAAACAAAAATCAAAAGACTCATCAAGAATAGGAGATGAAGTTTTCTTATCTATGATTGTATTGACCTCCTCCTTCTCAATGTTTTTGACTTCCTCGCTTGATTCCTTTGCTTCTTGGTCCTTCAAGCTCTCTTCATGCTCATCTAGCTCCACAATATTGCAGTGCTCCTTCGGGTTAACCATTGTATCACTCGGGTATTGGCCTTGCTTGTGTTGAGCTCCTACTATCTTTATCAGCTGACTCATGTTTGATGTCAACTCTCCAATGCTAGCTCGAGTCTGCACCAACGTGTTCTCGAGCCTCTTGATGTCTGCCCCTTGCCCAGTGATATGCTTGTTTAGCTCCATGAATTTTCCATCCACTTTCTTCTCCAACTGAGCTAACTTTTCATCATACTTTTCGAATTGTGACATCGCGATCTCTTCTTGTGATGGCTTCTTACCGTCATGGATCATGCCATTTGTAACAGCAAATCCGGGTGGCGGATTAAGTGTATTTTGCGCGTTCCCATATGAAAAGTTCTGATGATTCTGAGGGTACTGATTGTACCGAGGCTGATTGTTCTGGAAGTTGTTGAAGTTTCGTTGATTCACAAATTTTACTTCTTCAACTTCTTCCGGACCCCCTGGCTGTTGTGCTAACGTTAGATTAGTTAGCAAATTCACCTGGCTCGTCAATGCTGTTACTTGTGCTGTGAGCTTTTCAATTGGCTCATTATTGACGGGCTCGACTTTTTGGACACTTGCTACCCTCCTTGGCATGTTTCTCTCGTTCGACCATTGGTAGCTTGTTCTGGCCATCGCGTCCAGGATTGAGAATGCCATCCTCACTGACTTCTCCATCAAACTTCCACCCGCAGCTGCATCCACTTGGTTTCTAGTCGGAGCAAGTAGACCATTGTAGAACTTGCATACTTGCTGCTTCTTGGTGAACCCATGTTGAGGGCAACTCCGGATAAGATCCCGGAATCGCTCCCAAGCCTCTCCAAATGGCTCTTGGTCCAACTGTTTGAACTGATTAATTTGATTCTGCAAGTCGAGCATCTTGCTCGGTGGAAAGTACTTCAGTAAGAACGAAGTACTCAAGTCTTCCCAATCTCTGATGTCTTCTAGTGAATTGAACCACTGTAATGCTCTGTCCTTCAGTGAGAAAGGGAACAGTCTCATCTTGACTTGCTCGTGCGGCACATGATTGATCTTGATTGTGTCGGCCAGTCTGCGAAACTTGATCAGATGCGCATTCGGATCCTCCAACGCACTTCCCCCATACTGGTTTTGTTGCACTATATTGATTAGTGCAGGCTTCAGCTCGAAATTGTTGGCATTGAGTGGTGGAGGTTGTACTCCTCCTGCCTGCTGATTTGGACTGGGCTTCAAGCAGTCGCTAATAGGCGTGTCATCTTCATCGCCTGCAGCTGGGTCTATCTGAATTGGGCCGTACTGCTGTTGTAGCTGTGGCCCTTGTGGAGGTAGCTGCTGCTGTATGTTCGTGACTCGATCATCCAACCGTGCCAGAGCTGTCAGTACTCTATTAAGTGTGTCATCTTGATTCGAATGCTGTGGTGGGTTCTCCATCTCAGATGCGGCGTTTTTTCTAGTTCGGTGTCTGCGAGCTGTCGCTTCAATTTCCGGATCGAAAGGAAGAAGGGTTTCTTTCCCTTTTGATCTGGTGAGCATACGAAGCCTGCAAACACCCAAAAACAAGAACTACCGCGTAATACAAAAATTAACCCAAAAAAATAAAAACGAAAATTAAAATTAAAAATACGAAAAAATTAAAATCTAGTCTAGTTTCCTCCTATTTTTCAAGATAAAAACTAAGCGCTAAATCCTATTCCCCGGCAACGGCGCCAAAAACTTGACACGTCGGTTTCTAACCTAGTGTTCCGCAAGTGTACGGATGTAGGTGTAGTACTATTGTCAAGGTCGATCCCACAAGGAATAGTTTTAGGTAGTTTGATACCCTAATACTCTAGGAATGTCCTAACTAGATACTAAGTTTTAAAGGTTGATTTTACTAATTAAACTACTCAATTAAATATAACTTCAAACTTAGGAAACACGAAAACTAACAATCAAAGAGAAAAGGTATCCTAGGGCTTCGATTTCAGGATATTATTTCAATGTGGAATATGATTAACCTATTAATTTACCAATTCTAGTGTTTATTAGGCGACACGACAATAATCTAATCCTTCTCTCGAAGCGATTAAACCGTTGATTAATTAAGCTAATTACCCTCTCGAGTCAATTAAACCTAATAACTCCCAAACGATCCTAAGCCACGGCCTACACAGTCATAGACAACTGCGCTCTATGTTCTAAGTCTGATAACAATTCCCTCCTCTCGAAGCGGAATTGTTAAACTAAATTACTAAATCTAGGTGATCAAGCTAAATTCAGTTTAAGCATAAACACAGAGATAAAACACATAAAGAACGGAATTAATAGATTAAATCATAAATCAAACATTGTTATAAAAATCCCTACTTTCCAACCCTAGGACACGAATAGCTTAGCTACTCATGCCTAGTAATAATCCAATACAAAATTCTATGAAAAACATTGTAAGAATTAAAACTAAGAAAGAACAATTAAACCCGGATAACTCCGTCTCGATGATCTTCGTCTTCCTTGTCTTCCAAGGTGATGTAATTTATGTTCTTGATGATTGATCCCTTTTTCCTAGAGCTTGGGGTCCTTTTTATAGAGTTGGGGACGAATCTTGGAGAAGATAGGCTTAAAATCCTATTAAAACACGATTTCTCTTATCGGTGGACTTTTTAACACGGCCGTGTTGCTTAAATGACACGGCCGTGTTGCTTTGCAATTCTTCAATTTCTGCGCAACATTTGACACGGCCGTGTTGCTTGAGTGACACGGCCGTGTTCTGTTCCAGAACCCACAGCGCGTTATGGACCACTTTTGACACGGCCGTGTTGCTTTGTGACGCGGCCGTGTCGGTTCTTGCCCGGTTTTGCTCCTGGACCGGTTCAGACCGGTTCGGACCGGTTTGGACCGGTTCTTGGACGGTTTTCACTCCTTTTGGCCCGGTTTTCACTCTTTTCCAACTTGTTTTCTCGTCCGGTAGCCTGAAAATGCTCAAAATACCTTAAAACAAGTCAAAACACGTCAAATGACCCAAATATTATTAATATAAATAAATGCCGGTCAAATATGCACGTAAATGATATAAAATATGGTCCTAAATCGACCTAAATACATGCATAAATAACGTGTTATCAGTACATGCCGAGGAGAAGCTCCAGCACCAGCCGTTTTCTGTGCACCTCCGTAAAGTTCGGAACCCCGAGGTCCATTAATTCTTTTATTTCCGCCTGCACTTCAACGATCTGAGCTTCGATGTCCTCAAATGTTAACAGGCCAAATTCTGTCAACATTCGCTCGTATTCCCGGTGGTGCACGTACATCTGCTCCACCTTGGCGTCTTTTGATAAAGCATTAAGCTTGAAGTGCAGCGCACTCTCTTTAGCCTCGGTGCGAGCCTTCTCTGCCTCAGCCAGGCTCTTCACAGCAGCAACTAGTTTTCTCTCTAGCCAGGGTACAACGTGCTTCTGCAAGTTGTCTCTTTCTCCCCGGGACCAGTCCAAAGACCGCATTAGTTGCTTTATTACGCTATGCAGCTCCTCGGTGCTCTCCTGTTAGCACTTACACATTCAGTAGTATACATAAACTAACTCGTGGCCATACAAATACAAATCAACAAAAGTGTTCAACATCCATTCGAAATTTTACTTCAGAGTTCAATCAATACAAAGTCATTTGGGGTTGGAATACATCAGCAAAGACGTACATATGTTCGATACACTATCTTCATCAATTACACTTTATTCAAAATTGGGGGGAACTGACCTCCCCCGGTTCGGTCCCCTCGGCTACTGCTGGCTGCTCTCTCTCCTGAGGCAAAGCCTGGCCGTCCCCGGAGCTTTGCCCCGACGTCTCTGCTAGAGGCTCCATCCTTGGAGATGGGGCCCGTGTTCATGGCTCCGGCACGAACTGCCCCTTTTTGTAGGCCAGGAACTCTTTGTCCTGGTCAGCGTTATAGTTGGCGACCTCCTCGGCAATCAGCACCGTGCCTTTCTCCGCCAGCGCCTCCACCAGGGGCCATTTTGGGACCTGAGCCAGCACCTCGTAGTAGGCCTCCTCCACGGCGCCTACTGAGTTATAGTCGTATCCGAACTCTGGACGGTACACGTCCACGTCCGGATAGACGTCTTTCACTTTCTCCAGCAGCACGGAGCGGGTAGCAGTATCGCCAACGGCCACGAACCTTATTTGATAGTCGAGGAACGTGCCCGTCTAGAGGAGCTTCTCGGCAAATGTCTTCAGCAGGGCCCCTTGGCCCTCGATCACTGCAGTATCCTTGCCCTTGAGCTCAGCGCGAAGCTCTGCCACTTCATCTCGGAGCAACCCAGCCTCTGCCTCCACTCCCTGAAGCCGAGCTACCTCCTTCTCCACCTCGGAGGCTCTTTTCCGGGCCTCGGACAGGTCGTGGGAGAGCCTATCATTACGGGAACGGAGCTCCCTAAGCGCCTCGGCTAGTTCTTCCTTGGCCTCCCTTTCGCTCCTCCGCCCGAGCTCCATAATTCCTCGGGCCAGCTGCAGCAGCTCCTCGGCCTCTGGTCCTTGCAGACCCAGAATGCTTGTTTGCCCCTGTGATAAAACACTCTGTTAGCCTATTACAGCTTATCACGGAAAATACTAATTACACGTGCCTCGGGGGCAGCGTTCGCGCACATCCTCTTTGCCTCCGGGGGTGGCGTCGATGATGGCTCCGACCTTGAATCGGGGACACTCCTCCTCTCAATGCCACCTCGCCAGCAGTCACTTTTTTTTTCAATGCCGGTGGCATTGATGGGCTCCCAGAAACGTCTTTTCCGAAGCATCCCACTGCAAACACAATGAACAGTTAGCACTCTTACCATATATAACAGCTCACACAACACAATAAATAGTACTACCCTCCTCAGACGCCCCAGCAGATGAGCCCTGACCCCGGATCGGGTTTTCCTCCAGTACTCCCGAGTAGTAGAGGCTCAACCCCGCCTCCTCCAGCTCCTCCTCCGAGCAGACTTGTTTAAAGACACTCACGGTGCAAAAATCCTCTACCGACTCCGGCTCCGCCACCAGGGCACTATCCACTATCTCCTCTCGTCTCCACCTCGGGAGGGTCACATTCACATTTACAAACAAATTTTTTTCCTTCCAGCCCTCCACTTTACTAGGGTTCTTTACTTTAAAGCCACCCCGGGGCCTCGGACTAAACGAGTACCACCCCTTCGCTTTCCCCAAAGCTTTAAGTTGGAAGAAAAATTTAAACATACCTACATCGGGCTCTACCCCGACACTCTTACACACTACCAAAAACCCTACTACTTGCCTAACGGCATTGGGCGCTAACTAGCACAATGCAATTCCGTAATACCTCAACAGCCGCACTACGAACTCCCACAGGGGAAATCTTAGACCCACCTTCAACTGGTCTATATACACCCTTACAAACCCCCTACGGTGGGCAACAGACTCGGTCGCTGGGCTCCGACAATATGTATTCTAAATTATACGAAAAATAAAATGAGGGTATCAGCGTTTCTAACTGCACCCGAGTCATTCGAAGCGCCTCCGAGGCCACCTCGAAGTCCTCCTCGAGGCAATCACTGAAGTCTACTTCTCGGGTTGCAATTTCCCTGAAATCCGCCCAGTACACCGTCCTAATTTCCCTCTTCTCAGGGAATATACTACGCAACGGCTCTGCGTCAAGCAGTCGTTCCAACGTTCCCACTTCCCTAATAGAGGACGAACACGAAGAAGAAGACATACTTACTTGTTTCGAATAGATTGCTGATCAGAAATTTGCAAGGTGATTCTCTTTTTCTCCTGCTCTTTGTCTGTCGCAATTCGCAAATGAAAAGTAAAGTGAATCTTCCTGCACAAGCTTTATATATATATTCGAAAACCAACGGCCCAGATTGCGACCTTTCGCATTCAACGCATATGATGCATGCGTGTTTTTACACGCTTCACAGTTACCTAGGCGCGTGGGAGACATGCGCCTTGGGATTTGGGTCAATATTATTTCAACTCCGGTTGACTACCTCACCTCGGGGGAACATTATTTCAACTCCGGTTGACTATCTCACCTCGGAGGAACATTATTTCAACTCCGGTTGACTACCTTCTCACCGGGGGTATTCCAGTTCAACCCCGATTGACTCCTTCACCCCGGGCGTATTTCAGTATGACTCCGGGTGATTCTTTCACCCGGAGGGTATTTTCTATTTTTGGTTGGCTCCTTCTCCACAGCGGGTATTCCTTCTCACTTCAGAGTGGTATCACCTTTCATCTACACGGGACTCCAGTCCTACTCCGGTACGACTCCGGCTTTCACGGTTACACCTCGGCCAGCAGCTACATCCTACAAACTGAAGCTCCTACCTTGCTCCGGCTGGTTGGGGGGCATCTGATAGGTATGGCCCCATCTCCCCATCTCCCTGGGTCGATCTAGCCCGCCAACCGGGTCAATTAGGCCCAAGAGCGCGAGCCCAACTTAACGAAGCCCATGCACGGCACAGCTGGACGAAGCCCATGCGTGGCGTGATTAGCGAGTTAGGAAAAGATCCCCATGATCTTCTAAACGGCCATGCAGATATGCGTGCTGGATTTTTAGGGATTTTATTAGGGTTGTTATTGCGTAGTATAAATAGGAGAAATATTGTTTAGACTAGGGTTCGAATTCTTGATTCCAAAAGGCCTGCTTGTAAGATTGTAATTTGAGGTCCTGAAACGGTGATAGTGAAACATCTCCGAAGGTTATTGCCTTCATCCGTGGATGTAGATCTCCAGATCGAACCACGTACATCTGTGAGTTCTTTACTTCTTTGCAATTTAGGATGTTTTGATTGTGTTGGTTACGATGTTGTCTTGGTAACGCGGGTTTACGTAAACTTTATCATAAAGATATAAGAAGTGTACACGTGCAATAATCATATTAGCTGTGGGATAAGTAGAGTTGGTTAGCATAGTTGTTAGTTTAGTATAAATACATGTTATGCGTGTAATCTTCATTTAGATGAACAGTGAATAAAGTTGCAATTATGTGATATGGTCTAATTTTCTATCATTTTGCTATTCATGAGTTTCCAAAGTTCATATTCTACAGCATTTTGAGATTGCCTTTTTTCCTCCCTTTAGCATTGAAAGTCAGATCTACTTCTGGATCATCCCGGTTGCTTCCGATCTCAACTGCAAATTCGGTTCTATACTCACTCAAGGACCGGACAAATGACTAGTCCAACTATGATAACATTGTTCAAATTTATCAAAATTCCTCCAAAATTAGATATAAATAAAAGTGATTGGATTTCAAACTATGACAATCAAAAAGAATAATGAATCTGCTACTATAGATTTTAAATTTATTTTAACTGCTTCCATCTAAATGAAAACAATGCCTATGTGTGTGTTTTTGTTTTTGTTTTCTTTTTTTCTTTTTCTTTTTGTTTTTTAGATAGGGAAAACCATGTGTTAAATTGTTTACATACTATAGAAACTGTAGCATATATATCTAAGGAGGAGGTCTCTTCTACGTCCCATCCGAATCATGGATATTAGTATATGTCTAAAGGTATTACATGTTTTTGGTAAATATATCACGATAAAAATGTATTAATATTTATGCTTAAATGTATATTTTATTTGGGATAAAAGTATTAAAATATCTTTATCCAGAAGAAATAATATTTTTAAACATAAATTGTGATGCTCAAATCAAATTACATCGTGCAATTGGCGTACATTTGGCATATCTAAATTATTACCCATACATTATTTGGGTCAAGGATACGGAACGTGCGGGACAAGAGGGGCAATTTGGTAAATATGGATGAATGTTTAATTATTAGCAACTAAACAATCATATAGAAGTCCTAAAAAATTCAAAGAAGTGCTCCAGAACTCTAGGATGATTTGATATTCATTGAGCTGAACTTTAATTAGCTAAATAAATCAAGTTTGGGTATTGAATTTTGTATTTTCCTCTGAAATTTATTGCAATTCGATTAAAACGTAAAATTATTCTTTAATTGACCAAAACCAAAACTAAAGTATAAATATATCAAAATTATTGAATAAAAAATATTTGTATTAATTGTGGATTGAGACATATAATTTATTGTTGTAATATTGGCCATAAAAAAGAGTAAAGTGGGAGCTGTACAACTGGCGACTTTGACAAGTTTCCGAAAACGTGCAAATTGCTTCTATGTCATGTTCACAAAAGGAATAAACTTTTAAACAACAAATTTCTGCTCTATATAATCACCATTAATCCAAAAATATTTTATTCTAGATCAAATGCATGTTGTTGAGGGTCTGCTTGGTATATAATGAATAAGTTAATTAATATCCTATTTTATTAACAATTCCCTCCACATTATTCCATAGTACGATTAATCCCTCATTCAAACTCATTACTATTGTGATTGATTATTTACAACTAAGCGGACCCTAAGTTTCCTCAATATTTATGCTTTTAAAAATATTGATTTATCTAATCTCAATTTCATTTCTCCACTTCAATATTAACTTTAACACAGAAAAAACACATATATATATATATATATATATATATCATAAAATTATTACACTACACTTTTAATGAAACACTGGCAAAATAAAGTTGAGTTTTACGTATAAGAAGTGGTCCCCATTCAAAACATTATTATTAGAGATAACATGTTGTCATTAATTAATTAGTCGTCTCAATAACTCGGTCGTAAATAATATAAAAAAAATTATCACAAATGCATCTCAAATATTTTTTGCAACAACTAATTATTTTTAAACATAGTTTGAAAATTATCTCAAATAATTTGTAAAGAATTTAGTGGTCACAAATAACTTATTACTAGTGATCATTGTCATAATTTAAAAAATATATCATAAAAGACTTTTTATTTTATTATAGTGAGTACGTACATTTAATTACTTTAAACGAAAATTATTGAGGTAAAGAAAAACATAAAGTAGGTTAAAAAAAGGCACATAAATGTACTAGTTTAAGATTTGAGTTACACTGACGTTATTATTTTTAGTTTAGTTGGAATGTGTATGAAGTTATCATGTGTTAGAAAAAAAATGGTACGTATATATGTAGATAATACAATGGTACCAAATCGAACTAAGGGGCCTTAAATTTAATCCAAACATCGTTGGATATCCGCCTCGATGTTTTCAGATGTATGACAATCATCTACTTATGTACGGTCATTCTCTTGTTCCGATTGCATTACAACAATAACATCAACGCATTTTAGCGTCATTTTATAAACGTATTCAACGATCTTATAATTTGATTGTATTCTATTACCAGAAATTTTTGTTTTTAAACCCGTAACTTAGGATTGGATTAGAAAATTTTAATTTTAGTCCTATATGTTAAGATCAAATCAAATTTTAGTACTGTATGTTAAGACCGAGTTCAATTTAAAAACAAATTTTGCTAAAAATTGTAAAATTGACCGGAATATGTGACGTGCACAACACTTCTTCACAAATAGGCTGCAATATATCCACCCCCAAAACATCTAACGCATTCTAGTATGGCCATAGTTCTATCAATGCCCGGACCGATGTCCAAGCCCTCACCCCACTTCTCGACAAATTCGGGTCACATTCAGGAGAAAGACCTACATTGTTGTCTCAGATGGTGCCTTTTGTTCATGTGAAGAAGCTATTGTGACTAATCAAGATCCATAATCCTAGTATGGTGATCACAGTTGCGGATATTGACCCAAATGTGAAAGAAGGCGTTGAAGATGGCGATATAGGCGATTTCGAGTGGCTAGCTCGGCAATTTTTATTTTAAATGATGTGGTGTGCTACATCAACAATTTTGGACAAGACAACTATAATTGATTGGAAAGCCCCAACAATTGGGAACACGTGCAGTGCACGTGACCAATTTCGGTCAATATTACAATTTTTGGTAATATTTTTTTAAAATTAGACTCGATCCTAATATAAAAACTAAAATTAAACTCAATTGTAACATACATGACTAAAATTGATAATTGAAAACATACGAAACTTTTTTTCAAACAACTCTAAAATTTCAGGACAAAAATGATTTTTTCCCCATATATTACAAATATTCACAACTTTTCATTCACACCTATTTTACTTTTATTTATACACGGGTAAATTTTATTTTCAAATAGTTGGGTTATTCACATTCAGAATTCCAACAAAATATAGCGTAAAAAGAACAATACCAGGTGGCACCACAAATATAGGACTAATAATATTTTAAAATCAAATCAAAAGAATCATTAGAGAAGAAAGAAACGAATATTCTTTTATCATAGTTTTCTCTTTCCACTATTATTTATTTTAAATGGGACACTCGTTTCACTTTCAAATGTTTCTAACTTGGCCAAGAAAATACTTTAAAATATTTTTCTAAAAGAATCAGAAAATAATTTATTCTAAAACCCTAACTAGTTTTACATAAAACAATCAGAATTAAAAAAAATTCTAAAAATAAATATAAAATAAGAAACTTAAGTATATATTGAAATTATTCATTAAAAAAATACTTTCTTAAAAATATTACGATTAATTTATCTGGACAATTAAAAATTATTTCGGAAAATTATTTTAAAATTCTAAAATTCTTTCCAAATTTAGAAAAAGAATTTGAAAATTAGTTTGACAATTCTAAAATTCATTGAAAACCTAAAAAAATAAAAATAATATTTCTAAAATTATAAGTGATAAAATGAAAAAAACTGAAGAAAAGAGGTCATGTGAGGGGCGCATGACCTATATAGCCTGAAAATATGGACAGATTGCAAACGGTAACAAATTCGCATTATGCAGGTTGCAATCGAAAAAAATATATTATGTTTAGGTAAAAAATGAAAAAAACTCGCATAATTCTGGTTGCATTCTCAAATTAACCTATATCACTAAAATTAGGAGGTCACGAATTCTAAGCTCAATTCTTATTTCCATATTTCTAATGTACTAAAAAATAGTCATTCCGTTTCAAAAAAGTGTATGTTTTTTTTTTTTTTGAACAATTGATGATCGATATAAAAACAAATATTTTCATACAAAATCCATTTTATTGGATATATTTATGGAATAAGGAAAAGAAAAAATAAGTATGTTGTTTATAATAAAATTAGAAGAATTGTGATTTTTTGTGCTAAACGATACCTATTTTGAATTTTTTTTATTTTGTTTAAAAAGAAATTTATTTTGATACGGAGGGAGTAGCTTTCAACTTGACTTCCAAATCAAGACCAAGCGGAGTATTTGCTTGTCTAATTAGAAAATATTGTTCTAATATTAAGGAAGATCCTAGAGCCACATCTTCTTCTCCAAAATAATAGCAATCTTCAATATCTTGTAAATAAAGTCTATCCATATAGTTACGTAATTGTAGGAAGTTGTTAGGGTTCTACACCTGTTGTAATATGTTTATAAGCGGCAGAATACTGATGAATAACAGTGGAAAATATTCTTCAAACTATTTCACTTCAGACTTGTTACTCTCATATGGTATCACGAGCCTCTCTCTAGCGAGACTCCATATTTTTTTTCGATCCTACATCTTCTATAATGTCTACCAGAGCACCACCATGTCTGACACCGCCGGCTCCACTCCCCAGCCGCCGCCGATCATCCCCATCTCTACTCATCATCATCTGCCCATCAAACTAACGACATCAAATTTTCCGTCTTGGTGCAATCATCTATGCGCTCTACTCAACGGGTTTTCTCTGATTGACCATATTATCGGCAAGACGCCATCTCCTGATCCTGCTATTGACGCCGCAGCCGCTGCTCGTTGGTTTCAACAAGATCAACTTCTCCTTGCAGCCATTTTAGTGTCTGTTTCCGCTGATATTTTGCCTCTTCTCTCGTCTGCCACGACAGCGGAGGCTGCCTGGACCACACTTACTCGAGCCTTTGCAAGTACATCTCGTGCTCATGTGATGCAATTAAAAACCGCACTCTCCAAGGCCTCCATTGGCTCCCGATCCATTTCTGAATATGTGAATTATATCAAAGCCATGACTGATGAACTCGGTCTCATCGATGCTCCAGTTAAAGATGACGATCTCACTCTCTATATCATCAATGGCCTATCCCAAGACTATCGAGATATTGTTAGTTCAGTTCGTACCCGTGAAACACCGTTTCGGTTTGAAGAGCTTCGGGACAGGTTAATCGAACTTGAACTTTATCTCAAACAAATAGCGACTGATGCATCTCAACTTGTTGCCACTGCCAATGTCGCTGCCTCCGGCTCATCACATGGAAAGTCTGCCTCCAAGTCATCAAGTGGTGGACGATGGCATCCTTCCACTCACCGCGGCAGTAATCGTGGTGGTAACACCTATCGCGGTGGTCGCCACAATGGACACAATCAATCTGCTCCTAATCCTTCCGTTCCTGTTTATTGTCAATTGTATGGTATCAAGGGTCATACAACCCTCTACTGCCGCCGTCCCTCTCCCCAAGCAAATCTGGTTCAATCTCCTCATCACTCTTCGTCCACACACCCGTGGATTATGGATTCGGGCGCCTCGCATCATATCACCAATGACCTGGGCAATCTATCTATTCATTCCGAGTATGATGGAACGGATGAGATTCAAATAGCTGATGGCACCGGACTCCCGATTACACACACTGGTACTTCGTATATTAAATCCCCCTCTCGGTCATTTACCTTATCTGATACTTTATGTGTTCCTACTGCTGCGAAAAATCTCGTCTCTGTTCATCAGTTCACTAAAACGAATAATGTTTCTCTGGAATTTTTTCCTAATTATTTTCTGGTGAAGGATCAAATCATGGGGATCGCCTTGGCCCGCGGGCCGTGTAAGGCTGGTGTTTATCACTTTCATCCCTCGTTGTCCAGCTCTGCCACCAAACAGGTAGCTTTTGGCATTCGCACCACTCCTCAACATTGGCACGCCCCTCTCGATCATCCCTCCACCCGGACGAGCTCTTTTATCTTATCTCATTTTTGTTTACCTGTTTTTCATAAATCGAGTCGTATTTCTGATGATTGTCCTTCTTGTAATGTGAGTAAAGCTCACCGCCTACCTTTTGGTGACTCGTCATTTTTTGCTAACTCTCCTTTGGAATATATTTATGCGGACGTTTGGGGCCCTGCCCCTACTTTAGCTATTGACGGTTGTCGCTATTTTCTACTTTTTGTTGATCTTTTTAGCCGATATTGTTGGGTGTATACTTTACATACAAAATCATAGGTTGACACAAATTTTCGCCAATTTCGCCCGCTTGTTGAGAAGCAGTTTTGCACTCCTATAAAGAATTTTTATACTGATAATGGCGGTGAATTTCTTGCACTCAAACCATATTTGGTTGCCAACGGTATTAATTGGCTCACCACGGCCCCTCACACGGCGCAGCAAAATGGTATTTCTGAACGCCGAAATCGTCATATTTTGGCCATCACTCGGGCTCTTCTTCATCATGCGCAACTTCCTGCGAATTTTTAGGCTTTTGCGGTTCAAACTGCTACTTATCTCATTAATCGAACACCGACATCAGTTCTTGGTAATCTTAGTCCATTTGAGAAATTATTTCACACCTCTCCTAATTACTTGAAGTTGCGCACCTTTGGTTGCATCTGTTTTCCATGGCTTCGTCCTTACAATCTTGGCAAGCTGAATTTTCCGTCCAAACCATGTATTTTCATTGGATATTCCACCAGTCAAAGTGCTTATCGCTGCTTCGACCCGGACACTGGTCGTATCTACATTTCTCGTCATGTCAAGTTTTCAGAATTCACCTTCTGGGACTTCACCAAGATCGCGGCACAACATCCGGATCAACCTGTCTCCAACTCCATGCCTCTACTGTTGGTGCCTCCTATGACGTCCCCTCCTGCTTGTCCACCCTCTCATGCTTCGCCCACCTTGCATGAATATTCTGCCCCCCATGCACACTCACGTAGGTCGGCATCTCCCCCCGTCTCGACTGCTCCAAATCCCGCCTCTTCAAACTCTCCCGCCCCGCAACCGAACCCCATCTCACGGACTCATGTCATGCGAACCCGTGCCCAAAATAATATATTTCGACCAAAGCAGCAGTTTCTCGCAACTAAGCACCCTCTTCCTCCTGATATTGAGCCTACCTGCGTCTCCCAGGCCTTATCTAGCCCGCATTGGCGTCAAGCCATGTCGGAAGAATTCTCCGCTCTTCAACGCCATGGCACCTGGGATCTGGTCGTGCCCCCTTCTGACGCGAACATTATCGGGTGTAAATGGGTCTTTCGTATCAAACGAAAGTCTGACGGCACAATTGATCGATATAAAGCGAGACTAGTTGCTAAGGGTTTTCATCAACGGCCTGGGGTCGATTATCACGAAACCTTCAGTCCCGTGGTAAAACCCGTTACTATTCGCACGGTTCTCACTCTTGCGCTCTCCGCCGATTGGCCGTTACGACAACTTGATATTAGCAATGCCTTTCTTCATGGGAATCTTGTGGTCCCTGTTTATATGTCTCAACCACCCGGCTTTACTGATCCTCAACACCCTCAACATGTTTGTCTTCTCCGTAAGTCTTTATATGGTCTTCGCCAGGCCCCTCGTGAATGGTATAATGCTCTCAGCTCTGCTCTAGTGACGTTTGGTTTTGTTCAAACTCGGGCTGATCATTCATTGTTTACATATCATCACAAAAATATTCGCCTCTTTGTTCTTGTCTACGTGGATGATTTGGTTGTCACAGGTTCGAGCTCTGCTCATATTGCACGTCTCATCGCTCATTTGCAGTCACACTTTGCTGTCAAGGACCTCGGCCCCTTATCTTTTTTCCTTGGCATCGAAGTTGCTCATTGCAAGGAGGGCCTGTTTCTTTCTCAACACAAGCATATCGTCGATCTTCTTCGCCGCCATCATATGGATGGTGCAAAGCCTTTACGTACGCCTTCTAATCCCAAAGGCGCCACTGCATCTTCGTCTGTCGACCCTACCGCGTATCGCAGTGCCATAGGAGGTTTGCAATACCTCTCTCTCACTCGCCCCGATATATGCTTTACTGTTAATCGACTTGCTCAGCGTATGGCTTCTCCCTCGGGTGCTGATTGGAGTGAAGTTAAACGACTTTTTCGCTACTTGAAAGGCACACTTCACTTTGGTCTTCTCCTTCGCAAAACACCTCACCTGCGTCTTACGGCTTATTCCGACTCCGATTTTGGCGGTAACCTCACTGACTGCAAATCCACTTCAGCTTACATCATTTTTCGTGGTGACAACCCCATTTCGTGGCGCTCTCGTAAACAAAATGGTGTTGCTCGCTCATCCACTGAAGCTGAGTATCGTGCCCTTGCTTCCGCAGCATCTGAAGTTGGGTGGATCGTTAATTTGTTTCAAGAGCTTCGCATTGTCGTCCCATCCACTCCGAAACTACTCTGCGATAATATGAGTGCAACTCGTCTTGCTTTACACCCCATTCAACATTCTCGGATGAAGCTCATTGCTATTGATATTCATTTTGTTCGTGATCTTGCTACCAAGGGAATCTTGTATGTTTCTTATGTCCGTACCACTGACCAGCTTGCTGATCTTCTCACTAAGGCTCTCTCACGCTCACGTTTTGAAGATCTTCGGTCCAAAATTTCCGTTGCTGATGGAACGTCTATTTTGCGGGGGCGTATTAAGGAAGATCCTAGAACCACATCTTCTTCTCCAAAATAATAGCAATCTTCAATATCTTGTAAATAAAGTCTATCCATATAGTTACGTAATTGTAGGAAGTTGTTAGGGTTCTACACCTGTTGTAATATGTTTATAAGCGGCAGAATACTGAAGAATAACAGTGGAAAATATTCTTCAAACTATTTCACTTCAGACTTGTTACTCTCATATCTAAAAGGAAAATAAAAAGGAAATTTTAATGTAAATGATTATATGTTAATGTAAATTTTATTATTATTATTATTATTATTATTATTATTATTATTATTATTATTATTATTATTATTATTATTATTATTATTATTATTATTATTATTATTATTATTATTATTATTATTATTATTATTATTATTATTATTATTATTATTATTATTATTATTATTAATTTTTTTTTTTTTTTTTTTTAGCATGAATTCTATTTAGAATGAGATCGATGTAAATTAAATCCCCATAAATCGACTAGATTACATAATGATCTATTAACTGAAATACAAATTCCCATTGAAAAAATTAATATGCTCTACGTAAGTACATAGTACATATGCAATAGGCGTGAGTGTTATCTATGGAACAGGCCGGGAGACTTAACTTTACTCTAAGCCTGTGTTTACTTATAGTTGGAGGAGATTGAAGTACTGTAAGTTGAAAAAAATAAAGTATAAAGAGAAGGTTGAGCTAAATAAATGAGTGTGTTTAGCTTTGTTAGTTGTAGATTGAGTTGGTTTGTTTTTAGAGTAAAAGGTAATAAAAAAAAGTGATATGATGTGTGTAAATATATTGCCATCAATCCCAAAGAAAATATGGCTCGGCTGGTCTAATCCTAAATAAATTAGGACAAGTTATAAGTAAATACACTCTAAGTTCATGTGGATACTTTTTTCGGAGTACAAAATAAAAAAGGAAAGCACATAACATTATTTAATTACCTTCAAGGGTATGTTGATTCCGGATGGACTAAGGTGATAAATTTGAATGTAGAAATTTTAATTGTATGAATTTTAAATGTAATATTTATTTTGGATGAAATAGGTAAAATTATAAAATATTGTATTGTCAAATTATTCTAAAAAATAAATAAAACAATAATTTAATAATAATTAATAAAATTATTTGAATTTAATTACCCCATAAACAAATATTTCCACAATGAGTTTGTTAAAGATGCCTACTTCGTTGGTGTTTTCCATTATTCACTTTATCATGAAAACGGGCTACGTGTAGTCTACAGTATTATGACCTTTTTCTTAACTTCTGCTATTAGCCTATTATCAACTTAATTGCGCCATTATCAACATAAACTTAATTAATTCTTACACTCACAGTATTAGGCACTACCCTTTTTTTTAATTCTTCATTTTAGCTTTTGCGATTTGTTTATATCTATCTTTTTATTTCTTTCCATACCTTTTTCGATACCATCCTTATAATTATTCCTAAAAAATCTTTAACAATCCAACCTATAATTTTTATATAATAAAACTATATATATAATAATCTAGTTGATGACTTATTTGTTCATTCTGCAAACTCCTTAATTTTTATATTCTAACCTACGAAAATAATTTAAAAATTGCGAAGGCAGTAATTAGGATTGTGCCCAGAGTTTGAAGATTACCAAAACCGATTCGAAACCCGAACAAAATAAATTCTGCATCGAACTGAACCAATTATTTTCTTGTACGCATCTGAATATTTCTTAATTTTTCGAATCGAAAACTTTATTGAACCATACCGAACTGTATTGAATCGAATAAAATAAAAAATTATAAATTTAAAAATATATTATCTCGAAAAGATTAATTTAAATAAGAATTAGAATTAAATTATTCATAATTTTGTAGCGAGTTATATTTAACATAAATAATTAAAGAACTTTGTGATTAATTATTATTTAGTTTTTAAAGTACAAGTTAGTGAGTTAGAAATAAATTTGATGTAATAAAATTGTTTATATTAGTTAGAAGTAAATATATTTTATTCAAACTGAATTAGTTATTCAAAAATATAAAAAAATTCAGTTATCGGAACTAAACCGAATCAAACTGAACCGTTCCATTAGATCCCGAAATTTTGAACCGAAAGAATTGTTTCGGAAAAAATATCCGTATTGTACTGTCTCGATTTTTTAGATTGGTTTTGGATAATAATTTTTGAAATAACCAATATTTAAGATATATCTAAATATTTCTAAATATTAAATTCACACCGAACTATGCACACTCCTAACCAGTAGTAGTTAAAGAAAATGTGGTACTTTAATAAGAAGATTGTTGGGCCCTAACGGGCTCCATCTCCACATTGGTATGATATTGTCTATTTTGGGTCAAGCCCGCACGATTTTATTTTCGGGCTAACTCCCAAAATGTCACATATCAATTGAGATACTCCAGTCATACTAAACTCCATGATCTTTTCATGTATATTCGATGTGTGACTTTGTTGGACAATTCTAAAAAAGATGAAAGAAAATTATTGTTTTGAACGATTTTCCACATCTTGACGAGATCGGGGGTCGGATTTGTGATTTGGGGTAAACGTCTTTTTTATTCTCCAGACGATGGATGCACCATTCCATTTCCAGCCAACCAATTCCACATGAATTGAGTATAGCCTTTTAGTTCCAGCTACTGCCGACCAACTAAAATTAATATCCACCATTTATTTTGTTTTATTATTTTGAGAACACCAACTTGTATTCATCAAATCAATATCAATATCAATATCAATATATATATATATAAGTAAAATGGATGACATTAATGTATTTTTAAATTTTCCTCTAGAACAAATAAACCATAATTGATAACTTTTTCTTTTTTTTTTGGTGAGTTCATAACTTTCTTTTACTCTTCAAAATGCAAATAACTTTTTCATTTTTAATCCGGTTTTTATGCATACTAACCAAATTATTCATCTTTTCACGATCTTCGATTTGGCATCCATATCATATATTATAATGAGATATTTGATTTGAAAAAATATATTATTTGTTGGTTAATCATTTGTGCTAGAATTGATATTTACTGTGAATTTGACTATAATATTTTGGTTTTAGTTGCAACAAAAATTAGTAAAATAATTTCTTTATAAAAATATGATATTTTTTTTAATAAAAATATAACTAATCAATTTATTTTATTTGACATGAATTTTTAAATACTTTTTTATTTAAGTCAGGGAGAAATCCACTATTTAAATAATGAAAGTCCTACTTTATTAAATCAAAGGCAAAAACAACAATATCTATTTTATAATCAACTTATTGAAACATCAAATCTGCTAAAAAATCTTCTTATCATGACTTTGAGCATATATATAATTATGTATCAAAATAGTTATTGAAATGATTTTAAATTACCTATTTATATTTTAATAACAAGTATTTTATTAAAATTACTCTCTTAAGGAAATTTATTCTTGCAGCCTAAATGATGACTTTTATTACATTTGGCAATCTTTTTTAATTTTTTACTTACTAAAACTTCAATTATATATTTTAACACTTTCTAAACTAAATAATACTTGGTCGTACAAATCAACATTAAATACCTTTTTTACTCTTAACAATCTAAATAAATTTGTTCGCATTAATCATTTTTTATCTTCAAATAAATAAACTATTTATAAGAAGACTATAACATTTATATAAATAATCTACAATACCAAATAAAATATGGAAATATTCAAATATTTTGAAGAAACCAAAGACTTTAATTTGTTATTCGAATCATTAAATAAATTTTGGATTTTAATTTGTTAAAATAAGATTTTATTAAATAAAAATTATTTAAGTTTATCTGAAATCACCAAATGAAATGTTAAAAGTTGCAAATGAAAATTCAAGGTTATAAAGAAAAAAAATTAAATATTTAATTAGAACTTGAATGTTTATTTAGATAAAATAAAAGCACGGACATAATGAGAAAAGTATTAAACTTTACATTACATATGATCCAAATAAAATATCATTGTTCCTTCTATTGTATATTTCATGGTTATTTTTTATTATTTATAGTTAGAATTAAAAAAATATATTATAAATTAAAAAATCTATATATAGAAGCCACGGTAGTGGCAATTCTCTAAGTAACACTTTCCAGCCTAAAATTTTAGACTGTGATTGGTAAGTTCTTGTCATATTTGGTAAGAATTAAAATTTATTTTACTTTCTAAAGTTGCAAATATCTTTTTTTTTTTAATCTATTTATTATGTATACTATATCAAATTAATCATCTTTTGATTATGTTTGATTTGAAATTTATATGATATACATAATAATAAGATATTCTATTTAAAATATTATATTATTTGTTTGTTGATTATTGAAGTAAGATTTCAGTGTTTATTATGGATTGTATAAAAAATGTAGTATTGATTTGGAATACAATTAAAAATCATTCAAATAATTCTCTTTTACAAATTATTTACTTGATTATTTCATTAAAATCATAACTAATCAGTTTGTTTTATCTGACATGAATTGTCTCAAGTTAATATTTGATTTATAATCAGCTTATTAAATTATTGAATTTGCTAATGCTTATTTGATATAATAATTATTTTTGTTGATAAATCACAAAACTATGATTTTCGCTCATATATATAACTTTATATATGATAATTAATCTTAGAATTTTTTTTAATTAATTTTTTATATTTTGGATATATTAATGTTATTTTTCTATAAATAATTATAATTTGCAACCTATACTATGATATTATACAAGTTGCAACTAAACTGCTTTTAAATAAGCAAAATTAACCAACTAGAACTATATGTTTTTTAGACTTTGCAACCTAAACAATACTGGGACATTAACCAATCTCAATTATGTCTTCTTCTTCTCTTTTTTTTTTTTTTTTTTTTTTTTTCACATTTTGCGACCTAAACAAATTTTTTTACATTAACCAATGTATACCTTTAAATGAATCTACTATTAACAATTATAAATGTGTAACTTAATTGAAACTTTTCAACATATATATGAAAGTACAAAGAAATATTGTAGCACTCATATGTTTTATTTTGTTATTCCAACTATTGAATAACTTTTGAATTTTATTTTGTTAATTTGTTATTCTTTGTATATCGAAAAATACCAAGTACTAAACTTGCAAATAAGATTTTTCAAAAGGAGATAGTTATAGTTAGACTTTAAAACTTTATTTAGATAAATTTAAATATTTAAAGTAAAATGAAAAAAATTAAAGAAAAATAAAATTCTTATAACATTATCCAGTTTATTTTATTTAATAATATGAGTTGATAGTTAGATATTTATGTTTGTTTTAACATTCATAATTAATTAAGCTATTATGCACATAGGTGAAGAATGATACAGACACACTAAATGTGTGTTTGGATTTCAAATATAAGAAATAATAATTTTGAAAAAGTTTTTTTTTTTTTATATTGAATATTTATCTTAATGTTAATCTATAATATATATATATATATATAAAGTAAGTTATTTAAAATTTATATATGTCGTGCGAGAATCTTATATTTACATTACTTATAATTTTATTTATGTCTTATCCTACATTTTAAAATATATATATATTATTAGGATAAAACAATCACATATTTAAATATTAGATTATATCATATTTAATTCTATTAAAATCATTACTTTTTAAATAAACTTCCGTGCATTGCACGAGAATATTACTAGTATCCACGAGAGTAAGCACCTTCAACTAATTAGAGGAGGTAAAAGCAATTTAGCTGAAGAATAAGCCGAGGACCTAATATTCACCATTTTTACTTTGAGCCCAATTCTTGCCAATTCCCTAACTCTTCTTAATTAAGAAGTCCAAATTTTTGGACATATTTTTATCTCATACCACGAATTTTATGAGTTTGTATCACCAAGAATTATGTCATACCAGCCCTATTAATAGAACAATTTATCTATATCTATATTTACGGAATTGAACCTATGTTCGGTGGACAATAACTTATATGTCCACCGCTTATATGACACGCCACATAAGAAAGGGAGTCCACAATATTTTAACTATTTTCATTCAATTGATAATAGTAAACAAATTAAGGAAACTGAAGGAATTATTGGAACGTTGTTGTGTGATATAAGAACGGCAAGGAAACAAAT
The DNA here is from genome assembly GCA_958295605.1 of Ajuga chamaepitys. Classification (NCBI taxonomy): domain Eukaryota; kingdom Viridiplantae; phylum Streptophyta; class Magnoliopsida; order Lamiales; family Lamiaceae; genus Ajuga; species Ajuga chamaepitys. The sequence continues at coordinate 54,091,190 of OY282502.1, read as the reverse complement.
CAACTAAATTTACTTATGTGGTGCGCCACATAAGCGATAGACATGTAATTTGTACTCATTGGTGGGTATATGAAGGAATCAAGAGTCACAAAGGTTCTAGTGCAAGATACATATGAGATTATTTTCCATATGAAATGGTGAATTAAAGTGACTAGAAGAACGAAGAAGGAAGGAGTACTTGGTCCAGAATTGTTTTAGATATAGTCTAGATTTGTACGTATTTGATCCATACTTTGAGAGAACATTGAGTTGACGAGTTAAAACCGTCAAGTTTTCTTATATTTTATTAACACATACTCTATAGTATTTTGAGTTCTATCGGAAAGAGCAAAGTTCATTAAAGGAATTAGGTGGCCGAATAAAGTTATTAGAAGGGTGAGATATGGTTTGGTTGATAGAATAGGACGGATTCCTAGTCTTGATAATTCTAGTAGTCGAGTCCAAACTTGAATCATTGTAAGAGATTGCAACACTTGTTTTACTAATGAAGATCTTGGGGTGGGGTGGGGGGGGGGGGGGGAGGAAGATTTCTCCTCCGTAAAGTTTAAACAAATTTGTTTCCCAGTCTATCTGTCAATTTACTTTACTTCAGTACCTTTGTATTAATTTACTTTTAATATTCTTTCCAGTGTAGAACATTGTAGAGAGCACTCGGATAGGACTATTCACTGCGAGGTCTATGTTCTACTGCCTTGTATGAATATCAGGCAAAATGAACTTGGAATAGGTCCATTTCAGTTGGCATCATAGTATATATTATCTTTTTACATAAGTTGATTGGGGATATACGATGACTACCAACGCAGCTCATGTAAGAGTTGTCTTGAGGCGACTCTCTAAGAGTTGTTTTCCCTCCCAATTGATCATCAAAACTCCCACTGAGTTCTTGTCCACTTCATTGGACAAGACCTCATCCTCTATGTTATTTTGTAGTTCTTGAATCTTTTCAAGATCTACCTTATTGTGACCTTGTTCCTCGGAGATATAAATGTCTTCAAGAAACACCAAATTCTTGGAAACTATCACCTTGTGATCTCCAGGGCAGTAGAATTCATATCCTTAGTTTCCTGAGGATATCCACAAAATAGCATTTCTCACTTTTAGTCTCCAATTTATCAGTCGTCATTTTCTTAACAAAAACAGGACAATCCCAGGTCCGCATATGGTTAAGACTCGACTTGTTGGCACACCATAACTTATATGGTGCTTGCATGACCGATTTAAGAGGAACTTTATTCAGAACATAACCAGCAGTTAGTAAGGCATAACCCCAAAGGAATAAGGGGAGATTGGTGAAACTCATCATGGATCGAACCATATCCAATAAAGTTTGATTTCTCCTTTCAGATACTCCATTCATCTGCGGTGTACCCGGAGGTGTCCAGTCTGACCGGATTCTATGTGATTTTAAGTAATCAAGAAAATCTCGACTTAAGTATTCCCCTCCTCGATCTGATTGGAGAGCCTTAATACTTTTCCCAAGTTGTTTCTCAACTTCTAGTTTAAACTCCTTAAATTTCTCGAAGGCCCCAAGATTTGTGTTTCAGGAGATACATATATCCATACCTTGAAAATCATCAGTGAAAGTTATGAAGTACGAAAATTCGCCTTCTTGCTTAAGTTAGAACAGTCCTCAAACTGCTGTGTGGACCAACTCGAGCACAACCTTGGTACGTAACCCTTTCCCCAGAAAATGGTTAACTTGTCATCTTTCCTTTGAGACAAAATTCGCAATCATCATATGATTCGAAATCAAATGATGTGAGATAGTCTAGCTTTCTCAATCTTGCTATTCTTTTCTCATTGATATGACCGAGTCTACAGTGCCGCAGGGAGGTTTTATTATCCGTATTACTTAGCTTAGGTAGTTTATTCTTGTACATTGAGAATATTTTGTTCACATTCAAGCATATATAATCCATTCGAAAGAAAGACACTTCCTTAAAACAATCCATTAAGCGAAACAAGCATCTACTGTTTGCAAAATAGAAGGAAAAAGTCATAAATGTCTAATATTAGAATGGAAATAATATTCTTTGAAATCTAAAGAACAAAATAACAATTATATAAATCTAATTTATATCCCGAAGGAAAATCTAATCTACTCTAATTTCAATGTACAAAACAAACTACCTTAGCTCTCATCCAATGCACCATGTGCTTTGAACTTCGGGCAGTCTCTCTTCTAGTGCCCCTTCTCATTGCAGAACATACACTTATCCTTTGGTATTCTCGGCTTCTTTAGGTTCAAGGCCGCATCCTTAGATGCTTTCCCCCTTTTTTTCTGTTTATTCTTCTGCTTGGAAGAATTTGCAGAAGAGCTCATCACGAGCAAAGAGTTGCCTCTAGAAGTAGAGGATTCATAGGTCTTGAGCATGTTGTGAAGCTCTGGCAGTGTTGCCTTCGTGTTGCTCACGTTGAATTTCACTATGAAGTTTTCAAATGAACTTGGAAGAGACTGCACAATCAGATTTACTGAGACACTTGAGGGTAGATTCGTTCCAATCGATTCTAACCTCTCAATCAATCCGATCATCTTCAGTATATGTTCAGAAACTTGGCCCCCATAATGAAGAGATCCCTGAGTATCTCATACTCCATGGCTTGAGCTTCTGAAGCGTACAAACAATCCAAGTGTTTCAGCATCTCATAAGGGAACATGCTTCCATGTTGCCTATGCAGTTCAATACTCATAGAGTACAACATTAAGCATTGAGCTGATGTGGCATCCTCAACATGTTTCTTATGAGCTTCTTCGTCAAACGTAGCATAATCAGGAGAATTCTTGTCAGGGATGACACTGATTGGTTTGTCCAAGACATACTCAATCTTATCTTGCCTTAGCACGACAATTTTAACACAATGTTGTACTGTTCACGATCCCCTTAAAATTATACGTGTTCTTTTTTGTTATTTAGTAAAGTAAGCAAACTCGCATGTGCCACAGGCGAGTTCACTTCGGACTGACACAACTACAGTGAGGCAGGGGCGAGATCAATAGAAATATTTTTTTATTATTTTATTTTCTTAAACTCTCCCATGGTATAGGCGATATATGGTATATGTACCGTATTCATACGGTATGTCGCCCTTGGCAGGGGCGACTTCTGATATTTTTTTTTTTTGTCCTCCAATTTCACATGCATGCAATAAAGACTGATTTTCAAATAATTTATTATTTTTGTGAATAAGAAAATTATAGATAAAAATGAGAATGAACCAATTAAATAAGAAAATTATTTTCTTTTGGGGCGTGTTATGCATTTTATTTTTTTAATTTTTGATTTAATTATTTTTTAATTGCGTGTTATGGATTATCGTGTGTCTATATATATATTTCTTAGAAAACAATAATGTATTTAATAGACATTCAATAATTTGACTCGCACCCAACTATTTTTTTTTATGAAAGATTAAAATTCGCTTAGTGAAAAATGGTAATATTTAGTTTAATCATAAATTCTTAAATTATCAAGTAATCTTTACGCTATTATTATAAATAACTTGAAAAAAGACAAAATCTAATATTCATGACCAGTCCCGCATCTAATTTTTTTTTCTGTTTCGTTTTGCTCTCCCTCTCCAGTCCTCGATAGGGGCATCGGACTCCGTGTCTTGGGCTCGTTGTGATTGAACATCATCTTGTGTGCCGATATTTAAACTGAATGTTGGCTAACCAGATGAAGATGGTGTTTGGCCTAAATATGGGATCGGGGACGTATTGAACTGTCCTGGATGACCGCCTAAATTTGGATGTTGCGGATAAAATGGGTCAGGTGTTTGATAGTTACCGACTTCCAGGAGCGAAGTGAAAGACTGATCAAACCGCATTGAATCACGATGAGGAGTGAAAAAGTCTTGTTCGTGCACCATTGGAGGCACATAGTAGCTCGACTGCACGTCCACTCTATGATGCTCATGAACGGTGGAACGGGAAGGCCCAGGAACATCGTCTGATACACACCCAAATGGATGGGTACCACGCGAGATAGTACCACTAGCTCGTTGTCCGTAGTTAGCACGTGTAGATGTACTACCTCTCCTCCTTTGTTGAGGGGCGTCATGTGGCATGGGAAAGAGAAGAAAAAATTTGAAGAGAATTTTTTTGTTGATATCTGCATTCTGTAAATATTTTTGCTGGAATGAAAAATGAGGTAAGAAGATGGGTGGGGAGCTGATATGTAATCTCTCCCGGTCAAATTTTTCCCCCAAGGTTATTCAATTTGATAGTGACAACACACTGCCACCACCCCACCCACCACCACTCACGCTGAACCCTCTACTGAAATCCTCTGCACTCCTTTGTCCTGGACGCTGCATGCATGTGAAATTGGAATTAATTGAACTCGCCCCTGCCATGGGCGAGTTCACGTATTGAGGAAAAAAAAAATATATCAGAAGTCGCCCCTGCCAGGGGCGACATACCGTATGAATACGGTACATATACCGTATATCGCCTATACCATGGGCGAGTTTAAGAAAATAAAAAAAATATATATATATTTCTATTGATCTCGCCCCTGGCAGGGGCGAGATCACTGTAGTTGTGTCAGTCCGAAGTGAACTCGCCTGTGGCAGAGACGAGTTCACTTACTTTACTAAATAACAAAAAAGAACACATATAATTTTAAGGGGATCGTGAACAGTACAACATTGTGTTAAAATTGCCGCCTTAGCACAAAGCGCAAACAACGGAGCCAATCCGTAAAGTTTGACCCAGTCAACTTGTTTGTTTCCATCAAACATTTCTAAACTAAATTCGACATTTTATCTGACGAGAAAATAATAGAATGAAAAAATAAATCAGAATAAAGTAAACATGGATCTCATTCGTATCACTAATCAAAACAAGAGTTTATTGTAATGATTAGCTCCCACTAATTTTAACATATTTTGCGCCCCCAAACACAAAATACGATTTATAACAATTATAAATCTTAGTGGTCCAAGATCCAAGTCCATATTAATGTAGCCTCTACTTTGGCTGATGACTACAATAATATCACTTGGTAGGTCTCTAAGCCAATTGCAACAACAATTTTGCAATTCTTGGTTTATTAATCCAATTAATATTGCGTCCTCAAACTATTTTGGTCGCTTTGGCGTCTCAAAATAATTTAAGCAAGTCAATTCCATCACACGATGTCAACCATACATCTATGAATGAGCCCGAGTCTTGTCAATTTAGAGTAAACACTTTGGTGTAAAACTCGTGGTCGAAAAGATTAGGAATCTCAAACAATTATGATGGACGACGCATTTTGTTTCTAAACAAGACTTGGTTTCTAGTGGAGAATTGTTATGTGATACTAATTGTTTAAATTTAATATCTAATATTAAATTATAATACAATTATTGGATGCCGCCTACCCAAGCATAAGAAATGCGGACCACATATATTGGGCGGCCTCTACCCATACATACTTACACGGACTACATGTACTGGGCGCCGCCTACCCAAACATAACGCGGACTTAACTACTATAGTAAATGGAATAAGCATAAAATCAAATAATTTCTTATCACATAAGATATCAAATAAAAGCTCAACGAATAAAATTTTAAATCCAATTAAAATTTTATTCTTTAATTAAAGGTAGATTAAAATTATATATATTAATTCTAAATTAATATATATATATATATATATACATATAATATTAATTCTAAATTAACATAAATATATAAGTCTAGTATTATTCTTTCAAAATAATAATACTATCAAAATTTATTGATCTAATTAATAAATTAATATTAGTCTATTAGATTAATATATTAATTCCAAATTAATGTAAGTATACCTTTAATGTTAATTCCAAATTAACATAAATGTATAAGTCTATTATTATTATTATTATTATTATTATTATTATTATTATTATTATTATTATTATTATTATTATTATTATTATTATTATTATTATTATTATTATTATTATTATTATTATTATTATTATTATTACCGTGCAACTGGTGCACATGAGACTTTGCCTACTTACCTTTAAGTGTATGTTTATTATGAATGAAATGACGTGATAAATTTAAACGTAAATTTTTTAATTGTATAAATTTTAAATGTAATGTCTATTTTTTGATAGAATATGGTAAAATTTACAAAATTATTAAGTCTTCGTTAAAAGTAATCAGAATATATTAAATAATTTAAATAATAATTAATCAAATTATTTGAATTAGATCGTCCCGCCCTCGAACAGTAATCCATATTTCCTTAATATTTTATTGGATAGGTATCTACTACATTAGTGTTTTCCAGGATTCACGTTGTTTTAGTTAAGATAAAAAGTCAGGTGCGTGTAGGGTGTGGACATTTAGAATTTATGGTATTATGACCATAAAATTAATTAATAATATAATTGTTATGGAAGGTGAAGAAAACGTGAAATTTTAACTAATAGTAGTAATAGAAGAAGAACAAAAAAAATAAAAAAAATTAATGGTCTTGAACGATTCTCCACATCTGACGAGATCCGGGTCACGTTTTTAATTCTCCGCATGATACACCACACAATTCTAGCCAACTCATTTTCAGACTGCCCACATCAACACTACCCAACCAACTAAAATTAATATCCCCATTTTTTATTTTTAGTTACTTATGAATCTTGATCATAATGTTTTCTAGCACCAAATATCAACTCAATTTTCGCCAATTCCTACTTCTTTTAAATATAAAAGTCCAAATTATTTGGATTTATTATCACTCATGCAACCTATATTATTAATCTGTATCACTAAGAACTAGGTCGTACCACTCTCCTGTATCTACAGAACAATATTCCGACTAGTACCACCTAATATTTGACGCATATATATGTTTTTGTTTTTTGTTTTTTCTGATTCTCCCCGTTGTACTGCTTAGCTCTGAGTAGGCCTTAAGTACTAATTTTCCGTGCGACTAACGCTTATCAACTTTTACAATATTACCTTCTACTATTTAAACAGGAAAATAGTTCCATCCTTTAACGTGTTTATCCAGGTTTTGTCATCAAATATTGAAAAACTTAATACTTGTTAAAAAGGCTAAAAAGTCTTTTTTGTTTCCTTTTATTTCACAAGTGGCTAAGAATGGATTGCATAAAATAAATTATCCTAAAAATTTGTATTGATTTACTAATTGAAAATTAATTATTGTTGTTGATCGTTCAACGACTTCTAAACTAGTCAATTAGAATGATTTGAAGAAATGTTCAATTTTGATTTCATCCACGTGAATTGTGATGTTTACGATATACTACCTCCGTCCCACTCTAACTTTCCTACTTTTTTTTATGGTTTGTCCCAACTTAATTTTCCAGCCCATAAATGACAAACTTCTCTCACAATCTCCACCTTCAAAATCTCCACTCTCATCTTCACCTTTAAAAAAGTCAAAGATTCCACAAAATCTGATTTTCTTAACCTCCGTGCCCGGTCAAAGCAGGAGACTTTAGCCGGGACGGAGAGAGTACATATTACTGTTCCGCCAAAGCTTTTTAACTTTTCTCTATTTTAATTGTGCTCTGAACAGAATAAGAAACGAGAATATTAATGGAAAATGGAACACCGGATACCACTAGCTATAGGGCGGTAAATGAATAAACTTTCGTTCAATAACTTGTGAACACATTTGTATATTTAATTAAATGAACACATTTATAAGCTTGTTGTATAAACAAACATATCTTGAACATTGATTGAATCGCTCAATAATAATTCACGAACAAGCTCCTTTAAGACCTGGTTAATAATAGTACAACAATAAAATAACAATATTCATACTATAGATAATCTAATATTCTTATATTATCTGCAATTTTAGTTAGCTTATTTGAAATTTGCTTATTTTGTATAGAGATTTAGGAAAATGTAATTTTATTTAAAGTTCTTGAACAAAAATATTTTGTTGTTCACAAGCACATGAATGTTTATGAACATGGTCAAATCAGGTTCACATACATGTTCGTGACCAAAATCAAGTACTTTTAAAAATCGTTCAACATGAGTTCGATTAAAAATAACCAAATCAAACACAAACAATAACAAACTCGGCTTGACTCAGTTGGCTTACAATACTTTCATGCGAGAACAAATTATAGGGCCAGAGAATATAAACAAATAAGAAACAGCAAACATTAATATCTCTGCCTTATTTTGATATTTTTATCTTGAATTAAATAAGGCCACTCATTTTCAGATTCAACTGGAACCCCAAATAATGAACAAGGGAGTGCTTTCAAATCTATATATATATAAAAGCAAAATGGATTTATACTACAATTGGAAAATAGTGTTTTTCCCGCCCAAACTGCTTACTATCTATGGTAATAAAAAATATTTTTTTAATTAAAAAAAAGAACACAATATATGCCTAAAATATTTCCGAATCTGGTACATATATATATATAATGGTAATGTTTTCGCAAAATTAGGGAAGTTGCTGAATTTATTGGAATGAGTTTTTTTGTCTCTAAATATAAGTAATAATTAGTTGTATTCAGATTTACTTTACAAAATTATCGAATCGTAAGATACAAATCAATCTTTAACCATAATATTTTAGAATGAATCTTTACCAATATTATTTATGTTACAATACCTAAATAAATCAGCTATTTCTTTTATCGAAATTACTATGCAAATGAATCTACAAATTTATTTTATCACATAAAATTAAGGTAAAAAATACTAATTACAAACTCTATATTCCAACTATCTAAAAAATGTATTATTTTTATATCTAGAAATAAAGCATTTCATCCCCCTCCCCCCTCCCCCCAAACTTACATACTTATTTGGGAAATAAAAATTATTTTATTTATTTGACTGTAAATTTTAATTTATAGTTGGCCCACTTACCTACCCATTTTTTACTCCGATAAATTAGGAAACAGTTTCCTTAACTAACTAATTTGGTAAAAATTGAAATCAAACCACATTTTTTTTTTTTTTTTTTTTGTGGAAGTTATGTATCCCTCCCTAAAAATAAAGAATAAACAAGCATATAGATTTAATTTGCAACATAAAATCCCTTAATTTTAGCAACTGAATATCTTTCAGTATTTGACTGAATACATAATTCATTTTAATTAATTGATGAATCTGTTAATATATTCACTCTATTTCGAAAACTGAAATATATCAATCTCATCTTATCTTACTTAATAATAAGACATCCACCATTAATCTACTTTTTTACAAATTTAATATTAAAATCATTTATAAATTATTCAAATTTTGAAAAAAAAAAATTGAAATCCTTAATTTGTGGTGATAAAAATCGGCAGATTTTAAAACTCCTATATTTTAGATTATTATGTTATGGGATTTTTGACCTAATAAGATATTATAAAAATCACATCTTCGCACTTCATTTCATAAAAAAATCACCATTCAACAAAAGCATACTCTCACTTATTTTCCAAGGTATATTCATAATCCTCTTGAATTTATCATTCTCATTATCTAAGGTTTACTTGACAGCCTTACATCAATGGCAATCTTGAGGAATTATTTCATGGAGCTATGGCGCATCACGGGCACCTCCCATGGGAGGGGCATATGAAGATTTTGTTTGGCGCTGCCAAGGGGTGAGTCTTTGTTGTCGGTATTTTGACTTGCTTTATGACATTTGTTCTTGTCTTAAATGTTCATCTCTTAATATATTTGTGTCTTTGCTTTGTTATATTTGACATAGGATTAATTAAATCAGTGTGATTCTTGATAAATAACTTACAAGTAGCGAGACAGATGTTATTACTATTGGTTATATATTATAGGGAATTTGTTTCTGATTCAGTAGGTTTTCTTCTTAGAGTGATATCAATATGTTATTGAAGCTAATGCTGCAAGTTGGGTTGTGCTCGAAATACGGGTTGTATGAGACAAATTGAGAATAGTTGCAAATTGTAAGATTAGGTATCAGATTTAATATTTTCATGTTTTCAAACTCTTCATCAAATAAATTTCTTCTACTAGATCAATCTACTCCAATATTTCCAAATAAATTATTACTCATAAGTTATAATTAGAATATTTAAGTTATAGGGCAATTATTTGATTTGCCTGACCAAAATTTTATCGTTGATCTAAATTTTATCATTTCTTATCAGGTTGACACTATAACGATCCAGGTCCAATAGACAGTCACCGGAACTCAGAATTATCATACAAGTTCATATTTTGGTAACGGGTCGTGTCGAATTTTTCCATCTCTAATTTCTTAACATTAAACAAAATGACATTGTTGTATATAAAATAGAATTATTTAAGATCTTACCCGTGCATTGCACGGGGACATAACTAGTTTATTAATGCAATAAAACTACAAGACTACGGGTATGTTTGTTTAAGGTTAAAAAATGTTGAATTAAATTTAGATGAAAAAATTAATAAGTGTATTTTATCGATATTTAATCCCCTAAATTTATTGAGTTAAATCATAAACAAACATAGCCTACAAATTACATAACTATCCTTTTCCCCAAATTATAATGTATAGTATTTCTGAGACTAGCGCATTATTAAATCACAAATTACACTCCTACAAACCTTTTTTTTTCCTGTTGAAATTTTTTTTCCAACAACTATTCCAACAATATTTTGTCGTTGGAATTATTTCCAAAATTTCAGCGGCTCATTTGTTGTTGGAATTACTATTGAAAATTTTAAAAATTCCAACGAATTTATGCTCTGTCGAAATTTTTCCATTGAAATTTGATAGTTTCTTGTAGTGTTGGTTGAATTCAATTTGTTTACAACCTATTTTCACTTCCTTATTCTAAGATAAATGATCTTCGCAATAATTTTTATTTCTACTCCAATTTTCAAAAAAGTATCTTGAATTTTAATTACAGTTTTCACATTGATAAAAAAAAGTAAAAAACTACAAAAATCTCCAAATTTGGTTATAAAATCTTCAAATAACTAAATCCTCATTTATGGTGTTTGATACATAATAAATAAGTTAATCATTACATTTTTTATTAACAATTCCCCACATTTCATTCCATAATATGATTGACCTCTCATTCATACCCATTATCATTGTCATTGATGATTTGCAACCTCCCGACTTATTTTGCATAGTTGATCGGGTACGAAGGTGCTTTTCCTTTGACTTTTTTAAAGGTGGGGATTGTGGGAGAAATTTCATTTTTAGTAATGTGCAAAATAAGATGAGACGGCCGAAAAAGAAAAGAGTGCAAAATAAGTCGGGACGGAGGTAATATAAAATTTGGTAGATCAATATGGATATTTATAAAATTCGGTTTTCTTCCGGTTCTAACATTTTAGGATTGATAAACTTTGGTTCGTTTCTTAATTTTTTGAAGAGTTAATTGCAATAACCCCATCAAATTATAAACGTTTTTGCACATAAATTACTAAATAATTTTTTTAAAAGATTGATTGCACATAAATTATTAAACTTTTTTTGGCACCGATATATAAACCATACGGGTTTGGTAGATAAACAATCAAACTTATTTTTCGGTCATTTTTCGATGGAATTCCGCATGTGGCTGGCATGGTAAACTTTTAATGGCTTTTTTCTTTTCGTGCAAACAACCTTTTTAGTAGACCAATAGTGTAATTCATTTGAATCACCAACATTTCTTTCCCCAAAATCTAGAATCTTTATTGTTAAAGATAAACAACTCCTCTACGTACTAAAAATATTGTTTGGACAAAAAAGATCCTTAAATTTTTTCACACGCAAGTCATGTGCAGTATTCTGATGAAAAATTAAGTTTGGTGATTTATTTATCAAATTCGTATAATTTGTATCTATTAATGCAAAAAAAAAAAAAAAAAGGGTTGTTGTAATTAACCCTTTAAGTAAATGCATAACTGTAATATCTGGTGTGCACTGTGCAGCACACCCCTGATGCAAATTAACCCTAAACTTTCTACACAGGTACAAATATTTAGGGCCAGCTTAGTTGCAAATCATCGGTGATAATGATAATGGGTATGAATTGGGGTCAATCATACTATGAAATAAGGTGAGAGGAGTTGTTAATAAAATGAAATATTAATTAATTTATTCATCATGTATCAAATATCATAAATGAGAACGAGTCCTTATTCATTCACATTTCCTACTCCTAAACCCCCAACCAAGCGAACTTAATGAACTTGTTTTAAGCTTCTTCTTTTTATTAAACTAGAACAGTTAAAAGAAAATATAAGGGAATATTCTTGGAAACCAAATTGCATGCTATATATAAGCTGTACTCTATGGCCTATTCTCCACACAACTAAAACCTGAGAAATGGAGGCTAGCAAATGGATTGCCACGGTGGCCAGCATCTGGATACAGTGCAGTTGCGGCGCCTCCTACACCTTCGGCATCTACTCTCCCATTCTTAAATCCTCCCAAGGCTACGACCAGTCTACCCTCGACACTATTTCCGTCTTCAAAGACATCGGCGCCAACGTCGGCGTCCTCGCCGGCCTCTTCTACTCCGCCGTCTGCCGCCGCACCCTCCACTCGCCGCCGTCTTTCTGGCGCCAGCCGTGGGTGGTCCACGCTGTCGGTGCCGTCTTGTGCTTCGTGGGCTACTTCTTCCTGTGGCTCGCCGTCACTGGAGCAATCCCCCGGCCGCCCGTGCCTGTCACGTGCTTCTTCATATTTCTCGCCGCTCAGGCGCTCACGTTTTTTAACACCGCCAATATCGTCACGTCGGTCAAGAATTTTCCGGCCTACGGCGGAACCATTGTCGGTATTATGAAGGTATATATTTTTTGCCTTATTATTGAAATGAAATCATCAGTAATTAGTATAGGATTTAGTTAGAAAATTAAATGAAGATTTAAGTTGATCGATTTATTTTGGGAGTTTGTTTCCTGATGGCGAGATTAGGAGAGAGGACGTGGCAGGGACGCGGAGAGTAGAGGATGCATACTCGGTGTGTCCTGTCCTGTCCGACGCAATTAATCGTATGTTACAGTATAAAGTAGTATTCAAGACACTTCTAAGTGGATTTTTCTGCTTATCGAATGAGAAAAGAAAAAGACAAGGAAAAACACTTTTATAAAAACGCTTTTCGACTTAGATGGAGAACAATTTTAAGACATAAATTTATGTGTGCTGTTATACAGAGTTAAAATTAATGACCCGACATCCAGATCTACAATTTTCACACAAATTAAGAAATCCCACTTTACTTTTATATTCCTTGATATCATTATTATTTAGACATTGTTTACCAAGACACATCAATGAAAAATAAAAAATAATGCTAGTAGACTTATTATGATTAGCGGAACTGGCAAAACTGACAAATCAAAGCATAGCTATGATTATGGACGTGGAGTGTTTTATTTAGAATTAATTAACCGGAAACTTGTTATCTAGATTGACTATCCACTACTTGTAGATACTTCCGGAAGTTGTCTCACCTGTCAACTTTGCCTATTCTTTTCATATGGAACATTAAAATTTATATAAATTATTAATTTAACTAAACAAAGTTTCTATGAAATAAATTGCAAGTTCTCCCTTCGACTATGATGGATTAACTTTTTAATTATCTCCATCCACAGTTAGATAGTTTGTGAACTTTTAAAATCTAGTATAAATTGCACAAAATCAAATGTTAAAAGGTACTTGTATAAACTGAGCGGATATGAATTGAAGACGAGCAAAGTTGTGAGGCATAACTAATTAGTTAAAATTTTGATTGCAGGGGTTCCTTGGTCTGAGCGCAGCAATTTTGATACAAGTATATCAAGCATTATTTGCAGGGAAGCCTAGCGCTTTCCTGTTGATGCTTGCAGTAGTAACACCTCTCTTCTCCCTCGTACTCATGTTCTTCGTCCGAATCCACGACACACCCTCTAAAGAAGACGATGAAAAGAGACATATAAACGGTTTCTCATTGATCGCCATGATCGTAGCTGCATATATCATGCTTATCATAATCATCGACAACCTTTTCGAATTGCCCCAGTCTATGCATGCTCTGGCCTTGGCCATTCTCCTCATCGTCCTCTCTTCCCCTCTCACTGTCGCCATCAAAGCCCACACCGAGAAAAAATCCTCACACTTGCCCAATTTGGAGGCCCCCTTAATCAAGGACGTTGATCACGAACAATACACTCCATCAGATGATAAAATCTCCACCGTTGATCTTGAAGCTGTAGAAGATCTCAATCTCGTACAAGCAATGCGTACCTTGAATTTCTGGCTGCTGTTCTTTGCAATGCTATGTGCAATGGGTTCGGGTTTAGCTACAATCAACAACATCACCCAAATGGGAGAGTCGTTAGGGTACACACCCCGTGCAAGGAACACTCTGGTGTCGTTATGGAGCATATGGAACTTTCTAGGCCGGTTTGTAGCCGGTTACATCTCCGATATTTTTCTCCACAAAAAAGGCCTGGCAAGGCCCTTTTTCATGACTGTCACTTTAGCAACCATGACAGCCGGTCACTTGATCATCAGCTCGGGGATTCCAGGGAATTTATACATCGGGTCAGTGGTGGTAGGCATCTGTTTTGGTTCGCAGTGGTCGTTGATGCCGACTATCACTTCAGAGATATTCGGAGTGACGCATATGGGGACTATATTCAATACGATAGCCGTAGCAAGTCCCCTGGGATCGTACATACTGTCTGTGAGGGTTATTGGTTATTTATATGACAAAGAAGCAGGGGAAATGGGTGATTCTTGCACTGGAATTCACTGTTTTAGGCTGTCTTTCTTGATTTTGGCATCTGTTAGTGTGGTTGGTTTTCTGTTGTCTTTGATTTTTCTGACAAAGACAAGGCCGGTTTACGCTCGGATTGTTCGAAGAAGGATGAGGGGATGAGAATATTGCACCTCCATGAGAAGAGCCTTTTTTGTTTTTCCTTTTTCTTCTATAGAGGATATATTATTTCATCATCAAGGATTGTGTTGTATACTATGAATAAGTGTGTTGGAATTAAGACCACCAGATACATGTATACATGGAGAGATTAGGCTAAAATTTTGTTTTGGTTTTTTGCTGTTGTAAGCACGTGTAAAGAGGTATTATACATTTTGTGAGGTTTTGTTATGATAAAATTGTTAGATTTTGTTATTGTATTCAATGAGTTGATCATTAGATGTTTTTCCATGTTTTGGCTGGGCTGAACAAGTGAAACCTCAGGCATATCTTCATAAATTTCAAATTCTGAAGAAATAAAATTTGATTTTTTCAACTCCTATATTAACAGGAGGCAACCCAACCCAATTAAGGTCGTTAACTTGGTATATATTCATCTCGTTCTTCGTTGTGAATCCCTTCTTACATTTTAAGGGAAATTGCAAAAGGTTCTGATGGTATATGGTGAATGAAGGTGGCATTTATGCCCCGTTAATTCACACACTTCTAATTTATACACCATAGGGAGTGTTTACAGTTGTTTTTACTTTTGAGAAACTGATTAAAATTAAAGATTGTTTAAAATTAAAAGTAGATAGTGTTTGAAGAAAAAATAATTGTAGTAAACTCATAAGTTGTAGAGTTTGCGAAATAATCACTTTTTCTGACAATTTTTACTAAGAAGCAGTTTGAAACAACATTTTATCTACTTCTATATTTTAGATTAAATATGTTAAGTTTCAGTAGAAACATATCTATGCAAATACTCTTACTCTTATTTAACTGAGTTTAAACCAAAAACAAAAATTTACTTAAAATAAGGGAAGCTTATTACTGCCGAACAAGTAATTTTTGGCACGCTTCAAATTTTAGATGAGATTATTTATTTTCAAGATAATACAAACATCAACATTAATTCTAACACGGCCTTGTATGTAGTGCTGAGTAAAATAAACATTTGTATTATTTTACTGAACATCAGCGAGTATTGATTAACACATGACAATCAAAAGGTAACGTTCTAAATGATTTTATGTCAACACCCAAGTTCAGTGGCTAGCTATTAAAATGTCACCTCTATTGTTCTTGTCTTGAGGAGGCTGTAAAAAAAATTCACTGTCGGATTCTAATTTGGATTCACTGGCCATTTTTACAGTGTACCACCCGTATTTCACTTTTTAAAACTGTTTGGTTATAATTAATTTTGGGTTTAAAATTAAATTAGAGATGGAAAAAAAAATCATCTTTAATCACATGATATTCATTTCTAAACTAATGTTGTGATGGATTTGAGACGAAATGTTTGGTTTCTATTATACTTGTCTTTAAAATTTAGAAACCGATTTGTTCTGTCTCTAAATTCTCTGTTTAGTTACTGAATTTACCTCTCAAATATGAAATTAGAGACTAAATTACCTACAAAATATATATCTGTGTCTGATTTGCTATTTCATCACTAACCGGATACTAGTAATTTTTTGTCACTTTCCTTCACTGTTCTATTTTATATTTCATTTAGTGACCAATATTATTCGTTACTAATTTCCGTCTCTAATTTGAATTTATCTTGTAGTGTTGTGAGTTTAAAGGTCATGATTTAGGTTCAGAATTATAATTTACGTTCAGATTCAATATTTAGGATCTAGGATTCAATTTTTTGACTAGGGAATATTTTCTATTCAAAATTTACGATTTCACGATTCATGGTTCATGATTTAGTGATTCAATGTTCATAATTAAGTGATTTATAATTTAGGACAACGCGTTTATATTGTAGCAATTAATCTTTTAGAGTGGAATACTAATGAACACCGTAAAAGGGAGCAGATAATCCAAATTGGTCACTTTCTTTGTTTCCATAATGCAAGAATCACTCGACCGTGGGCAGTCCGCACCTTAAATTGCAAATCTAGTATATCATAGAACAAAAGTTTGTGGCAACAAAACACAGTTAAGCTGATTGATAAAGCTATGGAGTTGGATTTTCCATCGTATCCTAATTTATTTGGACCACAAACCATAAAACCCAAATAAATATCAGCGATTAATTTTCTGGTTAAGAGAGAGTCTTTTGGAGAAGCCGAAGGGGTAATAGGTAAGGGGTGGGCTAAAATGCAGCAAGTGTTAATTTTTTTGTTATGATTTAGATTTAGTGTCGAGATATATAGATGGCGGATGTGGATATTTAATTTCGACAATTTTTTTGTCAATTTCGAAGAGAGAAAGACACGTGTTAATAAAAAATTAAGTATGAAAATATGAATATCTTTTATTACAATGTGTCTTTCTCTCTCTCAAGTTGACAAACAATTAACCAAAATGAAATGGAGAGGTTTTAGGACATATTCGCTCGACGATCTCATGGACTAAATTACGTGAGATCGAATCTAAATCAATTTTCTTTTAACGGAATTTGATTAAGAAAAAAGGAGACGGTTTGTGCATGGATTGTTTTGGATCCAGAAGAGTTAGATATTAGCTAGGGTTGCACATGGTTTGGTTTGGTCAATTTTGACTAATAAATTAATACTCAAACCAATAAAATCGATTTCTAAATCTTTCAAATTTTAATTAAACTAACTAAAACTTAAAATATTCAAACCAAAGCTATCAGTATTCGGTTTGGATTGATTAGTTTGGGGGGTTTGACCAATAAATAAAATTCAATAATCAATTATATAAAAATAACGCAAATATCATTCAACTAAGTGATAAAATAAGGGGAAGTTTCATTTCTAGTCCTATATGTTTTTTCCCGTCTAGCAAATATCTTCTATGTTAATATTTTTTTTTTAAATTTTAGTCCTGTATGTTTCGAAAAATGTCAAATTTGGACACTAACCATAATTTGGACACTAACCATCAGTGGTCTCTAATTTGGTCGAAATCGAACACGTGACTTGCACGTGACCATAAAATTAGGGCTTCCGACCAAGTATCCAACGTGGCATTAAATTGTCCACCCGTTCTTGCCACATAATAAAAAAAAACTAAATGAAAAAATCTTTTACAAATATAGACGCAGAGTGGGTAGAGAATTCTATGGGCATTTTCGTAATTACAAGAAAAAAATCATCATAGATTTTCAAATATTAATTATCTGAACATGAATAAGATGAAAAGAACTGTTTGTCCTTAGTGGTAGAGTTTTAGAGGGAAGGTGTTGAATAAACCTCTAGCCTTTATCAAAGTTTCTTTAATAAACAGTAGGCAATAGTTTGTTGTTGACTGTAAGAAACTGGTTATAGCAGAACATACATCGATAAGTACCTATAGAGTAGGTTGCGTACATGGAGCTGTTCTTTTCGGAACTTACTGTTAGAAATGCTTTATGAGTTTTACGCACACTGGAATATGTAAGATTATTTTAAAACCGATGCAGATATATGTAGTATATGTTGCAACATCTGTTAAAGTACACAAATATAAGGAAAACAAACACACATGTAAGGTATTAGGGTTCAAAGGTGGGGGGTAATCCTTCTACGTTCACTCTTCCCTCACACACGAGAAATTAAAAAAGTTGTTCACACAGTACAATCTTAGTTGCACGATGCTCGAGTTTTAACTCGGCACCTACAACCTTTTCCGCCTTTCCTTGAAACTACTTTATTCTAGTTTGAACTCTTGGTTTAACAAAAAGACTCCCCATTACACTACTCAGAGCGTTGGATGTAAGTGATTTCTTCAACTTGTACTACTAGAATTTTGCTGATAGGCTACACCAAATAGACCTTGAATTTTTAAGAAATTGCACCCTATTGGAGCATTAACTACGATTTTGGGTGAAAGTGTAGTCTTTTAGCATAAAAATTCGCTTATAGACTACGGCCGAGCCTTGATTTTTCCTAAGTGTAGTATATTAGCGAATTTTTGTAGTTAATAGATTGGTTTCATCTATGATTTCTAGAAAGTGTTGTCTATTTGCAAAAAAACTCGCTAATAGACTACACTTATGGTCAAGGTTTGTACAAACGGAGTGTATTAGCGAAAACTGATACACCTCGTTTCCAAAACCGTAGTCTCAAAGTGTAGCTAATATTTTTCATTTTCTTTTTTCTTATTTTTATATGAAAAAGAAAGAGTTGTTAATGTCTTTAGCAACTTTGCCCAAAACTTCAAAAAGAGTTGTATC
Source organism: Ajuga chamaepitys (assembly GCA_958295605.1). NCBI lineage: Eukaryota > Viridiplantae > Streptophyta > Magnoliopsida > Lamiales > Lamiaceae > Ajuga > Ajuga chamaepitys. The sequence continues at coordinate 54,072,206 of OY282502.1, read as the reverse complement.
TCACGTTGCTTTTGGAACTGAATCGGTCATGTATTTCACCTTTTATTTGCATTATGGTTTCTCAAGGCATCGATTCTTCTCCAGGGGTACTCTTGATTCCTAAACCGTCGCCGTCACCGTCGTCGTTGTCGCCTTTGCTTTTGCCGTTATAGTGTCTTGTTATTCTATCTTTAAGGATTGGTAAGTCAGAAAGAGGAAGAATGTACAATCGTTTAGTCTTAGTTTTTTTTTTTGGTTCCATATTTATGTGATTATGAAAAGGAATGGTAAACATAGTTGTTTAATTTTTGTTTTGATAACCGAAAAATAGGCATATGTTGACCGTTTGTATTTTGTCAATTGTTAGCCTTTAAAATTGATGCTTTAAATTTCGAACCGAAAGTACACTTGTTGGATATGTTTCATGTTCCATTTTCCTTTGTGAACCTGTTTACTATTAGGTTTATCAATATGTCCGTTTTTATTTATTTTTTGTTTGTGATGAAACGGTATATAAGCTGGCAACCTTATGTTTCCATATGGACTCCTTGGTGGACTGGGCGATAGGCCAAACAAGACCATATACCTTTCATTGTGTTGCTTAGATAGCTACTAAAAGTAATTGGAATTGCATAGCAAATGTATCTGAGCCTATTTGTCGTAAGGTCTATTAATCTTGTGCAGTTACAAGTGTTGCAGTTATTCCACCAGATTTAAGGGAGGTCTAGATCTGAAAGAGTAGAAAGTACATTTACTCAATCTATGTATGTATTTTTGCAAATATATGTATGTGCTTATTCAATCTAGGTACATTTACCCTAAATGCTCAATTGGAACTGGTAATTGAAAAATAGGCATGTGTTGATTGATTTTATGTATGCCAATTGTTAGCCTTAAAAAAACGATGCTATAATCTGGATTTAAATTTGAAACTGAAAGTACACTTGTAGGATTACCTTTCATTTTCCGTTTTTCTTTGTGATCATATTTACTGTTAGGTTTATCAATTTTGTGCACTTTTCTTTTTGTTCCGGATGAAATGATATATAGGCTGACAATCTTGCATTTTCGTACAAACTCCTTGGAAGACGATTAAGACTCCTCGGAAGACTGGATGATGGGTCAAACATGGCCACAGACCTTTCATCCTATCCTATTAACCTTTGTAGATTGTTTGTAGAAAATAATGGACAAAGAGTGGATGTCACAACACCTGCTATCTCGTGCTTATGCTGATTGAATTTGAAAATATCCCGGATTATGCATTGCAAAAATGGTTGTAATCCTAATTCAATGTCATGTCCCTGCTCAAGTTTTGGTAATCTGAAGTCTAAGAGAGTTGATGTTGTAAGGGCTTATTTGGGTGCACATGGTATGCACAGAACCTATCACATATGAATATGGCATGGGGAGAGATCTAAGAAAAAGAGGAAAATAGAATAACATGATGTGATTGGGGAAGGTGAAGAAAGCTTATTTGCTGAGGAACCAATAGATATGGTACACGCTGCATATGAAAGTATTGCCGATTTAGACCAAATAAGCAAGCTACTTGAGGATGTGGAGAAACCTTTGTATCATGGCTGCCTTAAATTTCAAAGTTGTCTGCTCATGTATAGTTATATAACCTAAAGGAAAAATTTGGGTGGAGTGATAGTAGCTTCACTAAATTTCTTTGCCTAGTTAGGGACTTGCTTCTAGCTCTCAAACAACTACCTCGGTCTACGTATGGTGCTAAGAGAATCTTATATGTTTTAGGGCTGAATTACGAGAAAATTGATGCTTGCCCTAACAATTGCATTTTGTACCGGAAGAGCTACGTAGAGTTAGTTAACAATTTGCCCTACTTGTTGGACGCCAAAGTACAAATGGACAGTCAGCCCAAGAAAAGGAGAGCAGTACCTGCAAAGACAATATGGTACTTCCCACCCATTCCTAGGTTCCATTGAAAATTCTAGAACAATAAAATGTCAAAGACCTGACATGGCATGCGGACAAGAGAGTTTGTGATGGATTTATGTGGCATCCAGCTGATTCCCCTGCTTGGAAACTGGTAGACAGCAAATGACCTGATTTTGCTTCTGAAACATAGATTTGGAGATTAGCCATATTAGCTGATGGGATCAACCTGCGTAGTACAATGAGTTCGATGTATAGTTATTGGCCAGTTGTGACTGTGACTTACAATCTGCCTCCATGGTTGTGTATGAAGAGAAAGTTCATGATGCTAAGTATGTTAATTTATGGTCTTAGGCAGCCGGACAATGATATAGATGTTTATTTGGAAGTTCTCCTCGATGACTTGAAACTCTTGTGGGACACATATGTCGAAGCATATGATGCTTATCGCAAAGAAAGGTTTCAGCTCAGACAATTAATGTTTTTTCGGCATATAGGGACCTGCCAGGTAGCATGTCAAAGGATATCACGCTTGCCCTATCTGTGGTGAAAAAACCTATGTAAAAAGGTTGAAGCATGGGAGAGAGATGCTTTCATAGGTCATCGGAGGTTCCTATCACTATATCATCCTTACCGCAAACAAAGGAAAGCATTCGATGGGGCCAGGAACTTGAACCTTTTCGAAGCCACTGACAGGAGTCGATGTTCTAGAGGATGTTCGAGGGATTAAATGCTGCTGGGAAAGGGAAGTGGCAAGAATAAACCAAAGGAGAATGATGGAAAGTCATGTTGGAAGAAGAAATTGATATTCTTTGAACTTGAATATTGGAAGCATTTGCACATTCGTCATGTACTCGATGTAATGCACATCGAGAAAAATGTGGCAGAAATTCTTATTGGGACACTACTTGATGTCCTAGGTAAAACCAAGGATGGATTAGCAGAAACACTAGATCTCGAGGACTTGAAATAATAGGCTGAATTGGCACCATTGTAGGTGTCCTGCCAAAACCTGTGACATGCAACATCACTCGGTTATGCTTCTTCTTCAATGTTCATTTTGGAAATGTGGTAGATGTGTCGGAGTGGGATGAAATTGATACACATTAATTATGCTTGTAATTAGGTCAACTTAGGATAGTATTTTATGGTAATTATGTGCATATTTGGTCAAGAGTTCGATAGATTGATATAAATTAGACTATTTAATGTGTTTGGCTTGTTTTAAGGTATTTTTGAGCAATTTCAGGACTAAAAGTCGTGATTTACGACTAACGGACGAAAGAAAAAGTCAAAGGAAAGTCTAAACCGGATAAAACCAGCAAAAATCGGTCCGAATCAGCCAAAAACAGGCCTAGACCGGCTCCGACCGGTCTGAATCGGTCCATAAGTCAAACCAAGAGAGAACCAACACGGCCGTGTTAAAGCTCAACACGGCCACGTCAAAATACGCCTGCAATGCAAAGCCACACTGATGCTGCAATGCGACCGCGTTCAACATGCAACACGGCCGCGTCCAAAGGCCCTTTTTTTTAAGAACTTTCCTGTCCCAAGTAGGAATTGATTTCTAATCTCCCCAGAACTATTCCGAAGTCTATAAAAAGACAAGTAGTGCTCGTTTTTGAGAAGGATCGTCAGACAAATTACATCATATACTTTGAAGAGATTTTAGAGAGGAACTTGAAGAACGAGCATACGAAGATTGACGAGTCGACTGCACCGGGTTTAATTATTTCTTACCTAGTCTTTATTTCTTTATGATGTATTATTTGAATTATTGTAAGGATTTGATACTAGGGATGAGTAGCTAAACTACTCGTGTCCTAGGGTTAGAAAGTAGTGTTTTATGATAATGTTTTGATTTATAGACTCCAGTTTAAGTATTTATCGATATGTTTGTTTTATTCCTAAGCATAACTTGATCACTTAGGCTTAGTTACACGTTTAACAATTTCGCTTCGAGAGGAGGGAATTGTTAACGCACGACATATAGCACAGTTGTCTATGACTGCGTGGGCAAGGGTTAAGGGTCTTTTAGGAGTTGTTAGGATTAATTTACTCGAGAGGGTAGTTGTCCTAACAATCCACGACTTAGTCTCTTCGAGAGGAGGACTAAGTTACTTAAGTGCCGCCTAATAAATACTAAAAAATGGTTTAAAAGTCTATAAGTTAAACTTAATCGACATTGAAGTAATTCACGAAATCGAGGCCCTAGGATACACATTCGTTAATTGGAATTTAATTGTTTGACAAGTTAAGTTAATTAATATAAGTAATTTAGTTTATTAAAATCAACCTTGCAATTCGAGTGTCTAGTTAGGGTAATCTTATAAAATTGGGGTATCGAACTGCGTTAGCGTGTTCTCTGAGGATCGACCTTGACTTATCCTATACACATCTACACCCGTATACTTGCAGTATTTAGGGTTAGCAATTAGGCCTGTTAAGTTTTTGGCGCCGTTGCTGGGGAATAGGTATAGCGTCCTAGTTTTTATCCCGAGAAAAAGGAGGATACTAGACAAGACTTTATTTTTCGTATTTTTAATAACATTATTTATTTTTTGTTTTTAATTTATTTATTATATTTTTGTATTACGTGGTATTTCTTGTTGGAGGTGTTTGCAGGTTTTCATGCAAACCAGATCAAAAGGAAAGGAAGATTTTGTCCTTCTAGATACTGAAATTGAAGCGACTGCTCGTAGATACCGGACGAGAAGAAACCCCACCTTCGAGATGGAAAACGTTCCACAACATCTGAACCAAGAGGAGGTACTAAATTGTATATTAGGAGCTCTCGCTAGTTTGGATGATAGAGTCACTAATTTGCAGCAGCAGCAACCTCCACAGCAGCCAGTGCATCAGAGACGAGTTCAGATTGGACAAGATGATGCAAACGAGGATATCGCTCCTATCAGTGATTATCTTCGGCCTACACCAAGTCAGCAGTACGGAGGAGTACTACCCCCACCATTGAACGCAAACAGTTTTGAGTTAAAGCCAGCACTAATTCGCATAGTGCAACAAAACCAGTTTTGGGGTAGTGCTCGAGATGATCCAAATGTTCTCATTTTGGATGCTATGGCCAAAACAAGTTACCAGTGGCCTAATGAAAGAAATCAGTCGAGACGAGTAGCAAGTGTCAAAGAGGCAGAGCCAGTAAAAAATGAGCAAATTGAAAATCTTGCATCTCAATTGACCGCTGAGCCAAGTAAGTCTGCTAACTAATCTAACGTTAGCACAACACAATGACACTTCATCACAATGACACTCAAGACTCAAATTTTTTCGGATAAGGAAGTGATGCATATGCCTAAAAAGAGTAACATCCAAAAAAAAAAAAAAAAAGACGTGATCTTTTACTCCACATGAGTGGTAAGACTTTTTAAAGAGACAAGAGACACTGATTCTCAAGGTATATAGAAAGTACAAACAGAGGAAGAACATTACAGGACCAACCTTATAACACCCTATCTTTTTTTTTTTTCGTCCCCTTTTTTTTAAATATATATAATGTACATTGAATGTACGAGAGACCACATTTCACTTAGAGACAACATAAATATTTTCATCTGAAGTCTACCCCACTACTCTGTGGAACCCTCACAGAACACATATCATGTTTCACTTAGAGCTATCAGAATTTTCGCCCGAAAGCTACCCCATTACTTTATGACAATGTTCCAACACCACTTTTCACTTAGAGTTCTCGAAATGTTTGCCCGAAAACTACCCCATTACTTCATGATGGTTATGTATATCATTTTTCGCTTAGAGCTATCGGAATTTTTTGTCGAAAGCTACCCCACTACTTCATGATATAATGATGTACGAACAACATAGGGACACAAGAGCACATAAGAAACATTACTTCAAAAACAACATCGCACACTGTATGATGTCTGTCAGCAGCTTACACACACAATCGGTCATTTTCTGTGCATGAGACCCTTTATTCCTTACACGGATGGTTACTCACTACATCATTTCCTGAAGGTAGCTCTTTCTGACAGCAATAAAACCAAGAGAATCAGACATTTTAAGTCTCAACAGCCACCTTTTTAAAAAACAGCAACTCTATGGGTATTTTTGACTCACAATCCCAAGGTGATATGCAAAGGTGTACATGAAATATGGTTGATGCAAAGGTCTGAAGTGTAGTATATGTGTGTGTGTGTGTGTGTGTGTCTTTTTTTTAATATGTATATATAATGAAACACAAATCCGAACTAATGATTAATGTAAATTCCTAATGACTTCCTTAGGATTAAAAATCTGTGAGCATCAAGAGCTTTGGTGAAAATGTATGCTAGTTGTTCCTGTGAAGGAACATGTTCTAAAACAACTATTCCTTCTTCAACCAATTCTCAAATAAATTAATACCGAAATTCAATATGCTTTGTTCGAGAATGTTGAACAGGATTTTTGAAAATATTTAAGGTGCTAGTATTATCACAGAATAATTGAACATAATGTGTATCAGACCCATAGTCAAGGAACATTTGCTTCATCCAGTGAGCTGGGCACTACAACTCCCGGTTGTTATGTACTCAGCTGTAGACAGAGAGATGCTATTTTGTTTCTTACTCAACCAAGAACCACAATTGATTCCAACAAGGAAACATCCTCCCGAGGTGCTTTCTGTATCCAGTTCCTTTGGAGGAGGAACTTTAGGGGTGCTCAGGTCAATATGAATAGACTCCAAGGTTTCATGATCAACAACAGTTCTAGAGTGAACACAAAAAACAGTGTTGTCACTCTCCATGCTTATTTGAATTATGAGATTGTAAACCCTATAAGCTCGACTATTGTTAGAATAACTGAGAAAGAATCCAAGATCACTTTTAGAGTCAAATTTACCAAGAGGTTCTCTGTCTTTGTAAATATAACACTTACATCCGAAGACATGAAGGTGACTTAGTATAGGAGTTTTACCTTTCCAAATTTGATATGGAGTGATACCCATACCTTTCTTTAAGTGCACCCGGTTTATGAGATAACAAGTTGCTTTTACCCACCATCTTTGAGATAAACCTATCGAAGTAAGCATGACTCTAGTCATTTCCTGAAGTGTTCTGTTCTTCCTCTCAACGACCCCATTTTGTTAGGGAGTCTTACGAGCAGAGTATTTATGAACAATGCCTTTAGAAGTACAGAAATCACTAAACATGGAATTTTCAAATTCTCGACCATGATTAGATCTGATTTTGGAAATACCACATTTCTTCTCATTTTCCAATTTTATGCACAAAGTTTTGAATATATCAAACATTTAGACTTTTCTTTAATGAAATGAACCCATGTATATCGAGAAAAGTCATCAACACACAAATAGAAATCTCTTACCACTGATGCTTTCAGTTGGGACTGAACCCATTAGATCCATGTGTAGTAGTTCCAGTACCTGATTGGTAAGAATTGTATGGCCTTGTGAGATGTATGTTTCTGTTTGCCTAATTGACAAGTCCCGCTGGTGCTAGGGGCTCTCTTTTTCAATTTTGGTAAACTTCAAACAGCCTGAGAGTTAGACAACTTAACCAGATGATCATAGTTAACATGACCAAGTTTTTCATGCCAGGTTTTCGTTTCACTTAAGGAGCTGAAATGACAAGAGTTATAAAAAATGTAGCAATGATCTGCAGTTCTGAACCCTATAAGAACACATTTATCATTATCATCGAGTACCCGACATTTATTTTATGTAAATTTAACATTCAATCCTTGGTCACAAAGCTGACTAATGCTTATCAAGTTTGCAGTTAATTTTTTCACAAGAAGTACTCCTTCCAGATTAGGCATACCCCTTATGTTCAGAGTTCCTGTTCCCACAACTTTATTTCTAACACCATCATCGAAGGTAACAAATTAATCATTTACACGTGTTATGTGAGTGAGATTCATTTTAGCTCCTGTCATGTGTCTAGAACAGCCACTATCAAAATACCATGTCCTACCAAGGTTCGACTTTAGAGCCAGGATGGAAGTAAGACATTTATTTTCCTTTTGAACCCAAATTTTGGTCTGCTTGTGATTTCTCAAGTCTATCTTACTTTGAGGGCATGATCGTTGATAGTATTTTGTTTGAACCTTATAAATATCCCTAAGAGTGACTTTACCAGTATATAAGTCATACCCCATCCTATTGCAGTTAGGTCGGATATGCCCTTTGATACTACAGTAATGACACGTCGGAATAAATTTAAAGTTCTTGTGACTCTGGTGGGTATAAGACACAGACTGTTCAGGTTCAGAACAACCAGTTTGGGGCATTCCCTTGTGTTCAAACTATGTTCGTACTCCGCTCGAATTACCACAAAATTCATTGGGGTATCTTACCTCGTTACCTTTACCTTTTGAATTCTCGGTGGATATGACTGATGATTCTTGTGATTCAGTCATCATTCTCGACATTTCCCTCTTGAGTGCCATAATTTCCTTTTCTCTGTCCTTATTGACCTGTTTCACAAAAGCAAGTTCTTGTTCTAAGGAATTTATTGAGATGTCTTTTGAGTTGATTACCTGTTTAGGAGCTTTCACTTCATTCTCCAGTAGAGTGCACTTTGCTGAAAAGATACCTTCAGTTTGTGATGAATTACTTGGATCTCCTTTCTTTTCATAGAATCTGACCCTTGCTTCTAGAGACTTTATGATATCAGCTGCCCTGTTTGACCTTGAGGATATTTCTTCATACGTGGCATGCAGTTGTTCAGCAGTAGGACAAGACTCATCTTTAGACTCAGACTCCTCAGCCACATCTTTTCCTATCAGTTCCTTGATGGGTCGAACATGCATCATCAAACAAGTAAAATCCTTTAGCGAATCACAGAGTAAGATTGTTGGTGTGATTGATTGCATCATCTGCCTTTGACTCTTCATCAGTCTCTAGGTCACTCCACGTTGCCTTGTAAGCTTTGTTTTTCCTCAAGAAATTTATACATTCCGCCTTATAATGTCCGTATCCTTCGCACTCTCTGCACTGGTCATTCTTCTTTTTGCTGGCCGGATTCTTTCCATTTGAATTCCTTCCACTAGATTTATTTTTGTTGAAGTTCCCGGAGTTGTTCTTTACTGGTCCCTTGGAAGTGTTGAACTTCATCATTTTCCCGTAGTTCTTTGCCAGGACGGCCATAATGTCTGCAAAGTTTGCAGCATCCAGCTCATCGGACTCCTCTTCCTTTTTTCCGGATACTCCAGCCTTTAGTGCAATGCCTTTGGCCTTGACTTTGTCGTAACCATTGTTGATTTCAAACTTTCGTAGTTCTCCGAGAAGATCTTCCAGAGTCATGTCTTTGACCTTCATGAACAATTCCAAGACATTGATTTTCTCTCTGAATCTGGATGGCAAAGTCCTCATGATCTTTGAGACCTGTCTTTCTTCTGAGATATTTTCTCCAAGTATGTAGCAATCATTCACTACATCACAGAATCTTGTGTAGAAACCATTGATATTTTCATCCTCATTTATTTTGATGTTATCGAATTGAAGAGATAACCTCTGGAGTTTTGAGGTTTTGACTGAGGCATTTCCTTCAAATTGGCTTTGTAGAATTCGCCATACATCCTTTGCAGTTTTGCATTTCACTATCATCTTGTGCCTCATTGGATGTACAGATGCTAGAAGTGCATACAATGCTATGTAGTTTGCTTCTTCTTCTTGCTTGTCCTTTCCTGTAAAGGACTCAATTGGTTTTGGAACCAGTTTTTTTTCATCGTTCTCCAATTGGGGCCATTCCCATCCTCTTTCAACTATGATCCAACACTTCTTGGATCTCAAGTACACCATCATCATGGATTTCCAGTAGGAGTACTTGGTTCCATCTAGAAATGGAGGTCGCAAATATGTGTGGTCAATGGAAGTCATTTTGTACCCTTGGATCTACCTGTTTATAAAAACTGGAACCTGCTCTGGTGCCAATTGAAATGTTAGAGTTTGTGCGCGTGTGCAATATTATTAAGCATAAGGACTTATAAAGAAACAACAGTATATACAATGAATAAGTTCTTACATAGTACGAACTTGATCAGAACAAAAAGAAAATTTATTTGTAAGATTTGTGAAAGATTCCCTTCTTTCTTACACGCAATATTCCATGGAGAAGTACAGTAAAAAAGATACACTTTTGCACTTATAGAAACATTTAGGAATCCCTCATAAAGTTCAATACTTACTCCCCGAAATATGTGCACACACTTCTGGTCCCCCAGATGGGATTATCAGTACAGATGATCCCTCAATCTATACTCAGATGGTTCTCCCGAACCTCTATGTGTTTTCCCGAATAGACTAGACATAACTCTCTCGAATTATATCTAATGATCTACTGATGTTCATTCACAGTTCATACATCAATGGAACAGATACAAGCTTTTGATGAATCTCACAAGTGTAATGCTCTTCAAACTCGATACCTTTTAATGTTTTCTCATCACTATTTATACTGCATTCTTCCAGCTCTTTAATCACCATTTCTCTAGCAAATTTGGGTGATTGGAAGTAATTTGGGAAGCTTTGATCTTCCTTCTTTGTCTTGATTTATGATTAATTCCTTGATATGAGGAACAATATCACCTTCCTTGATCTTCTGAATCATCTTTCCTTTCTTCACTTTCAATCTTCATGTTCATATCAATCAACCAAACAAGAATATTTTTCAGTAAATGCCATTTACATAAAAAAAAAAAAAATTGATTTTTACATTCCTTATCCACATTAAATATATATGTGGCGAAACGTTTTTAGTTACATATATGTTCTAGAGGAATGAATTCCTTTTATTTTCAGATGAGCGGCATTTTATTTAAATTGTTTTAGCTTATGTGCATTTCAAAATACTTGTATTAGAGACATATATTTATCTAATGACTTTTTTGTGTGGTTGAACCCACTTATTCTCTCTCATATTGTTTTGGATCGACGCGAAATTGTTTGAATTTTTAGATTGGTATTTAACTTTTTTGTAACCGGAATTTCATCTTAATTCTTATTAATTTGTTTTTAACATTTGACAAAATATTATTATTAACGTTGGGATGGGCTTTTGTTTATACTCCATTAAAGCCACAAGCCACACAACTTGTTTATACCCTTCTTCATATTTGTTGTTTTATTGCTTCATATCCTTGCATTCCTCCTCCACTTCTAGTTCTTTTCTTATTTATATGTATCAATTCGTGCGTATGGAATCCACTCCCTCACACTCAATTGATGAGAGAAATTTTATGAAATTCTGATTTACAGATCCTCGAAGAAGGCATAGTAGAAAGGGAAAATTTAATTTGGATGAGAATTATTCTACTCATTATTTGATTTGTCAATTAACCATAATTTTAGTGATTTTTTTTTTCCACAGCTGGTCCTGAGCATTATACCTTTTTCTTTACTTTTATTTTCACTACTAGAATCAAGGCTTTTTGGTATTACAAAATGTAGTTACAAAAAATAAGAGTGGTCAATAAAATATTTTTAGTAGCTACATGACTACATATATGGTTACTATATGGTAGCCACTTATAGTAAGATGCAAATTTTTTTTTTTAGCTACTTTGTAGTTACTAATGTATTTGTAACTATAGGTAATTGCAAAAGAGCTTGTTATATTGTAGCAAATTTTGGTTAAAATTGTATAAAATACTTTATGTAACTAGTAATAGTTACAAAATGAATTATTTTTAGAAACCGCTCTTATAGTTGCAAAAAGAGTAGGGATAAATACCTTTTTCCTTGTAGTGTTTCTACCTTTTCACCATGTTGGAAATCATGAAGCTCGTTTCTGGGATTTTGTACTTCAGGTACATGTTGGGCAAATTTAACAAACTACGACACTGTTCTTGAGTAATCGCACTGTCGAGGCATGTCAAATTAGTTATTATTTCCTAACTTCCTTTTCTAATAGTAGACATAGTAAGTCAGGGTCGATCCCATAGAGAACAGAGAAACTAATCGAATGATCGTATTAAACCAATTTATATAACTAATTATAATAATATAAATAAAATATGGTGGGGTGGGGGGGGGGGGAGGGAGGGGGAGTTTTATGAGAATTAATTAACTACTGCATCTAACAAATAAACTATCAAACTAACAAACTAACGATGAATTCACTTATGATAAAAGTATTCTCGCCTTTAATCAGTATCCCCCTAGTCCAAATCATTCATGTAACTATTGCAATCGTTTGACAAACTAATTCTGAGACCCCCACTCCAAGAATTAACAATAACAAATACCCTTAGCGAATCCTTGTTACCCCTTAAGTATAATTAATCACAGGTTCGCTTAGTAATAAATCATATCCAATTAAGTAGTCCTAGGATACGATAGCTAGAACACCATTAATCAAGTGCATAGGGAACTAAGGCAACAGAGTAGGTACGACGTTGTACTCGCAAGCTCGGTACAAATGACCGCGACTTATGTTATCCTAGCGAATAAATCACTATTTGCTACTTTTAGACATAAACGCATAACAATTACGGATTATGAATTTACGACCTAGCAACGATTATATACCTAATATCAGTGTGATCTATCCAAATAACATACATATAAAAGATATGAAGAAACAAAAAACATAAGTAATCCCAGAACATAGTTTAATCAAATAATTACCGGAATAATTACAAAAATATTTTCCTAGGATTCAACATAGTTAAAGACGGAAAACAAAGGCTTAGCCGACATAGCGATCGTTAAGAACAAACTAATAAAGAAAGACATAAAACTAGAAAACTCGAGATGTCGAATCTTGATTCTTCGTGCGCGTCGGAAATCCCCAATTATAAGCTCCAAAATCAATGTAAAATTTATATTTTCGGACTTGGGGTCTTCCTTTTACAGTTGGGGATGAATTAGGCTTGGATTGGGCTTGATATGACATAATTTGAGCAAATCCTATTTTGACTATACATCATTCTCGGCCGAGCCCGTTCTCCAGCTGAAAAATTAGCTTTCTCTGACCCTTTGTTTCGGCCGAGCCTTATTGTCTCGGCCGAGCTCAGCTTCCTGAGGTTTTAGCTCGATTTTTATTCGTTTTTGACTTGTGAGACTCGTTTTGTACATCCATCCTTATTCGAGTTCGACTTTTTGGTCTAGATTCACCCAAATAGTTTCAAAACAAGTCAAACAACATCAAGTTGCCCAATAACATAAATATGAACAATTCACAATTAATTACGCATGCAAATGTCACTAAATGAACACTTAAATCGACCTATTATGCATAAATACGTATACCAATGAGGATATTAACAAAGTAAGTGTGATTGAGCCTGTGTTAATTTTTTGTGTTAAGTCGCTCATGCCATGAGCGACTTTCAATAAAATTTGATTTTTTTCTTTTAATGTTGCCCCTACCAGGTGCTACTTTCATTAAAATATTTGTTTTTATTAAAGACGCCTCTCGCAGAGACGACTTTCCCTTTTTTTTTTTTATAACTAAAGTCGACACTGTCATTCACTTTATATATATTTTTAATTAAAAGACGCCTTCAACACAGGCGACATAGAAAAGTGGTAGTTGCCATTTTCTTTTGTAAATAGAGTGGCAGTTGCAATTTTTGTAATTAGAGATTAGAGTGTAATTAGAGTGGCAATTGTAATTTTGTAATTAGAGTGGCAATTGTAATTTTTGTAATTAGAGTGGCAGTTGCAATTTAATATCTCTTTTTTTTTTTTTTTTTAAAAAGACGCCTCGAGCATAGGCGACTTTTAAATCGTTTTCAAATTAAAAATACAATATTTTAGTTAATCATAAATACTTAAAAGAAAAAGTAGTTAGTACCAAAATATAACTTGTGACTTCAAAGAGAAACCCTAATACTCATGACCAGTTCCACAATGAGTTTTTTTTTCTTATTTTGTTTAGCTCTCCCTCTTCGTTCCTCGATATAGGCATCAGATTCACTGTCGTGGGCGTATTATTTTTTACCATCTGGTGTGTTTATATTGAAACTAAATGTTGGCCGAACAGATGAAGATGATTTTTGACCTAAATAGGGGATCAAAGATATATTAAAATATCCCCGATGACCTGCCAAATTTGGTTGATGAGGAAAATTTGGTATGTCTGTTTCATAGTGGCCAAACTCTAAGAAGGAAGTGAATGACTGATCATATTGCATTGAAGCACGATGAAGAGTGACAAAATCTTGTTCGTGTACCATTGGAGGCACATAGTATGACTGCATATCAACACCAAGATGCTCATGAAAGAAAAATTGTGAAGGTCCTGGTAAATCGCTTGTCACAAACCTAAATGGACGGGGGTTATGTGAAGTGGTCGCATCAACTCTCTGTCTAAAGTTAGTACGTGTAGACGTACTATGCCTCCTCCTCTGTTGGTCTGTGTTATAGGGCATGGGCGGTGGATTAGCTTGGTGTTGTGCGTGCTGCTGCGACTGATGGGAGGATGGACGATGATCATGAAAATGATATCTTGCTTCCTGATATAACTCCTCAAAAGATCTTCTGGTCCGCTCCTTCATATAGTCCCTCTCCTCGGCTACTAGTCGATGCATGCTCTCAACGATCCTTTCCTAAAAAAAGGATAGGTTAATAAACATATGTGAGTATGACATAACGTTTTGGAATTGAAATTGAAATTGTTTACCCACTAAAATTTCTATAGATGCATTAGTTGTCGGCTGATATTCCTCTTACATACCTAATCCAGGAGTTATCAATCGCCATGTAATATCTTGATACCACCCCATGTATCCAATGTCCACTTCATCACCTTGTCCTCTGACTTGAGGGGCGATAACAATATGTTGATTTTTGGAATTCCGTTGCTCCACAAAATAAGCGTGTGTTTCAGCCCAGTTTTGATTATAGTGTCCTCGTTGATCTATCTTATTATGCAAACTTCTGCGCACAGCCAAAACTACATGAGGAATAGACTGTCGCATACCGAACTGCCGAAACTCTGGCTCGGGATAATATAGCTCAACGATAGAGTAATGAATATTGGGCATATTGAAATCCATGTAAATGTAACAGTGATAATTGCGTCATCAATATATGATTGGACTATTTGCGGGATTGGCTCGTACGGTCACCAAAATAAACTACATATTAAAGAAAAGTAATATATATGTACATTAATTTTATTTTAGAAAGTATTAAGAGAAAAAAGAAGATTAGCATACCTCATTGGGGTTTTTTCTATCAAGGTACTCCCGGATAGTTTTCACGTTGTTGTTGAGACTGTGCGTGAAATTGTGATATTGCAACCATTCATCTCTATATGGTGCAGTAGGAAGTTCACCGACTTCCCCATCGATTGGACCTGTATCGAAATATCTCCCCACATTTCGAGACCTCAGAAATAAGGGTCTTTAGATTTTTTGTGATAATTACAGAGAAATAAAATGATGAAGGTATCACAATAAATTGGTATGAACAAGCAAACTGTGATAAGAGTATGAAGTTGCACCTAAAGTAATTGCATAGTCCCGCCAATAATTTTTTTACTTCTACGTGCTGCACCACATAACTGGTGGTACAAAAAATCCAATATGGTACTACCCCAACTGTATTCGTAGCAATCGGACAATATCTTCTAATTCGGTCAAGTATAATAGCGATCCATATCTTCCTGATGTGTCTAGGCACATAATAGAACCTAATTGAATCAATGCAACACCACGTGCATATTGCTCAACCTCCAGATCTGGTGTGTCATCATCCTCCGGGTTGTTGCTCAAATGTTTTCCAAGAGCTGTCAGTGAGAACCTTGAACCATTTATATCACTTTGTTCTATGGTCCAACCCAGTAGATTATCATAGCGCTTTACCCAATGATTGTCGCCCGAGTTTGTGTCCATGTTGATAACCGCCTAACCATCTACGCGCAAGCCCCAAATAAAGGCTACGCCCTGTAATGTGAGAGTTGCCTCTCCGCACCTAAGATGGAATGTGTGGGTCTTTGGCCTCCATCACTCCACTAATGCAGTGATAGTGGCTCGATTAACTAGGTAATCACCATATCAGTAAACCCCATAAAATCCCATATCATGTAATAACACTATAACCTGATAATGCATCTCTGATTTCGTCTGAGTTTTTTACTGTCTTGATCATCATAGTCCTCGTCGGCATAATCATCAATCCTCCAAAATATACCATTCCCATGACTGCATTTCATTGTACTGCTAACATCACCCTCGAAAACATTGTGGATCAGTGGTTTTCTTGCTTAGTTAAGACCTTTGGTCTTGAGACTTGTGATCACCTATAACCCTGTGAGTTTTTGAGCAAAAAATTTGTACTCCCATTTTTGGAGTAATGTCTACATTCTTTCGGTGAATTCTTTGGTTATATGCAGTCGTCTCTAGAACTTGCCCGGAGTCTCTTTTGTGAATGTGTCGGACATGTTGTGATATAGGAAATGATCTTAGGTAGTTTTTTATTTTTAAACCTACTATTTAGCCTTTAAATGTTGCCCTTGTGCCAAATAAAATTTTCCGTTGTTTGCCCAATTGAGCTTTGTAGCATTTTCTTTGATAGCCTAACTTTACAAGCCATATCCTTTCTATATGAAACCTTTGGCCCATTTGGACTAAGAGTGAGTATGAGGGAGGAGGATTGGAAGGCAGTTGGGAAGACTTGAGAAGTTCTTTGGGTAAAAGATGGGAAGTTTTGAAGCAAACAGGGGAATACAAATGATAGAAAAATAAATAAAAAGGTGAGACTAACGAACCTCTTCTAGTTGTTATGTTTAGAAAACCAATTCATCCCACTTTTTTCCCCGCAAACGTTGGTCTTCAACCAAGTTTGGGGGAGGGGGTGCGAAGTGTGAAGTTTGGTTATTGAAAAAAAAAGAAAGAAAAGATAAACGGAAAAAAAAGAAAGGAAAAAAAAAAAAGAAGAGAAAAAGAGAAAAAAGAAGAAAAAGTCGTTGTAAATAAAGTTGGTTCCTATTTAAAGGAGAGGTTAGTCTGAAAAAAAAATTGCTTTATTGTTTGAATTTTTGCAAAATTGGGTAGTCCCAAATTGAGGTACCTAGAAATGAAGCATGAAGAAGTGTTTGGGTTATTGTAAAGATTCTTCTTAGGTGAAGGAACTTTCTTGTGGGAAGTTTTCTGGAATTGAAAGAGTGAGGATTGAGTGATTGTTCTGAGGGGTGGTTGAGTAGGAAAGACTCGATTAGTCCAAAGTTTAGTCACTTTTATCCAAATATTTCCTACCTACCTTAAGCTTACATTACAACCTAAAATAAAGACCTTTTTGATCCTATGTTGCACATGTCAAGTACGATGTCTGATTTAGATAACGGGCAAGCATATGGTAGGCAGTGCGTGTAATCCAATGCGAGTGAATTAACTTTACCCTATACACTTGAGAGAAGAGTGATACACTTAACCGGTAAGGATCACTTGCTGAAAGTATCGAGTCTCAAAAGTAGTCTAAGTTGCTATGTTGAATATGCTCGGATTATCGTATTGTCTTTCTATATAAAAATGTGTTCTGAAACTTTGTTTGCCACTTAAGTCGCCCTTAACACGTGTATTTTCTGTTCTTCTTTGCTTTGTTTTGTTCGGGACGAACAAAGGTTAAGTTTGGGGGATTTTTGGTACACGTAATTATGCGTGCATAATAGGTCGAATAAAGTGTCTAGTTAATAACATTTGCAGGCGTAATTAGTCGTGTATTGCTTGTACCAGCATTATTGGACAAATTGATGTTGTTTGACTTGGTTTGAAGTATTAAGGTGAAATTAGACTAAAAAGTCGAACTCGACTTAAACTGGATGTGAGAACAAGTTCTGCAAGTCAAAAACTGAGAGAAAATCGATCCAAGGCTGCTGGAAATCAGTCTCGGCCGAGCCAGAGGACCTCGGCCGAGCTTGAAGGTCAGCGAAAGAGGTGAAATCGGCTGTTAAAGATTCTCGGCCGAGCCACTTTTATAGGCAGCTCGGCCGAGCCAGAAATTCTCGGCCGAGACAGGTAGCGGCCCAGCCCAAGTCATTCGCGGATGAGTCCTTTTTCAGTCCAAGTTGAGCCCAATTGATTCCCAGCTATAAATATAAGATCCAAAAGTCCGAAAATTACACTTTTACATTGATTCGAGAGCTCGGACTTGGGAATTCTGAAGAACACGGAGATTCAAGATTCAGCGATTCGGGTTTTATAGTTTTATGTTTTCTTTTATAGTTTGTTCTTAGCGATCGCTATGATCGGCTAAGCTTTTTACTTTCCCGTCTTTGACTATGTTGAACCCTAGACTGTTATTTATGTAATTAATTCAGTAATTGTTTGACTTAATTATGTTATGAGATTACTTGTGTTATTGGATTACTCTATCTTTTATATGTTTGTTATGTGGACTGATCACCCTAGTAATAGGCATATAGCTGTCGCCAGGTCTTGAATTCATAATCCGTAATTGTTATGCATTTGTGCCCAAAAGTAGCAAAAAGTGGTTACTCGCTAAGATAACATAAAGTCGCGGTCACTTGTACCGAGTTTTTTAGTACAACACCGTACCTACTCCGTTACCTTAGTTCCCTATGCGTTTGATTAATATTGTTCTAGCGAGCGTATCCTAGGACTACTTAATTGGATATGATTAATTACTAAGCGTTCTTATAATTAATTATACTTAAGGGGTAACAAGGGTTAGCTAAGCGTACCTATTAATTCTTGGAGTAGGGGTCTCAGAACTAATTAGTTAAGTAGTTGCATTAGTTACATGGATATTCAAGCTAGGGGAAAACTGGGTTAAAGACGGGAATACTTTTCATTCATATTTTAATTCATCTTAATTTTCTAGTTAATTATTAAGTGTTTAGTCAAATTTGCATCACAAAAACTCCCCCTTATTATAGTTATATTATTATTAGTACTTATATAAAATTGGTTAATACAATTATTTGATTAATTCCTGTTCTCTGTGGGATCGACCCTGACTTGCTCTAGCTACTGTTATGAATAGTTAGGTAAATAAATATCTTATTTTGACTGCACCCGACAGTGCGGTTAGTGCGCAGTTAGCAAAACTCTGTTCATTCAAAGTATGAACAAAGATATTATCATAATGCAAATCTATGTGGATGATATTGTCTTTGAGTTTACTTCCAAAGCCAAGGTCAATAAGTTTGTACACAATATGTCTAGGGAGTTCGAGATGAGTATGGTAGGAGAAATGTCTTTTTTCTTAGGATTGCAGGTCAAACGGAGTAAGAACAAAATCTTTACTCATGAAACTAAATATGCTAAGAATCTTGTACGAAAAATCAGTCTTGAAGGGGTGAAACACCTAGACAGTCCTATGGGAACAAATATTAAATTATCTAGAGGTTCTTCTGGAACTGTTGTCGACCCTACTCTCTATAGGAGCATGATAGGTAGTTTATTGTATTTAACTACCAGTCGTCCTGACATTTGTTTCAGTGTAGGAATGTGCCAAGTATCAAGCCAATGCCAAGGAGTCACATTTAAAGGCTGTCAAACGTATTATAAAATACGTTGGAGGAATATCTGACTTTGGCATTCATTACTCTCGTGAGACTAACGCAGGCCTAGCTGGATACTATGATGCAGATTGGGCTGGGGACATTGATGACCACAAAAGTACACGAGGAGGGTGTTTTTTGTAGGTAACAACCTTGTGTCATGGATGAGTAAAAATAATATATCCCGATCGAAAGCTGAGGTCGAATACATTGTAACTATCAACCCATTTGGATGAAGCAAGTGCTTCTGGATTATGGGTTTGATCTTAATTTCGTAAATCTGTTTTGTGATAATACTAGTGCTATCAATATTTCCAAAAACCCAGTTCAACATTCTCGAACGAAGCATATTGACATTCGATATCACTTCATTCGAGAATTAATTGTAGAGGGAACAATAATTTTAGAACATGTTCCTACACAGGAACAACTGGTCGGTATTTTTACCAAGGCATTTGATTCCAAAAGATTTTTGACATTAAGAAAGTCTTTAGGAATTTGCACTGCATAACTTATTTTCATTTTTAGTAAAATAAAAAAATTTTGCATTACATTTAGTTGCATAAGGCATCCGTGGAATTCATGCGTATACTTCTTCAAGATCTTGGTTCTTATAAAAAGGTAGCAAATAAAATTTCCTCTTAATCCATCACTTCCCTTGTATCTAGTATATTATAAAAAAGAGCTACCTTGGGGAAATGATGCAGTGAGCAAACAAGTCTCACGCATAGAAAATGACTGAGTATGTGAAAGCTAATGATGGAAATTGTATCTAGTGCAGTGATTCTTTAAGAGTCCCTTCGTTTGAGTTGCACATTAAGTATCGAGAAGTAGTCTGGTAGCTTTCAGCCGAAAATTTTGATACTCTAAGCGATAATTGATACTTACATACATCATCAAGTAATGGGGTAGCTTTCCAGCAAAAATTCTTATTGCTCTAAGTGAAAGGTGATGTTGACAATGATGAAGTAGTGGGGTAGCTTTCAGGCGAAAATTTCGATAGCTCTAAGTGAAACATGATTTTTCATCAAGGAAACCAAAAAGTAATGGGGTAGACTTTAGACGAAAATATTTATGTTATTTCTAAGTGAAAAGTGGCTTCAAATACAACTCAAATAAAGTTAAAAAATAAAAGGAGGAAAAATAAAAAAAAATGGGAGAAAAAGAAAAAAACCAGACCAAAAAAAAAAAAAAAAAAAAAGAAGAAGAAAAAGAAAAAAAGGGGAGTCATAAGTAGTTGTTCCTTCTAAGTTCTTGTTTTGGGCATGCGATCTTCATTGAAAATTAATAACTTGCTTATTGGATTGGATCTTTGCCGAATATATGGTGCAACAAGACATATCTTAAAGATCTTATTTTAGGGTACATTTGCATATTTAGGCATATATATCTTCCTTAATTTCCAAAAAAATTAGATATTTGGAAAGCCTTTGAGTGTTCCTTAAATAAATAAAGGCCCAAAAAATATATGTTCCTTAATTATCTTGATTCCCAAATCTCTTGAAGATATCCGGTTGTCACATCACATCTTTTCCGTCTTTACTCTTGTCATTATCACTATATCTGCGACTCCTCGTCTTAATACCTCTTTACCTCTCACTTTTGCTTTCAAGCTTGTGTTAGGGTTTTAAAAAGTTTCAGAAACATGGGCCGAATAAAAAAAGCTGCAAAACGGATGCGCACTACCCTCGCTCTGGTGGCGCCGATGCTTCGAAAACCACCATCACTGACGTCATTCCTTAATCACTGGCCTTAAAGACTTATCCAGTTCGTCCTCGTAATGAATTGACGTTGCCCCATTCGCCAGTCAAGGAGACCCCCTCAAAGCCGCCACCTACCTCTTCGCCTAAAAGGTAAGTTGTCTCTCCTGACACCCTCTCTTCACTCAAGTGAATTTGATTATGATGATTCCCCGATTCCGGTTCGCAGCAAGGTACCATCAAAGTCCCATTCTCTGATCGTACCCCGAACGACCAAATGTGGGGTGGTCATATCTGGTTCCACTAAGCGTTCCACCAAAGCGAAAACTCCTGCACCTGATTTCGTGCATCCTGTTGCACCGTCCACTGGCACTCGAAAGTCCTCACGACTTGCAAAAGGGAAGACAAAGTAGACAACACCAACATAAGAAAAAGAAAAACAAGCAATGCATCCTAATCCTGAAACTGATTCGTTTGGAAAAGAGCGAGCATTCTCAAAAAAATACTACACGTCTTTCCCTAAAACCAAGTTCGAATCTTTCTCCACCATGAACTTGTGGGGTGAGAAAAATCTAGATGTTCGATCCATTAACGCTAAAATATCCTTGTTCTTAATACTGCCATAGGCCATGATCGCACCGTCTAAAAAATTGATCATTTTTACGGGATCATTGTGAAAGAGTTCTATGCTAACTTGACCCACTCTATCACTGATCCTTCCTCTCCCAGAATTCTTAAAGTGTTTTGTAGGAATGTTACCTGTGATTTCTCTCCTACTATCATCAACTCTCATTATGGTCTTGCTAGTCCTCTAGAGTACGAACTGGTGGAGGACATGGACTTAGTTGCCACCTATCACAGGAAACAAAGCGACCCAGTGGCTGAGCTCTGGTCTATCACCGACCGATCTTAAACTCGAATGCAACATGCTTCACAAGATTGGGATGCAGAATTGGACACCAACTTCTCAAAAATCCTCTCTGGACCCCACCCAAGGGGTGTTCATCTTTCACATTCTGACATAAACCTATCAATTTTGGTCAGCATGCACTTTAGACCATTGTTGAGTTGGCAGGTCGCCCTGAACTAATAAAGAAACTTCCTTTTCTGAGTTTGATATGGGCCATCCTTGCCAAGCAAAAGGTCTTCATTGATGATCAGCGTGGCAATTTCCTCGACCCTACAGAGCATCCATTCACAATGTCGTCCCGTACGACCAACAATCACACTCTGCCTCAAGATCCTTCACAGATCGAACCACAATCTATTCCTGGGCAGTTGGAACAATTCTTGCAGCAACAGATTACGACCTTCGATGGCATGGTCAAAGCATCACTTTCTTAGAAGTCCTATTATCAAAAGATTATGCGCAACTTCTCCCATCCTTCACATTGCAGATCAAAAAGGGGGAGCAAAATGACTATTGATGCTAAAGGAAATGCCGAAGAAGAAGACAAAGAGGAACGGGACACTGAGGCAACCGAGCAGGCTGATGATGGTGAAGACAGTGCAAAGGGAGAAGGACACCATATCTCAACAGATGCTGAAGAAGAGGTTGATGATAGCCGTAGTTTCTAAGAACAATGAACTCTTATCTATGTTATTGTTTTTGTGTCTTTCTTTTGACTTATCTGACTCTTGCTGGTTTGGGATGTGTCCTCGGACAATATGTTTCCTTTTCTTTTAGTTTATAACTTTAATTTTATCTATTTTGACTGTCTCTTGGTCGTATAATATTGCTTGGTTGTTCGTTCTATGAATGAACTATTCTTAACTGGCATAAGTCTTGTATATATGTTGATTGAATCACTGTTAGAAGCTCTCTATGTCTTGCAAGATTAATCTTCGAATTAGAATGCCAAGGGGGAGATTGTAAAAATTATATTTGTACTTATATGACATTTATTGAAAAATACTCTTTTGCAAATACTTGATTAATAGATAGGATTATGAAGAGAGGAGCAAAGGAAGGAAAAATGACAAGAAGAATCTGTAGAAGATTGAAGAAGATGAATTTGTTGCTCAAATCAAGTAATCAATAAAAAATCTAGACAAAGATGGAAAGTCAAAGCTTCCCACATTACTTCCAGTCACCTACAATTGCTGGTGGAACATTCAAAGAGGAGCGGTAAGAATGTAGTATAAAAAGATCAGAGCAAACATAAAGATGCGTTGAGTTTTTTAGTCTATACATGGTATATATTTCGTCATACACTTGTAATAGAACTAATGTTGTTCATACCATGAAGGAACAACAAGTAGTCGTTAGTACATAATTTAGGAGATTTGCGTCTTATCAAGTTCGGGAGAATTTGTTAGAGTTCGGTAGAATTCGTATAGTGCAGTAAGAAGGGATTCCCTGTACACTTAAGTCCAACTGGGGGACTAGGTGACTTGGTTTATTGTTAAGGGTTGTAATTACACCATAGGTTGTTTAGGAAAGAGCCCTAAGAGCCCTGTACGCCTGAGAGAAAGAAGAGATTCTTCCTCGAAATTTCTAATCATTGAAAATGCACCTCTATTTTTATTAAAGTTCGTACTTTATAAGAATATATATACTCACACAATTATTACTTGCTCCTTTACAAGTTGTTCTGCTTTAGAACACAGCACACACACAAAAACTCTGACATTTTCAAATTTTCCTTGTTTATGTACTTATCAATGTAAGACACATAGTGTAATACTACACTCAAGAATGCCTCAATAGGGGATGATCTCTCGCTACATTAGAATACAAACATTTTTATCAAAAGTCATCATAGATGATATGTATTACCAAATGAGATATGCAACACTTTTCTGTGTCTAGAAAAAAAAAAATCTTGTCGTGCCTATTTAGAATAAGATAACGTTCGTGAGAATTATGAACTATCAATTGTTGTTAAACCCACTAATTATATCTACAAATACCCATCTCATGTATAATTCTCTTACAAGAATAAAGTACAATTTTTTATTTGTTTATTGTCTTACTCATGGACGACCAAAAGCGAGACTGTAAAAAAACAATTCATTTACTTTATTTGTTTCCATAATGCAAGAATCCAGTCAACCGTGGGCAGTCCGCATCCTCAACTTATTCATGATCTGTCGCGAGTTTGTGGAAACACAACGGAAGCTGATTGATACAGCTATGGAGTTGCATTTTTCCTCGTTTCCTAATTTCTGGTTCTTGTTTCTTTGGACCACAAACCATAAAACGCAAATAAATATCAGCAATTAATTTTCTGGTTAAGAGAGTCTTTTGGAGAGGCCGAAGGGGTAATATCTAAGTAAGGGGTCGGCTAAAATAATCCAGTAAAGCAGCTAGTGTCGAGTTTTTTGTTATGAAATTTAATGTCAAAGACAGATGAGTTCAGTTCTGGGGACGACGATCTCCAGTCCAAACCAATTTGATTAAGAAAGAAAGAGACGGTTGTGCATGGATTCTTTTGGGTTCCCAAGAGCAAGATATATTATTAGCCTCTTGATATCCGGACCCAGATATTAGACTCTCAACTAATACTTGGGAAGCTACGGTGATCTCCGATCTCCACGGTTAGAATCATACTCCCTCCATTTCATAGAGAATGTCCTTTTAGCTATTTTTGGAGAAATTAAGGATTGTTGTTCATTTGGTATGTTTTGTGAAATAAGGAAATAATCAACTAAATTAAGTAGGTTATTTAAGATAATATTGAAAAAATTGTAGTTTTTTTTGGTAAAGTGACATTTATTGTAAAATTTTTTAGAATGTCTAAAATGACATTCTTTATGAAATGGAGGGAGTATTATATATTTTGGGCCATATTAGCATCTCATAACTATGAAAAATCATGCCCAATTTACCCATATATATCGCCGATGTGAAATTTTAGTTAGCACTCAAAACCTTACCAAATATACACTGCAGATTCATATTACTACTAGCTAAATTAAGTTTCCTTTGAGTTACGTCTTCAACTTTTAAATTAGTCATATACTACCTCCGTTTTTTTTTTTTAATTGTCATTCTAACTTATTTATTTTGTTCATAAATAATTAGCATTCTAGTTTTTTTACTATTTTTTTTTTCTAATACCAGCCCTATAGTTATGAAAAATGTTAACAATATATAGAAATGATTAAAAAAATCAAGGAATCAAAGGAAATTAGTTGAGGGCCGATTTGTCAACTCCTAGAGTCCCTTAATTTTCTTATCCAAAGATAGAATGACAATTAAAAACAAAAAAAAGAAGGTAGTCTCATATATGACTAATTGAACTATATATTTATTTTATTTAATTAAATTGTATTAAAATCCACTATAATAAACACATATAATAGCAAATTCTACTGCTGCATGTAAGTCTATAAGCCTTTCAATTTCTAAACATGAGATAAATATGAAAATATTAAAAATCACGACTCTTCAAATAAATCCATAAATTAAATTTCAAAAACTATTTAATAATAGAAAAATCATTATCTCAAAAAGTAGGATAAATAATTTAATATTTATAAGACAGAAATAAGAAATACAATAATCAAAACACTATCACAAAGAGAAAATTGCAATTTAATTTGAGGAAAATATATGTTCAGGTGCCTCAATTATCCGTGAATATTTGTAAAGGTCCCTCGATTATTATTATAGTGATAGATGTCCCTCAATTATTTAATATGAATTTGTATAGGTCCTTCCGTCTTAACTTGTTAATGTTAATGTTATACAAACACCTAAATTTTTTATTCACAGAAGCGCTCAAGACACCTTTCATCTATAGCTCAGAATGCAGAGAAAAGGCACAAGAGACAGGAGGAGAAGTTTTTTGAGAAGGAAAATGAGGTCATATAGTGGAAACTAGACAATCTCACATGGGCCTACACTTGTAAACAAGTGATGCGATGCAAAAAGTGATGGAAATATTTGAGCATACGATATCATCAATTGAGTAATCAGTACAACATCTATGCAAAGTTAGTAAGCAACGATTCTGGGTCATCAAAGCTCTTGGTCGGTTTGTGAAGCAGTAACTTTACTTCCAAGGAGCATGAAGGACCTAAACAACCAATTTGTGCACGGAGCACAAATGGAAAGACGGTGGATGGAGGACCTTGTCATAAAATTTAGCGGTTTTGTGAATGGATAAATTGAAGGCCTTGCATCGGGAGTAGGAGAAAAATTGAAAGAGCACATCAAAAAACTATTGGTCAATATCCAAACAATGGTGGAAGCACATACATGGATCAATATTGATGATGTCATAGAGGGGGAAGAAGAGTTAAATCAAAAGCATGCTGAATGCCAGCAGAGAGAAGCGCATTGACAACACTTTTTCTAACCCTAGTGTTACCGCAAGTGCACAGTGCAACTATATCTAGTAACCAACTAGGTCGATCCCACATGGACTGTTAACTTATGACAATTTAATACCCCAATTGTAATAGACCAACCCTAGCTATCTAGACTCTCGAATAAAGGTGATTGGTTTATTATTAAATTTAAGTGCATAAAAAAAGTAAATAAATTAAGTAGAATGCTCAAAATAAGCAGACAAGCAACCACAAAGGAATAAATTAGATAGAAGAACTTATTCTAGGGTTCCATTTCGGTTATGTTCTCCTATGTTCAATTATTGTAATTTTCTAAACTTTTAGACGAAATTTAAATTCTTATTAGGCGGCACTACTCTAGTTAACCCTCCACTCAGACGATGTTAACGTGTTGATTACGTATGAATAATTACCCTATTGGGCTAACTATCAGTTACGTAACTCCAAAGGGATCCTAAAACCAATGCCTACACAAGTGTCTCACTTCTCTCAAATGAATATTGATACCTATGTTATGTGTTATATGCCTATAAAATACCCTCCCCTCTCAAGCGTCGAGTTATTAAGTAAGTAGAGTCAAACAAGTGATCAATTTGCAAAACTTATAAAATAAACCCAACACATACGATAAGAATTCTCTAGAATAAAAACAATAACTAAAACATAGTCAAACAATAAATCTACTTTCTAGCCCTAGAACACAAACGTGTTTAGATACTCATATCCATAAAAAAATCAAACATATGATTAAAGGCAAACATAAGAAGAAATTGAAAATAAATAAAAAATGATTAAACCCAGATTCTTCAATCTAAATCTCTTCACTTCGCGCTTCTTGCTCTTCTGTTCAAGCCTCCGAGATGATTATTATGATAATTGATCATGATTTTTGGACTTGGAGGAACCCTATTTATAAGTTGGGAAGGATTAAGGTTGAAACGGACAAATAAAGTGAGCAAAAGGCATAAAAACATGTAAACCGCCTCAATCGGGCCACCTAGAGTGCATGTATTGATCCAGCCGAATCGCTCGGTCTGGACCAAATCTCTATTCTTTGCTGACGGATCCGTCCAAATTGCATTAACTCATTCGGCTGGATTGGGTCCTCTGGATTTTAAGTATTTTTCTAGCAAAATATGATTCAGCCAGTCTGGGAAAACCCATCCGGCTTGATTGAGTTGTCTACCCAATTCCTCCATCTCTTCACCTTTTTTTTTTTCTCTTTCCTTGCTCGTTTCTTCTTCGAACTTCATTCAAAGAGACTTTTAATCCTAATATAATACCTTTTAAATACAAATACGAGCAAACACATTATTCGACTCAAGATAATCAATTTAAGTATAAAATCACCTAATATATATGCAAAGGCTACCAAAATACTTGATAAATTAGCCTAAATGCATGCTTGCACTATGTGTATCATAGATGAGGCTTTCCATGCTATGTGGTTGATATAGAAACATGAGGCCAAGGAAAGAATGAGAGAACGTAAAGCTCGTGAACAACAAGAGTTTGAGAGATCTATGCAAGATTCACAGGCACGAATGAAGAGCATACTTGAAAGATCCAATACAAATCTGCATGAAATATACCTTGCTACAGAAATGCTCCCTCTTGACGAACCCACTCAAGAACACAGGATGCCGCTTCTATTTTGTCAATTCACTCGAAGTACAAAGATTGGCTCAGAAGTTGCTCACAAGAGGACTTAGAGGATCTCCGAGTGTATCAATTTCCAACAAGAGAAAATCCCTTAAGGGATGAGATTGATAAATGGAGAATGACTGAATTTCTCAGATACTTTGAGTACCTACAGGATGAAGGAAAGTACAATCATCCTGGACAACGACTGCAAGCTTGCTCAAAAGATCTACGTGGTGGTAGACTTCCAATTCAAAAGATCTACGTGATGGAAGATCTAACACCAAATGTGCATTACGAGTATAGAAACTTCGAACACAAGATGTACTGTGAATTGTAGAAGTACGCCGAGTATGATCTTGACATATCCAGAAGGATTAGAGATCTAAAAGAAGAAGATAAATCAATTAATAGGAAGAGGCAAAATGTATGTCAACAACATTTCATGAAGCGACATTGGAAGAAACGAGCCACCACTACAGCAAAAAACGTTTAACACTACGGTAGCAAATCGTAGTTAAAGGCATAAAGTGACCGTAGTAGTACATACCGTAGTCGTTGACCCTCTAAAAATAACTAGGGTTCAGAACTGTAGTGGTTAATACTAAAGACCACGGTGGAGAACCATATTCGTTCTAGTAGCGTATCCGCACAAACATATGACAACGGTTAGAAACTTACTTTGACTAGGTTTAAACCGTTGTAATATATACTAACGACTACGGTTCACAACTGTGGTTCTAAAATTAATATCTACCACTACGGTATGTATGACCACGGTGCAAAATTTCGTTTCACTACTGTATGAACCATAGTAATTTATATTAACGACTGCGGTTCAAATTTGAACTAACAACCTTAGTTATTGGAATTGATAACCGTAGTCGTATATTGAAATAACTACGTTTTTTGGTTCTAGTTGACCATGGTTTATAGTTATTCATTGACTATGGTTTTTAACCGTTGTCGTAGATTTTTAGCAATTTAAAGAAAATGGTTGTTGATGCTATTTGGAAATTGTAAATTACATTTTTATTATATTAATAAAATTAATATACAATTAAACATACGATCAACATTTTGTGTAATAAAAAAAGATAAATAAATAGACGATGAATTATAACTCATTCTCTCAAACATGTCAAGTCATTTACAATCAACAATTGCTAAAATAATTCAACATTGGGTTCAAATCAAACAATCAACAATGAGTTCAAATCAACTCCCACTCGAATTGCAAATGAAGTTTCACATCAATGTCCCCATACAATATATCATGTTGTTCGTCTTCCTTGGGTAGTCTTTTCTGAAAAGTGAAAGTATTCTGTATTTAATTTTAAAAGAAAGAACAATACAAAATTCTCTTTATTAACTGTGACAGCAAAATCCGAATAAGAGAATATATAAATTTCTAGACAAATGGGCGGACAAAGTCCTAGAAAGGATACAAGAAGTCATTTGAACTCATAACAAATCATCATCCATCAACTTAAAAGTAATAACATATAACTACTCATCATCAATTAATCATGACAAAGAATTAAATTGTCATGCTAGTGTCATCCTCAGAACCATATCATAGAATCCAAAATCATAAATCCAATAACACCAACATGTCACAACTAAAACTAATTGATCAAATGTCTAGAATTTTCCACTAATAAATCTAAATTTCGTCTCCATAATATGTATAGAAAGAACAATCACGAAAATTTCTTAATACCTTATTAGTCATCTATATTGTTCTCAACGCATTCTGCCCACTCCTCCTACACATCATCAATGTTCGACTTAGTATAAACTAATCATGTGAACTACGATGCAAATAATTTTTTTTCATTAGCCAGACAAATTAAATTTAGATTTTGCCTTTAAGTAATTATTAAAAAAAAAAACTTACTATGGGTTGCAACGAGTCCATGCCCACTGATGCATTTGGTTGGATAAGTTGTTTCATGTATTGCATTACATAAAAACAACACTGGAAACCATCGCGCTGTTGAGAAGTCTACATAAAAATAATATTATTATAGCCAATAATGCAGAATATTTTGTTTACAAAAGAAAAAAGTTATCAAGTAGTCACCTTGATTACTTCCCAAGTCGGTTGTTTCCTTCCTTTCCGACCAATATCCGCATTGAATATTTTTAAGGCCCTACAAAAATTAACTACACATTAATTTGATATATGATACTAGAAGTTAACAAACCTAATTTCCGTTATGAGTAACAACGTTATGATTCTATTTTTAGAGAATTGATGATATAACTAATGGATAACTTATAAAATTAACAATTTATTATGATAACCTTAAGTCCACAAGACAAGTTGGACAATTTAGATTTATACGTCCAACATTATATTTGACCCTTAACAATTAATAATAACCATCAACAACATGAACGATACAAAATTAATAACAATTATTTTTCATTCAAATATACATAGCAAGATCAAAACTAAAAAAACATGGTAACTTTGTCACATGATGTATTCCATATTGTTCATTAAATTAAACAAATGTAAAGGTATAATTTCCTTACGGTCCATATTTTTTTTTTTTTTTTTTTTTTTTACTACACAAACATAAATAACATAAATATAATTTTAACAAACTCAATAAGTTTATATTATTCCCTATAGATGAATTTAATAAAATTAAAACTTACAGATTCACCAATTTTGCCCATATTGAATTGTTAATGCCATGATGGAGCGGATCCAACAAATGTACAATCTCTTTGTGGGGATTGATGACTATTAAAATCCAATGATTTCTATGTATATACCATGTAACTATACATTAGAAGAGTTGATTGACACAATTATGATTAATGAAATTAAGATATATTAAGTAGGTGCTTACCCCACATTACATGGCACCAACACGAGTTGATTGTGAGTTGTACTCCTCATCCTAGACGCTAATGCCTTTGCCCTCTTTTCCAACTGCTCATCATCAAATTTTTTGTCTTTTCGAGTTGGTCGTAAATATGCTACACCCTGATAGGTTTCCTGACACGGGAGTAGTACGTAGAAGAGAAACATTCTTCGTACGAAAGAAATGAAATTATAATCTTAATATGGGATAATTGATGATCTTCTTGGAGTCTCAGAATTCCTACTTATAGATGTAGTAATAGGAAAGGTAGTCAAACTAAAAATTAAGAAGTTTTAATGAAAATGCTGAAAATTAAAAAAAGATGGTGCTGAAAATTAAAAAGATGGTCAAATGATCCCTACATTGCTCCACATCAGTCTCCCCTTCTTGAAAAGAACTCGTCCTCGAGTGATCTGGATAAGCGGAGGGCTCTTCAGGGAAATAACGATACAAGTCAGACATGTTGATAGTATTTGAAATCCCCATCGTTGCTGGGAGATCTACCACGTAAGCATTATCATTGATCTTACGAACAATTTTATAAGGACCATGCTTCTTTGGTTTCAGTTTATGGTATTGTCCTGCTGGGAATCGTTCACGTCGGAGAAAAACCATCACCTCGTCCCCGACTTCGAATACATTCAAACGCGGATGCTTGTCCGCAGCTGCCTTAAACTTCTGAGTGGTTTCCAAAAAATTTTTGTCGGACTTCTGCTTGCACATATAATCCTTCCTTAGCTAGCTTGGTAGCGGCTACACTAGCGACTTTCGGTAATTTTACCAAGTCCACAGCATGACTTGGAACCTTTCGATAAACCACAGCAAAAGGTGACTTTCCTGTGGAAATATGGACTGCACTGTTGAAAGCAAACTCTACTTGCGGTAAGGCAAAGTCCCACTGTCTTGGTCCATCACCGCAAATGCATCGAATCAAGTTTCCAAGAGTTCGATTGATGACCTCCGTCTGGCCGTCAGTCTGAGGATGTGTTGTGCTGCTAAAATTCAATGAAGTGTCAAACATCTTCCATAAAGTAATCCAAAAATGACTCAGGAACTTGCTGTCACGATCTGAAGTTATAGATTTTGGAACACCATGTAAGCGCACCACCTCCCGAAAGAAAAGACGTGTAATATGAGAGGCATATGCGGTTTTCTTGCATGGAAGGAAGTGTACCATCTTAGAAAATCTGTCTACCACCACAAATACCGAATCAACACCACGTTGTGTCCGAGGTAATCCAAGAACGAAATCCATAGATAAGTCCTCCCAAATAGCCTCAGGGACAGGTAAAGGCATGTAGAATCCGGTATTTTGAGCTTGCCCCTTTGCTGTTTGACAAATAAAGCACTGGTTCACAAAATTTCATACTTCTCGTTTCAGTTGCGGCCAATAATACCGCTCTTCCAAGATGGCAGTTGTCTTCTCCCTTCCCAATTGACCGCTCAAACCACCTCCATGTAGGTCATGAATTAGTTTATCCCTTAATGAAGTGCGAGGGATACACAATCGGGAGCCCTTAAAGAGATAACCTTCATAAGCATAGAAATCTTCAAAGGGAAGAGTATGCCAAATTCCTGCAAAATCCTCGTCAGGGGGATACAATTCAGGAAGAACTTCAAATCCTGTTACCTCATGTCTCATTGTCACAAGTAATGCAGCACGCCTACTTAGCGCATCCGCAGGCTTGTTCTGAATTCCAGCTTTGTGTTTTAACGTAAATGGAAACTGCTACAAGTATGCCACCCATCTTGCATGCATTCTGCTTATGTTTTTCTGGCTGTTAATGTACTTTAAGGCCTGATGATCGGTATATAATACAAGGCTCTGAAGGCTGCATAAAATTCTTGGTCATAAGTAGACCACTTTTAACGCGCCTCGCTCAACTTCTCACTGAAATATGCAACAATTCTGCCTTCTTGTGAGAGTACAACACCTATTCCGACCCCACACGCATCACACTCCACTACAAACAATTTATCAAAACTAGGAAGAGCTAGAACAGGAGTTGTACACAATTTCTCTTTAATCGCTTCGAAACTCTTCTATTGATCAGATCCCCAATGGATTTTTCCTTTCTTCACGTAATCTGTCATGGGCGCCACTATGGTACTAAATTTTTGAATGAACCGCCGATAGAAGGTGGCAAGTCCATGAAAACTTCGCACTTCCGTCACAATCGTCGGAATTGGCCAATTTCGAATTGCTTCTACCTTCCCTTTGTCCTCACGAATCCCATCTCCGCCAATAACGAAGCACAAAAAGACAAGGCTCGATTGCAAGTAGCTACACCTCTTTTGATTAATATAGAGTTTATTAACCTGTAAAACAATCAAAACCTGGCGCAAATGGTCAAAATGTTCATCCTCGTTAGTGATATAGATGAGAATATCATCAAAGTACACTACAACTAATTTACCCAAAAATGGCTTTAACACCTCATTCATCAATCGCATAAAGGTGCTCAGGGCGTTCGATAACCCGAACGGTAAAACAAGCCACTCGTACAGACCTTCTTTGTTTTGAAAGTGGTCTTTCACTCGTCTCCCGGTCTGATGCAGATTTGATGATACCCGCTTCGCAAATCTATCTTGCTGAAATTTTTTGCACTAGATAGATTGTCCAACATATCCTCCGGTCTAGGAACCGGAAATTTGTACCGCACAGTTATCTTGTTTATTGCTCGACTGTCCATGCACATGCGCCAAGACCCGTCCTTCTTCAGAGTTAGCAACGTAGGAACTTTACACGGATTCATACTTTCTTGGATCAACCCCTTAAGTGATAAATCCTCCACCATTTGCTGCAAAATACCCCTCTCCTTCAGACTCATGCGGTAGTGTGGCAAATTAGGTAAGGTGGCTCCAGGAACTAAATTGATGGCATGTTGTATATCTCTCATTGGGGATAATTCTGCAGGAAGTTCCTCGGGTACTAGCTCTTGGAATTCCTCAAACAACTTCATAACACGATCAGGTATTTCACTTCTTTTCTCAGAGTCTCCTACTACGAAAGCAGACTTCATTACCAAAGCATAAATTTCCCTAACTTCTCGTGCCTCATTCATCCATTCACTCACAGATTGGGCCAACATTACGAGCTTCAGAGTGTCGGTCTCTTGTTTGAACCCCAAGGGCAATAGGGTTATCTTCCTTCCACCCTTAAAGAACTGATAAACGTTCTTCCTCCCATCATGCGTGGTTCCGAGGTCGAATTGCCAATGCCTGCCAAAAAGCAATTGAGAAGCATCCATGTCTACAATATTGCACACAACTTCATCCTTATAAAATTTACCAATAGACAAAGGAACTCGACACCTCTCTGTTACCTTAATACCTTCCCCTTTAGTAATCCACACAATCTGGTAAGGATCGGGGTGTTTCTCCACATGTAATTTTAATATTTTGACCAGACCTTGAGAAATAATATTCTCACAACTTCCACTATCAATAACTAATTCAACAATCTTATTGAAAATGGTGCACCTGGTTCGGAATAGTGCATTCCCTTGGGAGTCATCTCTTCGTGGTGCTAACAGGACCTTTCGTACCACTAGTGTTGCTTGTTCGTCGTACTCCTCTCCATCCGGTTCACATACTCCATCCCCTTCTTCCCACACATCCTCTTCTTCCTCAGGACCGATCATATTGACAAGGCAACGTTGCGGGCAATTGTAACATTTGTCCCCGGTTAGCTTTGCATACAGATTTTTAGTGGGCCTTTTTGCAGGTTCCTTCTCAATTCCGCGCTTTCCAGAACTTGAGGCAATCTTCGTGTTGGTCTTAGGATTGTTTTAGGAGTATCAAGAAAATTCTTGCAAGACTCCTCCCTTCCATAGAAGCTTCGAAAGCCCATCGATTCTGCTCGCTGTGCCATATTTATTGCTTCGCTAAGGGTGAGGATAATTTGACATCCAATCTTCTCACGAATCGCAGGTTTTAATCCATGAATATACCTCGCAACCTGTTGGCCCTCTATTTCCATCAGATTGTTACGTGAAGAGAGACGTAAGAAATCCGAGGTGTATTCTGCAACGGATTTATGTCCCTAAACTAACACCTGATACTGTTGGAATAAAAATTGCTCATAATCAGGGGGGAGAAAACGAGCCATCATCATTCTCTCCATCTTTACCCATAATCGGACCGATTCTTTTCCCAATCGCTGCCGCTGATTTTGAACGTGTTCCCACCACGACGATGCTCCTCCTTTCAAACGATAAGCCACTAGTTTCACCTGTTTATCCTCTGGTATTTTTGCAAAGTCAAAGAATCTCTCTACTTCAGCAACCCAACCAAGGAATCCTTCGATATTAAAATTCCCATTGAAGGAGGGGAGATCCGCCTTCAATCGGAATTCATCGTGCCTATGTTGTCAATTGTCTCTTCGGTCGGGATTATGGTTTCCTCGAATCATGTTTGCCATTTCTTCATCGGATGAATCAACATCATAGTTTTGTCTTATGGGAATTTGTTGGTGGATTTCACGCTGAAGACCATGAGCAGATCTCCTGGGTTCTTCATCATTTCTTATACTATTTTGAGGACCTTCTGCATTGGCATAAAATTCCTCTACTTGTTCGACACGAGTGGTGAATGTTTGGATCGCTGTAGTCAAACGTTGCATTTCACTGATCACGTCAGCGAGGTTAGGTTCGTTGTCATTAGCCAGTGCCTAGGAAAAACCTTGGCTCTTGATACCAACTGACATAGGAGTAGTACGTAGAAGACAAACGTTATTCGTACGAAAGAAAAATGAAATTATAATCTTAATATTGGATAGTTGATGATCTTCTTGGAATCTCAGAATTCCTACTTATAGATGTAGGAATAAGAAAGGTAGTCAAACGAAAATTAAGAAGTTTTAATGAAAATGCTGAAAATTAAAAAGATGATCAAATGACCCCTTCATTGCTCCACATCATTTCCATATGCGGGAAAATCATTAATCATCCATAACAAAAGTGCTCTAAGTACAAAATTTTGACGGTGATATCCATCAAACGCATCAACACCTACTTCCCACAATTTTCTTAAGTCATCAATTAAGGGAGCCAAATAAACATCGACGTCATTCCCCGGCTATTTAGGGTCAGATATCAATAACTTGAGCATAATGAATTTTCTCTTCATACATAACCATGGAGGAAGATTGTATGTGATCAATAGTACATGCCAACAACTGTAGTATGGATTGATCATATCCGCTGATAATTCCAATCTACGATTTCTTTTCTCCGAGGTAAAATCGGGCCACTTACGGTCAACTAAAAAATCGGGCCAATCTGCTGGAGAATGAACTAAAAAATACTAAACATGTAATCAGCTCTAAAGACATCTCAATAAGTTCCTTAAAATAAGAACTTGTTAATGTGCAACAGGTTAGCAAGGACAAAGAAAATGAAATACAAATGCTCAAAAGGGAGTTGTCTATAGTAATGAAGGGACCTCAGGAACCACCTAGTACCAACTCAAGTAGGTGGTCTGCAGACCATTCGAAGGGTAAAGGCAATGAGGTAAGGAACCAAAAGTCAATTTTTTGGAAAGAGTTCCAGTCGAGAAGGAACAGTGTTTGGACATAGGCCAAATAATCAAACTGTTCATTCTGACCAGGAACACTCTATCTCGAATTCATATTCTGACCAGGAACACTCAATCTCGAATTCATACTCTAGACATGAGAACTTTAAATTTATCCCTACTTGGCACTGCTGCAGTGTTAAAGGACATATCCGTCCTAATTGCAAAAGGATGCGATATGACTGATACACTGGCAAAGTCACCTTCAGAGACATATATAAAGTTCAGTCAAGATACTATCAAAAACCAAATCCCAAAACAAAGGTTGACTAGAGCAATCACAAACTAACCAAAATCTAGGTTCAAAAGAAAAATAAATGTTTCACTTCCATTCTTGCTCTGAAGTCGAACCTTGAAGGGACATGGTATTTTGACAGTGGATGTTTGAGGCACATGACAGGTGTACGAGCAAATCACACATATGTGTCTCCTGTAAATGATAAATTTGTTACTTTTGGAGATGGTGTGAGAAACAAAGTAATTGGGATAGGAACGTTGAATGTCAGTGGTATGCCTAATTTGGAAGGAGTAATGCTTGTTGAAAATCTAACAGCAAATCTGATAAGTATCAATCAGCTCGGTGATAAAAAAAAAATTGAATGTTAGATTTACACAAGATAAATGTTGGGTATTTGATGAAAATAATAGTTGTGTTCTTACAGGAACAAGGACAACTGATAATTGTTACTTATTAGATCACGATACCTTGAGTGAAATGAAAACTTGGGCATATTAATTGTGATAATCTTGTTAATGTATCAAATTTCAGGTCTGAAAATGATTGTGTCACAGAGGAAATAACTCAGGATGTTAACAATACCATTGTTATTCTTTCTCTAAAAGAACCCATGACTGAAGTCTCTTCAGTTAATGGAGTCAAAATGAATCTAAAAACAACATCTCTCTCTCGACGGGTGAGGCCGAATACATCTGGATGAAACAGATGCTCTTGGATTATGGGTTTGATCTTCATTCTGTAAATTTATTTTGTGATAACACCAGCGCAATAAATATATCTAAAAATCCAGTTCAGCATTCTCAAACGAAGCATATTGATGTTCGATATCATTTTTGAAAAGGGAAAAATAATTTCGGATCATGTTCCTACACGGGAACAAATAGATTTTTGACATTAAGGAAGTCTCTAGGAATATGCATTGTATATTTTATTTTCTTGATTCATTTATAAAATAGATAAGTAAATAAATAAATAAATAAATAATAAATGAAAAATTGCATTGCATTTAGGACTTCTTGTATTTAGGCATCTGTGGATTTCATGCACACTCTCCTTCATGATCTTGATCCTTACTGCCCATTGTTTTGCAATCCAAAAGTTATTAAAAATAATTTTCTCTGAGTCGATCACTTCCCATGTATATTGTCATATAGAGCTACATTCTAAAAATGATGTTGTGAGCAAATAAGTCTCATTCACATAAAATGATCGAGTATGTGAAAGCTAATGACGAAGAGTGTATCTAGTGCAGTAATGTTCTTGAAGAGTTCCTTTGATTGTGTTGCACTTCAAGTATCGAGAAGTAGTGGGGTAATTTTCGGGCGAAAATTATGATGGCTCTAAGTGAAAATTGATACTTACATCATCAAGAAGTGAGGTAGCTTTTGGATGAAAATTCCGATTGCTCTAAGTGAACGATGATATTGACAATCATGGAGAAGTGGGGTAGCTTTCGGGCGAAAATTCTGATAGCTCTAAGTGAAACATGATTCGTCTTCAAGGAAACAACATAGTAATGGGGTAGACTTCATATGAAAATATTTCTGTTGTCTCTAAGTGAAAAGTGGCTTCCACATGAAACTTTAAAAAAAAAAAATAATAATAATAATAATAAGAAAAAAGGTGAAAACAAATATGAAAAAAGGGATTCATAAGGGGTTGTTATTTCTAAGTCCTTACGTTGGATATGTGATCCTCATTGAAAATTAATAACTTGTTTACTGAATAGAATCTTTGCCAAATATGTGGTGCAACAAGGACTAATCTTAAAGATTTTTTCGATACATTTGCATAAGTAAGCATGTACATCACTTTCTTATTTTTCAAGAATCCGCTTCACATATTAGTCGAATGTTCCTTAATTAAATAAAGGTCAAAAGATATGTTCCTTAATTATCTTGATTCCCAAATCTTTTAAAAATATCTTGGTGTCACATCACATCTTTTCCACGTTTATCTATGTCATTATCATTATATATGTGCCTCTCCGACTTTACCCTCTTCATATATGACTTTCATTTTTCAAAGCTTATGCTAGGATTTTCCTAATCTTACAGCAATCATGGGATGCACAAAAGAGGCAGCTAAAAGGAAGCGCTCAACCCCTGCTCCGGTGGTTCAACTGACAGTCGATGCTGCCAAAACTCTCATTATTGACTGACGGGTCCTCCAGAGTACGAACCTCTGGAGGACATGAATGTAGCTGCCACCATTATCACAGGAAACCAAGTGGTCAAGTGGCCGAACTCTGGTTTATCCCATGACGATCTCACACTTGAAGACAATATGCTTCATAAGATTGGGATGCGGAACTGGACACCATCTGCTCACAAATCCTCTCTCAAACTCACCTAAGGTCGTCCTAAGCCAAGAAAGAAACTTCATTTTCCTAGCCTGATATGGGCCATCATAAGGTCCTCATTGATGATAGATGTGGTGATTTCGTCGAACCTACAAGAGTCTCCATTCACAGGGTCGTTCCAAACAATCTGACCCAAGATCCTTCACGGATCGAACCACAGCCTGTTCCTGGGCAGTTGGAACAATTCCTGCAACCACAGTCTGTTCCTGGGCATGACCAAAAGATTCTGCATTCTCTGCATTCTAGATCGAAAAAAGGGGGAGAAAATGACTATTGAAGGAACTGCCGAAGAAGAAGACGAAGAGGAAGAAGGAATGCTTTAACATGTTTACCTCCTGTTGGTTTGGGCTGAGCCTCCCTGTTTTCTTTTTGTTGGCTATTTCTTTTTGTATATCCTTTTTTACTCTCTTTTGCAGGATCAATAGTGTTTGCCTGTTCATACTGCGAATGAATTAGTTCTGACTGATTGATTCACCATTGGAAACTCACTCTATCTTGCAGGATTAACAACAATATTTTTCGAACTAGAATGCCAAGGAGGAGATTGTAAAAATCACTTTTTTTTTTTTTTTTTTTTTATAATGTAAATGACATTTATTGAAAAATACTCTTGTTGCTTAAAATTGGTTGATTGATAGGATCATGAAGATTGAAAATGAAGAAAGGAAAGATAATTCAGAAGATCAAGGAAGGTGATCTTGTTCCTCATTTCGAGGAATCAATCAAAGAAGGAAGGTCAAAGCTTCCTTAATTACTTCCAATCACCCAAAATTACTGGAGAAATGGTGATTGAAGTGCTGGGAGCATGCAGTATAAATAGTGATGAGAAAACATTAAAAGATGTCGAGTTTTGAAGAGCACTTGTGTGATTCATCAAAAGCTTGTATCAGTTCCATTGATGTTCGAACTGTGAATGCACATCAATAGATCATTAGATATAATTCGGGAGAGTTGTGTCTAGATTGTTCAGGAGAACACACAGAAGTTCGGGAGAATCTTCTAGGTGCAGATTGAGGAGTAAGTATTGAAATTTAGGAGGGATTCCTAAACGTTTTGTAAGTACGAGATGTATTTTCTTTACTGTACTTTTCTATGGGATATTGCTTGTAGAGGAAGATGAATTCTTCCTCAAATCTTTATAAATCAATTTCATTCTGTTCTGATCAAGTTCATACTTTGTAAGAACTTATTCGTCATATTAATTGTTGTTCTTTTACAAGTCTTTCTGCTTAAGAACGTTGCACACGCACACAAACTCTGACATTTCAATATATACACGATTTTTTGTTGTGACATGAATAAACTATTCTCATGATTAAATTCTTACCAAACTACAATATAGCTTAATTTTATTTAGCATGTTTTAGTATCTAGTTCGATATAAAATTTTCATTAATTCATTTTTTTTTCAATTTCTTCCACTCACACATACATATTTATAACTTATTCAATATTGTACTAATTTGTTACATTAAATTTTATTATATAACTATTAAGACATTATCATTAATTTCAATTGCAATAAGTAGATAATTCTAAGACTCCTTGAAAAATTAAGTAACTGATTATTTTTTTGTGTTTTATAGAATATAAAATTAATAAAAAATAAGCTTACAAACATGAAAGACATAGAAAAATATTTCAATTCCAATGTTTTATACTTGAAAAATATATTCAAAATTTTAAGCTACAAAACTCCTTTCTCCTTGTTAGTAAAATATGATGTGTGCATATCTACACACACAAAAAGAAAAAAAAATCACTAATAAAATTTATGTTATATAACTAATAAGTAAATCATTAGGTGCTCTAATAAATTGTTATTTTAGTCCTTTTTTTTTTATCATCTCATGTTACGGATGTTCTATTATGATAGTTAAGATGTAACCATCTATAAAACTTTGCCTCAAAATTAAAGTCATTTGTAAAATATAAATGGTTGAAAGATTTTAATTCTTCAAAAGTCACATGAGAAAAATAAAAGATATTTTATTAGTTTAGAATAAAAGAAATATATAATTTTATCTATTGAAAGTGTTACCTAAATGTTACTTATTTACACTACAACAAAAATGGTTTTTTGAGACAACAAAAAAAGGTCTCAAAATAATGAGTATTTGCCACAACTTATGAGAATAGGTCTAAAATAATGAGTATTTGTCACAACTTATGAGTATTTGTCATAACTTTATTATTGTCTCAATAACTCGGACGCAAATAATATATTTGTGACCACAAAAGTGGTCTCAAATGCGTCTAAAATATTTTTTGCAACAACAGTAGTCTCGAAAAGTAGTCTTAAAGTAGTCTCATATGATTTATACAGGGATTTGTGACAACAAGTGGTTACAAATAACTTATTATTAGTGACCACATGTGTGGTCTCAAAAAATATTGCACAAAAGACCTTTTTTATTTTAGTGTTATAAGTGTTACATGAAAGTGTTACTTATTCAAGAGTGTTACTTATGTAAAAATGTTACATCCAAGGTGTTACATATTTTAAAAGTGATATCTTCATAAGTGTTATCAAATTTTTCACATAAACATTAAAAATTTGAAAGTGTTACAAACAAAGTGTTAAAATCATTTATATTGCAGTGATATAGAAATATCAATTAACTATTCAGAAAAAATGCATATCAAACAAAAGTTCCAAATGTAGACTCTCTCGGAAAGAGGGAAAATGAAAATAACAATGTCACGATTGCAAAAGAGCCCCTACAACTATATATGACCTGAGAACATACTGTCAAGAAATGAATATGTTCTCTAAGAGGCAATTTCTAGTACCATATTATCTCAAACATCATCATATAAAACGAGTAGCGTAAAAACATAATATAAAACTCAGTCGATAACAAAGCAGATCCTAATTTTAGCAAACCTTCCGCGCACACACACAAAATGCAATCTTATCGCTATCCATTGGACCAATCATCTAAACCAATAAGACTTAAGAGCAATATACAAGTAGAATCGACCATATGCAAATCGACTATTTCACACAAGACAATATAAATCTGAGATATCTTAACTTCAACATAATAAGCACATGTCCTGCGTAAGTGTTTTATATTACAACTAAAAAGTCCCGGTTAAAGTTGCCACTTTGACCAGACACGAATATTAAGAAAAATTAGTTCTTTAACTTTTTTAAAGGTTGAGATTGAGGGTTGAGATTTTGAGGGTGAGGATTGTGGGATTAATTTCCTTTTTTGGGGTGACAACTTTAGTTGGGACGGACCGAAAAGACA
The DNA here is from genome assembly GCA_958295605.1 of Ajuga chamaepitys. NCBI lineage: Eukaryota > Viridiplantae > Streptophyta > Magnoliopsida > Lamiales > Lamiaceae > Ajuga > Ajuga chamaepitys. The sequence continues at coordinate 54,029,923 of OY282502.1, read as the reverse complement.
AGTAAACAAATTTAAGCGGGACGGAAGGAATATTTGATTACTAAGGTGTGTAATCGAGGATGTTGACCAATTACAATTATCTCATTGTAGAGATTCATGGAGTGAATCGCAGAGAAAATGGAGCTGAATGTTTTGAGAACTAATTGAATTACAAATGAGTTAATTGGTTTACAAAAGAGGGCTTCTCTATTATATAGACATAAGCTGACTTTACTAATCCTAATAATCAACTAATAATATAGTTTAATTAATTTAATAGAATAATTGTACAAACTATATGCCTTTATACCCCTCCCCCTAACCACCACCCTCCCCCCCCCCCCCCCCCAAAAAAAAATAAAAATGAGTGGGATATTTAAGAGTCCCATTTTGGACTTTAAAGCTTGGTAGGAAGCAAGTGGTAGGGGTTAAATAAGGATGTCTGCCAAGTTCTTGTCAGTGAGAATTTGGATGATTTTGAGTAAACCTTCCTTGATCTTTTATCTTGTGTAGTGATAATCTATCTGGATGTGCTTGGTCTTTTCATGTAATAGTGGGTTGTGTGCAATACTGAAGGTTGCCTTTGTTTGAGTATATACTAGAATAGGTTTGTTGTAAATGATCTTGAGATCTTGTAAGATGTATGCTATCCATTGGAGCTCATAGGCTGTTGATCCCATGGCTCTGTATTCAGCTTTTGCAGAAGATTTGCTCACTGTAGATTGCTTTTTGGACTTCCACGAAATGAGGGATTCACCAATATATATAGCATAACCAGTGATGCTTCTCCTTGTTTCTTCACATCTAGCCCAATTTGAGTCTGTAAATGCTTGTAACTTGTAGTTAGTAGTAGATGGAAAGAAAATACGTTGTCCAATGGTAGTCTTAAGGTATCTTAAGACTCTATGGACAGCTAATAAATGTTTAGTTGTAGGGTTTCTCATAAATTGAGAAAGTGTTTGAATTGCATAGGAAATATCTGGTCTTGTCATTGTTAGATCTAATAATTTTCTCACAAGTTTTCTGTAGTGTGAAATATCAGTGAGTGTTGATGTGTCTTTGTGTGTAAAACCTTGTTTTGAGTCCATAGGTGTAGTGCAAGGCTTACTGCTCAAATAGCATGTTTGATTTAGAAGATCTAATGTATATTTTCTTTGGCATAAGTGAAGTCTAGCTTTTGATCTAGCTACTTCGATGCCAAGTATATACTTTAGAACTCCTAAGCCTTTGATAATAAATTTGTCATGTAAGAAGAACTTTACCTTAGATATTTCATCTAAGTTGTTTCCTGAGAGGATGATATCATCCACATAGCATAAAATGACTGTGAAAGTGTTACCTATTGATTTGGTGAATAGAGGTGCGTCTGCTTTGGATTGATTGTAGCCAAAGCTTAATAAAGTTTCTGACAACTTATCAAACCATTGTTTGGAAGCTTGTTTAAGTCCATATAATGATTTGGTAAGTTTACAAACCCTTGTATCATCTTTTTTACAATAGCCTGGTGGTGGAGTCATGTATACTTCTTCAATTAGATCACCATGTAAGAAGGTATTATTTACATCACATTGATGTATATGCCAGTTTCGTGCAACAGCAATAGAAAGTAAGATTCTCACTATTGTTATTTTAGCAACGGGTAAGAATGTATCAAAATAGTCTAATCCTTCTTGCTGCGTATATCCTTTGTCTACTAACCTAGTTTTGTACCTTTCCATGGTACCAGCCAATTGATACTTAATTCTATAAACCCAGTTACATCCAATTGTGTGTTTGTTTTGTGGTAATGGAACTAGAGTCCGTGTTTTGTTCTTTCAAGAGCACTTAACTCTAGGTTCATAGCATTTATCCAATAGATATCCTTACTAACTTGTTTATAGGTTTTAGGTTCCACTATTTTGGTTATAGAGGCAATAAAAGCTTTATGTCTAGCAGATAACTTATGAGAAGACAAATAATCATTTATTGGATATCTAATAGTTCTGTTTGCAGAAGGGTTATTCGTGAGTGAGGTTGGTAATGAGGTGTGATATAGACTAAGATAGGCAGGTTGAATTCTCTGCCTTGTTGATTTTCTAGTGGCTGTAACAGCATCAGTTTGCTAAGTATTATCAGCTTGAATATTGTCATTAGTGATGATGTCTTTGTTAGGTGAGGAATCGGCAGTAATAGTTGATGATTCTCAATTGGGAGATCATCAACACTTGCTGATTTATTTATCTCATCTTCAAGATCATCATGTATGATGTTGTCAATATTATAAGAAATATCAGTGTTGCACACAACATTTTTGCCACAACAATCAACAAATGTATCATAATCAGTAAAGTGTGCAATATCAGCAGAGTTTTCAGTGATTAATTGGTCAATAATTCTGTTAACAACAAATTTATCAGAATAGGGAAATATGTGCTCAAAGAATTTAACATTTCTAGAGATAAATATCTTGCCAGAGTTCAAATCTTATAGTCTATAGCCTTTTGTGCCTAGTGGATATCCAAGGTAAATACATTTTTTGGCTCGTGGATCAAATGTTTGCCTATGTGCAGTAAGTGAGCTACCAAAACATAAGCAACCCAATACTCTTAAATGTTCATAGGTTGCTTTTGATACAATTTCTCAAATGGGGTCAAATTACCAATAATAGTTGATGGAGTTCTATTAATGATGTGAGCAGCAATCATTATACAAAAACTCCAATACTTCAAAGATAAAGAAGATTGAAAAAGCAGAGACCAAGCGACTTGTAACAAATGTTGGTGTTTCCTTTCAACAATACCATTTTGTTGAGGTGTCTCAACACAAGAAGTTTGATTTAATATTCCATTTTTGTGATAAAAAACAGGAAGATAGAACTTTGTTCCATTATCACTCCTAATGACTTTAATTTTCTTGTTAAATTGAGTGTTAACCATATTATAGAAGTTTTCTAAGGAAGTTTTCACATCATATTTAGCTTTGAGCAAATATACACAAGTACACCTACTGTGGTCATCAACAATAGTTAAAAATACTTTTCACCACAAACAAATGCAATGTTGAATGGTCCCCAAACATCCACATGGATTAAATCAAATACACTATTGGACATAGAAGTAGAAACATGGAAATATTTTTTCTTCTGTTTAGCTAAAGGACATATGAAACAATCATCTTTATTCATGGTATTTTTCTTTACAACTTAGCTTGGTATAAGATCCATGTTTTTAGCGGAAATGTGACCTAGTCTATTGGGCCATACACCATATGAAACAATAGAACATGTAATTGTAACATAATTAGCAAGAGGAAGATTTATAGGATGTTTGGTTTTCAAGTAGTAAAGGTCTGCCACTTGTTCAGCAATACCAATCATCTTCTTTGACAGGGTGTCCTGCAAGACGCAATGTGAGGAAAAGAAACTAGCAATACAATTAGAATACCTAGTGAGATGAGATATAGAGAGTAAATTATATGTGAAATCTGGTACATATAGCACATCATGTAATACTCGGTCATTATTTAAGACAACATCTCCAATTAACGTGGCATTTGTTATTGCATTGTTTGGCAATTTAACATTCACATTGGATGACTTTAAGGCTGAAGTGGACAAGCTTAAATCACAAACCATGTGATCAGTGGCACCGGTGTCTAAATTCCAAACAGATGATGAATCTGAAACAGGATTTAAACAAGTGGAAATACCTTCAATTTTACCTGATGCATCAGATGAGGGAAATTGAGCAAACGCTCCAGCAGCTAGGTGCTGAGATTGGTCAGGCTGCTTATGGTTTTTGGCAAAAGCTAAAAACTTCTCAAACAGTTCTTGAGAGAATAGAGGATTAGTAGGAACATGCATATCATTATTTCCATTTTCAGTGTTGGTATTTGAACTAGAATTCACATTATTCGAGCTAGAATCAGGTTTCCCTCTTTTCCCTTTAGATCGTCTCCAACCAGTGGATATCCTATGATTTGGAAGCACGTATCTATGGTGTGACCAGGTTGTTCACAATGTGAGTAGATCATAGGTTTCTTCTTATCCTTATAAAATTTGGCATTCTTTGCAAGCATAGCAACATAATCTGACTCTACAGACGACAAAAAACCAGCTAATTCCCTTTTGGATTCTTCTTGCAATAGTATAGAGTACATTTTGTTAAGAGAAGTGAGGGGATATTGCATAAGCAATTAACGACGAATAACATAATAAGAATCATCTAACCCTGTCAAGAACTTCATAACACAATATTTCTCCTGAAGTTGATTGGCTATCTTAGGCAATTCGCAGGTACAGTGACCACAAGTATAGCTCAGCACAAGCCTATGACTCAGGTATTCATCCCATAATGTCTTAAACAAGTTATAATAAGCAATCAAAGACTTGGACCCTTTAGATATAGAACTAAGAGATTTATCTAGGTGATAAACCCTCGTAGCATCGGACCGAGTATACCTGAGCTTGAGTTCATCCCAAAGATCTTTGGTAGTAGTGAAAAACTCCAGAGATTTCTTGATGTCGACATGAATTGAGTTGAGAATCCACATTAAAACTAGGTTGTTGGTGCGCGTCCAAGCCACCATGACCGTAGTGTCTTCAGAGACGAAGGGCGAAGAAAGGGAACCATCAATTAGGGCCAACTTATTCTTCACGCTGAGTGCAAGCTTGACGACATGACTCTAGGAAATGAAATTGGATCCGACAAATGGATCTAAAATAATGGCAGCGGCAGGATTTTCCATCGGATTTAGGGCCAAGGCGATAAAGGATTCAAAGTAGGGTTTAATTCAATACCCATTGCGAAAAGAGATTGATTCGAGAAAAAATAAAAAAAGAATTGACAAGAATCTGGGTAATCTGATTGAGGAAAAACTTCTCATTCAATTGAGAATGGCGGAAGCTAATCAAGCAGAATTCAGAATCGAAACAATCGAGCGACCTCGATTATCTGATACCATGTAGAGATTCATGGAGTGAATCGTAGAGAAAATGGAGCTGAATGTTTTGAGAACTAACTGAATTACAAATGAGTTAATTGGCTTACAAAAGAGAGTCTCTCTTATATATACATAACCTGACTTTTAACAAATCCTAATAACCAACTAATAATATAGTTTAATTAATTTAGTATTGTAATTGTACAAACTATATGCCTTGATACTCATCATAAGGTGGATTTAAAGGAAAGTATGCTCCTAATTAGCCCCCAAAAATTGACTTCTAGAATTCATACTTAGCATCTATAGAACAATAAGTATTACCATTATGCTCCAGCACTACATACAAACAACATCAATAAAGAATGTCATGAAAGCTTAAAATAGGTCAAGAAGACAAGAACAGATCTTCCAAATTTCCAAATGTAGTGATTGTGTTATACCACGTGTCAAGAATTACCAAGTACTATTGTCATGTAATAGAATACCAAAGAAAATAAATTACCTCAGAAAAAAATTTGTGCATATACAAATGAATATATCACTTTTTAATAAAAAAGGGTACAAGTCATATAAAACACCATATTTTCCTGAGAGAGCTTTGAGAGACTATGTAAACTCAGCCTCAATTTACTCTAACGTTAAATTGTTTGCATCTACGAAAATCATTCATACAAATATCAAAATGAAAAAAAAAAAAGTGTCATAAAAGAGAACTGTTCAATATTTACAACAAACCTTCAGCTTCAATGTGATATAACATACATTAAGTTTTTTTTCTAAAAAAGTGAAGAAATGATTAAATCAAAGTAAAAAAATAAGGAAATTACAATTTGGGTCCCATAAGACACAGGGGAGTTACATTTTGGTCCCAAAATTTTCACATTTGATCCCTCAAATACAAAACCGAGCACATTTAGTCCCACCATCACAAGATAATGCGCCACTTTGCAGGTAACACTGTGAATTCAAATAATACTTCTTCATCTAACCCTGCAGGTACAAAAATCGATAGAATAAGGTGTAGAGAATGCAACGGTTGGGGACATGTTCAAAAGGAATGCGCCACCTTCTTGAAAAGACAGAAGAAGTCATTTGTTGCTACATGGAGTGATGAATCTGATGAGGAGGAAGAAATGTCTGACGGAGACAAAGATTACTCAAGCAACTTTGCCGCGTTAACCACATCACATGCATGCCTGATAGGCAACGTTCACATAGAAAACACAAGCTTACCTGATGCATCAGGTATGTTACAACATGATTTACCAAATTCCTGTGAATCTGATGAAGAGATAGGACCAACCATAGAAGAGATGCAGCCAATGTATAAAAATTTGTCAGTCGAGTGCATTCGCGGGAGCAAAGCAATTAAAAAACTTGAAGGACAGCTTCGTGACTCGCAAGCGGAGACTGAAAAGATTCGAAAAGCTGAGATAGTGTTACAATACACACTAGCCGACAAAGAAAATGAAGTATCTTTCTTACAGTCAGAACTTCAGAAGAGTCAGGATGACCTGAAAAAATGCAGGGAGTGCTTAATGACAAAGAACCAGACCATCGAAAGATTGAACTCAGAGTTAGAACAATTGAAGCAAGTTTTTAAACGTTTAAACTCTGGTAAAGCTTCTCTAACTGAAAACATAAGTCTAGGAAAGAATCATGGGGATGTAACAGGTCTTGGATATGGAGGGGAGCCATCTAATGCTGATCAGTCTGTTTTTGTGCAATCGGGTAAAAATGTTATAACACATGTTAAGCACGGAAAATTTGTAGAGCAATCTGGAAATAATCTCAGATAACCACATCCTACTGGACAATATAAATTTTACCAACATACTGCAAGGAGAAGTCGACCAAATATAATGTTACAACATTCTGAGCAGGCTTTCGAAAATAATCCCCCTCTCATTCCCATTTGTCATTATTGTGGTATATCTGGACATCTTCGCCCTAATTGTTATAAAATGAAAGCTGACTATCTGTATACCTGTGATGTGTCTTTATTATTCCATATTCTTTATGCATTTTCCCCAATAATTAGTCTACTTTTGTATTTTAATTGGACTAATTGATTCTCTTTGGTTGTAGGAAGAAATATTGTGGGCTTAAGGAGAAATTGGGCTTAAAGTAGAGAATTGGGCTCAAATTATGGAGAATTGGGCCAAGATGGGTCAAGATATCAGATGGGCTAAGTTGGAGACTGAAAAAATGGGCCAGAATATCAAGATCAAATTAATATGGGCCTGCTAAGAGATTTATTTAACAAAAACTCTTGTTCTTTTATTGTAATTAATTAGATATTATTTAGATGTTTCCTTTTTATAGATAAGGTTGGATATTATTAAGGTTTGATTTGGAGTAGGAATAGGAATTATTAATTCCTCGCGTGATTTTATAGAGGAGCGGCGACAGTCAGTGGAATTAATTCCAATACGCGCTCTCTCTCTCTCCTACCCAATACAATTTACCAGTCTTTTCTTTTCCGTTAATTCTTATTCCTTCAATACAATTGCTAGACAAAATTCTATGAAGAATATCAATTACGGCATGCGTGGCTAAGGTTCTTATTCTGATTCAAGGGCTTTAATTTCGATTATGTTATTGTGAGGCATTGGATTTCATTATTCTTGTTTATTCAAGTTCTTATGAATTCGTTCTTATTTATATAGGATTTATTTATGATATCGAATTGACGACTCAATTAATTATTTAAATTCTACTGCTATTTAATCGTTCTTGATTCGTAATTGTCAAGAACGATTGAACCCTAGTAGCGATAGGTTAAATTGATTGTGCTATCATAATTAGTTCAACCTAATCGAATTTATAAGGTAATTATTCATAGTTGCAGCTATCTCGGCTATAAATAATCAGATTTAACCGTTTTCATAATTCTTTATGTTGTTATTAACGTGGTATGGAACGCTATCGTGCCCAACTCGTTAATAATACGTATTGATCGGTTGCTGGGATTGGTCAATTACATTAGGAAAACATAAGATTTATTATGGCTATCCTAATAAGTCTTTGGTTAAACACTTGAATTGCAAGAAATACATTAGTAAGCCTATGATTAACACGTAATTGAATGTAGACCCTTGGATCAAATTTTTCTCATATTGTTAATTCATCTAAATTTCATTTTGTCTTAGAGTATTAATTTGATCTTTAATTTCTTGATTGCTAAATTAGTTATATCTAGGATTTAGAGTTAATAAACCAAACTTCAAAATCCCCCTTTTTAATTGCTTTCATATTCAAAGGAATTTAATCACTGTTCCCCCTGGATTGACCCTACTTGCCATTATACTAGTTTATTTTGAAAGTAGGTTATTTAATTTGGTGTTTGACAACCATCAAATTTTGTCGCCGTTGTTGGGGAGCAGCGTCGAATTAAATTCTTTTGAGTTATTTTATTTTATTTTATTTTTTCGTGGTTTATGCCTCGTTCTTCTCGTACAGGTAAATTGATTTTTGATCCTGAAGTTGAGAAAACAGCTAAAGCATTGAGGAAAGAAACCAGGTTGCGTTCACAGCAGACATCGAATTCTTCTCCTAGTTTGAATTTTATACTTGATTTGCTTGATTCTGAAGGTGAAATTGATTATTATTCCGAAGGAAGTGAAAGTTAAGAGATAAAAATGGCAGATCAGCGTACTCTTAGAGAGCTAGCGAATCCTGATGTGAATCAACAACCACTGTGCATCCAAATACCTGCTTACTGAGGAAACATTTGAACTGAAATCCGGCCTTATACATCTGTTGCCTACTTTCCATGGTCTTTCTGGTGAAGACCCTCACAAACATTTGAAGGAATTCCATATGGTGTGTACTGCAATGAAACCACAGAATGTGATTAAGGAGCAAATATCTTTACGAGCCTTTTCTTTCTCTTTAGCTGATAAAGCTAAAGACTGGCTTTATTATCTTCCCTCCGGATCCATCACTACTTGGAATGAGATGAAGAAGTAGTTCCTAGAGAAATTCTTCCCAGCATCAAGAGCAGCAAATATTAGGAAGGATATATGTGGGATTAGACAGCAGCATGGTGAAACCCTATACGAGTATTGGGAAATATACAAATTTCTATTGTCTAGCTATCTGCAACATCGAATTCCGGAGCAGTTACTAGTCCAGTACTTCTATGAAGGTCTGTCAGTCTTTGACAGAAATATGATAGATACTGCTAGTGGAGAGGCCTTGGTTAGTAAGACTCCCGATGAAGCTAAGAGACTTATTTCTAATATGGCTGCTAATGCCCAACAGTTCGGAACGAGAAGTGATGTCATTCCACAACAAGCCAAGAAAGTGAGTACTAGTTCAACTGATCAGAGGATAGAAGCCTTGACTACCTTAATGGAGAAGTTTGTGGGAGCAAAATTGTCACCTGCTCAAGTTTGTGGAATTTGCTCTATCATTGGGCATGCTAATGATAGTTATCCGACACTCCAAAATGATGTCCAACAAGCTAAAACCATGGGAGGATTTCCTGGACAACCTCAACGCCGATATGATCCATACTCTAGTAGCTACAATCCGGGTTGGAGGGATAATCCAAGATTAAGCTACAAAAACCAATAAGGACACCAAGGATTCTCACAGCAGAATTATCAAAAACCACCAGCTCCTACTCAACCTTCAAATTCCGGTCTGTCATTGTAGGAAATAGCGAAAGCTCTAGCAACGAGTACACAACAGCTGCAAGTGAATACTCAACAGTTTCTAGCAAACACGCAACAATTTCAGCAAGAAACAAGAGCTAGCATTCAGAGCCTTAAGAACCAAATTAGCCAACTGGCTACGTCTATGAGTAAGCTCGAGGCTAAAAACTCGGGAAAGCTTTCTTCTCAAACTGAGATTAACCCGAGAGAAAATGCAAGTGCAATTGTGCTCCGCAGTGGAAAAGAGATACAATCTGGATCCATTTTGCTTGAGAAAACTGATGAACATCAAGGTGAGAAAGAGGTTGAAGAAACCGAGAAAGGGAGCTCTAAAGACCGAAGTAAGAAAAAATATTCTCCTTTTTCACCTAGTACTCCTTATGTGTCCGCACCACCATTCCCTAGTAGGTTGGCTAAGGCAAAGAAAGATGATCATGAGCGAGAAGTGCTAGAGACATTCAGGAAAGTTGAGATCAACATTCCTTTGTTAGATGCCATTAAGCAAATTCCCAAATATGCCAAATTTTTTAAGGAGCTATGCACTAACAGGAAGAGATTGCGAAGTGATGAGAAGGTCAGTGTGGGGGAGAATATATCTGGTGTAATAAAGAAGACACTGCCAAACAAATGCAAGGATCTAGGTATGTTTACTATGCCTTGTGTGATTGGAAAAATGAAAATTGAGCGTGCCATGTTAGATTTAGGTGCTTCTATTGATGTCATGCCATACTCAAGTTATTGTGCTTTGAATTTGGGTCCTTTGAAGGAGACTAGAGTTGTCATTCAATTGGGTGATCGTTCTAATGCTTACCCGGAAGGGGTTGTTGAGGATGTTTTGGTGCAGGTTAAGGAATTAATTTTTCCAGCTGACTTTTACATCTTGAAGATGGATGATAATTCCATGGCTAATTCAGCCCCGATCTTGTTGGGAAGGCCATTCATGAAGATGGCTAGGACAAAGATTGATGTGGATAAGGGTACTCTCTCTGTCGAGATTGACAGAGAGATTGTGAAATTTAATATTTTTGATGCTATGAGATACCCAAATGAAAATCATTTTGTTTGTTCTATTGATGCTATAGATTCAGTTGTGCAGGATACCTTTGAGGAAACCCATGGAGTTGAGAGATTCGATATGCAGTCACAATTGGATATTGAAGCAGAGATAGCCGAAGCTTGGGACTTGTCTGAATCTTTGAGGGACACAAGAAAAGGGGTAACTGATTTTGAGGTAGAAGGTTCTAATTGTCATAAGAAATTGTTGCCATCTGTTTTGCAGGCACTAAGTTAGACTTGAAGGTTTTACCTGATCATCTTAAGTACATATATTTGGGCGACAATGACACTTTACCTGTGATTATCGCGGAGAATCTAACTGAGGATCAAGAAAAAAGGTTAACAAAGGTCTTAAAGGAGTACAAGACTGCAATTGGTTGGACCTTGGTGGATATCAAGGGGATAAGTCCGTCAATTTGTATGCATCGAATTCTTTTGGAAGATAATGTCAAACCAGTAAGAGATACACAGAGGAAGTGGTGATGAAAGAGATTATAAAGCTTCTCAATGAAGGGATGATCTATCCAATTTCGGATAGTAAGTGGGTGAGTCTGATCCATGTCGTACCCAAGAAAACAGGCATCACAGTGGTAAGAAATTAAAATAATGAATTGGTGCCTACGAGGGTACAAAATGGATGGCGTATGGTCATTGATTTTAGGAAGCTTAATTAGCTACTAGAAAGAATCATTTCCCCCTCCCCTTTATTGACCAAATGTTGGAAAGATTAGCTGGTAGAGCTTACTTTTGTTTTCTAGATGGTTTTTCAGGATATCATCAAATTGTGATTGCTCAGGAGGACCAGGAGAAGACGACGTTCACATGTCCCTTTGGGACATTTGCCTGGAGAAGGATGCCTTTCGGTCTATGCAAGGCCCCGGGTACATTTCAGAGGTGTATGCTTAGTATCTTTTCTGAATTCATAGAGAACTGTATTGAAGTCTTTTTGGCTGATTTCACTGTACATGGAGATTCATTTGATAATTGCTTAGGTCATTTGTCTAGAATTCTAAAAAGATGCATTGACATTAATTTGGTCTTGAACTATGAGAAGTGTCATTTTATGGTGATTGAGGGCATTGTGTTAGGTCATGTGATTTCTTCTAGAGGTATAGAGGTTGATAAGGCAAAGGTTGATTTGATTATGAACTTACCTTATCCTACGAACGTTAAGGAAGTTCGAGCTTTTCTTGGACATGCAGGTTTTTACCGTAGATTTATAAAGGACTTCTCCAAGATTGCCTTACCCATGTCGAGATTACTTCAAAAGGATGTGAAATTTGAGTTTGGAGAAGAGTACAAGTTGGCATTTGACAAGCTCAAGAACATATTGACGATTGCGCCCATTATCCAACCGCCTGACTGGAATTTGCCGTTCGAGATCATGTGTGACGCCAGTAACTATGCGGTTGGAGCTGTTTTGGGCCAGCGAATTGATAAGAAGACCATGTCATATATTACGCTTCAAGAACATTAGATTCTACTTAGAGCAACTATACGACTACTGAGAAAGAGCTTTTAGCAATTGTTTTTGCTTTGGATAAATTTCGTTCTTATTTGCTTGGTTCTAAGGTTTATGTTTACTCTGATCATGCAGCTTTGAAATTTCTGTTAGCTAAGAAAGAATCCAAACCGAGATTGATACGGTAGATACTCTTGCTTCAATAGTTTGACATCGAAATCAAGGATCGAAAAGGAGTTGAAAACCTACTGGCCGATCACTTGAGTAGGTTGGTGACAGAGGAAGAAGCATTGCCCATCTCTGAGCTCTTTCCTGATGAGCAATTGTTCCAGATGATAGGTATGATTCCTTGGTATGCAGATATCGTCAATTATTTAGTTACTAGAATTTTACCTGATGAGCTTAGTAAATCACGCAAGCAAAAGATTAGATATGAGGCTAAGTACTATGTGTGGGATGAACGTCATTTGTGGAAATTTTGTTCTGATCAAATGGTTAGGAGATGTATACCTGAAAATGAACATAAGTCCATTCTAGTTTTTTTGTCATAATTATGCTTGTGGTGGTCACTTTGGCCCAAAAAGAATTTCTAGGAAAGTTTTGGATAGTGGTTTGTATTGGGAAACTTTTTTTAAAGATGCTTATCTGTTTTGCAAAATTTGTGAGAAATGTCAAAGAACGGGTTCGTTATCTCATAGGAATGAAATGCCTCAAACTCCTATTCTTCTTTGTGAAATTTTCGATGTTTGGGGTATCGACTTTATGGGACCGTTTCCATCGTCTTGTAGGTATTTATAAATTCTTTTGGCTGTTTATTATGTTTCAAAGTGGGTCAAAGCAAAGCCCACTTGGACTGACGATTCTATTGTTATCGTAGGTTTTATCAAGTCTAACATTTTCAGCAGGTTTGGAATACCAAGGGCAATAATAAGTGACCAAGGAACCCATTTTTAAAATAGAACAGTGGAGGCACTGCTGAAGAAGTATGGGGTGTATCACCGTGTAGCCACTGCCTACCATCCTAAAACGAATGGTCAGGCAGAAGTGTCTAATCGAGAGATAAAGTCAATTTTGGGAAAAAACGGTAAATCCCGGTAGAAAAGATTGGAGTTTACGGCTTGATGACGCGCTTTGGGCTTACCAGACGGAATTTAAAACTCCTATTAGAATGTCCCCCTATAGGTTATTTTTTGGTAAGTCTTGCCATTTACCAGTCGAGATTGAGCATAGAGCCTATTGGGCGATAAAACATTGCAATATGGACGTAGAAGAAGCGGGTAAGTGTAGGAGGTTAGTATTGCAAGAGTTAGAGGAAATACGATTGGAAGCCTATGAGAACTCGCGCATCTAAAAGGAAAACACGAAATTGTTTCATGACAGTTCAATCTTGAGAACGCAATTTGAAGTGGGTAAAAAGGTGTTACTTTTTAACTCTCGTCTTAAACTTATGCCGGGTAAGCTTTGTTCTAAATGGCTTGGTCCTTTTGTTGTTACTAATGTGTTTCCTTATTGTTCAGTGGAGATTAAAAGCTTAGATACAGATAAGGTGTTTAAAGTGAACGGGCATCGTCTTAAATTGTTCAATGAAGAAGAGAATGTGAAACAAAAAAAAAACAAAAAAAAAAACAAAAAAAAAAAAACAAAAAAAAAAAAATAGAAGACAGAATTTGAAAATCCCTAATCTCTCTTTTCTTTTGTCTCTCTCGCAACAGCTATAGTCACGAGAGATCACCACCGCTGCTAATTCTGCGCCGATGACAGCCACTATGCCACCAGGTGCGCGCAGCGCCGACCTACGCCGACCTGTGCAGCGCCGCCCGACATTCTTCTCGTCTCGCTTTGCGGATTTGGCTTACCGCCGGGCCTTCCTCTTGGTCCCACAACTACCCGTGCCGCTCTTGCGCGGCTGTCTTCGCCGGAATCACGCTTCCGCTGTGCTTAGCCACTGCCATCAACCATCTCCGCCTGCCTCGTCCCGGCGACCTAATCGCCGACGATTGCCGCTGCAGTCCTGCACAACACCAACGAACCACGGTCGAGTCACGACCGCGATCAACAGGTTTCGAATTCGTCCAAATTTAGAACAACTTTGGTACATCTAATTTCTCGATATTTTTTTTAGTGCAATGTTCTTACCTTGGCTGTTGAAAAGTTAGTGACCTAGTTGAGATTGTTTGTCTATACCAAGTGGTTGGGGACTTTATTTCTTGAGACTCATGGTTTATCTTGATATTGAATTGTGATCTCTTATGCTACATTGTGTCTTCTGATAACTTTTGTGGTCATTTATTTGATAGGCTATTGCTTGTATAGAAGCTTATCTATGTGCTTAATTGAATTTTGTGATCACGTTGGTTAGTTTTCTGTGGAATCGGTTGTCTTAGAGTGTTTAAAATTTTTGATAAGGTCGTTGATTGTGCAGCGTAATTTTGTTGACTATACATTGATTTTATATAATCGGGAAAGTTAGTCCACGATCATGTACATCCTGAACGGCCAAAGACCAGGCTAGCAAGGGGGGCAATTTCAGCAAGATGGATGAAATCTTTCGATCCACGAACTTTGCTCCTCCTCCTTCCACATGACTCAACTTCCAGGGACGTTTTCTTTTCCTTTCTTGTTTTTAGTTATTTCATTCGTGTGTATTTTATCTTGTTACAATTTCCCAAAAAAAAAAAAAAAAAATTATTTGCTTTCTTTATTGCTTTACAGTTTGTTTTCGTTCCTGTTTGAGAGTCTATTGTGCATACATTAGGGACAATGTAAGATTTAGGTGTGGGGGAGGTGTAATTCTGATGTGCTAAAATTTTGAAAAATTCATGTCATTTGGGGACATTTTCTTGTGTTTATATGCTAATTCTGTGGACTCGATTGTCATTACTTTGTTGAATTGAGTATGATTGGCATAATAAAAGGGGTCAAGTCTGATTGATGTTTTTCTTGGCACTAAAACAAGTAGCGTGTCTCGTTGGTCTTAATAGTGGATAGAATGCAAGTGTACAAGATTCGACACAAAATAGCCTTTTCCGTGAGCTTTTGAGCCTAAGAGCAATACATACGATTGTGCTCTAATTTCTTTGTTGTGTGTGAATCAAGCATATCATGTACATTCTAGAACTTGATTTGTTATGCATTTCGAGGCCACATTCATGAATTGTGCATTAAAATGATAAGGGCACTTAGGAATAACCCTTTGATGGCCTTTTCTTTCTGAATAACCTACCCGAACACTTTTCTCCTAGTTGAACACGTTGAGCTTAGAGCCTATTCTTTGATTTTACCGTGTTTATATATAGCCTATTCCTTTCTCTTGTTTATGACTGTCTACCTGAAAATTTTGAACCTTCTTGTCAAGAAGTGTGGAATTGCATGTCAAAAGGTGGATTTGTATTGTGGACACAAAGGGATGGGAAAGAAGTAGAATAGACGTTGTGACAATGAGAAAAAAAAAGAAAAAAAAAAAAGAGAAGAAAAAAAAAAGAGAAAAAGAAAAAGAAAAAGAAAAAATAGACATTGCCATGATGAAGAAAGGGTGGAGAAATTCTGAGGTTGTCAATAGCGTTGTATTATTTTTCTTCATGTCAAAAATAAAAAGTTTGACATATTATTGCTACTTGAGAGTGACACCTCTAGGCTATTACTTGGTTTTGCTTTGATGATTCTTATGATATAGTGAGATTACCAAGTAGTAGGGGTAGGAATGGTCTTGTGGTCCAATTCAAAGAAGGTGTGTTTGTCATTAGAGAAAGCGTGCATGTGATATTCTATTACTTCTTGACTTGCTAACCTTCGATTTCCCTTTTATCCTACCTTTAACCAAGGGCCCGTTACAACCAATGAAAAGACCTTTTGATTGACGCATAGTTCATACTTCTAGTGGTGGAGATTTGATATATTAGCAAGCATATGGTAATGGCATGTATGTTTTGATATTGAGTGATTACATACACATACCCTTATTATACACTTTAAAGAGCGGAATGAGTGATCACCTTGGTGAGGTGTTGTTTATGGTCACATTTGAGCTTATTGAAGCTGTTAAGTATTGATGGGACACGTGAATTTCATAAAAAAATTGAATTCATGATCACTTACTCTTATAAAAGCCGTCTACTTAATTACTTCATTGCATGGTGATTTGGGTTGTCACAGAAAGCATTTGAGAGAAAGGGTCGAGAGAACAAAGAGAGTTTAATGTTTGTCACCTTGTTCTTTTAATTGATTTTATGCATGCTTGAGGACTAGCATGGTTAGGTGTGGGGGAATTTGATGTGTCTTTATTATTCCATATTTTATATGCATTTTCCCCAATAATTAGTCTACTTTTGTATTTTAATTGGACTAATTGATTCTCTTTGGTTGGAGGAAGAAATATTGTGGGCTTAAGGAGAAATTGGGCTTAAAGTAGATATTTGGGCTCAAATTATGGAGAATTGGGCCAAGATGGGCCAAGATATCAGATGGGCTAAGTTGGGGACTGAAAAAATGGACCAGAATATCAAGATCAAATTAATATGGGCCTGCTAAGAGATTTATTTAATAAAAACTCTTGTTCTTTTATTGTAATTAATTAGATGTTATTTAGATATTTCCTTTTTATAGATAAGGTTGGATATTATTAAGATTTGATTTGGAGTAGGAATAGGAATTAATAATTCCTAGCGTGATTTTATAGAGGAGCGGCGCCAGTCAGTGGAATTAATTTCAATACGCGCTCTCTCTCTCCTACCCAGTACAATTTACCACTATTTTCTTTTTCGTTAATTCTTATTCCTTTAATACAATTGCTAGACAAAATTCTATGAAGAATATCAATTCCGGCATGCATGGCTAAGGTTCTTATTTTGATTCAAGGGCTTTAATTTTGATTATGTTATTGTGAGGCATTGGATTTTATTGTTCTTGTTTATTCAAGTGCTTATGAATTCGTTCTTATTTATATAGGATTTATTTATGATATCGAATCGACGACTCAATTGATTATTTAAATTCTACTGCTATTTAATCGTTCTTGATCCGTAATTGTCAAGAACGATTGAACCCTAGTAGCGATAGGTTAAATTGATTGTGCTATCATAATTAGTTCAACCTAATCGAATTCATAAGTTAATTATTTATAGTTGCAGCTATCTCGGCTATAAATAATTAGATTTAACCGTTTTCATAATTCTTTATGATGTTATTAATGTGGTATGGAACGCTATCGTGCTCAACTCGTTAATAATACGTATTGATCGGTTGCTGGGATTGGTAAATTACATTAGGAAAACATAAGATTTATTACGGCTATCCTAATAAGTCTTTGGTTAAACACTTGAATTGCAAGAAATACATTAGTAAGCCTATGATCAATACGTAATTGAATGTAGACCCTTGGATCAGATTTTTCACATATTGTTAATTCATCTAAATTTCATTTTGTCTTAGATTATTACTTTGATCTTTAATTTCTTGATTGCTAAATTAGTTATATCTAGGATTTAGAGTTAATAAACCAAACTTCAAAATTCCCCTTTTTAATTTCTTTCATATTCAAAGGAATTTAATCACTGTTCCCCGTGGATTCGACCCTACTTGCCGTTATACTAGTTTATTTTGAAAGTAGGTTATTTAATTTGACGGCTTGACAACCATCAACCTTTTCAGGTTGGAACTACAAAGGTCGTCCTTGAAGCGCACGATGAAGAAAGGTGGATGTGAGACCACCACAACATTCGAAGACACGCCAAGTTTGTGTTCCCAAAACTCACGGTTGTTTCAATACCATGTTTTCTTTGAATATTGCTATTATAGAGGCTTGGTACTTTGATAGTGGGTGCTCTAGGCACATGACTGGAAATAGGTCACACTTGGTTAACATAGAACCGATACTCAATTAATTTGTTACTTTTGGTGATGGGGTTAGAAGTAGAGTAATTGGGAAGGGTATACTTTTAAGCGGATTCCCTAGATTGCATGATGTTTTGTTAGTTGAAAACTTGAAAACTAATCTCATTAGCATTAGTCATTTATGTGATCAAGGTCTGCATGTTAAATTTACCAAAGACCAGTGCTTGGTTTATGATGATGAGGATAAATGTGTCTGAACCGGTGATAGATCTGCTAATCTTCTTTATATGTTGAAACATGAATATAAGAGCTACAAAGAGACATAGTGTTTAGCCACCGGGAGCTGTTACACGCAAATGATGAATCAAAGGTTGTCAGTCTATGGTGTTGATGTAAGTGTTCCCAATCCTTTCCGTGACAATACCAGTGCCAATACCTTTACCAAAATGCCAGTCCTACTCTCTCGAATAAAGCACATGGATATTAGGCACCGCCATTTTCGAGAACTAATAGAAGAAGGAACCGCTATCATGAATCATGTTCCAACTAAAGATCAATTAGCGGATATATATTTTAAGGCTCTGGATTTCAGTGATTTGTCACACTCAAAAAGTCAATAGGTCTTTACTTTCCAAAAAACCAAAAAAAAAAAAAAAAAAAAGAGAAAAAAAAAGAAAAAAAAATCCTTATGTTAAAACATGCATCTAAGATCTGCATTAGACATTCTTTTTATACATCCTCGTGTCATACACCACATATGAAGGAGCAAGTTTAAAGGGTTGTTTGGCTTAAAACTTAACATTCCTTTTCGACTGACTGGCACACTCATTCCTCTCGTGTCAGAAAGGGCTACGGTCATGAAATGATGTTGAGAGCAGCAATTTGTTCAGTTTTGGATCACTTATAACACATACAAATGATTCAATCCAGAAAATAATGAAAAATGAACTGAAAATCGGCCAAACAAAACCGAACGCACAAACTAGAAACAAAATGAAGAAACACACAACTTTTACGTGGTTCGATCAATGTGATTGGTGCACGTGGTAGTGCACACACTTTTAGGTCAATTTAAGTGTCTTTTTACGGACTTTTGTGTGCATTTTCACGTGTGTTTTGTGCGTTTATTTCTCATTGGGCAATTTGACGTGTTTGTTTCATTTTAATGCAAGACAGGTGAATTAAGGCCGAAAAACAGGTTCGAAGATCTCAAATTGACAAATCGAGCTAAAAGGAAGAAGAAAACAAGGAAAAACAGGGGATCATGCCCGAGGTGGCGAGGCCACGCCCGTGGCCCAAGCCACGGCCGAGGTAGTACAACGCCACGGCTGTGGCCATTCCTCCAGAGAAGGCCACATTTCAGCATCATTTGCCACGACCGAGATAAACAAACACCACGCCCGTGGTGATCCAAACCCCACGACCGCGGTCTGTATCCACCGCGGCCGTGGAAATTCCTCCAGAAGTAAAGGCAAATTCAGTCCAAGAAAGACCACGGCCGAGGCAGGAGATATACCACGGCCGCGGCCCCAAATTGGGCCCAAAACCCTTGTTTCACCACGGCCGCGGCCATCTTTATGCCACGGCCGCGGCGGGGTTCCCTGTTTTAAAAACTCAAACACGTTTTTGCCTAAATTGGAGCTAGCACTTTCTCTCCTTATATATATATCATCCCATTCGAATTTAACCTAACTTAGAACAACCTAGAACCCATCCCCCACACATAATCAGCCACTTTTCTCCATTGGAAGCAAGGAAATGGAAGGGGGTTGAAGATCTTGATCTTCAACCCCTAACCTTTGGTTCTTTCTATCCTATTTTCATGTTTTCTTTAATTTTCTGTTATTTTATCTTTGTATTAGGTAAAATGGGTGGCTAGCACCCTTAGTTCCCTCTTGATTATTGTGGAACCTTGAGTCCAAGACATTTATGTGATTATTACGGTTAATGTTACCGAAAATATTGTGTATTCAAGTGTTTTGTGTTATTTGCTGTTATTGACTCACATTTATGAATTTATTATTGGATTGATCACCCTTTAAGGGATTTGTGAATGTGTTGCTAGAATAGGAGGTCACTATCCGTAATTGTAGGATTTCCGATTCCCGAGTAGCAAACAATAATTATTTATTGGTGATAACACAAAGTTTAACCTCTAAAACCGAGCTTGCGAGTTTTATGTTGAATTTATCTCGTTATCCTAGTGTTTAATGCATTTGGTGATTGAATCTAAGAGAGCTTGTTCGAGGATTCGGTTAAACTGAATAGGGTTAGTCGAAGAGCTTGTTTTGATTAACTAAGATTAAGGGATAACAAGGCTATTAGAGCTTGTTAATAGCCTTGAGATAAGGGCTAGAATCACAATTGAATAGGGCATTGACAATAGTTACATAAATCGTCCAAGACCTCAGTGAAACATGATCAAGGGTGAATCGTTTTGTTATTTAAAAACCAAAAACCTATAAAAATCTCTTTATTTGTCTTTGTTTATTTAGGTGTAGTTGTTATTTCATTGACCCCCCCACTTCTTTATTGTTTTCTAGCTTATATATATTATATTTCTCGATAATAATAGCTTAATACATAAAAGCAAAATTTGTTCGACCGTTCCTCGTGGGATCGACCCTTGCTTGCCACTCTACTAGTTAGAGTAGTCGGTAAGGTTTAAGTGTATCTTCATACACGATTTAATTTGGTAGTCGGAAACGACGCTACCAAATTTTGGCGCCGTTGCCGGGGAATGGTTTAGAACGATTTTGTTTTATGTGTTAAGTGTTTGTTTTAGTTACATAGCTAGTTGTTTGTTTTGTTTATTTAAAGAGCATCCGTCGAGCCAACGACGTTAAACAAAGGCGCTTGTCGGGAGGCAACCCGACGTTTATTGCTTTTCGTATTTTAAATTCATAGTTTAGTTGCTTTACTAATATTTTTAGTGTTTTAAATTGTTTTGTTTAAATGTATGTAGGTGCCCAACAATCCACTCAAAGAGATAGTGTGAAATGGGGGTGAAGGAGCCCAAAATGGAGGAATTACCCAGGAAAAATCACCACGGCCGTGGCACAAAGCCCACCTCGGCCGCGGCCTCCAACAAAGAAAAATTCAAACCATTCTGGACAACTCACCTCGGCCATGGCCTTTCAATAGCCACGAACGTGGCCAATAAGGCCGCGACCGAGGTCAAGAGTTGCCGCGCCCGAGGTCAAGCTCGTGAAGAATTTGAATCCATTCTGGACAAAATGCCACGGCCGAGTCAAATAGAGGCCACGCCTGCGGCTAAGACACCCTCGGCCGTGGTGAGTCTAGACCGCGCCCGAGGTCATTCACTCTAAAAATTCCGGAATTGCACTGGAAAGATTGCCACGGCCGCGTCAATAAATTGCCACGCCCGCGGTTAAACTTCTCATCCACCACGGCCGCGGCATTTGTTATGCCTCGGCCGCGGCATACTCCCAGGTATAAAAAGACAGACGCGGGCGAGGTAGGGCATTTCACCCTCCTCCTCGCGAAAATTGGCGAAAACACACTCACACACACACGAAATCCGCCATTGTTACTCAATTTCTTCCCCTCAAATTCACACCACACCTCACCCACATCATCATAAACATTTCTATCCGAAAAAATTCGGATTTGGAGCAAAGTCAGAGTCGGGTCGAAAAGGGCGCGAAAAATCAAACTTCAAATTTTTCGATTAAACTCGACCGGTAAGTATGGCTATCCTTTCCCCTCAATCTTTATTTGTTATTATGAACTTTGTTGTTAAGATTTGGGGCAAATTTGTTGTTGGATTAGTTGATATATTGATATTGGTTGTGCACACGTATTTTGTGAATTTTTGCCAATGTTGAATGTTTTTAAGTAATCTAACACTAAATTTGTAGTGATAGCCTTTGTTTTTGCATGATTTGTTGATGATGAATGAGGATTAGTTTGGGAATCATTGAAAATTGAGGATTGAAGTTGATTTTTGCTATATCACCAACCACTTGACATGCATTCCCTTTTGTTACCCTTTTAGCTATTTGATTCTATTATTATGTTCGATTGTTAGGTTGATTAGTGAATTTGTGTGAAGAGTAGACACTTTTAGACTCTTGATAATAATGAAACAAAATCAACCTATTTTTGTTGAGCATTAATAGAATTTTCTTGCAATAGGATAATAATTAGACATGTTTGCCATTTATGCACATTTAATCAAGTCAACTAAGTCATCTAGATTGCGAATTCACTTGTGATTTTCTGTGATTGGTTGAACATGAGTGATTGAAACATGAGTGATTGGCCTTCTATTTGATTAGAGTTAATGTTTCAATTGGTGATAAGTGTTAAAACTCGGAATTTAAGTGTGTGTTTGTCTTGTAGGACAAATGGGACCATAAAAAAAGACATCAAAGAAAAGTGTTGGCACAAGTAAAGGCACACCAAGTATAGGAAAGGGGAAGGGCAAGTTGGTGATCCGGGAGCCCCTCCCAGAGGAACCGGAGATCGAAACCCCGGAGGTCCCAACGTCCACAGGGCCAGACAGTCGGCTTTTCGACATCATTTTGGACGACCCGGTTCACCAACAAAGATTTGCCCGATTAATGAAGCGTCAGATTGTTGCCACCCGTTATTTCAAAACCGAGTGTTTGACTGATATGGGAATCAAGGATAATATCGATGAGTTTTTGAGAGCATCGGGCCTCATTGGATTGTTCACTCCAAGGCCCACCTACCAACGATTCGTCCTTGAGTTCTTCAGCACACTGACTGTCCGATCCAACTCTGAAAAATGTGGAAACAGAATCCACAGCATTTCATTCCACCTGCTGAACAAAAAGATGACACTCACAGCAGCGGAGTTGAGGAAGATTTACGGTTTCAAAGAAAATCCCTCCACCACAGACTTGGAAAGCATCGATGAGTTCAATGTCGGGCAGTTCTGGGGGCAAATAACTGTTGCTCCCGGCTTGGTTGAACCGCAAGCCTTCGATTCTAAGAGCTCCAAAACTAGCTGGATCAGAAATCCAGTCGTAAAGGTTTTACAAAGGCTCCTGGCATTGACACTTTTTGGGAGGAAGGAGACGGGGGCAGCAAGGATGGCCGAGCTCAGTATCCTATGGTCCATTCTCAAACGGACCGATAGGAGATATGAAGAGGTGCTGATTGAGTCTTTTGAGAGGACAGTGAAGGAACTAACGGCGACCAGAAAGAAAGAGCCTAAGCAATATGACTCAATATTCAGCGGAGCTCTTATCACACCAATTCTAGAGCATTGTGGAGTTCCGTTGATTGACTTCAAGGCTGTTTCAGATTCGTTCCTTCTGGGTTGGGAAGATTTAGCCAACATGAGGATTGCTGCTTTGGGACTAGAAGATGGAGTCTCCGTTCCCTACGTGATCCAAAATGTAGGGCCAATGCTACGCCTTCCTAACCCAGACCTCACCCGCATCCGAGACCTCAAATCCACAGCCAACTTGGCCTTGAGCTCAGCTGCACACCGGGCAGCCTCGAGGGAACCCAGTGACCTCGAGTTCTGGAAATATCAGAGAGGCCAAGTATCGGAACCTGCTGCAGAAGGGATAGACCTCACAGGCGAGGGTGTGAGCAGCCGTCATTCACGAAAGAGACCCGTATCCGCTGTTCAGTCCCAAACCGAGTTTCAACAACAAGTGGATGAGAGATTAAGCACGATGGAGGGGGACATCCGAGAGATGAAGTCGGACATTAGGGAGATCAAAGGAAACCAGAGCAAGATCCTCGAGGCACTCAACAGCCTTCGAGCATGTTTTGGTGGCCAAAGCTGCCAATCTTCACGACCGTCCAAATCTTTGTGAGTAGGAGTACCAATAATATCCTTCTTCTTTTTCAAAAACTTAGTTTTCAACTAAGTTTGGGGGAGAAAAGTAAGAAGTAGGATGTTCTTGGCCACCCCGGTGTTACAATCTCTCATATTTCATTTCCATATCTTACTGCTTGTTGACTATTTAGGCCTGTGTGCCCCTTCTGTTTTGCCTATACTTGGGATTCACGGCGTGTGGGCCGTTTGATTGTTATTTTTGCCTTTGTAAACTTGCTTGCACTATTTCATTGAATAATGTATCGGATTTTCTTGTAGGATGTTTTGTCTTGATTGGCCTGTGTGCCATTTTCTACTATCATCTTTGTTTGGTTAAGATAAATTGAGTTTTGTTATTTATATGATGATGTTTTGGGCACTTACATGCATAGTCGTAATAAGTTGGTATTTTTTTTTTTTTTTAGTCGATTGGGATGGGTGTTTTGAATAAATGGTTGAGTTAGTTAAGCACCAATCCGTACCCTTTCTTTCCACAAACTTTGATTTTCAATCAAGTTTGGGGAGGGGGTGGTAGGTGTACGGATTTTGGCCGCTTGGAAAAGTTGATTGGACCAAATTTGAGTGAAAATGTGGCAAATGGTTAATGATGAATAAATTTTCCATAAAAATTGAAAACTTGGCTAATGATAGAGCATGATAGGCTATGAGACGAAATTGAGCTTACACTCAAAACTTTTGATCAAAAATTGCAACCGAGTGAGTTTTTGAGCTTTAGAAGATACTCCCGCCTTTGGAGTAACGTAAACTTTCTTTCGGTGTGAAATTCATTGAGTACATTTAGTTGTCTCTGGAACTTGCCTTGATTCTCTATTTTGCATGAGTCGGTACATTGTGTGACATTGAAAATGATTTTAGGCAATCCTTGATTTGAGCCTACTTTCAAGCTTGAAAACACATCCTTTTTACCTAATTTGATATTGTCTCTAGTTGAGCCCCTTGAGCTTCTAGCCTTTTGTTTGACAGCCCAATTCTACAAGCCGAAACCCTTTCGATTAGCCTTTGAACCTAATTGGACTATTTGAGTATGAGGGAGGTGGTTGGAAGGTAGTCGGATAATTTGGGATTGAAAAGGGTGAACTATTGGGAGTATTGAAAGGTGAAAGAAATTGAAACAATAGGAAAAGAATCGAGAATACTAGTCCTCTCCAATTTTTGTTTGTGTTAAAAAAAAAAAAAAAAAGTCGAAAATCGAAAAAAGTCGAAAAATCAGAAAAATAAAAGAAAAAGTTAGTTGTATATACTCATTGTTGCTTTTGATTTGGAGAGGCTAGTAATATAAATGCCTTTTAATAGATGTTCTCAAAGTTGTAAGAATTCAAAAGAAAATACACTCCAAAGGAGAATTGAGAAAGCATTTAGGTTGTGGACTTTGTGGTAAGGAGAAGAAATCAATTTTTGGGATTGGTTTACTAAGGAAGTAAAGAGTGAGGTTGAGTGACCATTGTTTGAGGGGTAGATGGGTAGTGCACGACTCATTTAGTCCGTTTTATAGTCACTTATACCCAAAATTATCCCACCTTACCCCAAGCCAACATTACAACCTGTTAAAGACCTTTTTGATTCTTTGTCACACATGTCGGGTACACATCGAAATTTAGATGATTGGCAAGCCTATGGTAGATACTATTTACATTTTAATGTGAGCGTATATACTACCTATCCAATACACTTGAGAGTCAAGAGATACACTCATCCGGTAAGGATTTCAAGTTGAGAGTGTCAAGTCTTGAAAGTAGTTGATATGCTCTATCTCTTATGCTCAATGTTATCATGATTGCCTAACTTTTGAAAATTTCTTCTGAAATTGATTTTGCCACTTAAATCTGCCCTAAAAAGTGTCCTTTCTTCTTTTTCTTTATTTGTTCGGGACGAACAAAGGTTTAAGTTTGGGGAGATTTGGTGCACGTGGTAGTGCACACACTTTTAGGTCAATTTAAGTGTCTTTTTACGGACTTTTGTGTGCATTTTCACGTGTGTTTTGTGCGTTTATTTCTCATTGGGCAATTTGACGTGTTTGTTTCATTTTCATGTCAAGACAGGTGAATTAAGGCCGAAAAACAGGTTCGAAGATCTCAAATTGACAAATCGAGCTAAAAGGAAGAAGAAAACAAGGAAAAATAGGGGATCATGCCCGAGGTGGCGAGGCCACGCCCGTGGCCCAAGCCACGGCCGAGGTAGTACAACGCCACGGCCGTGGCCATTCCTCCAGAGAAGGCCACATTTCAGCATCATTTGCCACGACCGAGGCAAACAAACACCACGCCCGTGGTGATCCAAACCCCACGACCGCGGTCTGTATCCACCGCGGCCGTGGAAATTCCTCCAGAAGTAAAGGCAAATTCAGTCCAAGAAAGACCACGGCCGAGGCAGGAGATATACCACGGCCGCGGCCCCAAATTGGGCCCAAAACACTTGTTTCACCACGCCCGCGGCCATCTTTATGCCACGGCCGCGGCGGGGTTCCCTGTTTTAAAAACCCAAACACGTTTTTGCCTAAATTGGAGCTAGCACTTTCTCTCCTTATATATATATCATCCCATTCGAATTTAACCTAACTTAGAACAACCTAGAACCCATCCCCCACACATAATCAGCCACTTTTCTCCATTGGAAGCAAGGAAATGGAAGGGGGTTGAAGATCTTGATCTTCAACCCCTAACCTTTGGTTCTTTCTATCCTATTTTCATGTTTTCTTTAATTTTCTGTTATTTTATCTTTGTATTAGGTAAAATGGGTGGCTAGCACCCTTAGTTCACTCTTGATTATTGTGGAACCTTGAGTCCAAGACATTTATGTGATTATTACGGTTAATGTTACCGAAAATATTGTGTATTCAAGTGTTTTGTGTTATTTGCTGTTATTGACTCACATTTATGAATTTATTATTGGATTGATCACCCTTTAAGGGATTTGTGAATGTGTTGCTAGAATAGGAGGTCACTATCCGTAATTGTAGGATTTCCGATTCCCGAGTAGCAAACAATAATTATTTATTGGTGATAACACAAAGTTTAACCTCTAAAACCGAGCTTGCGAGTTTTATGTTGAATTTATCTCGTTGTCCTAGTGTTTAATGCATTTGGTGATTGAATCTAAGAGAGCTTGTTCGAGGATTCGGTTAAACTGAATAGGGTTAGTCGAAGAGCTTGTTTTGATTAACTAAGATTAAGGGATAACAAGGCTATTAGAGCTTGTTAATAGCCTTGGGATAAGGGCTAGAATCACAATTGAATAGGGCATTGACAATAGTTACATAAATCGTCCAAGACCTCGGTGAAACATGATCAAGGGTGAATCGTTTTGTTATTTAAAAACCAAAAACCTATAAAAATCTCTTTATTTGTCTTTGTTTATTTAGGTGTAGTAGTTATTTCATTGACCCCCCCACTTCTTTATTGTTTTCTAGCTTATATACATTATATTTCTCGATAATAATAGCTTAATACATAAAAGCAAAATTTGTTCGACCGTTCCTCGTGGGATCGACCCTTGCTTGCCACTCTACTAGTTAGAGTAGTCGGTAAGGTTTAAGTGTATCTTCATACACGATTTAATTTGGTAGTCGGAAACGACGCTACCAGTGATCTACATCCACGGAGGTTCTATACACCTCAATTCACTCCACTGAACAATCAATTGCAAGAAACAATCCAGAAAACTAGAAACCCCAATTCACAATCCGAATTGAGCTTAAGAACCCTAGCTTTCAAATTCTAATGATTGTGTAGTGTATACAGAGGGAAAACTACGTGTATCAACTCGTCTTTACAAGTAGAACAAATGTATATAAAGAGCTAAGCTCGAATCAAGAAGCTCTGGAAGCTGGACTCAATTCAGTTTCAACTGCTTCAAAAACTGGTACGCGTCTTCAACAACGGTTTCTCATTGAACCGTTGCACTATTCTGTTATAACCGTCTCAACCCCGGTTCTTCAATACCCTCCAAAACTGAATTGATATAAACCCGGCTCTCCAGTCCGGTTCTTCCCAATCCAAACCCAGTTCCTTATTCTACTCAACCTCTACTACAAAACATGCTCACTTGAAGAAATTGAATTGACATCTACAAATCTCCACCTCAATGAATTCAAGTGCACTTCATCACCTCACACTGTCTTCTCACCTCCAGACTTAATCACATTGTTCAAGCCTTATCAGGCTTGAGCAATTAACCATCTTACTCCTAGGAACTGCCTTACTCAGAAAATCTGCCTCATTGTCCAAAGTATGCACTTTCTTCACTTCAACAGACCCAGCTTCAATTACATCTCTTGAAAAATGAAGTCTAACATCAATATGCTTAGACCTCTCATGAAAAGCTTGATGTTTCACCAAGTGAAGAGCACTTTGGTTATCACACTGAATAGTAACACACTCTTATCTTATCCCCAAGTCCTTGAGGATTCCCTTGAGCCACAGAGCTTCCTTGATTGCCTCAGTTAAGGCAATGAATTCTACCTCAGTTGTTGACAAAGCAACTACAGATTGTTGCACACTCTTCCAACTTACAGCTGTTCCATACACAGTAAAAACATACCCAGTAATAGATTTCCTAGTATCCAAATTCCCAGCAAAGTCTGCATCAACATATCCAATCAATGGTATAGTATTTGCTTCTTGTTACTGGAACTTTAACCCCATACTGACAGACCCTTTCTGATATCTTAAAACCTGCTTCAAAGCTTCCCAATGTGATTCTCCAGGATTTGACATATACCTGCTTACCAGAGACACACTATAGGCCAAGTCTGGCCTGCTACATATCATTCCATAGATCAAACTGCCAACACCACTTGCATATGGAACATTCTTCATGTAAATCTCCTCAGCTGCTGTCTTAGGGCACTGATCCTTGGACAGCTTAGTCTGTAGATTAACTGGAATACTTACTGGCCTTGACTCATGCATGTGGAATCTCTCCACAACCTTCTGCAGATACTGCTTCTGAGAGATCCATAATGTTCCAGTCTTTCTTCTTCTAATGATGTCCATTCCCAGAATCTTTCTGGCTTCCCCAAGATCTTTCATGTCAAATTCTGAACTCAATTTTTCCTTTAGCTATTGTATCTTATCAACACTCTTACTGGCAATGAGCATATCATCCACATATAATAGTAGAAACACTTGTTCAGTTCTTGAACATTTGTTAAAGTATACACAGCTGTCATATAAGCTTCTTATGAATCCTGCACTGATCATGAACTCATTGAATTTCTTATTCCATTGCCTGGGACTCTGTTTCAACCCATAAAGTGACTTCCTGAGAAAACAGACCTTCTCTTCATTTCCTGGAATCACAAAGCCCTCAGGTTGCTTCATGTATATTTTTTCAACCAGATCCTCATGCAGGAATGTTGTCTTGACATCTAACTGCTGTAGTTCCAAGTCTTCTTGAGTAACCTTTGATAGAAGTAACCTGATAGAGCAATGCTTCACTACTGGAGAAAATACCTCATTATAATCAATGCCTTCTCTTTGTGTGAAGCCCCTGGCCACCAACGTTGCCTTGTATCTGATTTTATCAGCTTTCCCAGCCTCCACCTTTTTCTTGAAGATCCATTTTGAACTAACTAGCTTCTGCCCTTTTGGTTTATCTACAAGCTTCCAGGTTTGGTTTCTCTCTAGAGATTCCATTTCCTCCATCGTGGCCCCTATCCAATGTTCACTCTCACTGCAACTTACTGCTTCCTTGAAACTACTAGGTTCTTGAAATTCCAAGTCTTTGTTGCGTTTGAGCCAACTTTGACGCGGCCGCGTCACATGCTGTTGCTTCCCAGTTTTCAGCATGCTTTTGAGGCACTTTTTGACACGGCCGTGTCCTTCTTGTGACGCGGCCGTGTTATTCCTTCGCGAATTTTCCATCTTTTCGACGCCCGTTTCTTGCAACACTCGTCCATGTCGATTCCTAAAAACATTAAACACTAAAAAGAACACAAGAAATAACTTAAAACTTAACGAAATAATTGAAATAAAATAAAAACGATAAACATCGGGTTGCCTCCCGACAAGCGCTTTGTTTTACGTCATCAGCCAGACGTTCTTTTCTTATCAACCATTTTCCAACCACCCCGAGTTTGGTAATTTATGAGCAATTAATGAGCTATGTGGGGTGTGTAGATTTCTTATAGCAGCTTGGGTAGTATAAACAATGCTACAATTATGCCTACCCCTTAGACCCGACTTATGTATTGGGAGGGTGATGGTTTCATTTTGAACACGAAAAATCAACTCCCCTTTAGGCACATCTATAAGTGCTTGGCTAGTCGCCAAGAAAGGTCGTCTTAAGATAAAAGGAAATTCATCATTCCCTTTCATGTCGACAACTAAGAAATCACTAGGGAATTCAAAATTTAACACTCTCACCACTACATCCTCTGCTAATCCCAACAGCGTTAATGAAGATCCATCCGCCAATTGGATAGTAGTAAAGGATCGTTTAATCTCCCTTAATCCTAATTGTCTATACTGCTTAAGAGACATCAAATTTATGCTAGACCCCAAATCACACATGACATTTTGAAACTCATGACTACCAATTGAGCAAGAAATAGTAAAACTCCCTGGATCTTTTGCCTTTGTTGCTCTTTTTGGTTTCATGCTTGTGTTTGCGCTCTTTTTGGGACTGCTCGGTTTCTTCTTCGTTGTCTCTTTTCCATCCTTCCTCTTCTTGGTTACCTCCCTATCTTGGATTCTCTCTTTTAATGGTTCCTGTTTCACAACAACAGCGCTAGATCACTCTAAAGGATCAAGGTTAGCAAAGAATGAATTTTTAAAACAAAAATCAAAAGAGTCATCAAGAATAGGAGATGAAATTTTCTTATCTATGATGGTATTGACTTCCTCCTTCTCAATGTTTTTTACTTTTTCGCTTGATTTCTTCGCTTCATGGTCCTTCGTGCTCATAGTACCATTGTCGCCACTAGATGCCATCTTCCTTCTATTTAGTGCTTGAGGAAATGGAGGAGGAGGTACATATGCCGGTGGAGGCACATATGCTGGTTCTTCTGCTTCGGTTTCTTGAACCTCACTTGAGTTCACAGTATCTTTTTGCTCCTCTAGCTTCACAACATTACAGTGCTCCCTCGGATTAACCACTGTATCACTCGGATATTGGCCCTGCTTGTGTTGAGCCCCTACAATCTTTATCAATTGGCTCATGTTTGATGACAATTCACCAATGCTAGCTTGAGTCTGGACCAATGTGTTCTCGAGCCTCTTAATGTCTGCCCCTTGCCCAGTGATATGTTTGTTTAGCTCGATAAATTTTCCATCTACTTTGTTCTCCAATTGAGCTAGTTTCTCGTCATATTTAGCAAACTGAGACTGGTCAATCTTCTCTTGTGTGGGCTTTGTGCCCTCATGAATCATCCCATTCGTAACAGTAAATCTGCAGTGGCGGATTAAGTGTATTCTGTGAGTTACCATACGAGAAGTTCTGATGGTTCTGATTCTGAGGGTACTGATTGTACCGAGGTTGATTGTTCTGGAAATTGTTGAAGTTTCGTTGATTCACAAAGTTTACGTCTTCAACTTCTTCCTGACCCCCTGGCTGTTGTGCTAACATTAGACTAGCTAGCAAATTTACCTGACTCGACAAGGCTGTTAACTGTGATGTGAGCTTTTCAATTGGCTCATTATTGACTGGCTCCTGGCTCGACTTTCATTACATTCGCCACTTTCCTTGGCATATTTCTCTCATTCGACCATTGGTAGCTTGTTCTGGCCATAGCGTCCAGGATTGAGAATGCCATCCTCACTGACTTCTCCATCAAACTACCACCTGCATCTGCATCTACCTGATTTCTAGTTGGAGCAAGTAGACCATTGCAGAACTTGCACACTTGCTGCTTCTTGGTAAACCCATGTTGAGGGCAACCCCGGATAAGATCCCGGAATCGCTCCCAAGCTTCTCCGAATGGCTCTTGGTCCAATTGTTTGAACTGGTTGATCTGATTCTGCAGGTCGAGCATCTTGCTCGGTGGAAAATACTTCAACAGAAAAGAAGTACTCAGGTCCTCCCAGCTTGTAATATCCTCCAATGAATTGAACCATTGTAAGGCTCTATCTTTCAGGGAAAAGGGGAATAGTCTCAATTTGACCTGCTCATGCGGCACATAGTTTATCTTAATAGTATCTGCCAGTCTACGAAACTTTATCAGATGAGCATTCGGGTCCTCTAAAGCACTTCCCCCGTACTGGTTTTGCTGCACTATGTTGATTAGTGCAGGCTTCAGCTCAAAACTGTTGGCATTGAGTGGTGGAGGTTGTACTCCTCCTGCCTGTTGATTTGGACTGGGCTTCAAGCGGTCACTAATAGGAGTGTCATCTTCATCGCCTATAGCTGGTTCTATCTGAATTGGGTCGTGCTGCTGTTGTTGCAGCTGTGGCCCTTGTGGAGGTAGCTGCTGCTGTATATTAGTGTCTCGATCATCCAAGCGTGCCAGAGATGTCAATACTCTGTTAAGAGCGTCATCCGGATTCGGATGCTGTGGTGGGTTCTCCATCTCAGACGCGAAATTCCTTCTAGTTCGGTGTCTACGAGCTGTCGCTTCAATTTCTGGATCGAAAGGAAGAAGAGTTTCTTTCCCTTTTGATCTAGTGTGCATACAAAGCCTGAAAACACCAAAAACAGAAAATACCGCATAACACAAAAATTAACCAAAAAAATAAAAACGAAAATTAAATTAATAATTACGAAAAATAAAATCTAGTCTAGTTTTCTCCTATTTTTCAAGATAAAAACTAAGCGCTAAATCCTATTCTCCGGCAACGGCGCAAAAAACTTGACACGTCGGTTTCTAACCTAATGTTCCGCATGTGTACGGATGTAGGTGTAGTAACGATTATCAAGGTCGATCCCACAAGGAATAGTTTTAGGTAGTTCGATATCTCAATACTCTAGGAATGTCCTAACTAGATACTAGGTTGTAAAAGGTTGATTTTAACAAAAACTGAAGAATTTAACGAATAACTACGTTACTTATGACTTGGCAAACAAAAAGAACTAACAGTCAATAAGAAAAGGTATCCTAGGGCCTCGATTTCAGGATATTACTTCAATGTTGAATATGATTAACCTATAGATTTACCAATTCTAGTGTTTATTAGGCGGCACGACAAATCTAACCCTTCTCTCGAAGCGATTAAACCGTTGATTAATTAAGCTAATTACCCTCTCGAGTAAATTAAACCTAATAACTCTCAAACGATCCTAAGCCACGGCCTACACAGTCATAGACAACTGCGCTCTATGTCATAAGTCTGATAAAGATTCCCTCATCTCGAAGCGAAATTGCTAAACTAAATTACTAAATCTAGGTGATCAAGCTAAATTCAGTTATAAGCACAAACATAGAGATAAACACATAAAGAATGTAATCAATAAATCAAAACATAAATCAAAACATTGTCATAATAATCCCTACTCTCTAACCCTAGGACACGAATAGTTTAGCTACTCATGCCTAGAATTAATCCAATACAAAAGTCTATGGAAAACATTGTAAAAGATTAAAACTAAGAAAGAAAGACTAAACCCGGATGAATCCGTCTCGATGATCTTCGTCTTCTTTTTTCTCCAAGACTTCTTCTAGGTAGAATGATGATGTAATTGATGTTCTTGATGTTTTCTATCTGATTCCCCTGGTTTCTAAAGTTTGGGGTCCTTTTTATAGAGTTGGGGACGAATCTTTGGGAAGATAGGATCAAAATCCTATTAAAATTAGGAAATTCTCGTAGGAAAGCCTTTCTGACACGGCCGTGTTGGCCTTGTGACGCGGCCGCGTCGGTTTCGCTCAGACAGATTTTCAAGTCTGACTTCCAAGCCAGTTTTGAGGGTCTTCCGGTCATTTTTGAGATTTGTCTATTTCAAGAAAGTTTGTATTCCTTTGAATCAGCTTTCTAACGCCACCAATTGCACCTCAATCGGAGTTGTGGATCTCAAGATATGGCTAAAATACTAGAGGTGTGTCAAGCTGACAGAAAACTTCAGTTTTGGCTCACTTCTAATGCGGCCGTGTTGGTTATTGACGCGGCCGTGTTGGTTGGTAGTACGTTTTTACATGTTCTAGGCCACTTTTGCACGGCCGTGTCCATATTTGACGCGGCCGTGTTGGCCCTTTGACTCCTTTAACTCCCATTTTCATCCGTTTTAACCCTATTTGACTTGTTTCCTCTTCGAACTTCATCCAAATGGAACAAAAATACCTAATTAACTTCAAAATAAGTGTAAGCACGTCAAATGACCCAAATATTATTAATATAAATAAATGTCGATCAGATATGCACGTAAATGATATAAAATATGATCCTAAATTGACCTAAGTACATGCATAATTAACGTGTATCAGTCTTCTGCCACATTCAGTGCATAATATACACTCCAACTAGTCCATAGAAATCAGGCCTTTGGATTTGTCTTCTTGGCCTGTCTCTTCCTATGCTATAAGTTCGGAGATTTGCAATCTCAGTTTGACCTTCCTCATCTTCTGATGAAATGTCAATTTCTTGCTGAGCTTGAGTATCCCCCTCTGGTGGTATTTGCTCCTTACTAAGCTCCACCTGAACAGAAATTCTCTCAGGTTCCACAGCTCCATCAGCTTCCTCTTGACTTCCAGTAGAGTTGTATCCCATTACATCTTCATTGAACCTTACATCTCTACTTATCAAGAGCTTCTGGTTTCCCTGTTCCAAGCACCATAACCTGTAGCCTTTTATGCCCTCAGGATATCCTAGGAATACACATCTCTGTGCTCTTGCCTCAAGTTTGTCTTGCCTAATGTGAGCATAGGCTAGACAACCAAACACTCTTAAGTCATGGTAGTTTGGTATCTTTCCACTCCATACTTCTTCTGGAGTTTTAAACCCTAGAGTTGATGATGATGACCTGTTGATCAGATAGCATGCAGTGTTTATAGTTTCTCCCCATAATGATTTAGGTAATCCAGCATCAATCAGCATGCATCTAACTCTTTCCAGCACAGTTCTGTTAAATCTTTCAGCAACCCCATTCTGTTGGGGGTTTAATGGGACAGTTCTATGCCTTGTGATGCCCTTCTCTTTACAGAATCCTGTGAATTCAGTGGATAGATATTCCAAGCCATTATCTGTCCTAAGATGTTTTAGCTTCTTCCCTCTTAGGTTCTCCACCTGACTCAACCATGTTTTAAACTTAAGAAATGCATCACTCTTGTTCCTCAAAACATATACCCATGTTTTTCTACTGTAATCATCAATGATGGACATGAAGTACCTTTCTCTTCCATGTGTTTCTGTTCTTAAAGGCCCCCAAATATCAGAGTGTACATAATCCAGGGGTTCTTGGGTAGAATGTATCCCTTTAGCATATGGCAGCTTCTTGGCATTCCTCAGAGCACACTTGTCACAGAAATCCAGTGCTCTATTTCCCATTTCACCAATGATGCCCTTCTTGGATAGCTCCTTCAACCCTTTCTTTCCAATATGACCCAGTCTTCTATGCCACTTCATAAAATCTTCTCTGCTTATCATAGATTCAACATATCCTATCACAGGTGATCTAATCAAAATAAACAGGCCATTGTGTTGCCTTCCTTTGATTACCAGCTTGTTGTGTTTAGTGATGTGAAGATAACCATCTAGGGAATTGAACTAACAGCCATTTGCCACAAGGGAACCAAGGGATAGGAGATTTCTCTTCAATCCAGGGACATACCTTACTTGAGAAATAGTTCTGATGACTCCATCATACATTTTTATTTGAACTTATCCTGTGCCTTTGACTCTGCAGGAGTGGTCATTTCCTAGTAATACACATCCACCATCTGCTTTCTGTAAATCCGTGAACCAGGATTCATTGGGACACATATGGAATGAACACTCAGTATCAAGAACCCATTCCTTTTCCATTCTTGTGTCTATGATGTTTAAGACTTCTGGAGTGTCTTCTTGATGCTCAGTCATAGCCATTTCTTTCCTCTGATTCTCCTGCTTCTTCTTCTTTTGTGGACAATCCTTCTTTAAATGTCCAGCTTGTTTGCATTTAAAACACTCTCTGGTTTCAACCCAGTCTCCTTTTTTCTTTGCATTCTGAGTTCCAGATTTGTTATCCTTAAATCCCTGGAACTTCTTCTTTTGGAAATTCTTTTTGAGCTTAATGTTCAAGCCTTCTCCAGCTTGTGA
The DNA here is from genome assembly GCA_958295605.1 of Ajuga chamaepitys. NCBI lineage: Eukaryota > Viridiplantae > Streptophyta > Magnoliopsida > Lamiales > Lamiaceae > Ajuga > Ajuga chamaepitys. The sequence continues at coordinate 53,994,013 of OY282502.1, read as the reverse complement.
AGAGCCCTTTTCTCCCTGATTTTGGAAACACTTGGTCTTCAATGCTGAAAAGATGGATTCATAGCTGATTTTTCCATCTCTTCCAAACATCAGTGCATCTTTAAAGCTTTCCATGGACTTTGGAAGAACATTTAACACCATCAGAGCCCTATCATCATCCTCCAAGTTCACCCCCAGATCTTCCAATTCTTCAAGCATCTTGACAAACTCATCAAGTTGATCAGAAATAACCTTATCATCAGTGATTTTGAAGGACATTAATTTCTGCTTCAGAAATAGTTTGTTGGATATAGACTTTGATTGATAGAGTTCCTCCAATTTTCCCCATGCCTCCACTGCATTCTTGCACCTTGAAACCTCCCTCAAAGGTTTATCACCCAGACATAAGAATATCAAACTCAGAGCCTTCTTATCCAATTCTGGAAACTTGGATTTCTCAGGATCAGGCCATTGATCAACAGGAAGTAGTGCAGAGTCTAGGCCATTGTGAATCAGTACTGCATTCATTTTGATCTTCCAAAGTGAGAAATCATTCTTACCTGAAAACTTCTCCACATCCATCTTTACTCCAGTCATTCCTTCTTCTTCTTTGAGTGTGTGTGTGTATTGTTTCCCACAGACGGCGGCACTTGTTAAGTTTTGGATCACTTATAACACACACAAACGATTCAATCCAGAAAAGAATGAAAAATGAACTGAAAATCGGCCAAACAAAACCGAACGCACAAACCAGAAACAAAATGAAGAACACACAACTTTTACATGGTTCGATCAATGCGATCTACATCCACGGAGGCTCTATACACCTCAATTCACTCCACGGAACAATCAATTACAAGAAACAATCCAGAAAACTAGAAACCCCAATTCACAATCCGAATTGAGCTCAAGAACCCTAGCTTTCAAATTCTAATGATTGTGTAGTGTATACAGAGGGAAAACTACGTGTATCAACTCGTCTTTACAAGTAGATCAAATGTATATAAAGAGCTAAGCTCGAATCAAGAAGCTCTGGAAGCTGGACTCAATTCAGTTTCAACTGCTTCAAAAACTGGTACGCGTCTTCAACAACGGTTTCTCATGCAACGGTTCAAAACCGTTGCACTATTCTGTTATAATCGTCTCAACCCCGGTTCTTCAATACCCTCCAAACCTGAATTGATATAAACCCGGCTCTCCGGTCCGGTTCTTCCCAATCCAAACCTGGTTCCTGATTCTACTCAACCTCTACAACAAAACATGCTCACTTGAAGAAATTGAATTGACATCTACACTATTGATCACAAAGATCGAAAAGAGCTAAAGTCGCCGACCACAAAAATAAAATGTTTGATTTCTAAATGCTTGTTTTATTAATTGTTGATCAAGGGGTTATAAGAAGAAACCAAGAGCTCGTCGCACCGGGTTTTCCTAGTGCGGTTTTGACTCGTGGGGTTTGCGAGCTACTCCACAAGAGGGTAAAAGAAGTCGGAGGAATAAGAAACCTTTGTTTTATTATTTTATTAGCCTGTCTTCTCAAATTATGCTAGTAATGTCTTGATGTGGAATTTTGTCTAGTTCTTTGCCAAATGCTCTGCTTGCCACATATTGTGGGGCACTAATTACACGAGTCAATTTATATTATTGCATTAGGCATCTTTTGCATGACATGATGGGTGTGTGCAAATTCTCATTTTTATATCCATGGTGCCTATGTTTAATTCGTAAAATTAGATCGTGGACATGTGTTTATTTTCTTATTTTTTGGTTCCATTATTGTAATCCCTAGATCAGGTGGAAAATATCTTATGGGCTAAAGTAAAGAGCGGTTTGGACTTAAACCCATATCCCTTTCAAAAATCGAGGACCATTGCACTAGGTCGTATCTCACTACATTATCTCATATCTCTCATATAAACCCTAGTCGTCAGAACCTTACTTATCTCGCACCATGACTAACGTTGAATCCACGTCGAGGAAGTGCAAGCATACAGTCTCTCTCGTGATCGGCACAAAGCTCTGTCTCTGCCATCTAATAACGTCATCCCGATCACATAATGGTGTTTTCAGCATTTGTTTCCGTGTTTATTGTCATTTTTGAACTTATTCCGTCATGTCTTTGTTTCATATTCTGGTTTGCATTTTATGTCAAAAAAGGGGGAGAATAAATTGTTGGGAGTTGATTATTTCTGAATTCTAGAAGCGGGAAGTGGGATTCCGCTTTTATGGCTCGTCCGAAAATATTATAACATATACTTTCGAGATATAACATAACGTCATCCCGATCACATAATGGTGTTTTCAGTATTTGTTTCCGTGTTTATTGTCATTTTTGAACTTATTCCGTCATGTCTTTGTTTCATGTTCTGGTTTGCATTTTATGTCAAAAAAGGGGGAGAATAAATTGTTGGGAGTTGATTATTTCTGAATTCTGGAAGCGGGAAGTGGGATTCCGCTTCTATGGCTCGTCCGAAAATGTTATAACATTTACTTCCGAGATATCATTCTGAAAATGTTATAATATTCACTTCCGAGATATCATTCAGAGGTTCTTCCTTTTATCCTTCAGGGTATTTGTTAGTTTTTTTGTTTCGAGTTTCTGTGCTTCTGTGCAAGGGGAGATCTGTGTCAGACAATCATTTGTGTAGGGGGAGTCCATCTTCTTGATTGATTTAGTATGATTATTCTGCATAGATATATTGTTTGTTGGCTCTTGTATTTGAGTTGTGCAGTTGAGGGGGAGATTATACAGCTAAGGGGGAGTGGCTTTTGAAAAGGGAAGTGTCCTGAGTTTATTTCTGCACTATTTCTGATTATGTTGTTTTTTGACATATGCCCAAATAGGGGGAGATTGTAAAAGAATTTAATTTTGGAAGTTTTGTCGAAAATATATTGTTATTTAATTATTTATTTTATGTGCAGAAAATAGGAATAATGGATGAGGATTGCAAAAGATATGGTAAGATATGGAAGATTTGGAAGAAGATTACAATCTTATCCAGAGATATGTTACTTGGAGAGAAAGCTGTGTTTAATCACTAAACTCCGCTATTTATTGACGAGAGTCATTCAGTTTAGATCGCATCGAATACGTGATTATAGTTCAGAGAAAAAGATCAGTATCTTAGTATTCGACAACATTATTTTTATTGAGTCAAGAGTTGATTTTCAGTGTGTTATAACATAGTCTTCGAGTTGTAATAGTTTGTCAGTCTTAGTGTGTCAAGTAGAAGTATCTTCGGGAGAAGCTACTTCAAGGCGGGCTCGGGAGACTTCGTCCGACCTTCGGTGGTGTGTCGTGTCAATGTCGAAGAAGTCGACGGGAGTCGCCGGGCGTTGTTGATGATATAATAAGTTAGGTATAGAAGAGTGAGGTCTTCGTGTAAAACATAGTCTATTTGGCAATATTATCAATGACATAAAGTACGAGGGGTCTAAGGGATTCAGCCCCGCGTTTATATTGTGGTGTGATTTGTTCTGTTTACTATTTCGTCTATGAATGTTATAACATTCACTGTAGTTCTCTGAATTTCACATAGTTTCATCATCACCGACAAAGAAAATTGAATCAAACTACAATCTGAAATTCCCAATCATCAAGTGACCGAAATTGAATTATTACCGGTATCTGAATCGGAGGGTTGCTGCTGCGATGTGGAAGCATCCCCTTCAACATCGGTGCTGCAATGCATTGTTTCATCCTCTAGAACAAGTTTGCATTGCCGGAAATTAAACTAAAAACCCAAATCCAAATCCATAAGACCAACATAAATGGAGAGATCAATCCATCATTTAGGTGAAAGGGCGTGAGACAAGTGTATTTGACTGAAAAGAAGACGTAAAATTTTTGGGATGATTTATACTGAAAAGAAGTATGGAATTTTATTAAACAATAAACTGTCCCTAAATATATTAATTGGGACTAATTAATAGTGTCTTAAATAAAAGTGCCCAATAGATGTATTTTCTTGTAGTGGGTTATAGAACGAAAAAAAATTCAATTTTCACAAATTTCAGGATGAAAATCATTTTCAAATTTACATTGCTCATTTTTAGATTATATTAATTTTGCATTTATGTGAATGATTTCCTGAAATTTTAATTCCTAAGTGTGAAAATTGATACTGGAGGTACGTTTCGTGAAGCGTATTTTGTCTTTACAGTTTTAAGTATATGGAACAATTCAAAACTAAATATTTTGAGAATTACTATTTCTAATGTCCATTTTAATGGTAAAAGATTATTTTAAATTGGATAACCTGTCGTTCAAGTAACAGGTTGTTAGATCTAATGGTCTTCATTAAAATTAATAATCTAATGATTTGGTGGGTACTGGTAACCCTAGGGCACAATAGAAGCCCTCCCTAAGTTTGAGTAGATTTAAGGAATCTGTAGACATTCCTTAAACATGATACTATAGAAGAGTTTTTCTGTTGGACTTTTCCTTTTTTTCTTTTTCATTGTCTTTCATTTTTTATTTTATATTCTTAATTTTTTTATTTTCTTTCTCTACTATTGTAAAATCCTATCATTATTTTCAATGGTCTTGTTTATTCCTCCTTATTATAAGTTTAATTCTTCCCTAATGTCCAATTAATATTTTTTAAGGACTGTCCAATTAAATTTACTGTAACTTTTCCTGCATAAGTTTAAGTATGAATGAACAAATTGTTGAACTACATATTGTGGGGTTTATAACATTACACATTTAACATAATAGAAATAAATCTTTATATGCCCATCACTAAAAAAAAAAAAGATTTTTTTTGTGTTGAGACCACATTTGGGTCACTAATAATAAAGTATTTCTGACCACTTGTTGTCATAAAACTCTCTATAAATTATATTTTCAGATTACTTAAAGAGACAACTATTTGTTCCAAAAACAATTTGAGATGTGTATGACGACTTTTCTTGTCTCAAATATTATTTGGGAGCGAATTATTGAGATAAGTGATTAATAATTACATACTGTCTAACAAATACTCATTATTACGATCCGAGTATTTAAGTGCTTATAAAAGATAAATAAGTGTAGATATTCCTTATTATCATTGTGTATGGGCTACAGATTACATGCAATTTTTTTATCATCGGACTCAGTGGAGGAGCTTATTCCGGTGTACAGCAAATTACACTAAGCTACTTACATTTGGGTAAAATAAAATAAGAGATGACGAGACGAGACGAGACGATATCTCTTGTCGAAATCACGAGACGAGACGAGACGATATCTCACGTCGAAATCCTCCTTCGAACAATCTGGACGTAGACACCCTTTGTCCTGACGAAGAAAACCAAGGACACAAGAAAACCTATAACACTAACAGATGCCAATATGAAGAAAGACAACATAAAACAGTGGTTCCCAGTGCAAGTATTACCAGCCCCTCCCGCTTCCTTATCGTATATATAACCAATAACCCTCACAGAAAGTATGTACGATCCTAAAGGACTAGCTACGGAAATTGTATTGAATATAGTACCCATATGCGTCACCCCGAATATCTCAGAAGTGATAGTCGGCATCAACGACCATTGCGAACCGAAACAGATGCCTACCAACACCGAACCAACGTATAAATTACCCGGAATCCCCGAGCTGATGATCAAGTGACCGGCTGTCATGGTTGCTAGCGTCACAGTCATGAACAACGGCCTAGCTACACCTTTCTTGTTCAAGAAAACGTCGGAGAAGTATCCTGCTAGAAACCGGCCTAGAAAGTTCCATATGCTCCATAACGACACCAGTGTGTTCCTTGCACGGGCCGTGTACCCTAACGACTCTCCCATTTGGGTGATGTTGTTGATTGTAGCTAAACCTGAACCCATTGCACATAGCATTGCTAAGAACAGCAGCCAGAAATTCAAGGTACGCATTGCTTGTATGAGATTTAGATCCTCAAGATCAACGGTGGAGATTTTATCTGATTCCTTGATTAAAGGGGCCTCCAGATTGGGAAGTGGTGAGTCTGTGTGGGCTTTTATGGCTACTCTGAGAGGTGAAGAGAGAAGAATGAGGAGAATGGCTAATGTGAGAGCGTGCATAGACTGGGGCAATTCGAAAAGGTTATCGATGATTATGAGAAGCATGAGGTATGCGGCGACGATGAGGGCGATGAGTGAGAATCCATTTATATGTGTCTGGTCTTGATCGTCATTGGAGGGTGTGACGTGGATTCTGACGAAGAACATAAGGATGAGAGACAAGAGAGGCGATACCACTGCAAGCATTAGTAGGAAAGCACTAGGGTTTCCTGCAAATAATGCTTCATAAACTTGTATCAAAATTGCTGCGCTCAGACCAAGGATCCCCTGCACTGCCAATCATCAATATTATTACAATCTTTATTTAACACATCCTCTAACTTAAAAAGTCACCTACAGAATTGCGATTTTGCATCTTCTGCTACATATGGTGTTACATCACCTATTACAGTTATATAAATATAATAAATATGTATATTTGTGATGTATTTATGATGTCACTGTGTATATGTATATGTATAAGCGTATTGTGTAACTGTAGTAAAAAATGTAGCACCATTTATAATAGAAGATCTAATCCGACTTCGATTACACCACTATTGACTAAAAAGGACCACGTCAAAGTCAAATCATGACTTCAAATTGGTGGTTGTCAATTTTGGTTAAGGGATAATGTTAGAAATAGGCGAAATGTGCTCCGGACGAACAAAACTTTCTATCAAAAACGAGTTTTGTTTTTGGATAAACCAACGTAACATTTTATAAATAAATAGATTTTGAATATTTCTAACTCGTTAATTAATAGCTTGTAAATAGACTTATTTGAAACCCCATTAATAATAAAAATATAAGATAATATTCTTATATTAATTAGAGCATCTGATTAAATTCATTCTTTTTTTATTTTATGATAATTTAGGATAATTTGTACTCATTTGATGTTCATGAAAGAAATTATTAGTTATTCACGAACATAAATGTTCATGAATTTGGTCAAACATGATATCGAACAAATACGTTCGTGGACATAATTAAATAGTCTTAAGTACAACTCAATTCGGCTCAATTAAAAGCAAATGAACAATACCCAAACACCTATAAGCTCAAATCGATTTGAATATATATATATTAGTCTTTAGGATGACACTGGAGCCACATTACCAAAATTAGTAACGAGGGATGTCGGCAATAACTTTTGATTTTTTAACAAAATAATTTAAATTGGAGATTTGAGGAAAGCACTTTGTCAAAGAAGTTGATATCGCTTGATGGAAAAAGGAAGTCTAACAAAAACTAAAGATGAGCGTTTGATTAAAAAAAATTATGGAAAACCATTGTTCAAATGCTCAATTACCCTACATATTTCATCTTCTATTTACTAACTTTAATACACGATATTTGTTAAATTACATGTGGTACCTATAAAACTCAAGGTGAAACAAAAATATAATAGGTAATCTCTGATTAGAAACATACTTTAATTAATTATCTATACATTTATTAATTGATATAAAGTACAATTATAATCCAATAATATACATCTGTCAATAAACTACTTAGAGTTTTTCATCATGAATGTAATCCAAAAACTATAATTAAAAAGGGAATAGATTTAAAAAAATTCTCTTTTAAGTACAAATTCTAGTAGTAATGGTGATTGATCTAAGACAATGAGTCTGTATTATAAGATGCTCAACCAACTGAGCTACAACTAATTTTCAAATTTAAACTCTATTTACAATTTTAAAGTAGGACTGTATATATTATCAAGATGATTAATCTACTCTGTATCTCAATTTTTAAAATTCTATGAGAAATAGCCAAAGTTGAGAGATTCGTCAAGAACAAATAGTCTACAGTTTTTGGGACAAATAAAGAGGATATGATAATTATGATATACAAATTGTAAACTAACTAAAGTCTGTAGAAGATTAATTTTATTCGTGTAATTTCATAACTAAAAAAGAGAAAAATCAGTAGTTTATTGACACCTGTGAAAAAAATACATATAAATATAGAACTATCAATGGCTTCCGCTTCTCCAGGAGATCTCCACTATCAGAAATACTTTATAATTTGAATTCGGTAATATAGTGGGTAAAAACAAAAATAATAATAACAAACTACAAACTCAATAATTTGTTATAATAAAGTATGAATAATTTGGTGTATGTAGAATAAACAAGAAACGTTGAAAATATAAGTATGATCTATATAAAATATACAAGGATGTCTAAAATTATATAAAATACAAATAATTATACACGTGGCCAGTACGGACGTAAAGTATGTTCTCTCTACTCTCCGCGTCCTTGCTTCCTTTACTGATCTCCGCGTCTCCAATAATTGGGGAGGTTTACTCCCCGGGAACAAGAAAAGTTCCATTTAAAATAACAAAAAAATCTCTATTTTTTGGGATATGTATTAATTAATGTATAACCTATGTATATATTAACGGGTACGTCCGTATAAAAGAGTAGCAATACTGGTAATCTGGAATATACCTTCATAATACCGACAATGGTTCCGCCGTATGCCGGAAAATTCCGCACCGACGTGACGATATTTCCTGTATTGAAGAAGGTGAGCGCCTGAGCAGCGAGGAATATGAAGAGGCAGGTGAGTGGCACAGGCGGCGGGGGGATTGCTCCTGTAACGGCGAGCCAGAGGAAGAAGTAGCCGACAAAGCACAGGACCGCACCGACAGCGTGGACCAGCCATGGCTGCCTCCAGAAGGACGGCGGAGCATGGGGGCGGGTGCGGCAGACGGCGGAGTAGAAGAGGCCGGCGAGGACGCCGACGTTGGCGCCGATGTCCTTGAAGACGGAAATGGTATCGAGGGTAGATTGGTCGTAGCCTTGGGAGGATTTAAGAATGGGAGAGTAGATGCCGAATGTGTAGGATGCGCCGCAGCTGCACTGTATCCAAATGCTCGCCACCGTCGCAAACCATTTGCTTGTCTCCATTCTGGGATACCTGTTTTCAGAAATTTTGGTTTAATATATAGACGATGCTACAAATTTACCTTCATCAAATATTAGAATTTTGTAATTTAAGAATGTGTTTAAAGTTTAAACAACTTTGTACAATACAGAAAATTAATTTAATTGAACTACTCCTTTATCTGTCCAAAATCATTTTTATCCATAATTATTTATTTTTATGATATTGCTCCACTAATTTTCTATTTTTTCAATTTAGCGTCGCATCTTAAATTAGGATTCTAAATTCTCTACAAATGGGAAATGGGTGATGAGCGTGGTTTAAGGAGGTGTTTGTGATTACTTTTTCTTTTGAAAAAATTACTAAAATTAGTGATTTTATAAAAATTATTTATGTAAAAAGTGAGTAGTGTTTTAAAAAAATAAATTCTAAAAAAAATAGAAGTTGGAGTGTTTGGTATAAAATCATTTATATCTTTCAAAAAATATCATATTATTTACAGAATTGTTGTTGAGTAAGGGAAAACATTAAAATTCTACTTTTAACGTGTACATTGGAAGCAATTTTTTTAAAACAAAAACTGATTTTACAAATACTAAAAAAAATTCATCTCAAATTATAAGCCGAAAATCACTTTAAAGAAGACCAAATGCAAAACACAAAAAAACAAAAAAAAAAAACCCTCCCAAATCCCTTACTAATTTGCTGGCACAGAATTTAATTACTTTGGCTTTGTAAAAAAAAAAAAAAAATGATCTACATCACCATAAATGTCACGTCATTAATAAAGGGCTATCACATGACCACGGAAAATTTTCGTTATTGATCTTATAATTTAGGATCGCTACAATAAAATTGCTAAATTTCAACGGCATAAAAACTGTTAGAATTTTGGAAAAAAATTCAATTGTAAAAGGCCATTGGAATTGCTGTTGGAAAAAATTCCAACGGCAAAAGCTGTTGGAATAGCTGTTGAAAAAAAAATTCCAACGGTAAGAGGCTCCGTTGGAATCATTTTTCCATTGAAATTTAATTATTGGAACAAAAAAATTCCAACAGCCACTTTTCCAACGGCATAAAAACCGTTGGAATTAAAATTTCAACAGTAATTTACCAAAAACCGTTGGAATATGGTAAATCTCCGTTGGAATTTTAATTCCAACGGTTTTTATGCCGTTGGAAAAGTGATTGTTGGAATTTTTTTGTTCCAACAATTAAATTCCAACGGAAAAATGATTCCAACGGCAATTTCAACGAACTTTTTACCGTTGGAATTTTTTTTTCCAACAACTATTCCAACGGCAGTTTTTTCCAACAGCTATTCCAACGGCCTTTTGCCGTTGGAATTACCGTTGGAATGCTTTTATGCCATTGGAAATTTTTCGTTGGAATTTGGCAGTTTTCTTGTAGTGTCGGTTTAGAAAAAGTCCGATATATTTTAAATTATCAATTTTAATCATATAAATTAGGATCAAAGTCTAATTTAAAAACAAAGTTTACCGAAAATTGTAAAATTGGTCGGCATTTGTCACGTGCACTGCACGTGTGTACAATTTTTGGGATACGTAACTCAATGGGCCTCAACGTACCCCAAAAAATCAACGCACTATTCTACGCCACTCCATATCCGAAGTTATTTTCTTAATTTTGAATAATGTGGTGTGCTACATCAACAATTTTGGACAAGTAGGCAACAATTAATCGGAAAAACTCCAAAATTGTGAACATGTGCAGTGGTTCAAATGAGTAACCAAAAATTGTTAACAATCCGGGTCCTAGTTTAGCGCTTGTGTATCGAATTGAAAAATATTAAAAGGAGATGTATTTCTACCTTACGTTTAAAATGTCATGTTGTAAATGATAACTTATTTAAAAGTCATGATTTTTCACGTAATTAATCCATGTTTTTATCCTGTAATTAAGAGTGTGCCAAACTTATGTAATTATCATTGCTAATTTGTTTTATTCACTAATTAAAAATATTTATGTTGTACACTACTCTATCTCTTTTGTGCTCTTTTTAAACAAATTTTTTACCAAATTAAGGTATTTGATTAGTTTCATATATTCATTTATTTATAAATTAGCTTAAATTAATTTTATATTATATATTCTCTTCGTTCCATATTAATTGGCGTTTTATGATGTTCTTCTCTATTCCAATTAATTTACATACTAAATATTTTTCACCAATTCTACCAATTTTTTCTCCGGCTGAATTCTAAAATATCTCTACTTTTCAATCTATCGAAGATATTTTGATTTTGTCAAATCTTTAGCTGATGGTATATTTGTCAAAATATATCATCCTTAATTCTTCCCTTTCATCCTAAAACGTCAATTAATATGAAACAGAGGGAGTATATGTTTTCTAATTTAATTAGTTTTATAAATTAATTTAATGAATTAATTTAACATTATATATGTTTTCAACTAAATTAGTTATACATATTTATTTAATTATTTTAAATTAACTATAGTTTAGTTAATAGATTAAAATTTATTAATTTTTATATTTTTAATTATCGATTCCTTTTTATTATTTGTTTTTTTTTCTATTTTCTTAATTATTACTCCCTCCGTCCCGCTTAAAGCTGCCTACTTGCCTTTTCGGTCCGTCCCAACTAAAGTTGCCACCCCAAAAAAAGGAAACTAATTCCACAATCCTCACCCTCAAAATCTTAACCACTCAATCTCCACCTTTAAAAAAGTCAAATAACTGTTTTTTCTTAACATCCGTGCCTGGTCAAAGTGGAAGCTTTAACCGGGACGGAGGGAGTATTATTATTATTATTATTATTATTATTATTATTATTATTATTATTATTATTATTATTATTATTATTATTATTATTATTATTATTATTATTATTATTATTTTATTTTACTTTTATTCACTACTTTTAATTATTTAACTTGTTTTAACATAGTTCATCGTCAAATATAGTATACCTCGTTTACTTAAAATATTACTTGTTTATCTTAATATAGTATTACCTGAAAGTATAATTTTTTAATTTTTTAATTTTTTAATTTTGATGTGGTGTATTATAGTGTAAATTGTTTCATAAAAAAGAATTATATTTTTATCGAAACAATATAACTTATAACTCTTATTATTATGTTTTTTAATTTTTTTCTTCTTGGGGCAAATCCAATACAGTATAACTTGATGAACTAAAAAGTAAGTTTTGATAATACAAGTAATACTTTATGATTACATAAGTTGTACTATATTGCATCCACCACAATAAGAAAGGAAAAACATAATAAATTAAAAAATAAAAAATATATTATTCAGTAAACAAATTATACTTTTTGGTTAAATATACTTTTTGCTAAATAAACTTATACTTTTAAGCAAGATAATATATACTATAAGGGAACAAGAATTATACTGCATGCTGGAAAATAAATATACTAGTATAAAAAAAATTATATTGTAACTAATAAACGTAGACTATTAGGAGACATAATACATACTATAAGCAAACAGTAAATATATTGTAACCTGGAAAATAATTATAGAATATACAAAGAATCAATAGTTATACTATAAATTGTAAACAATGTATTACAAAATGAATTTATACTTTAAGCAAACTGATAAATACTATAAGGGAGCAATAGTTATACTGTAAGCTAGAAAAATAAATGTACAGTAGTATACAACAACAAAAAAAAAAAAGTTACACTGTAACTAATAATCTTATACTATTAGGCAACATAATACATATTAATTATAAACAAACAGTAAATATATTGGAACCTGGAAAAATAATTATAGAGTAATATACAAAGAATAAATACTTATACTGTAAATTGTAAGCAATATATCACTTAATGAACTTATACTTTTAAGCAAGCTGAGTTATACTATAGGGGAGTAATAATTATTTTGTAAGCTCAAAAGATAAATATACAGTAGTATACAAGCAAAAAAAGTTATATTGTAACTAATAACCTTTACTATTAAGTAACATACTTTATACTAGAGTAGTATACAAAGAATAAGCAGTTATACTGTAAATTGTAAACAATGTATTACTAAATGAATTTATATTGTAAATTTTAAACATTGTAAACAATGTATTACTAAATAAACTTAGACTATAAGGTAACAATAATTATACTATATCGAATCCACCACTACAAACAAAACCAACAAAAAAAAAAAAAAAAAATTAAGAGTTATAAATTATATTTTTCGATAAAAAAATTATACTATTTGATAACACAAGTTACACTATATCGAAAATAAATATAATGAATAATAGAAAAATAAAGAAATTAACAACATTAAAAAAATTAATAAGAAAAAATAAAAATGGCGATTAATTTTTTTTTATTATTGAATTAATTGATATGTATTTTTTAATTACTATATACCAATAACTAATTAAAGTGTTATTAAAATATATTTAGAGATATATAAATTGAAATAAATAATCTAATAAATGAAATCTTTAAAAAAAAATGTATGATACAAATCGAACCTTCGAGTTCAATTGACCAAGTAAAAGTTGTACCGAAAGACCAACACCAATTTTTATTCTTAAAAACGTGATATTATGTATGTAAATTAATTAAAAATAGAAAATAAGAAAATAAAAAAGATATATGAATTAAATAAAAAGAAAAAAAAAGGGAATTTTGCAAAATTTGGCAATCCTGAGACTAGAACCCAAAAGCTTAGAATATAAAATAAGAGTACAGCCACAAAGCTATCAACATCTATGTATTGTCTTGCACATTAATTAATATATATAAATAAAAGAAGTGCAAAATTATAAAAGGAAAATTAGAATTGAGGAAGCTCAAGCGCCTTCAGAGGGAATTGAACCCCCGACAAGGCGCACCTTACATCGTTAACACGCCACGACTCACGGTTTGAGCAATCTAACAAATTGTATCATTCTTAAGGGAACCATATAAAAACAAAAAGAAAGAAAAAAAAAAAAAAAAAAAAGCTGACCACGAAATCTGGCCGGACGCTTTTATTTATTACTCTCTTCATTTAAAAAAGAATATCATTTTAGACACTTTGAAAAATTTCACAATAAATGTCACTTTAACAAAAAACTACAATTCTTCCAATATTATCTTTAAAAACCTACTTAATTTAGTTGATTACTTCCTTATTTCACAAAATATACCAATTAAATATCAATCCTTAACTTTTTAAAAAATAACTAAAATGACACTCTTTTTGAAACGAAGGGAGTATGTTGCATTTGAGCGTTTTGTTGGAATCCACCTATTAAAAATGAAAAATGTATAATAAATTGTTTGTGCATTATGTGCACTCAAGATCCACTCCTGATAAAAAAATAAGTCTTACAGTGCTTTTATAAATTCCAAGGACAGAGTAACGGAGCGAATTAAAATTATGAGAATCGTAATACTGATCCCATTATGTCAATATTGGTCACTCCTAAAATGTAAATACTATGGCCAATTTGGCAGACCGAATAATCAAATGGACATATATGTCTATCTTATGTCCCGCACATTTATAGTATGTTCTATCCGTAAAATTGGTATATTCGTTTTTTCATTTAAGAGAGAAAAAAAAAAACAAAAAACCATATTCCTTTTTTTTTTTTTTTAATACAATTCTGTGATATAGAATAAGTAAATTTATTTCTTAAAGAATTAATTGCTTTACACAGTTCAGGTAACTAACACGGTATAACTAACTTTACTATGAGCAATTTTTTAGATTAATTTCGAGGAAAATTTTATTTATACATCTCAAAATGTGTTAAGATCATATATGTAACTTACACATAAGAAATGAGTGTATTTCAATAAAAAATTACACATCATCGCAAACGAATTATTTATACTATGTAATCACAATGACTTGTTAATCTTGTAGCTATATTTTGTATTTTCGTTTAATTAAAGGTTTGGGAGAAATACTGGTATTCTTGAATTGAGTTTCTATTTGAACGTGAATTAGTAGCCTTCTTCCAGAATGAAAAAAAAAAAAAAAAAAAAACGTCAACTTAGTTGGAAGCAGCCATCACTAAAATAAGTTAAATAACTAATATATACATCTAAAATCACAAAAAATAAAAAGTTTTCAAAAAGATTTGTAAATGATTCAGAAGGCAAAAGAGTGAACTCCTCTTGACATTCTATTATTGAAATAATAATAAAAATAAAAATGTAAAATAAAAGATATAAGTATTGACATCCTCACATGCATGGATCAAATTGCACGTTTCCTGAAAACCAACCACAGGTGCTTGCCAGTTGTACCAATTGCCAAATTTAAGCGATAATCATTTATATGCATGGTATATTTACTGATTGAGACATGTCTGTCTGTATTTCTTCACTGATTGAGATATATCATATATGTATATATGTAACAAATTAATTTATATTACGCATGGCTAATTTGCAGTCCAAATAGGTGTTTTTCTTCTGATTCAAAACAGGTTAGTGAGCCAATTAGTAATCAAATAGGTATTGCGCGGGTTATAATTATTGACCCGAATAGCTACATAGGTCAAATTATGTTTATTATAAATCTTATTATGATAAGCTCTCAACCCGCCCCGCAAACCTTTAGGTGCTGAAAATATATGTATATATAGACGTGGAATTTCTAAGCTAGTCTCATTAAAAACTACATATAAAAAAATCCATAGGCCAGACAGGGAAAATAATATAAGCAAGAAAGCATTTGATGAATATCTGTTGGTAAAGCCACGTAGAATTCCAGCATCCAAAAGAGTTGTGTAGTTGGATAAAATGTTTGCAGTTTGATGACACCATCACTTTATAGAAAAGAACATCCAATCATGTGTTCCTCAGGCGCCAACGAACAATATTAGAAATAAAATATTAGTAACGAAATATACGATAAATTTAATTTTTTTTTTTTATCAAATATATACTCTAACAGT
The DNA here is from genome assembly GCA_958295605.1 of Ajuga chamaepitys. NCBI lineage: Eukaryota > Viridiplantae > Streptophyta > Magnoliopsida > Lamiales > Lamiaceae > Ajuga > Ajuga chamaepitys. The sequence goes on along the minus strand of OY282502.1, from coordinate 53,978,183 downwards.
GGAGAGATCAATTTAAAATAAAATAATTGGACATGATTTTTGGTTTGAAACATTTATCTATTTGTGGGATATAAACAAGAATGGAAAGAAAAAAATTAAAAGGGAGTGGAGTTAGTTAGAAATAATAACTAAAACAGTAAAATTAATGTACAAAAAATAAGCTTTTACTAATCGGAAAAAAATTGTACACATCATATGTATTGATTTTTTTATATACAATCGGTCGGACTAATTCTAAAAGTACTACTTTTGGACGATTAAGTCATACGTTTCGCCAACTTATTGAGCAGGCTTAATAAAAGAAAAAAGAAAAGAGGTTTGCAGTTCATTCATTCGGCATCCATTTTCTAGCAATTAACATTTTCTCACAAAAATATGATACTTTTTCGAGAAAAAACTAATACTTTTTAGGAAAAAAAACATTTCTTTTTCTATAAAGGTATTATTAAAAAGTATCAATATGAAAGTTATAAACTGTGTACATGTATATAAACATTATGGTAAAAATATACATAAAACTTAACATAACACATAAAGTTAAGAAAAAAAAATTCAAGAATTATTAAATTTTGTAAACAAAATACATTTTACCAAAAAAGTATTACAAATTTTAGTAAAAGTATTATTATCCCCCTTTAATATAAAAGAAGAATCAATGACATTTTTCTAAAGACACATGTTTATCCCTTTGAGTGTTTCTTAGACAAAAAATATCTTATTTATAAAAGAAAAAAAAACATACCTTAAAAATTGGATAAGTTTTAGCTAATTGGAAAGTCTCATTAATGAAAGGCAAAAACTTATTTGCATAAAAGGTACAGTAAGACTTATTGTACATCTGAATTATTTGACGGCGCGATCCGACTAGTCGATATATTCTTATTTTTAATATCGAGAAGCACTTGTATCTTTAAGGGCGCGTTTGTTGGACAGAGCATAGCGTGTCCCAGTGGTAAGCCTCTTTGTCATAGAGGCATGCAGGCGTGGAGAGCGCGACTTCGAATCTTGGTCACAACATTGTTTTTTTTATACTTCGATTTACCTAGATATATTAGGGCGTGTTTGCTTACCGGAAGAGGGCATGGTCATGATGGTAAGTGCGCGTTGATATAGGCATGGAGGCAAGGATTTGAATCCCACTTTCCACTGTTCCGCTTTTCTTTATTTTTCGCCTTCTATGACATTGATTTTCGACTTATATAAATTAGGTTGCGTTTTTTTTTAACAAAAGAGGAGGTGGCCTAGTGGTAGATGCCCACTAATGTGGGTTGGTGGCGGGGTCCAAATCCTGTGTGGCACTGTTTTGCTTTTTTTTTTTTTTTTTTTTTTTTTTTTAAGTTGCTTCCATGTTTATCAACTTGTCTTTTGTGTAAAAATAATAATAAATAAATTAATAATTAATATATTTTAATTAATTATTTTATTGTTGACTTTTTTATTTTTCAATTTCATGCTTTTTGTTTATTTTGTATATTTTTTTATTTTATTTTATTGTAATTGGTAACTCTTAGATTTTTTTTTCCTTTTTAGTGGCGTATTCGATACAGTATAATTATTTTTCTCTTATAGTATATATTAACTTGCTTGAAAGTATAAGTTCATTTAGTAATATATTGTTTACAATTTACAATATATCTATTTATTCTTTGTATGTTACTCTCTATAACTATTTTTCCATGTTACAGTATATTAATTGTTTATTTATAGTATATATTATGTTGTCTAATAGTTTAAGTTTATTAGTTATAGTAAAATCTTTTTTTGTTGTATACTACTGAATATTTATTTTTCCACCTTACAATATAATTATTGTTCCCTTTTAGTATATATTATCTTGCTTAAAAATATAAGTTCATTTAGCAATACATTGTTTACAATTTATAATTTGTATGTTACTCTATAATGATTTTGTCAGGTTACAATATATCAATTGTTTGCTTCCAGTATATATTATGCTGCATAATAGTATATGTTTGCTAGTTACAGTAAGATAGTTTTTAATGTATACTACTGTATACTTTATTTTTCTAACTTACAATATAATTATTATTTCTTTATAGTATATATTAGCTTTTATAAAAGTATAAGTTCATTTAGTAAGAAACGGTTTACAATTTGCAGTATAATTATTTATTCTTTGTATATTACTCTATAATTATTTTTCCGGATCATAGTATATTTACTGTTTGCTTATAGTATATACTATGTTTCCTAATAGTATATATTTATTATTTACAGTACGTTTTTGTATACTGCTTTTTATCTATTTTTTCAGCTTACATTATCATTAATACCCTCTTATAGTTTATTTTATCTTGCTTAAAAGTATAAGTACATTTTAGTAGGATAATTATTGTCGCCTTATAGTTTATATTATCTTGTTTAAAAATGTATGTTCATTTTAGTACTTTTACAACTTATTTTATTAATCAATAATAAATCAAAATTAAAAATTTAATGTCACAAAGGTTCGAACTCATGATATCATCAACAGACACTAAACTCTTTACCACTTGAACTGAAGCACATTATTGTGCAAGAGTAGCAGGATTTGAATTATATACTATAAACATTAATAAAATGTAAAAAATTGAAAACTGCAGTAGACGACGATCAAACTCACGACCTTCTAAAGGCGACACAATTATGACCATTAGGCCACACCATATCTTTTTTAATCCAAATGCATATTTATATATACATATTAGTATACACTGAATAAAAGAAAAATACATGCATGTTGTATAGGGTTCGAACCAAGGACCTCCGCGCTTAGGCAACCATACGACACCCAAGCTATAGCATCTCTTCACATATCTAAATGCGACTTTTTTTCTTCAAGTGAGACGGAGGAAGTATTATGTGAGACTTTTTTTTTTTCCAATTCAGGAAGATGTTATATATATATAACATCTTCCTGAATTGGAAAAAAAAAAGCCTCACATAATACTTCCTCCGTCTCACTTGAAGTTGCACACTTAAGTATGTGCACATTTTAAGAAAAAATTATTTTTTTGCTTTATTGTTGACTTTTCAAAGGTGAATACTGAGGGTGAAGATTTTGAAGGTAGAGATTGTCAGATATGTTTCATTTTTAGGATGTGCAAATTGTTGTGAGACGTACCGAAAAAGAAAGTGCGCAACTTCAAATGGGACGAAGAAGGGGTCGTGCTAGTAATATTGAATTAAATGATAAAAGTTCACATGTGATTTGTCCCCCATTGATAAAATACTTAAAGAGAACCCCTTATAAGCCTAGTGAGCCACTCCTCATATAACGAATTGGTTTTTAGGATGGATGCTCACTTGGTGGTTAAGGGTCTCTCCGTATATTGACATCCTTCACGGTGTGAGACGGTGCCGGGCGCACTTCGACTTTAACACATAAGTCTTACTCTTACAAATTTTGCCCTGAATAAAAGCACAGTATTTCCTGCATATAGACTCTCCCACGCCCCCGGGACTCTTTAAGGGGAATCCATAGCACTTCAATCGGTATTGATTTTAGTGAAGCCCGACGGAGGAAATAAAAATTTGACCGAAACAATCATAATTTATATCTTAACGCACTCAAAGATTTACATTATGTGATTTATCCATTATCTAAATATATATATTCACACAAATATCCACATTTATTTAAATCTATTATGAATAATGCAAATAGTGTATATTTTTAAGTGTAGAATTTCAAAGACAAATAATCATAATACTAGATTGGGCCTAAATCTGAAAATGGGAAACGTAATGTAAATATGATGCAAAAATTAAATAAAGAGCCATGTGTTAAGAGCGTGAAAAACCAAAAGAATAATCTAGGTTAACATCAGAAGCATGTAAGAGGGCATATGTAATTTGTTGTCCATCAACTTCAAATTGTTGATATTAGTAATGCAAATAGTATTATCCCTTCCATCCAAAAAAGCATGCCGAATCACTATTGTTTTTTCCTTTCTTTCTTTGCTTTTATTTCCGGCAAGAATATTTTCCGTTATTCTATGACAAGAATCTATCTTATTTTACAACTACAAGAAAATTACCAAATTTCAACGAAAAAATTTCAACGACATAAAAACTGTTGGAATTTTAAACAATTCCAAGGGCAAATGAGCCGTTGGAATTTTGAAAAAAAATCCAACAACAAAAGTCCGTTGGAATAGCTGTTGGAAACAAATTTCAACGGCAGAAGCCGTTGGAAAAAAAAATTCCAACGATAAAAGGCTCCGTTGAAATCATTTTTCTATTGGAATTTAATTGTTGGAACAAAAAAAATTTCCAGCAACCACTTTTCCAGCGGCATAAAAACCCTTGGAATTAAAATTCCAATTGTAATTTACAAAAAACCTTTGAAATATGGTAAATCTTTGTTGGAATTTCAATTCCAACAGCAATTCCAACTGTTTTTATGCCGTTGGAAAAGTGGCTGTTGGATTTTTTTTGTTATAACAATTAAATTCTAACGGAAAAATGATTCCAACGACAATTCCAACGGAGCCTCTTGCCGTTGGAATTTTTTTTCTCCAACTGCTTCTGCCGTTGAATTTTTTTTCCAACAGCTATACCAACGGCCTTTTGCCGTTGGAACTTTTTTCAAAATTCCAACGGCTCATTTGCTAAAAAAATTCCAATTTTCTTGTAGTGTACCCTTATGTTTTCTCATCACCACAAATGTTCGTGCTTTCACTATATATGTCAACACCTAGCTACTATTATTATACTACCTCCGTTGTTTTAGTTATCTTTTAAATTTGGATAAAAAAATTAAGAGAGCGGAAAAATAAACAAATATAACCTCATTTAAATTTTATCTCTAATATCAAATCCCTTAATTATCCCTCAATTTCTTTTATTATAAGGGTAATATTGAGAGAAATGTGAAGAAAAATTAAAAGAGCAACTATCTAAAAACAAAACTCAAAACCCAAATAAACAACTAAAAAACCGGAGGTAGTATATCTTTACATAGGGACGGATCCAGGGTTTAATAATGGAGTGGGCTAAGATATGAAAAATTGTTAGAGTTCGATTAAGTTACGGTATATAAGTAAAAGAAAAATAGTAAACGAGTCTACATACAAGTTCTATTTTTTTATTTTCCTTTTTTATATAAAATGAACTAAAAATAATTAAAATATAAGTTTGAAACAAAATAATTGGACATGATTTTAAGTATGAACTATTTATTTATATCTTAATTAGATACTAAAGTGTGAATATTAAAACTAAATAGGGTAGGCTTAATTAAAATTTGATATAGAGAATAACTAAAATAATAAAAATTATAGTAATAAAATTAAGATTCTACAAAATTTGCAGTACGCTGGAGCCCAGTATTGGCCTAGCTTACCTCCGCTCATGTCTTTACATTTTCATCTTATAATTATACCATCCTGATCATCTGTCCAGCCACCACACGTGTTAATGTGCAAACTGCTGAGTTTTTATAATCATATCAAGTTTAGATAAATTTTCAAACAAACAGGTAAAGTGATACTTTCTCAAGAAAAAAAGAAAATTAATACTTTTTCGGCAAGACGTAACTTATTTTAGAAAAATTGCAATTCATTTATTTTTGTAATAACTTATGTGATCTCATCAAGTTTAATTATATATGTTTTTAGTATCAAGATTTATACAAGTTCTCCATTTATAATACACAAATTATATTCAACTATTATTTAGTTGGATCACTTTAAAAATTACTTTTGGAAAATGTAGTATATTTTACAGTATTACACTTCTACCGAAAGTATCTGTTACTTTTCATTCAATTTTAAAAAAAAATTCTCGAAAATCTAATATGTTTTGAGTAATTTTAAGTAATATTTTTTCTAAAATCCTTGATTTTTCTTGTGTTTTTAAACTTTATATGTTCTTATCAAGTTTTATATAAGTTTTACATCATCAAGTTTATGTAAAATTTCATCATTTATATCCTCATATTTATATTTTATTATCTACTTTTAGATAATGCCTTTTACAAAAAAGAGTAATGCATTTTCTTTAAAAAGTATTAATCGCTAGGAGTTACTGGGTAAAATATCATTTTTGGTCCAGTAACTTAGGGCCGGTCCAGAAAAAATCTTGTATATTTTGAATTATCAATTTTAGTCCTGTATGTTAGGACCGAGTCCACTTTTAGTCATGTATGTTATGATTTAGTTCAATTTGAGGACAAATGTTGCCGGAAATTGTAAACTTTCCCGGAATTCACTACAACAAATATGTGGATTAACAACACTTGAAAGACAACAATTTTTGTAATAGATTGTTGTCTTTAAGTCTTCAACAACAATTTTCATGAAGAGTGTTGTCTATTAGCGCAATAATGTGCTGTTAGACAACGATCATGTGAAGATAGACATCCGTTTTGCTCTTTGTTGTCTATTAGCGCATTTTCTTGCTAGAAGACAATAATCTTTACAGCGGTTATGAAAGTATTGTCATTTTGCATCAAAAGCCGAGTGACAACAGTTTCGTCAACAACAACAACACTTCTAACTTAATGTAGTCTATTGTCACATTTTCTCGCTAAAAGACAACACTATTTACAATGGTAGAACATGTTGTCTTTATGCAAGTTATTACGCTGAAAGACAATGCTTCAGACAGCGGATTTAGGAACCGTTGTCTCTGTGCATAAGAAGAAGTTGAAATAAAACAGTATTAACAATAATTTCAGTACTGTTATCTATTCCCATATTCTGCTATATATTATCATATTCTATCATCTAGGAGATATATATTTTTTTTTTTTAAATATTAAGTATATTTTTTAAAAAAAAATTCTTAATTATTATTAATTACTGGTAAATTATTTCAAAAGGAAGAGAATAAAAATAGGAAAGTCGAACCTTTCCTATTCATTTCTTATCACTCCGTCCATAAAAAAATGTTATATTTTATTAAGTTATTTTGGATTAAGTGCATTATACACCATTATCCACTACAAGAAATATCGCTTTTAGCCGAAACATTCACCCTTTGCCATGAGAGCGTACTGAAACAACTTCTTCTAGAGTAAAAAATCTTATTACAATAAATGAAATTTACAAGTTAAAAATAATTAAATGCGGAGATGTAAACTCATGCATAGTTCATGTTCTTGAAACGTCCAAGAGTCATTGGAGTTCCTCAACTTTATCTCTACGTAGCTGGACATAGTAAAGCATAATACAATAGCAAAATATAAAAAACATGAAACTGGCCATCACATGCAAAGTAGAGGATATGAATGTGTTCACTGATTAGATGTGGCGATTCGAGCCGGGTCGGGCATGTCAGGCCAACACTATATTTTGGGTCAGGTTGGCCGTCATAAATTTAATCGGTCTAAAATTGATTGGCCATTCTTCTATAATATTCTAAGATTATCGAGCTGGTCCATGGCTTCTCGGACTTTTGGGCCATCAGGACGCACTGGTCGGGCCAAGATTTTTATGGACCAACTCATCGGGCGGGGCCGTTTTTTCCACCTGTAGTATTGACCAACATAAACATCTTTCCCACCAAATGTCAATTAACATTGAACGAAAAATATTCAAATAAAAAATGAAATTACCTAAAAAGGAAAGATAGAATAATTTTCATTTCATCCCTCTTTGTGCATTCATCTCATCTCCCTAACATTGTCTCTCTGGAAATTCTACCGCTACATCTATCCAGCGTGGCCGATTCCAATGATAATCTTGCCCGTCGCAGTTGATTGTGCGGTTATTAGGTAAGGACAACTTCGATTTTTTTATCCCCTTTACTATTTTGGTTAATTGAACCTAGGGTTAACATGTTGTCTCTCTCAAATCTCGTCGCTACACCCAATCCGGTCGATTCCATCGATACTCTTCGCCCACCTCTGTTAATTTTGCAGTTAATAGGTAAGGGTCAACTTCAAATCCATTTCTCCCCTTCTCCCCCACTCAAATAGTTGAAGCTGTGAAACAATGAGAGATGGAAATCGGAAGAAAAGCAAGGTTTGTAATTTGAAGTGCATTAAAGAGTTGTTATCTACATTGATTGTTTCCAAGATTTCTGATTTCGGTGTTTATTGATTCAACTTTTCATGGCCCAAGACACTAGTCAAGAAATGGTTCAACATCAAGAGCAAAACTGAGGATTTTCATGCTGATGTCATCACTTCTTGAGGTAATTTCTAATTCCAAAAATAAAAAATAAAAAAATGGAGTCTTTGATTTATGTATAACAATTTTCAGATTGAAAGATATTTCCTCATTTTTATATTTTAATTAATTAGCCTAATTCACAGTTTGTCTTGTTGAAGCTTCAGTTTGCTAAGATCTCTCTCATATGTTGTATTATGCCTGTGAAATTACCAAGATTTAATATTTCTTAGTTAAGAAGGAAATTAGCCCTTTCTTTTTAATTTTTCATTTTTTTTTTGTTTAAGATGTGGGTCATAATGGTGTAACAATTCATACTACAACTTTATAAACTTTAAGTGTTTTTGAAGAATATTCAATTACCTTGCAATTTTCTTATCCTAGATTAATTTTTATTGAATACTACTATTTTAAAAAGAACGTTTTTGGTTATAGTGTGTCAACATACTGTTGAAATTTTTAAGAGGGAAAGACGCCCGAATTATTTCAATCCTTAAATTTATAAGCGATCGGGCTGGGCTGCTAATAAACATTTTAGACACATCGTAGTAGAACTAGAAATAAATTTTATAGCAGCTCTGAGAAAATTAGAGGCTAGGGTTAAAGAATCAGTGGGATAAGAAGCTTTATTCCTTTTGCATTTTCTAGAAGGAAATACCGATGAATCAAGTCTTAATACTTGCAATGTGAACATATTTAATAGAAGTTTGACCCAGAAGGAACATGACTAGAAAATCGTTTATGTCAATGTAGCAAAGGAAGTTACTTTGAATTGGTGTGAGATGAGAGCACGACAACTTGATGACAATGAAGGATTGTTTGGTTTCTATCACAATTGTATATTAGAGGATCCTAGATTAGAATGATGCAGGTGTCCCTAAATAACTCTCCGTAGTATCGAGCACTAGACATGCTACGGGTGATGGGACTTCATTCCAATGAAATATCCTATCACAGATTCACTTATTTCTAGCTTGGATTTGGGGGGTTGATGTCCATTATTCCTCCGTCCCTACCCACTTTAGTTCATGCTATATTCTTTCATATTTTTGCTCTTTTCTTGTTAGCTCTCTCATTCTTTTACTACTCTTTGTCATATGTACTGTAAAACTGCTACTTGGTGCTTTGAGCCTTGCTCCTTTCTTTAATATTATACTTGTAAAATCTTCCAGATATGGTTTTAGCAAACATAATGAGGCACTCAATGCGAAACTTTGTGATATTTATTCCCGATAAGCAAGAATTCTCACCGATTATGGTGCTTAAAGACCGTTTTGTTTCTACATATTAAAACTTTGTTGTTGTTTGGCGTTTTAGATTTGTATCTGCCTTCATTCCCCCTGGAAATGAAGATGTAAAAGTTGTGAAGTTGAAACTATTATCAAATTCAAGAATTCTTTGGGAATTGATGACCATGATACAACAACCGTGCACATGGAGGTAGTGTTTGAGGTATTTGACTCAAATTGCATACAAACATAATATTTGTATGTGGCTTAAAACTGTTATTGCGGGTAATTCTTGATGAAATTGGTTGGCTCGACTTTTATGCTGCATATAACAACCAATTATGTAAAGAAAGAAGAAGATCCAAACGCCCTCAAATTCAGGCAGAGAAAGAACTTACATTACGTGTGCTTTTTAATTTATGTTATGATGTAATTTTGGATATGCTCATTGTAAAAATTCAAGAAGGCAAGCCTTGGGTGGTGATCTGCTAGATTTCTTGCTAAAAAGGTGATCTAATTTTCATATTCAACAATATTTTTTTCTTTTCTTGGGCGTTGTATTGTTAGGCCTCTAATTTGGTTTTCTTGTGCTGAGTCAAGCTTTACTATCAGCAAGTTCGGAAGATTTCTGGTCAACTTATGATGGAACAATGTAAGTAAAGCTCTTCTTGATCAGCATAATGCAGTTATCAGAATGTCTAAATCTCAATTGAAAAGTTAATTACTGTTAATTCTTAGGTAGTGACCTGCAAAACCTTGGGGAGAAGGATAGCACTGAGTCTAAAAACTCTGTACTCAAAGATTTCTTTAATGGTGGATGCTCATCAAAGACCACTTGAAATGAAGGAAATCGAAAAACACAGTCAGCGGCCTGTACAGAATCAGGTATGGCTACTAGATCACTTATTATGAGATGTTGTCAGAATAGTGTTATTAAGAGAAATAATTAATTTTCATCCAAAACTAATACAATTTTTGTTACTTCATCATTCACTATTTATTCTTTTCTTTTTTCGGCCTATCACCATCCTTACTAATCATTTTTTTTTTTTTTTTTTTTTTGCATTTTCTTTTACTTTACCATCTTCGGATTTGCCCCACACATTATCTGTTGAAGAGTATTTTTTGCTGTACTCTGCCCCCTAAACTTCAAGTTCTTTTTCTCTTTAGCACATCAAATATTTAGGTTCTGCAGTTGTCGCAATAATAATATTGATGCTACTTCCAGTAAGTTAGTTCATATTACCTCAGGTTGTGTTTCAATTGATGGATTTGATATTCGTTACAGATCTGTTGGTTATTATTTACCTTTAAGCTCTTCTTTGTGATTTTGATGGATTTAAATTCCGTTCATTTCAGATCCTTGCATTTTTAAGTTCCTCAATCCAAATGCAACCTTAAAGGATTTATTTATTACATTTTTCTGTTGGAAAGTTTTTACGATATCTTTGTATCAGGTTTACGCGGTGGGGCATGCAACTATGTTTGCTGCAATCAAGAAATACATGCCAAGTCTGGTATGTCATTTTTCCGCATCTTTCTTGTTTATTTACTTTTTCCTAGTTTTTCGCCTTATTGCTTGCGTGAATTTCCATGGAGTAGATCCCTTCTCCATACTCAGAAGAACGGATCGACTTAGTGAATCAACTAAAGAGGACAAAGAAGATGAAAGTTCACCATATGAGCATTGAATGATCTACCTTTAAAGTTATTTAAACAAGACAATGAAGATCGCATGTGAGTGTGTATATAATCAATAAGAATTATGCATGATATACTGAAGATTTGTAAAGGTTATTAGAGTTTTCATGTCACAAGAAAATAAGCATCTGATAATCGGTAACGTATACTATTAGTGGAATCCAGACTATTCTAGGATTTCGTTTTAAGGAGGCAAATTTCTTTTTAATAATTATGTTATAGAGTATAGGGATTTTAACAATAGCGGGTATTGTGTTTAGTCTAGTCAATCAATTTCGATACTCAATTTGAAAGGATATGGAACTTGATCACTTGTAATGCTTCTAGTGCAGGCATTTCATAAGGTATACGTCTCAAATCTTGTGTTTGGAGAAGCATCTGGTTTCTTGTTACCTTGGAAATGTGTGTTCAAGGTCTCTGCCTCTTAGGTAATTCAGCACTGCAATATATGAACTTTAACTAATTCCCCAAAATAGTTTGGCGGTTCTATAAATTGCTAAGAATCAGATTAACCATGGTTGTGCAAACTTGATCCACTGTTGGTTTTGTTTAGCCTTTGATTGCTTTATGTCTACCAGGTAGAGGTTACGATCAGGGACAGTGCTCAAAGGTTATGCTTTCAAGCTCAAACCAATTTCCCAAGGTAGCACACCGTTAGATTCATTGAATAAATGTCACAAATTGTCATTTTCTGTCTGGAGAAAGCTTCTCCAATTTCTCCCATATTGTCTTTTTGTTCGTAAAAGTTGTTGATATCTTTCGTTCCTCTTCCCTAAGTAAATATTGCCCATGAAAAATATCCTAAAAGCATGCATGACTTTATCAGGTTCTACTTTTTAAGCATTCCAAGCATGAGATGTGATGTAATTAAATGCTACTAATATTGTCTTGGTTGGGTGCTTTTTCTGCCCCAACTTAATTTATGAGATGAAAATCTAAAGCTTCTTATGCCCAAATCTAAGTAGCTTTAGATTTTATACTTAGTTTGGTCTTGTTAAACATCCATTTCTGATAAGTGACTTGTCCTGGTGACTGAGGACTATTCTCCAGCTGATATTGATGGTGCGTACTAAATGGACAGAATGCATTCAAGAGCATATTTATGAATAGAAAAGGTATAACATTACATCTTTTTCGTTTTATGTTGGTAAATATGAATATGTTCTATACAAAACTTTTGTTTATAGAATCCTATTAATTGAGTCATATTTTTCATTTTCTCAGATTGTACTTGCAGCTTATGGAGTTGTAGATGTGTTTTCCAAGTTAAAATTGCAGTTGATTTATGACTAGCATTTTATTTTAAATTTTACCTATTTGGCAAATTCGGATTTTGAATGCATACTTTCAAGTTTAAGGTGGTATTAAATCTCTAAATATTTGGCTCAATTGTTTATGGATTTGATTTTATAAGTTTCTTTAAGATATGTGTTGTTTTTTTCTTAACTATTGCTTGTAATGTTGTGATAAAAAAAAAACAAAAAAAAGTAAGATTGGTTTATTTTGCTTAATGTAAAACGTTGTTGTTAAGGAGCAACAAACAATACAATATATAAAATTTTGAAAGACAACATACACTTTGTTCTCTAAATTTAAATACAAAGGATATAAATTGTTGTCTAAGGGTGAAAATCATCTTAACAAGTAAATACTAAATAGACAACGAAAATAACCCGATGTCTATGACTGTAAAAGACAACGGATTAAAAATGATGTCTTTCATTAAATTTAAGTGTTGTTAAATCCATTGTTGTCTTTTACTACTATGATAAACAACGGTTTATCATAAAGACAACGATTTTTGGTCGTTGTATCTAAAAAGAAAGACAACGTCATAAACCGTTGTCAGAATGTTGTTGTATAGCTAAAAGAAAACGATTATAAAGCGATGCAGGACCGTTGTTGTTATTTGCAAAAAACAACTGTTATAAAACGTCGCATAACCGTTGTCTTTTACCGCAGTAAAAGACAACACTAGATTCAACAACACTTCGGTTATGTCATACACAACAACTAAAAACTGTGTCTATAAGCATTTATCTTATAGTGATTTGCCTACGTTAGTCAATGGGCCACAATGCACCCAAAAAAATGATGCACTCTTCTATGCCCACTCTTTATCCGAAGTCCAAGCCTCACTCCACTTCTCGATAAATTTTGAGCCACATTCGGCATAAAGGTCTACATCGTTGTCTTGGGTGGCACATGGCACCTTTTGTTCATGTGAAGAAGCTGATATGACTGATCAAGCTCGATAATCTGAGTTTGGTGATCACGATTGTGGATATTGACCCTAATATGAAGAAGGCGTTGAAGATGGCGATGGAGGCGAATGCGAGTGGCTCGGCCTTTTTTTTATTTTAAATGATGTAGTGTGCTACATCAATAATTTTGGACAAGTCAACAGTAATTGATCGAAAAGTCCCAAATTTTGTGAACACGTGTAGTGCACGTGACAAATTCCAGTCAATTTTACAATTTATCCCAAAATTTATCCTCTAATTGGACCTGATCCTTACATACATGACTAAAATTGGACTCGATCCTAACATACAGGAATAAAATTGATAATTCAATACATACAGAATATTTTTTGGACCGACCCTAAGTTACAGAATAAAAAATGGATTTCCCTTAGAGTTGTTGGATATGCAAAATAGATGTCAAAAAATTTATTTGTTTAGTTGAGCGCACTTTTTGAAATCCATTCAATGAGGACCATGATTATGCAGACTTGACTATGGATGGTATAAGACAGTTAGCTACATGTACACGATTTGTTAAGTTTGATTATGTACTACGTAGTACTAATATGGTAGCACACTACTTAGCTCATTTGAAATTTGATGTTGATGGGAGTAGAATTTGGATAGAAGAACTCCCTTATAATGTGTATTTGCTTCTACTTCAAGATGTAGGACGAGAACCCAACACTTAATTTGATGAAATGAATGGCTAGGTTCACTAAAAAAAAAAAAGAATTTGGCCTATTTTGTTGAGTTGGATCAAACCCGTTGTATATACAAGGATCCGTGCATATGGGTATATAAGTGTTTGTGCAAGAAACTAGTTATTCGCTAATATGAAACAAACAAGTGTAATATTGACACGTCAATGAGCGGCATATTCATACTTGCCTAGAGTGGATCGGTATTATAGTTGCATATACTGTTGGCATTTTTTATCGAAGTATATATGCAAAATCAAGGGTTTTCTATCATTTTAATTTTTCCGCTAAAATTGTAGACAATAATTTGATAAGTTTTTTTGTCAATTTTGGTAAGTTCATAATTTTCTTTAATTTTTTTTTAAAATACAAATAACTTATATTTATTTTTAATAATTTTTTATGTAAAATATATTAAGTTATTCATCTTTTCACGATCTTCAATTTAATAGACATATCACATATTATAATTAGATATTTAATTTGTAAAAATAATTTTTTTATTAATTAAGTACAATTATATAGATTTGGGTGTTTATTGTGAATTGCACTATAGTATTGGGTCTAAACTGCAACTAAAGATATATAAAATAATTAATTTGTAAAAAACTGTTAGTTGAGTTTTTTTTATAAAAGTAATACAAATTATTTAATCTTATTTTATATGAATTTTAAATATTTTTTTAACTTAAGTTATGGCCGTGAGAAAAATCATTGTTCAGATAATGAAACTCGTACTTTATTCAATGAAAGGGAAGAAGATAATATTTAATTTTATAAACATTTTATTAAATCATTAAACTGCTATGATAAATATTTTATAATAAAAATATTTTTTACATAATGTATATTTTATTCATATTTTTATATAATATATATTTTATTAAATTACTTATTAAGTAAGTTTACCCTTTGTAACATAAATTATGAATTTTTTTAAATTTGTAATCTTATATTTTTACGTTAATCAACCTCAACTATATATTATTTACACTTTACAACCTATAAATTATTTTGTTGCACTATCTACCTTCATTTGTCTTTTTTCCTCTTTGCAGCCAAAGCATTTTTGCTTGCATTAGTCATTTTTTAAATATAATTTTTATAATAAAATTGTATAATTTATTTGAATAAATTATAATACCAAGTAAAATATGAAAATATTCAAATATTTTAATGCCACATACTTTAATTTTTTATTCAGATTATTGAATAAGTTTTGGATTTATTTTGTTAATATTGAGTATATCTATCATTAGGTTAAATGCTAAAAGTACTAAATGAGAATTTAACTTAGAAAGAAATAATTATATATTATTAGTTAAAGATAAACAAAAATTGTTTAGATATATTAAAAAATACAAAAGAAAATGTATCAACTTTACATTAGATATGAAATGTCCAAATAAAATATTAAATTTCTTTTGTAAAATATTTCAGGTTCATGTTTAGATAAGTATAGTTAGAGCATGAAAATGAATTTTATAAATTAGAAAAATGGAGGAAAGTAAATAAAAATTCAAGTTTACATTAAATCCATAATTTTCTAATAAAAGTTTATTTTTATTTTATTAATTATATATTTCATATTTATTTTAAGATAAAAGTTTGATCATGTAATCAAAAAATTGTTTAGGATGCAAAATATTGAGAAAAAAACAAACAGTTCTAGTTGGACTTTTCAAAAAAAAAAAAAAAGTTGAAAAATATAAAAAGAATAGGTGGGTTAGTGGCCTAGGAGAGCCGAAGAGAGAGGCGCTACAAAAGAAATCGTATTAGAGATGAGAATTAGTGGAGAATAATATCGGCCACTAAATAAAAACTAAATAGAAATAGAATGTGACGGAAAATTGCATAATTTTTTTTGTATTATTAGTGTCCGATTAATGAAGAGAAGGCAATCGAATAGTAGAGACAACATAATCTATATCTATTTCAATCGGTAATTTGGTCTCTAATCTATATATATATAATAAGCCAAGTCATCCGGAAATAGTAAGTTGCAAATTTTCCCACCCATTTTTTAGTTACTTTAAATAGACGTGAATTTGAAATTTGAATTTTGAAAAATCCTATTTTATTAGTGTGATTAAAATTTCGAATTATTTTTTTACATCTAAAATTCAGTAACAATAAATCCGTAGATATATTTATAACAGAATTTGTTACATATTTTTTAAAATTTTAAAATTTGAATTTTAAAAAAAAAAACTTATCCAATTACATAAATTCTCCTATAAATTCACAAAGTGTTCCGTAAATGAGAATCAAGTTTGCAGCTGGGTATTTTTTATTTCTTATTCATTTTGCAATAGCTTTATTTCGCAATTATTTCCCTGTTTCTATTCACGATTCAAATTTCTATTATTGTTATTCCTTCATCCATCTTTCATTCAGTGTCAACTTTGATAGGTACTTCACAATGGATGCTCCAAAATGACTACCTGCAAATCAGAATAAGAAAAAAGCAGCAACACTGAATCTTAATTATGGCGAAAAGAACTTTGATGATTGTAGAATTCAAGTCTATCTACCATCATCGTTTTCTACGGTAATATTTAATCATCAAAACAAATTTGATTTTTTTATTTTCTGTTATGTAGATTATCTATATTATTGTTCATATATTGTGCTAAACTTTTCATTTTGTTTATAACATGAATACAGCCAATATGTTTACAATATCGGGAAAAGATTAGAGATAATTAACTCATTCGAGGTTCAACCGAAATCGAAGAATAATTCTGATTTTATTGTCGTAGAATTCAATTTTTTATTTTCTATACAAAACAGTATGTATCAGCTTTAATTGAAATTCTAATTTTGTTCCCCCTTTTTTTTTTCTTCTTTTATTACACTATATGTTTACAATAAAATGACGTTGACAAAACTCACGCAACAACGTTTACTATATGTAGTATATTTAAGAAGAAACACCCCATATACATCATATCAGGTTAAATTGATTATTTCATCTATTGCAGAAAAATTTATATAATATATTGATCTATTGCACAAATGAAATCACACATAAATTTGAACAAATATATATTTTGAATGATCAGCAAAATCAAAACTCGAAATACACGTGATTTTTAAATCATAGGAATATGAATTATATTTATTATGTGCATATTAATGTAAGAATTAACATTTTACCAAAAATTGGATCTGTTTTATTAAACTTTTGATATAAAATAATATGTAATGTTCAACTGAATATTTGACAAATCATTCCAAATCTTTTAGATATGATTTCTGATTTCTTAATCTACCTATAAATCGCCACCCACGTAACAATTATTCAGAAACATAAATCAGTTTTTAGTTTTCTACTATGTCTACCGATACCTACATATGTTTTTTATTCCTTCCTCGCCTCTTATTCCACAATTTATATTGTGAATTATTTATATTATTATCTATATATTGTGCTAAATTTTATATTTTGTTTATAACATGTACAGTCTCAATCCGTTCAAAATACTGGCAAAAGATTAGAGACAATCAACTCTTCAAGGCAGCTGAGATTAAAGATTAGAGACAATCAACTCTTCGAGGCAGCTGAGACTCTTCGAGGCAGCTGAATGAGTGATCGAGGCATACGCTGCAAGGTCTCGTGAACTGACTCGTAAGCACTGCCTAGGTTCAAGGCATGCCGCGAGGGACCGTTAGAGACAATCAACTCTTCGAGGCTTTTGAGATTGAAGACTAATTCTGATTTTATTGTAGCAGAATTCAATTTTTTAATTTCTGCAAAAATAAGTTCATGTATCAACTTCAATTGAAATTCTGATTTTATCGCAGTATTTCATTTTTTTCATTACAATATGTTTACAATTAAACGTTGAGTTTTTTTGTCATTACAATATGTTTACAATTAAATTTTGATAAAACTCAGTCGACTATACGCAGTACTTTTAAGAAGAAATATATCTCATTTAACAACTATCATGAACTATTGCAGAAAAATTTGCAAAATATTATCTTATAAAAAAAATAAATTTAAATTTGCAAAATATTATCTTATAAACAAAATAAATTTAATATACAGATTAGTGGATAACAAATATCACATATAAATTTAGAACTATCACATAGATTAGCGAAATCAATACTCATTATAGACCAATTTTTATTTTAATATGAATTATAATTATGATGTGGATATTTTAATATGAATTTTTTAATATATAATAATATGTAATCTTTAATTGGAGATATCTGATAACAGAATATTCAGATAATTACAAATCTTTCAGATATGATTTTTGATTTTCTATACTCCCTATGAAAACGGCAGAAGTCATTCCAAATCTTTCAGATATGATTTTTAATTTTCTATACTCCCTATAAAAAGGGCAAAAGGATGGTCGCTTGCTCGATCTCAAGAATTTTTAAATTGTAAAAATCAATGTATCAAACTATATATAGATTATTGTATATCAATAATGATATGGAACCACCGGTGGATTTTCTTATAGAGCCCACTTATAATGTGTTCGGTCAGCTAACACACTCCACCAAAAAGCATGCTAAATATATTTTTTATTTCTTTCTTGCCTCTTATTCCACAAAATCAGTTTTTTTTAGTATTTTTCCACTGTATAATATTTTTTTTTCCCAAAATTATTTTATCCGTTTTATTTCCTCTCTCAAAAATAATTTCATTTGTTTTTTTCTGCTCTCATCTCTCTTCCAAAATTTTAATATTACATTATAATAAATTTTGAAATAGATTATACTGATTAATAATAATAAACGAAAAACGAAGATATACAATCCAAAATTGTAATACAATTTTATAAGATTGAGAAAAGAATATATTTTCTTAATGATTATTCTTATATAAAGTATTTTATTAATTTAGTTCATTAATTTTCTAAATCAAAATCCAACTTTATTTATATTAATGAGTTCATCTTATGGATATAGGAGATTATTCGATAAAAAAATTGAAAGATTTGAGGTCATCTATGTCTTTGAAAATTCTAAATCCAAATCCAACTCTATTTATATGAATGAGCTCATGATATGGACTATGAAGATTCAATTCATCCTAAAATAAAATTGTATTTTCTATGTCTTTCTTAAAATTTATTTCCAATAGAGGATATTTTGTAGGTAAACTAATAAAATATTTTATATAAGAATAATCCTTAAAAAAATTTATTTTTGTTTCTAATAGAAGATGTTTTGTGCGTAAACTAATAAAATATTTTATGTAAGAATAATCCTTTAGATTATTTATTTCTCAATTCTATTAACTGATATCGGATTCTGGATTATGTATGTTCGCTTTATTTATTATTATCAATCAGTGTAATCTATTCAAAATTTATCATAATTTAATATGAATGTTTTGATAGAGACAAGATAAAAAAAAATCTGGAATAAGATACGAGTAACAAAAATTCATGAAAAAATTAAAATGTGTTTTTATTAGTGGAAATTACTGATTTTCCGGGGTAAGAGGTAAGGAATGAATAACACTGCAAAAGAACACAAAAGTTTTATTTGTAAAAAATTTTAACCATTTCTTTTTTTGTTTATATTATCAAATAAAAATGCGTTTTCAATAAAAAATATTGTTCATGTTAATATTGATTTACTGTTTAAAAAAATAGCCCGTGCATCGCACGGGGGCATTTACTAGTTTTATATTAGAACCATGAATCTCATCAGTAGATTTTGAGACAAAAAAAATCATCTCTAAATTTTAGCAACTAGCATTTTAGAGACCAAATATTTCGTCTCAAATGCATCACAAATTTAGTCTAAAGATATATATCATGTTATTATATACGAATTTTCTTGGTTCTATTTTGATTTGTTCTTATCCTGAGGCAGAGCAAGCTACGAACCCCAAACATATCTCTAGATTTTCCATCCCTTACAAGAGGGATGTAGAGTCTCTTCCACTATTTTTTCTCTATGAAAATGTAAATATTACCTTCAAAATTGAAAAGTTGGAAAATCGTTGGAGAAGCGTCTTCCACTTGCGGGTTTTAATAGATATGATACTATACAGGCATTTCTAAAAAATTGGATCATTTGGGTGTCTTGGAGTTAAACAATAATTATGCTTAGATTATTATGTTTGGATTGTCTAGGGTTTACTATTTATGCGCCATTGCTAGACTTGTTATTTGGTAGTTAACGAATTGGTGAGAGTTTTCACTCTTTTCACCTCAACACCAGTATCACGTGAGAATCAATGGAGTGAGTTGATCGCTTATTTTCAATCGTGGATTCCATGCGCCAGCTTTAAAAATATTGTATGATCACATAATATTTAGGATAACCAAAATCACGATTTCAAGTTCCACGTCAGCCATTAAAACCAAAATTTGGTTGATGCATCGAGTCGAACAAATTGTTAAAGTGGTAAATTTATGTGTTATTTGTAATAAGTCATGCCGCAGATAATATTTGATTAAAAAATCATAAATATTCATGTAATTGAGCCTGTCACTACAAGAAAGATTAAATTAGAGACAAAAAGATCAGTCTTCTGATCACATAATATATGTCTCTATTTTAAAGTAGTGATGGATTTGAGATAAAATATTTGGTCTCTATAATATGAGATCATTTTATTATGTCTCTAAATTTAGTAACATAATTTATGTCTCGTTTGTAAAATTAGAGACCAAATTATCTATAGAATAGAGATGGATTATCTTTATCTCTAATATTCGGTTGCTATTTTTTTACTAGTTATCGGATATAAATGACTTTTCGATACTTTCTGTGACTATTCTATTTCTCTTTCGTTTTATGTTGGGGAAGATATTGAAATTTTCTTGTAGTGTATACATCCATATCCATATATACATAAATACATATAATGTAAGTATGGATCAATGTACATAACCTAAATCTTGTCTAGGTACATGATAGCAGAGAATGCTAGAAGGCCTAAATCTTGTCCGGATACACGACAGTAGATAATGCATTTTGCCAAAAACTGGTCTAAGTTCATGATGGTAGAGAATTCCCTAAAGAATGAAAACAGGAGAGGCAATGTTGCCCTATCAATGATATCTAACCTTCTATAACAATATACTTATAAAAGAACAATACTTCTAAGTACTAAAAAAATAATCATGTGATTTTTTTCTCAAACAGAAACAAAGAATATAAAATTAGGAAGAATATCTAATAAAAATTTCCTTAACTCCCCTATTCGTGGATGATTTCCACGTCATATATTTATTTCGATGAAGTGACTAATATAACTAGTACATAACAAATTATGATACTAATCAATTAATTAGATCACTATTAAAGTCTAGTGAAGCCAATAAACAGACAAATCAAAGATCTAACTAAACTAGCATAAAATGGTTCCAAAAGTGGTCTTAAATGCATCTCAAATATTTTTCGCAATAACTAATTATCTCTAAAAGTAGTCTTAAAATGGACTTAAATAATTTGTTGAGAGTTTTCTGACAACAAGTGACCACAAATAACTTTCACTACAACAATTTCATAAATAGATAACAGTTAAAAGACAACAGTTTTTTCCAGCAGTGTTGTCTATTTATGAATTAACAACATTTTTACCGCAATCTGTTGTCTATTAGCGACAAGGCACGCTAATAGACAACAGTTTTACAACGGTTTTCAACATTTGTCGGCTATTAGCACATTTTTCCTCAGATAGACCACACTTTTAACGACAGTTGCCCAAATCTGTTGTCTTTTGCAATACATTGTTCCAATAGACAACACTATTGTCAACACTTTTGGTCAACTGTTGTAAAAAGGACATTTTAATTTACAATAATTTTATTATGTTGTAAAATTATGTTCTGATTATTTTAATAAACTCTTCAATGTAATTTTCATAATTAATAATATATTTGAAATAAAATATTAATTGTGATTTTATTTTATAGACTGCATTTTAATTTAATAAAGTCTTCATTGGAATTATCGGGCCGGCCCGATAATCTTATTATATTATATGGTAATATATAAGCCGGGACGAGCCAACTAATTTTAGGCCATATTAAATTTTTGCTCGGCCTGACCCGATTAAAGTTTTTAGGCTCCATCATTAATCGCTATAAATAATTTGATTGCAAAATGTTGTTTTAATTTTTGTTACATAAGTTAAACATCATATATTACCTTTTCTTTTTCTTCGTATACAAACACTTTTTTTTTTCTTATCTATAATTTGATATCAATTTTTAGATATTGATATTTTGTGCAAAATTATTGTATTTAATTTGTATGTATATGTTAGAAATAAAAAAACAATGAATTAATTTATTTGTCATGAATTAACATTTTGAATTTTTCCGAGCCCCACATATTGTACAGTTATTTATTTTGCTGATTCTTTTTTTAGTAAAAAAAAAACCCAACTTAGATATTAGATATCCAAACAAAAGGAATAAAATAGCAAAGCCCATTGAAAGATTCACTATTTCACTAAGCAAATTAGATAACAAAGCCTTCACTATTTCACAAAGCTCATTAGATTCTTCGCTATTTCACTAATTCCAAATCAGATATCCAATAAAAAGCCCAAATCAGATAACAATTACCACACACTCATTCTTGTACTATTCATATTTGCGTGACCCAATACCAAAGCCCGATTTACTATTTCATTAAGCAAGAAAAAACACGCAATAGCGCGCCCTTTTTTAATTCTCTCGCTCCTCTCTCAAATCACAATTTCAGTATTTTCACAAAAGGAATGAAGAATTTTGGTAGAATTTCAGTAGAATCGCCATGGCCATTATCGTCCTAAGGTTCAAGTGTAAGTGTAAATATCTAATTCATTAGTTATTTGATTTTCCGTTGAGAAATTTTCATGGAAGATTCTTCTATGTAATGAGTTGATGTGTTGAAGGCAAGCTCATTGATCCTCATCCTCAATTGGTCGCGATCAATCAACAGGCGGTCTGATTTGGATAGTGAATGTGCTGTGAAGATCCGACCTACACTCTTCTCTATCAGTGGTTGTCTAATTTCAAGCAGGTGAGTAGTTGATATTTTAGCGTTCTCAATAATGAATTTTCTTTGTAAATCCACCTTCCAGAGGACTCCACAGCTGACGCCACTTATCAAGGCACTGTAATTGTATTTGGTGTTATTATTTCTGATTTAGCTCAATTTTTGCAAGCGGATTATTGTAGATTGCACGATGACTATTGATACTCATGCTCCTAGTTCGAAGCGAGCGTTATGCAATGCCTGAGCTGGCGCTGCTGCTGGTAAGTCTACCCTCTGTAGAGTTACTATATATCCATTTTCTTGATATAGTTTCTTAATAATTCTGTATCCAAGTCGAAAAATCTATTACGTGCCATTTAACTTTGTATATAATGCAAAAATAATCTAGAGTAGTGTATCTTATGAAAGTTAGGTCAAATTCAACCAGTTTATGACATCAGATTGTTGATACATTTTATAAATGACATTTTCAGTAAGTATATATGATCAGGCCGAGTTGAGTTGATACCCGAGCAAACTTCAATTAGAGAACTCAGAGCTCAATCTCATGCTTTATTTTCTTTTGAGCTCGAGCTGAACTCAGTGCTTGATTCGTATAAATATTCTGAGAACTCAGCTGGTTTTCAGCAGGTACAGCTGCAAGGTCAGACTAATCTTCTTGGCATGCCTCCTCTTACTGGAGGAAAGCAACAGTACTCAACTCAGCAGCATAGCCTACTCTTACAGCAGGTGATGCACCCTTTATTTTCCGTTGAAAACTTTGTCCTACTTCATTTTTGGTTGGTCAGATGACATGTTAGGCCTGTGAATGTGTGTGTGTCTCTTATAGATTAGAATAATATCACTTGCAGAATAGAATAATGTCAAGTATCTGCCCTCCTCCAAAACCAGAAGGAACCACTCTTTTTGGGGTGGGAAGGTGTATATTACTCTTCGAATACTCTTCCACCTCTACCTTTATGCAAGAGAATGCAGAAAAATGTAATTACTGAATGAGGTCTTCGTCACTCTTCTGCAAGCACCACCACACGTTCATGCCGAACGTATTGAGCTAGCTTAGTCATTTGCCAAGTAGAGGACGTCATATGATCAATTCTTTCATTGTAGGCATATGAGTGTGAATTTCAGAACTGTAAGAATGAAATTGCACCTCATAGGAATTTTAATGTAACTATTGCTAAAAGAAAAGGATGTATGCGATGTGCCAATTGACTTGTTCATTGGAAGCAGACATCTTTTGATCTTCTATATGTTTTGAGCCACTGTCTTTGCTGATGTTACATGTACATGTTTTTTTATCCCTCTGAATGCCATCACTGTTCATATATATGTTGAAATAAACTAATTGGTGGAGATTATTGCATTTCATATGAGTTTCACGTATTATATCTTATATTCAAGAGCTACAAATCATTCTAGACTTAGGCCTGCCCAAATATAATCTATAGAAACAGTGAGCTTGAGCCCGTGTTTCTAGTCATTTTTCAAATGTTTCTCCTTTTTGTTTGTGTAACATGCACACGTATTATGTTTAAATCCTCTTTACATTTTTTCAGTTCTCCGGCCGAACCTGATATAAGGTTTGGTATGTTAGTGAATGCTAGTCATGATAAAAAGAACAAATAGTTCTCATATAACATGTCTAATATTTCTTTTATTAATTCTTTTATATGTGTCTTGGTTGTGTAGTTGGCCACTTCCCGTTTCAACATACCCGATTCTCAATAAATCAAAATTCTGCACCGATCTTAAGGAGAGAAAACTATGTAATCAGGATTAAAAATGGCGAGACTTAATCAAGAAGTGATTAATACTTTCATGAGCATCACCGGCGTTTCTAAAGCCGTTGCTATTTAGAAATTGGAGGTATTTTTCTTCTTCCTTGTTTAAATTATTAATTACTGTGCTGAGTGCTTTCTTTGCTTGATTAATCTGCTTTCAATTAAAAATTCTGATACTTTTGTGGGCAGAGTTCAATTGCAATTCGCTGCATTGCTTTAGTGTGTGAGTGAGGATTAGCATCGATGTTGCATCGGTCTAAAAGAATTGCATATTGTAGGTTAATTTGATGAATTTGGTGAGTATGTTATAAGGTTTATCTACGGCGATTTTTTAATGGTGCATTCGTTTAGTTATGCGCTGTGGAAGACTTGGGCTCTCTAGTGGTATTTCAAATAAGTGAAATCTTTTAGCGACCCATTAATCATTCTCTTGAGATGGGGGATCACGGAGGGGCAGCAAATAACCTACTACAGCTGGCTAAAGGTGTATCTGCTGCTCTTCAAAGTGTTTGAGTTCAGAATCCTATATATATCTTTTAAAGTTAAGGTTTTATATTGTTTCACTTTTATTGTTACTAAATTGTCTCTCCAGTTACAATTTATTCTCCTCATCCATCATTTTGTTGTGACATGATGTTCTATATATTGATTCAGGAGCATCTTGGCAACCTCAATGAAGTTGTTAATGCACGTTTCAATGAAGGGGATAGAAACATGTTAGCAATATTTTGTATCTTTTTTCTTGTTTCTTCCTTTGTCCCCATTTAAATAAGCTAAGCTCAACAAATACTCCTTTCTGTCTGGTCAGAGCTCAAGAGGCATCTTCGACACCCATAATATTCTTCAAGATCTAGTTCTTGGTGTAACAAAGTGAGTATCAACAATTGCTGGACATTATTCTCTCAAAGAGAAGTTTGTGATGTTTTCATTTGTTTAAATATGTTATATTGAAAACATCCTTATCTTTTATTTTCTTAACTATTAGATTGATATATATATGTCCTGGAAAAAAGACGTTTAGTCTTTCTCACTATTAGGCCTCTCAATTATATTTGGAATTTTAGACCATATTTATGATTTTTTTGATCATATTCGTTCTAACATGTTAACTTGCCAAATATCGTAGTATCTAAAATGTAGCATTACAACGTCTTCCTTTCAAGAAAAAGAGTTGTGTGCACATAATAAAATGACAAAAAGATGTAAGGGACTGGGATTTTTTTCTCTGAACTTAAGATTGTGGCAGCTGATGAGTGGATATTTTTATTTTTTTTCCCATATGAAGGGAACTAGAATTGATAGCTCTCTTTAGGGATGTGGAGTTTGATATTTAAAAGAAACCCTTTTAGTAGCGAAGTCCTTTTGTCTCCTGCATCTCACTCACTCTGTGATTGCAGACTTCCTCGACAGTGACGATCTAGCAAAAGAAGAATGGTACTTGACTATCCACCATCACCAATTGCTTAACACCACCCTATTTTGGTAAGTTTTACTTCAGCTTGTGATCCTAGGTGGTAATTTCTCTTCCCTTACACCATAAACACTACCATTACAAAGGGAAGATGGTTAACTATTTTTTGCATCATTCATGTAGTTAAATAACACTCAGTAAAAATACTTATCATGCACAAAATGCAGGAACTACATACCAGGATCGTTGGATTCGAAAAAAGTAGCTGGTAAGATTATAGCTTGCATGAACGAGCAGCCGAACGTTTTCAAGGAGGATAAAGAAATTAGTGGTAGAAGACGCTAAGGCCAAAGGGGTGATCATAATACATGGAGAAGAAGAAACAACACCATTTAATTCAGGCACCTACCCCTATGAAGAAGTTGGAGAAACAATAGGCTCACAAATAATTCATTACATTAACTCCCCTTAGTAAACATAGTACACTACTACATAGACTAATGCAATCTACTAAACATATTATGATAATTGTTTTGCTCAAACAGGAATCCTACTACAACTATACTCAAAAGAAATCAGAAACTTCAAACTAGCTCCTTTTGTTGCTTCTTTCTTATCTAGAGGCCTTAGAAGTATCACCGACAACATTCTCAAGGTATCATTCTTCACATCCCATCTTACATTATATCATTCAATTCAAACTTTGTGGTTTCTTTTTTGCAGCCACATATAATGGCACCTGGGGTTGCCATTTTGGCAGCAATTGTGCCAAAGACAGAATCATCTTACAAGGCACCAGGGAATAAATCATCACCCTTTGACATCAAATCTGGAACTTCAATGACTTGTCCTCGTGTTACTGGTGTCATGGCCTTCATCAAATCAGTTCCTCCTGATTGGAGCTCCTCTGTCATCAAATCAGCATTGCTGACAACAGGTACCTTTTTCAAGATTCATCTTTGGTATATTATAGTCCAGCATAAGCTATATGTGACGTTCAAGAGTTCTTCTCATTGAGTTTTTACATGCAATTGAATAGCATCACTACAATTGTTGTGGAACTACAAGCACATTACCTAACATCTTAACCTCCTATTAGGTTTACTACTTGTGTATGATTCTTTGTTAGGAATTATGATTCTTTAGACGATGAGAGTGGCTTGAGGGTAACATAAATTTAGGTCACGTTTTTTGTCACGTGAGTATCAATTTCTCAATATGTTCTGTAGTTTGTAGATTGTGGTGTCAATGTATTTGCTTTACTCAGTGAATGATAATACTTCTGAAATTTGAACTTTATATAGGAAAGCTTTGAACCTAATGTTCTTTCCATGGCATTCACAGGCAATTGAGAATGGTGTTGGATAGAATTTTCTGTTATTTTTCCTTTTGTTTACGTACTCGTTTATAATATTTCCATTGGCAGGAAGGCAGACAAAGAAGGTACATATCTTTTGAAGAAGTTGCTGTGGAGTTTCAAACATTTTTAGAAGTCGTCTTAGATTCGAATTAGTTAATATTTTGTGGCGTAAAGTGGCAAGG
Organism: Ajuga chamaepitys; assembly: GCA_958295605.1. NCBI lineage: Eukaryota > Viridiplantae > Streptophyta > Magnoliopsida > Lamiales > Lamiaceae > Ajuga > Ajuga chamaepitys. Next base: position 53,950,479 of record OY282502.1, on the reverse strand, counting down.
AATACACTTGTTATCCTTTTTAATGAATTGCACATTTTTAGATATTACACAATCATGTTTTATCTTGGATTAGAGAGATTTATTTTGATCTATGAATGCATATTTGAGAGACGGGTAATTATTTTTCAATTTATAATTATTTTAAATTATCTGTTAAATAGACACGATTTAAAATGAAGAACAACGGGTAAAAGACAACAGCTAAAAGGAGCTGCTAAATTCGAAAATAAACACTAAATAAACAACGATTTAAATTGTAGAACAACGGGGAAAAACTGTTGCTAAAACTAACAAAAACAACAGTTTTAAGATTAAACAACATATACAAACTGTAGTTAAAATTAACAAAGACAACAGATTATGTCTGTTATATGAAGTGTTGTTGTCCATGGAACAGACAACGGTTTTTACTTGTAGTTAAAATGGTACTTTTAACAACAGCACTATTAATAACAGACTTATTTATAACTGGACAACAGCTAAAATCTGTTGTCTATTTCAAAAATTCTTGTAGTGAATTTTTTATTAGTGGCCATAATTGTGGTCCTAAAAATAACATACAAAGTACCTCTTTTGTTGTAGTGACGTTTCTTTCTTTCTTTTTTTTTTTTTTTCGAAAAATTGCGAAAGTTGTCTAGTATGTAAGGGGGAGTCTGATATTAATGGCCATCGTATTTTGGCTGCACAATTTATGCCCTACATGTAGCAGATCTGTCCAATTTATACTCAAAATTAACCACAAAATATCAAAAGGCACTTGAAATGTCACGTGCCATTTACTTAAGTGAGTTCCAGTGGCCAAGCTGATGTGTCATCCTATGTGTAAAAAAGATAGGTGGGGAGGAATTATTATCCATCGTGTACAAATTTGGGGGAAAAGAAGAAATTAGCTAGGGTATTAAGGTTTAAGCAGTTAAGATAATGAACCAAAAAACTTGAGACAAGCTAAAAAAATCTGATTGCACACCTTAAAAGAAGAACGATTTTGCAAGAGATTTGAAGTTGTAGTTTGGGAAGATGGTTTTGCGATTGAAGGAGGATTATTGGCGTCTCCTATCTCCCAAATACCGTAAGTGCCCTTTTCTTTTCTAGTTATCTGCTTATGCAACTTTTATGCTAATCCATATATTCTTCTTTAAATATGGGTTAAATTATACCCTAAGCATGGATTAAGGTTGTGTACAACAAAATCCTCAATTTATTTATTTATTTATTTATTAGTTATTATTATTATTATTATTTTTATTATTATTATTATTATTAATTTTTTTTTTTTTTTCTTTTTTTTTTATGATTTGGGGACTACATGGCATCGAATTGTGCTACTGGTCCCCGATTGTTTTTTTCTTGTATGTAAATGGGTGGTTGGTGGGTATTAATGTTTGTTAAAGTTGCTAAATCTTGTATGCTCTACTCCGGTTAAATTTGCAGAACCCGAATCAAAAGCAATTACTATAGTGACACATTACGATAACGAATTCGATGAGAAGCCTACTACAAATTACTATGGGCAATGTAATAATCTTTGACTGCATAGAAGAAAAACACATGGCAATGAAGTAACGATTTTGGGCATCTAGTTGTGGTTGGGATATAATCTTCTACACGATGGCTGATAAGCAGTGGTGGCCTCTGTTAAATGATGTTGACACAAAATAATGGTATGAGAAACATATATCCAAGAAAGAATTACATGTTTTTGTTTAAGAGTTGTTGGAGGTTGTGGAGACACCTATGGACCTGAATGATCTTTTTGAGGTTATTTTGAATGATGGGTCTAATTTAGGACCCGGGGAAGGGAATATCGTATGGGAACTCAATCCAAAAGACTTTGTTGATGATGCATACACAGTTGAAAGGTACAAGGAAGTGTATAGGCATGTCATTTTTGGCACTAATGGAGAAGGGGAATGCGTTGCATCATTATACATCCCTCGATTACCTCCTAAAATTGGGAGAGGAGTTGGCAGAGCAGCCCAGCCCAGTTAAGGAGGAGAGAACCTGATGAACCTCTTGCCAAGAAAAAAAAAGGTAGTTAGGATGAAGAGAAAACAAGAAAGTTTGAAATGTGGCAAGTGTGGGATTGGAAGCCACAATGCAAAGAAGTGCAAAGTATCAAAAGTGGACTTGACTAAGGAAATTGATCCAACTATTCAGGTAAAATAAAGCTAATTTGAAATGTCTAAATGTATTTGTAATTCTTTGTTGATTAAGTAGCTTGTAATGCTTGTTTTGTGTTTCTTATTACAATCAGGTTTTGATACACGTTTATTATGAATGCAACTAAGCTCACTTAGATGATGAAATAGGTAGCATTTGCATGTATAATTGGCTCATTTTGATTAAATTGCATCACTCGTATTATGTGACTTGTGTGCTCATAGAGAAACATGTGATTTTAGAGTAAATATTCCATTAGGACAAAGTTGGAGAAGAAACGAGTAAAAAAAGAGACGAAATGACGAAGTCGGAAGAATTTGTATCCATTCGGTTGAGTAGGAGCTCACTCGGTCGAGTGGAAGTTTTTAGTTGAAAGAAGAAGAAGAAAAGAGTCGGACAACTTCACTCTATTGAGTAATCAAGGGAATAAATAACTGATTGGGCAATGAGTTGTACTTAGTCGAGCAGACTTCTCCCACTCGGTCGAGTGAAGCAATGGACTCTATTAGTTCAGTATTTTTTGTATGGAATCCGGTCATGATCACCCTTTTCTCACCCCAATAAGAACTTTTGAAGGCTGTTTTGAGAAGAATCAATCATTCTTTGGAGTAGAAGGCAAGAAAGAGAAGAAAGAGTCAAATTAAGAGCTAGAAACAAGATTTCTTCAGGATTCCAGGTTTTACTTTTTTAGTTGTTTTTGAACTGTTATTCATGTCTATTTCCGAATATTTAATGCTTTCATTTACAAATATGACTGACTAGGATTTACATACATTTTAGCCCTAGAGAGTAAATCACAATGAACTAATAATTGTTGTCTGAATATTTGGATATCATTCTTCATTTTTTTCTAAACTGAAAACATATATCATAGAGAGTAAATAGGACCGAGAGGTTTGAGTTATTTGCATGGGCATTGATCTTTAGTTCTTTTGAGAGTTATGTGTATAATAATCGATTCGAGACGGTGATTACTTTTACATAACCTACGGGTTATTCGCTTCGAGAGGATGTCTAACGTAGTATTGTTATTGTCCAATAAAAACTAGAATTTGGTTCAAAGATCTAATTATTCGGTTAATTAATCATTAGTAAATCGTAGTCGAAATCGAATCCTAGAATATACTCTTTTAATTGAATCTTTCTTCAATCGTTTGTTTACTACAATAATATAGATAATTAGTTATTTATTCTAGTAATTTAAGGTTCTAAACAAAAACTCAATCTTTGATTGTCGAGATAGAGCCGAGTCATAATAATCGTGGTATTTAAATTGACATAGTGATCCGATCCTTGTGGGATCGAACTTGCTCACACTAGCTATAGCTACACCATACACTTGCAGTTGTACTGGAGTTAGAGTTTTAGTGAGCAAGGTTTTGACGTAGCTGCTAGGGATAGGTAGCTAACATTAATTTCTATCATGATAAATAATCCGGCCCTACTTTAGACCTTTATTTTTATTAGTACTTATCTTTTATCTTCTTTTAAAGGTTTTTCTCTTTTTGTTTGAATCTTAGTTTCAATTATTCTATTTGGTTTAATTGCATGGGTATTTTATTTTTAGCATTGTGGCATGTAAAGCAGAGGATTTTTGTTTATTCCTAGTTGATTGCACTGGTAGTGCCTTTATATGTTGATATATTATGCTTGTGATTCGAATTGCAAGTAGAATACCAATAAACTATTAACTTTATCTGTTCGCGCTAGAATAATGAATAATGGATAGGCTCTGGCCATAGCTGATAGATTCGTAGATTTAAATTCTCGTAATTATAATCCACGTAAACATGTTACTTGATGCTTGATTTCATTAAATTGATTGACTGTGACTACGTGTTGGATGTGAGGTCACGAATTATTTTTTTAAGAATGGAGTTAGTTTAGGAATTTCGTCAAGCACTTGGTAGGCAAAATACAAGCGAGACTCTGGTAAAAAAAATTCTAGAATATCTACAATATTTTTTAGTACACTAGAATATTTGCAATTAATTTGGCAATATTTTTTAAATTATCATCATATACTTGACTTATATGATTGATTTATTTGGGCGTCATTGTTTAAGCTAGTCAATTATCTATTTTTCAGATTATTTTGCATTCTTGAAAACACAAATTCACTTATTGTGTCTTAAGATGCATATATGCCTCCAAAGAGATTAAGAAGCAAGAGGAGTATAGTTAGTGAGGCGAGCACGTTGATAACATGCAAGAACTGGAAAATGCAAATTTTTATGGCATCTTGCTTCAGGTTGAGGAGAAAAACATATTATAATAATGTGGAAGAGCTGCTAAATTGGATTGGTAACTCCACCACAGAATCTTTCGCCACAGAAAGGCACTAACAGAATCTTTCGCCACCACCACATTAGTAGCCGTTTGGTTGGTAACTCCACCACAGTGTACTACTTGTCCCCGTAATATTATTCACAAAATAAGTTTGGTTTTGGCCCATCATAGCCCAATGGCCGTGGGCCGGCCCGCCCTCTATTTTTTTCTCGATTCCCCTGTTTTCACCAGACTCTTAAGTAGATAAGTAAGTCTTTAGCATTCATCATCATTGCATCAGGCTGAAAGCATTAGCGCATCAGCTCGTAGGTACTTTATTAGTGTATTTCATTATTTTTTAGTTTAAATAAATAATAATTAAAAAATACTAATTAAATATTTTTTAATTCACCTGTTAACTCAAGTTATAAATTAAACTTCTCATGATGTTGATTATTTATTGCTAGTTTTTCAAAGTTTAAATCTTTTATATGTCATTACAACATTAGTTTGAGAGGAAAAAAACAGGTGATGGGCTGGTCAGCCGAGCCCGCGGTGGGCTGCTCAGCCAAGCCCAATGGTCGTCGGGCACACCAATGGGCTGGGCTGGACGCACCGAATTGCCAGCTCAATGTGTATGTCTAGCTTGGAAAATGATCTTAGGTCATGTTTGATTATTTTATAGGCTACTTTAGCCAAAGAATTCCCTAGCAAATAATAGTTTATCCCTAGTGTTGGGTAATCAACTCTTATCACACACACAAACAATACTCAAACCAAGAGAGAATGAAAAAAATCAAAGAATTCGGTCAAATGAAAACCGAACATAGAACAGGAAACGTGGTTCGATCAATGTGATCTACATCCACGGAGGCTCTCTCCACAACCTTCTGCAAAATACTGCTTCTGTGAGAGCCAAAGTGTTCCAGACTTCCTTCTTCTGATAATATTCATTCCCAGAATCTTCCTTGCTTCTCCAAGATCTTTCATGTCAAATTCTGAGCTCAATCTTCCCTTTAACTGTTGTATTTTGTCCATACTCTTGCTGGCAATGAGCATATCATCCACATATAATAACAGAAATACTTGTTCAAGCCTTGATCCCTTATTAAAGTATACACAACTGTCATACAAGCTTCTTATGAAACCTGCATTGATCATGAACTCATTGAACTTCTTGTTCCACTGCCTTGGACTCTGCTTCAATCCATAAAGCGATTTCCTGAGAAAACAGACCTTCTCTTCATTTCCTGGAATCACAAAGCCCTCAGGTTGCTTCATATATATTCTTTCAATGAGATCAGCATGCAGGAAAGTTGTCTTAACATCTAACTGCTGTAGTTCCATGTCTTCTTGTGTAACTTTTGATAAAAGTAGCCTAATAGAGAAATGCTTCACAATAGGAGAGAATACCTCATTATAATCAATGCCTTCCGTTTGTGTAAAGCCCCTTGCCACAAGCCTTGCCTTGTATCTGATTTTATCAGCCTTTCCAGCCTCCACCTTCTTCTTGTAGATCCACTTTGAGCTGACTAACTTCTGCCCTTTTGGTTTGACTACAAGTTTCCAGGTTTGGTTTCTCTCCAGAGATTCCATTTCTTCCGTCATGGCCCCTATCCAATGTTCACTTTCACTGCAATTGATTGCTTCCTTGAAACTGCTTGGCTCTTGAAACTCCAGGTCTTCTGCTACACTCAATGCACAGTAGACACTCCCAGCTTGTCCATAGAAACCAGGCCTGTGGATTTGCCTTCTTGGTCTATCTCTACCAATGCTATAAGTTCTGAGATTTGAAATCTCAGGTTGATCTTCATCCTCTTCTGATGAACTGTCATTTCCTGGTTGAGCTTGAGCATCCTTCACTGGTGATTTTTCTTCATCAGTAGGCTCCACATGAATGGAAATTCTTTCAGACTCTACAGCACCATCAGCTTCTTCTTGACTTCCAGTAGAGTTGTCTCCCATCACTGCCTCATTGAATTTTACATCTCTACTTATCAAGAATTTCTGGTTTCCTTGTTCCAAACAACATAACCTGTAGCCTTTTATGCCCCCAGGATATCCTAGGAATACACACATATGTGCCCTTGCATCAAGTTTGTCTTGCCTTATGTGAGCATATGCCAGACAACCAAACACTCTCAAGTCATTATAGATTGGTACCTTTCCACTCCAAACTTCTTCTGGAGTCTTAAATCCTAGATTTGATGATGGTGATCTATTTATCAAATAACATGCAGTGTTCAGTGTTTGTCCCCAGAAGGATTTGGGTAATCCAGCATCAATCAGCATACATCTAGCTCTCTCAAGCACAGTCCTGTTAAACCTTTCAGCAACACCATTTTGTTGAGGGTTTATTGGGACAGTTTTGTGCCATGTGATGCCCTTATCTTCACAAAACCTTGTGAACTCAGTAGATAGATATTCCAAGCCATTATCAGTCCTAAGATGTTTCAATTTCTTCCCTTTTAGATTCTCCACCTGGCTCAACCATGTTTTAAACTTAAGGAATGCACCACTCTTGTTCCTTAAGACATATACCCATATTTTTCTACTGTAATCATCAGTGATGGACATGAAATACCTTTCTCCTCCACGTGTCTCTATCCTTGAAGGCCCCCATATGTCAGAGTGTACATAATCAAGTGGTTCTTGCGTTGAATGTATCCCTTTAGTATAAGGCAGCTTCTTGGCCTTTCCTAAAGCACATTTGTCAGAGAACTCAAGTGTTTGATTTCCTATTTCACCAATTATACCCCTCTTGGACAGCTCCTTCAATCCTTTCTCTGTTATATGACCCAGTCTTTTATGCCACTTCATGAAATCCTCTCTACTTATCACAGATTCAACACAACCTATCACAGGAGATCCAATCAAAATAAACAGACCATTGTGTTGCCTTCCCTTGATTACCAGCTTGTTGTGTTTAGTAATATGAAGATAACCATCTGTGGAGTTGAACTGACAGCCATTTGCCACAAGAGATCCAAGGGATAGGAGGTTTCTTTTCAGACCAGGAACATAACTCACTTGTGAAATGGTCCTGATGACTCCATCATACATCTTGATCTGAACTGATCCTGTGCCTTTAACTCTGCAGGAGTGGTCATTTCCCAGTAGTACACATCCACCATCTTATTTCTTTAAGTCCTTGAACTAAGATTCATTAGGGCACATGTGGAATGAACAACCTGTATGAAGAACCCATTCCTTTTCCATCTTTGTGTCTGTGATGTTTAAAACTTCAGGGGTGTCATCTTGATGCTCAGTCACAGCCACTTCTGCCCTCTGATTTTCCTGTTTCTTTTTCTTCCGTGGGCAATCCTTTTTCAAATGTCCAGTTTGCTTGCACTTGAAACACTTTCTATTTTCAACCCATTCTCCATTCTTCTTTGAATTCTGAGTTCCAGCTTTGTTGTCTTTGGATCCCTGGAACTTCTTCCTTTGGTAGTTCTTTTTTAACTTTATGTTCAGGACTTCTCCAGCCTGTGTAGAGCCCTTATCTCCCTAATTTTGAAAACACTTTGTCTTCAAAGCTGAGAGGATAGACTCATAACTGACCTTTCCATCCCTTCCAAACATCAATGCATCCTTGAAGCTTTCCATAGACTTTGGAAGAACATTCAACACCATCAAAGCCTTATCATCATCCTCCAAGTTCACACCCAGGTCTTCTAGTTCTTCAATCATCTTGACAAATTCATCAAGTTAATCAGAAATGGCCTTATCATCAGCAATCTTGAAAGACATCAATTTCTGCTTCAGAAATAGTTTGTTTGATATTGACTTTGATTGATAAAGTTCTTCCAATTTTCCCCATGCTTCTACTGCATTCTTGCACCTTGATATCTCCCTCAGGGGTTTATCACCCAAAGAATTCCCTAGAAAATAATAGTTTATCCCTAGTGTTGGGAATCAACTCTTATCACACACACAAACAATACTCAAACCAAGAGAGAATGAAAACAATCAAAGAATTCGGTCAAATGAAAACCAAACATAGAACAGGAACATAAAATGAAGAACACAAGGATTTTACGTGGTTCGATCAATGTGATCTACATCCACGGAGGCTCTATACACCTCAATTCACTCCACTGAACAATCAATTACAAGAAATATTCCAGAAAACTAGAAACTCCCAATTCACAGACCGAATAGAGCTCAAGAACCCTAGCTAACTAATTCTAATGATTGAGCAGTGTTTTCAGAGGGAAAATAACGTGTATCAACTCGCATCTTCAAGTGGTTTTAATGTATATAACGGATGGAGCTCGAATCAGGAAGTAGCAGCAGTTGTAACCAATTATGTTTCCAACTGCACAAAACTGTTAGACGAGCTTTCAACAACGGTTTTACTCGTAACGGTTCTAATCCGTTGCGCATGATAGTTATAACCGCCTTGACTCCGGTTCCTTTTTAACCCTTATAACTGATCCGGCTAAAACCCGGTTTTCTAGCCCAGTTTTCCACATACTGAACCCGGTTCCTGACTCCTCAAATCCTCTACTACAAACTATGATCACTTGATGATATTGAACTGACATCTACACCTAGTCATCCACGTTGAGCCTTAGCCTATTTTTTCTATTCACATTATAAGCTAATAACTTATTTAGCCTTTTTCCCATTTCTTGGACTATTTTGAGTAAAGGAGAGGATGATGAAGTGAGCAAGTAAAATAGAGTAAGTGGTTGATGATGAGAGAGTTGTTATTTTGGTGAGGCTTTTTATTGTGCTTGAATATTCAAAAGGTTAGAATAGTTAGATAATCTTGGTTAAAAAAGGAAAAAGGAAAAAAAAGAGTTTGCAATGTGGGAAAGGGTATTATCCTACCTTTACGAAAGAGCCTACATTACAACCAAATGATAAAGTCCTATTTGATTCCCTGCTTACAAGCATTTAAGTGCGATGAGGGGCTATACGTGATACAACTCGAGAGTAAACACGTCCAATTTTATACACTTAAATGAAGAACGATACACATAATCTGTGAGGATCATTATCTCGAGGGATTAAGTTCTAAGAGTTTTTTAAGTGTGCATGTTGATATATGTTCATATTTCCATGTAGTATGTCTTTTGTAAAAATCGAACAAAAATGTTACCAATGATTAATAATAAAAGATGTCCTCTGTTCCTGTTCTTTAGTTTATTTGTTGTTCAAGATGCTCAACAGGTAAGTTCGGGAAATTTCGATCACTCCATATTTTACATAATTTTTAGGCATATATTCATAGCAAAAATAGTACAAAAGTATGTAGAATTTTACTTCCTTACCCTCGTTTTATATATTAGAGGATTTCACTGGTTTGTTGATTATAGCTATTTAGGTACAAAATTAATGGGGTATATTTGGAGTAATTGTGAAATACTGTTCTAATCAAGTAACGAGAGGGCCTAACTGGAAGAATACAAGTGATTGGGCTAAAAGAGGACCTTGGAATGGAAACAAAAACAGTAATTAAATTCATCAATAATAACATAAGTCAATATGGAACGTTCTGAAATGGAAGATTTAATTGTAAATTGCATAGAAATGCAAAGGAAATTAAAATGTTGGAAAATAGTGTTATATATGTGTCAATTTCAACAAAGTTCGGTTAAAACATGTCATGTCTTGGTCTAGAAGTACAAAACCAGAGTTAAACCATCTAGAATCGGAAGCAATCAAAGAACCAATTTGGCAACTGCCTTGAACTGGAAGTTAAGCTTTTAAACAAATCTTCTGTGGGGAAAAAACAAGGGCATTGTTCATTCCATTTCTGTTAGCATTTTTGGGCGAATTTGAGCATAGTAATTATTCATTTGGATGAGGAATGTTGATTATCATTAGTTCATTTTTTCCGTTGAGAGTTGAGAGTTGAGAGAATTCAGTTGTATTATGTTGGTTAGGGTTCATATCTTAATTGGGGTTCAAATTGGAGGTTTGGTGAATCTGAGGTGTAAAAATTGTAATACACTTCTCGATTAGTGAATTGAGGACGTCGTGATCTTTCATGGACGTAGATCATTTGAACGAACCACGTAATTGGTGTGTGATTTTCATTTCAGTTCTTGGTTGATTGATTATGAAGTTTTGCTTGTGTTCTTCGATTTCATTTTGATTTCAATGATTGCTTGGATTGTTTGAATTAACAATTGGCATCATCTGTGGGAAAGTGGCATTGAAATGGTATAAATGAAATTGGATGTGAAGAAATTCAAGGGCAAGAATGACCTCGGGCTTTGGAAGATTAAAATGAATGCATTGCTTACACAACATGGTCTTGCGAATGCTTTGAAGCTTGTAGATTAGTGACCATCTTCTGCATCAACTGATCAAACCAAGGAGAATGAAATTCTAGAGAAAGCTCACAATGTGATTATACTGTGTTCTTGGAGATAAGCCATTAAGGGAAATTGCAAAGACTAAAATAGTCATTGAAGCTTGGAAGAAATTGGAAGATTTGTATCAGGCCAAATCTATATCAAACAAGTTGTATCTAAAGCAGAAGTACTTGGATTCAAGATGACTGAGGACAAAAAATTGTTTGAGCAGCTTGATGAATTCAACAGGTTAGTTGATGATCTGGAAAATCTTGAAGTAAAACTTGAAGATGATGATAAGGCCTTCATGATGTTAAATTATTTACCAAGATCATTTGATAACTTCAAGGATGCTCTGCTATTTTCTAGATAAGACAAGATGAGTTTTGATACTATACAAACATCTCTCAAGACAAAGTTCATGCAGTTCCATGGTGAAATGAAACCACAAAGTTTTGGAGAAGGTTTGAATGTGAAATTCAATAAAGGAAAACATAAGAAGAAATTCCAAGGAAATAATAATAAAGATGTGAGATCTGGTAAAGATGAGAGTAAGAAGACTACTGAGTGGATAGAGAAGAGGAGGCGTTACTCTTGTAAACAAGTGGGACATTTAAAGAAAAATTGTCCAGAGAGGAAACTTAAACAAGACAACAAGGATGTTGATGCAACTGTTGTAGAAGAAAGTTATGACAGTGGTGAAGTATTGACTTTTCTGATGGAAAGCTGAGTGATGAATGGGTTTTGGTCTCTGGGTGTTCTTTCCATACGTATCCAAATGAATCCTAGTTTCAAGACCTCAAGAAATTTGATGGAGGATCTGTGTTTCTTGGCAATGACCAAACTTGCAAGGTACAAGGCATTGGCTCTCTCAGGATTATGATGTTTGATAAAGTAGAGAGGCTTGTTACCAAAGTGAGGTATGTTCCTATATTAAAGAGGAATTTAGTTTCACTTGGATCTTTGAATGCATCTAGATGTTAGTTTCATACTGAAGATGAATTTATTCATGTTACTAAAATTGGGAAAATAGTAATGAAAGGAAAGAAAATAAATAAATTATATATTCTCATTGGAAGTTCAATAACAGGCTCTGTAATTAATACAATGAATGCTAAAGATGCACTGTTATGGCACAAAAGTTTGGGCATATTAGAGAGAAGGGAATGAATGAACTCTCTATTAAGAAGGTTTTTGGAAATACACAATTCATTAAGCTTGATTTTTTTGATCATTTTGTTTTGGGAAAAGCCAAGATGTATTCAAATGGAAGAGGAATTCATAACACTCAAGAGTCATTAGATTATATTTACCCAGATATCTCGGGACCTCCAAAAGTTGAGACTCATAGAAGAGGGAAATACTTCATAACACTGATATATGGCTATAGTAGGAAAGTGGTGTTTATTCTCAAACACAAGAGTGAGGCTCTTGCTAAATTCAAAGATGGCTAGTTCAAATACAAAAAAAGAAGGGTAAGAAACTAAAACATCTGAGAACTGACAATGAACTTGAATATCTATCAGAAAAGTTTTATGAATTCTGAAAGGAAAGTGGCATCACAAGGCATAGAATCATTCCTCTTAATCTACAACAGAATGGATTGGTTGGAAGAATGAACAAAACCATTCTTGAGAGAGTAAGATGCATGCTAGCTGATGCAAAATTTCCAAAGTCTTTATGGGGAGAAGCTGTTAGCACAACATGTTATCTGATTAACAAGTCTCCTTCATCAGCAATCAAGTCCTAAACACCTGATGAAGTTTGATATAGAAAGCTGTCAAAATATACAGATTTGAGAATCTTTGAATGCCAAGCTTTTGCTCACATCAGACAGGATAAGCTTGATCTAAGAGTTGCGAGATATATCATTATTGGATATCCCAAGGGTGTTAAAGGATACAAACTGTGGTGCGTAGAGAGTGGACATCAGAGAATAATAACGAGTAGGGATGTAGCATTCAATGAGAAAATAATGGGATATAAACATATTGGGAATGATAGAGATGTGGATAGTGACATATCAACAGATAATACATTTGTTGAGCTGGAGATCACAGGACATTAAAATTAACTGAAAAATCCTTTAAATCAGAATATGGATGAAAATCATCATTCTTCACAAGATGAATTAGATGAAAGACAAGATCTGAGGGATTATCATCTTGCAAGAGACAGAGTTAGAAGAAACATTCACCCTTAAAATAGACTTGGTCAAGCTGACATGGTCTCTTATGCTTTGGCTATTGCTGAAAACCTTGAGTATCAGGAACCTCCGAGTTATGCTGAAGCCATATCCAGTAGTGAAAGTGAACACTGGATAGCTGCTGTGACAGAAGATTACAGTCCCTTGAGAAGAACAACACTTAGATTTTGGTGGAGAAATCAAAGAAACAAAAGATTGTCAATTCCAAGTAGATTTTCAAGAGGAAAGTGGATTTTCTTGGAACTAAGAAAGTGAGATACAAGGCAAGACTTGTGGCAAGAGGGTTCACACAAAGAGAGGGCATTGAATTCAATGAGGTATGTGGGAATAAGTTTAATTTCATCAAGATAGCAATTATATGGAATAGGATGTGTTGGGAATTCAGAACTGGTTTCAAGAGTCCAAGAACCGGTTGGAAGAACCGGATTTTATCGAGTTAAGGAGAGAGTGTATCACTGAACCGGGTTTGAGAAGGTTAATTGGACAGGTGTACAAACTGCCAAATACAACGCTTTTCAGCTGGCAAAACCGTTGCAGAATAACCGTCTTGTAACAAACTTGAGCTCGCAACTCGCAATGACTAGAGCTCTCAACTTATGAAGCTTTGAGACAAAATCCTAATTTATATTTGAAGCTCTTGAAGAGGAGAATACGATTATCACATTTTCCCTTGTAAACATCACTGTAGAAAGAGAATTAGATTTCTAGGGTTCTTGAGCCAGATTCGGATCCAGAATTGGGGCTTTGCTAGTTTCTGGATAATTCTTGTAATTTCTACTTTGATATAGTGAATTGAGGTGAGTAGAGCCTCTGTGGATGTAGATCCTTTTGGATTGAACAACGTAAAACGTTTTGGAGTGATTTGTTCTTTATTTTCTGCGTTCTTGCTTGTTCGGCTGTTCTGGAAACTTTAAATCCGAACAGTTAGCATTTGTTCGTTCAGTTTTTTGAATTAAGTGTTCGAACATCTTCTAGGTGATTGTATGTGAGTTGATTTCCACAACAAGTGGCGCCGTCTATGGGAAACCACTCTCACATTGGAAGAAGAAGGAGTTATGGCAGAAATGAAGATGGATTTGGACAAGTTCTCCAGTAAGAATGACTTTGCTTTGTGGAAAATCAAGATGATGCCATCTTGATCCAAAATGGGCTTTCAAATGCTCTAAAACCTGTGGATGAATGGGTGGAGGCTGAGAAACCCAAGTTTGGGGATATAGATCAGAAGGCTTTGAGTATGATCATCCTGTGTCTTGGTGATAAACCATTGTGGGAGATTTCCAGGTGTAAAACCACGATGGAAGCCTGATGTAAAACTGGAAGGGCTGTACCAGTCCAAGTCAGTTTCTAATAAACCATTCCTCAAGCAGAAACTATTGGCTTTCAAGATGGTGGATGAAAAGGTAATTTCTGATCAATTAGATGAGTTTACAAAACTTCTTGATGAACTGGAAGATCTTGGGGTTAAAATTGAAGATGATAACAAGGCTTTGATGGTGTTGAATGCTTTGCCAAGATCTATGGAGAGTTTCAAAGACACTCTTATGTTTGGAAGGCAAGATAAGTTGAGTTATGACTCAATTATTAATGCTTTGAAGACCAAATGTCTATAGAATCAAGGAGACAAGAAAGTGAACTAATTTGTTGATGGTTTGAACATTAAGTTCAAAAGAAACAATCAAGGGAAGATGGGCCAAGGGTTCAAAGATCCCAAGGAGGGAAATGATAGTTTCAAGAAATCTGGAGATTGAGTAGAGAAAAGGAAGTGTTTCAACTGTAAACAGGTTGGACACTTGAAGAAGAACTGTCTCCAAAAGAAGAAGAAGAAGGGAGGACAAAGTGCTGAAGCTGCAGCTGTTGAACAGGAAGAAGACACACCAGAAGTTCTTAATGTTACTGAGTCTAAGATGGAGAAGGTGTGGGTTCTTAACACTGGATGCTCCTTCCATATGTGTCCTCATGAAGGGTGGTTTCAGAATCTCAAGAAAGCAGATGGAAGGTGTGTTTTGCTGGGAAATGATTAGTCCTGTAGAGTACAAGGCACTGGCTCAGTGAATATTACCATGTTTGACGGAATTACCAGAACCATCACCAATGTAAGGTATGTACCCGGTCTAAAAAGGAATTTACTTTCCCTAGGATCTCTTATTGCCACTGGATGTGAATTCAAGTCTGTTGATGGTCACTTACACATAACTAAGGGAAATAAACTGGTGATCAAAGGAAAACAACATAATGGTTTGTTTATTTTGATTGGAAAGCCAGATGTTGGTTGTGTGGGTAGTATTCTTGGAAAGAATGAACTAATATTGTGGCATAAGAGGTTAGGGCATATTGGGGAGAGAGGTCTAAAGGAATTATCCAAGAGAGGCATAAATTGGAGAGATCGGAAATCAAACTCTTGAGTTTTGTGATAAATGTGCATTAGGCAAATCACAGAAACTGCCTTATGCTAAAGGGATTCACACTACTCAAGAACCTTTGGACTATGTTCACTCAGATATCAGGGGACCATCTAGAACTGAAACACATGGAGGAGGAAGATACTTCATGTCTGTTATTGATGATTTCAGTAGGAAAGTATGGGTGTTTGTATTAAAGAACAAGAGTGATGCATTCACCAAGTTCAAAACATGGCTGATTCAGATGGAAAACTTAAGGGGTAAGAAACTCAAGCACTTGAGAACAGATAATAGATTAGAGTATCTATCTGTTGAGTTTACTGAATTTTGTGAAGCAAGAGGAATCACTAGACACAGAACAGTCCCAATGAATCCTCAATAGAATGGTGTTGCAGAAAGATTCAACAGAACAATACTTGAAAGAGTGAGGTGTATGCTGATTGATGCTGGATTGCCAAAGGTTTTCTAGAGAGAAACAAGTAATACAGCATGTTACTTAATCAACGATCACCTTCATCATCTTTAGGATTCAAAACTCCAAAAGAAGTATGGAGTGGCAAAGTTTCAAGCTATACAGATTTGAAAGTGTTTGGATGTTTTTCTTATGCTCATATTAAGCAAGACAAACTTGATCCAAGAGCACAAAGATGTGTGTTCTTAGGATATCCAGAAGGAATTAAAGGATACAGGCTATGGTGTTTGGAACCTAGGAATCATAAGCTTATGATAAGCAGGGATGTCAAGTTCAGTGAATATGTCATGGGATATCACTCTGCTAGAAGTCAGGAAGAGTTTGATGGTGCTAATGAAGCAGAAAAGGTATCAGTTCAGGTGGAGCCTCAGATGGATGATAATCCTCAAAGGATTGATGATCTGGATCAACACTCAAGTGACAACTCACCAGAAAAAAAAAGATGTGCAAACTAATAATACAAACTTGAGAAATTATAACATTGCCAGAGATAGACCAAGGAGGCAATCTAAAGACCAGACTTCTATGGGTAAGCAGGTAGAGTATACTATGCACTAAGCATTGCTGAAGACATAGAACATCAGGAACCATAGAATTTCAGAAGCAGTCAGTGGTAGTGAAAGTGAGCACTGGATAAGTGCAATGATGGAAGAAATGAAATCAATGGAGAGAAATGGCACTTGGAAGCTAGTAGATAAGCCTAAGGGGCAGAAGCTGGTGAGTTCCAAGTGGATTTATAAGAAGAAGATTGAAGCTGGAGAAGTAGAGAGGGTAAGATACAAGGCAAGACTTGTTGCAAGAGGTTTCACTCAGAGAGAGGGCATTGATTTCAATGAGGTCTTTTCTCCTGTAGTGAAGCATTGTTCTATTAGACTCCTATTATCTAAGGTGACACAAGAAGACATGGAGCTAAAACTGCATTTATGCATGGTGATTTGATTGAGAACATATATATGAAACAGCCTGAAGGCTTTGTGATTCCAGGAAATGAGGAGAAGGTGTGCTTTCTCAAGAAGTCACTATATGGGTTAAAACAGAGTCCAAGGCAGTGGAATAAGAAATTCAATGAGTTCATGATAAGTGCAGGTTTTACCAGAAGTTTATATGACAGTTGTGTCTATTTTGATAAGAAGTCTAAGGATGTGTATCTTATACTCTATGTGGATGATATGCTTATAGGTAGTAAGTGCAAGCATAAAATCCAACAACTCAAGAAGAAGTTAAGCTCAGAATTTAACATGAAAGACTTGGGAGATGGAAGGAAGATTCTTGGAATGGTTTATCAGCAGAAATAGGAAATATGGAGTGTTATACTTATCTCAAAGAAACTATCTTCAGAAGTTAGTGGAGAGGTTCAACATGCATGGGTCCAAGAGTCTGAGTGTTGCAGTAAGTCAGCATACAAAGTTATCCAAGGATCAATGTCCCAAGACCACTGAAGAAGAAAGACACATGAGACATGTTCCATATGCAAGTGGTGTTGGTAGTTTGATGTATGGAATGATTTCCAGTAGACCTGACTTAGCATACTGTGATATCTTTGGTAAGTAGATTCATGTCAAATCCAGGAAAGGCTCATTGGGAAGCTCTGAAATAGGTTCTGAGATATCTAAAGGGATTAGTGGCTTTAGGGTTAAAATTTGAGAAGCAAGCTCAGTATATTGTTCCATTGCAGGGGTTTGTTGATGCTGACTTTGCAGGGAATGTGTATACTAGAAGATCAATGTCTGGATATGTATTTACATTGCATGGTACTGCAATAAGCTGGAGCAGCATACAACAATCTGTAGTGGCCCTATCTTCTACAGAAGCAGAATATATGGCCAGCACTGATGCAATAAAAGAAGCTGTTTGGCGTAGGGGAATCCTGAGAGATCTGGGAATTGTTCAGAAGTGTGTTACAATACTGTGTGATAATCAAAGTGCACTCCACTTGGTGAAACATCAAGCATTTCATGAAAGGTCAAAACACATTGATGTTAGACTTCATTTTGTAAGGGATGTGATTGATTCAGGGGCTGTGGAGGTAAAGAAAGTACATACTGATGACAATGCAGCGAATTTCCTAACTAAAGTTGTACTAAGGAATAAATTGAGACATTGCTCGAGCCTAATCAGGCTTGAACAATGTAACTAAAGCATGTAGTGAAGTGGCAGAGAAGAGGCAATGATACACACTTGATTTCATTGAGGTGGAGATTTGTGGGAATAAGTTCAATTTCATCAAGATAACAATTATATGGAATATGATGTGTTGGAATTTTAGAACCGGTTTCAAGAGTCCAAGAACCGGGTTGGAAGAACCGAATTTTATCGAGTTAAGGAGAGAGTGTATCACTGAACTAGGTCTGAGAAGGTTAGTTGGACAGTTGTACAAACTGCCAAATATAATGGTTTTCAGCTGGCAAAACCGTTGCAGAATAACTGTCTTGTAACAAACTTGAGCTCACAACTTGCAGCGATTAGAGCTCTCAAATTACGAAGATTCAAGACACAATCCTGATATATATTTGAAGCTCTTGAAGAGGAGAATACGATTATCACATTTTTCCCTTGTAAACATCACTGTAGAAAGATAATTAGATTGCTAGGGTTCTTGAGCCAGATTCGGACTCAGAATTGGGGCTTTGCTAGTTTCTGGATAATTCTTGTAATTTCTACTTTGATATAGTGAATTGAGGTGAGTAGAGCCTCCGTGGATGTAGATCCTTTTGGGTTGAACCACGTAAAATGTTTTGGAGTGATTTGTTCTTTATTTTCTGCATTCTTGCTTGTTTGGCTCTTCTGGAAACTTTAAATCCGAACAATTAGCATTTGTTCGTTCAGTTTTGTGAATTGAGTGTTTGAACATCTTCTGGGTGATTGTATCTGAGTTTATTTCCACAACAAGGTATTCTCTCCAGTGGTGAAACACTATTCTGTTTCATTACTTCTTGCAAAGGTAGCACAAGAAAACATGGAGTTACAACAGCTAGATGTCAAAATAGCCTTCTTACATGAAAATCTGGTTAAAAGCATATTTATGTGTTGGATTTAGGGTCGGGGTACCTTGATTGCAGCGGATGTGCACCCCGGATTGTATACGGGTCGAACCACGGCCTCAATTCGATGATTTGTACTCTTGGTCAGGGTGAAAATCACTTTCGAAAATCTAGCACGATCCAAAATCCAAGAGCTATCTCTAGCAGCTTTGGAAAAGCACATTTGGGTTTAGGAGAAATCAGTTTTTATTTCTCTCTAGTATGTTTCTCACGTAAGTGAGAAACTGTTCTCACTTCTCTCATTAAGTGTACCTGGAACACTTGATGGTTCTTATAAGGGGGAGAAGTGGACCTTTTATTATAGGAGATGGGCCTCCCATAATAACACACTTCTAGTAATTGGGCAACCCACTTGGGCGACCTTGGACCGAGCTGCCCGCTTGGACTGGGCCCATGGCCCAAGTCAAAATAACATCCCGCACTCGCACATGAGGGTTGAGACCTAACCTTTCATGATATTTCACACTCACTGAGATCATACTGCTAATGGATCGTGTGACCCATGAGTATCTCTAGGTCATATAGCAATACACTAGTTAAGGTGTACAACAACTTAATGAGCGTAAAAATTACCGTTTTTCTTGTACTTTTCACGTTCATATTCTGTGGAGAATTACGTGTAATTGCTATGTTTACGTACGATTTTCCTGTTTTATTGTGTTTTAAGACAACCCATCTATTAATGGTCATAATACTCAGTATCTTTGCTCACTGGCAAAATTTTGATTGCAAGTTTCCTTGTGGTGCTACATGAGATCAATAATTTCGTAAAATCTCATATACCATTGACTTGAGTACTATACCAGACCATGAACTTGATTTCTTGGCCTTTGACCATAAACCTCCTTGGTAAACCAATTTGTTTATCGGTCAAGTTCTCTGTTGAGAAATATAGTCACTCAACCACCTCAAGAATTGCAAATCAAATTCTAAGTTGACTATAACTAAGGACGAATCATGGTATAACTCAAAATTGGTAGGAAATGTCCCTATGGACAAGCCTTACACTCAAAGTGTAACTTTCCAACAAATCTGAGATCCATACCCCTGACAGTTTTAACAACCTTTGAGAACCGTTAGTTCACAATCTGTTTGTGTCCAACATAATATCAACCAGCTCCCGGACTTGGTCTTAACTACACCAATTAGACAACTATTCCTTTGCTTTCATCCAAGGATGATACAGAGTCCAACTCTTTCTCAAATTCTGGAGATCCCTAGTTAAAACATGCCTTTAGATCTCATAGATTCAAGCATGCATTTTCCTAGTTTTGTTCCAATGAAAGATTCAAATAGATTCTATTTTTACTGAAAGTTGACCCCCACTGGAGTCTTATTTCAGGATATCCTTTTAAGCTACTCATAGTTCAATTAGATGCAGATCTTCATTTGAACATTTCAAAGAAATATCTCCAAAAAACTAGGTTTTGTGATTATTCTTCAGTGACAAACTTATCAACTGTTCATCTTTGAACATATAACCTTTGGACGGACAGAGTATCTCTTAAGGATACATTTCCTCTCTTGAGGTTTTCAGCTTTCCAAACTTAATTGAAAAATGTCACTCGCCTAGCAATTGATCCCTAGGATCCCCATTGACCCCTAGAACCTCTATTTGCTTAGGTCTGACTATCTATAAGTCCAAAAGTTCATGAGATATAAGTTACTAATTCAATGAATACCTTGATACAAGGTATGGCTTGTAATCAAGGTTCTGTTCCAATGAAATAAACTATTTGATTTGCACCATCATGGACCTCAACATCTATCTAGAAGCATCTTTTCCCCCCCTTCACCACAATATTTTGTCGAAAAATGTGTGTGAAGAACAGATGATTGCTTGATAATATCTCCATTACATTGATCATAAGATGATCGTGAGACTTTTCACACCAGTAATTAGTCCAAGAGAAATTATTCCTAATTGAAGCATCATGTTATACTTAACGTAAACTAGTTTAGTGCACCTTTGCACTAATCAGTCCATTTTAAAAACACATACACATATGTTTACTTCATCCAACAACACGTAACATTCTCCTCATGTCCATCTACAATATTTTCTTAATGTTTATCAAACAATCAATCTCTCATTATCTCAAGTCAAGTCCAGATCTTCAGAAGAACTCCAAATAAAACCCAAATTCATCCTATTTCAAGATTCTTGAGGATAACGGACAAAAAAACTATAGAACATCATGAAATTCCGAATTGCAAGAGATCAAGCCTAATCATTAACTTCAGCATGTTGCAAATTCAATTTGCAGTGATAAATGCCTAAGTTATCAATTATGGCATAAAATTTTGTGTTCATCCTTATAATTATATTGAAACAGACAAAAATGTCCCTGAAATTTCTAGCTCTCACATTCAATGCCTTCAATCTTTTTACCTGAAAAGGAATTAATTGACAAGTCTAACATTGTCTAGCATTTGCAATCATTAAAGTTGAGTGTGCACTATCAAGTGCTTCTCAAGAAGTGTTCAGGCATCTACTACCACACTTAATGAATAATGCAATATGATTACCCCTCATTGTCAACTCATATGGCAGGTGTGTCAAGGACTAAGAAATATACTTTTGATTAGCACGATTAAGTGCCTTTCAAATTGGTTTCAGTACATGTGTTGAGTCAAACACACTACACTGTATTTCATCAAAATTTTGTGTTTCCCAAAAAGACCCATTTGTCTTTACTGGGAGACGTTCTTCTAAAAACTCATTGTCCGTATCTTCCACCTTTATCATGTTCCTCTTATGTTTAGAATCCAATTCTTAATTGGGAACTTGTAACTGACTAATTAGTAGCCTTTAGCCACTTATAATCACTACGATAAGCGGCATCCCAAAAATCCTAGCCACCCCAATGGGCATAATCGGTTTTTAGATGCCCCTACTCAACGGAAAGATATTAGACTCTAACTTATGTCTTAATTTATAGTTCAAAGAGAAGACATGGAGTAACAACCTTTGACTGATGTCGGTAGAGATACCAAACTTTTACTCTAATATACCCTGATATTTTGAGCTAAAGTATTATTCTCATTAAATGAGAATTATTACCAGGTACAGTGTATGTTGATCATCCAAGGTTTCGTCGATAGAGCAATCGCCTTTAGTTCTATCCTACTAGAACCGTTTTGAGTTTCTTTTCAGTTCCAACAATAACACCCTAATAGGGTTCATATGATTCGGTTGAAATCATTCAAGACTATCTCTAAGTCTAGTACATATCTAATTATTATGACCTCCTAGTCATAATCTACTTATCACTAAAGATAAGGTTAACTAAGATGCGACTAACTAATTGTGTTCTACACCATGGTCTAGGTATAAGGGAGGTGAATGCACATGTATGTACTTACTAAAACTAAACATACATAAGATTTTGTTCTTAGAATTCACGTTGTGTTAACTTAACGGAAGGTATGACCTCAAAAGTTCACTATGTTCCCAATCATCACCCATATCCAACCCTCGTATCACCACAACTAAATCCTAAAAAGGAATGCAAAATCTACAATTATTACGGGTGAGAATGCAAGGATTCGTCTAACCCATAACCCCTACTCAAGTAACCAACCATGTTCTCAACACGATTTTACTATGTTGATCACACTCAAGTTGTAGAGACAACAAGTTGATCACACATAACGTGGGGTTAAATACACAGTTGAATATCAAGGATCATAAAACATCCACCGTCTATGTGATTGGGAATTGAGTTTGAAAGAAAATTAATGCTCTTAACTATATCTCATTTATGACAGATGACTTTCCCATTACATGCCTACGAAGCATATGTATAGACACTCTTATCAGCATCGTAATAAAGTCCATCTTCATTCATCGGCAGATGTAACATCTATCCGAATGTTGACTTAACCCTGTGATCACTTTTGATCTAAGCCTAACACTTAGTCAGCTTAGAGACAAGTCAACCAACTCGACAATATCGAGCGATAAAGGTAGGGTTAGATTAGACATATCCAATCAATAGCCATTGTAAACTTATTCAGAATACTCACTAAGGAACATGGCCAATAATCCTATGTCATTCATTGCTCATTAGTTCCTGTTGAATGTACTAACAAGTTTCACGTTAGGGACACACTTCAACGATTTCTCCCGAAAAATATTGTATCATTCTCACACCCCAACCCAGTTTCTAGATTTTGATTAAAATATTGGATGGATTCAAATTTCCAAGATTTCAAATTTATACAGGATAATTGAAATCACATTAAATAAGGGTGTTGAAAAGCAACGGCACAGAGGTTTTCAGGTGAAAAATTCCATGAACATGGCCCCGACGCATGTTCATAACCAGTACATGCTTTGTCATGCATCACCACGCTTCCGTTGCATACATTACACGTTCACTTGCACGCATACGAACCCGTACACGCACACATACGTATACATAAGTACAAAACATGTGCCTCATGTGCTCGTACGCGTCAAAACACGAACATACAGACAAATACATTGCCCAGACGAGCCTCGTGCGCAGCGTATGCACCCAGGCGCTTCACACGCGCTTCGCACTTGTGGAATATGTGTACCATGCGCCTCCACACGCCACAGACGTTACTCACGCGCCGCCATGCGCGGGCAAGTTGCCGACAGTGGTTGGCGGCGGAGCCACGGTGGTTCGATAATCTTGCAGCGGTGGCGACACGACAGCGACATGGAGGTTCGGTGACCAGCCGACGGCGGCGTACAACGACAATTCACGGTGGAGAGCAGCCTTGAACCCGCGGTGGTTCGGTTCAGCTTGCGGTAAACCGACTGCTGAGCCTGCTCGATCCGGTTGGCTGATGTAGCACCTATGCCACTTGTCAACATGCCGTTAATTTCTTGACATGTGGCAGCTGATGCAACTACGCCTTGCACACATGGCACGATGTGATTCATCCACGTGTGCTGACATGATAACTACCTGTTGGCTATTGCTGATGTTGATTGTGCGATGATGTGGCACACATGGCACGATTTCATTCTTCCATGTGTGCTGACTAGGCACTGATGTGTCGCCCCTTTGACCAACCGAGGCCCACTCTTACTGACCGGAGAGTGGCCTACACGCACAGTCTTCTCGGCATTTTCGGTCGGCTGCGCTCACGCTACCCCTAGTTCTCGGTCATTCGAGTTCAACGGTGCAATCGATTTCTTGATCTGACAATTCGAACTACGTGTTTGGATCAGAAAACGTGTTCTTGGAGAGTGAAGAACCTTGTTTTTTATGTTCTTCATCAAGAACATTTGAAGAACACATCCGATTTTAATCTTCAAAGCACGTTATAATACTCAATACATGTCCGAGTAACATACATAATATATCCAATCGAAGCTCAGTTGATTATCTATGAATACATACCACATACATGTGTCAAATCGAACAATAATATGCTCAAATCAGGTTTATTAAGAGAGAAGAACATCTTCAAGTTTTTGGAAAATTTTCAGAATCGCTTGATTTTCGTCCAAACTTTAAAAGTCAATTTCTCATTCGTTTCTCAACGAAAAAAAACACATAATACGTCTATAGAAAGCCCATTCAACATAGAACATGAAAATGTCACTTACACGTAAACATTAGAACAATAATTAGACGAAAATCGCACCCGCACCCAAACAGATTGAAGAAATCATTTTCATAATAAATTTTCAGATCCAACTTAAGAAAATCATATAAAATTGCACATCGATGATTCGTACTCTTGGTCAAAGTGAAAATCACATTCAAAATTCTACCGCGATCCACAATCCAAGATCCATCTCCACTGCTTTGGAAAATCACTTTTAGGTTTAGGAGAAATCACTTTTGATTTCTCTTATTTCTCACGTAAGTGAGAAACTGTTCTCACTTCTCCCATTAAGTGTACCCAGTACACTTGATGGTTCTTATAAGGGGGAGAAATGGGCCTTTTATTATGGGAGATAGGCCTCCTATAATGACCAAATTCTAGTAATTAGGCCAGCCCACTTGGGTGGCTTTGAACCAGGCCTAATGGCATGGTTGGACCGGGCACATGGCCCGGGTCAATCCAATATTATGCAACAACCAGAATGGTTCATTCTACCTGGTAATAAACATAAAGGGTGTCATTTTAAGAAGTCACTTTATGGTTTGAAACAGAGTCCCAGACAATGGAATAAATGGTTTAATAAGTTCATGATAAGTGTGGGTTTTGACAGATGCAAATATGATAGTTGTGTTTATCTTGAAAGACAAGGCAAAGATGTTCTCACTTACCTGTTACTCTATGTTGGCGATATGCTTATATCCAGTAAAAGTAAGGTCAAGATACAATACTTAACGACAAAGTTAAACTCTGGGTTTGAGATGAAGGACTTAGGAAGTGCTAAAAGGATACTTGGTATGGATATTTTTAGAGACAGACTTTCTAGGAAACTTTGTCTATCTCAGAAAGATTATCTTCAAAAAGTGTTGAGAAGATACAACATGCATGAATCTAGACCTGTTGTTACACTTATAGGTCAGTAGTTCAAGTTATTTATGTAAGTTATGATCTGTAGCAGGCCAGATCTGGCTTATGGAGTGTCAATGGTGAGCAGATTTATGTCAAACCTAGGGAGAATGCATTGGGAGGCTTTGAAGTATAAACTTAGATACTTGAAAGGATCACTAAATCTGAAATTGATGTTTGAGCAAACAAATGATGAAACAAGACCTTTACAAGGATTTGTAGACTCAGATTTTGCTGGAAATTTGGACAAAAAGAAATCTATAACAGGGTATATGTTTACATCGTATGGTATAACAGTCAATTGGAGAATTGTGCATCAACCAATGGTGGCTTTGTCAATTACTGAGACAGAGTATATTGCAATGTCAGAAGCTGTGGAATAGGCAATGTGGCTTAGAGGGATTCTCAAAGATTTTGGGATATCACAAGGGAGTGTTACTATACATTGTGACAATCAAAGCACTATACACTTGGTAAAATACCAAGTGTTTCATGAGAGATCTAAGCACATAGATATAAAGTTGCACTATGTGAGGGATATTGTGGAGAGAGGCATCATTTCTGTAAAGAAGATAGCTACAGAGGATAATGTTGCATATGTATTCACTAAATCTTTTCCAGGAATCAAATTCAGACATTGTGCTAGCTTGTTGAAGCTTGTACCGTGTGTTTAAGTCAGCAGAGTTTGGTTTTGTGGAGAATGATGGACACTTTGTATTCATTGAGGTGGAGAATTGTTATATATGTGTGAATTTCAACAAAGTTCAGTTAAAACTTGTCATGTCTTGGTCCAGAAGTACAAAACCAGAGTTAAATCGTCCAGAACCGGAAGCAACCAAAGAACCGGTTTGGCGACTGCCTATAATCGGCACTTAAGCTTTTAAACAACTTTTCTGCAAAGGAAAAACGGGGGCATTATTATTCCGTTTCTGTTAGCATTTTGGGACGAATTTGAGCATAATATTTATTCAATTGGATGTGCATTGTTGATTATATATGATTAGTTTAGTCCCTTAGAGAGTTGAGAGAATTCAGTTGTATTATCTTGATTAGGGGTCATAGCTCAATTGGGTTTCGAATTGGGGCTTTTGTGAATCTGAGGTGTAAAAACTGTAATACTTTTCTCAATTAGTGAATTGAGGATGTCTTGATTTTCCGTGGATGTATATCATTTGATCGAACCACGTAATTGGCGTGTGATTTCATTTCGGTTCTTGGTTGATTGATTGTGAAGTTTTGCTTGTGTTCTTCGACTTTATTTTAATTTCAACGATTGCTTGAATTGTTTGAACTAACAAATAGAAAGACAAAAAAACGTGGAAAATCGTGATTGCTGGCAGCATAAATAATTGTAAGAAATGGCAGATGCTGGAATATCCTCTTCATGTGTCGCTGTCTGTGGGATAAGGATGGGTTTGGTTGGTAGCTTAGTCGGGCCTGCTCGAATAATGTCTGGATTGGGACGTGATTGGGTGTCAGAAATGACACACGTTCCCCAATCTCAGAGGATGAGGAAAATCGTCCTTCCCACTAATACTAATTAATAATGCACACCTGTGATTATTTTGTAGTTTCCTGTATTTTCTATTACCATGTGACTGGTACTAATTATTATTAAATGCAATTGTACAATTATTAATTAAGTTTAAAAGTGGACATGGCAGAAATTAGCAATGTTACATGTGTACATGTCATTAAATGTAGTGATGCCAAGTCAAAAACACTGAAACTGCACTAGATTAATCAAGATGGAAACTAAAATGTAATCGTATTTTTTTTCTTGTGAAAAGCAAAGAGCTGCTAATTTAATGGTTAGAGAACTATATAATAATGGGAAATACTATAGTACAATCATTTTATTGATACAATCATTATTTTAACTTGTTATTGCAATGGTAATAGATGATATTTATTTTTTAGTTTAGCAAGGTCCCACTCATAACTAATTCCCCTATTCTATCACTCCCATTATTTTCTATCAAAAGAAGTTTACTCACACACACCTTCAACCAAATGGAGATCCAATGGTTTTCTTGTTTTTTTTTTCTTTTTTTTTTTTCTTTTCGTTATTTCGGAACAAGCCTGAGTAAACTAGAATGACTTGTTTTTTGGTAGAAAATATTCTCTAAAATGACTTGTTTTTTTTTTTTTTTGTTTTTTTGTGAACGGAGAGTGTAATTGTTAGATTTTGTTTACTTCTTTATATATCCTAGTATTTCTCACATGAAAATTTGAGGAGAAGTAGAAAAGTAAAGAAGAAAGATAGACAAGGAATAATTAGGGTTCTTTTATTCATCAGATTCCCTTTATATAGGGTGTCAAATACAAGAGTTTCACAGATACATAATATTGAGTGAATACCTAAATTGCCCTTCATCAGTTACTTTTGACGAAGGCACACTAATTGTGTTTTTCCTTCAACACTCCCCCTTGTGCCAAGTCAAAGGGGAATTGGTGCATAACATGTTGCCTCGTTAAAAACCTTGCCAAGTAACAAAACCCAGTGGGAAAAAATAAACCTTGGTCGAACGGAAAAAGAGTGCAACGCACCTTTGTTGAGACTCCCCCTGAAGTCTACATCTCTCCCTTGATACGTACATTTATCAAGAGAGTTTCGAAAATCTCTTCATCCTCAATATTACATAAATCATGAGGATATTACGTGGTTGCGGTTATAAAAAGCATTGGCGGTAAATGCTTGGTCTCGTCACCTTTGATGTGTAGCATGATCCATTTGTTTGTTGCAAATAACTTCATCTTCATAACTTCTGATAGGCTCTTCAGTGATATATCTCAATCCACTAATACTTTCACCATATAGGTTAATGAACTTCGTGAGATATCATCCATGAGTAATGTGATGAGGTGGCTTGAGTAGTTGTGATAGGTTGATCTTCAAGCTTTCGTCGTATTCCTCATGGTAATACATAACCGATTTGATAATGAATTTTACATTAGCCACTAAGATAACCAACACCTAAACCTACCAAAGTAGTATTTCGTAGTAGGGGGTAGCTTCAACATTTATTTAGGAGTTACATATTCATTTGTAATCCTTTTATCTCTCTATATGAGAGCATTTGACATTTCCTTTAGAGTTTACAATTTCATTTGTAATCTCTCTTGTCTCTAATATGGGAAGAACAAATATGTGTCAATGGTTTCTTTCACATGTCAAAATACTATTTGATATCATTCAACTGATATTTGTGTTGTCTTGAGTAAAATATACCAACATGTTCTTTGAGAAAGTAATACATGGTTGAGTGCATTTAGCTTTCAATACAATAATACGCACATTTCAATTAAGTAGGGAATTTCATCTCCCAATAGCTCTTTCATAATTTCCTTTGAACTCAAATGGATCTTTCCTTGTCCACACTTCAACCAACCATAGGAGTGCTAACAGATTGCACTTTATCCATGTGAAATCGCCTGATAATCTTTTGGATATATGCAAACTGATGAATTAATATTCCACAAACTCGGTGAGTTTTCCCATGATCC
This sequence comes from Ajuga chamaepitys, assembly GCA_958295605.1. NCBI lineage: Eukaryota > Viridiplantae > Streptophyta > Magnoliopsida > Lamiales > Lamiaceae > Ajuga > Ajuga chamaepitys. Next base: position 53,921,623 of record OY282502.1, on the reverse strand, counting down.
TTTATCTCAATTTAGATTTCAAATACATGAAAGTATCTCTTATTTCTTTAAGAGTACCTATTATGTCCTTAACATCGACATAAGTTGCTATAGTTGCAAATATAGAAATTGTTTTCTTTATAAATGCATAGGGGCAATACTACTTGTTCTTTCCCTTCCCAATCAAGTAGTCACTAAGATGGGTATACCATTTCCGTCCAGATTTATTTCAATCAAAGTGAGCATTTCAATCTAATATTGTAAATGCACTCCGTGGTCTAGAGTTACTTGAATTGGGCAATGCAGGTCCATCTGACACTTACACATATCTCAATAACAAGATCCCCAAAGAGATATGTTGTAACTACATTAGTATACTGCATTTCCAATCCTTCGGAAACTTATCGATAAGACGTTATGACGTCCGTTGTGGGAGAATATCTCCTCGTAGTCAATTCCAGGGCTTTGTGAGAAAGCATTGTGCTTTAAGGTAAGTTTTGCATCTCAGGACTTATTATTCTCACTACACTTACTGACAAAGCATATTTTATGTCCTACAGGCTTTACACTTGGTAAGGCTAGCACTACCAAACCAAATACCTGTTGTTCTGTCATAGAATCGAGTTCTACCTGGATTGATTCTATATAGGCGAATATGGTCTTTGTTGATATCTTACAATAGAGCGTGGTTCGATATTATTGTGCTCTATAATTCATTAAGCAACAATGTATACATCATCAATGCATGTGAAAGATTTTTCCATTAACTCACATGCACTCTCATTATCTCTAGAATCATATTAAACTTCGGAGCGTCCTCTAGTGGTGATTCATGGACATAATTAATTAGAGATAATTTGAGAGTATTTCTTTTTATTGATGATTTAAATTGTGCCACACCTGCCTCCTTCCTTGAGCAGGTGTTCATCGAACCACGTGGCATCCCCCATTTCCTTTTGGGAGCCACGACCTCAACCACACCTCCACTAAGTGTGGTTGCAACACCTTTATCTGCGGTGTTGTGCCCCTTACTAGGAACTTTTAACCTTACAGGCACATTTGCAGCTGGTATATATGATCTTGTCACTCTAGCGATTTTAGCAAATGCATCAAAAATCAAATCTTCCATGCTTTGAAGATCGATAATTCGTTTTACTTCACTTAACATTATGAAGTTTGGGGATCCTAATGAGACATATTGAGAAACACTTCCTGTCGTTCCCTTAGAAAATTCTTTTTCTTATCTCCCCCTAACGACGGGAAGACAGTCTCATTAAAGTGACAATCCGTCAATCTTGCGGTAAAAAGATCTCGCCTATTAAAGGTTCCTAATAGCAGGTAATAGTTGAAAATCCATAACCTAACATAAATATTTAATTTGTCTTAAAAGACCCATTTTTATGCGTTGTGAGGACGCAAATAGGCACATATACTGCGTAATCAAATATGCGTAAATGTAAAAATATCAGGCTAAATCCAGTTAGCAACTGGTACACATAAATTATTGGTTAGCAGTGGGTCTAAGACAAATAAAGTAAAGTTGCAACGATATTGCATAACCCCATATCTGATAGGCATTTTAGTGCGCATTTCAATGCCTAATCCTCCATCTATATCCTTTTGATGGTGGCATATGTGAGACCATTTTTGTGTATGCACATGGGTTAAAGGATACTATACATTGATCCTGACAGATATGCAATAATCATCAAGTCCTTATGATGAGAACTCTCTAGAGTTAATAAGTCTTATAGACTCTATGAAGTGAGGGTGGTGAGCCCTTATATAATATTTTCTAGGAGTTTTTCAAATGCAACATTTCTTGTGGACAATAATGTGATGATCAGTTAGTGTGCCAAAGCATTTACCAGAACCATAGATACTTTAATGGCCCGCTTTCTGGTTTGATAGGTCCACATATATTATATTATGATCTTTTGTAAGAATGGATTGTCTTACATATATATCAGGCATAAGAAGGTCTCCATCCTACTTATTACCAAATAGTAGGCTTGGTAGAATGAGTGATATGTCCTAAAACAGTTAATGAGGCAGAATGGGATGTTGGTCGTGCTTTTAGTACTTTAGAAAGCATTGACTGTGTTATAATATAATTAGCACTGACACTGTACATCATATCAGATTTTCATCCCTTTTGTATTTCACTCGAAAGAAAAAATGTCCATATAATTTCTTAAATATGAATCATCATGTCATGATTTGAATATCTAAAGCTCTTGTACCAAAGCCTACACGAGTCAGCATTCCAAAGTCCATTATTGGTAGCAACACATGAGTCCGCATCCCAAAGTTCATTGTGGAATTCAACATATTAGTTTGTGTCCCAAAGTCCATTTTGGGTAACAACATATAAGTATGTATCCCAAAGTCCATTGTGGGTAATAATATATAATTTTGTGTTCCAAAGTTCACTTTCGGTACAATATTTAATCCAGCGATCATCATAGTACTGGAGTACATACCACTAGATTGACTCATTAATCTCTAAGTTATGTTTTCTTTCACATTCATTAGAAGTATTATAATATATTCAACTCCATTCTCACAGGTAGTTTCTAAATGATAATCTTTGACACGTGTATCTTTACTGAGCAATGTTTTAGTAGCTCTTGGTGCATATAGAGCATTTTGTGACTATAATTGTTATGTCATTAGACATCTAGAGAATTCGACGATTCTTCGCCCTTTTAGTACTTGTGATTCAGTGATGGTCATCATGCAGTGATGCAGCGAGTCTCTGTTCTTTGGACTTCCTGTATCTCTTATAGTTAACTGCTCTAGCAGTTTTTATACAAAAATATAGTATTTATTGAAGTTCATTACCAACTCTATCCCTTTTGTTTAGAGGGGTCCGATGTGTCTTTTGCACATTGTTTCTATAACCACCATGTCCATTTGGGGTAGGCACATCGGAAGGCCTCCAGAGCTTCTATGTCCCTTACTTTGTGGTGTATCATTACTACAACTGTAGAGACAGACACATTTGTTCCCTTTACTTTCGGGTTATTTTCACTATTTAGTTTATCATATTTAGTCTAGAGAATTTTCTTTATCCCAACGCGTTTGGTATTACTTTTTAGAAGAAACTGATCATACCTCTCAACTACTTGCATTGGTTGATTAGCCAATTGAATATTGTAATTCTTTTATTTCATACTCTAACCTATACAGGTTCGCTAGTATAAGCATTAGAGTAGGAAAGTAAAGAGATTTTATGTATCATATCATCTTCTGTGATTTCTTTACACAACATGTCCTTATTGAGGCTATTGACCCTTTTGTAGTCTAGTGAGTGAGTTTCTTTCCACTAGAAAGTTAATATCGGAAGTAGAGATTCATCTACATTTTTAATATTTCTTTTATTGCAGTCCGCAGTTCATCGGGTATTTTTGAACTAAACAATACTCCTAGTCTAAGCTAGGATTAATGTGTCATCTCAAATTCATTAGAGCATTGACTGTGACTTCTACTCTGTCAGACAGCGCTTTGTCATTGGGGTCGGTTGATGATATGATCGTAAGAGAGTTCTTACAGGGTGTAGTTATTTTTCATGGAATTATTTTCCTATTAGGAATATCAATTATGGTAACTCAATTTCTTCTGAGTCTAATATTCAAATTTGGATCGAGTTTGTTTAATCATTTTCTTTTGAATTAGATTTCGAGACCATATATTACAAGTTTTTCGATACTTTTTGAAAATACTTTATCATGCAGTTGATCTGTATTGATTAATGCCCATGAATTTTCATTATCATGGGAATATTCAATTTACCAAGCATAACTAACTTCGTAGGAAAAACAATTGTAAAATTATCATATAGTCATACAAATAAACTTACTATCGACTAATAATTATCAAATCTCTAAGAGCAAATATTTCAAGTTACAATTTTCAATTTCATAAGAGAGTATGTAATCGGATAAAACACTGAGGGCTCCATGAGTATAATTTAAAATCAAGCAAAATTCCTTCAGTGTCGAGATAGCATAACTTCAAATGAAGATATAATATTTATGGACTTAAAACACTCATATATGTGTGGTCTCAAGATGACACTTTTATGCAATATTCAAAAATAATTATCACAAGGAGATTGATGTATCTGTTATAATAATTTTGAAAGCCTTAACCAGTAAATCAGTATGTAAGGTTTCATGCTAACTACTAAATCATATGCAAACCTAAGGTCCATAATTCCGTGCTGCCAATCATAAAGTGCTGCCAATGATTTTAAAATAATAAAATTGAGTGATGATTTAGCATACAATACTAGTTAAACGTTCACCGTAGATTCGATCTTCTTCATACATATTTTGTTTGTTCGTCAACAATGTAGAGAAAAAATTGATGTCGCCGCTGTTTCGCAACAAATTTTGGGGCCTGATTTTTTCTTCGATTTTTTCTTTTTGTAGCATTACATGCTTAAACTGAAGGTATTTGGCGACAGATAGAAAATAGCATGGGTTTCATAGATATTCGATGATTCTTGAATATTTCCATGTGTGCATCGCCGGTGTAATTTGATCTTCATCTTTGTATTATTTTGGTAGGGTATCGTGCTGATAACGTGTTTAAGGAGAAGTAGAAAAGTAAAGAAGAAAGATAGACAAGGAATAATTAGGGTTCTTTTATTCATCAGATTCCCTTTATATAGGGTGTCAAATACAAGGGTTTCACAGATACATAATATTGAGTGAATACCTAAATTGCCCTTCATCAGTTACTTTTGACGAAGACACACTAATTGTGTTTTCCTTCAACATTGTTTTTTTTTTTTTTTTTTTGAACGGAGAGTGTAATTGTTAGATTTTGTTTACTTCTTTATATATCCTAGTATTTCTCACATGAAAATTTATTAATGACTTAAAAAAATCGATTGATTACTTTTAAAAACTTAAATTCACCCTATGATAGGACTGCGTCATGTTTATTACCTATGTGAACAAGCACAAATGATTCAATTAATTACAAGTATTCAAACCGACATATATGTAAATAACACATAACACATAAAAAAAAAATTAATATAAAATAATTACTAAAATATATTGATTAATTTCATTGTATTTTTCCCCTTATTCACATAAGCTCGTATTTGGTATTAAGAAGAAAAATGATTAATTATATACTCGATAACATAGGTTTACCATAAATCGTCTTATCCATCAATTATCAAATCTAACAAAAATATTCAACTTATTTTGAATAATTACTACCCCTATATATATATTTTATTCAGAATATATAATCATTCATTGAACGATCTCGTGCAACTACAGTATTTTTCGTAGATAGATGTATTAAATATAAATATAATTATTCTTTGCAATATTTTAATTTAACATCACAAATTAGTTTAACTTTTTCAAATAAATTATATTCAGTTATATATTTCTCAACTTTTAGATGCATAATTTATATAATATATAATTATAATTTATAATAAATATTAATTATTTTACGGATAATTTATAGGTTAAAAAAATTACATTTTTTGTGTCAATATTATCATGAATAACTATTTATGATTAAGAAATTCCAAATGTGATGCGGAATATTGGTATTAAATTAATTATTATTAAAAAATAATTAATATGATATGTTATGTGTTAAGAATGGACTAGAAATTAGCTAAATATATGTTTTTAAAATTATTAACTGTGAAAAATCAATGAAAAAGGTTGTCAGCCTTGAAGTTATTTTTAGGGAAAAAAATTATTGCTTTTTTATTTTGGGATAGGTCCTACCTCTATCTTTTAAATTACTATTTTATCATATGTGTGTGTGTGTATATATATATATAAATTATTTTAATTAAAATTTTAATTAATCTAAAGTTTTTAATGTAAATGAATATGAGTCAAAGTAAGAGGAATATAAACAAAAAAAAAAGGGAACTGTTGGTTACAAGTTTAACAAGTAGCAAGTCACCTTATTTATTGACCAAGATTAAAAGAACATAATCTAATGGCTATTATTATAGATTGTATCAATACAATGGTTGTATTGTAGAAGGACCCTATAATAATATATAACCCTGTAACAATTGCAATGCAACCCAATCTTTTAAATTCAGAAAAAGAAAAAAAAAATACAACTTTTCCAAATTTGCAATGTAGCATAGATTTTCAAATTCAGAAAGAAATCCCTAAACAAGATTAGTTTTGGCGATTTCAATAAAAAATGGCAAATCCTAGGGTCTCTGTTTTCATCTAGCATATAAAAATTATTAGCCAAAGAAGATTTCCTTAATATTCTTCTTATAAGGCCAATCGCAAATAAAGACTAACCCCTCTCTGGAGCTAGTTAACTTGTAAATTAATTATCAAAATCTATATCTCTACATCACTTCAATAATTAACTCCATAGAATCCTAAGATTGTATTCCTTTCACGTATATTGCAAATCTCTCAATCAAGCAATTAAACATGTCATGCATTCGTATGTGCACTAATTGAATTTCATCTCTGGATCTCAATTCAATTAAACTATGATTAAACTACCAAATAACTCAAGGAAACATGAATAAGATAAATCATAATACTTGCAATAAAAGAACTACAACAATGCATATACTAGACTACTATCAAGCTCTAGGAATGTAGAACAACTACTCCATAGACAAAGCAACCAAATCAATACAATTGGAAATAATTGTCTAAAGAAAAGAAATAAATAAATTGATAAAATCCAAGAATTGTGGCCAAGAGACATTCTCCCTCTGGATGCTCTGTGCTCTCTCCTAGATTCTCCCGGCTCTCTCTACAATAATTTCTTAACAAATTGTTTTTTAGTGTATAACTTAGATGAGAGTGAATGTATTTGAATGCATTAAAGTCATAGCCTTGAGGTATTTATAGGACTGCATGGACAAGGTTAAGTTGGGAGAAAATCAAATTTGGGTAAAAAATGCGTAAGGGGGAACAACTCGGTTGAGCCCCCAGAATGGCTCGGTCGAGCGTCAGAAGCACGCGGGCGGCGCCGGCTTGGCTGAGCCCCGGCACGGCTCAGACGATCGCCTCTCCGGACTACACTGCTAACCCAACTTCAAGTCTATTTTTAAAGTCCTTCTAGTTGCGCTACTGACCCAATTACTTCAAACTTATTTCACCTTAATTGGATATGTATTACTCATGATATGAACGAAATACTACAGGCACGTGATGAACATTGAAATATCCTTTTCTTTCGCATTGTATACGTTTATATTTGTTTGGGAAATGCGGGTGTTTTATATGTTAAAGGGCAATTTCATGTTTTATTGTATTTCCGGGTTAAAATTCCTTTTTGATATGATTTGATGCACTTTTTGGGTGTTTTTAAGTTGTGTTTTAAAGGATAGGAAATTTTGGGAATTCAAGAGGGCCGATTGCACTCATTTCCTCACTCCAACCTGCATATTGAGGACCAAATGGGACCGAATCAAGTTCGAGTTGAGTCCAATTCGAAGATCATCGAGTCCCGGACAATAGTCATGAAGGTGTCAAGCAAGAAGACGAGCGGAAAGGCTTCAAAAAGATGATGCACGAAGACGATGCGTGATGGGGGACATTGCATGCCCCACGACCAAACCTTGGGCTTATGGAGAATATATCGATCATTGTACCGGCGCGGTAGGGGTAGCAGCGAGTTCTTATGGGTGACGATTTTGTCCGTCGCCCAGTCGAGCCCCAGTCGGCCGCTGTGCGTTTGTTTTTTATCGTAACTTCCTCGTCCGAAGTTCAATTAAGGTGATTGCTGAAGCAAAGATATATGACTTTCCACTTGACGTTACATGGAAAATTGCCCAAAACTACTGAGAATCAAGTGCATTCAAGGGGTCTAATCCAACACTTATGAAGACCAAGCAAGCTTAACTTGTAATTTGACTTGTATACCATTACTAAGGGGTGTTTTCTGCGGATTATTAAGGGTGGGGATTTGGAGTATGTCTCCTATATTAAAGTCTCCCTCTAGGAGTATCTTCTAATTACTCTATCTCTCTAGGATTTCCTTCCATTTTCCTCTCTAGAATAGAAGTCGGGTTCTTCATCTTTCTTTCAAGAATTCTACGTAGGGTTCTTGACACTTGGGAAGAATTTGGGGTTTTTACTACTGCAGGTGGTGGGTGTGGGGCTACAATAAGGAATTGAAGAAATCGTCCACATTTATTGTAATTCTAAGCATTCTCTCTTTTCTTTTATTTTCCTCCATTGCACTTATTTCCTTCTTTCTCCTCTTGTATTTAATTCTTGGGTATTTGTATTTAATGATGATGGATATGATATTAATGCCTTGTGAGTAGTTAGTTTCTAGGGTTGGGAGTAGCCCAACCTTTGGGTTATGATTTCTCGTTAATTGCTTGATTAGTTTTGGGGGATCTTATGTTGAAATTGACATTGTGGTATTTATGCGTTATACCATAAGCATAGATAAAAGAATCCTTGGGGGATGATGAAAGAACCCAATCATTAATGTCAATCTCGTAGAATGTCTTAATGCCTAGTTCCTTAAGCAAAATTCACTTAGGATGGGGATTAACGGGTAATTTGGTTTCCTAATTAATTTACTTACCTTGGATTTATTAATTCCACTGTCGGTCTTTAGTAATTGGAATTACGGTAAATTATTTTGTAATTGATTAATTTAATAATTCATCCTGTTTCCCACTTGAACTTCTAATTCGGTAGCATGATCTTCCATCACATCCCATAATTAATTAGTAATTACTAGATCATAATTCTAAGTTTAGGGGACACCTATGTCTTAGAAACACGTTCATCAGTCTAGAGTTTCCTTTAGTTAATTTATTGCTTAATTGATGCTTAAGTAGTAGTTAATAAATTTCCTACCATTTCCAATTCGCCTAACTTAGTTAATTGTTGACCTTAAGTGCGTTTCATGAGAGTATCCTCTCTATGGTTCAACAATCTTATATGCTACCTCTGTCACAAGCTGCATGCTTGAGGTTCAAGAAAGGTGATCAAATCGTAATAGTTTAGTGCACTTTCCGAGAAAAGTTCATGGCACCATTCCGAGGGAGGATTTCCTCCTCGGAGAGCCATTTAGGGCAGATTGTAGATTAAGATCTTAGGCTTGTTATTATTTAGTTTATCACTCATTTATTTCCAGTGTCGTAAAACATTATATGTTGCATATTTGTTCTTCATTTTCGAAAATTTGCAATATGTTGAATAGAGGAAATGGCAAGTTTCACTACATCGGAGTTACGACTTCCTACTTTCAGCTCACTGAGCCTGCAAATACTTGCACTGGAGTAGAAGTCACTCCGGCCAAGGTAAACATGGTCCGTGGGATGAAATTTAGTGGAAAAGAAGATAAGGACACATATGAGCATATAGAGGATTTTTTACAAATTCGTGAATGTGTAAAAGTTTCCAATGATCTCATTAACGAATACTCAGTGAAGCTATTTCAATTCACACTTGAAGGAGCAGCGAAATAATGCTTTTGTGAAGAGTCACTCAATCCCTAGTCTCCTTGGAATGAGGTCTCCACTTCTTTTCTCCATAGATTTTTCCTAACGAGTAAAAGTGCGAGAATTAGGCGTGATATCTCGAGTTTTACCTAACATAGTGACAAATGTTATTTTGAAGCTTGGGAAAGGCTTCTAGACCTTTGTAGATCATGCCCGCACCACGGATTTGATGAAGCTTTTATCCCTGATGTCTTTTATGCTAGATTGACTCCTAAGGAACGTGTTTTCTCATCGAGAGGATCATTCCTTAAGAAGGAAGTGGATAAAGCTCGTGCTTGGCTAAAGGAGATGACATTCAACCAAAATTAGTGGGATCTTCTTAAGAAGCGGAGAAGGCTAAGCCAAGAAGAAAGCGTGAAAAAAGGAAAATCTAGAGTCCACTGAACAAGGTGAATCATTTCTACGTAATACCATGCATCCAAGATTCGAGGTAAGTTGCGATTCTCTCTTTTGCTCCGAATATGATTTAAGATTACTGTGAACCACTCTTGTATCAAGGAGTTAGGACTCCATAATCCGGTGGTTGATAGGATTTAAGTGGGATTCTGATGGGATTTTCGCAAAGGAGAAAATACTTAAGTTAGTAGGAAATTTGTTTAGAATGAGTGGCGGTAAGGAGAGAGGATACGCCCTAGCATAGGAAAACCTAGTGAAGTTTTTTATAACCTTAAGGAAGATGGGATTCGAACTCAAGAGAACTCTCATGCTACCTCCTTAGAAAGTTGTAATGTCGTTGCACTAAGGAGTGGTAAGCCACTTCTAGAGCTTGACCGTAGAATCCTGGAACGGGTTTCTGATAATAGAGGTAAAAATAGTATGTGAGGAGCTGTTGGACGAAAGAAATGACCCTCCCACTACAGGAAACCAACATTTTCCAGTCAATGCCCAACCTCGAGTACCTTTTCCAAAACGTGAAAAGGCTCATGAAGTTTAATTGACAATTTCAAAACTCTCTCAATGCCATATATCAATTAATTCTCACATTATCATTCACTGAAACGGTTGTCATAGTCCCCGCTTTGGATCTTTTTTTGAAAGACATCATTAATAATAAAAAGGAGCCGGGCACAAATAGAAACGTTTACGCAGCCAAAGAAACTAGTGCAATAATTCAAAATAAAGTATATGCTAAGCTCAAGGATCTAGGTAGTTTTACTATCGTATGTTCCATTTATGATGTGCAAATAGATAGGGCTTTGCTTTCTTGGGCGATAGTGTTAGTTTGTTGTCTTCTTCTATTATGCGGAAACTTAATGATTATGAGCTTAAAGCCACTTCCATTTCCCTTCAATTAATCAATTAGATCAATCCAGAAGCATATGGACTCCTTGGGGATGTCTCCGTGTGAAATAATAGAATTGATATTCCGATTGACTTCATCATTCTTGACATGGATGGGGACCCCTAGACTCCCATAATTCTTGGTTGAACATTCATGGCTACCGCCGGTGCCATTATTTATGTTAAGGATGGAAGTGTGCCCCTTGAGCTCGGTGACCGAAGGATTGAATGCAACCTCAATGGTTTCATTAACCAACCTTCCCAAAATGAGAAATGTTTCAGAGTCGATGTGATGGAGAATGTTGTTGAAGAAGAGGTGAGTATGATCCTTGAAAGTGAGACTTGGGAGAAAGTTGTGGAACATATGGGATTGGAAGAAGAATTTGAAAGTAAAGTAACTTGATCCACGACGGAATATATTCTCAAGTTTAAGGAGGTTGAGCTCACAAAAGAAGAAGTCAAAGAGGTGTGTGAAAAGATCAAGAAGGAAGAATCAGAACTACCCAAGGTAGACTTATAATCAATTCCTCCATACTTGAGGTATGAATTCCTTGGTCCCAAGTGTACTTATCCGGTAATCATAAGTGTTCACTTAAATGTTGAAGAAAGTGCTCCATTGCTAAAAGTCTTGAGGAAATATAGGCATATCCTAAAGTACTCTATAAGACTTAAAGGCATACACCCCTCTTATTGCACAAACCATATTTTGTTAGAAGAGGATCATAAATCGAAATATCAACCACGGCGCCAATTGAACCGTAATATGCAAGAATTGGTTAAGAAGTAATTAAGTTGCTTGACGTAGGAATTATATACCCCACCTCAGATGGCACTTGGGTAAGTGGTACCTAAGTAAGGATGTATCACTGTTGTGCCTAACGAGCACAACAAATTAATTTTTACTCACATGGTAGTTGGATGGAGGATGTGCATCGACTTTAGGGAGTAGAATAAGTACATGAAGAAAGACCACATTCCCCTACCCTTTATAGATAAAATTTTGGAGCGGCTTGCAAAGCATTCCCACTTTTTCTTTCTAGACGGGTACTCTAGTTAGTTTCAGATATCCGTCCATCCAGATGACCAACATGTAACTACTTTCACATGTCCTTGTAGCACCTTTGCCTAGAAAAAGATGCCCTTCAGGCTTTGCAATGCCCATGTACCTTCCAAAGGTGCATGATGGGCATCTTCTCGAACCTAATTGAAAACATAATGGACATATTTATGGAAGATTTCTATGTTTATGGTGATAATTTCTTGTCTTTTCTTGATAATCTAACGAAGGTGTTGCACAGGTGCTCTGAGGTAAATTTGGTGCTTAATCGAGAGAAGTGTCATTTCATGATGCAAGAAGGCATTGTGTTGGGACACTTGATATCCGAATGGGGAATCGAGGTTGACAAAGCTAATTTTTTCTTCATAAAGGAGCTATCACCACTGATATGCATCAAGGACGTTAGAAGTTTTCTCTATCATGCCGGATTCTACTAGCAATTCATCAAACACTTCTTTAAAATTGTTAAATCCTTATCTAATCTTTTAGTTAAGGATGTCGAATTATCTTTGATCAACCTTGCCTTGATACTTTTCACAAGCTGAAAAAGGCACTTGTCTCGGATCCTATAATTCAACCCTCCGATTGGGAGCTTTCATTCAAGCTTATGTGTGATGCGAGTGACTTTGTAATAGGAGCAGTATTGGGCAAGAAAGACGTATAAGAAATTGCATGCCACCTATTATGTGAGAAAGACTATGGATGAAGCTTAGAGGAATTATACGACCACTGAGAAGGAGCTTCTAGGCATAGTGTTCACCGCTGACAAATTTAGGGCATACATAATTGGGTCAAAAGTGAGAGTGTAGTAGACCATTCGGCCATTCGATACTTGATGGCCAAAAAGGATACGAAGCCACGGCTAATTCGTTAGGTACTATTGCTTCAAGAGCTTACTTTCGAGATCATTGATAGGAAGGGAACTGAAAATGAAGTGGCATATCATCTTTCCCGGATTCAAGTGGAAGAAGAGGAAGGTTCTAATAGTGAAAAGATTAATGAATGCTTCCCAGATGAGAGATTGTGTTCTGTGGGGTATGCTTATACACTGTCACACGCCGACTTTGTGAATTACTTGTTTGGAGGATATTGTCCTATGAGAATTGAACACCAACAAAGAAAAAAATTCGGATGTGAAGCATTATTACTGGAGCGAACTGTTTCTTTAAAAAAGAGGCGAAGATAAAGTTTTTAGAAAGTGTGTTCTTGAAGAAGTTCAAGAAGGCATCCTTGAGAGATGTCACTCCTCTCCTTGCAGAGGACACGATGGGGTTGACAAGACATGTAAACGGGTGCTGATGGCAGGGTTATTTTCTCCACCACTCAAGAGTGAAGCCTACAGATTCATGGAGAACTGTGACCCATGCCAAAGAGTAGGAAATATTTTGAAATGAAATGAAATGCCCTAACAGCTCGTGCTAGAGGTTGAGATCTTTGATGTGTAGGGTATCAATTTTGTGGATCCGTTCCACTGAATTTGGAAATCAATACATTTTGGTAGCCATCAATTATGTGTCCAATTGGGTGGAAGCTATTGCTACAAGCACATGCAACACAAAGCCAGTGGTCAGCCTCTTTAAGAAAAATATTCTTCCAATATATATGACATCCAAGGTGGTCATTAGAGAGAGTGCATCACATTTCATGGGAAGGGCATTCACTAGTGTATTTAAGTCTTATAGGGTCGGTCATGGGGTGGCTTCACCTTACCACCTCAAACCAACGAGCAAGCTAAAGTGTATAATCAAGAGCTAAAGGCAATCTTGAATAAGACAATTTCTAAATCAAGGAAAGATTGGGCTATAAAGTTCAGTGACGCACTTTGGGCATATAGGAATGCCTTCAAGACGCCTATTGGGTTGACTCCCTTGAAACTTGTCTATGGAAAATCATGCTATCTTTCGGTCAAACTCGAACAAAGCATGATGGGCCATAAAATGATTAAATTACAATCTCAAGGAGGCTGGAGAGAAGAGGAAACTCGACCTTGTCGAGTTGGAGGAGCATAGGTTAAATGCCTATGAGAACTCCCGGATTTACAAGGAAAGAAAGTAATCATGTTCAACTCCCGGCTTCGATGTTCCTCGGAAGATTTCACTCTCTTTGGAAAGGATCGTTTGTTGTAGAAAGAGTGCATGGGAATGGAGTTGTGGAGATAAATGACCCTAAAAGGAGAGTCTTTATGGTGAATGGTCACAGATTGAAGAACTACATTAGCATTGGGAGTGGTTACCCCAAAGGAAAGAAGTCACACTCTAGAGATATCCGACTCAATTCCCTATTGATATGTTTACCACAGGGTCTTATTGTGGACCGTAAACCAAGCACTCTTGGGAGGCACCCCAAAGATTTTTTGTTAATTGCTTAATTTTTGTTTGCTTCAAATAATAGTTAGTTTAGATGAATTTTTTATCTTAATTGGTAATTTATTTTTTCTATGTGTTACAGGTATTCTATCAATGCGGGTTGGAGGTCGAGGAAAGGATGACTGATCAAGTAAAAACTCCTAGGAAGTCACATGTTGCACTTCCAAAGATTCTAATTCTCTTTGTTTGTGGCTAGAAGATAAGTTTGTGGGGAAATGGGCCCTTGATTTCTAAAACAAAGAAAAATAAAATGTATGCATTAGTCATATACATCAAAAGACGAAAGGGTTCTGCTTCGAAAGTGATAGATCATGCCTAAACCCCAACATCTTTCCACCTGTGGAGATTTAACACCTTGTCCTCTTCACTTCCCAATCCTTTATATATACCTCGCCCTCCACCTTATCTCAATGCACCAAATCTTTCCACTACTCAATTCTCAAAAACGTTCTCAAAGCAACCACGTCACACAAGATGACATCCTCAGACTATCTAGACACAAGGAAGCCATGGGAGATTTTATCATTCCACTAGGCCAAGGTTCGCAAGGTAAGGAGCATGGGAGTTTTGAATACCAAATTCTTGGATAGGGAGGTGATCGAAGAACTTTTAGTGGAGTCCGATGACAAGCAATTCGCTGAGGAGAGTTGCTGGTTTCAGATGATGACAGAGGAATATCCAACATATCCACAGCTTGCAAAGCACTTTTTATGCACACTTCAGTTCCACGATGAACTTGTCTCGAAAATCCATTCAAAATAATGAAATAGTGAAAAGGCTTTCTTTTCCCCACAAGCATACGGGTAGACAGTGGTAGTAAAAATATCGATACATAGGGAGGATAATCGAGAGCACACTAAAAGTATATTGATTTAACTAAGTTAGGTAAATTGGAACGGTAGAGATTAATTAATTACCAAACAAACATAAATCAAGCAATAAAATGTGAAAAAGATACTCTAGACTAGAAATGGATTTCTAAGGTATGGATTTCACCTTAAACCTTGGAATAAGATCTTGCGATTAATAATTAATCTAAGGGTTCTGAAGGAAGGTCATGTTCTATATTAGAAGTCAATGTGGGCAAAAAAAAAAAGGATTAGCAAATCAACCAATTACACAACAATTTCCCCCCAATCCAATTAATCCTTAAATCCCCAACCCAAGTGAATATTACCTAAGAAGCGAGGCCTCAGGACATCCATTGAGATCGATACTAATTCAGGTTCTCCCACCGTCCCCCACGGGCACATCGAGGAGAACCGATATATTCTAGATTTGCTTAGCCTATGATATAAGCCAATTTCACAATATCGATTACAATCACAAATTATAAAGAAATCAACCAAGTAATCACCGAGAAATCAAAACCCTAGGGTTGGGCTACTCCCAACCTTAGAAACCACAAACCAACTATTCCCAAACCATAAATATTATCCTAAACCACAATAAATACACCAACTAAGCATTCAATAAAGAAGAGTAGACAATTAATAATGTCATGAAGATATAATAGATAAGAGATAGAGAAAACTTAGTCTTGTATTGAAAATGGCAAGTATAATCTTCAATTCTTGTTTGTAGGCAACTCCTACCAATTATCTGGCAAAAGTCCAAAATTCGTCCAAAAAACCCTATGTATGATTCTCAAGAAAAAATGAAGAACTCTAGGTTCTTACTAGAGAGAAAGGGTAGAGAGAATTCTAGTGAGAGTAATTAGAAATTTGAAATTTTACAACGAGTTACTAGAAATTGGGGGGTGGGGGAGTGTTAATATGGGAGACATATTCCTTACACAGCCTAAGAAAATCTGTAGAAAATAATCAAAACACACTTAAATATGTTTGGCCGCCTTAAATGTTGAGTTGGACCCTCCCCCCTCCCTCCCCGAATGTGCTCGACTCATACTTCTCGAAAATTTCGAGACTGCCTTGTCCAGAATTGGCTCTTCAACTCAACTAGAAAGTGTTAAATCTTCAAGTCATCTTCATGTGGCAACTTGAATCACTCAAATCAAAGTCCGGATGAGAGAGATATGGCCAAAAATGTTAGGGTCATACTATAAAACATGCTTTTAAGTGTTGCTTTGTACTCCCTCCGTTCCAAAATAGATGATGTTTTAGCTTCTTAATCATTTTCCAAAATAATTGATGTTTTAGGTTTTTTTTTCCATTTTTCTCTATTTTGCCCCTATGTAAATCCAAAAATATCTTTGAATTTTCAACCTCCCACTCACATTTGATTTTATTAAATCTTATCTCCACAAATTTTAGGGGGTAAATTTGGTAATATATTTGTTTCTTAATTATTCTGTTATTTTCTAAAACATCATCTATTTTGGAACGGAGGGAGTATATAAACTATTTCTTGCACTTTACAGAATGAGAATAAATTATCACTGTTTGCTTTGAATATGATGAATGTTATATATATTTATTGCATAATGTTTGAATACATTACATTGTAGACAATGTGGTGTGTAGTAGATCACAGAAGATTACATTGTCGGTTCCTTGTAATAAGTATAAAGATTCACAACTTTGATGGAGTTGAACAATCCATTTGTAGAAGTTGATGTGAAAGGCTCAGATTGGTTTGTCTTGACCAAGAGATTATACCAGTGCATTTGTTGCACTGAATTGGACCAACATCAAGATAATTTTCAACACTGACTTGAAGGAAAAATTAGATCTCAGTGGTTATATTTTTCTTAATTTCTGTCACTAAATTGGGATTGTATATAATTAATTAATGTTTCTTTGATTTATTATGGGTAAAGAGTCATTGTGACTCAATACTCTATACTTTGGGCAATATTATTAATTATATGACAGATTGCTAAATTAATACAGAAAATCATTTCTTGGTAAAACAAATTGATTATGTCCTCTTGATTATGTTCTCAAGGAATAAAAGATATTAATTAATTAAAGCATTCAGTTGCTTAAATTAATTAAACACGTGAAAAATAACCGGGAGCCATATTTCGTAATATGGATTAGGATGGACAGTTCAATATAAATTCTATAGTGGAATGAATTAATATTAATGGGCTACAATATATTGATGGCTCAATATGGATATCTAGGCCCATTGGGAGGCCCAATCAAATTCCTCCTAAAGGCCCCTTGAGCAGCCCAATAGAAGTCCATTAACAAAAAGGATAAGGATTAATTAGAGGTAGGATATACGAAAATAAAAGATATTGAAGAATCTAACTCCAAAGGGGATAAGGATTTATCCATATTTTCCTCTCCCAAGTGGGAGAGTATTTCTTAATCCTAAAAAGGGGTAGATTTCGGCCCCTATCACCTATAAATAGGGGACTAATCTTGGTCCCCATATGTGATAGGAGATGCATAAGTGAGTGGGTGTTTTCTAGAAAATTAATCCTTTCCTTGAGAGTTAAAAAGTTCATTTGATTTCCCACCGAATTGGCGAGCTTGGACTTAGGGAATACTCAAGAAGATCTTTGGGTTGAAAGATTGATTCTTCTCAATGGTGTCTCTTCGATTTGAAGGTAAAATACTATAATCTCTTAGTTCCGTATGTTTAGGGTCTATTGTATGATTATTGTGATTCAATAACATGAATTTTATAATTTGATTGTTCATATCATTGTTTCTTGATTATTGAAAATAGAAATTCAAATTACATCCCGAAGAGATCCTTGACATAATCCCCGATTCCCCAACAAAAAAATGGAGATGTAGCACTCGACCAGGGGCGAACCTGCGTTGGATACCAGACCTGTAAGGGCCAATACCGGCGCTAGTTGTTGGTCCCTAGAATTTCTATCGATGCCTGTACTGGAGCTATGCCTTCCAATATCGGCACCGAGCAACGTGTTCCCGTCGTGCGCCGTTCTTCTGTCATGTTTTCGGAGCTCTTCTTCTCATTTTCTTCTCGGTGCTTCACGACTTTTGTCCGGGACTCAAAGATCTTCAAATTAGGCTCAACCTAAACTTCATTCAGCTCGGTTGGGCCTCTGTATGTAGGCCAGAATGAGGAAATGGGTGCAATTGGACTCCTTTTTTTCCGAATTTTCCTAACCTTCAAAATATAACTCAAAAAGATCTGAAAGTGCATTTAATCATATGAAAATGAATATAACCCGAGAATGCAATAAAACACGTAATCACACTCAAATGTGAGAGATACTCACAATTGACATAAGAAATATGAACATGGATAATACGAAAAGAAAGAGTATTTTCACATTTATCATCCCCACAAATTTAAGCTTTGCTCTTCCTCAAGAAAATTAAACAATAAAGCACATAAGAAAACGAGTTCGGAGAGCCATTGGAAGTCCAAAAACCTTTGAAGTTCTCTTTATGGTTGAGTATTTATAACTTTTTTATTAAACACACTTGCCTTAATCTATTTATTTTAAGAATTTGATAAACAAGTAAGGAGATAGAGAGGCGTAACACTAAGGAAAACAAGTGGTATTTTTATTTCACTTCACCCTGGGTCAGGACTATTCACTTTAACCCCAAAACATGCGGGAAAATTGCAATATTGGTCCTCTATCTTTCATCTACTTGCAATTTTAGTCCTCTCCGTTGAGCGTTTTGCACATTTAGTCCTATAACTCAAGTTTTTTCGTGATTTCAGGCCAAATTTGGCCGGAATCTGTTTAAGTTGTCGGAGCTTGGCACGTGAGTGGCACATGGCCATCGAAATTGGGGATCTCCGTCCATTCTATGCACGTGGCACAATCTGGTCCATTGAATTATTTATTACCCAATCTTTTCCACATCATATTTTTTACATTACAAGTAGGATATAATAAATTCCACCTCACCAATATCTCAAATAAAAAACCTGAACCCACCCACCACCCCCAAAAACCCGAATCTGAAAATCCGAATCCCCTTCTCCAAATGGCTTTGTAAACCCTACCTTCTCTACCTTAGTGAAGGTCGAAATCTGCTTTCCCCCTCTCTTCTTTCCTTTCCTCTGACTTTCCTTGCTCCCATAGTGAAGATCTCGTCCATTTTTGGGGGTGAAAAATCGACATAAGGTGGTTTGTGTTTCTCGAGTACACGACTTGGGGGAACAACTGGTTCCTAAACGAAAATGGCAAATGTAGATGGGTTGTTTGTGTGTGATTGTGGAAACGATGCGGTGATGCGAACTTCTTGGACCGACGATAATCCCGGGAGAAGGTTCCTTTCTTGTGCTGACTACAATGTGAGTTACTTAATAAATTTTTAGGATTCATTGACTGCTCATATCTAATTTTGTTAATTTTATTATCGAAAGTGTGAAAATTTGATACCTAGGTTGCTAATTTTGTTTCGGGTTTGTTTCATGATTGTCACAGACAGGGGGCTACAATTGGTTCCGTTGGCAAGACCCTCCTATGGGGGCTCGGGCGAGGAGTGTTATTCCCCGGTTGCTTAGGAGAATCAATCGACTAGAGGCCCAGGTTCGGCTCGCAGAAGATATGCATGTGTCTCTCCGAAGGTTGGAAGATAAGAATAGAAGACTATGGGTGTTGATCGGTGTACTATGTTGCTTAGTCTTATGGATGATGATGCATGGCGGGACTGATGGAAATGGGGCAAACAAGTCGGTGGTGTTGGCTTAGATTAAGTCTTTTTATTAGTTATGCAATGTTGATTGAGATTTGGTTCAGGTTGATGGTCGGAGTTTAGGACTAATTATGTAGTTTTTGTTTAGGTTTAGTCCAATTTAGAATGGGTTTATTTCAGATTGATGGTCGGAGTTATATACTAATTATGTAGTTTTTGTTTAGGTGTAGTCCAATTAAGGATGGTTGGTTAGTTTAGTTATGCAATGTTGATTTAGGTATCGTTATCGTGTATCTTGTTTGGTTCTATGAAAGTTGGTTCTTAATTTAAGTTATGAGTTGCGTATCTTGTTTGTTTTGGTCCAATGTTAGTACCGTTATGCACAAATGGCCTGATCACATCCTTCTTAACATTCACAATCTTATTATGTATTTCATAAACAAATAGAAACTCATAAAACATAGGTGAAGACAACGTCAAATTCGGAGCGACAATTGGTACAAATTTAGGTTCTATAGATTACCAACTGTTGATATACATACTTTCATGAAGATGAGAAATGCTCCCAAAATATCCAACGGTGTAGATTGTTTAGCAACTCAAATATATCCAAATGTTGGCTAACAATCTAACATTCCAAAAGAGTACAAAAGACTATAATAATAACATTTTTGTTCTAGTAGAGGCAACAGCCAACCTGAAGATTGTTTAGCAACATTGAAACTTCACAAATGTTGTCCAACAATCTAACAATCAAAATGTGTACAAAAGACTTGAATAATACCACTATTATTTTACTAGAGCAAGATAAAGCCAAAAGAAGATATGTTCTTCTAGTTCTTCTTGTTCTTTGCCCCGACTGGATTCTTCTGTTGATTCTCCCCTTCCTTAGCTGACAAATCCAGAAACTTACGACCTTTCACTTTTACAATGTTATGTACTGTTGGATTGGGAGCATTTGAAGGTCCACCACTGGCTCGAGTACTAAACATTGGCATGGGAGCACCACTACGAAATGGGGGTGGTGATCTAATGTTTAGCCTTGGGTGCAAAGTGAACAGCTGTGGGGGCTGCGGAGGATTTCCGGTAACCTGCTCCCACATGGTAGGTGCCTTTGTGTACACTTTTTTTATTGGATTTATCGCTAATTCCAACAGTCACTGCCGGAGTAGTATCAATATCAACCTCCGGTGTCGGAATTTCGGCAATAGGTGGCAATATCACCCTTTCCTGTAAGAAAATATGAAATATCAATAAAAAAGAAATGGGCAAATTTCGGCAATGTACTCTTGACTAATGGGGTCTATCCGAATTATGACCCAAATTGATTCTTTATCCTAAAATGCTAGCAGCAAACAACTCCAATGCAACAAACATAAAATTACTTAAAACCCACATAAACTCGTCCATCTAAAACATAAAACCGATACATTTACTTCACATGATTTTCTTGCAAAAAATCGCTAATGCAACAAATATACATAAATGATACTAGTGCTATCCCAAAACAAAACAACAGCTACCATATGTATTGTCCAAGCTCGGCATAATCGCAACAACAATTGACTAAATATTGAGTCACAATCAACAAATCAAGTACACTTTTGGCTCTCCGTAATACTTCACAAATTAAGAAATAAAGCTAAAATAGGTACAACTAATCCATCAAACAGCAACTTACATTCTCTTCAACTTGGCTCTCATTCATTTCATTTTGACTTGGTTGAGTTCCAATATCATTAGGGGCATCCATGTTGAGCTTTAGAAACAACATAAAAACACACAAAGAAAGGTTAATATTTAGTTGTAGTAGACGAATTTATTTGTATAGCATAAGTAGACTAAGATTAAAACTCACAACAGTTTGTTCTTGAACCCGAGGCTCACTCGTCTGTCCCCCAGCTTCGGCTTCAGCTCTTTCGGGAATGGTTCCGTCCTTCAAATTAAATGAAATTGCCAATTATAAATTAATTTAGGTTAATAACACAATAAATAAAATTTATATTTCAAATTTAGAGCTGCTCGAAATTACTTGTTGAACTTCTGAAATTGAACAAGACCTTGCATTATGTCCTGGTCTTCGACATTTTCCACATTTGAGCGTCACTTGCTGCCTTTTCATCCTAGACTGAGTACCACTATTATGTCTTTTTCTTTTCAATTGTGCCTCATCAGATTCAAGTCGCCGTGCCTTAACCGGTCTTCCCGCTTTTCTGCCAAAATTCGGCGGTAGTGGTGGGATGTACATGTTGTCTCCCCAAATCTCTTGGCCATTTATCCCAAGGACAGCCGTGCTATAAATTTCTTTGAATGTCTCAACGGTGTAGCACTCGTCTACCCAATTAGCCGGGTCCAATTTTTGATCGTAGAGAGCGCACACGGCATGCTTGCATGGAATCCCACTTAACTCCCATTTCCTACATGTACATGTCATTTCACTTAAATCCACACAATATTGGCCGCCACCATAAACATGCACTTGATAATGTTCATTATCAGACTTCATGGGGATACAACTACCAACAGAGTCGATGTTTTCTTGTAGGATTTGGATAATCCTCGGGCATAGTCTCTTTTGCCACATACGTGAAGAATTGGCTCTGTCCCGTAAAGTGGCATGCCTCTTGACAATGTACTCGCGTATCCACTCTAGCATTGTGATAATTGGCTTCTCTCGAGCCTCCAGAATCTTCACATTGAATGATTCGCAGCAATTATTTAGCAACATGTCACAACGTGGGGTAGGGCTAAAACCTGATTTACTCCATTGGTTAGCAGGTTTGTTGGAAAACCAATCAGCAGCCTCATTAGACAAGTCCCGCATCTTCTGCATCTTCATTACGAACATCGATTCTGTTGTTGCTTGAGCTGCTTCCCAAAGTGCATACTTAAATGCCAAGCCGCTGAAACCGGCTGATTTGAAATTATTGTGAAGGTGTTTCACGCAGAATCTGTGATCCGAGCCATGGAAGACATCATCCATTGCATTTATCAGCCCTTTTTGCTTGTCCGAAATGAAAGTAAACTCCCACTCATTCTGAAGATCCAAGTCAAGTTTCAGGATTGTAAGGAACCAATTCCATGTCTCGCTAGTTTTGTTCTTCACAACAGCCCACGCAATAGGATAAAAACCATTGTTCGCATCGACACCAACAGCCGACAACAGAATAGCACCATGTGGGCCCTTGAATCCGTTGATGACTAGTATTTTGTAGAAATGATTCACCTTATTCAACAGAGTCAAGCGTTCCCTCTTCGCACTTTCTTCTTGGCTTAGACTTCTCCTCTTCTTGTCTTCTTTATCCCATAGCTTTAGATTGGATGCCATCTTGAGCTTCATCCACTTCCTTATTAAGGAAGGATCCTCCTGATGCACATCTAAGAAAATCCTTTCGTTAGGAGTCAATCCGGCAAGAAGATACTATGAATAAGGGTTTCGTCAAATCTATGGTGCGGGCATGATCTACAAAGGTTTAAAATCTTTTCCCAAGCCTCAAACAACCCTCTTCACTAAATTTGGCGAAACTTGAGCTATCATGCATTATTCTCGCACTTTTCTCGCCAGGAAAAATCTATGGAAGAAAGAAATGGAGACCTCCTCCCAAGGAGATGAGGGGCTGAATGACTCCTCACGAAACCATTATTTTGAGACTCCTTCAAGTATGAATTGAAAGAGCTTAATTGCGTATTCGTTAATGAGATCATCGGAAATTTTTACATATTCGTGAATTTGTTAAAATTCCTCTAAACTCTCATAGAGGTCCTCCTCTTCTTTCACTCCCGTGCAAAGTTTTGTAGGCTCAGTGACCCCAAGGGTAGGAAGTCGTAACTCTAGCGTAGTGGAACTTTCCATTTTGACAGTTACACATATTTTAAATTTTAAAAATTTACACAAATAAACAACACACAAGTTCAAAAACACTGGCAACAAACAAGTAAAAAGATATATTAAAAAATAGCGTAATCTAGCCATACAATAGACCCTACAATGGCTCTACAAGGACGAAATCCTCATCGACACCGGCACCACGACCTTGTGTCTAAAACCAATTCAAAGTAATGAAATAGTACCGGCAAGTGTACAGGATAGACAGTGGTAGTAAAAATCGATCCACATGGAGGATAATTTCGAAGAGCACACTAAAAAGTCTATTGATTAATTAAGTTAGGCAAATTAGAACGATAGAGATTGATAAATTATAATCCTTGGATTAAGATCTTGCGATTACTAATTAATCTAAGGATTGTGATGGAAGGTCATGTTCCATATTAGAAGTCCAAGTGGGCACACAAAAGGGATTAGCAAATCAATCAATTACACAACAATTCACCCTAATCTTAATTACTAATGACTGGTAATGGAATTACTAAGCCAAGGCAAGCAAATTAATTATGTAATCTAATTAATCCTTAAATTCCCCACCCCAAGTGAATATTGTCTAAGCAGTGAGGCCTTAGAACATCCATCGAGATCTATATTAATGATCTGTGTTCTCCCGTCGTCCCCCACGGGCCCATCGAGGAGAACCGATATATCCTAGGTTAGATACGCCTACGATATAACCCATACAAGTCCACAATATTGATTCTAGTCCCAAATTACACAAAAATCAACCAAGTAATCACCAAGAAATTAAAACCCTAAGGTTGGGCTATTCCCAACCCTAGAAACCACAAACCAACTATTCCCAAGTGGTACACGTAATTATGCGTGCATAATAGGTCGAATAAAGTGTCTAATTAATAACATTTGCGTGCGTAATTAGTCGTGTAGTGCTCGTATTTACATTATTGGACAAATTGATGTTGTTTGACTTGTTTTGAAGTATTAAGGTGGAACTAGACCAAAAAGTCGAATTTAGAATGGATGTGAAAACAAGTTCCGCAAGTAAAAAACTGAGAGAAATCGAGCTAAAACTGCAGGAAATCATTCTCGGCCGAGCCAAACATTCTCGGCCGAGACAGGAGGTCGGAGAGAAGACCGGATTTTAACTGGTGATGATTCTCGGCTAAGCCAGAAATTCTCGGCCGAGCCACTTTTATATGCAGCTCGACCGAGCCAGAATTTCTCGGCCGAGATCTGCGGCCCAGCCTAGTTGTGCGCGGATTAGCCATATTCCTGCCCAAATTGAGCCGAATTCATACCCGTCTATAAATAGGAGATCACAAGTCCAAAAACGGGTCTTACACATTGATTTAAGAGCTCAGACTTGGGAATTCTGAAGAACACGAAGACTCAAGATTCAGTGACTCAGGTTTTATAGTTTAATGTTTCCTTGTATTTATTTGTTCTTAGCAATCGCTATGATCGGCTAAGCTTTTACTTTCCCGTCTTTAACTGTGTTGAACCCTAGACTGTTATTTATGTAATTAATTCGGTAATTGTTTGACTTAATTATGTTCTAAGATTACTTGTGTTATTAGATTACTCTATCTTTTATATGTTTGTTATGTGGACTGATCACCCTAATAATAGGCATATAGCTGTCGCTAGGTCATAAATTCATAATCCGTAATTGTAATGCGTTTGTGCCCAAAAGTAGCAAAAAGTGGTTACTCGCTAGGATAACATAAAGTCACGGTCACTTGTACCGAGCTTGTGTGTACAACACTGTACCTACTCCGTTACCTTAGTTCCCTATGCGTTTGATTAATATTGTTCTAGCGAGTGTATCCTAGGACTACTTAATTGGATAGGATTAATTACTAAGCGTTCTTATAATTAATTATACTTCAGGGGTAACAAGGGTTAGCTAAGCGTACCTGTTAATTCTTGGAGTAGGGGTCTCAAAACTAATTAGTCAAGTAGTTGCATTAATTACATGGATATTCAGGCTAGGGGGATACTGGGTTAAAGGCGGGAATAGCTTTTATTCATATTTAAATTCATCTTAATTTGCTAGTTTAATTATTAAAGTGTTTAGTCAATTTTCATCAAAACAACTCCCCCTCATTATAGTTATATTATTATAAGTACTTATATAAAATTGGTTAATACGATTATTCGATTAATTCCTGTTCTCTGCGGAATCGACCCTAACTTGCTCTAGCTACTGTTAGGAGAGTTAGGTATTAAACAAAAAAAAAAAAAAAATAATAAAAATAAAAATAAAAAAATTGACTGCAACCAACAGATCTAGTGGTCACCAAGCCATAAATATCATTTTAAACCACAATAAATACACTCAGCAAGCATTCAATAAAGAAGAGAGAATAAAACAACAAATGCAAGAAATAAATAAGAGATAGAGAAAACTTAGTCTTGTATTGAAAATGGCAGGGATGATCTTCAATTCTTGTTTGTAGCAACCTCCTGCCAATTAATATAGCAAAAGACCCCCCAAAATCCTCAACACAGTCAAGAACCCTAGTTTTCTTAGTTGAAAGAAAAGGGTAGAGAGAATTCTAGTGAGAAAGTAAATAGAAATTAGAAATTTTACAAAATGGAATGAGTTACTAGAAATTGGTTGTAGGGAGTGTTAATGTAGGAGACATATTCCCTCACACACCCTAAGAAAATCTACAGAAAAGTTAGTCTAAGGGTAAAATAGTCAAAACACAATTAAATATACTTGGCCTCCTTAAATGTTGGGTTGCACCCACCGAATGTGCTCGACTTATCCTTATCGGAAATTCTGTGATTGCCTCATCCAAAATTAGCTCTCGACCCCAACTGGAAAGTTGTAGATTTTCGAGTCCTCTTTTCATGGTAAATTGAGTCACCTAAATCGGAGTCTAGATAGAGAGATATAGCTAAAAAATAGAGATGCAATGCTCGACCGAAATTGAACCGGCGTCAAATAACTGACCCGTGAGGACCGGTACCAGCGCCGGTTGTTGGTCCTTGAAGCTTTGCTTACGGGTTCCGACGTCGACGACTTCTCCAAAAGCCAAACATTTGGACACGGGGCGTGCCAACGTGTTCCGTTGTGTGTCATCTTCCATCGTATTTTTGGAGCTCTTCCTCCTATTTTCTCAACCCAGTCCCTTCACAACTTTTGTCCGGGACTCGATGATCTTCAAATTGGGTTTATCCTAAATATAATTATGGCTAGTTTGTTCCTCGATATGTGGGCTAGAATGAGGAAATAAGTGCAATTGACCTCCTTTGTTTCCTGGATTTTTCTAACCTTCAAAATATAACTAAAAACACCCGAAAAAGTGCACTAAATCATATCAAAAAGGAAATATAACCCGAGAATGCAATAAATACAAAATTTCACTCAAATATGAGAGATAATCGCAATTCACATAAGAAATATAAACGTCGATAATATGAAAAAAAATAAGTATTTTCACGTTCATCACACGATGAGACCGAGCGCATTCTTAGGAACTTTAGGTTCTCGTTCAAAATTAATGGAGTTGATTATGAGATCAATGTGGAATAAATTAATAGTATATTCAATCTTCTACATGTGCAGGGGCGTACTATCTACCGCGACTTCCACATGCTTTTTGGGAGCACATCGCCCAAATCTTGTAATTCAATCCCGACACTGCTCAAGCGATCCAGATTCGGAACCCTAGCCTGTGGTACTTGCATTATTAATCACACTATTTATTTTTGGTCGAGGTACCCAAACTCGGTATCAATTTGAAGCTTGTTTGCACTTTGGCCATGCATAGTAGGCAATGCAGTTAACTTGGGGTACTTGTTTATCAAGCACTTGATCCAGTTTATGGTCTCTATGACTCAGTTATTGTGGTTGGGGGATCGATCTCCCATATTTTGCTCGTCGGGGCTTGACTTCACGTTATGCCAAAGCGACTGTACCCTCCAAGCTCACAAAGCATGACCTTGTTCCCTTCGAAATGCTTAAGTAGGGAAAGAGTGGTTTGACCAAGCTTAACTTTGATAATAGAAGGAGAATGGTGCTCCCAAACTTCGACCACACCCATTTGGATAATCCTACCAATTGGGACATGCCGGCGAGAAGTGGTCATGATGAGATAGGAGAAGAAGACCGGCGGAGAGCCGAAGGGGGACCCTCAAGCCCCAACTAAGTTGGCATCATGCTCTCTCCCTAGTTTTTTATTTTATTTGATTATTTACTTATTTTATCCGGTCGTATTTATATGGTAGGAGAGAGGTACTTTGAATAAACCTGAATCTCAGTTGCTTGGTTTAGGTTTTTTTACTATGAATAATGGTTGGAACAAAAATGAGAGTGGTTATGAGCGTTTTGATTTAATTTATTATTAGGAAATAATAATAATGACATGCACGGGATGAATTATGCTTGATGTTATATTACTTGTTTAGGTTGTGCATGTGTTCCAACTCCCTTGCTACTTCGGCTTGAGAATTTTACCCAAGTTTGTGGCGAGGGGGGAAAGATTGTTATTTCTACATGCTTGAAGAAGATGTTCCTCATAATTAATGGAATCGCTCGTAACTACAATCTATGCCACTCTACCATGGTATGTTTGTTATGTCTTTTATTGCTTTAATGAATTGTGTTGATTGGTTGAAGATGTTTTGAGTAGATTGATTGATCAATTTGTGAGGAGAAGTCTTGGAAGTGTTCCATATTTTGTAAAAAGAAAAAAAGATTCTCAACGAAGTTAAGAAATAAAAACTAGGGGATTCCTTGTTTTAGTCAATCAAGTGATAGGTTGATGCGATCTACAAGTAAGGAGAAAAAATTTGCCATATTTTAGGATTATATGTGCAAAATAAAATAACCTACCCAGAAGTTATGTTTCTTGTGAGTGTCACTTTGATTCCAAAACACACACTACACGATTATGGACGTTTTTGCAAAACATAGGATGAATTAGCTATAGGTGATAAAAAATGTAGGAGATGTAGGAAGGAGCTATATGTTGGATTAGATCACTAGGCGAAGTCATTGCATTTTTTGTTTGTTGATAAATTCTCATTAACATGTGTAACCTCCAATCATTGAGTTGAGCATGTAAAGAAAAAAAAACGTTGTATGTCGTAGAGAAAAAAAACTCAAAAGTTGAGAATCGAGTGTTGTAATTGTTAAAAATCCTTTGTAACTAGAAAAAAGTATTGTGATCTTAAAAGAAAGAAAAAAACTAGAATAACACTTTCATTTCTTTTGGACCTGACAGGCTCTAAACCGCAAGTGTACGAGTGTAGGTGTATATAGTGGAAGTCAAGGTCAATCCCCAGAAAATAAGTTTACGTTGTTTGATACCCTAATTATCTAAGACTATCCTAACTAGATACTGAAAATTGTGAATGATTGATTAACTATTAAAATAAATTGCATGTAAACTATGAACCGAACGCATTAACAGAAAGTGATTCCAATCAAGAGAGTGTATCCGAGGGTTTTGATTTCAGGAATTACGCTAATGATGATTAATCTCTAACTTATAAACTTTTAAGCTAGTTTTAATATCTATTAGACGACACTTAATTAACTTAACCCTTCTCTCGAAGCAAATAAGTCGTAGATTGATTAGAATAATTACTCTCTCGAGTCAATTAATCCTAACAACTCCTAAAAAGTCCTTAACCTTTGCTTATGCAGTCATAGACAACTATGCTATATGATGTACGTCTATTAACGATTAGACTAAGCCTAATTGATCAAATCATGTACAATCATATAATAGGGACAAACACATAGATAGATAACCAAAAACTAGAGTCTATAAATTAAAAGATTAAATCAACATTATTGTAATACCCTATTTTCTAACCCTAGGACATGAGTAGTGTAGCTACTCATGCCTAGTATCAACTCAATACAATAATTCAAGGGAAATAGTTGTAATAAATTTAGAGACTAGACAAGAAATAATTAAACCCAAGTAGTCGGCTCTTCGATCTTCGTCTCGCCAATCCTTTCTCTCACCCTTCTACTCCAATGTATGTGAAAGTATGAGATGATGTCTAAAAACTGGAGCTTAGGTCTCTATTTATAAGTTAGGGTAGAATTCTCAAGAGATTAGGATCAGAATCCTATTAAAAATGAGGTTCGTTTAGGGTCAAATTTTGGCGCAACCTCACAGGAAGTGACGCGGTCGCGTTGAGCTTCCAAACTTCAAACACCTTAACCAGTCTTCTTTTGGTGCGACCGCGTTGCCTTTTCTGCGCGGTTGCGCCATCTTTGCACCAATATGCATGATTCGGCCTCATTTTGATGCGGCCGTATCCAATCTTGGCGCGGCCGCATTGATTCTTCAACGGATTGGACTTTTACTTTTAGCCCAATGTGGCCTATTTTGTCCCTTTGACTTATTTCTTCATGTAACCTCGTAAACTCTTCTTTTTAGCCTGAAAAATATTAAAACTCTGAAGAAAAAAGCCAATACATGTTAAATGGCCCAATATATCAAATATGAACAATTTGCAACCAATTCTGCATGCAAATGTTACAAAATAAACACTTAAATCGACCTAAATGCATGTATACACAACGTGTATCAAAATCTCCCAAACTTAAACTTTTGTTCGTCCCCAACAACAAATGAAAATAGAACAAGACCACATGTATTTAAGGCGATTAGACGATGAATCGAGTTTCAGATTAATAATCTCAAAAAGCCAAGCAACACATTGTAATTGAGCATATGCGATAACGCAAAAATCAACTGCTTATGAGACTTTGAACTTTCGAATTATTCAATCCTCACTGGGTAAGTGTTTCGCTTATCTCTCAAGTATTTAGGTTAAGACATATTCTCACTCGAATTGGATTATACACACCGCGTACCATATGCTTTCCAATCGTCAAAACTAGACTTCGTACTTAACATGCGTGACAAAGAATGAAATAGGTCTTCATTTGGTTGTAATATGGACTTAAGGTAAGGTGATATAATTATTGGATAAAAGTGACTATATATTGAACTAATCAAATTATTTCCTAACCCGACTACCCCTGAACACAATCACTCACTCCCATTCTCCAAATCACAACAAATCACCCCGCAAAGTGACTTCTTCACCTTAAAAAGTCCTTATAACTTAAGTGTTTTTTTCATTTGTTCGGGTACCACAACTTGGTACTACCCGGTTTTTCAATCAATGCTTCATCCGGCACTTTTATATTCCCAACCTCTCCTCAAATAAAAAAATAGTAAAACACATATTTACATCCAACTTTCTCTTTGATTTTTTTATATTTTTTTAAGATAACAAACTAGGAGAGGTCGAACTTTCTCAAATTTTCAAATATACACATGTATTCCTTCCACCCTTTCATTCATCCATTACTCCACCCACTTATTCCCTAAATTTCCTAAACTACCTTCCAATCCACCTCCGTCTTACTCAATTAGTCCAAATTAAGGCCAAAAGCTAAAATTGAAGAATGTTCGGTAACATACTCTAATTCTAACCCTAAAATACCGCAAGTATACGGGTGTAGATGTATATAGTGGAAGTCAAGGTCGATCCACAAGGAATAAGCTAACGTAGTTTGATACCCTAATTATCAAGGATTACCCTAACTAGACACTAGAATTGGTGGATGATTGATTACTTGTTAAACTAATATTGTATATAAACTATTAAACAGAACTAAATAATAAAGGTGATTCCAATCAACGAGAATGTATCCTAGGGTGTCAAATTCAGGAATTATGCTATTGGTGATTAATCTATAATTTATAAACTTTTAATCCAATTTTACTATCTATTAGACGACATTTAAATAACTTAGCCCTTCTCTCAAAGTGACTAAGTTGTGGATTGATTCGAACAATTACTCTCTCGAGTCAATTGATCCTAACAACTCCCAAAAGACCCTTAACATTTGCCCATGCAGTCACAGACAACTACGCTATATGTTGTACGTCTAATAACAACTCCCTTCTCTCGAATTAGAATTGTTAAACCATAACCTAATTGATCAAATTATTTTTAATCATGAATTAAGAACAACCACATAGATAGATAATAAAATTGGAGTTATAAATTAAAATAACAATTCAACCATTATTGTAAAACCATACTTTCTAACCCTAGGACATGAGTACTTTAGCTACTCATGCCTAGTACCAAGTCAATACAATAACTCAACAAATATATTGTAAACAAAATAACAACTAAGCAAGAAATAATTAAACACAATTGTTCGGCTAGTCGATCTTCGTCTTGTCTTGCTCGTTGATCCTCGCTCTTACTCTTCTTTTCCATGTACGTAAAAGTATGAGAAACAATGATGTGATCCCTAAGAATTCAAGCTTAGGCCTCTATTTATAATTTGGGGTCGGAATCATCAAGAGATTAGGATAAAAATCCAACCAAACTCCGGATTCACTTCAGGGAATAATTTTGGCACGACCACGTGAGAAGTGGCACGATTGCATTGAGCCTTAACTGTTTCAAACGCTGAACTAGCCTGCTTTTGGCGTGGTCGCGTCACTTGCTACTGCTCTCTCACTTTGGATGACATTTTCTATGCGGCCGCATCCAATCCTGGTGCGGTCGCGTCGTTTCTTCAATACGTTGGGCCTGAATTTTGGCCCAATATGGCCCATCTTGTCCCTTCTTCTACTTGTTTCTTCATGTAACCTCATAAAATATTATTTTGAGCCTGAAAATCACTAAACTCCACAAAACAAGCCAATACACATCAAATGGTCCAATATGTCAAATATGAACGATTCTTGATCAATTATACATGCAAATGTTACAAATACACACTTAAATAAACCTAAATGCATGCATATACAACGTGTATCATTCAACTTGTATTGTAGGACTATCAATTAAGAATCTTAAAAGTTAAAGTGGGGTAACTAAGGACAATCTTTCAATTTTTTGGTAAAAAGGATCATTTAACAGCTCAAACATAGGTTAAAATCAAGAACGACTTAAATCATCTTCTAAGTCACGACATGCACTTGACATATTCTCAGTAAAGTCTCAAGGCAAGTTCTAGAGACTAATGCATATATCCAATTAAAATTCACACCGAAAGAAATCATGTAACTTCTAAAATAGGAGTGCAATTAGGCTCAAATTCTCACAGGGTTCATTCTGATCAAACATTCTAAGATCAAGCTCAATTTCGTTCCAAATTACCTCTCATGTTCTACTATGTGCTAATTGTACAATGTTTTATTCAACACCTCATCATCAACACATCATCATCTATCATTTCCTAAATTCCTCTTTTTTTCC
Organism: Ajuga chamaepitys; assembly: GCA_958295605.1. Lineage (NCBI taxonomy): Eukaryota > Viridiplantae > Streptophyta > Magnoliopsida > Lamiales > Lamiaceae > Ajuga > Ajuga chamaepitys. The sequence continues at coordinate 53,888,781 of OY282502.1, read as the reverse complement.
ACTACTCAAACGACTAGTACTCAGGTTTATTACTTCTAGACTCCAAAACCAAAAATAATAAAGCATAAAAAAAAATACTACAACCAACATGACCACCAATTCAAAGAACACAAATGGGCTCACAGACCCAATGACTCCACTACAGAAATAACAGCACGCAGCGAGCACATATGTTTCTCAAAGCACAAATCAAGTAAGCAAAAAGGCAAAAGAGACAAAGCAAAAAACATGCAAAAAAATATAAACAGTTGCCAAGTCGTCCCACTATTCACCCCCTCCCACAAACTTGGTCGAAGGCCAAGTTTGTGGGAAAAGAGTGGTACGTCTTAGTGCTCAACTCACAAGTCATTGCAGCGACAGTGGAGGTGGTTGAAATACATGTTGGCTCCAAAAATGCATCCCACTGAGTGTCCTGCTATTGCCTCCAAGCACGCGCTTCATTTCCTTGCGCTACGAGCATTTTCAATAAGGGATGAATGGTTTGAATCACTCCTCGACTCTTTGTACGATGTCGCTCAACACGCGTGCTAAGGGCAGTGACTTCAGCGTGAAGGGAAGTGATCACCCACTCAATATCTTTATTTTTCTCTGAAGATGATGCAATGGTAGTGGCTGCTCTCTTTTTCCTCGATGGATGAGGAGCGTAATTGCTTCCTTCGGCTGTCTGGCTAAGCTGAAATACCGATGCATTCGGTATTTGGGACCTCTCCATGTACTCTTTGGAAGATATGGCAAGGTTAAGAGTTTCTTCAAGGCTCAAAACTGCAGTGGCCTCGGATAGGAGAGTCAGAAATAGGGCCCCACAATTTGGAACACGTATGGAACATTTCAATCCTCTCCCAGAACAACAACCTGCATACTCTCTAGTAACTCCCATGTGAAACGGATTTCTCCCTTTACCGGTACCAGATCGACAAGTGGAACACCATAGTAGTCAGTGATCGATGTGGTAATACCTCCGATTGTGATGTTGTCCTTTTGATTTTTTATGACATTTACAAATTGCTTCGCCAAAATTACCGCATTATCAAGTTTGCGGTTATGGAGTACGTTCCACATCATGTGGAGCTCCTTCTGTCTTATTGCACCCGTCTCCTTTTTGGCAAAGAGTGTATGTGGCAACATCTTCTAGAAGTATCTTATCGTTGGGTTCCGAATCCATGAAGCTTTTGTATTATTCGAAACATAAGCTTGAGGGGGCACTATTGGAGGAGTTGCTGTCAACCGCCCCCAAAAACTGTTTGGGTTAAAAACCTCTGGCGAGTCACTTTCAGTTGGTGCCGAAAAGTGGAATATATTATCAATCTCCTCAAATGCTAACTCCTGCTGCTTACCCATCAACTAAAAAGTGATTTTGTCTGGTCGCTTTTGCTCAGGCTGGATGGCTATTGAAATCAAAAGTGCTTAAAAATTCGAGTTTAAGCCTTTTGTATGTTTGCTCAATTTTCATGAACTTCTCCAATCTTGCAACCATAAGCAATGCTTGTATATTCTCATGTATCCCTATAGCCCTTGTCAGCTTATGACTTGAGAATCGAGTGGGCACAATTGTGCGCCGACGAAGTAAGTCAAATCTTTGTCGATGTTCGACTCTCTCTACTGCAAAATTGAATAGGAGTCGGCTATCATTTGGGTCTATAACCACCCTTTCTGGATCCGGGATAGGAGCATCTTCAACCACCTTTCGCTTCCCCTTGCCCTTGCTAGTGCTACCTTTTCGTGAAGCCATCTTAGTGAACCTATATACATAAAACGCAACTCAACTTCAATAACCAATGATGTACTACAAATCATAAACTAACTTAAACAACTAAATTTCGTTCCTTTAACAAAATATGCAATCAAAGCTCAGTTTAAGGTTTTGCTCAAAAAGGAATTCAGATTTTAAAGACTAGTTCAATCATCTTTATATAACATAAGCATCACTTAAGCAACACCTAGCAATTTTAACTCAACTTTTACCCCCTAGAATATGCATATAGTATAATCTGATCAAACTATTGTGTAATTCGACTCCTATGAATGACTAGCAAATAATATGTAAGCAATTCATCATTTTATTACACACATAAAGCCTAAGAGGATCATAAAATCAAGTTAAAGTTATATACAATCTATGCACATAACAGGTTCGATGAAATTCCTCAATGAAGAAACCATGTTAATCATAATAATGTTGCTATCCTCCCATTCCTAACATCACCAATTACCTAAATTCATGTTCAATTCACACTAATTTCATCTAAACCAAATTATAAAAATATGACATACAAGTGCCCAAATTGATGAACTCCTAACTAAAACTATCCACAATTTTTTAAATACAACAAAACTCAACAATAATCAAGCATAACTATGAAGTATAATGCATAAAAGTTCGGGTTAGCAAGTCTTACCGGAGAGGTTTAGTCAAAATTTGAACTTTTTAGATGTGCCCTGACAGGCCTATTTCTAACCCTAAAATACTGCAAGTATACGGGTATAGATGTATATAGCAGAAGTCAAGGTCGATCCACAGAGAATAGATTAACGTAGTTTGATACCCTAATTATCAAGGATTATCCTAACTAGACACTAGAATTGGGGAATGATTTTATTAAACTAGAGTTCATGTACTAATAAACTGAATTAATTAATAAACCGGAATATCCAATCAATGAGAATGTATCCTAAGGTTTCGATTTCAGAAATTACTCCAATAATGAATAATCTCTAACTTATAGACCTTTAAACCAAATTTACTATCTATTAGACGGCACTTAAGTAACTTATCTCTTCTCTTGAAGCGACTAAGTCTTGGATTGATTAGAACAACTACTCTCTCGAGTCAATTAATCCTAACAACTCCCAGAAGACCTTTAACCTTTACCTACGCAGTCATAGACAACTACGCTATATGTTGTACGTCTATTAACAAATCCCTTCTCTGGAAGAGGAATTGTTAAATGGGTAAACTAAGCCTAAGTGATTAAATTATGCTTAGTTATAAGATAAAAACAAACACATAGATAGATAGTCAAAATCAGAGTCTATAAATCAAAAGCTTAAATCAAAATCGTCATACCACCTTACTCTCTAACCTAGGAAACGAGTAGTTTAGCTACTCATGCCTAGTATCAATTCAATACAATAATTCAATGAATACATTATAAAGAATATAAGACTAAACAAGAAATAAGTAAGCATGATTGTTCGGCTCGTCGATCTTCATCTTCTCGCTTTCACGTCTTCTCGCTCTCACGTCTTCTACTCCAATGTAAAAGTATGAGAATTATGATATTATGTCTTATGATCCTTGAAAACTCGAGCTTAGCCTCTATTTATAAGTTAGGGTCGAAATCCTTAAATGATTGGGATAAGAATCCCACCAAAAACCCGGATTGGCATTAAAGAGGACTTCTGGCACAACCGAGTCAAGCTGTGGCGCGACCGCGCCCAGCTTACTGTTGTGAACTTCTTAAACTCGTTCACTTTTGGCCTGACCGCATTGCCTATTGGCGCGGTCGCGTCAAACTTTCTGGTTTCCCTCTTTGAGCGACTATTTTACACGGCCGCGTCCAATCCTGGCGCGGTCGCGTTGCTTCTTCAACATGTTGGGCCTTACTTTGGGCCCAAGATGGCCCATCTTGTCCTTTCTTCAACTCATTTCTTCGTGTAACCTCACAAAATCTTCATTTTAGCCTGAAAACCATGAAAACACTACAAAACAAGCCAATACACGTTAAATTGTCCAATATATCAAATATGAACGATTCTCAACCTATTATACATGCAATGTTACAAAATATATACGTAAATAGACCTAAATGCATGCATACACAATGTGTATCAAAACCTCCCAAACTTAAACTGTTGTCCGTCCCGAACAACATACATAATAAATAGAACTAGACCACATGTATTTAGGGCGATTAGACGATGAATCAAGTTTCAGATTGGTTTCCTCAAAAAGCTAAGCAACACAATGTAATTGAGCATATGTGATAACGGAAAAATCTACTTTCGAGACTTTAAACTTTCGAACTCATCTCTCAAGGGTTTAGTTTAAAAAAAATCCCACTCAAATTGAACTATACGCAAAGAGTCTACCATATGTGTGACAAAGGATCGATCAAAAAGGTCTTTTGTTTTGGATGTAATATGGGCTTAAGGTAAGGTGGGATATATTTGGATAAAAGTGACTGCTTTTGGATTAGTCAATTTGCTCCTAACCCGACTACCCCTTAGTAAATTCACTCAATCTCACTCTCAAATTTCAGCAAATCACCCCGCAAAATGACTTTTTCACCTACAAAAAGTCCTTACAACTTAAGTGTTTTTCACTATATGGGTACCACATCTTGGGACTAGCCAACTTCTCTATTCAAACAATCAACTCATCATTTTATTTTCTAGCCTCTCCTAAAAAAATGTTAAACAAATTATTAACACAAATTTTTCTTTTCTTTTTCCAATTTTTTTTTTCGAACTAGGAGAGGCTATTTTTCTCGTCTTTTCACCTATCATTTTGTTCCTTCCTTCATCTTTTCAACTATTCACTAGTTTTCCTTTTTCTTCCCAAAATTGTTTTTCGCCCAACTATCTTCCAATCCTCCACCCTCTTTACTCAATTAGTCCAACTCGGGCCAAAGGCTTAAATCGAAAGGTTTCAGGCTTGTAATGTCGGGCTTATGAAATAACAGGCTATTGAGCTCCAATTGGCTAATTAGGGATAAATTATGATTTTTTGGTACAAAAGAGCATCTTTTCAAGGCTAAAAACAAGAATTGTCTAAGATTATTTCCTAAGTCACAATACATACTTGACACATTCATAGTAAAAACTCAAGGCAAGTTCTAGAGACTATTACACATATCCAATCAAAATCACACCGAAAGAAGTCATATTACTCCAAAAATAGGAGTACAAATAGGCTCAAATTCTTACAAGGTTAATTTTGATCAAATATTCTAAGTTCAAACTCAATTTCATCTCAAATTACCTCTCATGCTCTATTGTGTGCTAATTTATCACTATTTCACTCATAATCACTTCATCATTAACACATCATCGTCCATCGTTTCTCTAAATTAATCTTTTTTCACAACTCGATCAACTATGACTCGGTTTCATTACTTGTAGACTCCAATAGCAAAATAAACTAAACCAAAAAAACTACTACGCTGACCAACATGACTCACTAATTCAAAGAACACACAAATGGGCTCACAGACCCAATGACTAGATGAGTTCACAGAACCACAATGACTTCATCACAAAAATGCCAATTAACGAGCACACAGGCTCCTCAAAGCACAAAACAAATAATGAAATAAGAAAAAGAGACAAAGCAGATAATGTGCAAAAATGTAAATAGCTACCAAGTCGTCCCACTATTCACCCCCTCCCCCAAATATGGTCAAAGGCCAAGTTTGTGAGAAATGAGCGGTAAGTCTTGGTGCTCAACTCACTAATCACTGCAGTGGTGGTGCTTGGAATCCGTGTTGGCTCCAAAATTAATTCATCGCATCCCAATGACGATCTTGTTGTTGTCTCCAAGATCGGGTCTCATCTCCTTGTGTTCTGATAGTGCGCAACATGGGATTAATTTCTTGAAGAGTTCCTCGATTCTTTGTTCGATGCCTCTTAAACCGAGTACCAAAGGCACAACTTCAGCTTGAAGAGAAGTGATAATCCCCTCAAGGTCTTCATTTCGCTCCGAAGACGATGCAACAGCAGTGGCTGCTCTCTTTTTCCTCGATGGACGAGGACCGTCACTGCTTCCTTCAGCTGTTTGGCCCGATTGAAAAACCGGAGCATCTGACCTTTGGGAGTTGGCCAAATGCTCGTCATAAGACATGGCAAGATTTTCTATATCATCAAGACTCATAACAGTGACGAGTTCGGAAACAGGAAGTCGGAAATATGGCCTTACATTCTGGAACACATATAGAATCCTTCTATCCTCTCCCAGGACAACGACATGCATACTCTCTAGGAGCTCCCATGTAAAATGAATGTCTCCCTTTATCCAGGGACGGACGCACGTTTCTGGTGAGGAGGGCCATGGCACCTCCCCCGCCCCCCCAAATATTTTACCCAGAAGCTATTATATATATATATATATATATATATATATATATATATATATATATGTTTAGCATTCAAATTTTATATGCATTACTTGTGGGCCCCCCTCTCACTTGAAATGTAGTTAAGTGTTTATCATATTTTCTAGGCTTTTAATTTTAGTAGTTTATTTCTCTGGCCCATGTGAAGAAATATTTGATCGGCCCACAACAACAAAGTGTCCCCATATTCTCATCCCAGTTCCCACATGCGCTCCAGTAGAATGGCACAGTAGTGAGAGACATTCACTAATCTTCTTCCCAATTTCCATCATTGAATTTTTAAGGTTTGTTCATTTTATATTTATTTATTTTTATTTTATATTATCTATTTATATCTCTTTTATTTTCCTTCGCCTCCTCTCCAACCTCTAGATTCATAAATTTCTATGTATTTTATTTGGAAATTCAAACTACAAGTGGTGTAGTAATTGCTTTTGGAAGAGATTAGGAGTTAAAAGGAGACCTTAGAACTTGATGTATTTTCCACACCACATAAATTATTATATTTTTGTTAATTTATTATGATTAATAATTTTTTCTAGGGTTTGATTATACATCAATCTCTCTTTTTCGCACCATATAACTTTTAGTTGCAAATGTCAAATGTTACAAACTGTTTGTTGGTGTATATTGATATGGAAATTGAAAAAAAAAAATTAAGCATAGATTCACTTATAGATAATTTGGTGACTTGAAGGAAAAACATTCTAAATTTTAGATTGTGTATTTTATGAAATATTTTGAAAATTCAGCCAAGATTATTGATGCAAATATACTACCTCCGTTTTTATTTAGATGTCTTTTTAGCTTATGTATTTTGTTTTTAAATAGTTGTCTTTTTAGCTTTTTCTCTACATTTTTTTTCCAATAGTACCCTTATAATTATTCCTAAAAACACCCTAATTATCTAACCTACCATATCTATATAATCTAATAAAGGACTAATTTGTCCATTCCTCATATCCCTTAATTTTCTAATCCAAATCTAAAATGAAATCTAAAAGAAAATGGAGGTAGTATTATATATGAGCTTCCTAATTTATCATGATATATGTGTTAAATTTTATTATTTTGAATTCGATCATCGGGCCCCCTGATTGTTGATCCTGGGTTTGCCCCTGCCTTTACCGGTACCATATTATCAAGGGAAACACCACAATAGGCAGTGATCGAAATAATAATACCTCCAATTGCAATGTTGTCCTTCTAATTTTTTTTATAACATTAACAAATTGTTCTACCAAAAGGACCGCATTATCAAGTCTGCAGTTATGGAGTACATTCCACATCAAGTGGAGTTCCTTCTGTAGGATTGCGCCCGTCTCTTTCCTAGCAAAGAGTGTATGTGCCAACAGCTTCTGGAAGTATCTAATCGTTGGGTTTTGAATCCATGAGGCTTTTGCATTTCTTGAGACATAAGCCTGTGGAGGCAGTAGCAGAGGAGTTGTTGTCAATCACCCCCAATAGTCATTCGGGTTAAAGATCTCTGGCAGCTCACTTTCAGCCGGAGCTGAAAACTTGAAGATCTCATCAAACTCCGCGAATGTCACTTCCTGCGGCATTCCCCATCAACTGAAAAGTAATTTTGTCCGGTCGCTTCTGCTCAGGCTGGATAGCTACTGTGATCTCAAAGGTGCTGAGAAATTCGATTTTCAGCCTCTCGTATGTTTGCTCATGATTCATGAACTCTGTCAATCCTGCAACCTCGAGGAATGCTCTTACATTCTCATATATCCCCATAGCTCTTGTCAGCTCGAAATTTGAGAATCGGGTAGGCACAATTGTGCACTGACGAAGCATGTCAAATCTTTGTCAGTGTTCGTCTTTCTCTAGTGCAAACCTAAATAGGATTCGGCTATCACTTTGTAGTATCACTATCCCCTCTAGATCGGGGATAGAAGCTTCTTCACCCACCCTTTTCTTTCCCTTGTTCTTGCCTGTGCTAGCTTTTCGTGGAGCCATTTTATTGAACCTGACACACAACATCCCACAACTTGTAGCTCAATGTTTACCCCCTAGACTATGCGTATAATCTAATTTGCTCAACTATGGTGTAAGTCGAATCCTATAAACGTCTAACACATTATATGTAAACAATCCATGATCTTATTACACCTATTAAGCCTAAGAGGATTATAAAATCAAGCGAAAGCTAGTTTCAACCTATGCACATAACATGTTCGATGAAATTCCTCAATGAAGAAAACATGTTAATCCTAATAATGGTGCTAATTATCCATTGTCAACATCACAAATTACCTATATGCATGCTCAATTCACACCAATATCATCCAATTTATACGACCCAAGGAATAAATCATAAAATATGGAACTACAAGTGCCCCAAACTAAGAAATCATAACTAGATCAATGTGCAATCTCAATTACAACAAAACTCAACAATAATCAAGCATAACTAAAAGGTATTAAGCATAAAAGTTCGGTGTTTGCAAGTCTTATGGGATAGTTTTAGTCGGAATTTGGGTTCATCTAACCTAAATTGAATTTATAGGTTTGAAGATATCGGTGTGTGGATGTGCTGGTGAGTAGTAGTGTGTGATTTGGTGGTAGTATGCAGAAAATTCGTGCTTGTGTGTTTTATGTGTGTTTTGCGTAGAGAGAATGAGGAGAAGAAGAAGAAGAAGAAGAAGAAGAAGAAGAAGAAGAAGAAGAAGAAGAAGAAGAAGAAGAAGAAGAAGAAGAAGAAGAAGAAGAAGAAGAAGAAGAAGAAGAAGAAGAAAAGAATGACCTAACGGGGCCATTTAAATCCTGCATCTTAAACTAACACGACCGCGGCGTAGGCTGGCCCGACCGCGCCCAGCATACTGACCTGCAAGTTAGGAACGATTTTGATGTGACCGCATCCAACATACTAGCCTGCAAGTTAGGAAATAATTTTGACGTGACAGCATCATAAATTCAACTCGACCGCGTTGGAGTTTCTGCATGATATAGGCCAGTTTTCCATGTTTTTTACCCCTACTTCATACTATTCCATTCTTTCGCGTTTCAGTCGTCAATGTTGGTTCCTAATATCATAAAAAGACTAACGAAAAATAAATTAGTAAAGTATAAACAAACTAATTAACAAAAATAATTGAAATGAAAGAAAGCAATAAACATCGGGTTACCTCCCGACAAGTGCTTCGTTTTACGTCTCAAGCCGGACGACCTGTTTTGTTTAGTTGAACTCTTTCAACCGCACTTCATGCAGGGTTTGAATTTGGTCCGACTTGTAGTATTTGTTGATTCTTTGTCCATTGACGAGAACAGTGCTCCCATCCATGTTCATCAATTGTACTACCCCGGATGCTCGAACGGTCTTGATAGTGAATGGGCGCGGCCATCATGGCTTCAATTTTCCTGGAAATAATCACAGTAAAGAGTTGAACAATAGAAATTGTTCACCGGCTTCAAATCTTCGATTCTTTATCATACGGTGGTGAAACTATTTGACACGCTCCTTATACAAACTGGAATTCTCGAATGCTTGATTTATGAACTCATCCAATTCGTTGAGCTTAAGAATTCACTCTTTCCCAGCGGCCTCAAAGTCGAAATTTAACTTCTTGACTACCTAATAAGCTCGATGCTCCAATTCCACCGGCAGATGACATGTTTCCCCAAAAACTAGCTGATACGGCGAAAGTCCTAACAGGGTCTTATATGTCGTCCTATATGCCCATAGTGCGTCATCTAACTTCATCGACCAATCCTTTCTATTCTCATTCACTAATTTCTCAAGGATTTACTTGATTTCTCGATTGGCCAGCTCCACTTGACAATTGGCTCGCGGATGATACAAAGTTGTGACCCAGTGCTTTACCCCATATTTGGTTAATAATGCAGATAGCCACTTGTTACAAAAGTGTGACCCCCCCCATCCCTTATCAAAGCTCTCGGAGTCCCATACCTAGTAAGAATGTTCTTTTGAAGGAATTTCAGTACTATCTTGGCATTATTTGTTTGGGTCTGAACAGCCTCCACCCATGTTGACAGATATTCTACAACTACCAAGATATATTTAAACCCATTCGAAGATGGAAAAGGTCCCATGAAGTCTATAACCCACACATCACATGGTTCAACTTTAATGATAGTGGTGAGGGGCATCTCGTGCTTTCGTGATATTCCTCGTGTTCTTTGGCATCGGTCATATTGCAGGATGAATTCATGGAAATCTTTGTGGATTGTTGGCCAATAGAAACTACTTTAGAGTACCTTTGCGGTTGTTCTTGCTGATGCAAAATGTCCCCCACTTGAGGAAGAGTGACATTGTGTAATTATGTCCCTTACTTCAGTATAAGGAACGCACCTTCGAATTATAGTGTCTGCACATCTTTGGTATAAGTAGGGATCATCCCATATGTAAAACTTGGCATCATGGTAGAACCTTTTATTCTTATGAGGTGATAGATCAGGCGGAATGCCACTCACTATGTAGTTTACGATCTCGCTGTACCAAGGATAATCTTCTACAACCGACACATACTCATCCGGAAATGTGTCATTAATTGTTTTTTGCTATTCCTTTGCATTTTCTTTATTCTCGATTCTGGTTAAATGATTAGCAACTACATTTTCACATCCCCTTCTATCTTGGATCTCCGAATCAAATTCTTGTAGCAACAATATCCATCTTATCAGTCGTAGCTTTATATCCTACTTGGCAAATAAATATCAAAGGGTAGCATGGTCAGTGTATATTATTGTCTTGCATGTATTAGATATGATCTAAACTTGTCACATGCATAAACAACAGCTAGCAACTCCTTCTTAGTGCTAGTGTAATTTGTTTGAGCTGAATCCAGAGTTTTGCTGGCATAATAGATGCCCCGAAAGATCTTTTCTCTCTTTTAGCCCAAGACAGCCCCTACAGCCATGTCGCTCGCATCACATATTATCTCAAATGGTTGAGACCAATCCGGCGTGATCAAAACTACGACAGTCGTTATTGCTTTCTTCAAAGTCTCAAATGCTTGCACACAAGAATCATCGAAAACTAAAGCAATATCTTTTTCTAGTAAATGAGATGAAGGTTTAGAAATTTTCGAAAAATCTTTTATGAACCTTCTATAGAATCCCGCATATCTTAGAAAACTTCTAACCCCTTTTTCATTCTTTGGAGGTGGTAATTTCTCTATGGAAACCACCTTAGCTCTATGAACTTCTAGCCCTGCAACTGAAAGTTTATGACCAAGGATTATACCATCCCTAATCATGAAATGACACTTCTCTAAGACTAGATTGGTATCTTTCACACCTTTTCAAAACTTGAGCTAAGTTGTCTAAGCAATGATGAAAAGACGAACCAAAGACAGAAAATTCATCCATAAAGATTCCATTATATTCTTTATCAAACCCCCAAGTATTTCCATCATGCAACACTGAAAAGTAGTGGGTGCATTACAAAGCCCAAATGGCATTCTACGGAAAGCAAAGACACCATAAGGACACACAAAAGTTATCTTCTCTTGGTCTTCCAGAGCAATCATAATCTGATTGTAGCCCAAATATTCATCAAGGAAACAGTAATACTTGTACCTTGCTAACCTATAAAGCATTTGATCTAAGAAGGGGAGGGGAAAGTTGTCTTTATGGGTAGCTGCATTCAGTTTTCTATAATCTATACACACTCGCCAGCCCGTAATTAACCTAGTAGCAATGACCTCATCTAAATCACCCTTTACTGTTGTCATTCCCCCTTTCTTAGGGACCACTTGAGTCGGACCTACCCACTTATTATCTGAAATTGGAAAGATTATTCCGACATCTAACCATGTAAGGAATTTTTTCCTAACGACATCCTGCATCATGGGATTAAGCCTATGTTGATTCTGGACTGAAGGTTTATACTCATCCTCCATTAAGATTTTATGCATGCATATTGTGGGACTAATTCCCTTCAAGTCAGCAATCAACCAACCTATCGAAGATTTATACTGTCTCAGAACTCGCAGCAATTTCTCAATTTCAGACCCAGTTAAAGAGGAAGAGATTATTAGCGGATATGTTTTGTCGTCATCAAGAAACTCATACCGTAGATGATCTGGTAATAGCTTATAGTCTGGGCATCCGTCACCCGTTTTTGGTACTTCCTCCACAACGTTTTTACTTATGTCCTCTTGGATTGAGCTTTCCTTTGGACCTTCATGCAAAGCATTCAAAGCACTAACACTTTCTACAAGATCAAGGTTAGTAGAATCATGGTGATCAATATTAAAAATAGAATCAGTAAGAAAAACTTCAAGGGGATCACAATCACTAGGCGAGGTTAGCTTTTTGTATAATGTGGCATCTAAAGATTGTATAGAGCTACATGTTTCAATTTGATTTACTTCTTCACTATCATGTTGTTGGAGAGCTTTATATATGGAAAAAGTCAAATTCTCCTCATCTACCCTTAAAGTAAGTTCCCCTTTTTGAACATCTATTAGTGTCTTACCCGTTGCTAGAAACATGCGACCCAAGATCAAGGAGACTTCCTTGTCTTCTATCATATCTAGGACTACAAAATCAGCAGGGAATCTGAATTTACCAACTTTTAATAAAACATCCTCTACAATACCTCGTGGACAACTCATAGAGCGATCAGCCATTTATAGGGCCATTGTAGTGAGTTTCATTATTCTTATTCCTAATTTTTCAAATATCAACAAAGGCATTAAGTTGATACTAGCTCCTAGATCACACAATGCTCTATCAAAGGTTAAATTACCTAGTTTACATTCAAGAGTGAAACTACCTAGATCTTTGCACTTTAATGGTAGCTTCCTTTGGATCATCGCACTGCACTCTTCTGTCAGATTCACCGTCTCGTACTCTTCCCACTTCCTTTTCTTTGAAATTACCTCCTTCAAGAACTTTGCATAATTAGGCATCTATTGTAATGCCTCAACAAAGGGAATGTTGGTTTGGATCTTTTTCAGCACATCCAAAAAGTTTGCGACTTGCTCATCTATTTTCTTCTTCCTTAGAACCTGTGGAAACGGAATTGGAGGGACATATTCTGGTATATCACCTTTTATTTCTCGCCCCTCACTTGATTTCAAGGCTTCTTTTTACTTCTTTTCTTTTACTTGCGTCCCACTTTCTTCTTCCAACTGCTCCTTCTCCACTACCTTCTCTTTATCAGCTGGCAGCTTTGGACCCTCATACTCAGTGCCACTTCTCAATTGAATAGCTTGACACTACTCTCTCGGATTCACCACTATATCATTCGGGTATTGCCCCTGCTTCTGCTGGGCCCCCACAATCTTTATCAATTGACACATATTAGTAGAAATTTCAGTAATACTACTCTCAAGTCTCTTGATGTATGTTGCTTGTCCAGTCATGTTCTTTTTAGCTCAATAAATTTGCCATCCATCTTTCTTTCCAGTTGAGCTAATTTTTCATCATACTTGGCGAGCTGTGACTGAACTATCTCCTCTTGTGTTGGCTTCTTACCATCATGAATCATACCATTCGTGATAGCAAATCCGGGTGGCGGATTAAGTAAATTCTTCGAATTTCCATAAGTGAAGTTTTGGTGATTCCGATTAGGTGGGTACAGATTATATCTCGGTTGATTATTCTGAAAATTGTTGAAATTTCTCTAGTTTACAAAATAAACATCTTCAATCTCTTCCTGGCCCACTAACTATTGTGCTAAAGTATCATTGTGTTGTGCTAACATCAAACTAGTTAGCAAACTTACTTGACTCGTCAAAGCGATCAACTGAGATGTAAGAGCTTCAATTGGCTCATTCTTGACGGGCTCTGCTTCCACACACTAGCCACTCTTCTTAGCTGATTTCGTTCATTAGGCTACTGATAACAAGTTCGGGCCATTGCATCCAAAATTGAGAATGCGGTCTTTACATTCTTCTCCATCAAACTACCTCATGTGGCAGCATCTACATGATCTCATTTTAGAGGGAACAAGCAATTATAAAACTTGCACACCTATTATTTCTTTGAGAACACATGTTAGGGACAACTTCGGATAAGATCCCGAAATCGTTCCCAAGCCTCACAGAACGGTTCTTGATCCATCTGCTTGAACTGATTAATTTTGTTTTGTAGATCTAGCATCTTGCTCGGTGGAAAGTATTTCAGAAGGAATCTCGTGCTCAAGTCTTCCCATTCTGTGATATCATCTAATGAGTTATACCACTGTAAGGCTTTGTGTTTCAGTGAAAATGGGAACAGCCTCATCTTAACTTGCTTATGTTATGGTTTCAGCCAACCTACGGAACTTGTTAGATGCACATTCGGGTCTTGTAGTGCGCTCCCACCAAACTGGTTTTGTTGAACAATACTAGTCAGAGCAAGCTTTAATTCGAAGTTATTAGCGTTCAACGGTGGTGGTTGCACTCCTGAAACTGGCTGATTCGGCATGAGATGAAGACAATCACTTATGGGTGTGATGTCCTCGTCTATGTCATCGTGCACAATCTAAGCTTGTCTCCACTGCTGTGGTGGTTGTTGTTGCTGCAAATTGGTGACTCTATCATCCAGATGAACTAAGGCCCCTAATATCTTGTTCAATAAATCTTCTTGATTCTGATTCGGCGAAGCATTATCCATCTCGATCGTGTGGTTCTTCTCGTTCAGTGTTTACATGCAGTGGACTCAATCTAAGGATCGAAAGAAACAACTTTCTCTTTCCCTTTTGACCTAGTTTGCATACGAAATCTGAAAACACTAACAAAGAAAATACCATGTAACACTAAAATAAATTAAACTAGACTAAAAATTAAATAACAAAATTTAAATTGCAGAAAAATAAGATCTAGTCTAGTATCCTCCTATTACTGAGGATAAAAACTAAGAAGTTATACCTATTCTCCGGCAATAGTGCCAAAAACTTGACAGGCCTATTTCTAACCCTAAAATACCACAAGTATATGGGTGTAGATGTATATAGCAGAAGTCAAGGTGGATCCATAGAGAATAGATTAACATAGTTTGGTACCCTAATTCTCTATAAATTAAAAGGTTAAATTAAAATCATCATAACACCCTACTCTCTAACCCTAGGACACGAGAAGTTTAGCTACTCATGCCTATTATCAATTCATTACAATAATTCAATGAATACATTGTAAAGAAAATAAGACTAAATAAGAAATAAATAAAACTGATTGTTCGGCTCATTGATATTCGTCTTCTCGCTCTAACGTCTTCTACTCCAATGTAAAAGTATGAGAATTATGATATTATGTCTGATGATCCTTAAAACTAGAGCTTGGCCTATATTTATAAGTTGGGGTCCAAATCCTTAAGCGATTAGGAAAAGAATCCCATCAAAAACCCGGATTGGCTTTAGAGAGGACTTCTGGCACGACCGAGTTAAGTTGTTGCATGACCGCGCCTAGCCTACTGATGTGAACTTCTTGAACCCGTTCACTTTTGGCGCAAGTGCATTACCTATTGGTGCGGTTGAGTCAAACTTTCTGGATTCCCTCTTTGAGTCACTTTTTGACGCAGCGGCGTCCAATCCTGGCGCGGTCGCATTGCTTCTTCAACGTGTTGGGCATTACTTTTGGCCCAATATGACCCATCTTGTCTCGTTTCTTCGTGTAACCTCACAAAATATTCATTTTAGCCTGAAAACCATGAAAACACTACAAAATAAGTCAATACACGTCAAATGATCCAATATATCAAATATGAACGAATCTCAACCAATTATACATGCAAATGTTACAAAATACATACGTAAATAGACCTAAATGCATGCATACACAACGTGTATGATGCCCTAACTTCGCCCGAATTAGCCTCGTCTAACCCAAATTGAATCGGTGGAATGGAAGATACATGTGTGGGAATGTGTTTGTGGGTGCCGGTGTGATTATGTGATAATGTGAAGAAGAATTTCTCTTGTGTGTGTTTTGTGTGTGTTATGCGCAAGAGAGTGAGGAGAAGAAGAGTCAAAGGTTTGAACCTGACGCGACTTCTTTAATCTTGTTTTTCGAACTGATGCGACCGCGTCAAGCCATCCTCGCTTGTAGTTTGTGGGTTAAATTTGATATAATCGTGTTGTGTGGTGGCACGACCATGTTGCCCAGATCATATTCGAATTGCTTTCCTGGCTATTTATGACGTGACCGCGTCCCTTTATGGTGCGATCGTGTAGCTCTCCTTCATGAGCTAGGCATTTTTCGTCTTTTTTACCCTACTTCTTGCTATCACGTTCTTTCGCATTTTGGTTCGTCAATGTTGGTCCCTAAAATCACAAAAACACTAAAAATAAAAGTAAACTCATAAAAATAAATAAAAACATAAATTGAATGAAAAAAAAAAAGAAACATCGGGTTGTCTCCCAATAAGGGCTTTGTTTTACGTCTCAAGCTGGACGACCTTTTTGGTTCAGTAGAGCTCTTTCAACCGCACTTCATACACGGTTTGAAGTTGGTCCAGCATGTAGTATTTCTTGATTCTTTGTCCATTGACGAGAAAAGTGCTCTCGTCGATGTTCATCAACTCTACTACTCCGGATGCTCGAACGGTCTTGATAGTGAATGGGCCTAGCCATCTTGATTTTAGCTTTCTCAGAAAAAACCTCAGTCGAGAATTAAACAATAAAACTTGTTCACCGGCTTCAAATCTTTGATTCTTTATCGTACAGTCATGAAACCATTTGATGCGCTCTTTGTACAAACTAGAGTTCTTGAAAGCTTGATTTCTAAATTCATCCTTTATCATACGGTCATGAAACCGTTTGACGCGCTCTTTGTACAAACTGGAGTTCTTGAAAGCTTGATTTCTAAATTCATCCAATTTGTTAGGCTTAAGAATTTGCTCTTTCCCAGCTGCCTCAAAGTCCAACTTTTTTACTGCCCAATATGCTCGATGCTCCAATTCCACCAGCAGATGACATGCTTTCCCAAAAACGAGCCGATACGATGAAAGTCCCAAAGGGGTCTTATATGCCGTCCTATATGCCCATAGTGAGTCATCTAACTTTATCGACCAATCCTTTCTATTCCCATTCACTGATTTCTCAAGAATTTGCTTAATTTCTCGATTGGCCAGCTCCACTTGACCATTGGCTTGAGGATAATACGGAGTGGTGACTCGGTGCTTCACTCTATATTTGGCTAATAGAGCATCTAGCCCCTTGTTGCAAAAGTGTGACGCCCAATCGCTTATTAAGGCTCTCGAAGTCCCATACCTCGTAAGAATGTTCTTTCGGAGAAATTTCAGTGCTACCTTGGCATCATTTGTTTAGGTCGAAACAACCTCCACCCATCGGGACACGCATTCAACGGCTACCAAGATATATTGGAACCCATCCGAAGAAGGCAAAGGTCCCATGAAGTATATGCTCCATACATCAAATAAATCTACTTCAATGATCGTGGTGATGGTTTTATTGCGCTTTCATGATATTCCTCTCGTTCTTTGGCATCGGTCACACTGCAAGATGAATTCATGACAATCTTTATGGATCGTCGGCCAATAAAAACTGCTTAGGAGCACCTTTGCGGCTGTTCTTGCCGATGTAAAATGTCTCCCACTTAGGGATGAGTGACACTGTGTGATTATGTCCCTTACTTCAATATAAGGGACACACCTTCGAATAATAGTGTCCGCACATCTTCTGTGTAGGTAGGGATCATCCCATATGTAGAACTTGGCATCATGATAGAACTTTTCCTTCTTATGAGGCAGTAGATCTAGCAGAATTCCACTCACTATGTGATTCACAATCTCGTTGTACCAAGGAGCATCTTCCACAACCAACACATGCTCATACGGAAATGTGTCATTAATTACTTTCTGCTGTCCATTTACATCTGCTTCATTCTCAATTTTGGACAAGTGATCAGCAACCACATTTTCACATCCTCTTCTATCTCGGATCTCCAATTCGAACTCTTGCAATAGCAGTACCCATCTTATCAGTCTTGGCTTTGAATCCTGCTTTACAAACAATACCGAAGGGCTGCGTGGTCAGTGTATACTATTGTCTTTGTCTGTATTAGATATGCTATTAATTTGTCACACGCATAGACAACAACTAGAAACTCCTTCTCTATGTTAGTGTAATTTGTTTGGGCTAAATCAACTATTTTGCTAGCATTTAGATGACTCGAAAGATTCTCTCTCTTTTGGCCCAAAACAGCCCCTACAGCCATGTCGCTCGCATCACACATTATCTCAAATGGTTAAGACCAATCCGGTGTGATCAATACTAGGGCAGTCACCAATGCTTTCTTCAAGGTCTCAAATGCCTGCACACAAGAATCTTCGAACACAAAAGAAGTATCTTTTTCTAGTAAACGAGATAAAGGTTTAGAAATTTTAGAAAAATCTTTTTATGAACTTCTATAGAATCCCGCATGTCCTAGAAAACTTCTAACCCATGTTTCATCCTTTGGAGGTGGAAAACTCTCTATGGCAACTACCTTAGCTCTATCTACTTCTAGCCCCGTAGATGAGATCTTATGACCATGGACTATGCCATCCCTAACCATGAAATGACATTTTTCCTAATTGATGACTAGATTGGTATCTTCACACCTCTGCAAAACCTGAGCTAAGTTGTCTAAGCAATGATCAAAAGATAACCCAAAGACAGAAAAGTCATCCAAGACCTCCATGATGTTCTCTATCAAACCCCCAAAATTGCCATCATGCAACTCTGAAAAGTAGCATGTGCATTGCAAAGCCCAAACGGAATTCTACGAAACGCAAAGATACCATAAGGACACACAAATGCTATCTTTTCTTGGTCCTCCGAGGCAATCATGATCTAATTGTAGCCTGAATAGCCATAAAGAAAATAATAGTACTCATACCCTGCTAACCTATCAAGCATTTTATCTAAGAAGGGGAGGGGAAAATGGTCTTTACGGGTAGCTACATTCAGTTTTCTATAGTTTATACAAACTCATCATCCCGTAATTACCCTAGTAGCGATGACCTCATTTAAATCACTCTTCACAATTGGCATCTTTTTTTTTTTTAGGGACCACTTGGGTCGGACTTATCCACTTACTATCCGAAATTGGAAAGACTATCTCTACATCTAACCATTTAAGGACTTTTTTTAACAACTTCTTGCATCATGGGGTTAGCCTATGTTAATTTTGGACTGAGAGTTTATACGCATCCTCCATTAGGATTTTGTGCATGCGTATCGTGGGACTAATTCCCTTTGAATCAGCAATCGACCAACCTATTGCAGATTTATACCTTCTCAAGGCTCGTAGCAATTTCTCAATTTCAGACCCAGTTAAAGAGGAAGAGATTATTACCGGATATCTTTTTTCATGATCAAGGAACTCATACCGTAGATCATCTGGTAATGGCTTAAGGTCTGGGCATCCTTCACCCCCTTTTTTGTACTTCCTCAACAACTTTCTTACTTATGTCCTCATGAGTTGAGCTTCCTTTTGGAGCTTCCTGTAAAGCATCAAGAGTACTAACACTTTCCACAAGATCAAGGTTAGTAGAGTCATGGTGATCAACATTAAAAATAGAATCAGCAAGGCAAACTTCAAGGGAATCACAATCACTAGGTGAGATTAAGTGCTTATACAATGTGGCATCTAAAGATCGTATAGAGCTACATGTTTCAATTTGATTAACTTCCTCACTATCGTGTTGTTGTAGAGCTTTATGTATGGAAAAGGTGACCTTCTCCTCATCTACCCTTAAAGTTAGTTCCCCTTTTTGAACGTCTATAAGAGCCTTACCCGTTGCTAGGAACGAGCGACCTAAAATCAAAGGGATTTCCTTGTCTTCTATCATGTCTAGGACTACAAAATCAACAAGAAATATGAATTTACCAACTTTTAATAAAATGTCCTCTACAGTACCTCATGCCTAACTCATAGAGCAATCAGCCATTTGTAGGGCGACATTAAGTTGATACTAGCTCCTAGATCATACAATGCTTTGTCAAAAGTTACATTACCTATTTTGCACTCAGGAGTAAAACTACCTAGATCTTTGCACTTTAATGGTAGTTTCCTTTGGATCACTACACTGCACTTTTATGTTAGATTCACTGTCTCATACTCTTCCCACTTTCTCTTCTTTGAAATTACCTCCTTCAAAAACTTCGCATAATTAGGAATCTATTGTAGTGCCTCAACAAAAGGATGTTGTTGATTTTGATTTTCTTCAGTATATCCAAAAATTTTGTGAACTGCTCATCTATCTTCTTCTTCCTTAGGACCTGTAGGAATGGAATAGGATGGACATAATATGGTATGTCGGCTTTGATGTCTTACCCATCGCTCAATTTCAAGGCATCTTTTTACTTCTTTGGCTTTCCTTGTATCCCTCTTTCTTCCTCCAACTACTCTTTCTCCACTACCTTCTCTTTATTAACTAGCAGTTTCGGACCGTCATACTCAGTGCCACTTCTCAAATGAATCGCTTGATACTATTCTCTCGGATTCACCACTGTATCACTCGGGAAATGGCCCTGCTTATGTTGGGCTCCAACAATCTTCATTACTGACTCATGTTGGTAGAAATTTCAGTAATACTATTCTCGAGTTGCTTTATGTTTTCTCTCTGACCAATCATGTTCTTGTTTAGCTCAATAAATTTTCCGTCCATCTTTCTCTCCAGTTGAGCTAGTTTATCATCATACTTAGTGAACTGTGACTGCACTATCTCCTCTTATGTTGGTTTATTTCCATCATGGATCATACCATTCGTGATAGTGAATCCTGGTGGCGGATTGAGTTAATTCTTTGTGTTGCCTAGGAGAAGTTCTGGTGATTCCGGTTAGCTGGGTATTGATTGTACCTAGGCTAATTATTCTGGAAGTTATTGAAGTTCCTCTGATTTACGAAGTTAACATCTTCAACATCTTCGCGGCCCAATGACTGTTGTGATGAGGTATCAGTGTGTTGTACTAACATCAAACTAGTTAGAACACTTACTTGGTTCGTCAGAGCGCATAACTGAAACGTAAGAGTATCATTCGGCTCTGCTTCTACAACACTAGCTACTCTTCTTGGTTGATTCCTCTCATTAGGCCACTGATAGCTATTTCCGGCCATTGCATCCAAAATAGAGAATGTATATCTCACATTCTTCTCCATCAGACTACCCCCTGCTGCAGCATCCGATGATCTCATGCTGGAGCAAGCAAACCATTATAGAACATGCACACTTGCTGCTTCTTCGAAAACCCATGTTGAGGACAACTCCGGATAAGATCCCGGAATCGTTCCCAGGCTTCACCGAACGGTTCTTGATTTATCTGCTTGAACTGATTTATCTTATTCTATAGACTTAGTATCTTGCTCGATGGAAAGTACTTTAGAAGAAATCTTGTGCTCAAATCTTCCCATTCTGTGACATGATCTAGCGAATTATACCACTGCAATGCTTTGTCTTTCAATGAAAATAGGAACAGTCTTATCTTTACTTTCTCGTGTGGCACATGATTCATCTTGATCATTTCAGCCAACCTGCAGAACTTATTCAGATGCATATTCGGGTCTTCTTGTGTACCACCAAACTGGTTCTGTTGAACAATATTTATTAGAGCACGCTTCAACTTGAAGCTATTAGCATTCAATGGTGGTGGTTGCACTCCTCCGACTGGCTGATTTAGCATGGGACGAAGATAATCACTTGTAGGTGTGATGTCCTCGTCTTCGTCATCATGTACAACTTGAACTTGTCTCCGCTGTTGTGGTGGTTGTCGTTGTTGCAGACTAGTTACTTTGTTATTCAGATGGGCTAAGGCCCCTAATATCCTATTTAGCACATCCTCTTAATTCTGATTCTGCAGAGCGTTATCCATCTCGATTGTGGAATTTCTTCTCATTTGATGCCTGCGGTAGTTGCCTCAATCTCAGGATCGAAAGTAACAAGTTGTTCTTTTATTTTTGTCCTAGTTTGCATGTGAAACCTGAAAGCACCAACAAAAAGAATACCACGTAATACAAAAATAAATAAAATGAAATTAAATAACAAAATTTAAATTGCAAAAAAATAAAAGCTAGTCTAATATCCTCCTATTACTTAGGATAAAAACTAAGACGCTAAACATATTCCCCGACAACGGCGTCAAAATCTTGACAGGCTTTAATCCTAACCCTCAATTACCGCAAGTGTATGGGTGTAGGTGTGTATAGTGGAAGTCAAGGACAGTCCACGGGGAATAAGTTTACGTAGTTTGATACCCTAATTATCTAGGACTATCTTAACTAGACACTGGAAATTATGAGTGATTGATTAATTATTAAACTAAATTGTATGTAAACTATTAACCGAACTCATTAACAAAAAGTGATTCCAATCAAAGAGAGTGTAACCTAGGGTGTCGATTTTAGGAATTACGCTAATGATGATTAATCTCTAACTTATAAACTTTTAAACTAGTTTTAATATCTATTAGACGGCAGTTAATTAACTTAACCCTTCTCTCGAAGAGACTAAGGGCATGTGTTTGCACGCGGGTGCATGTGTGAGCGTGTTTTGTGCGTGAGGTGTGTGTACGAGTGCGTGTTTATGCATGGGAGAGCATGTGAGCGCATGAAGTCGCATACTAGCGCATACGGTAGCATGGTGATGCGTGAATAAGCATTTGCGGCTTTTGGACAAGCGTAAGGGCGCTGTGTTCATCAATTTTTTTATTGGTAAGTTTTTCTAACATTGTTTTCCCACGCCTTATATTTCTGTAATTTTCAATTATTTTTCTAATGGATTCTCATTTTTTTTCAAAATTTGGCTCCGTTTAAGAATTTAATTAAATCATGAAAATTGGTTTGGGGTGTGAGAACAATGAAACATTTTCCTGGCTAAATCAATGAAGTGTCTACCTGATTATAAGCTTGTTGGAATATTCAATAGGAATTGATGAGCAATGAATCACATGGGATTATTGGCCATGTTCCTTGGTGAATGTTCTGAATAAGTTTAGAAAGGCTATTGATTGGATATGTCTAATCAAACCCTTCACCTACTGATTGACATGATTAAGTTGTGTGACATGCCTTTAAGCCTACTAAGTGCTAGGCTTAGATCAAAAGTTATCACAAGGCTAAGTCAATATACGAAGGGATGTTAGATCTTCCCATATATGAAGATGGACCTTATTACAATGTTGATACAAGTGTCTTTAGAATTCAAAGATATTTCATAAGCATGTGATGGGAAGATCGTCTATCATAAATGGGATTAAGTTAAGATCATTAATTTATTTTGGACTGCATTCCCAAGCATAATGATGGTGCATGCATTGAAATCCTTGACACTTAACAATGTACTGAACCCCATATTATGAGCAATTATATAACTTGTTAGCGATACAACTTGAGTGTGACCAACATAGTAAAATCATGTTGGAACATGCTTGGCAACTTGAGAATGGGTTGGAAGAATCTTTGTATTCTCATCCATGATAGTTGGAGATTTTATTTTTAGGATTCAGTTGTGATAATGCAGTGGTTGTATATGGGTGATGATTGGGAGCATAGTAAACTTTCGAGGTCATACCTTCCATTAAGTAATCATAATGCTAATTCTAAGAATAGAATCTTGTGTACAAATTAGGAAGCACAAGCGTGTGCATTCACTTCCTTCTACGTAGACCATGACATAAAACACAATTAGTTAGTTGCTCAGAAATTAATCTTACCTATAGTGATGAGTAGATGTCAAGACTCTTATGACTAGCAGTTCATAAGAATTACATATGTACTAGGCTTAGAGATAGCCTTGAATGACATCAACCAACTCAAGTGAACCTAGGTGTTGGTGTTGGATTGAGAAGGAACATTAATTGAATTCTAGTAAGACTATAGGAGTGCATTTGGAAGGGTTCTTAGGATGTCTAAGACGCGACTTACCATTCTCCTAAGTAGAGGAACTATTATTTAATGGGAATAATACAAAGCCAATACTCAGTATAGTGATGCAAATTAGATAGTATATGTGTCTAAGTAAGTCATTCTTTCAAAGAGGCAAGATCATCTCGAGGAGATTCGAGTATTGGAAGAATGTATAGATTTTCACAATCAAAGCAAAGCTTGGAGATTTTGCCTATACAGTGCAAAGATGTTTCATTAAAGAAATTGAGTAATTTTTTAGTAATAAGCAGTTCAGTGGGGGGGTTTGCCAGCTCACAATCTATAGATGGGACGTAGCTTATGAGAGACTCCAAATACTAACCAAGTATATCACAACTTGATTTTATCTGGGATATTGTCACATAGTGAGACTGATTATGATATACTTATGTACACATATGAAGAGATGATTCATTCAAAAGTATGTAGGATAAGTTGAGAAATGATTGGCTCTCTCACATAAGCAATCGCCTCTAATGTCGATTGATATGTAAGATGAGACTAGTATAAAATTTATTTGGTTGATTCTATACGTGTCACATTAGTATGCTAAGATAAGATCGATATTTGGTAACATGTGATAACAATGGATATCTCGTTATCCAATTATAACTTGTCATATAGCCATATATAAGTTTTCTCGGGTTAGACGTTGACTTGAGGACATCTAAGGAGAAAACTCAAGTCAAGTATTGAAAATCACTTAGACTAAGATCTGTACAATGTGTTCAGTGAAGGACATACGCTTCCTTGAGAAAATTACACATTATAACATGTGTTACATGTCGTATGTGCTCGTGACTAAAAGAGGATAATGAGAAATGAGTCCCTGTGTTCTCATTGTGTGAGATCTAGAGGTTTGGATTGCCTCATCGTATGCCCTTAATACTTTCATGTATCTTTAATCTTTATTTTAGTGTTGCTACTTAGCATAATAAGCGATAACTATGAAATGATTCGGGCATGCAGAACATGTCTAGGGAAGCAGCTAGATAAAGGACTTGGAAGTATAAGAAGAAAGGAAGACAATTATTTTCGTCACTGTTTAGAGATTCGTTGGCTCCCTTTATGTTCAAGGAACGTATATAATAGTTAATGCAAAATATTAAAGTGATGAATCTGGTATCCTCCTTCAAAGTTGAAGGGACAAGGAGGCATACTAATTCTTGGCATTAGATAATGAGGCTGAGGCATAGCGAGTTTTTTGTCCTCAGATTCTTGATGTCGGGTTGTTGAACACCTTAACTAGTGTATAGCTCTATGCTCTTGAGATACTCGCGAGTCGGAAAAAAATTATACATCGTCCCATATAACTATAGCGTCTTCCACTAAATTACCCATAACTTTCTGTTTTTCTAAAATAGTCCCAGAACTATTGAAACTATCAGTTTTCAGTCCCACAATTCAAATTTTGGTCGGAACTGGTCGCATGATAGCACATGTCGGTCATTTTAAATGAGTTGGCATCAGAAAATACATGTGGATTTTCATTTTTTTTTTATACATGAAATCTCAGCATTTTCAATCCACATAAGATAACCTATTTTCACCTTATTCAAAATATTATGACACAAAAATTAAAAGATTAAACTTAAACCATTGAAAAAAGCTCCCTTCACCCTTCACTCTCCCCTAACCCAGAAAAGAAGAGTCACTGTGAAAAAAACCTAACCCACAGTTAACCCAGATCGAAGTCGGGATCTGGCGGAAGCTTTCCTCTCTCTCGCTCAACCTGAAGATCCAGGCGCCGTCGTCTTCCCCATGGCCAACTTCAGCCGCTCTAAGTCCTATGGCGGCAATTCCATCAGGAACTGGTGGACCAGGGGATGGGGATGGCTCCTCTCCTGGAAACCTACTTTCGCCTCAGATCTCAGAATGAACGAGGAAGAAGTCGTCGTTCTCGGAAGCCATAGCAGAGGCAGTTGGCGCCACGTCTTCTACAAGGTCACCTCCCAGCTCCGCCGCAAGCTTCTCGGTGCCAAAAATGTCGGTCTCCCACAAACCTTCTGCTACGATTCCTTCAACTACTTGAAGAACTTCGAGTCTGCTCACTCATCCGTATTTTCAACCATACGTACGCTACATTATCAGATCGAAGCTTTTTTTTTTTTGCCAATCCATCAGAGATCTCCCCCAAATTAAGTTCCCTGGTGTTCGTAATTATGTAAATTGAAATCTCTCCGGATCGGATTGGTGAAGCAGTATGCCGGGGAAGTATTAAATCAGCACCAAAATCTTTTGATTGTGTGATGTGAAATACTATTTAAAATAAGGTGAAAATAGGTTATCTTATGTGGATTAAAAATGCTGAGATGTCAAGTATACAAATAAAAAGATAAAAAAAAAATGAAAATCTACATGTATTTATCGGTGCCAGCTCATTTAAAATGATCGGCACGTGCGCATCACGTGATCAGCTCCGGATTGAATTTTGGGACTGAAAACGAATAGTTATTCAGTAGTTTTGGGACTATTTTGAAAAAGTAAAAAGTTATGGGATATTTAGTGAAAAACGCTATGGTTATGTGATGATATATGAATTTTTCCCCTCGCGAGTCACACAAATTATTTGCCGGTATAATTTCGCTAAGTTTAGAAAGATAACGGTGGATTTGGTTTTAGCTTTGATTGGCGAGTGGGGGATGTTGGTTTGATTGGATCAATGAGCCCGGTCAAAAGTTACCCAAGAGGGTGGACTCAATTCATAGAAGTGGATAGTTATGGGAGGCTCATACTCAAAAGTTACCTTATCTACTTCCCACTTCTCACTAATAGTACAATACACCGTACATGGTAGAACGTGAGATAAAACAATATCACAATTCCGTCTTCTCTCTTCTGTGAGAAACACAGTGAGAGAACCAGAAAATTCTAGTATGATTCTTCAAGCCGCCGGAAATGGCTCGTAGGCCATGGATTTTCGCTTGTGATTTCCACCCCACTAAGAGTACGGAATATCGAGGATCAGACCGTGGTTCAGCCCATACACGATCCAGGCTCCGCTGCAACATTCAAGGTACCCGGTGATTTTCCAAAAACTAGGGATATTGGTGAGATAACTTACAAAAATGAAACATTTGAGATATGAAGGATAAAATCAAAAGGAGAGATAAGAGATTAATCGAAGATATATGAACTGAGAGACTGAAGCTGAGAGAGTATATGTCCATTGCAAGCTAAACTTAATCGAAGCATTATTCTTGTCTGCAAAAAATAATATCACTCCTCATAAACACTGATACGAGATGTGATCACCAAAACAGTAGTTGGACAAAATTCTTCAAAATCATCCAAAACCAATTTGAATCTTTTTACTTATAATTCAATTCAAAATCGCTAAGAGCACTGATTGACAGACTTAGTCCATCAAACCTACTTCTATCTGGGAATCGAAGATTTCCTTAATTAGTTGACACTAGTAAGGCTAAAACATGCTGCAGCACTCTTTAGTTCATTCTCATCCATTTCCTCAACAAGCTGTCTCGAATCTTTGAGCGATGATTCCAAACTGCAAGATTTGAATCAAAGCAAAATTAATTGAGAAATTCAAAGTATATGAAAATTTATAAAGACTTCCATATTGCAAGAATCATAACAATACCTTGATTCATATGCTTCTTTAGAGCCAATATAAGATTGTGTGTCATCAATATTGTCGAAAAACGGTTGCATCTCGTTATAATCTGGTGTTGTCTCATGCTTCATAGACTGCGGAATCATCATATGCGATTGCATGACAATCGAGTTCACGTTGTTGTTATTTTCGTCGTTGCTATTACTAAACGTTTGTTGGCAAAATGAATTGATGGCATTATTGTTCTCCTTGAAATCCAAATAAGTTATGTTGTAATCTCCGTTGCCACTGTCGGAATACGACACTTGCGGCAGCGCTGCAAAACCGTTGTACTGCGGGTGATTGTTATCTTGGACAAGGGCCAAGGGTGCATTACCCGGCGGCGCCATACCTAATTGCAATTCGGAGATATAATCGTCTGTTGGAGACATCTCTATTTGTTGTTGCTCGTGTTGTTTTTGTCTGTGATAAGCCAACTGTTGCAACACAGCTGTGAGCTCCTCCTGAGCCATCTGAATTTGGTAGGTGAGGTGGTGTATATCTACCAAGCAACCGTAGACAGGGTACTTATCGCGCATCATCGCATGGAATTTTATCGATCTCATCGCAATGGCCTTTTGGTTCTGATCAGGGCCGAGCTCTTTGAGTAGGTTTTGGATGTTTTTTACGCCGAAGAGACGGTGGACGTTTTGGAACATCTTGGGCTGATCCGCGGGGAAAAAGGGGGCAAGAAGGCATTCAGGGGTGCACCTCCGCCGTTGGTATTTACACGCAGCGCAGGCTTGGCCGGTGCCACTCTTTATGGTCATTGTACAATGAACATAAGCTTTTGTACGGTATGTACGTACGTACAACAATTGTCCTGAACAGATTATTATGGTTCGAAGATGGGTTAGGGGTAGGGGTAGGGGCAGGGGCAGGAGCAGGAGCAGGGGTAGGAAGAATGTTTTTGGTTTTGGGAAATAGGGAGAGAGATTGATGTGCACTTAGGGAGAGTATGGAAGAGACTGAGTAAAAACGAAGAAGCCGATTTATGGGGATGTTTGAAAAGGAACAGTTGGAGACAAGTGGTGTTGTTTGAACATTGAACAAGGTTTCTTGTTTTAGTAACCCTATTTTTTAGGGGCATCAATGCCCATTGCATATCCACCATTTTTCGTACGCATGCTACACATTTATTTTGGATATATTCTATTTCGAGGATGCACGTGATCCTATTCGTGTGGACCTTTTCTTCACACCCTTCTTGCATACATATTTGTTCTATTTTTAAGATATGCACGTGTCCCTATTTGCATGCACCTTTTCTCGCAACCCTCCTTTATAGGCACATGTTCCTATATACTGGTAACTAACATTTCTACCGCATGTTTTTTCGAAACTCTGTAAATAATTTTATTTTGGATAAATTTTACTTGATCGAAAATGTGAATATCATTTTCAGTAATCATGAAAGTAGAAAGAAGATAATTTTGAAAACCGAGGGGCGTGATTTAAATGGGTAGGAAATTTTAAAAACTTAGGATCTGTTATAAAAAGTAACGGAGTAGATTCAATTTGTTTATTTATAATTTTGATGATTTTATCTTAATATTTAATGGGATCTTTGCGAACTTAAATACTAAAATTTCGGTAATTTACATAGTGTTGCCTTCTGAAGTGTTTTAAAATACGCTAAATTGTTTTTTTCCTTTTTCACGAAATAAAGTCAACCATACAATATCCCCCAGAAAAAGTCAACCATATGATAAGATTCATAATTTACCACCTTCGTTTTTCTAGTTGTCATTCTAGTTTTGAATAAGAAAATTACGCAATTTAAGGAGTTGACAAATCAACTCTCAACTAATTTCTTAAATTCCTTTATTTTTTCAATCATTTCTATATATTGTTAACACTTTCCTTAATTATCGGATTAATATTGTAAAAAAAAGGGTAAAAAAGTTAAAATGACAACTATTTACAAACAAAACAAATAAATTTCAATGACAACTAAAAAAATGGAGGTAGGATATACTTAAACAAAAATAAAAAATGAACTTTTCTTATCCATTTCATTTATCTCAGTCTGTCATCCCAGCAAAGAATACATAACTCAAAACTGAACGAGTCATGTACTCTCTTCGTCCCGGCTTAATTTGCCAACTTGTTTTTCTTGGATTGTCCCAAATAATTCTGACCAAAAAAAAAAAAAATTCTCTTACAAACTCTATCCTCAAAATTTCCACCCTGAAAAGTTAAAGATTCCAAAAAATTTATTGTTTCTTAACCTCTGTTTCCAATCAAAGTAGGCAAATCAAGCCGGAACAAAGGTAGAAAAAAACATCTTCTATAAAGGTGGGCAACATTGTGAAATTAGTTTTATCATCCCAAGAAAGAAAATATAACCACAACAAAATTTGTGATGTAAAATTTCTTCATTTTAGCATTTTTTATATGTTTATTCCAATATTGTCCGTAGCTAAATCTAAAAAAATTTCCATATAAATTTTTATAATATTAAATAAAGAAGGTTTGGAGAAATTTATGATAATAAAGAAAATGATGAAGGAGAGAAAATTGGAGGGATGTTGTTGTCCATCCCATAATTTCTTAAATTACACCTGAAAATCTATAAGGACACTTATTTGTAAACAGAGAGAGTATATAATAACAAAATTCACCAAAAATAGTAACCTAGGAATTTTCCTGCCCAATCTCTGCTTTTTTTAGAAAACATTATTTTTGATATAAAATATTATATTTGGAAATAGTTTAATTTGAATTTTGTCTATTTTTGGCATAAAACATTTTATTTGAAAATTTAATTTGAATTTTGTCTATTTTTGGTATAAAATATTTTATTTGGAAATAGCTTAATTTGAATTTTGTTTCCTTTTTCAATTAATTTTTTAATCAAATAAAGATATAAAATTGAATTATTTAGTAAATATTTTATAATTTCAGTACAATTTCAACATATTTTTTTCTTCAAAAAAAATAATCTAATTTTTTGAAATATTTTTTTTCATTTCTAATATGATTTCATGTATAATAAATTAAATTAGTCATCTATTATCGATCTATACATTGACATTGTATTGTATAAATAAATTAAATTAAAGACAAACAATTGTTTGTTGGTTAATTATGTGGATTAATTATTAATGTGTATGTGCTACAAATAAAAATTAATAAAATTAGAATGTAGTGTTATTCACTCACTAAAAACTTTTGAAAATTTCTTGAACATTATATTTGAAAAAATAAAAATTTCAGATACTTTGGATTAAATATAAACTTTTATCATAAAATTATAAATATAGATATATATATTCATCCTTTGCACAAGATGGTCAACATAACCTCCATACATGGATCCTAGAGATATTAATACATTAAGAAAAACAAATATGAATATTCTGTAACTTACTCAAATTTATATATTTTTAAATTTTAATACTTTTCATTGACTCTTCTTTCATTAACATATAACTTTTCATCTCTTATAATATATTGATTGTAATATTTTATTATATAAAATTATATGAACATAAAGAATTCTTATTATTTATCCATTTACATTACAAACCGTGCATCACATGAGGATACTACTAGTTGGTTGAAAAAAATAAAGAATGGTCCCATAACTTTTTCGCTTTTATGATTTTGGTCTCATATTTTCTTTTTCTTTTTTTAATTTAGTCCCATAACTTTAATAATTACTCAAATTTAGAACAATTTTGATTGCAAAATACGTAAATGGCCGGAAAAAGTCACGTGACCTACGTGACCTTTTAAAATTGGGGCAAACCAACGAACTAATTTAACTGGTAATAATTAGATGAGGTGTAATCATTTTTTGAATTTAGTTTACTAACAAAAAAATGGCACATAAGCTATTTATAATTTAAAAAAAAAAAAAAAAAAAAAAAAAAAAAAAAAAAAAAAATCCATGTCTCTCCATGATTAGCCCTTGTTTACTTTTTTTTTTTTCTTTTTCTCTTTTTCTTTTAATTCTCTGTTATTTAAATGTTTTCTTTTTTTTTATTTTATTATCTGTTTTGTAATCTTTTATGATTTTTTCAATATTTCGTTATCTTTTATAAAAATTTGACAAGAGTGATATATCATATTTTGTATTACAAATTCTCAATTTATATTGTAATACTAGATAACGTGTATTTTTTGTAAATACTTTGTTTTGTTTATAATGTTGATGAATTTACGTATTGAAGTTAGTTATAATATTTTTAAAATATTTGAAAAAAATTCAGAATATGTATCATATTGCCAAACATTGTATATATTATTTTATATTTATAAATTAGTTATGAATATGTTTATTTCAAAATAATTTTAAGATAAATATGTGTATTTAAGTTACTAACAACAATTTAAAAAATATTATGTTAAATTTCCAGATTTTTAATATATTTTTCAGCATTTCTATCAAATGTACTGATGTTTTCACTAATACCGATATTTCTTCGATATTTTCGTCCTTGCATGTAAAGGTTTCCAAAGCTCTCATCATGTTTCTGTATGACTTGAAGAACATTTCCTCCTTGTATCAATGCTCAAGATAGCCTTCAACCTTCCATTCCATGTAGCTAATTCCAATGATGTTATGTGCACACGGGATACCACTAAGTTGCCACCTCCTGCAACTACAAGTTTTGTCCTCTAAATGCACCTTGATTTCTAGCCTTAAGAACCATTGCATTGAAAGACTCTAACTTGTTATTCTCTAGCTTATCACAGCTAGAATGAGTTGAAACGTGAGACCCAGACTAGTTATGTGGAGGTCTAGCAACTAGCCAATCAAATGTAGCTCTATCTTTTCTCACAATCACATTATTGCATAGTTAAAATCAAATATCCCCGAGGCTCTAGCAGTCTTCCAAAGAAGATTTTTCAGAGTCAAGCCCTTATGATGCACTTTAAAATTATGGTACAATTGTTATACTTGGAACTTGTGCTCACATCCTTGCATCAGATGCTCAATAACGTCAATTAAGCCCTTTGATGGAGGAAATGGATCCTCTAAAGTACTCCACCATGCATTTCGGAGAGAGAGTGACATACTTTATGTGGGTCCTACATTTTTTTTTTATTCACATATAAGATGTGTCGCTCTCTCTCTCCAAAATGCATGATAGAGTACTCTAGAGGATCCAAATCCAATTGTCTAACATTATAGTTCGGTTGTGGTAGTTATCAATGCCTAAATCCTCTAAAACCAGTTGCATAAACCAAGTTCATATCTTCTTCTTATCCTTTTCTACCATAGCATATGTAAGTGGAAATATCCCATTATTGGCATCAATACCAACAACATTCAGTATCATATCACCAACAAGCCCCTTAAGATGACACCCATCAAGGAACATTATAGGTCTACAGCTCTCAAAAAAACCCCTTTTCAAACTCTCCCAACATATATAAAACCTCTTAAATCTCACAACATATCCCTCAGATGAGAGAATATTGGTCAATATCTCCTAACCCCTGCCACCCAAATGAAATTATTTTCCCAATACAGTGTAGCTTATTAACATGAATATGCAAGTCCTTATTGACCTATAATTGCATGGAATCAACAGGTCACTTTGGATCTACACAAACCTAGCATATGAAACTCTAACTTTCTGAACTCTAGGACACTTGTGTGTATCGTTACAGGTCCTTACCTCCTCTTGATCCTGAGAAGCTAAAATAAAACAAGGACATTTGGGGTGTTTGCATCTGGCTTGCACTTTGAATCTGTTATTGATAGAGAACTTCAAATCCCTCCCCACAACAATTGAATGTAACCTAACTTGCTTCCTGAATTCATTGTTGTCAACAAGAGGTTGCCCAACAAAGAAGTAAGGTTCTTGAAACAATAGGACCACCTTGGGCTTTAGTATGTCCTTTCCCTTACTATGTTCTACTAAAATAAGAGAATCTTATGATGTGTCATGTTGGTTAACCCCACTCGCCAACTCTATATCCTCATCTATGTTCTCATCAAAGAGTTGGTCATCATCACTTATATCAACTCACTGTCAACTATTTTTTTCAAACAAATCAGAATATAATCATATGCTCTAAACATCCTCATTATCATCACTTTGATTGTGATTAAAAACTCACTGTTCTAAAATGCTTCAGTGAACCAACTCCCATTCCTACCCTCAACAGTTTCATCAGTTTCATACCTATGTTCATTTTCATGACTATCAAGGTTTGGGTGGCCATGCACAAATCTGATATTAGCTTTAGACTGTGAACCACCCAATTCCTCATTGTTCCCCACTTTAATGTTTTCACCATCTTTGTTTTCTCTTCATTGTTTTCTCCATGTTTACGGAAATTGTAAAATTCTATTCTCATCTAAATAACATACTAAAAGCATGCCATCAAAATCAGTTTCAATAGGAAGTAGGTCAATGCACTAATTAACCCCACTCCTACTAGATCAAAATAGATGTGACCGATTTCATTACCTAAGTAACATAGAAACCCTAAATCCATGAAGAATTTCCCAGAATGTTGCATCGGAGTAGTAAAAACTTTAGTTGTGGATGTGGGTAATAAAAACTATTTCAGAATCACCCTAACTAACTGAAAAATTCTAATAGTAGCACGGCCACTTTAATGCACCCACACACATGCCAACCACATTAGAAAACACTAGACATCCACCCACCCACATATAGAAGATGGTGTGGTCCCCCCATTAATGCACCCTACAATGGCAACATCACACATATCTACACAACACATATTCTATACAAAATCCAGCTAAGCATTACAAATTACAAAATTAACACTTTCAAACACGAAACACAAGCCCACCAACATATCAAAACAACACATTAACTATTCTCTCTAATCCCTCACTCCCCCCCCCCCCCCCCCCCCGCCCCCCCAAATTACTGCACCTCGCGATCTTATAATGTCACACATATCAACACAGAGCCATATATATTCAAATAGAGCTTTATACTAAACATAAACAGCACGTAACGAGTCAATCACTAAACCCTAAACAAAAACAATATCGACTAAAACAACCCATCAATTGAGCTTCAAAAAAAATCAAAAAGGTGTGGAGGAATAACAGTCAAGAAGCACCATCAGACCTCTTTGGCTATGATATTCCAACCCATTTGCGCGTCTTCAACTATCACAGCAAAAATCCTAACTTCTTTGCAATTTTGTAGAGAAATTTCCCTAGTATAATTTGGGGTTTCTTGTCTTCTTCAGTTGTAACCCTTTCTTAATTTGGGAACTAGGGTTAAAAAATTTAGTTTTAGTTAAAAAAGTATCATATGGGTGTCGCATGCTCTAATTCCAGAGGAAATTCACGTGGTGTAATTCACATGTTTATTAAGTTGCCGGAAAATAAAAATAAAAACATAATTTGGTGGCAACCAATAAAACACAATTATTCAGGGTTGCAATTGGACAGATTTATTTCATCAGGTTGTAAGTGAAAAAAAGGAGTATATTTCAGGTTGTATATGAAAATAAACCCAAATAATTATTTGGAACTAGAATGACGGTGCAAGATTATTTCTCTTTTCTCTTTTAGCAGACTTGACTAACTATATCACTGCCATATAGAATTCCAATATGAAATTATGAACCACATCATTCATGAGCAGTCATAATGTTGACTAGGCTTGGCAACCTCGTTTAGGGGGGTCAAGTTCAAATCCCCGTCCCGCATTCGTGGGGTTTCCCCATCCCAAAAAAACTAGCGGGGACATTTTTTTCTCCATCCCCGTCCCTGCAGGATCCCTATCCCCGCAGGGATCTTGGCCCATTTTTATTTATTATTTTTATTTTTGATTTAGTATAGTTACTAAAGAGAATGTAAAATTTAAAAAAAAAAAAAAATCATTAATAAACTTAAATTTAATAAAGTCAACAAAAATGTTAGGATATAGTATAACTAAGTTATTCTAATATCAAAATAATAGATACGTAATAAAATAAAACATACTTTTATTAAATTAATTATATAAAATTAAATAATATAATTGGATCCCGGCATAACGGGACGTGGAGCGTATTAGGGTGGCAATTCCTAACTCGGCCCGGCGGACTCGACCCAACTCTACACGAATTTACTGGGAGAAATTTGTAACCAACTTGATACAAACCGATCAACCCAATTTTAACATGAATCAGCCAAAAATAAATATTTTTTTCTTAAAATATAATAATTATATGTTTCAAATTATTTTTAATATATAACTCGAATTAACTGAATAACACGAATTCGACTTGAACCCGAATTTCCACCCATCGGCATTCCCATCCCTGCTCCATCTCCACTACCAGGGATAATTTTTTCCGTTCCCCATCCCCACAGTGAACAAATCAGAAATTTCCTGCCTTGTTCAGAGCAGAACCACCACCACCACCACCCCCCCCCCCCTCCCCCTCCCTCCATCCCATTGCCAAGCCTATGTTTGACCACCAATATCATCACATTGTTAGATAAAATGTGAATCACTAGTCTAGTCATAACAAGTCAAATGAGGGACCCAAAAAAATACCAACATAATGTTACGGGGGCCAGAATATTGAACAACTTTAAGATTATATTTTAGAAATAGTTATGGTATTTTATCACATATATGCAATATAATAAATGTAACATTTTATATAAATATATCAAATCTGAAATTTGTTACATAAATACTCTTGCATTCCAATAGCAAACCATAGTAGTTTTTGTAGGATAAGCGAAATAAAAAAGAAAGAAAGACATGAAATAAACAAGAATGAATGAAAGAGACAAAATAATTAGGGTTCTCTTATTCATCAGATCCCCTTTATATAGAGTGTCAAATACAAGGGCTTCATAGTTACATATTTTTTTGTGAATACCTAAATTGTCATTCATCAATTACTTTTGACAAAGGCACACTAATTGTATTTTTTCTTCAACACTCCCCTTTATTCCAAGTCAAAGAGGTGAATGGTGCATAACTTGTTGCCTCGTTAAAACCTTCCCAAGTAACAAAACTCAGTGAAGGAAAATAAACCTTTACTGAAGGAAAAAAGAGTGCAACGCACCTATGTTGAGACTCCCCCTGATGTCTACAGGTCTCTCCTTATACATGCATCTATCAGGAGAATTTTGAAAGTCTTCGCATCCTTGATTTTACATAAATCATGGGGAAAGTTTATGGTTGCTAGTTATAGAAAAACTTCAATAGAAAAACTTCAATAATGCATGCTTCGTATTATCATCTCCAATGTAGTCTAGTTCCATCTTCTTGTTGCAAACTGCATTGTCTTCATAAATTCAGATTTTTCTTCTATGGTAGGACCAACTCACCAGACTTTACTATTTATGTGATGATGATATTTGATTGCATACATTCTCAAATTGCTTCATATAAGACAGTGATCTCTGGATGAGCTGATGAGGTAACTTGAAAACTCGTGCTTGGTTGATCTTCAAGATTTCATCATCTTCCTCATGGTAACACATAATCGATTAAGTAATGACCGTTACATTGGCCAATGAGATAACCAGCATCAATAAAACCAACTAAGGTAGTATCTGGTATTTTTGAGTAGAGGGTAGCTTCAACATTTTCTTTAGAAATTACATTTTCATTTGTAATATTTCTTATCTCTATGTACGAGTACATTTGACATTTTCATTAGATGTTACAATTTCAATATTAATCTCTCAATCTCTAATACGGGAAGAACAAATTCATTCAATGATATATTTTAGATATCAAGATACTTTTTAATATCATTCCACTGATACTGCATTGTGCTGAGCAAAATCTAGCTAACAAATTCTTTGAGAGAGTAATGTTTGGTCGAGTGCATTGGGCTTTGTACAATAATGCTCACATCACACTTGATTGGGGAATTTCTGCTCCCAATAGCTCCTTTCATTTTCTTATTGACATAAATGGATTTTTCCTTGTGTCCACACTTCAACCGATTATAGGAGCGCTAACAGATTACATTTTATCCATGTCAAATCGCCTGGTAATCTTTTGGATATATGCAAACTGGAGAATTAATATTCCACAAACTCGGTCTTCTAGTTCAAGGCATAGACAGTTCCAAGTTTTTCCATGATCCTATATCTCAATTCGGATTTCAAATACATCATGGTTTCTCTTATTTCATTAAGAGTACATATTATGTCCTTAACATCGGCATAAACTGCTATACTTGAAAATATAGAACTTGTTTTCTTTATAAATGCATAGGGACAATGTTATTTGTTCTTTCCCTTCTAATCAAGCTCACTCAGACGGGTGTATCAGTTCCATCCGGATTAATTCAATCATGGTGAGCATTTATTATAATGAACTCCATGGTCGAGAGTCACTTGAATCGGACAATAGAATCCATTAGACACTTTGCATATCTCTGAAACAAGATCCCCGTAGAGTATATATATTATAACCATATTACTATGATGCATTTTCAATTCTTTGAAAACTTATCAATAAGATGTTATGACGTCCATTACAGGAGAGTATGTCTTCTCATAG
This sequence comes from Ajuga chamaepitys, assembly GCA_958295605.1. NCBI lineage: Eukaryota > Viridiplantae > Streptophyta > Magnoliopsida > Lamiales > Lamiaceae > Ajuga > Ajuga chamaepitys. The sequence goes on along the minus strand of OY282502.1, from coordinate 53,850,767 downwards.
TCAATTTCAGGGTGTTGTGAGAAAACCTTGTACTTTAAGATAACCTTTGTATCTCAGGACTTTATTCTTCTCACTACGCTTACTGACAAAACATATTTTATATTCTATAGGCTTTATACTAGGTGATGCTAGCACTACTAAACCAAATACTTGTTATTTTGTCATTGAATCAAGTTCTACCTGAATTGATTCTTTTTACTTAGGCCGATGTGATTGTGTCGATATCTTAAAACAAAGCGTAGTTCGATATCATCGTGCTCTATGATTCTTTGACCAACAATGTATACATTAATGTGTGTGAAAAATATTTTCATTAACTCACATGCACTCTCATTAGCCCTAGAATCATATTAAACTCCGGAGCATCCTGCAGTGATGATTCATGGACATAATTAATTAGAGATAGTTTGAGGGTAATTCTTTCATTGATGATTAAATCAAGTTGTGTCATACCTGCCACCTTCCTTGGGCAAGTGTTCATAGAACCACGTGGTTCCCCCATTTCCTTTTGGAGCCACGACTTCAACCTCACATCCACTAAGTGTGGTTACAATACCTTTATCTGCAGTGTTGTGCCTCTTACTAGGGACTTTTAACCTTACAGGCACATTTGCAGCTGATATATATGATCTTGTCACTTTAGCAATTATGGCAAATGCACCAGCAATCAAATCTTTCATACTTCGAAGATCAATAATTTGTCTTACTTCACTTTTACATTATGAAGAGTGGGGATCCTAATGAGACATACTGGGAACACTTCATATTGTCCCTTACAAAAGTCTTTTTCTTATCTCCCCCAAAGTCGGAAAGACTACCTCATTAAAATGACAATCCACTAATCTTGCGGTAAATAGATATCACTTGTCAAGGGTTTCAAATAGTGAGTGATATTTGGAAATTCATATCCAACAAAAATAGTTAATCGTATTTAAAACCCAATTTGATGCGATGTGGAGGGGGGGCGCGATAGGCATATATACCGCGTAACCAAATATGCGTGAATGTAAAAATATCAGGCTGAATCCAATAACCAACTGGTATGCATAATTAATTAGTTGTGGGCCTAAGACGAATAAAGTAAAGCTGCAGAGAAATATTGCATAACCACATATCTGATCGGCATTTTAGTGTGCATTTTCAATGCATAATCCTCCATCTATATTCTTTTAATGGTGGCTTATATGAGACATTTTTAGTGCATGCACATGGGATAAAGGATGCTCTACATTGATCCTGGTATATATGCAATAACATTAAATCCTTGTGATGGGAACTCTCTAGAGTCAATAAGTCTGATAGACTTTATGGAGTGGGGTGGTGAGCCCTTATATAGTATTTTCTAGGAGTTTTTCAAATACAACGCTTCTTATTGACAAAATTATGATGATTAGTGGGCCAAAAATTATTTTTGGTCCCGTAAATATTTGCTTTTACGATTTTAATCCCATAAGTATTATTTTTTTTCAATTTAGTCCCGTAAGTGCTAAAATTGTCCAATTTAAGGATAAGTTTTGCCCAAAAATACCAAATTAGCCGGAAATAGTCACGTGACCTAAATAATTAGTAAAATCCAACAACTCGTAATGACGTGGCAAAAATTATCTGAGTTGGACTTTTTTCTATCAAATTTGAATTCAAAATAAAATTATTATCCATGTTATTACAAAAAAAAAATATAAATTATTTGTAAAACTATATTACTAACCAATTAAATATTACATCAAATAAAATAGAGGACGAGTTTTCATCTGGAAAATAATATTTAATGCTTAATTTGGTTTGGGTAATATGATTTTACAAATAATTCTATTTTTCTCTAATGACATTGATAATAATTTTATTTTGAATTTAAATTTGGCAGAGAAACAAGTCCAACCCAACTAATTGTTGCCAATTCACTACGAGTTGCCGGATTTTACTAATTATTAGGGTCACGTGACTATTTCAGGCTGATTTGGTATTTTTGAGCGAAAATTATCCTTAAATTGGACAATTTTAGCACTTATGGGATTAAATTGAAAAATCATATATTTATGGGACTAAATTCGAAAAAGCAAATACTTGCGGGACCAAAAATGAATGGCCCACACTCTGGTTTGATAGGTCTACATATATTATATTGTGTTCTTTTGTAAGAATTGAATGGTTTGCTTGTATGTTTAGTATATGAAGGTCTACATCCTACTTTTTGCTACATAATAGGCTTGTCAGAACGAGTGATGTGCCTTTAAGATAGTTAATGAGACAGAGTGGGATGTCAGTTGTGCTTATAGTACTTTAAAAAGCATTAACTGTGTTATAATAGAATTAGCATTGACATTGTACATCATATATGATTTTTATCCATTTTGGTATTCCACTCAAAAGAAAGAATATCCATATAATTTCTTAAATATAAATCATCATGTCATGACTTGAATGTCTAAAGTTGTTGTACCAAAGCATGTTTGAGTCAGTCTCTCAAAGTTCTTTTTGAGTAACAACATATGAATCAGTGTCCCAAAGCTCACTGTTGGTGACAACAGTCTGTATCCTTAAGTCCATTGTGGGCACCGATCAAAATTGTAGTGGAGTACATACCACTAAATTGACTCATTAATTTTTCAAAGATATGCTTCCTTCCACATCGTTAGTGTTTAATATCTAGCATTCAATTTCATCCTCACAATTAGTTGTAAATGACAATCTTGGACACAAGTATCTTCTAACTTAATAATGTTCAGGTAGCTTTGGGTGCATATAGAGCTTTTGTGACTTTAACCATTATATCATTAGAATTTTGCAGTTGTTCGCTCTTTTATAACTTGTGATGCATTTGTACTCTAATCATTATAGTCATAAATGAATATACATAAATAAACTTTAATCCAATGGTCTAATTAGAGTGATATAATATGTGTTCACAACTTTTTTGGAACATTCCCTTAATAAGCAAAATCCTTCTTGTTTTTGTAAGACTGCATAATGATTCTCCAGTGTAAGTCCCTGTTCTTTGGACGTATATAAGAATGTAGTATATTTAGGACTATAACAAAATTCATTACCAATTTTTCGCTTTTGTTTAGAGGATTATGAGGTGTCTTTTGTACCTTAGTGTCATTACAATCATGTTCATTTGGGGTAGACATATTAGAAGCCTCTACGGTTCCTACATCACTTACCTTTTGGTGTATAATTACCACGTTTGTAGAGATAAACACATATAGTTCCCTTTACGTTAGGGTTATTTCCACAATGTAGTTCAACATAGTTAAAATAGGGAATTTTATTCATCGCATCGCATTTGGTGTTATTTATCATAATACAATGATCATGCCTCTGCACTACTTGCATTGATTGATTAACTAATTTAAATGTTGTAATTCTTTTATTTCAAACTCTAGCTTATACAGGTTCACTAGTATAAGCAATGAAGTAGGAAAATAAAGAACTTTTATATATTATATCATCTTCTGTAATTTCCTTTCCACATTTTTAAGCGCAACATGCTCTTATTAAGGTCATTAAACCTCTTTTCGGCCTAAACCCCTTTTCAGTCTAGCAAGTGGACTTCATCCCACTAAAGAGTTATTCTGGAATTTTGGTGTCATTTACGTATTTTCAGTATGTCCCTTCATGACATCCCACAATTCTTTGAGTGTTTTTAACTAAAGACTACTCCCACGATAAGGTGTGATTAACGTGCCGCCTCAAGTTTATTAAGGCATTAGATTTGACTTTATTAGACAATACTTTGTCATTAACAACGGTAAATGACATGAGTGTGCAAATAATTTTTTTTCAAGTATGTTATGAGTCCAATAATTTAAATTCAGTATAAGTTGATTTAGTCGTTTTCTTATGAATTACATTTGACCCCTCATAGATGAAACATTTACGGGTTTGTCCGATATCGTTGGTTATTTTACTGGACACATTGTTGGTATCCTAAGCATGAGGAATTATATGAGATATGTTGGCATCGTGTGATTGCTTTTTAGTTGAATTCGCTGAGGAAAAATTATGAGCATCAGTAATCAAAGTGCCAAATTTTGATTACTTTTTTCCGTTAATTTCATTCGAACAGCATCGTTCCTTGATTACTCTTTCCTTACAAATTTTGATTTATGCGTTCTTATTCAACCAGAGCTAATTTGTGCCGATAATGTATTGTAGAATAAGCGGAAATAAACAAGAAAAAAAAACACAAAATAATTAGGATTCGATTTTCCATCAGATCCTCTATATATAAGGTGTCAAATACAAGGATTTTATAGTTATATATATTTAGTGAATACCTAAATTGCGCTTCTTCAATTTTTTTTTAACGAAGGCACATTAATTATGTTTTTCCTTCAACAGTAATAACATTATTACGGAGACAAATTACAGAGATCCAAAGACATAAGACATCCAAAACATAATCTTATGGTAAAAAATAAGGAAACGGAAACATCATTTTCTAGTTGACCCTAACGAGACAGGAAAATTGTACCATATTTAGCAACTAAAAACACTTCTTACAAACGAAATTTTTATCTTCCAGAATACTCCATGGAGCATTTAAGAAATAGTTATACATTTTGTGTAGGTCTCACGCATGCACCAGCACCCTCCTCTCCCTCCCAATTTGAAAATAAAAGATAAAAGATACTTAAAAAAAAAAAACCTCTATTACCAGCCCCTTCTCTTTTTTATTTATGATCACAAGTACATTACCAATAACAAATTAACAACCCAGATATGAACTGATCGCTAACGAAGCAAAGGACCAACTAAACCAATATACAAGAAAAGTGAACCCACGCGACGGATACGACTTGAAATTGGGACCTCAAGGTCCCATATGTACCCAAGTCCTCACTAACACCCCAGAGAGAGAGAGAGAGAGAGGCCAATTCCATTGTCGATTGAAACTGGGTAAGATAAAAAATACAATAGCTAGAGAAAGAAGATAGGCATAATATAGAAAATTCATTTATGACAACATTATTATCGTCACCAAGACTGGAGTTCTTGACAGTCGCATAACTCTCCCAAAACGGAAAACGGAAGCTGCAATATGATACCCAAGAGGCAAAGACACGATCTATACACATTCTTTGTATTGGAAAATTATCACAGATGTGAACCTAAGAGTACAAGAAATTCCTGTGTACAATTCCAGTATTAATAGACGGATAGCCATACCAGTCATTGATAATCAACCACGAGCCCAAGTTCACTCCACTACACCAGGCCAGGAGGCTCTTATTCTGTCTTCGACCCCAGACCAATCATTTGTTAGGACTTCCTCCTCGTTTGCCTTAGTGGGCCCCCTTTCTCTTCACTGTATAACAAAGCTATTTGCTTCAAGGTGCAGTTATGGGTTTTGTATCAACATTCTGATATCCCCAGCCCAGCTGTTAAAAGTTAGCTCAAAGCCCCATTTAGAAAGAAATGGAATACATCATTAGTCAAACTTGGATATACCACCTCCATATCTTCAATGAATAATTAGCAGATTGAAATTCCACATGGCACTACTCTACAGCTTCGAACATGAGTACTTGGGGTTGTAGATGTCCTCTTTCACACATCGTAAGGACATCATTCCAGCCACCGACCACCTAGATATTTGATTGAATGAGACAGAGATTGATTAAGTTAAAGAGAGACAAAATTCCATAGAAGAGTTAGGAGATTTACCTTCACCGTTTTGTCATCATACATGATCCACTTTTCATGATCCCGACTATAGGCAAAACAGTGATAGTGCTGCCCGTAATAGCAAACCTAACAAACAGGGATGAGGAGAGAATAGCGAAAAGGTTGCGTTAATTAATTTTGTACTGAATTTTTGGAGAAGCATCCTCCCAATAGTTGTATATGAATGATTAAGAGAGAATTACAAAAACATTAAGTGGACAGAGATACTTCAAACTAGCAGAGATTTTTGGGAAGGGTTTAGATTCATGAAAAAAAAAGTCTCAGATAGGTACTAACTACAAGAAACAAGAAATGTTTGATAAAATAGAATACACGGATGAGTTATCCCACAAAGTAATACAAGGAGATTACAAGGCACAACTCTGATCTCTAACCAAATCAAACACGCAAATATTTGACACCCACCACGCTAGATATAAGCCTATCATTCGACCCACACTTGATCCTCAAAAATACTACTAGTTCTTCCAGACCACAAGGACCAACAAAATGCCGGAACAATCACCTCCTACAACACCTGCACCCCTGTCACTACCTCTCCCAAGACCATGCAAAAGGAGATTGACAACAGTAAATCAAACTGTATCAACACCCACTTTATCAAAGAGAGTGGAAAGGGGCACTGCAGAAGACATGGTCCAGGTCTTTGTGGTGGTTCCTACACGACATACCGATTTGTGGACAGAAGTCCAAACAAACAATGTAATACATCACAAAAATTTAGCATACCCAATACAAGCAACCATCAGAGTAATTGAACCTTCTTAGAACAGAAACCTTGAAATCTCTAGGGAAGGAGAAACGAAAGATAAGTTGCAATTTGAAAATACCAAAAGTACTCCCATCTCCTAAACTCCTCCACACCATCTACCAACCAAACTTCTTAGAATTGAATAAGTTAAGAAGCACAACCATGCATCTCAGATTCTTTTGAGATTAAGTAAAAAATGAGAACCCAAAGAAGTGGGAGGCACCGTACAATCATCAGAACTCAATAAAGCAAAGGAGGCAATAGGTGATGCCCAGAGAAGCAGTTGTTCGGAATATGGATACCAATGTCTCCCTTAGGATTCAGTAAGTTGCTCTGTAACACCCTGACATTGGCAACCTGACTTGAGGTTCAGTGAGGATGCCCAAGGATCAACAAATTTTAACATAATTTCGGTAGAAATATCGACAATTTCGGTCAAAATTTGGTGCCAATTTTGTTTTGACCTGTGTTCTTCTGTGGCTTGTCCAAGAACAGCCGAAAAATCGGTGAAAATTTGCAGTATAATCGTATCAGAAATTTTTCTTCTACTGTTTGTGAAGGAACGATGGCAGGGCAACAGCATCAATGGAGCAACCATCCGGCAGATATAGGAGGCGACAGGTTGAAATTTCTGACTCGAGATAGCCATACAAACATGACCGCACCACAGCTTAGAAATTGACAGCATGAAGGGCACCAACGGGGAGGAAGATGCCCATTTTGAGAATTTAAGAAAACAGGGGGCTTACTTGCAAAACTTGTTTGCTCTATCTTTTTTCCTTTTTCTTGGTCGGGTATATCTTTAAGCAAACGTAAATCATACATAGGAAAAGCAATTGTTTAACACAAAACCCCTCAAAGGGGTAAAGAATGTTAGTGCACAAAACGTAGTCAAATTTGCAACTATTCATTCGTAAAATTAGTTTTCAGCCGTAACATTAAACTTATTTCTATTTCTCAATTCTCATACTATCATTATTAACTATTATGAATATATATTATAATATATATAAAAGAAATTATACAGTTTATCATATATAGATTTGTTCTTGACATGTTTTATTAAACTTTAACTTGCATATATGTTTTAAAGTTAGTTAAACAAAATATCATGTCAAATTTTAATGAAATTTCCTTACTTCCTTATTTTTTTACCAATATCTATATCGATATCAATATATCCATCGAAATTCACATAAATCCATGTATCGATATTTCTACGATACTGAAATTCTCATCCTTGGTTAGGCCTCAGCCAACAGCTATAGCTTTTGGTCTAGTAGTAGCACCAATGATCCTAGTACCAATGGTTGTCCTACACACAATATTTACAGTAGGAATGTACACCACAAGGACTCAGCTTCCACTTGGAAATGAAACCACCATTCCCCCCAATAAATCCATATTTTAAAGGCAGATTTTGCTGATGACCAAACAACTAACCACCACCCCCCCACCCCACCCCAAAAAAAAAAAAAACATCTTTTAACCGGAACCGTGACATTTAAGGAAATCAAATGAGTGAGAATTTCTCTTCAGAATCATCTTCTTCATCATTTCTTCAATTCTTTTTAAAACTCTGCTAGAACTAAATTCAGGAATGGTACACTGAGGACTCCTTAAATGGTATACCTACCCAAAGTTGTAAAAGTCGCTAGGCGCTAGTTAGGTGGTGGACTGGGGTCTAGCGACTAATCGGGATTTGGGCGGGACAAATCGGGGCATAGACGTAGTTAGGCGGGGAGGAATCGGGAAATAAACTTAGACGACCAATGAGAGCCTAGCGCCTAGGCGGGGACTAATCGGAGCTAGTCGGGGAATTGTACAACAGAGTACCTACCCACACCACTCGTAAATAAGTGATAAGAGCAATCTCCCACTGCATAACTAATTGAATTGGCATATCTCCTAACCCTATGCTCCTCCATGCTAATGCCCAAGAGACACTTACAAATACACTCTCCAATTTAGCACTAATCAAAGCATAATACACAAAGTATTCAATCACTTATATAACAATAACAATCTGATACTCTTAGCCTCCCCGATCTGCAAATAGGCAAGAGATATCAACTTGTTCTTACCCACAACTACACACCCGAACAATGACAACCTTTTCCTTTATGAATCAACTATTCATACACAAGGCCAGAACCCCCCAAATCACTCAAAATCAGATTACAACTTTAAGTATATTCCATCAAGACAAGTTCAATTTCACAAAGTTCCAGTAAAAAACTAGCTGAAATGACATGTGACATTCAAAAGCAACATACAAGGATAGGTACAAATGCCCTAGGCAACAAATCTCATTAGTTACCTTCTTCCCGAAGAACCATACATCACATACTTTTAAAAGAACAAGGCACACAGGAACAAAGGATTTGATTAGTGATCATGCATAGGCAGACATGAAACCATAAAAGAAACCTTAAAAGCTAAAAGGATGGACATTTTTGCTTGCAACCAGGAGAAAATTTAATAATCAACAGATCAAGTTACAGACCATATAAAATAACAGAGCTGTCTGATATTGGTCTTTTCCTAGTTCAGATTTCAGTACAATTCGTAAGCAAAGCAAAATAAAGCATGACTTTTCAAAATTCTGGTAGATGATTCTCAAATAATAACTCCACAGACATAAAAAGGATTCACAGTAGCCCACACTAAACCCAATGCTTTTAAAAAGCTAGAAAAAAGAGAAGTACAACAAAAAAATAGTTAAAGTGATTAACAGAAGCATACCACTGAAACCAGGCAATGTTTATTTTGAGGATCAAGACCACGATAAAGCACACCGATATCAATTTCAGTAGATAAGGCTGCTAGTGTCGCCATTATATCATCAACATTCTCGCAAGTATTCTGCCAGCCTATGACTGCAAAATAAGAGCAAGGAGCGTATTAGCAACTACAAAACAGAGATGCCAAATGTTCTGTACACGAAATACAGAAGACATTGAAAAGCAGGTCATTAAGTGAAAAAAATTGAAGTCACCTGTTGTGAAGACATGTGGTGGACTGGAGAGAATATGGTGGATATAATTAAAGTGTCCACAGCCACCAGCTTCCGGATCACAAGCTAACTGGTGATTCATCTCAACCAGATTTAAAAGCTCATCAAAAGAATTCTCCGGGCACATAACCTAAAAGGTAACAAAATTATTATGGCATTGCAATTGCATGAATTCTTCAAACAAATACATTCTTCTAAAAACTCAATCTTGCCCAACCACCAGCGGAATAAGCACAATTACAGATACTTTAATCTAGAAAGACATGCCTTCATTGTTCTAACAGCACTGGCATTGCAATTATGAAAGAAAGATGTGTACTTCAGATATCGGGACTCCAATCCACAGTTGTAGCAGTTCATTCTCTCAAATATGTCCATTCCAAAAATTGAATGTGCAATACAAGAAGTATTAGTGCAGTCCCAGGAGCCTGTGACACTGCTATCTACTGATCGAGCATCACACAAATCAGGTGTAGGTGTGAATGATTTGTGAAGACAATTAAATATTACACCGAGCACTTCAGAAGCATCATTCATCTGACCCTGCAGAGTTACCACATAAGTCACTGATTAAATACTTAAGAAAAATTACCTAATGCATACAACTGAAATAAAAATGAAAACAAATATAAGAGACTGAAACTGCAGAGGCAAGACTTACCTCCTGGAAGAAATTACTATCAGGATACAAGTTGCTTAGAGCAACTCTCAAAGAGGTTGGTGCAACAGGTCCTCTTTTGTCATCTTTAGATAGAGCATTAAAGATATCATACAAAGAACATACAACACATGGATCACCAACATGAACATGTTCTGATAATGATCTCTGCAGGAACTCATCTCGGAACCGTCTTAAGTGCCACAAAGACTAGATAAAAGAAAGGGGAGAAAATGAATAACTTGAAGGAAGTCGGTACTTTGAAGTCAAAAAACAATGGTATTGCTGCACATTAGTCCAACCAATTAAAAAATAAAACAAACCTGTATTATGACATTCAGAAAGCAATTATATTCACCAACTTCATTTTTTAGCCCCATTCCATATGCATCCACTCCATTAACATCAGTCACGCCATCAGTGCGTGAATCACACGAGTCATTAATTTCCAGAAGCTCCTTGTGAGGCAATGCAGAACCCGGTGGCACAGGTTTCTTATGAGCATGGAATGTATCTGATAAAAAATATGTAATTATGAGTATCTGGCAAGCAAATTGTGAAGACAAGTACATTTTGGCTAATTTCTACAGATAACAGAACTCAATTTTCTGCACAGCAGAAAATGTTAAGATACTGCTAGCCATAATATAAATGAAAAAAAGAAGTTAGGCCAATTCATCTAACATCCAAAATTCAATTTCCTGAACCACATTGTAAAGAGAATATGGGTAGATAACTTGCTAAGAAGATAAGGTAATAAAGCGGAAACAAATCCTAATTAGTTTTTGATTTGCAAAGATACCAACCCCAGACCACAACAAACTTCCCCTACCAAAGCAAGTATTACCCGGTTAGCTCTTATAATGACTACATGTAATGTGCAAAGTGAACCATCTCAACCAACTTCAATGATTTAGCGCCCAATATAGATATCAGTAATATGCACTAACACAAGGTAAAACATAGCACAATCAGCAGTATTTATTTAATAAGTCGAACAGGAGAAGAATGGCATTAAATTAAGACAAATTAATAATTAAAGACTCTACAGGGTGTAGTTCATGTGCCTTACAAGCATGTATAGTTATAACAGGACCAGATCAGTAAGTTCCCTGAAAATACTAGTTCTGTTACTTCTAATAATAACCAAACAGTAGTCAGGAGTATATATCTAAAGATGACTTTATTCACCACCAATCAATACACTTGGAGCTGGAAGCAAGTTCACGGATTTGGGTTCTGGTGTTACAACGAGCTTCATGACAAGAAACAAATATAATCAAGAGACAAACAAAATAAAAGAGGACACGCACCAAGGCTTTGGCGGACAGCTTTCTTAAGATCAGCTTGGAACCTTTCTTCGTCGTCCTCCTCAGCCTGAAGTTGTCTCAATGTTTTTCCTCCATTATCTAAAAGTCAGGTTGTCAGATATTCAACCATGGTATAACTTATGAGTTTAGCCCGCAATAAAATCCATACGCCAATCTATCTTACTAAAAACATAGCCAACAGTCACAAATAGCTCAGTAACAGCAGAAGTGATATGTGCATTGACAGGATACTTAACGCACCGACCAAAGCTCTCTTAGGGCTCATTTGGTAGCCCATATAAGATAAGGGGCTAGTTGCTATCACTAGACAGTTTAGCAGGCTTAGGGCATGTAGTATAACTTGTCATTCATTTGGTAGGGTGTATTGTATGTCAGTATTATTTACTCTCGTTTGTGTGATCCCATTCAACAGTCTAGTTAAGGCAGGATAAGACAAGGAACTTACACTTATACCCTCCACCTAATAAAGCACATTGGAAGTGTATTTTGAGACGAGGGTATTTTAGAGAGAAAAATTCTCATCATAGTTACCGTAACAACATGTATAACCTATATGGCCAAATTGGGCGGATTACTTATAGGGGTTTGTACAGTATTTTCTACCGGGCCTCATTTTAGTGAAGGGACTTTGTAAGTTCTACAAAACGGATGTTAAAGTCTGATTATACATATACTCACCTCTTATATGGGCTACCAAATGAGCCCGTAGCTGAGAGTAGTTAAAATTTGGGTAAAGAGCAAATTAATAAGGTCAATTTCTATAAGATATCATATGGAGCTGAGGTCAAATCAATGATAACAATCCATTGAGTAAACTACTTGGGGGTATTTTTTTAGTATTAAGTAAAATTTTGGTTTTTTAACTTATTATAGATAACTAAACAACTAGCAGTGGGGTTTAACCCAACTAAAATGGAATAGAAAAGAGAAGAAAAAACAACACAAAACAAATCTGTTTCAAGCTTACAAAAACCAGCCTTATTTGTTTTTGTTATTTTCTCTTTTACAACTACACCTATCGAGGGGATGTTTGTAAGAAAAATACACACCTCAAGGAGATGATTGTAATAACTCAAGGGGGTATCTGAAATCTCAATGAAAAAGGTGTTTTTTGTACATATGGCCAAAACATAATGCCACGCACAGTTCTTCATGAATATGGACATGCTATCTTACAAACACTTTAGTATATCCAAACATATAATATAGATTTATTAACAAGAACAAAAACAAATTAACCTTACTGAGAAGTACTATTCTAACAATTAAAAGGTAAGTCAATACTCAAGAACTCAGAGAATAATATATGTAGAAAAGAAGTATGTACTAATAAAAGTATAAAGCAGAGTAGATCATCTAGGCCTGTACAGTTTAGTTCAAAGTATGAGCCAGCTATTATTTAAAAGCTAGGTGAAAATAGTTACATAGATGAGTACTTTTAAAGATTGAAGGATGTTTGTATATGGCATCTAATAATATAAATATTTCACTACATAAATAAACTGATGCACAGATAAATAGATTTAAGTAAGTTCAATTTCATTGTGTAGTTAACTGAAATAAAATTAAAAAATTAAGAACTTCTGGGTTAAAAATTTAAAATCTACGAAAAGTTTTTTAAAGTTATGTAACAAAGACATATATATGTATATGCGTGTGTGTGTGATTGCAGTTAGATTTATTTATTTTTAGTTAAACAGAAAATTAGTAGAGGGAACAAAATGATTATTTCTAAAAATTTAGGGCCCGCTTGGTTGCAAATCATCAATGGCGAAGGTAATGGGTATGAATGAGGGGTTAATCATACTATGGAATGAAATGGGGGGAATTGTTAATAAAAGGGGGTAATGATTAACTTATTTATTATGTACCAAGCACCATAAATGGGAATGAGTCATCATTCATTCCCATTCCCTACCCCTAAATCCCCCAATCAAGTGGGCCCTTAGTTAGTGTATTCTCATCTATTAATGTTAAAAGGGGATTTTCAAATTTTTAAGGCAAACCCACAGTAAGAGGGAGTAAAATGAATTTAACCTATAAAACTTTTTAAGTAGGAACACTAATCTATTTGAAGAACATACCACCATCAGCATGGGAGTTTTGTCCATTTCTAGGCTGACCAGAAGCACTATCTTCCTGCTCAGATATTGTTGATGGAGGCTTAGCATCACTCAGTTTAATCTGGCCCTTTTGTCGTTTACCTCTCCTTCCTGAACGTCGGTCAGAAAATAAAACCCCTTCTTGTGGCATACTTCCATTTGATAACCCTGCAAAAAGGATTGCATAATTAAGTCATCATCAATTATATATCTGCAAAGGCCAATTCCATTTTCTGCGGTATCAAGGGAGGTTACCACTTCCAAGTATAGTCACATTTGTACAGTCATTTGGCAAACCTTCCAAAATGTCAGCAAACCCATCCTTTTGCATCAAAGGTTCCTAAAGAAAAAATGTCATTCAAATCTTTTAAATAAATACCATTCCTGTCTTTCCTGAAACGGAATAGAATAACTTTTGGAGCTGGAGAGAAATAAATTCCCCAGAGTGACTACCAATAAGATTATCAGAATCCACATGTGAGTTGATAGAAAGGGATAACAGGCAATCACCTTCCTAATTGTTGGGCCATAGAAGTCTTTGTCGTCATCATCGTGCCTCAAGTAAGCATCACCTATTGTAATTGGTTCTGCTTTCTCCCCAGCATTCCTTATATTTTTCTTCTGTTGCTCTGCTAGGTGCTTCTGTTTTGCCTCATTTTCTATTCGTCTTTGATATTCCAAAGTTTCTTCAAGCTTTCTTTCCTCAGCTTCAAGTTCAATTTTACGGTTGTACTCCTCTTCCTGTAGCCGTAGGGCATCATCAGTCAGAGGATCAGCAATTTCAGAATCTGGAGCCTCCTCGTCATGACCAGTTGGAAGCAATCTGAAGCATGATAACTTTTAGCACCGAATGACGCATAAAGTATTTCAGAGAAATAAATGGCAAGCATGGACAAGAACATGCTTTACGAGGGGAACAGTGACATACATCACTTCAGTAATCTGATCATGTGCCTCATCATAATGAACAATCTGCGGAAGCAATATTAGTCAGAACAATCAAATAGTCACTTAGCATCTTATAGTTTGCATGAGATGAAACAATAAATGAAAAAGAATATCCATACTGAGTTTGTCATAATGTTCAAACCTTTGGGTCCTTGTTTTTCCGGCTTTCCTTGTTCTTCTTCTTATCCTTCGCCTTCTCCTGTTTTGAATTATCAACAACGGCATTGGCACCTTTTTGGGAATCCAGAGCAAGTTCTGCCAAAAATGCCGCCCTGGCAGCATCAGATTTTTCTCTGGCATCTTTCTCTGCCAGATCCTCCAAGCATGCCTGCAAAAGATGAAATAATAAGCCACAAACTCATCTGCAAAAGTCACTGAGAAGATGAGGTGGCTTCTAAAAAGGTGCTTCAGGAAGTGCTAACCCGCAAAAACGATTTCACGAGAGGAATTAAGATTGACCGGAAATCAAGGGCAGATGCAGGTTCGAGATCAATTTCCAGCTTCTGCATCCCTACAAGTATCCGCATGATTCTTGCATCGATTTTGCTGATCTGAATCACTGAGAAATGTTAGATAAAAATGCAACGTGAAAGAATTAACAACAGATCTAAGGTACCAAACCTCAATAGAAACATGCTCTTTCTGTGTGTGTATTGCATGTTGTATGCAAGAGTCCAACTCATGTAGATAGTCTTTTGTTTTCCAATCATCATCTTCGCCCGATTCTAGGTCACAAATATGAGAAGTCACGCCAGTGTATGTCTCCTCAAAACCAAATTGGTTGACATTTAACGACTCTGCATCCTTTAGAACATTTGATATTGCATCCAACTCAAATCTATTGTTCATAATGGTACTTTCATTGTCAATTTCAATGAGTTCTTCTCGCCTTTTCCTGAGAACAGAGTCATAACTACGACGGACAAACTCTGTTCCATGTTCCCTTTTCCTTCTCTCTTCCAAACAGATATCCTCCACAGACTGCAATGCCTCCTCATAATTTAGGTGCTCACATTTTCTCTCACATAAGCCCTGAAGATGGTAAGATTCCTTCTCAAGTAACTGGAGAATTTCGAGACCTTGCTGAGTTTTCTCCTCTCTCGCATGCATCCAGGATGTCAAATGCTCACCACATGAGGGAGCTCTAAGTATCCATGATAACAATGCATCTGAATCGAGCATAACACCATTCTCATATGTGACATGGGGTGAAGTTGCTATGCTGGATTCATTAACAGCATCATCAGAAGATACATTAGGAGCCTTGCAGGGAAGAAAACGCTCATCAAGGACCAAAAATGAAGCATCTTGGCTAAAAATTATCTTCTCCATAATGTCAACACCATGTCCCCTCGTGTTTGAATTATCCACAGAGTTACTTCTATCAGAATATCTACTAAGTCCGCAAGAATGAGAAATTTCCTGCAGAAACGTCAGGATTTTCTGAAGCTCTCTAGAACCCAAAAAACAAATGCACAATGGCGTTTGCTCCAAGTTGGAGCTAAGAAGTTGAGAACCAGGAGCATAACGCTGCAGATGGTCCACTGCAAAGTGCATAACCTTGCTAAGGTGACTTGTAGCCAGATACTTGTTTTTAATAAGTGACTGGAAAATGGCTTGGATTTTTTCTAGAAGCTTTGAACACTCAGGATCATCAGCCAAAGGCCAGTTATCACTAAGCAAACTTTCCTTACAGCTCTGATCTCCATCACAGTCCATCCATTCAACATCTTCAAACTCCCTGCTGTCCTGGGTATTACCATTGTAATTATCGCAGGACCTTCTATTCCTTGGTGATGAATCCCAATCATAATCGTTACAGTAAGTGTCAACAAAGCATTCTTTTGAATCATCCATGCCGTTCCTAGAGTATTCCTCTTCAAAGGAAACAGGTGCCTCGGATTTTGACTGTCTTCCATGCATCCTAATTGCTGTATTCAGATCTAGCGGTTTCCAAGAACAGTTTAAAAGCATATCAGCCCATTCATTATCCACATATTGAGGCAGAACCGACTGCATTTTGGGCAGTAAACTGCCCATATGCTCCTGCACAACATGATGCATGAATAAACCTGCATCAGAAAACTTTTCATTGCAGCGACAGCACAACCAAAATTTCCACATTTTGTTTGTTTCCCCGAAAGTTAAAGCCTCATTAAGCACCTCAATTGGTGAGCCATCCTTCAATGAACTAAAATGCGCCTTTAGATCCGAAATCTTTATCCTAAGTAACTCTTTCTTCGCATCCAAACTCATTGAGTTCCAATATGACCGGACCCAGTCCCTCCTCTCATCTGAAGATGCACTTTTCCTCATGTTCCCACTTTTCCTTCTTCCTCCTGCTCTCTGGCCAGAACCTGGACAAGAATCCAAACCCTTGCTATTGTTATTACTACTATCCCCATCATTTCCTAAAGCAGGAGACTCTGATTTCTGCTGCATAAGCTTGGCAGCAGCTACCCGGACCTCAATCTCCTTTCTTCGTTCCTCAGGTGTCTTGGCAACCTTCTTAATCTCATTCGGCCTCCTCGTTGGATTCAATCTCAGCTCCATGGGATCCTCAGGCACTCTCTTGAATGGAATAAACCGAATCTTGTCGTCCCCACCCAGAGTCTTCATCCAAGTCGAAATGTTGGCAATGTTTGACTTCTGCAGCAAAGAATGGAGCTCACTATGAACATGAGCAATTCGAGCCTCGGCTGTAGAAATCTTCTGTTGATTTTCCTCTTGCAAACTCTCCTTGGCAGGGTCCACCGGATTTTCAATCGACAAAGCCCTTTCACACTCCTGCTTTACCTCGTCATATTCCTTCGCCTCATTCGCTGCTTCGTACAACAAATTCGCATAAAAATGTGCAAACTCAATAGAATTGGGGGACAAACTCACAGCCCTCCTCGCACTCTCAATAGCATTCTTCAAATGGCGTTGTTTCGCGTTTGGGTCATCAATTATAGAAGCCACCTTCACACAAACAGTCCCCTGAACGCGATGAATCAAGGCCGAGTGCTGAGAATTCTCGTGTTTTGAGCACAAATCCTTCATCAATCTTAGGGCTTTGGTGTGGTTGCCACGGCGCAACGCCGTGAGGGCACGCTCACATTCAAGCTTAATCGACGAATACAGTGAAGAAGGGCTTGCATTGCCATTGTTCTCTAATTCCGCGGACTCGGATTTTGTAGGTTTTTTGGCAGAGGGGTTTGAGAAATTGACGGAGTTCAAAACAACACCATCGATGGCGGCGGCATCATCCGTCGCCGCTGCAGACGGTGAGAGGGATGGTTTGGAGCGAGGAGCGATATTTCGCTTCTTATGCCCCATATCAGATTCCGATGGCTACTTAACGGCATGCATCAATTTATGTTTACTCGCAAAGTATACATCGATACGTATACCGGCTATATCTATCTTGTGTTGAAATGTAAAGAGAGAAGACAGGAAGACTTACTCAGCAATTCGGAGTAGAACGATCGGAGTTGAGGCGGATATGCAGGCATATATAGATATACCGTATGTATATGTGTATATATATATATAAGAATAGATGGATAGTGTAAATTGAGTGTTGGTGTATGAGAGAGAACACACACCAAACCACAAAGGGGGCGGGTTGGGAAATGTGCAAATTTTGGAGTGTTGTTCCTGCGGGTGCTTAGAGAGAGAAGGGTGAAAAGATTTATGTAGTAGTGTATATTAAGGTTGGTGGGGTTTTGGGTTAATATTTGGGGTTACCATACTCATCATAATTGCCTTTTGCTTCGTATTATTCAAAAAGGAAAACATATAATTAACGTACTCTCCGATATGTTTATGGAATTTATATTTGACATTTTATGCTGGTGTTGCCATTATTTTTTCAAGTGATTTCGTTTATAGTTTGAAAAAGTTACTTTGGACTATTTGAAAAAATAGCTTCAATTTTGATAAAACTTGTTTTAGGTCAAAAGTTAAAAGTATAAAACAGTTAAATTTTTATATTTTTTGTGTTTTAGTAAATAAATATTTTTTTCTTCCACTCATAAATTAAAAGCTCTTAAGTATCAAATACTCCGATTTTTATATATTTGATCAAATCAATTTTATTTTACAATCATTATCTATTTTTTATTTTAAGCAATTTTACCACAATTTCTACTTTTAATAACTTTTCTAAAAATTAAAACAAAGGAAAATTTCTCCTATATATACATCTATATATATTTGATTAATAAAAGAATCATAATTTTCATCTTTTTTTTTTCTTTCTCTCTTTTTCTGGTATAATATTTTCTAGGTTTTTAAGACAATATTTTCTGGGTTTTTAAGACAATATTTTAGAGGTGAGTCTGCATAATTTTGTTTTTCCTTTTTCTAAAACTAGTATGTAATATGTAATTAGTAACCCAAAAAGTTTGTTGTTAATTATTTCTTTATTTATTGGAATTTAAAGCGTTAGGTGTACATGCTTTTATTTTAATTTTCTTTTATGTTTTTTGCTCTTGGGGAAGGATGTACATGATTTTCGTTTGCTTTTCTTTCTTATATCACTGCAACAAATTGTATAACATCTTTTAGGATCACAACTATATCACTAATAATAAATTATTTAATCTTTGTCTGATTTATTTGAGATTATTCTAAAATTACTTTAGTTGTTGCGAAAAAAACATTTGAGGTGCATTTGAAATCACTTTTGTAGCCACAAATATATTATTTATGTCCGAGTTATTGAGACGACTAATTAGTGACGACATGTTGTCTCTAATAATAAACTTGTGAATACTCATAAATTATGATAAATACTCATTATTTGAGACCACATTTTGTTATCTCAACAGGATTTTTTTGTAGTGTATGAAACATTGAATGTTTTTTTTTCTTTTCATATGCATGTATGTTAGTTGTGGTGTTAATCATGTATTAACAGGCTATGTTGAAACAAAACAAATATATACCCCAAGACAACGCATTAAAAATATTAATAAAAGAAATTACCATGTTAGACTTAAGTAGCTAGGGATTTGAGCAAAGATTCTTTACACCAAAATATGAATAATTTTGAGTAGTTATGTTGCTTCAAAATATAACAAGGACATAAATACGAACCAGACACAGTATAAGGCCAACTCCAACCACTCTCTGTATCTCTAAATTTGGGAGGAATTTTTCACAATACTCCCCCTAACGCTATCCTATATTTTTTTCTCTATAATTGAATTTAGGGGGCATTTTGAGGATAAATGTATAATTGGTGAACAACCAACTTAATATTAACCTGAACTAAATAGTTGACCGTAGTGACGCACACCATAATCAGGTTCACTCATGAGTCACAAAACCTAAGTTTGGACATCATACTCCTTATAAAAATCAAGTTTAAGCTCACAATCTCTATTAGTACCCCGATTCTTACAGTCCATTGAGTGAATAATTTCGAAAGCTAGAATAACATTATCAGTGATACACCCACCTTTAACAAAAGCAAACGGAAGGATGATGTAATACCTGGTTAAACTGATTTTTAGGCGATTTGCAAGTGCTTTAGCAAGTATTTTATATAACGCTTATGGTGGCAGATCGATCACACGTTGGAATGAGAACAATCGTTTCAATGATGATGGAAAACTACAAGTCGGAGGCCCATCTAATACACTCATTGGTAACTGACTTGCCAATAATATTCCATAACTTCTTGTAGAACCCAAGATTAAACCCATATGGACCTGGCGATATATCAGGCTTCATTTGAAATGCAACCTTCTTGAACTCCTCCTCGCCGAATGGAGCCAAAAGTGAAAGATTGATATCATTTGAAACAACAACATCGACTGAGTGTATCACTTCATCATATGAGAACAAGGACCCATCGAACAATGAATTAAATAATCAACAGGCGACTTTGCAGAGTTCACTCTCAGTAGTACGTTTAACACGTTTGTAGTTGAAGAGAAAATGGATAAGATTTTTCTCTTTTCACCTAGAAGCGGAGTGTGGAAGAACCTTGTATTGGGATCATCTTTAAGCCAAAACTCCTTGGCATGTTGTTTCCATTGGTCTTCCACTTGAGATAAGAGTAGTACAAGCTTCTTTTTAACCATATTTACCCGAACATCAGTATGTTTGGAAGAATGACATAGTCTTTCAATCGTCTTCTTGCATTTGTCAATGTCTTCTTTGAAAATTGTAACCTACTTAGATCCCTAATAGGATAAGCTAGATGCTAGTGAAACAAGACCATTCACCGTAACATCACCTTCCAACATTCCCATGACGTCGTAACAAACCTCATGAAGATCGGGTTCTGAAAGCTACTTGTTTTCAAGCATAAACCCCCTAGAACCTAACATATAAGGTCGAGGATTACAACTAAGAAATATTGGAGAGTGATCCGGTATAGGTGCCACTGAATTATATAACTAAGCATTCGGGACATTTGAAGCCATGTAGACATAACTAGAGCACGATCTAAGCTCTCCTCCACTCCTCACAACACACTCTTACTTCTTTTCCCATGTAAATGGATGACCCAAGAGTGGTATATTTATTTGTCCACTGTCACAAACCGTATTCCCAAAACCATCAAAAAGCCATTGGCGATGGTCAGCAATTCCTTTTTTATCCTCAGGACTCAGCAAGTCATTGAATCACCTATAACACACCAAGGAAGAGATAATCTAGTACTAAGACAATGGAGAAGATTCCAAGAAGTTGTTCATTGATTCCGTTCAGGGAAAATCAAAAAAATTGTAAGACGCTAGGTAGTGGAATTAGCAGCATTGACTTCTGTCAATATGATTTCTCGAGTAAATGATAATAGAGCATAACACCGAATTCCTCCACAAAACAATAAGACCACCACTTCTCCCAAACATATCAACATCAAAAGCTCCTATAAAAACCAAGATGTATCTTAATTTCTTCAATTTTAGCTTGGAAAGGAAAATAACATCAGCCTTTTGTGGCCTCACAAGGTCACAAAGAACAGAAGTTGTACGAGTATGGCCAAGTCCTCGTCAATCCCAACTGAAGATGATCATTAGAACCGACAGGTTTGCGAGCCAGGCCCTACCTATAAAAACGCTTGCTTGGGGAGGTTGTGGCATGGTCATTACAATCAGTGGTTATTGGGCCATCCCTCAAATTTCCTTCATCTTCTGTTAGGCTGAAATAGATGAATTATCCCTTCTATATTTTCTTCCATCATTAGCAACAAGCCCATGTTCAACTGCCCTTTCTCATTAGGAACCTCAAATTCTTGTGAGAAGGTCCTACTAGGGCCAAAAATGGGATTCGATATCAAATTAAATGGGACGATATAGTGATTGAGGCCCATGTCCTAACCCCTTAATCACGTGCATGGGGAATTAATATCCCATGATTGCAGAACGAACTTCCTTCTGTACCATTTTTGGGATTCTCGAGATTTAAATTTGGGTTAAGAGAAGATCCCGCTTCACCACTACCATTATATGTTGAAACATTACCATCATGCAACCACCGTTCACTGCATGGGGTTGTTGTAAGTTTGGGACCAGCCTTTAACTAGACTCTCAATCTCTTGCTAGATTCACTTTGGTGGAATCAAATAACTTCACAGAGAACCTATGCGAATGACCAACAATGTCACATAAAAATCAAAATGTCTTATATTTAAATTTTACAACCGACAAATTACCATCCGATAATATTACATTCTTGAATCTTTTTAATGGAAACCTCACATCAGTGGAAACTCTAGACGCATATAACTCCTCTAAGATGATGAGGAAATCTTCTCATCATACTAAAAAAAGTACCAATGAAATCTCCAAGAAGTTTCCCCACTTTTGGAGGCATGAACCCGATCGGAAAGTCATGGACTTAGACCCAGAAACTAACATGGTAAAGGGGAATTTAAGCCAACATTTCCCCAATTGAGTTTGTGGAGAACCAAAAGAAAATAATAAAAAATCCAGGGACCCGTTGATGTTATACGCTCCAAATTTGTAGGATGGTAGAATTGAAAGAGAAATAAATTAGAGTTATCCTCTTATACTAGCGACGCATACATCCCCTTGGTTGAGGGCCAAGTATCAGCCATCATGTTTCTAATAGCATTAAAGGCACAAGGCGATCTATCAAAGATCTCCTTCCAAGCATAGTTCAGGCGAAGATCCCCTATCTTGTATTCCTTCATATTCAAATAGAAACTCCTCATCTTCCTTTGTAGAAAGAGCAATATTGGTAATAGAAGACTCCACAAATGAAATAGTATATGAAACACACAGACCCCTTTACAATGGAGAGAAAGCTAAAACCCCTCAACGATGGAAGAAATTTCAAGTTAAAAAAATAGACAATTCCCCTTTATAACCAATAAAATGCATGGGGTTGCAGGGTGAAGCTTAGCTAACGCCTAGCGGTCTAAAAAACTACAAGGACATCTTAAAGAGAAAGAGGGTTGGGGGGGAGGGGGAGAACAACAACAATTGTGGCATATATTATAATGAATATATCTCTTACAATAAATTCTTCTTTTCGGTATGGTCAAGTTTTATTTGAAATAAAAATGAAATAATTTAACACTTATAAAACTAAATTGTAAAATTCCTACTAAAGCGGCTCGTTAAAAAAATTTGGGAATGAATATTAAGCATATTTATTGTTCGAAAGTTTATTTCTAGTTTTAATAATGTCAACCCACTCTATAAGGTAGGAACTAGTACCCCCAATATTTTTTTTATTTTTGTAATAAATAGGATTAGTTCTCCTTAGGTAGAGGGCTTAGCATGAACTTACAACAAAATCATCGGCAGTATATGATAGCAGTCCGTTGTAAAATATAGGTTTAGACATTGTAGGAAGTAATAAAGAAAGACTTATGCAAAGCTTGCGTACAACAAAGTATACCGCAACATGATCCAACTCAAGTTGATATCAGGATCATACGCAGGATGAACTTATCTCGAAAACCCAATCAAAATAATGAAATAATGAAAGAGCTTTGTTTTACCCCACAAGCGTACATGATAGACAATAGTGGAAATTATCGATCCATATATAGGATATTTCGAAAATCATACCTAAGGTTTATTGATGCAATTAAGTCAAGCAAATTGAAAGGTAGAGATTTGTTAATTACTAAATACTCCCTCTGTCCCAGCTTATCTTCCACAGGGGGGTTCGGCACGGGTATTAAGAAAAGTTATTTTTTGGTTGTTTGTTGACTTTTCAAAGGTGGATTGAGGGTAGAGATTGAGGTTGGAGATTTTGA
This sequence comes from Ajuga chamaepitys, assembly GCA_958295605.1. NCBI lineage: Eukaryota > Viridiplantae > Streptophyta > Magnoliopsida > Lamiales > Lamiaceae > Ajuga > Ajuga chamaepitys. The sequence continues at coordinate 53,827,041 of OY282502.1, read as the reverse complement.
GGGTAGAGATTATGTTATAGCTTTCCCTTTTTAGGCTGTGCAAGATAAGGTGGGACGACCGTTTAAAGACTGTGTGCAAGATAAGATGGGACCGAGGGAGTAACATAAATTAAGCAATTAAATATATAAACGATACTCTAGAGTAGAAACGGGTTTCTAAAGCACAGTTTTACCTTAAACCTAGGATTAAGATCTTGTAATTACCAATTAATCTAAGGGTTGTGATGGAAGGTCATGTTCTATATTAGAAATCCAAGTGGGCAAACAAGAGGGTTAGCAAATCAATCAATTACACAACAACTCACCCTAATCCCGATTATAAAGACTAGTAATGGAATTATTTAGTCAAGACAAGCAGATTAATTATGTAATACAAATAATCCTTAAATCTCCACCCCAAGTGAATATTGTCTAAGGAGTGAGGCCTTAGGACATCCATCGAGATTGATATTAGTAATTCGGATTCTCCCCCATCGAGGAGAACCGATATATCTTAGCTTAGTTACTCTTACGATATAACTCATACAATGCCACAATATCGATTCCAATTATAAAGCACCCAAAAACCAACCAAATAATCAACAAGAAATTAAAACCCTAGGGTTGGGCAATTCCCAACCTTAGAAACCACAAGTTGACTACTCACAATCCATGAATATCACCCACAAACCATAATATAAAGAGAAGAGAGAAAGATAATAAATGCAAGAAGAAATAAATGAGAAAAAAATTAAGAAAGCTTAGTCTTGAATTTAATATGGCAAAGATAATCTTCAATTCTTGTTCATAGCCGACTCCTATCAATAATCTTATCAAAAGCCCCAAAATTCTTCAAAGTCTCAAGAACCCTAGGTAGGATCCTCAAGAGCAAATAAAGAACCCTAGTTCTTTCTAGAGAGAAAATACGAAAAGAATTTCTAGATAGAGAGTAAATAGAAAATGAAATTTTTGCAAACGAAAATTAGTTGTTTGACAAATGGGTGAGGGAGTGTTAATATGGGAGTCACCTTTCCCCCACACCCCTCATCAAAATCTGCAGAAATCCTAATAAATTTAAGGGTAAACAATTAAAAACACACTTAAATATGATTGGTCTTCCTTAAATGTAAAATAGGACATCCCGAATACGCTCAGCTCATCCTTCTTGACAATTCAGAGGTTGCATCATCTAGAATTGGCTCTCGACCCCAACATGAAAGTTGTAGGTATTCATCTCTTTATTACATGGCAACTTTAATCACTCAAATTGGAGCCCGGATGAGAGAGATATGACTAAAAAACAGAAGTAGTGTGCTCGATCGGAATAACCCGGTAACGGATACCGGACCCAAGAGGGTCGGTACCGTTGCCGGAAACACCTTGTTGGACTCCCTGCCTGAGCCGGTACTAGTGCCGGTACCGGAGGTGTGCTGGCCGGTACCACCTCCAATGTATCCTTCATTTGCCTGACGTTTGAACGTCTAGCGTGCAACGTGTCCCCTCCATGCGCCATCTTTTCTCGTCATCTTTTTAGAGCTCTTCCTTTCATTTTTTTGACTCGGTTCTTGGAAATTTTGCTCGAGGACCCCATCTCAAAGTGTACAAGTATCATGAATATGTCTAAAAACAAAGAAGAAAATAGGATGATTGAGAAAGCTACGCCGAAACCATTCCTTAGTGGCACTGAAATAATCAAAGCTATTCTGCTTACCTCAAGAGAGCGTACAGCTTGTGAAGCATTTGACTGTAATTGTGATTCTTCATATTTCAACAATTAAATGCTAGTTTGCCTCATGGCAAATGAAGTAGATGATCATGTAGAGTAGATTATTCCCACACTTCCTCACAAATAGAGAATATTGACACTGAAAGCTTATTCATTTCATTCAGATAGATTATGACTGACTTTGACCTAGTCAATTAGTCATATGAAGAACTGAAAGTTGAGAACATGCAACTTCATGGAGAGAAGTGCTTACAACTGAAGTTGGGAAACTTACAACTGAAGCTTTCTCCGAGAGGAAGTAAGCTGAAAAAGTCAGTAATCCTTAAAGAAAATAAGAAGAGGGAACTGATATCTGTCAAGCAACTAATATGACTATTGATGTTCCAGTAGTGTGTACAATAGCGAAACAGATGGTCCCCAATAATGAACAGATGGATCTAAAGGTGTGGAGGATGTCTCTAAAGGAATATCTAGTATAGAGTCAGGAAGAAAACCTGACAATGGGAAGTCACATGTTGTAGTCAACCCATAAACACAACAAGAAGTCAAAGCTTACAGCAAGCTCAGGCGACTTGAAACAATGACTACCTACAACAACCCAAGTTCATACAACATAAGACAAACAACGTCGTTCAAAAGTTTCCATAAAAGGTTAAATGTAACTGTTATAGTTCATCCAAACCTATATTCTGCAGCTTGAAAGTGAGAAATCTTCGAAGGTGTACCATGAGCAAGTTGATCTAGAAAAACAACACGTCGTTCAAGAAGACAATAGCGCCTGCAGCAAAGATCTTGCTGCAAGGGAAGTATGAGTTCCAAGAGAGACTAACACTCAAGGACTCATACAAAAGTGGGTACATAAGTCCTCTTTATTGCATGTCAAGTAGCCATCTGAAGATAATGATATTTGGTACATCGATGGTGGATGTGCTAGGCATATGACTATCAATAAGGAGTCACTCAAAGACTTCAAGAACTGCAAGGACCCTAGGTGGACTTTGGAGATAATGCCAAAGGAATCACGAAAGGTGTTGGAACCTTTTCAAAGGCAGTCAACATTGCAGATGTCTACTATGTTGAACGCTTTGTTGGATTTTGGTGTGGTGTACTTGAACGGCACTCAATTAAACTGTTAGCAAAGTCTAGGCACGAGTTTGACTCGCTATCCGTAAGACGATATTGCCCCGAATTTTAGTGCTCTCAGTCTTCGGTAATCGTCGCCAAGATACAATGACTTTTAGCTTTGGGATCGCAGCACAACAAAACCAAAGTTTTTGGAAAACTACTCAATACTCAGAATTTTCTTATTCAAAATTCGGTTGGGCTAGATATTCTAGAATGCAAACACAGATTTAATGTTGGAGTGAATTGAAATGCAGATACTGGGGCCTATTTATAGTCAGAGTTGGACCCATCCGTTGCTGGGAGATTGCACCTGCAGCTGGACTCAAACCCTATCGGGCGGCGAGTTGCACCCACTAGCAACCAGTCGCACCGGTTCACGGATCCGAGCTCGTACCCGACCAATCCGCTTTGGTTACAGGTGGGTTAGTCCGACCCGACTCGGTGCATCCCGTTCTGCCTCGCTAGTGTGCCACATCACCCGGTCCCAAACCGCCGCGAGCCCACGAGCCACCCGTCCGGATCATCTGATCAAAACTTTAAGGCTTCTCGCGATGACGCGTACGTGCAAAGTGCAAAATGTGCCTCTAAAGAGATTCAATGCAATATGTGTGACGTGCGCGTGCACGCTCGAGCTCGGATGGTGCGCTTAGGTCTATTTAGCTAAAGGCTAAAATTCCACTAGAGTCCACCATAATGGAGCACACTTTTTATAACTCCTTATCAAGGGCTACTCTTAGTAAGGAGTTCCAATTTACTCCATATTTCCTGTGTGGACAAATTCCCACATTTCCTTTTAACTCTTCCAACTTTCCATGTTTAAACTGCAACATTTAGGCATTAATTTCTCATTCATCCGAAATTGGATTTAAGAACATAAATACACTAAATTCATCTACTCGAAATGTAGATCGTGAATTTGCAACTTAATTCCATTTTTCCGACAAATGGAACTCAAAGTTGAAATTGCTCAAAGATTGGTCAACACCAATCTTCCGAAGTTAATTTCCAACAGGCTTACACTATAATCTACTGAGCATAAGTCAATTGTGCAATGGGGAACACTTTGTAGTGTTCAACCAAGGAAAATGCTTAATAAGAGATGTTAATTTTAACCAAATAAAACTCACAGGTACTAGAAAAGGTAATATCTATCTAGCTGACTGAAAATCTACTGGTAGGAAGCTCTCATGCTTCTCAGAAAAACACACTCCTAAACTCATCTGGCTTTGGCAAAAAATGATGAGTCATCTAAATTTCAAAACCATCAACAAGCTGGCTTGCAAAGGTCTAGTAAGAGTGCTGCCAGTTGTTTCCTACATGAAGGAAAGTGTACGTGATGCTTGTCAGAAAGACAAACAAATAAGAAAATATTTCGAAGACAAACCTATAAGGTCATCTCACAAACTTCTCAACGTGCTACATATGGACCTCTTCAGACCAATCGAACTAGCAAGCCTAAGTGGGATGAAGTATTCACTAGTAGTAGTTGATGTGTTCTCCAGATACACTTGAATTGTGTTTTTGCTAAGAAATTAGATACTCAACAAAAGCTTCCAGACCTATTGAAACGAATTCAGAATGAGAAAGTCTCAACATTGTCAAGATTAGGTCAGATCGAGCATTAACAATGAAATTCATCATGAGTATTTAGCTGCAAGAACTCCTTAGTACAAAGGCGTTGCAGAAAGAAGAAACAAAACATTGAAAGAAGCTACAAGGACCATGATCGCTAGAGCACAAGTGCCTAAAAGATTTTGTGAATAGGCAACCAACATGACATGTTAACTCATAATCAATAGCTTATCAACAAGGATCTAGATAAGACATCATACGAGTCATGGTATGGAAGAAGACCTAACATCTCTTGCTTTCATATATTTGGTTGTAGATGTTTTATACTGAACAATGGGAATGTGCACCTTAATGTCTTTGATGTTAAATCAGACGGATAATTATTTTTGGGATACTAGGGTGTTCAACATAAGAACACTTGTGGTGGAGGACTTGGTCCTTGATGAACCTTACTGTAACCCTGAAGGAATCAATGGGATAATGATGAATGTCAAAATGACCGTATGTAGATAGCTCAACCTCGTGATATATGTGGTTAGATCATATGGGTGGGAGGGGGTATGCTAGAGCTTCATAAAGAAATCTTTTGAAGGGTTTGAAGTCTTGTAAATTTGAATTCTGCAACTATTTGTGTGCTTGGAAAGCAACAACATAAGACGCAACTTTAGACAACTACATAAAATATACAAGGAATTCTTGACTGTGTTCATACCAATGTTTGGGGACCAGTGGAGACGGCATAATGAGGAGGACATGTTTATTTTATGACATTTATTGATGATTTCTCTAGGGAAATTAGGGTTTACTTCATGTAGATAGATAAGAGATGTTTGCCACGTTGAGCAATGGAAGAATGAAGTAGAAAATCAAACGAGGATAAAGGCGAAGTGTCGAGATAAGATAATGGGAATGCGTACAGGGATGTTTGGTTCAAGACGTTATGTAAATAGCATGTATCTTAAGGTACTATACGCTTCTCAAGACATCACTACAAAATAGTATGGCCACAAGGATCAATAGGTCTCTAGTGGAATGGACAAGGTGTCTTAAATTGAATGCAGGGTTAACAAAGAAGTTTAAGGTTGATGTAGTGAGTATGTCGCATTTCTTTATTAACAGAGCACCAAGGTTAGCACTAGATGAGAAAGTTGTGGAGCAGGTGTAGACTAAAAAAAAGGTAAACTACTCTAGTTTGAGAGTGTTTGATTGTCCAGCGTATGCGCTTATACCTGTAGGAATGGTAGAAACTTGATCCGAAGTCTAGACAATGCATCTTTCTCGGGTATGAGAAAGGGGTGAAGGAATATAAGTTTTGGGATCCAAAGGCAAAACAAGGTGGTGATCAGTAGATATGTGGTGTTTGACGAGCAGTCAATGATTAAAAACACTTAGGGTGAAGAAGCACAACACCAAAAAGTAGAAGTAGCAATAAACAGTTGATTGAGGTGGAGTTGGATATTGTTTTACAGGAAGACCTTGATCTTGTGGAAGAAAGTACTACACCTAACAGCGAGGAGCAACAAATAGTTGCAACTGGAAGGCCTAAATGCACTATCAAGCCACCGGCCAGTTATGTTTTAATATTAATAGTGGAGATCTATCATCTTTTTAGAAAGCTATTAATAGTTTGGAAATGGATAGATGGATGAGTGAAAAAATAGAGGATATAGAGGCATTGGCCAAAAGTGATTTTTTGGATCTTGTGGGTCTTCAAGAAGAAGGAAGCAATTTCAGAGAAGGATGGAGAAAAGTTCAAGGCTCACTTGTAGGAACGGAAAGGAGAAAGAGTATGATGAGATCTTTTCTCTGAGGGTAAGATACACATCTGTAAGGACTGTGTTAGGACTTGTAGCGCATCATGACTTAAAGTTGAAGCAGATAGATTTGAATCTTACATGGTAATTTGGAGCAGTATATTTATATGCAGCAATCACAAGAGACATCCTGGACAGGAGAATTTAGCATGTAAATGAAGAAGTCACTTTACGGGCTAAAGTAATCTCCACGACCATGGTACAAGCAATTCGACACAAACATGCTCAAGATTGGCTACAAGAGGTGTGAGAATGATTGGTGAGTATACATGAGAAGTCTTGATGATGGATCAATCATTTTTTTTGTTATTTTATGTCAATGATATGCTCATTGCTGCTAGGAGTACGAATAAAGTAAAGAAACTGAAAACTTCGTTGAACAAGGAGTTTGACATGAATGATTTGCTGCCAAGAAGATCATTGGGATGGAGCTAGATTCGCAGAGATAAGGTTAACAAAAAGGTTATTGTTATCTCAAGGAAGTTACATAAGGAAAATGTTGGATAGATTTCGCATGGAGAATGCGAAACTAGTGAGCAGTCAATTGGCAAATCATTATTGTTTGCCTGCCTCATAGTGCCCAAAGACTGATGAAGAAGTTCGGGACAGACCAAAGGCATCATATGCAAGTGCAGTCAGGTGTTTAATGTATGCATGACTTGTACTAGGCCCGACCTAGCATAAGCAATTAGTGTGGTTAACAAGTATATGATGAATCTAGGTAGACAACACTGAGAAGCGGTCATGTGGACTTTTTTTTTCTTTTTTAATATTTGAGGAGCACTACAGAGCATGGCTTATGTTTGAACATCGAAACTTAGATTAATAGAGGAAGGGTTCGTGGATGCGGATTATGCGGGTGGCCTGGATAACAGGCGATTGACAACAAGTTATGTATTTCCTCTTGCGAGAGGACCCATATGTTGAAGGCCTATGAATCAGCCTACGGTTGTGTTGTCCACTACAGAGGTTGAATATATGGTGGTTGAAGAAGCTGCTAAGGAGGGGTTGTGCTCCGAGGGTTGATCGAGGAGTTGGGAGTCGAGCAAGATGGGGTCTTGCTGCATTGCTGCAGTCAAAGTGCTATTTGCTTGGCGAAGAATCAAGTGTATCATGCCAGGACCAAAACACATCGATGTTAGTTATTACATGTAATGGAGTTAATTTCTTCTGGTGAAATATCACTTGAGAAACTACACACTTCTAAAAAGCAGCTGATATGTTGACAAATTCGGTTACACCGGACAAATTCAAGCATTGCTTGAGCTTGGTAAATATCTCCAGGTGAGAGAGAGAGAGAGAGAGAGAGAGAGAGAGAGAGAGAGAGAGTCCATAAGGTTGAAGTCAAAGTAGCGGTGTTCTTTTAAGTAGAGTTCAATGAATTTTCAACGGGGTGATTTCTCATCAAGGTGGAGATTATTGAACTATGGCTCAAAATTAGGGATGTTAACGGGTAAGATATGGGCACGTCTTCCCCATGCCCTACCTGCATATGAAATGCCCCAGCCTATACCCTACCCTATTACCCTATTACCCTATTATTTTATTCGGATAGAGTACAGGCAATACCCTGCTGGAATAATAATAATAATAGATTAATAAAAAACTCCGACGACTTTGATAGGTTTTCTTTTGAAGGGTTCGAAAAAAAGAGAAAGAAGAGGGAAAGTAATACTTCATAATCGTAGATTCTTCAAAAACTCCGACGACTTTGATAGGTTTTGCAAGCTTTGAGCAATCCACAAAATTTCCCACTCCAAAATGGGTGTCTCCTTAGAAGAAAAGAAACCCTAGTAACTAAGAACTAAAAAATTAAAGTAAAGAAAATTACAAGAAGAAAAGTACGAATGAGGAGAGGGGAGTGAATAATTATACTCTCTACCCTCACCTAAGTGAAAAGACTAAAATATGCACAAAGACCTAAAAGATGAGGGCAAACAAGTAAAGAACAAAAGAGGAGCAGTAGTTGAGTGTTGGGCCAGGTCAGGTCAGGTAGGTATGTTGAAACATAAGTGGGTCGGACTTCTAAGGCAATTTAGGGAATAACTGTCTTAGAATTGGCTCTTATCTTCTTCTACAAAGTTGTAGATCTCGATGTTAGCTTTTTGTAGCAACTTGAATCACTGAAATCCGACACTGAACAAAAAAGACACGGTCCAAATACAAATTTGTGACAGACTGAAATGGGTGTTCGAGCCGGTACCGTTGGAAGCACCATGGCGGTAGACATGGGCCAAAATTTCCATGAGGTTGGGGCTTGCATCGCGGTACCGCCCAAGTTGTTCCCTCTGTTTCATCCTCTTTCCTCCCCCTCACGACTTTTCGAGCCTCTTCCACTTATTTCTTTTCCATACTCCTTCACGACTTTTGTTCGCAACTCGACGAACTTCGATTTGAGCTAGGGGCACGACTTGGGCCTATTTTTACTCAAAATGCATGTTGAAACGGATAGGTATGTGGGGACGGCCTTTTTGGATCTCCGGATTCCTTTAACCTACAAAAGTTGACTTAAAAATATCCAAATACATATTAAATCATACAAATAAGGAAAATTGACCCGAAAAAGGAAAATCGACCTAGAAATACACCTTGACACGTTATCGACCTAGAAATACACCTTGACACGTAATTGGACATAATCATATCAAACGCATTTCACAATAATATATAGATGTAAATTGCATGTAAAAAAAATTATTTTGACGTTCATCACATAAGTCTTCTTGTTGCTTGTAGACGTCTTGCTTGAACACACTTAGTCATGTTTCTACCTAAAATAGGAAAGAATTGCAGGTATTAGTTCTTACTAATGTTTGTTTTACATTAACATAAATTTCTGAGCAAAACTTTAAGTAGGAAACGAACAATGTCTTTTAATCTTTTGAGTCCATATTTCAGAAGTTATATGTCCTCTGGTTTAATTAAGGACTTACAAGCAAGTAGATACGAATTATTTAAAACAAATTATGTAAAATTACAAGCTATAATCTTTTCCCAGAAAGATGTAATTGTTTCATTAATTTCACAGTTGGTTACAGTTACATAACTTATTGCTCATGCCAAAAGAAACTCTCTTGCATCAACATATGCCGATTGCATAAAGGATCCCCTGACGTAGATGTATTATATAAGAGATTGGGTTCGGGCAACTTCTGAATCATTTTTATCTAATGGAACACCACTTCTTTGAACATCAAACAAATAAACCACGACGGTTTTCATCAACAAGCACTCCATTTTTCCGAGTGGATTTAGACATAATTATAATACATTCAGTTCGACTGGTACAAAGTTGTTAGCAAGCACCGGATCATCAATGTGAATGCGCTTTGAAAGTTCAAAATTATTGTAATCAAGATCCCGATCAGCACTTGAGCAAATCCATTAGAATGGAATAATACAGAGGAAATCAGCAGAATGGAGTAAATGAGAGCAATGGGAAAACAATTTCCTTTGGGGAGAAGTGGTTTTACATTTGGAAAAATGGAGTTGCTATGGTTTGCTTGGTTTTCTATTTGATATTATTGTATACTATTGGAATTGAAGATTCTACTTTCCTAAAACCAAAGCATTTTATGCTTGTAACTACATCTATCATCTAGCAGTTTAGTACAGGACTTGAAGGAAAACTATGGGACAAAGGGCAATTTGTTCACCTTCGATAGTAAAGGGAAAATTTGCTCGATTTCACAAGAAAAGGGGTACTCAATTCAACAATTAATTTAAGAGTCAAGTACGAAAGCCTATTTGATCCAAAATAAACATGTTCATCTAGTTCATCTTATAAGTTACACTCAAATTTTACATACTACACACGTCACACGCGCATACACATTTCATACACACTACACAAACTTCACACACTTCTTTCACACTTCACATACTAATCAAATTGTGTGTGTTTAATAGTGACTTTCAAAATAGTCCTCAAATTTATAGCCGAATCACTTCATTCATTTGCGAGTTTATAAATTATTTCATTCAAACATTTTATTAAATTACATCTTATAAGCTCTTTAAACAACTCATAAGATGTTGAAACTTATTATTTTTTTTTAAAATAAGCTAACCCAACACTCTTTAAGGCAACCTATACTCTTAAAATGTGTGTAAAAAATAATATATTAAACAACTTATAAGATGCAACATAAGCTCTTATAAGCTCCAAAAATATAAACAGTACGTCTAGTTCATTTTATTTTCTTCAAAACTTATATGCTACGCTTAAATTACATAGTACACACATACTTCACAAAGATTTGCTTCACACAGCACTATACATACTTTAAACACTTCATACACAGTAGACACACTACACAAACATTACACATGCTACACAGGCTTCAAACACTAACATAATTATGTGTTCGATGGTGGATTTTAAATACGCCCCCTAGTTAAATTCCTTCGTGCAATTGCAAACTTATAAGATTCAGTATCCAAATATTTTATTAACTTATAAGTTCATGAAGATTTTCATCTTATAAACTATTGAAACAATTCTAAATAAATGTTGAAATTTACAAGATATTTGAAATAAGGCTAGCCAAATACCCTCATTGTCCTTTTCAAAAAAATCGAATAAAAAATATTTCAATTTAATGCAAATCCAGAATTGTGGCCGCAGGGGAATAGATAACCTTGGCGGCTGAGCAAATACAAAATATGCATCACGATGAAGAATGTGAATATCACAAAATGATGATCACCATTTCAATAGGAATTTTTTATCATTTTCAGCAGATTATCAATGCTTACAAGATACAAATACAAATTAAGCAGCATCAAATGGTATAATTTCACAAGACTAGGAAGGAAATACATTACAGAAACGTGATCACACAAGCGCCCTCTGCAAATCACAAAGAAGCTGCTGGTTCTGATCTCCAAAATTCAATCGGCTTCCGATGCTGAGAGATCGGCATCTTCGTTCTTACCGATTCAATCATCGAAAAATCAATGTCCGCAACAGCAATTCCGGTCGAGATTCGATCCGGTAACCGGCCTATAACCGTACCCCATGGATCAATAATCATGCTATCACCATAGCTTTCTCTATCCTCACTATGCTTGCCACCTTGCGCTGCAGCTATCACATAACACTGAGTTTCAATGGCTCGGGCGCGAAGCAGAATTTCCCAGTGTGCCTGTCCCGTCACTTTAGTGAACGCCGCCGGAACCAATAGCACCTCCGCGCCGTGGTGGAATCGGAGCTGCTGGTATAGCTCCGGAAACCGCAAATCGTAGCAGACAGTGAGTCCAAGGCGACCGAACGGACTATCCGCGGCGGCGATTTCTTCCCCGGCTTCTGTAAAACTGCTCTCCTTGAACACTGCGCCACCGGGCACATCGACGTCGAACATGTGCATCTTCCGATACGTGCTTCGAATATTTCCTGCGTCGTCGATTAATACATGCGCATTGCGCAAGTGTGAATCGTCAGATCCTTTCTCCTGAAATCCACCTAGGGATAACCAGATATTTGATTCCTTTGCTAGGGCACAGTATTTCTTCATTATTGGTCCGTCCAATGGTTCGGCGATTGTGAGGCTGTCGCCGGATTTGGCGCCGACGTACGAGAAATTCTCAGGAAAACAGAGTAACTTTGCGCCGGCTGAAACTGCTTCCTTAACGAGGCTTGAGCAAGTTGAGAAATTGGCGGAGAGATCACTGATTGAGGTCATCTGAGCGGCGGCGACTCGTACGGTGTTGGCCATGGCTGCTGCGTCCACCGAGGTGGAGGGCGGAGTAGATGGAGAGGGGCCGGCGGCGGAGAATCTAGAGATTAGAGGGATTGGAGTGTTTTATAAATAGCAATGACTTTTAGCCGTTCACAGAATTTCGACTCGGCTTCAAAACGTGAACAAAGACACGGGCCTTTGATCAATTGCGGGCAAAAACATTTGTTTCATAAAATTCCTGCCGGTGTTAGTATTAGGGGATGTTTGCTTGGGGCTGGGGTGGCTGGGTTGGGGGAAGTGGCTGGAGTTAATGGCTTGGGATGTTAAAGAGTGATGTTTGTGTTGTGTGGGAAATTTAATTATTAATTGTGAAATGTGATGTAATATGAGTAAGAGGTAGTTATTAATAATTGGGAGAATAATTAAAATAATTTTTTGATTTGTGATTGATGTCCCCCCACCAAACCCTAATATCGTGGCTTGGCCAAACCAGCCCAAACAAACATCACTTGGGGTTGGCCAAACTAATTATGGGTTTGGCAAACCCCAAGCAAACATCCCCTTAGTTTCTTTTTTTTAAACCTCAAAGAATCTTATAACTTAAGCAATATCTTTAAGTAGAAGATTTCTACCTCATAAAGAAATATCATCACCCATCCAAACAGATGAATGGGGAGATAAAAAAGAAAAAGCAACCAACCAATGAGCAACTTCATTACATTCACGTTTCATATGTTGCACAGTTATCACTTGACTTCCTTCCAACAACGACCGAAGCTCATCCAGCACGACCCCACAATAGTCTAAGGATTCTTCTTGCCCTGTGACTGCCTGCACAACAAGCAAGAAAACCTCAATAGGTTCGAAACCACATTCACAACAAAAACGAACACCACTCAAAATCGCTTCAATTTCCGCTGCTTTCACCGATGGAGGACGCCTTATACGGTGCACCGCAACAACAACTACTTCACCAAGATGATTACGCACCACAAATCCAACCCCATATAAACCCTTCTCATCATTATAGTCAACATCAACATCTAAACGGAAAAGACCCACCTCCTGCGGATACCAACAAGCCCGTGGTCCACTGCCAATGTTAGAAGCCACACGTACCAAAAAAGACTCATTAGCCCCATCAAATTGGATTAAATATCCCTCCACCTCGTGCCATGATGGCAACCGCCACGTCGAAGAGCCGTCATGTTTAAAAGCGCATAAACTCCGCCACACACTCCAAACTCCCACAATAAATAAACGAAGCAACTCCCTTCCAAATAGATTAGATATCATCTCACAACAATCCCGAAAAGAGACCACATGGAATTTTTTTAAAGAAAGCCAAAAACACGAGCCCTTCCAAAATAGTTTCACACGATCGCAAAAGAAAAAAATCATGCATAGAAGAACCCTCCGCAAACTTACAGAACATACATAAAGGAGATATCATAACATGATGTTTAGCTAAGTTGAGAGGTAGTGCAATAAAATCAGAGCAAGCTTACCAACGAAAAATTCTAACCTTAGGCGGGAGGGAAGTGACCACATATATTTCCACCAAGAATTGCAAATCGAGGAAGAATTTTTCGGGTTAGTTAATTAATACTTCCTCCGTCCCGACTTATTTTGTACAGGTGACCGGGCACGGATGTTAAGAAAAAACAGATTTTAATTTTTCTTTCACTTTTTTAAATGTGAAGATTGAGTGTTGAGATTTTGAGGGTGGAGATTGTAGGAGAAGATCCCTTTTTAGGAGTGTGCAAAATAAGGTGGGACGGCCGAAAAGAAATAAGTGTGCAAAATAAGGTGGGACGGAGGTAGTAACTAATGGGGGAATCCTATTTTCCTGTTCACGCCATAAAAATGTCTCTCCACACCACATTTTTCGTTTTATAAAAACAAACATTAGAAAATAGACTAAAATGCCCCTTTCAATTTCTTTTTCTAAAATTTAATATTTCCAAAAAAAAAAAAAAATCTCTTTACAATTTTAATTCTTAAAATATATGGTATCTTGAAACCCTATTCACCAACTAATTTCACCAAATTCATTTATAAAGCGAACAATTGAAGAAGAAAAAAAATAAATAAATGATGTACAACCTAAATATATGAACATTATAAGTCTTAGCTAATCTTTTCCGCTTGAATTCATGATTTGTTGTAAAAAATTGTATTTCGAGTTCATACCTGTATGATGCATCAATCCGGTGGCTGACAGCCAAATCGTCGTAATAATTCTTGTCAATGATGGACATACTACGTAGACTTATTCAGCCAATAATGGTCAGAATTATGATCATAATTCGGTCAAGTATGTAAGTATGTTTGGTCGTTATTCACCGACTCATTGGGGTGAATGGAGAAACCCTAGTTCTTCTTGCAATCCCCTTTTCAAAATTTTGGGGTTGGTGTTTGACGAAATAGTGCTTGGTTGTTCTTCCAATTGCTTATTCAAGGTGAAAATTATGGAAGACAAAGAAAAGGAGATGATAGATTTTTTGGTCGTTCAATTGAAAGCTTCACGTCATTCTTTTGTTCCTCAAATTCTAGTTATTTTTGTGTATTTTATTTTTATTTGGGCAGAAAAGTCTATAGATGTGGTGTGGAAAGTAAAAACATTGAATATTATAATTTTAATGGGGGTGTGAAAATGAATTGTGGTGTAAGAGATCTTTTTGTGGTGTCGATTGAATATGCGTGATTAGTAATCTCTCAGCCAAAAAGGGAAATCATATTTTATTAATACTATTTGTACAAACTAGTTTTCCAACAAATGTTCTCCTCACTAGAAAGAGGTTAGGTTTTCCCCTTGAGAGTAGAGTGCTAAGGTTTTGCCCGTAATGTGCCCTCCATTGTCGAAATATCAATGTGTCCTCCATTGACGAAATATCTTTCAACTCGTCTGTTGGTTCTGTCTTGGTCGTTATGTTTTGTGTGTGAGTGTTGTTCGTTTTATGATTCTTGCGCTTAGCCGCGTAAGGTTAGGGTTTGCAAATGTTTGAACCTGGATCTAATTGCAGAGCATCGATGGCTAGGTCATTTTCCATATACTAGAGTTAGGATTAGGGTTTGTTTACGGGAAGAAGTGGATAGATGATCCACACCGAATGAGGCTCGGGTGGTCGAAGTGAATGATGAGGAGGAGGCTTGGGAACATGTGCGATCACAATCGTCGTTCTATGTGGCGGGGCGACTATGCATGGTGAAGCTATTCAATAAATTTTACCTTTTGGAAGTCACAATTAAGGGTTTCAAGGCAAATAAGCGCTTATCAGTATGGGAATGGAGAAAATATATGTTTCTCTTTGCATTCGAATATGAAGAGAATAAAAACTGGGTAATGGCCAACCAACCTTGGTACTCTGATGGGTACCTATTAGTTATCACCGAACTGACCGGGAGGGAACATCCCCATGCTATCCACAGGGCCGGTCCAATGTTTCAAAGGGCCCAATTCGAAAAAAAAAAAAATGAGGCCCCTTAAAATATTGGTAATATTGTATACAAAAAAAATCATCAGCTGGAAATATATATATATGATAGATGAACTGGTTAATGGTTTGGGCCGAAGCCCTATTAATTCCTAACGTGGAGGCCTAACAGAAAACAATTTATTCAAAATAAAAATGTCGCTCTCGAGAAGGTTCGAACACACGACATTGGCAAAGCGTGCTCACTTTATGGCCAATCCTGACCAAATCTGCCACATCACCTGTTGCAATATAATTCCATCTGTATTATATTAACTATCTACAGGACTAAAATAAAATAAAGCGCTAGAGAGGGGAATCAAATTTTAGACCTCATGGAAGCGCAAAAATTCCCCAGGCAGCGCTAATCAATTAAGTTGCGACAACTATGGATACCTATTCTCATCTGTATATATACCTATTTTCGGTTCATTTCGTCATCCCACCTATATATATACACACACACACACACACACACAACAGTAGAAAAAAAAGTGGGGGCCTTGGCCGGCGGGGCGCTCAGTGCGGCGGCACCGACTCGACCGCCCTGGCTATACAAATAACACACATCCTACTTTGAGCCTACAATGTGCCAGTGGCATGGACCAGTGAAAGATTTTTAAAGGTTGTTGCATCTCATCTCGAGAAATTTGAAGAGTGGGATTTGGCAAATGATGCTACCATCAGTAGGTTCCTTCGATTCAAATTAAGTTTTAGCATTATAAGCCCCTTGCTGCGGGGTATCAATCTTCGATATAAAGGAGAAAACATGTGGTTGCCAAAGAAATATGAATCATTTCCAATATATTGATATCAATGTGGATTAATCGGTCATTGGTACAAATCATTTGACAATTATGATCAGAATGGATGCTGGTACCTCGGGGATACGAAATATGGTTCATTTCTTAAAGCATCTATGTAACATCCTAAATAAATTTACAAGACTCTTTTTTTCTTTTAATAAATGAAACACCTAAATAATAAAAGTAATAATAACTTTCACCAGAAAACATTACTAATAATATAAGTTAAGTAAACCGCTATATTTTCCAGCTAATTTTCCAACTAAAATAGCAAACAACAAGATTCCTAAAAGAAAACAATAAGTAAAAGTAAGATTATTTTCCCAAAACTTGTCAAATAACACCAACTAGTTTCACCGAAATAATAATTCAAAATACTCCTAAGAATTTAGCAAAATCAAAGCCATCATAGATAATATTTGAATATTCAGAAATAAAATAGAGTAATATTTTTTTTTCTAGCCCCCTTTTCCATCCACCCCTGTCGCCGGCTCCTTAACCTGAAATTTAATTTCAGAATTGGGGTGAGCTACATCTAGCTTGTGGGGTTTAGTTTGCTAAAATTAAACATATGCAAATAATTCAATATAATCAAATCAACATAATATTACATCACATATCACCATAACATCATATAAGTAACACCATAATAAGATCAAATAAATTTGAATCTCATATCACCGTATCACCATAACATCATATCATTATAACAGGCAAATATTTAATTAAAGCAAATAAGGAAAGAAAACTCCACCTTAATTGTTGAATGAATGAATGTCGTGCGATAACGACCTAGTCACCGTGCTCTTGACCACAAAATCCTATATTATAAATTTTGGTATTATAAATATATGAAATCACACCGGAAACTATTTAAGGCTGAGTGAATTTAATTGTTGAATTTGAGTTAGAACTGACTAATTAAAAGCTCAGACCAAAATCAAAATATAGATACATATATATACAAATCACCTTCTTGATATTATGCTAACTTCAGCCCATCAATACCAATAAATTGTCCCCATTAAACCTCTTTTGTGGCTTCTGCCACGCCCCCCGCCCCTCCCCCCTCCCGCATCCTTTTTTTTTTTTTATATATACATCAAGTATGCATAATTTAATGGAAGTATACCATAAAGCAACTACCCTATCCTACCTTCTTACATCCCCTCACAGACCACATGGGCACACACACATACTCCAAAAATGCATTACACAAAACAAAACACACATGCACTACTATGTGTATATCTATAAATATATATAGATACGCATACAACTGCACACACACACCCCTACAAATTATTGAATATATATATTTATACACAACTGCCAATACACACAAAATCATACACAGTCGTCACAATGACTCTCTTTTCCACTTCTTCTGAACACACACACACACACACACACATATATGCACACAATCCATATTTATATATATGTGTTAACGCACACACACTGTGTCACAAATTCATAAACACATACATTCACCGATATATATACATATATATATACACACGCACAATACATATGTAGCGCCCCAATCCCATTAGCTCGGGATTAAAGTGCTACTAAATTTTCTTTTCTTTTGATTAAATAATAAATCAGAAAATGTGCGAAAGCGTGACATAAAATACTTATTGGATAAAAGTAGAAATTTCATTGACAATAAGATACTGCCAAAACATACTTACACTAGTGGTGCCAAAGTTTCTAAGAAAATGCAAATCCCGGATTTGCATACACACAAACTTATTAATATACTCAGAAGTGGCAAAAACATCTTTGAGTTGCGGGTAAAAGGAGGAACCCGGTGACCTTTGCCGCAACAGGCCCGCCACCTTGCTCAATTAACCTGAAGATTTGTAATTATGGGCATGAGTATAAACTCAGCGGAAACTTTGTAAGCAGTTATACTAGCGAAGGTGCACAATAATAAACATATCCTTGACTTAGGAGCCTATCTTATGACTCAAAAGCCATATTGCTGGACTAGGGAGCCAATCTTACGACTCCCAAGTCCCACTCAAAAGCCAATCTTACGACTTAAGAGGTATCATATCATTAGCCCGAAGGCAAACATATTTATCAAGTACAAGTTCAGTAGCATAATATACTTACAAATAGCCCAGTCACCCACCTTGTTTGCTTGCTTTAAAAACTAAAGGTAGGTCGCAAATGTCCCAAGGCCCGATCCGCACTACACCAAGCACATGTTGTTTGTTTAATTAGCATTACTTATCGGGTTCGGTTATATTTTTAAAATAATTAATGTGGTATCCTTTTCTTTGGATTATATCTATTTTTACAATATTTAATATATAAGCCAAGTTATTATAAATTACAATTTTAAACTAAGAAGCATAATTATCTACTAAATTTAAATTACAGACAACATTAATTAAGACATACTTAAAATTAACTAACATGCAAAATAACAACTACCTAATACGACCTAAAAGAAAACAACTAAATATATTAATCTATTTAAAACAATTAAATTCCTAAATTTAAATAAACTATAAAATAATGGAAAAGTAAAACTATTAAAGAAGACATACCTCCAAAGTTTTAGACACTGGACGACAATCTCCGGAAACACCAGTTCGAACGTAGTCGAAAAATAACTTATAAGGACCTCCTAATTAAAGGAATCCCATATTATATAAATAGTAAATATTACTATATATTTTTCTTATGTTTGTATAGAAGGTAATTACCATATTTATAGAAATTCCATCAGCCCCTTTTTCCTTCTTTTTTTTGATGTGGGATGCAGAAATTTACTTTTATCAATGTGGGATATACCCACTTCGTCCAATTTGTCAGAATTAGTTTTTTTTTGATGCATGCAACATCATCATTAGCTTATTTACCATATATAGTAATTTTAATACTCCTAGATAGTTATCTATTACTATATTATTATTATAGGTACATATTATATATATGTGTATATGTATACTTTATTGTTTATATATATATATATATATATATTCTATATTTATATATTTTCTAAGCCCGATACTAGTTTTGGGTTCTTATATCATGCATTTTTAATTCTTATATTTTCGGTGCTAGGAGTGCAGTCGACCTGGTACATTGCGGTCACACTTATTTGCCAAAATAAAATCATCAAATAACTTTGCAATTTAAAATAAAATTGGTAATAATATCAATGTATTGCGTTTCAAAGATTCGGGGTATCACAGTCTCCCCTACTTTTAAAAATTTCGTCCTCGAAATTGTACTTACTTGGTTTAGGATGTTCGGATATCTTGCTAAAATCTCATCTTCTCGTTCCCAAGTAGCTTCTTCCTTCCCATGTCTACTCCACTGCACTAGTACTAAGGGAATCTCTCTATTCCTCAAAGTGTGAACTTTTCTTCCTAGGATAGCAATGGGGTTCTCTTCATAAGTGAGGTTTTTATTGACTTCCAGATTCTCATGATGAATAACGTGATTCGTATCTGGGACATACTTCCTAAGTACTGATACATGGAAGACATTATGGATATTAGTAAGTTCTGGCGGTAGAGCTAACTTATAGGCGACGTCTCCAATTCTATCTAGAATCTCAAATGGGCCAATATATCTTGGTTTCAACTTCCCTCTCTTTCCGAAGCGTATTACTCCTTTCATTGGTGCCATTTTGAGAAAAACCTTATCGCCTGTACTGAATTGTAGATCCTTCCTTCGTGTGTCAGCGTATGATTTCTGTCGATCCTGGGCGGCCTTAATTCTTTCTCGAATCTTAGTTACCACTCCAATGGTTCTTTCGATGATTTCAGGCCCTAAAATCTTTCGTTCTCCAACTTCATCCCAGTAAATCGGCGATCTACACCTTCTCCCGTAGAGTGCTTCATATGGTGCCATCTTTATTGTCGCCTGGTAACTGTTGTTATAGGAAAACTCTACCAGCGGTAAATATGTTTCCCAGTTTCCTCCAAAGTCTAGTACACAGGCTCTAAGCATATCCTCGAGTGTCTGTATTGTTCTTTCTGACTGTCCATCAGTTTGTGGATGATATGATGTGCTGAAGTTGAGCTTTGTTCCAAGGGCCGTTTGTAGACTTCTCCAGAATTTAGAGGTGAAACGAGTATCTCTGTCCGAAACTATGGTCACTGGTACTCCGTGTAATCTAACAATCTCGTCCACGTACCGTTGAGCAAGTTGATCCATGTTAAGTGTCATTCTTACTGGTATAAAGTGTGCTGTCTTTGTAAGTCTGTCAATGATCACCCAAATAGCTTCATTCCTTCTTGTTGTTCGTGGCAGTCCAGTAACAAAGTCCATTGCTATGTGTTCCCACTTCCATTCGGGAATCTCTAAAGGGTGTAAGAGTCCTGAAGGCCGTTGGTGTTCTGCTTTAACTTGTTGGCATGTTAAACATCTTTCAACAAATTGCCCTATTGATCGTTTCATATTCCTCCACCAATAGATCTCTTTTAGGTCCTTGAACATTTTCGTCCCTCCTGGATGAGCTGTGTACGGGGTATTGTGAGCTTCTTCAAGAATTTCCTTCCTTACGTCATCATTCTTAGGTACACATAATCTTCCTTCGTATGTTAAAGTTCCATCTGGTGTTACAAAGAACCCCTTGATGGTTCCTGCAATTGCCCGGTCTTTCATCTTGAGGAGGAATTGGTCAGTCCTTTGTGCTACCTTTATTCGATCTCTCAAAGTAGGTTGTATGGTTAATGCTGTGATCATAGCTGTAGTATGGCCTGACTTTACAAAATCTAAACTCAACTTAGCAAATTCTATTAATAATAGCTCTTGTTGTGTTGGGAGACTGGCCATATGACTTTCATTTTTCCTACTAAGTGCATCAGCTACGACATTTGCCTTGCCCGGGTGATAGAGAATGGTGCAATCATAATCCTTTACTAGCTCCAGCCATCTCCTTTGGCGCATGTTGAGTTCTTTTTGTGTGAAAAAGTATTTTAAACTCTTATGGTCCGTGTAGATTTCACATTTCCCACCGTAGAGGTAATGACGCCATATCTTTAATGCGTGAACAACAGCAGCTAATTCTAAGTCATGTGTAGGGTAGTTTAACTCATGGGGTTTCAATTGCCTTGAGGCATAAGCGACGACTTTTCCATGCTGCATCAAAACACATCCTAGTCCTAACTTTGAGGCATCGGTGTAAATGACAAACCCTTCTGATCCGTCAGGGATAGTTAGAACTGGCGCGGTTACGAGTCTTTGCTTAAGCTCTTGAAAGTTATTTTCGCATTCGTCAGTCCAGTGGAACTGGTTGCTCTTCTTTGTCAATTGAGTCAAAGGCTTAGCGATCTTCGAGAAATCTTGAATGAATCTTCTGTAGTAACCAGCTAGACCCAGAAAACTTCGAACCTCATTCACATTCTTCGGAGCTTTCCAATTCATTACTGCTTCAACCTTCGCGGGATCCACTTCGATTCCATTAGCCGTGATAATATGGCCTAGAAAAACAACTCGATCTAGCCAAAATTCACATTTGCTAAATTTAGCATAAAGCTTCTCCTGCCGTAAGGTACCTAGTATAGTTCTAAGATGTTCCTCGTGTTGTTCTTTATCTCTTGAGTATACTAGGATATCATCAATGAAGACTATGACAAATTGGTCTAGATAAGGATGGAATACCCTATTCATCAAATCCATGAATACTGCGGGTGCATTTGTCAATCCAAAAGGCATTACTATGAACTCATAATGACCATATCGTGTTCTAAAGGCTGTCTTAGAAATATCACATTCTTTGACCTTGAGTTGGTGGTAGCCCGATCTAAGATCGATTTTTGAGAACACGCTAGCTCCCTTCAGTTGGTCAAAAAGATCCTCTATTCTAGGCAAGGGATACTTATTCTTGATTGTTAGACGATTGAGTTCCCGATAATCAATGCACATTCTAAGTGATCCGTCCTTCTTCTTGACAAACAATACAGGGGCTCCCCATGGAGAAACACTTGGCCTGATGAACTTCTTGTCCAGCAACTCTTGAAGCTGTAATTTTAATTCTTGTAATTCCTTAGGCGCCATTCGATAAGGTGCTTTAGATATAGGTGCAGCTCCGGGCACCAAATCTATTGTGAATTCAACCTGTCGATCAGGAGGTATTCCTGGCAACTCATCTGGAAATACGTCCATATAATCTCTTACCGTCGATATATCAGCAGGTATAACCTTAACAGTATTATTTTCCATGATATTCACAAGGTAGCCTTCATTTCCCTTTTTCCGTAACATTCTTACAGCCTTCATTGCTGACACAATACGCGGTCTGGTATTAGTTTTGGCTCCGTAAAAGGTGAATTTGGATCCTATTGGTCTTTCAAAATCTATTTCACGCTCAAAGCATCGGATTGTTGCTTTATTCTTGGTCAACCAATCTATACCCAAAATAACATCGAAACATTTCATCTCTAACACATATAGATCGGCTTCCAGTTCTTGGTTACCTATCAAAAGCTTCACACCAGTCACAATATCCTTAGTCCTAATAGTTTCTCCTGAGGGAATACTTACCGTCAACTCCTCTCCATTTGTGTTACTTTTCAAACCCAGTTTTCTTTTAAAATCTTCAGACATAAAAGAATGTGATGCACCAGTATCAAACAAAATATATGCTGGAAGATCGTAGACAAATAGTATACCTGCCATGGTTTCATTCTCCTCGGTCACTTTGTCTTGTCCTAGAGCAAAAACGCGTGCCTTCCCTGTCTTCTTGTCTGGTGTATTAACATTTTGTGGTGTCTTGGTCTGTGTGGCAGTGTATTCCCAATACCTATGTCCTGGTTGACGACACTTATAACAAACATTCTTTCCCATCAAACACTCCCCATAGTGGTGCTTATTGCAATTAGAACATATCGGAACTGCATTTGGTCCTGATCCCCCCCTTGGGGTTGCCTTCTTCACAAAGTGGTTAGTCTTATTCTTATCTCTAAAATCCCATTTCCTTTTCCCGGGTTGCTCTTGAGGTTTCTGGTTGTATTCTAAATTCTGGCTAAGGGATACAATATGTGCTCGTTCAAACGTTTCATGGTACGTAGGTAGTTTCAATCCTGACACGATACCTCCGATCTCTGGACGCAAACCTCTCTCAAAACGTCTTGCTTTTCTTTCATCTGTATCAACCAAGTGTGGGGCATATTTAGATAATTGATTAAAACGTCTTTCATACTCCATTACTGGAAGAATTCCCTGCTTCAGATTGACAAACTCAATTTCCTTTTGGTCACGGATAGACTGTGGAAAGTAACGATCCATCATCATGTTCTTAAAATCATTCCAAGTCATGTTTTGCTTTTGTTCATTCGTCATTGTTCGCTCGTGTGATTTCCACCAGTGTCCAGCATCTTCCACAAGTTGGAATATTGCGCACGAAACTTTCTGATTTTCAGTTGATTCCATATGGTCAAAGATTCTTTCAAGCTCAAGAATCCATTCCTCAGCGACCATAGGTCCTTCACTACCTCTGAATCTTGGTGGTGAAAAACGACGAAATTGCTCTATAATGACATTAGTATTGATACCCTGATTCTGTGGATTTGGTATATTCTGGTTAGCTGGTATTTGTTGTATGAGTCCCTGCAGAGAGTTCAAGAACTCCCGTGCAAAATCCGCTCCCTGTACTCCAATAGCAGGTGGAGGTTGCCTCTCAGCAGCTGGCTCGACAAATGGCTCATTTTCATTTTGCACATGTTTACGTGGCCTTCCTCGCGCTGCCATACTTTTGGGAGAAAAAGAAATAACACTTAATTATATGCATATATACCTTTGTTTAACGTACCGAATAATTTGTAAACAAAACATATACATAAAAGATATTAGGTTTACAAATCCATATATATATATATACAAAAAGTACATTAGTTTTTAATACTCTTACCCGTACAAAATGTCTATTAGTTAATCATGCTTATACGAGCAAAAAGATAGCATGATCAAAAGATAACTTATATACATTCCTATTACAAAAGGATATTCACGATCTAGTTATGTACCTAGACATCATTATACAAAAATTATCTACTATTACTATACGTACATCCTCTAGGTTTCTAACTATATCAGAACCAATTACTGGGACCCGCCTGGTTCTCTGCTGGTGGGGTACGCATACGTCGACCCCTAGATGGTATGCTCTCATCATGGACTGATCCTATGGACTCGTTGGGCTCGGTATCTTCTGAGGGGTCCTCCTCCTCTTCTGCTACACCTGCTTCTTCCCTTTGCGATCTTGCGAACTCGAGACAGTATTCTGCCCGATCCCTAGCGCGTTCGGCAAGACGTTCATCAGCAATAGCTTCTAAGTGCTTGTTGGCGGCAACCTTGTCATAATGATTTGCCCTTTGCCTCTGTTCCTCTGCCTCCATTTCCATCTGATCTGCAATTGCGAGGCACCTTTGACGTTCTCTAATAACCATAGCGAGGCGGACACTAAAACGTTCATAATTAATTGTCAGTCCAGCCGTAGAATCTATCGTAAGCATTTCGTCCAATAACCGATGGGCAACATCTCTATAATTTGGGAGGACAGTGTTTGCCAAGCGCATAGAAGCCTCGTACTCAGTAATGTGATGTCCTTCTTGTATGGCGTTGTTCCGACGTCTCCGTAATATATTTATATACTCGCCTATATTCTGATATTCACCCTGTCTGGTCCTCCGGTAGACTGACATTGCGGGTGGTAGATCTCTGTTAGCGAGTATTCTTTGTCTATATACTACTGTTTTTCTAGCAGTTTGTTTTCTTCGAACCATCCTATCATAAAGAAGAAATATGGGTCAGTCTCTAATCTGGCTTCTTAATTGGTGGTAAAAGTTTCGAGGACAAAACATTTTTGAACTTATATAAAACTCATAATAAAATATACATACCTTGGAGCGAGTGTCGGTCTGTTGGCAAAGTCACAGTTCCCCTTGGTTTTATTTTATAAATCGAGTATACAGAAAAGTAGACCCGCTCTGATACCACTCTGTAGCGCCCCAATCCCATTAGCTCGGGATTAAAGTGCTACTAAATTTTCTTTTCTTTTGATTAAATAATAAATCAGAAAATGTGCGAAAGCGTGACATAAAATACTTATTGGATAAAAGTAGAAATTTCATTGACAATAAGATACTGCCAAAACATACTTACACTAGTGGTGCCAAAGTTTCTAAGAAAATGCAAATCCCGGATTTGCATACACACAAACTTATTAATATACTCAGAAGTGGCAAAAACATCTTTGAGTTGCGGGTAAAAGGAGGAACCCGGTGACCTTTGCCGCAACAGGCCCGCCACCTTGCTCAATTAACCTGAAGATTTGTAATTATGGGCATGAGTATAAACTCAGCGGAAACTTTGTAAGCAGTTATACTAGCGAAGGTGCACAATAATAAACATATCCTTGACTTAGGAGCCTATCTTATGACTCAAAAGCCATATTGCTGGACTAGGGAGCCAATCTTACGACTCCCAAGTCCCACTCAAAAGCCAATCTTACGACTTAAGAGGTATCATATCATTAGCCCGAAGGCAAACATATTTATCAAGTACAAGTTCAGTAGCATAATATACTTACAAATAGCCCAGTCACCCACCTTGTTTGCTTGCTTTAAAAACTAAAGGTAGGTCGCAAATGTCCCAAGGCCCGATCCGCACTACACCAAGCACATGTTGTTTGTTTAATTAGCATTACTTATCGGGTTCGGTTATATTTTTAAAATAATTAATGTGGTATCCTTTTCTTTGGATTATATCTATTTTTACAATATTTAATATATAAGCCAAGTTATTATAAATTACAATTTTAAACTAAGAAGCATAATTATCTACTAAATTTAAATTACAGACAACATTAATTAAGACATACTTAAAATTAACTAACATGCAAAATAACAACTACCTAATACGACCTAAAAGAAAACAACTAAATATATTAATCTATTTAAAACAATTAAATTCCTAAATTTAAATAAACTATAAAATAATGGAAAAGTAAAACTATTAAAGAAGACATACCTCCAAAGTTTTAGACACTGGACGACAATCTCCGGAAACACCAGTTCGAACGTAGTCGAAAAATAACTTATAAGGACCTCCTAATTAAAGGAATCCCATATTATATAAATAGTAAATATTACTATATATTTTTCTTATGTTTGTATAGAAGGTAATTACCATATTTATAGAAATTCCATCAGCCCCTTTTTCCTTCTTTTTTTTGATGTGGGATGCAGAAATTTACTTTTATCAATGTGGGATATACCCACTTCGTCCAATTTGTCAGAATTAGTTTTTTTTTTATGCATGCAACATCATCATTAGCTTATTTACCATATATAGTAATTTTAATACTCCTAGATAGTTATCTATTACTATATTATTATTATAGGTACATATTATATATTTGTGTATATGTATACTTTATTGTTTATATATATATATATATATATTCTATATTTATATATTTTCTAAGCCCGATACTAGTTTTGGGTTCTTATATCATGCATTTTTAATTCTTATATTTTCGGTGCTAGGAGTGCAGTCGACCTGGTACATTGCGGTCACACTTATTTGCCTAAATAAAATCATCAAATAACTTTGCAATTTAAAATAAAATTGGTAATAATATCAATGTATTGCGTTTCAAAGATTCGGGGTATCACAACATATTACTCTCACATACATATATTCTTATAAAATAAAAGTCCTCTTAATTCCTACCTAGAATTCTCAGATCCAACACAACATAAAAAAAAGTATTCCTCTAATTCTAGCCTTCTACGTAAAAAAATAAAGAAGAAATACCTGCGGAAGAAAACCAACTACTGATAGAGGTGAAAAAATTGGATGGCGGCTGTTTGTGAAAGGGAAGGGTTTTCACTTTTTCTTTTCGGCGAGATATATTGTGACAATGGTATTCTACTGTCTAGTATTTATACTAGGTTATTCCCCTACTGTATATTAATCAGAAGCCCATAGAAAAAGTGTTTTTCTTATAGATATCAACTAGGAGAGTATCTAATGGATATATCTATATCTGGTCAAGATACGTATTAACTGACAGCCCTTTATGGATAAATATAAATCATGACTTGGGCTCAGTCTGGACCCAAATAACTTGATTTGACCCACACAAAATATTCATGATGCATGTTGGGCCTAATAAATAGTAAAAATATTAATAATAACCCGTAAAATAAAAAATTCAGGGTGTTACAATCCCCACCACAAAGAATTATTCCCTACAAACCCAAAACCCACTGCTACCAACTCCCATACAAAACCATGCAAAACCCACTATACAAACTAAACAAAAATCCCCTAGATGGACCACCCATGTTCCCACCAACCAAGGCCACCAAAACGCAAATGCTAAACCAACACAACAACCTCACCCACAAGAAAAAAAACCTCCCCTTAACTGAAGCCAACAAAGTAAAAATACCCAACCCTTATCCAAGAAAAATCTACAAATTCAATCACCACCCAAACACAATAATCTCCTACCTAAACCCACCTCTACTTCTATCGTTCCAGCGAAGGTCCTCAAGCTCCAAATCCTTGCAAGCTAAGTACCTTCCTACCCAAGATCCCATGATACTGACGAATAAGTTAATCCTTGTGAACCCTAAACCACCATCTGATAAAATGATTAAACACAAGACTGTTACCGTTCCACCATCTTCCCCCACCACCGACCTGGAAATCAAACACAAGTTACAGAAAAAACTAACAAAGTAAACATGTAAGTATCTAACACATATAAAAGGAATGAAGAATTTTAATTAAATAAATTTTTTGAATTTTTTATTTAAAAATTAAGAATAAATTAGAATAAATAATTATTCTAAAATTTTCAATAAAATAATGAAATAAAAATAAGAACAGATAAATGAAAGCCAATATAAAGCAGTACCTAAAAGCTAGTCTCAGGCAACGACGCTCAAAACTTGATTGCTCTATAGTCTACCAGCCTTACCGCAAGTTCACGATGTAGTTAATAGTCTAGTGGCAAACAAAGTTGAATCCCACAGGGAGTAGTGAAGAGATTTTACCTAAAGTACTATAATGTTCTAATCCTAGTATGTCTAGGCAGATCGATTAGATGATGAGTTGGCATTGCCTTAATTACTCTAACTAGACCTTAATTAAAGCAACTGGACAAATAAGACATAATTTAATTAAAGAACTAAATTCAGAATCAATTACACATTCAACAATAATTATTATCTCCATATTCAGATGGTTCCTATTGTTATGAGACTTCTCTATGTGTATCTCAAATCCAACCCAGAGCACCCGAGGCGTAGATCCTTTACAACAGACCAACCTCCTGGTTAAGCCAGTGTATACAACTTCTAAAGGTGCCTAAGAAATACCCCCATTATTATTCTCCATCCTCCCGGTCTTTTGAATGATATGTTACACGTTGTTTGGCCATAAATGTTCTCACCTCACGAATTTGGGATATTGATTGGTCTGTACATAACATAGGTGATCATGATAATTATGCAACAATCATATCTCAATATATATGTAACGCCCGGGAATTTCCGCCTATTACTTATATTTATTAAAGCATTCATGTGATTTTAGTTATTGTTTTTATATGATTGGGCCGACCTATTTCATATGACTAATATTTTAGATTTGAGCTTTCTTGCTCAAATAAATTTATAGTGGCCCAATAAATTATTTAAAAATTATTTTTTTTTTAAGTTAAAGCATTTTTAGGATCGTTTATTTAAAACTAGATAAGTTCATTCCCATGCATCATCTCATCCATTTACATTATTAGCCCAATATTAGGGCCCAATGAATAAATTATGGACTCAAGGTTTGAGCCCAAAGTAAACGAAAGCAGATAGAATTTATCAGTACCGGAAGTTTTCATCATATTCAGTGACCGTGTACATGGTTGAGGAGTGGGGGAGATCACAGGGATAATGGGAGCGGACGCTAATGGAATTTTTATAAATACCGAAGCCTTGTAGACCAATACTTTTACGCACATAATTTTCTTAAAATAATTTCACTACTCTTCTACTTCTTCTACTATTCCGGAAACTCTTCTACTTCTTTCTTCTACTGTTCCGGCCTTCCGCCACCATTTTCAACACCAGCCCCTAAATACATGTTCCAAACCACCACTGCCACAAAATCTATTGGCCGCACAATCTCTCCCTCCTTCCAATCAGAAGATGTAACAATTCAGCAGAAAAGAAAAAGGGGAAAAACCATCATTGCTTGATCCGGCAAAGAGTACGTCGCCGTCTATTAGAGACAGAGAGATTGAAACCAAAACACAACAGCAAATAGACGAAAAATAAGCTTCAACAACAATTCTACAAAAAAACCTTCCACCCAAGTCTTACGACCAAAATCCCAGCATAATCAATGAATAATCCTTAACCTATGAAATTAAACATACTTATACGCATATTAAGCCCATGTGGACAAAAAACCCCCACAGACCAAAACTGAAGTCTGAAAAGAAAAGGAAATAAAATCAACAATCAATCAAAGAAAATAAGTAGCGCCTATTGGCGTCGGCGATACACACGCGCATGTGTATAAGACACGATTAACCAACGTAAAAGGACGCTCAATCGGGTCGCCCTGCTCCAAAGCCCGGATAATAGGAGCATAACTCGGATCTACTGCTACAGCATGTTGCAAAGCGGCCCAATCCAACCAGCGAGGTACCGAGAGTGCCGTCAACTCGGTTTCGCACTCACGACGGGATAATGCGTTTATATTCAATATCGAAATAAAATCCGAGTAATTTGGAGGTCCAATATTGTTGAGATGGTGACGAGATTGACTGACTGAGAAGGTGGCGAAGTCTGCGCTGGTCAGTGCGAACAAGAAATTTCCGGCCGAGGAGGTAAGGCCGCCAATGAAGGACTGCCAAAACCAACGCCATTAATTCCTTTTCATATGTCGATTTGGAGGCATTGCGTTCGGATAGGGCTTTGCTATAGTACGCCACTGGGCGCTGATTCTGCATTAAGACCGCACCAATGCCCTGTCCCGAGGCGTCGCATTCAATGCAAAAATCTCCCGATAAGTTTAGCGTGACGAGGACGGGAGCCGTGGTGATCGCGCGTTGCAGCGCTGTAAATCTCTTGAGTGGCGTTAGTCCGCTGGAAATCTCCTTCAAATTCCTTGCGTAGTAGGGTGGTGAGAGGTAAGGCGATTTTCCCATAATCTTTAATAAAGCGGCGATAATACCCGGTCAACCCAAGAAACCCACGAACACCCTTCATCGTCTTAGAGATTGGCCACTGCAAAATTGCCAAAACCTTAGATGGATCCATCCGAACACCGTCGGATGAAACCACATGACCGAGATACTCAATAGATGTGCGAGCGCATGAACACTTCTTAAGATTTATGAAGAAGGAGGTGGAGGCCAACAGATCGAGGACCTGACGGAGGTGTGTCACATGAGACAGTCGGTCCCCACTATAAATTAAGATGTTATCGAAGAAGACAAGGACAAATTTCCGCAAGAAGGGGCGAAAGAGGTCGTTCATAATGGCCTGAAATGTGGAAGGTGCGTTTCGTAACCCAAAAGGCATTACGGCCCAGTCATAGTGGCCCGAGTGTGTGCGAAACCCTATCTTCGTGATATCCTCCGGAGCCATGTGGATCTGATGATAACCCGAGCGGAGATCGAGGCGAGTGAACCAAGATGCACCATGTAACTCATCCAACAGTTCCTGGATGACGGGAATGGGGTATTTATCCGGAACAATCCGCTTATTCAATTCCCTGCAATCCACACAAAAATGCCAACTGCCATCCTTTTTCTCTTTGCTTCTGCACAACATATTGCGATTTTACACCAATCCGTCTTCACCCCACATAGATGTACCATGTCGAACGAGAGCAAGGCTTCCTCCAACAGAGTCGCCGCTGTCAACCTCAACAGACATGTCCACCTCCGTCGGGACATCCCCTTTTTTAGAGGTCCTCGATTCGAATTATTAAAAAATAATAATGGGGTGGATTCAAATTATTAAAAAATAATAATGGGTCCCAATATAACACTAAAAATGACAAAAATACCTTAAGGTTGCACAGAAGAATTACCCCTCTTTTGTTGTTGTTTAGTAAAAATATACACTACAACATAAATGAACTTATGTAACACCTAAAATATGTTACATATATACCAAAAAGTGTTACAATAGACTTTAGGTAACACTTTATTGGCGATACATTTGTTAGTGCTACCTAAAGTCTAAAATAATACTTTAGATGATCTTTAGTAACACTTTCATAAGTGTTGCATTAAATTTTAAATTGTAACACTTCATGGTAACACTAAAAATATGTTACATATAACCCTTTATGTAACACTTCTTTAAAAATAAAAAAATGTTGAATATTTGTCATTGTTGGGTTGCGAACCCAGGTTGCAAACTTGCATGATCTTTAACTGTAAATGTTGAATCAGTAGGCTATAATAAATTTATTGTTTTATTTTATACGAAAGGCTATATATACATAATTTTTTGTTCTAACATCAATAAACTATTCTCATAATTAAATTTTTACCAAACTACAACCTATATAATTTAACTTTATTTAACATATCCTAGTATATAGTTTGATACAAATTTTCATTATTTTTTTTTTTCTAATTCCGTCCACTCACACACACACACATTTATAATTTATTCAATATCACAATAATTTGTTACATCAAATTATTTTATAAAACATTAAGGCATTATCATTAATTTCAATTGCAATAAGTAGATAATTTCAAGACACCTTAAAAAATTAGTAATTGATTACTTTTCTTGTGTTTTATAGAATATAAAATTAAATACAAAAATAAACTTATGAACATGAAAGACATGCCAAAATATTTCAAGTCCAATATTTTATACTAAAATGTATTCAAAATTTTAAGCTACAAAAATCCTTTCTCGTTGTTAGTAACATATAATGTGTGTATATTATACACACACACAAAAAAAAAATATGATAAAATTTATGTTATATGATTAATAAGTAAATTCTCAGATGCTCTAAAAAATTATTATTTTAGTCGATTGTTTTCATCATCTCATGTTACAAATGTTCTATTGTGATAGTTATGATTTATCACGTATATAAAACTTTGCCTGAAAAAATCATTTCTAAAATATAAGTGATTGAAAGATTTTACTTCAAGAGTCATATTAAAAAAAAAAATCCAAAAATATTTTGTTAGTTTAGAATAAAAGAAATATATAATTTTATTAATTGAAAGTGTTTCCTAGAAAGTGTTACTTATTTATAAGTGTTACGTGAAAGTGTTATTTATTTAAAAGTGTTACGTAAAAAGTGTTACATATGTAAAAATGTTTCCAGAAGTGTTATCATTTAAAAAGTGTTCCATCCAAAGTGTTACCTATTTTAAAAGTGTTACATAAATGTGTTACACATTTTAGAAAAGTGTTTTATGGAAGTGTTACATATTCATAAGTGTTACCAAAGTGTTACATAAAAGTTAAAATTTTAAAATGTTACAAACAAAGTGTTACTTAAAGTCATTTATGTTGTAGTGATAATGTGTGTATATCTACACACACACGCCCATAAATCACTAATAAAATTTATTCTTGATAAAAAAAGTAAATCTTTAGTTGCTCTAATAAATTGTTACTTTTGTAGGTCTGAGTTGCTTGTTTTCACCACTTATGTTACGAATGTTCTATTGTGATAATTAAGATGTAAAATGTGAGAAAAATATGTCCACATATATTTAGTTAGTTTAAAATAAGATACATATATAATTTTATTAATTATAAGTGTTACATAAAAATGTTACTTATTCAAAAGTGTTACTTATCTAAAGGTGTTACCTAAAAGTATTACGATTTAAAAGTGTAACGTTCAAAGCGTTACATATTCCAAAAGTGTTACATTTTCGCAGATGTTACAAAAGTGTTATATATTCATAAGTGTTACAAAAATGTTACATAAAAGTCAAAATTTAAAAGTGTTACGAACGAAGTGTTACATAAAGCCATTTATGTTGCAGTGTATATTGATTGTAATATTTTATTATATTAAAATTACATAAACATATAAAATTCTTATTATTTATTTATTTACATTTACAAACTATGCATCGCACGGGGATTCTACTAGTAACAATAACATTTTAAGAAAAATTAAACACTTTATTCCCAAAATCAAATTTCCCAAAAATCAAATTCACAGATTAACCTCATTCATTTCGAAAAAAAAACCCTAATCCTAAAATCTACCAATTCAAGCTTTTGCCCAAAATACTTCATCCCCGTTGAAGACCTCCATATATCTGCTCGAAGAAGACAAAATACTTGAAATGACGTGGCTGATAAGAGACCTGGGGAAAAAGAAGACCCCCACAGAGTTCTTGGGCCCAAATTATGGTGCATTTTTTTTAATTCGTGTGTGGTCCTCTTGTGTTTGTTGGTTTATTTTTTTATTTGTGTCTGATGTTTCTCCAACAAGGAGTTTTTTCTGTGAACCCCACAATCAGTAAATCCTAATATCAGTGGAGCCTAATTATGAATTAGAGTTTACTATCCCAACATTGGGAATTTGCAAATTCCTAATTAGGATTTCACATTTAGGGCTTATTTTTATTGAAAAATTGTTAGGGGATTGGTCTATCTAATTTAGGGATATGCTGATTCCCTACCCAAATTAGGGTTTCATTTTTTTGCATATTAGAGGGTCCAAACAACTTAATTAAGTTGTTAAGTGATTGAATTTAGTTTTCCTTTTAAGTTGTGTGTGACATGGTTTTGAAACTGATAATTTTTACTGATAGGATATTCTATTTTGTATATAATTAGCTTCATTTGTAAGATTCTGTTTTTGATGTTGATTGCACACAATATTGTATAAATTGTGTTGCACATGAAATTGGGGTGGAACATGATTATCGAGGCTGTGTACTTATATTGTTTTTTTAACACGATTGTGTTTTATTAATATTGTGTTTATGATAATTCTAAAATGTTCAAGATACACCATTTTGGTAGATTTCACAAATTAGAAAAATGTGTTATGTTTGGGATAGGGTAGCATATGTAGACTTCTGCGACCTTGACGCAATGTATATTTTAGAGGTTAATGAAATGATTGAGGAACTAGGGCGAAAGGGTGGATAAATCGTTCTTTAATCAGAATGAGTGTGACAACTGAAATTCACTGCATCCTCTGGAGAGTGACATGGATGTAGTGAATTTAAATTGCTTCAAAGACAATAATAGTCCAGTGGGGGTCTATGTAAGTCATGTCCAAGATAGTGTCAAAAGGAAAAATCACGATATGGAAGATGACGTTGATGATAGTGAAGAAAGAAATGACAAACACATTGTATTATATGTTGGGGGTAATCACGATGAACGAACTGCGCCTAAAGATTTTTTAAACAATTAATATTAGTATGTAAAATGATATATATATATATTGTATATACTTCATTTTGAAACAAATTATAATAATACATAGTCACCAATATAATAATAGTGATATTATTATCACTACTACTATTGTTGTCAATGTTATTATGTAATAATATAATATCAATCACAATATATATTTAATATAATTAGATAATAGATCTTCCTCTGTTCACAAATGAAAGTCATTTTAGAGAAATTAATTTTTTCATAAAAGCAATTCATTCTAGCAAAAAATTATCTATTTCTTCCAATATTATCCTTAGTTAAATCTAAACAAATCTTTATACATATCTCATAATATTGTCATTACTTAAATCATGTGTTATCTCTATTGGTAAATTTATGTTAATGAAATATCTGTTGGAGAGAAAAGGGAATTTAAGACTATAAGAATAGTTTTTCTAAGGATCTTTTTGTCCATCCATAATTTCTTAATTTCCACCTAAATTCTAAATAACTTTCTTTTGTGCAGTGATATAATTATTCATGTAATGGATAAAAAGCAATCTTAGGACTTTAGGATCCGCTTGGTTGCAAATCATCAATGACAATGGTAATGAGTATAAATGATAAGTCAATCATACTATGGAATGAAATGGGGGGGGGGGAATTGTTAGTAAAAGAGGGTGATGATTAACTTATTTATTATGTATCAAGCACCATAAATAGGAATGAGTCATCATTCATTCCCATTCCCTACCCTTAAAATCCTCCAACCAAGCGGACTCTTAATTAGTTATCATTTCCATTATAAGATTTTTTGAGAAAGTAAAATATTATTAAATTGTTGTAATCTTTCAGCAGTAACTAGAGATGTCAATAAGGGCTGATCCGGCCCTACCCGGCCCAAGTCCTCAAAAGCCCGGGCCCTAAAGGGCTAGGGCTAAAAGCCCTCATGCTATAATAGCTTTGAAAATCTAGGCCCAGCCCTAATCCTGAAG
Organism: Ajuga chamaepitys; assembly: GCA_958295605.1. NCBI lineage: Eukaryota > Viridiplantae > Streptophyta > Magnoliopsida > Lamiales > Lamiaceae > Ajuga > Ajuga chamaepitys. The sequence goes on along the minus strand of OY282502.1, from coordinate 53,791,472 downwards.
GGCTAGGGCCGCGCCATGGCCAGACCCTTTAAGTTCATATATTTAATTTCTTTGTTATTGTTCCCAAATTTCATAATTAATATGTTTAAATTTTACTCATAAAATAGTTATTAATTTTTTTTAAAATACAAGTATTCCATTCTCTTCTAATATATATGTGGGGTTTCTAAATATACCGTATTATATAAGATACGGCATGATATATTTAAGAATTCCAACATACATATTCAAATGATAACGAAAATACTAGAGAACGTGAATGCAATATTATAAAAGAAAATGTGAACTGAAGTATTAGAGCCGGAAGAGTAAAGGAAAAGTGAAAACTCATTGATTGCATGAAACTCTAAATTTATTTATGAGATATCATATATAATATATTTATGAGATATATAATATATGTATATATATATATATATTATATATTTTATATAAAATATATAAATAAGGGCCCTCAGACTGGCCCTGCCCTAGCCCTAATAGGTCCGAGGGCCGAAAAGGGCCAAGTTAAAAGCCCTTAAGGCATATGAGCCTGTAAAATTGAGGCCCAACCCTAGTATTTTTAGGGTCGGGTTAAGGCCGACCCTAAGGGCTGGACCTGTTTTGACATCTCTAACAGTAATGGACAAGAACCATAGAATTATTAGATCTACAAATTAAATAGTACATTGAACAAACTGCGTATCAAAATACTTACTTTCAAATTTGTCACTGATTTTCAAGTGAAAATCCTGAAAAACAATCAAATCAAAATAGAAAAACTAACGTTTGAATCAAATAATAATAATTCAATTATGAATTTATGATTAACCCCTTAATTATTTCCCTTCATTTCCACTACCAATTTTTTACCAAGCAACCCTGTGAGAGATGTGTGTCGAAGAAAAATTGTCGGCTATGGGCCTATAATTAAATAGCAAGGAATTAATGGGGTGTCGAGAAAAAGGAACAAAAATAATTTGTCTACAAGGACCGAAGAAATTAGAAATGGGTAGCATGTTCATCTATCTATCTGGTAAAGCAAATTAAGAAGTAGGCCTGAAAGCCCATGTGCAGTTCATCCTCTGCCCAATCTCCTTATTTATAGTCTCATCTATCTACCACCAACATTTCTGAAATATTTTTAAATCTATAAACAATGAAAATGACGCTTTAAAATTTAAATCTTTTGTCTTTCTTTTTCTTTAAAAAGAGAAAAAAGTTATCTTTTTATTTTTTATGAACTGTGGAAGTGAAAAAGACCTGGTATCTAGCAAAAGGACGCATATAATTACTGTGAAAAGTTCGGTAATTACACCCTTTTGGAACCTTTTTTGTTACATCAAATCTTTATTAGAAAGACATTTATTTTGTTTGGATTTTTCTGAAATTTATAATAATGGGAAATGCTGTGCTGTAAGTGTTCCTACTCTTGTCAGCGTTGTCCCATTTCACTTTCTGTAAGTTTGGCGCTTATTGGTAGGCCTCAATGTTTATTTTAATTCTTCCTTTTCTGGTTGGATTCAAATTAGTTTATCAAGAATCCATTGTATTTTTCTAATTGGAGCTACTTTTTGTTTCTTCTAAAGTGCAGAAGTTTCTGCTAGGCCTTTGCCCATGCTGGTTCTTGAATAAGTTTTGATTCAGGATATTGTACTTTTAGAGAATAGTGCTAAGATGGGGGAGAAGCCTGAAGTTCTAGATGCTGTGTTGAAGGAGACTGTGGATTTGGTAATGTATCAGATAACTGATTTTGAGCGATTTTTTGGTTTGGGGTGCTTAATCTTCTTCTTATTTTTTTATTTTTTTTATTTTTTTTATTTTTTATTTTTTCTGGGGGCAGGAAAACATTCCCATTGATGAAGTGTTTGAGAATCTGAGATGTACCCGGGAGGGTCTGACAAGTGAGGCAGCTGAAGAGAGATTAGTCATCTTTGGACACAACAAGCTTGAGGAAAAAAAGGTGCTCATTCTTATCTCAAACTTGTAATTTCTTTTTTCATTAAAAAATAATACTGCTGTTTAATTTCTTGTATTAGTTTATCTACGTAGAAAGAGCTTTAGCTGTAAATTAGTTATCATCTTTTATGAATTTTGATATCTTAAAATGTGCAACTCTTTGCTGGTGAAACTGTGTTTACTCTGGAAAGGAGTTCCAATGATAAAGATTGTTTCACTATTCAGGAGAGAAAATTCCTCAAGTTTTTGGGGTTCATGTGGAACCCTCTTTCTTGGGTAATGGAAGCTGCAGCTATCATGGCAATAGCCCTTGCTAATGGAGGAGTAAGGACATCTTTCTACACTTGATATACACACACGCACACACATATATGCTTTATATTTAATTTTAAATGGTGATCTGATCTTTGGATTTAAATTTTGCAGGGAAAGCCTCCAGATTGGCAAGATTTTGTTGGTATCATCACCTTGCTTATCATCAATTCTACTATTAGTTTTATAGAGGAGAACAATGCTGGCAATGCAGCTGCTGCTCTCATGGCCCGCCTTGCCCCAAAAGCAAAAGTTCGTTATCACCTTATCTTGGAACTTTATTTTTTAACAGTTCGTTTCTGAAATGCTTATCTGATTAATAGTAATTGTATGGTCTATGAAGGTCCTTAGAGATGGAAGGTGGAATGAGGAAGAGGCTTCTGTTTTGGTGCCTGGAGACATTGTTAGTATTAAGCTTGGAGATATAGTTCCTGCTGATGCTCGTTTGCTGGAAGGCGATCCACTTAAAATCGACCAGGCATGTCTCTATATATTGAATGAAGCTGTTTTTTGTTTTTGTTTTTTAATAAAAATGTAAATTAATTTATTAAGGTATTCAATAATGTGATTTTCAGTCGGCCTTGACTGGGGAGTCTCTTCCAGTGACAAAGGGGCCGGGGGACGGCGTCTACTCTGGTTCGACCTGCAAACAGGGAGAAATTGAGGCTATTGTGATTGCTACTGGGGTCCATACCTTCTTTGGGAAGGCTGCTCACCTTGTTGATTCTACTAATCAAGTGGGGCACTTTCAAAAGGCAAGTTTTTTAAGTATTTGTTATTTGGATTTCATGCGAAACAGAAGTTTTAACTGGTTTGTTTTATTGTAATGCGCAGGTTTTGACTGCAATCGGGAACTTCTGTATTTGCTCTATTGCGGTGGGGATGGTTATAGAGATAATCGTGATGTATCCTATTCAGCATCGGAAATATCGGCCTGGAATTGACAATCTTCTTGTTCTTCTCATTGGAGGGATTCCGATTGCCATGCCAACTGTCCTTTCGGTTACAATGGCCATCGGTTCTCATCGTTTGGCTCAACAGGTTTTGTTTATTTTTCGGATAATGTTGTTTAAGGTCTCTTGTAAGATTCCAGCGTGTAATAAGATATTTAACTATTTATAGGGAGCTATAACAAAGAGAATGACTGCTATAGAAGAGATGGCGGGGATGGATGTGCTTTGTAGTGACAAGACTGGGACTTTGACATTGAACAAGCTTACTGTTGATAAGAATCTGATCGAGGTCTGAGCATGGCTTTCTAATAGTTGATTTATATATATATAGAATTGATTTTTAATTGTATATGTTTGAATTGATTGTAGGTTTTTGCCAAAGGTGTGGATGCAGATACTGTTGTTCTGATGGCAGCTAGAGCCTCACGAACAGAAAACCAGGATGCTATAGATGCTGCTATTGTTGGAATGCTGGCTGATCCAAAGGAGGTAGTGTGTGTGTCTGTGTATTCTCTCTCTGTTCCTCCGATTTCAGTTTGACCTCAATAATACCATGAACAGGCACGTGCTGGCATCCGGGAAGTACACTTCCTTCCTTTCAACCCGACTGACAAGCGAACAGCCTTGACTTACATAGACAGTGATGGAAAATGGCACAGGGTCAGCAAAGGTGCACCAGAACAGGTACGACCTATCCTCACACGATTTGATATTCATTCCCATATCATTGAATTTGAAATCTCAAATGTGTCCCTGACTTTCGTTACAGATTCTAAACCTTTCTCACAATAAGTCGGACATAGAGCGAAGGGTCCATGCTGTGATTGATAAGTTTGCAGAACGAGGTTTAAGATCGCTTGGCGTGGCATACCAGGTGAATGTCGTCTTTCAAAACTGAATTAATATATTAACATATGGAGGTGGCAATAGGAGTCCAGCCCGGCCAATACCATATGTCGGGCCGGCCCAAATTTCCTCCAGGCCTGAAAATTTTGAGCCCATCCTAGCTCCTTAAAATACACTAAGATTTTGCGGGCCAGGTCGATTTTTCCACCTCTATTGAAATATGGTACTATTACAGTCTTGAGCATCGATACACTGCCTTTTGTTGCAGGAAGTGCCAGAAGGAACGAAGGAGAGTCCTGGAGGCCCATGGCAGTTCATTGGTCTCATGCCTCTCTTTGATCCACCCCGACATGACAGTGCAGAAACTATAAGACGGGCACTAAATCTTGGAGTAAATGTCAAAATGATAACTGGTAAACTTAGTGTTGCAAAAGTTTGTCAATAACAATTGTGTATTAAAGTTTTTTTTGACAATTATGCATCTAAGTTATCTAGTTAAAAAGGTCTTAGGTGGAGAATAAATTATTCCATCTTATTATTTTGGTTTTCTGGTCTTATGTCAACTCAACATTTTTTAAGATAGTTGATTCTTCTATTTTTCTACTGTCCGTGAGGGGCTAAGATCGTGTTTTTTGCCCAACATGTGATATTTAAAGTTTTATCTAATACTATTATTATTTTTATATTTTGGAAGAAGTTTATCTAACAATTTGATTATACATGTTCAAAATGTTTCAAGTGCAAATTATAGAAACTATACTTGAGGTTTCATCTTTTTAAGGAAAATCCCTACTATGCTTTGAAATTACAACTATTCATTTCAAGTATTATAAACCAATTATCGACCCACTCCAAATAGGTACAATTTGTAAAACTAAAGATGAAAATGTCTATTCTGGTATTTGTAAGATTCAGAAGAATTATTTATTTATTTATCTTTTTGCCCATTGGTTAAACCAAGTTTTTGTGATTGTCCTTTTTTGGGTAACGATGCTTAGTTTCATTGTTGTTTAAATGCTAAATCTGTGTATTTCAACAGGGGACCAGCTTGCAATTGGAAAAGAAACCGGACGAAGGTTAGGAATGGGAACGAACATGTATCCATCCTCAGCTTTACTGGGACAGAACAAGGATGAATCTATTGCTGCCCTGCCTATTGATGAGCTCATCGAGAAAGCTGATGGTTTTGCTGGTGTCTTTCCTGGTACTTACTCTATTCTTTTACCTTACCAAAGACCATGGATCTGATGCACATTACAATCAACCCCTTCAAGTTTGTATTATTCTTAAAATACACCAGCAACAGGGGCATTTTGTTTTCAAAAAGTGTCTGGGTGGCCTTTTTTATGTGTGAGGCTAAACATGAGGTTGTTGAAATAATCCCTTTTATTTATATACTCATCTTTCTATTTGTCAGAGCATAAATATGAAATAGTTAAGCGTCTACAAGCTAGAAAACACATATGTGGAATGACTGGTGATGGGGTAAATGATGCTCCGGCTCTGAAGAAGGCTGATATTGGCATTGCTGTTGATGACGCAACTGATGCAGCTCGTAGTGCTTCTGACATTGTCCTCACTGAACCTGGACTTAGTGTTATAATCAGTGCTGTTTTAACCAGTCGAGCAATCTTCCAGAGGATGAAAAATTACACGGTACACCTCATTTTTGTTATGTTTCACATTTGATGCAGTAGAGCAACATTACAAGTTCTAGTTTGAACTCATGATAATCATGAACTCATTGATTTCTGTATTCGTGACAGATTTATGCTGTTTCTATTACAATTCGTATCGTGGTAAGTTAATCTCTTGAGGTTTTTAGCAAGTGTTGATTCTGTTTTGTGTTGTTACTACTTACTAATATGCAATAGTTTGATGTCTTTCTCTTTCTTTTTTGTGTACCAGCTTGGTTTCATGTTGTTAGCGCTGATATGGCAGTTTGACTTTCCACCTTTTATGGTGCTTATAATCGCAATACTGAACGATGGTGAGCTCTTCAACAACCCCAACCCCTCCCCCACAACCCACAAAAAAAAAGAACAAAAGAAAAGAAAAACCTCTCATACACAGAATGTATATGCATTTTTGCACATGAAGGCGATGTCAGTATGTATAAGTAAAATGTGACATTCTTAAAAAGAATTATGTGAAAGAACACAATACTTTCACTCATCATTATGTGTTCAAAGGTGGCATTTGCTCTTTGAAAGGACAGTTCAACTATTTGGCCAAATTAGGCATTAAATAATTTTGCTCTATGTATTATTTTTCATCTGACATTTACACGGAATTTTTGTGATTCAGGTACCATCATGACCATATCAAAAGATAGAGTGAAACCATCTCCTCTCCCAGACAGCTGGAAGCTTGCTGAGATTTTTGCAACTGGAGTCGTTCTTGGTGGTTACTTAGCCATGATGACCGTCATATTCTTTTGGGCTGCATATAAAACAGATTTCTTTCCAGTAAGCTAATTTTTTTCTTCTTTTTCTTTCTGAATATAAAATGTCTCAAAGTGAACCCCCCTCCCCCTCTCACGCTTTCACAACTTGTATTATCGTTCTTAAATTATGTGATATTTTTTTCGATAATTTGACAGCGAGTGTTTGGGGTGTCGACTCTTGAGAAAACTGCCCATGATGACTTTAGAAAGCTTGCTTCAGCGATATATCTGCAAGTGAGCACTATTAGCCAGGCTCTCATATTTGTTACAAGATCTCGAAGCTGGTCATATGTTGAACGTCCCGGATTGTTGCTTTTGGCAGCCTTTGCAATCGCTCAACTGGTTAGTAATCAAGCCAACTAGCCCTTATTCAGTGCCTGTGTGATGCGCTCTCTTCCTCTGGTACTAAATCTTGATTCTTGGGATCCTTCAATGTATTTCAGGTTGCTACTCTGATTGCTGTATATGCAAATTGGAGTTTCGCTGCAATCGAAGGAATCGGTTGGGGTTGGGCAGGGGTGATTTGGCTTTACAACATCATTTTCTATATTCCGCTGGATATTATCAAATTCTTAATACGTTACGCTCTTAGTGGGAGAGCTTGGGATCTTGTTCTGGAACAAAGGGTAAATTTAATGTCGTATCTATATATTTAGTCTAAAAGTAAACTCATAATTACCATATGATGGTTTCTTTTATGTTGCAGATTGCTTTCACCAGGCAAAAGGATTTTGGGAAGGAGCAGCGCGAGCTTAAATGGGCCCATGCACAAAGAACTCTTCACGGGTTGCAAGTACCCGATACCAAATTGTTTGGCGAAACTAACAATTTCTCCGAACTCAATCAGTTGGCTGAGGAAGCAAAGCGGAGAGCTGAAATTGCTAGGTAACTCATGCATTCTATCTATATATCTTACACATATGTGTGATTGTGTTAGAACGTGTGGTGGAACTCTATGTCTGATGGAATTTGTGGCAATCCCCCTGTAACAGGTTACGGGAGCTGCACACATTGAAAGGTCACGTTGAATCGGTTGTTAGGCTCAAGGGTCTTGATATAGATACGATTCAGCAATCATACACTGTTTGAGACGTAAACCGGCTTCTGGTGGGATCCACCAATTGCTAGGAGGGAAGGTATCGACTTCCATTTATGAGCACGATGAGTTTTGCATCTACTATTGCAGAATCATATGCTTAGAACTATTTTTCATGTCTGCTTTTTGAACTTGCAGCCTATATTTTAGACATTGATTATCAAGTTAGAAGTTAATGTTTATAATAGAGATATACTCTCTTGGACTTGAGTTTCTTTCCTTGTTCTGTGTTCTTTTACGAGTGTAAAAGCAACCAATTAAATAGTGATTTTCTTTTATAGTAAACTTGAAGATTTTCGCACGTATGATCGTATAAGATTTTCATCAGGCTTCATAATTTGTGTTTGGGTTTGATTTCATTGAAAATTAAATCGAGTTTGAACTAGTTTTAATTGAGTCCGAATGCTATTAAGTAGCTTGATAGCATGCTGATTTTACTCACTGAAAGGGTTAGTTTTTATTGAACTAGAAGAGGCATCCGAACTTTGTTTCCTATGTTTTGAATCAAGTTCAAATGAGCTTTTTGCATGACATCATTTTTTCTTTCATTATCTTTAATATAAAACAAAACTTGGCTCCACTTATAACAAAATGGGTTACCACCTGTCTCAAAAATCTTAAACAATATTTCATTTAGTATCAAATCAAAGCGTGAACTAACTTAAATCAAATTGCACATAATTTTTACCACATATTGCTTTTACGATCGTTAGGCAGAATGTAGAACAGATTTCTTTTCCTCCATTTCCACTCCAATGTTGCTCTCTCCACTCCCCTTATACCTATACCACCTAGCACACACCAGAAAATAGCCAAAATTCGCAACACAAAGTGCAGCCATCAGGTAGTAAAAGTAGTCCAACCTTCCCTTGTTGAGATCCTCCGGCAGCCAATTCCCGGTCGCACTTCCCTCCGTCTTCTGATGAACCACCGATATCAAGAAACTATACAAGTAGTTCGAGACCGCACTCCCACAGAAGAAAAATGCCCCGGCCACGCTCCTCATATTCTCCGGGAACTGCTTGTAATAAAACTCGGTCTGTCCAATCGCGTTGAACCCCTCAGCTAGCCCCCCCAGTGCCAGCTGAGGAATGAACCACATCCCTGACATTGGAGAAACGGGGCCTGCCCCGCTTGCTAGAGCTAAGCTCCGTCTCCGTTCCTCTACAAAGGCAGCGACGAGCGACTCAAGTATTGTGATGAATATGCCGACCCCCATTCTTTCAAGGACCGTGATGCCATCTTTGTTTCTTCGGACCCTGCGCATGAAGGGGACGAACATGCGGTCGTAGAATGGGACCCATAGGGTGAGGCCCAACATGGCGAAGACGACGTAGGACGCTGCTGGGATTTGGGAGGTGGTGTTGCCGAGGTAGCGGTTGGATTGAAGGGCTTGGAAGACAATGTACTGCTGTTGAACACCAATGTGGTAGAGAATGGCAGTGAGGGAGACTGGGATGACTCTTAGGACACACTTTGTTTCTTCCACTTGTTGCATAGTGCAGAGGTTCCATGGATTTGCTGCTGATCCGTCTGGGTTTATCTTGTCTTGTGTTGTCATGATTGCTGCTTTGTCCAAGAAACTGCAACCGTCTCATATTTTATTTTCTCAATGCATAATAGGCGAACCAATGTGAGCGAATTTATATTAAATATAATCGTACTACAATATTATGTACATGTCATGCAAATGATAAAATTATATATGAAATTACAATACGTTGGAGAGTAGAGAATTTGAATGGGCTCATCTCCATTTCAAATTTAGTTATACACAAGGGATAGTCATTTTATCATTTTATGGTTAATTTTCCACTAGGTATAATATTGTTTGGTGCAAGAAACAATATTTAGAAACTTGGCATCATATATTCCTAAAGAGAGACATTGCTATTTGGTGGTAACAGAAAATGGTATCATTAAAATGATTCTGTATCTTTGCTCACCTACTTTATACCATATTTAAAAATTTTATATTTTGAGACGGTCAAAATGTGCGCCTCACCTAACTTGTGAATTTGGTGGAGTAATAGAAGTAGAAAATAAGAAATGTGAATATAGATTAAATATACTTAATCCTTGTGCATGCCCCAATGTACAATCTGATTTTCTCTTTCTAATGATGTAACATTCCCTACACTACTTATGTCGTTGGACGATACATATCACCGCTGATGTATTAATGATAGTTCATATTATATATGTCTTATTCAATTAATTAATTATTGTTAAAATATTGCACAATTGAAAAGAGATGATATGATTGCCCAACCGAAGGCTCCAACCGCCTTTCTTTGGAGAGTTTTATTTGTTTGAGATAAAATAAATGGAAAGTGCTCTCCAGATCAGCAGTTTTTGTCCTAGATGTCTAGACCAAAAAATATACTGCCTCCTTTTCGTAAAAAAATATTATTTTAGATACTTTAAAAAATTTCATAATAAGTATCACTTTACCATAAAAACTACAATTCTTCTAATATTAACTTTAACAACCTACTTAATTTATTTTATTATTTCCTTATTTCACAAAACATACCGATTAAATACAAATTCTTAATTTCTCCAGAAATAGTTAAAATGACATTCTTTATGAAACGGAGGGAGTATACTTTAGCTGGATAGATGATAGATCAACTACCTTGTTTCCAAAAAACTAAATAAATATAGTAACAAAAATAGTAATGAAATAAATATGAACAACTTAAACTAAAGAGTCAAAATTAGCAAGTCTCACCAGAACTGATCAGTGTAAGCCAGCCTAGAATTGATGGACTTAGCCGGTGCATAATTGAAGAGGCCGAGCCACGGCTGCTCCGGCAGCTGCAGCCGTCTCTTCTTGACGGCCACCACCGCCACCTGAACCAGGCTAGTCAAGGGGCTGCCCTCGGGCTTCACTTTGACGTACTTTCTCGAACCAACAAAGTACAATAAGCACGAAAACAACATGAAGATAGCCGGAAGGCTTAGGCCTATCGACCAGCTAATGTTGGACTGGATATAGACCACAAGTGTTAAGGAGACGATCTGCGCGAAAGTGATGGTGAAATAGTACCAGTTGAAAAAACTGTCGATGCCCCTTTTGCCGGACTCTGTATTGGGATTGAACTGGTCCACTCCGAAGGCTAAGTTGCACGGTCTGATCCCGCCGGCTCCAATCACCATGAGCGCGAACCCGAATATGAGGAATGTCATCTGGCCTGAGTCGGGACGAATGCATTTTTGGCCTTGGTCGCAGTGGGGTGGGTGCAGATTGTTGAATACTGCTGTTAGTGCGATCGCCAATAGTCCCTACATGAGAAGGAAGCAGAGAGAAGTTCAATCTTGATCACGATTTTCATATTCAAGCCAATGTTACTAGTCATTACAGATGGTTCTATTGTACAGAGAGAGATGATCTTCATACGAATAATGAGGCGACAGAGGCGAAGCCGAGCGTATTGTATCGACCAAAGTAAGTATCACTAAGATAAGCTCCAACTAAAGTTGCTATATTAGTTGTGCCATTGAAGACATTGAGAAGAGTTGTAGCCGAAATACGTGACATGTTGAAAACTATCGTGAGATACACCTGCAGATTTGATAGAGTCCCAATTGCTCCAAGCTTCTCAAATGTCTCATTCCCTTTTCAAAACAAACAAACAAAATTATACAAGAAAGTTTCAAGAATTTGAGGGACAAAAAGAAAAATGCATTTTTGTGGGCTTAAGAATGAATATTCTTCTTACCTATTATGTATGGCATGACCTTGACCCCTCTGTATTTTATGTTGTCGGCCTCTTTTTCATCACTTGCAGTTGGAATTGGAATTTGATCAACTTCTGTTTTCATGCTTTCTTTCTCGCTCTTCTTCTCCATTCTCTCACACACTTGTCAACTGCTTGCTTTCTAGCAAGGAAGTAGTTTATCTGACTTGCTCTAACAGAGAAAGAGAGAAGCATACATATATACAAGAAGTTCTCTGGTTGGTGATCCCAGCTGGTATAGGAAAATCAAGATTGACTTTTGGCAAAGAGAACAAATATGAGGGGATTAAGTAGGTCATATTGTCACCTACTAGTCAATTGTTTTATCTTACTTGGAAGTACCATGATTAGAGCTGTCAAAATGGTCGGGCCGGGCCAGCCCAGCCTAGTTCTGTCGGGCCAGTAGATAAAATCGGGTCGGGCCGGGCTGGGCCAACTTTTTTTCGGGCCAGATTTTTCGGGCTCAGTTCAGCCCATCCTCGGGCCATCGGGTTGTCGGGCCAGTTTCGCCCGCTGCATTTTTTTCATTTTTTCTAAGAAATTTGGTTTAATACCAAATTTCCACACACAAATTAAAATTATTAAAAATTAAAATACGCTTATATAATAAATAAACAAGACAAGTATTATGAACTATAATTAAAATATTTTTATAGACAATCAATCACTTTCTTTCGAGTTCTTAATTGTTTAAAAGAAAAAATAAAGTATCGCTCTGTCATGCATTATGAAACATATAAGACAATTAATTAGTTATAGAAAGACTTTACTTGATTTTGAAATTCACATCAATCCATAATAAAACTTCTGAGGGAAGTTGTTTTCATGTCATTTACATAGGTCACTTTAGTTTGGATGAATAAATTTGGTATCGAATCAGCCCAATGGAACACTATTGTAAGAACGTGCATCAATTACACAAATTAAACCTATTAAAATTCCAAACTTACAAATTCACCGTACATGAAATCAAATACACTTAGAAAGTTAGAACTTCAAGTTCTACACAGCACAAAATAACAAATATTAAAAGTAAACACACAAATTTCCACTCAAAAAATATGGAGGGGGTTTTCCCTCTAAAAATTAATTGGAGGAAAAATAAAAAATAAAAAGAAGAGAAAAAATAAAGTCGGGCCGTTTGGCCCATCGGGCCAAGTCGGAGCCCATCGGGCTCGTCGGGCTGCTCGGGTCGGGCCAAGTCGGGCTAATTTTTTTCGGGCCAAAAAAACTCGGACCAATCCAATTTTTTTTTCGGGTTGGTCGGGCTGGCCCATCGGGCCGGGCTCATTTTGACAGCTCTAACCATGATGATGCTATCATCAGTATGTTCTCCCTCTCCCCTCTAAAGGAAATGGATAAATAACATATTCCGCAAGTGTTATATATTCTATTTAAACAGGTCCGGTCCTAAGTTTTCGAGGACCCATGAACGGATAAAAAATATGACCCTTAAAAATAATTTCTTTTACTTAAAAAATAATAATAAAGATTTTTTTTTTCTTGCTCAATTTGTGACATTGCTTGTCATATAATCTTTAAATTTAGGTTGCAATTTATGTCATAAATTGTTCTCCATATGAAAACCTTAATTTATGTTCTCAATACGAAAAAAACTTAATGTATGAACATGTATTATCACATCTATCTTTAAATTAACTAAATTTGAAATTCTTGAGTTATAGATAATCTAAGAAAAACTAATATAATTTCACTTACATGCCATCAATTAAGCTTCATACGAAATCCAATATTGAGTTTATTATCATTCGTCAGTATACATTTTTTAAAAATAGAAAAGAATATCAAAAAGTCCAGAAAAATATTCTAACAAACTAGTATCTATCCCACTATGTCATAAATTTTATCATTGTTAAATTATTTGTCGTAATATATCTATATATATATATGTAATTTGAACCTCCTAAATTAGGGTTTTCAGAGGCCTGGGCGTCGCCATTATTGGCTATGCTAGGGGCACCTGCTTTAATGTCAGAAGAGATGAAAATTGAAAAGGTGTTTTCGGTGGGGAGTCATCCTCATTGTGGAGTGAGGTTGGAAGATCCTAGCTGGCCGCCTCCCGATAAAAAATAAGGTCCCTAAAATTAATTTAATAATAAAGATTTTTTTTTTTGCATATATAAATGTGACTAAAAAGAACAAATATCAATACATAAAAATCTTCTTTTAAGAAAATATAGTTTTTTTTTTCTTTTTTTTCTTACTTTTTGATTGAATTAAAATATTTTCTTCTAAATAGATCTTATATAGCTTAGAACTCAAACAATAGTATATTAATATATATATATATATATATTCAGATAGAATACACTAGCTAAAAAAAGTAATTACATTATCGAAAAGATAAAAAAAAAATGTATAAATGTATAGATAAATGATGTGAGGAATCAATGAGTTATATATGAAGCTTAACTAGTGATATTGCCTGTCATATCCTCCCTAAATTTAGGTCGCAATTTATGTCATAAATTATTTTCTTATACGAAAAAACTTAATTTATGTTCTCAATATGAAAAAAACTTAATGTTGCTTCCGTATGGACATGTATTGTCGCATCATCTTTAAATTTAGTACATTCGAAATTCTTGACATATACATAAAAAAGACAAATATGATTTCACTTACATGTCATCAATTAGACTCCATACGAAATCCGATATTGAGTTAATTATCATTCTTTTGTATACATATCTTAAAAATAGAAAAGGAAATAAAAAAGTCCAAAAAAATATTCCAACATATTAATTTATATCTCACTATGCTATAAATATTATCCTTGTAAAATTATTTATATATATATATATATATATATATATATAATTTGTGCCCCTAAATTGGGATTTTTTAGAGGCCTGGACGGTGGCCCTTCTTGCACATGCTCAGGGCAACCTCTGTATTTCAACTTCATCAATACATGATACGTATGCAAAGTGACATAATTATTGTGCATACCATTGGAGTTCGAATAAACGATAGAAACATCATTTAAAATATGTGAACTCATCTGCTTTATGCATTTTAAATATTGACACATCAATATGTGCTCATAAAATGCTCATTCTAAGTGTGCATTATTATTAATTCTCTATGTGATAGGCGATAACTCGGCACCTCTTAGCTCGTTTATTGTCCTAGCTTAGAGAAGGAAATGTGGCTAGCCCCAGCAGCTTATTCTGAAGTAGGGATCAACACTCAGATAAGTGAACCTACATTATGATCAGCTTAGGACCCAAACTTGAATAATTCGGACGCGTTAAGCGATCCTCGACGTGTTAAGCCAGCCTTGGAGCTCCAAGGGCAGGGATAGAACATGTGGAATCGAATAACCAATCGTGGACGTCCCGGAGCTGAGGAAATGTTCTACTTAGTACAGAGATTCTAACTCTGCTTACCTAAAGATGCACGGAGGACTCATAGATGGTCATTATGGGTTAAGCCCTGAATTGACAGAGGTTGGTGGTTATAGCCATTGGAAGTATGTGATCCTTCATGAACTCTGCTAGGGGAGAAATATTCTTCGCCCTTGCACGGGAATCTGGCCACTGAGGATACGAGTCAAAGACACCGCCCTTGACTTAAGGACATGAGACCCCTCCGGCTCTAGTGCCTCGGGAGCACGACAGATCTGTGTCACCCCTGCAGGGATGAGTCTCGCATACCGGCCAAGGTTGATTCAGCCCTGCAGGGTTGATGTGTCATGGCATGACTATCATTGGTACCAGCTCTGGCGAAAGGATCCAGCTCTGATGACCCCGCAGTTGGGTTATTGGCCCTGAACGGAAAGGTTCAGTGTAATCCTCCAGGTGCACCAGTGAGCAGCACTGGAGCAGGACCGGGGCTCTGGAGATGGAGATGCCTGCATTGGTTACTTAGGGACCAAGATATGCGCTCCCCAAATTCCGACAGCAAGTACAGACAACTGGAGTTAAAGGTACAGACAACTGTGAGTTGTACTGGAAAAAATACTGTACCCTCTGACACTGCCGCCGGGTACAGAGGGACAGCTGGCGCGATCTTATTGGGCAACCCAAAATGACATTTTGGCCCTTTGCCCTAGTAAACAGTAAGTATAAATAGGGAGTTCATTCCTCTTCAAAAAGGTTACACACTCTTAACTCACTATTCTTCTTGCTTGAACATTACTCTTCGAGTAGAGCACTGACTTGAGCGTCAGAGGATTTACGCCGGGGCACCCCCCGGCTCTGTTTTGTAGGCACGTGGAAGAAGCAGCAAAGGAGAGGGAGTTGGCACCTGTTTCACGGATCTTTTTTGGAGATTGTTCATAGGCATTCTTCTGAATATTCAAACCTTTAAAGACTGTTGAGGGGTGGATTACAAACCGCCTCTATCAACTGGCGCCGTCTGTGGGAACGTTGGGTTTAAGGCGTGAGGCTTACCTTCGTTCCTCTTAACTAAAAGCCGTTTATCACCTCTGAGGGACTCCTAGATTTTCGGGGGGAATTGTAAGGTTGTTAATCAGTTGTTTGCTAAATTATTCATAGCATGGCTGGAGATAGCACGACACGGGACTTGACAGCTGCATTTGAGGAAGAGGCTGCAGAGAGGAGTCTCCCTGAGGGAATTGGGCTTACCCCTCTAGGGAATACTCTGACGGGTGTCACTGTGGGCACTACCCCGGCTACGGAGGGCCGGAGTGGAGTCACCTTGCCCCCTCCACCGGGAAGCACAACCGTGACAATGACAACGGAGCATCTCAATTATTTGATAAAAATGGCCATTGACAGTGCACTGGCCAATAGAGGTGGACTCTCAGGGCCATCACCTGGTCCCGCTCCCATGGAGAATAGGGAGCAGGTCCAGGGCACGGTCAGAGGGCCTATCCCTGTGGAGGACGTGGCGCAAACGGAGGTAAATTCGACTAGGAGGGCACTTTCCTCCCAGGATGGCCAGCAACAGGCTATGGGGGAGAGTAGAGCCCCACGACCGCAACGAGCACCACCTGGGGGAAGGGTGGCACCTCCAAGGGATGCGGAGGAGACAAATGATTACGACGCGAGTTATGCAGACATTGTGAATACAGTGAATCAACAGTTGCAGGACCTGCGCAGGGAGATGGAGGAGTTGCAAAGAAGTAGGGATGGGAGTACTCGCAGGCCGTTCAGAGCTGTGGGTTCTCCGTTCACGGAGGAAATTTTGGCAGACCCGCAGCCCCCGAATTTTAAAACGCTGCCGTATGAATATGATGGAACTGCAGATCCACACGACCACCAGCTGAGGTTTGAGAACAGGGCCCTCCTGCACCAATACACTGACGGGGTGAAGTGTAGGGTTTTTCTGACAACGCTGACCAAGTCTGCCCAACAGTGGTTCAGCCAGCTACCAGCGGGATCGGTGACTTCTTTTGGGGAGTTGAGTTCTTTGTTTGTACATCAATTTGCCAGTGCAAGGAGATAGCAAAAGTCAGCCCTGACATTGATGAGTCTGAAACAGGGTCAATCAGAGAGCCTTAGGAAATATGTGGGAAGGTTTAACGCTGCAGCTCTGGAGGTGCCATCTGCTACCTCAGAGGTCAAAACTAATGCACTGGCGCAGGGCTTGGTGGATGGAGACTTTTTTCGATCTTTGGCGAAACGCACCCCACGAACTTTTGACGAGCTTCTAGAGAGAGCGGACAAGTACATCAACTTAGAGGAGGCTCGCAGTGGTCGGAAGAGGGAGGAAAAGGCAGTAGAAAAGAAAAGGGAGACGATGGAGAAGGAGCGTAAGCCGGGGGAGAAGAGCAGGTCTGTGGGGGGGCCTCGCTTCGAGAATTACACCCCATTAACTCTGAGCTCTCGGAGCTGTTGGAGATAGCAGCGGAGATCCCGGAGTTTAAGTACCCTGCCACTGCATATACGGGCCCCAAGCACCCGAGATCGGAGACGTATTGTCGATACCATAACGACTACGGCCATGAGACGGACAAGTGTCGTCATCTAAAAGATATGATAGAAAAACTTTTAAAGGAGGGCCATTTGGTGGAGTATGTTAAGAAGGAAAGAGACAAGGGAAGAAGCTACAAGCGCAGGGATCGTGAGGATAGGGGCAAAGAGCCTGCAGAAGAGCCCAGGGCCAGGGAGGATTCGGGCCAAAAGAAGGCATATATCCAAATGATCGTTGGGGGACCGGAGGATGGTGACTCCCGCCGGGCCAGGAAAGCCTCTGCACGAGAGATGGCCAAGTTTCCCAAGAGTGAGGTCTCGGAGGTAACCATTGGGGGAAGAGAGTTCCCCCGTATTGAGTTTGGCCCTAGCGATGCAGGGTTGACGAAGAATCCTCATAACGATGCGCTAGTGATCACCGCTGATATAGGAGGGGCCACAGTAGCCCGAATCTTTGTATACACGGGGAGCTCCGCCAATATCCTTTTCTAAGATTGCTTCCTAAAGATGGGATTGAATGTGAAACTGACCCCCGTAGACACGGCCTTGTATGGGTTTGCTTGAGGATCGGTGCAGCCACTAGGGCAGGTGACTTTGCAGGTGGAGCTGGGCAAGGAGCCGCTGCGGCGGGTGCAGATGCTGAATTTCCTGGTAGTGGAGGCCCCTAGCTCTTACAACGTTATCTTCGGAAGGCCTACGTTGAATTGCTTCGCGGCTATCATCTCTCTAACCCATATGAAGTTGAAGTTCCCAGTAGGAACTAGAGTGGGGGAGGTCAGCGGTGACCCACTCATTGCAAGGAGGTGCTATGCTGATATTGTCAAGAGGTCCACCCATATGGTGCAGGGAGTTCCGGATCAGCATGGCAGAGGCCTAGAGAAGAGGATGAGAAGGTCAGAGAGGGAGGAACTTGACCCAGAGATGAGGGTCAGACCTGAAGAAGAATTAATGCAAGTGGAGTTGTATCCTAACAAGGTGGGTTTCACCACTCGGATTGGGACTCAAATGAGTCATGAGGTGGCCGAGGCAGTGGTGCAGAGCCTCAGGAGAAATGCTGACTTGTTTGCCTTTGAACCAAGAGACATGATCGGAATCAACCCCAATATAGCACTCCACAGGCTGAACGTGGACCCACTAGCCAGGCCAGTTAAACAAAAGATGCGGCAATTTGGTCCGGAGAAGGACAGGGCTATAAAGGAGGAAGTGGCAAAGCTGTTGGAGGCAGGGGACATAGTCGAGGTGCAGTTCCCAGAATGGCTCTCCAACGCTGTCATGGTAGTTAAGGAGTCGGGTTCATGGAGGATGTGTATAGATTTTAGGGACATCAATAAGGCGTGCCCTAAGGATCATTATCCGCTGCCTAGGATCGACCAGTTGGTCGACTCCACCTCTAGGTGTGAACTATTGTCCATGATGGACGCCTATCAGGGCTATCACCAGATTCAGCTCTCCACGGAGGACATCCCTAGAGCCTGCTTTGTGGTATCATGTGGAACATATGAGTATGTGAAGATGCCCTTCGGATTGAAGAACGCCGGAGCTACCTACCAGAGGATGGTGGACATAGTGTTCAAAGAACAGTTGGGTCGTAACATGGAGGCTTATGTGGATGATATGCTGGTTAAGAGCGTTGCAGCGATGGATCACCCTGCAGATCTGGAGGAGGTCTTTGGGGGTAATCCGACAATGTGGAATGAGGCTGAATCCAACAAAATGTTCCTTCGGGGTGCAAACAGGGAAATTCCTAGGATATATGGTGACTAGGCAAGGGATCGAGGTGAACCCCTCCAAGGTCAGGGCTGTTCGGGAAATGCAGTCTCCAAGAAATATAAAGGAAATCCAAAGGTTGAATGGGCGTATTGCAGCTCTGAGCCGATTCATCTTCTAAGTCAGCAGAACGAGGTCTCCCTTTCTTCAAAATATTGAGGAAGGGGTCGAAATTTGAATGGACGGAGGAGTGTGAGAGGGCCTTTCAGGAGCTGAAAGACCATCTCACTGCGTTGCCCCTGCTTACTAAGCTGGTGCAGGGGGAAGTGTTATACTTGTATTTCTCTGTCGGAGATACAACGCTGAGTTCAGTGCTCCTTAGGGAGGAGTTGGGGGTGCAACACCCTATCTATTATGTCAGCAAAATGATACAAGGGCCAGAGGTGAGATATTCCGAGATAGAAAAGTCAGCTCTGCCAGTTATGGTCGCAGCTAGGAGGTTGAGGCCCTATTTTTTGTCCCACAAAGTGATCGTGAGGACGAATACTTAGCTCTGACAAACACTCAGTCGCCCAGATCTGTCAGGGAGGATGGTGAAGTGGGCTGTTGAGCTGGGAGAATATGATGTGGAATTCGAGCCTAGGGTGGCCATCAAAGCTCAAGCTCTGGCCGACTTCATACAAGAAACAACTCGGGTCCCAGAGTTGGAGTTATGGAAGATATTCGTGGACGGATCGGTTTCCCAAGCGGGATGTGGTGCAGGGGTAGTGGTAATTTGCCCAGCGGGCGAGGAGCTCCAGTTCGTGGTTAGATTTGAGTTTCGAACCTCTAACAACGAAGCTGAATACGAAGCTTTAATCCAGGGACTGACCATAGCTTCAGAGTTGGGGGCGGAGAGAGTAGTTGTCTATTCGGACTCACAGTTGGTAACCCAGCAGGTCCTGGGGACATACGAGAAACGAAGCGAGAAAATGATTAAGTATGCAGAGCTGGTAGATAAATGGATGGAGAAGTTCACAGAGCTGAACATTGTACAGATCCCAAGGGAGGAAAACAACAAAGCGGATGCGTTAGCCAAGATGGCAGGAGCGATGAGTGAGGAGGCAAGGGGCAAGATCACCCTCATCACACTGGAGAGAGGGACATTAGAAATGAATGTGGCTGCTGTGGAGGAGCAGGATGATTGGAGAATACCCATTGTGCATTACCTTAAGACTGGGAGAAGTGAGGTGGGAGGACCACGAAGCTCAGCGTATGCTAAGTACTGTCTCATAGGTGATCAGTTGTATAAAAGGCTGTTTGCTCAGCCGCATGCGAGGTGCTTGTCCAGAGAAGAAGGGAATTATGTCCTCCGTGAGCTTCACGAGGGTTGCGCCGGCAGCCACACTGGCCCACGGGATATTGTGAGAAGGGTAATCAGAGCTGGATATTATTGGCCCACCATGGTCCATGACACAGAGGAGCTGATTCGAAGGTGTGACAAGTGCCAAAGACATGGACCACTCATCCATACACCAGCGGAGGAAATGGGGACTATGTATTCCCCGTGCCCTTTTGATAAATAGGGGATAGACATAGTTGGAAAATTTACAGCTGCTCCAGGGAAGAAGGTGTTTTTGATAGTTGCAGTGGATTACTTCACCAAATGGGTGGAGGCTGAGGCGGTGGGCAAAATTGAAGAGGATAATATCCTAAGGTTCTTGTGGAGAAACATATGCTACAAGTATGGCATCCCAAGGATCCTTGTATCGGATAACGGAACCCAGTTCTGCGGGTCAAAGGTGTAGAGTTGTTGCAAAGAAATGAAGATTAGGCAGCGCTTCACGTCAGTGGCCCACCCTCCAGCAAATGGGCAAGTGGAAGTCAC
Source organism: Ajuga chamaepitys (assembly GCA_958295605.1). Lineage (NCBI taxonomy): Eukaryota > Viridiplantae > Streptophyta > Magnoliopsida > Lamiales > Lamiaceae > Ajuga > Ajuga chamaepitys. The sequence goes on along the minus strand of OY282502.1, from coordinate 53,770,661 downwards.
AAACCGTACACTGCTGGAGGGCATAAGGACTCGCCTGGAGAAGGCCGGTGGAAAGTGGGCTGAGGAGCTGGATTCCGTCTTGTGGTCTTATCGAACAGGCCCTAAGACCGCTACAGGAGAAACTCCCTTCAACCTAGTCTATGGAGCGTCAGCGGTGATCCTGGCAGAGGTGAGGATAGAAACGCACCGCATAACGAATTATGATGAAGTCCAGAATGAGGTCCTAATGAGAGAAAACCTGGACATGTTGGAGGAGGTGAGAGAAAAGGCCAGGCTCAGAGCTGATAAATACAAGGGGCAAATACGTGCCGCTTACAATAGGAGAGTGAAGCCCAGAAGGTTCGAAGTGGGGGACCTGGTGCTGAGGAGGACGGATGCTCTCAAAGCAACAGGGAAGTTGAAGCCTAATTGGGAGGGCCCATTTATCATTGCCAAAGTGTTAGGAGGTGGAGCTTATGAGCTGCAGAACGAAGAAGGAAGGTCGGTGCTGAGGCCCTGGAACGTGAGTAATCTGAAAAAGTACTATGTATAGTTGCAGGCAGGATGTTTTCATGTTTTCAATTAAGGGTGAGAAACCAAAGTTGTAAAATCTTCCCAGTTTAATGAAAGAGGAGGGTCCAAGTTATAAGGGCCTCTCCATCAGTGGAGAATCATGAATGTGCTACTTGAACATGGAAATAACCTTAAGGGGCATTGGCTTACGAGCGGCCTACGAGAGATGGGTCTTCAGGGCATGGGGTTGTCCCAGCCCTGGCCCAAAATGACGCAAGCCAAGGGTTTGAGAAAGAACCTCGCCCTTGGCCCTAGAGCTGAGTCCTCAGAGCATGGGGTTGTCCCAGCCCTGGCTCAAAATGATGCAAGCCAAGGGCTTGAGAAAGAACCTCGTCCTTGGCCCTAGAGCTGAGTCCTCAGGGCATGGGGTTGTCCCAGCCCTGGCTCAAAATGATGCAAGCCAAGGGCTTGAGAAAGAACCTCGCCCTTGGCCCAGCTAAGTCCTCGGGGCATGGGGTTGTCCCAGCCCTGGCTCAAAATGATGCAAGCCAAGGGCTTGAGAAAGAACCTCGCCCTTGGCCCCAGAGCTGAGTCCTCAGGGCATGGGGTTGTCCCAGCCCTGACCCAAAATGACGCAAGCCAAGGGCTTGAGAAAGAACCTCGCCCTTGGCCCCAGAGCTGAGTCCTAAGGGCATGGGGTTGGCACAACAGCTCTGGCACGAATTCCCTTCAGATGTCCTGAAGAGAACTCAGGGGGGAGAACGCTGCGCGTTTCGGTGCACAGCAACTCTAGCACGAATTCCCTTCAGATGCCCTGAAGAGAACTCAGGGGGGAGAACGCTGCGCATTTCGGCACACAGCAGCTCTGGCACGAATTCCCTTCAGATGCCCTGAAGAGAACTCAGTGGGGAGAACGCTGCGCGTTTCAGCGCACAACAGCTCTGGCACGAATTCCCTTCAGATGCCCTGAAGAGAATTCAGGGGGGAGAACGCTGCGCGTTTCGGCACACAACAGCTCTGGAGAGAAGTCCAGTTGCAAAAAAAAAAAAAAAAATGTGTTAAGGCATCACAAAAGGAAGAAAGTTGATTTCATTGAAATATAAGGAGAATTACAAAAGGTTTAGGCCCTGATCTATTACAAAATGAGGAAATATATGCTAAGGCATTCAGGGCGAATCCTCAGCTTCTGAGTCTTCCTCCTCTGCGTCCAATCCCTGCGCTGACCAGCGCCTGATTCCGGTGTTGGGCCAACCGAAGAAGATGGTACCGTCATTGGTGGCGCATGGGGAAGGGAGGCCTCTTCTGGTGCACCGGAGAGGTCAACGAAAGGTTCCTTCGCCTCCCTTAACGCCGCTGGCTCTACATCCTCGGCAGTTAACAGGGATGCAGCGGTGCGGATGGCAGGGATCCACCAGGGAGTGGTAGGCGGTTGAGAGGGGTCACCTTTGCAGCTGACTGGGAGCTGCAGTGTGGGGGTGATCTTTGACAAGTCAAAGAGCAGCTTCCCTTGAAAGCCTTTGGCTTGGGCGTCAGTGTCAGCATCATTAAATCCTGCACGGATGAAACCTCTCAGGAAGGGAGCCATATCGCAGATATAAGCAGCGCTGTTGCGATAGTCTTCAATGAGCTTTTGCTGCAGCTCCTTTAAAAAGGATTGGCCCAGCTCACTGGAAAGAAGGCGTTAACGGCACTGCTCGATCCCCTCAGCTCTGCCTTGAGACAATGCTTAGCCTCTCTTCCCCTCAGATCCCTTAAGGCCTCCCGATGGTTGACCTCTGCAGCGGCGAGCTCAGCTTTCAGTTTCTCGTTCTCAGTAGTGAGAAAGGTGTTGTGTCTCTGCAGCTCCGTCTGATCCAACTTCAGAACTGAGTAGTCTTCCGTGAGCTTGGTCAATTGCTCCTGAGGCTTTTCAAAATCAGCTATGAGATCTTTCACCGCTAAGGAGCTTGTGCGGCTTCTGTGATGGCCATAGTAGGCTAGGAGCTACATTAAGAAGAGGGAGGTGAATATTTCATAAAAGATAAAAGACAGATGAAGAAGGAGAAGTCCAAAGCTCTTAAACACCTGGACAAGGTGCTGATCCATGATCTCGTCGTTGCGCTCATCGCTCTCATCGCTCATGGTCGCATTATCCTCCACCGTGGGGATCTCCTTTTAGAAGGTGGTGCACTGAGCCTTGGAGAGGGCCAGGAACCCTTTTGGTAGGTTCAGGGTGTAATAGTCGTTCGCAGCTCTGCGAACGTCCCCCCTGTCTTTGCGCGGTACTTGTCCACGGCCTTGTCAGCGCCGCCAGACTTGCCCTGCTTGGACTTCTTAGAGGGAGGGAGCTCAGCGCTGAAAGGGGCCGGTCTTTTCCCCTTGTCCTTAGGAGGTGCCTGAGTCGCTACAGCAGTGGAGGAACTTACACTCTTGCCCTTGGCAGTGCTTTTCTGTCCAGAGCGGGCGGGGGTAGGGGTCAAAGTTGCAGAGGGCAGGCTAGGATCCTACTCTATAATCTGGAGAGCATCAGATGCATCTTCCTCCGTTCCTCCAGAGGGTTGATCACGAGCTGCAGCGCCCTCGTCTTTAACCAATGGAAAGTTGAAGTCCATACCTGTGCACGAAAAATAATTATTTAGAAGATAACACGGGAACAGAGCTGGGAATGCTCAGAGCTGATAATTACCAGGGGCTGTCACGGGTTTATCCTCATTCCCCAAGAGGCCATACTTTGCTAGCACTGCATCATCTCTAAGGAAGGATATTACGGGGAAGTGAGATCTTTTTCTCCTGACGTGGGAGTTCTACTTTCTCATGACTTCCCTATCCTCCTCAGGGATGCAGGTGATGGAGGGACGAGAGTGGAGAGGGGTAGAGCTTACCCATTCACAGGGGAAGGGCCAGCCCGCAAGGCGAGGGGTAACTACAGCCTAGCGGGGTTTCCAATTCCGGTCGTAGCTGGAGGGTTTTCCTACAAAATGCGCAGGGCCACTAGGTCTAGAGCTGAAGTAGAAGAAACCACCTTCTCCCTTTTTAAAATCGTGGTAGGATAGGAAGTAGTCAGGGGTGCACTGACCTCCATTAGCCCTCATCAAAATGTAGAAGGATATTAGAATTCTCAGAGATGAGGGGTTGATTTGACAAACGGGGATCCTAAGGCGGTTGCACACCCCGACAATGTAGGAGTGGACAGGGAATCGCAGCCCTGCATCTATGTGAGGACTCCAGAGGGCCATGGAAGGAGGAGAAAGCCAGTTTGGTCGCTCATCAGGACCAGGGATGTCAAAGAAGAAACGGCGGTGCAGGGCATGGTGGTCTCTAAGGAAAGTCATATCTTCTTCAGAGAAGGTGGAGGCCCTAGTCACTAAGTCCCACTCTTGCCTCTGCGCATCAGGAACAATATTTATATGCCTACGACGGCGAAGGGGAATCCCCCCTTCAGTATCAGGGCTGGAGGAAGGGCTATCTACAGTGGTATATGGGACTAAGGCATGGGAGCTCGTCTCAGCTCTGGAAGACTGCGGGAGGGAGGAGCTCTGACCTAGCCCACCCTCCAGCGGTGCATAAAGGGTTGTTTCACTATTGGAAGAGCCAGAAGTAGAAGCAGAGGACTGCTCAGCAGACTCTTGCTCTGAATGAGTACGGGAGGAAGAATCCTCAGAGGTGGGTGAAGATTTGGATGAAGACATGTGTTTTCGAAAAGAAATTCCCAGGAAAAAGACTAGGGTATGAAGAATAAACGCAAAATCCAGGGAGAAAGAGAGAGTACCTGGATAGTTTGGAAGGAAAACAAAGATCGAAAGAAGGAGTAGCTTGAAGATCGCCGGAAATCTCTGAAAGCACTTGAAGATCGCCGGAAGTAAACAGTAGAAGAGGGTAAAAGCTTGTAGAGTGAGGTGAATGGGGGTATTTATAGGCGGGGAAAAATGGTGGACTGCTGAGACCCCATCACAAATTTGAAAAATGGTGGGCGGGAAAAATTGGTAAAGGAAAGGAGCCGTATCTCCTCAGTCAAGTGTCTTTTCTCCAGAGTTGAGAAGAAACTTACTCTGAATTAGTTTCCTCTTAAACTATCCAGAGTAGGGGGGAGGAGTTGATAGGGGAGAAATATACTTCGCCCTTGCACGGGAATCTGGCCACTGAGGATACGAGTCAAAGACACCGCCCTTGACTTAAGGACATGAGACCTTTCCGACTCTGGTGCCTCGGGGGCACGACAGATCTGTGTCACCCCTGCAGGGATGAGTCTCGCATACCGGCCAAGGTTGATTCAGCCCTGCAGGGTTGAGGTGTCATGGCATGATTATCATTGGTACTAGCTCTGGCGAAAGGATCCAGCTTTGATGACCCCGCAGTTGGGTTATTGGCCCTGAACGGAAAGGTTCAGTGTAACCCTCCAGGTCCACCAGTGAGCAGCACTGGAGCAGGACCGGGGCTCTGGAGATGGAGCTGCCTGCATTGGTTACTTAGGGACCAAGATATGCGCTCCCCAAATTCCGACAGCAAGTACAGACAATTGGAGTTAAAGGTACAGACAACTGTGAGTTGTACTGGAAAAAGTACTGTACCCTCTGACACTGCCGCCGGGTACAGAGGGACAGCTGGCGCGATCTTATTGGGCAACCTAAAATGACATTTTGGCCCTTTGCCCTAGTAAACCAAAAGTATAAATAGGGAGTTCGTTCCTCTTCAAAAGGTTACACACTCTTAACTCACTATTCTTCTTACTTGAACATTACTCTTCGAGCAGAGCATTAACTTGAGCGTCGGAGGATTTACGCCGGGGCACCCCCCCGGCTCTGTTTTGTAGGCACGTGGAAGAAGCAGCAAAGGAGAGGGAGTTGGCACCTGTTTCACGGATCTTTTTCGGAGATTATTCATAGGTATTCTTCTGAACATTCAAACCTTCAAACACTGTTGAGGGGTGGATTACAAACCGCCTCTATCAAACTCCCTCTGAACAGAGGTACACAACCGCTACCTCCTTTCTCAGAAAATAAGAACTACTTGACAAAAGCTCCAATGCAAGCCGTACTGTCCACTATGCAAAGTAGTAGGTAGCCTAATAATAAAACTGTCCTACCATTTGCCCTAACAGTAAATATAAATACGCTCCCTATTCAATTAAAAAAACCTTGCACACACTCTTACTATTTTTCACTTGAAGAAAATAATGACCTGGCAGTCGGAGGTTCTACACCGCACCACCCTCCAGCTCTGTTTTGAAGATAATCTACACCTCTCTAGAGTAGAAGTCTCATTCGAATTTACGGCAAATTCGAGACTCTTTGCTAGGTATGTTTTACATTGTCCATTGTTCATGTCGATAAGGACCAATCCCATATCGTCTCTATCAAGTGGCGTTCATTGTTCATTGTTCATTTGATGAGGACTGATCCCATATCGCCTCTACCAATATGTTTTATATATCTAATTGATATGATGCATATATATGGTGTGTACTACTTATTTGACAATTTTTTAAATATGCTACATCATTGATATACAAGTAGTTGCTACCCGGTAGTTATCCAACACATCATAATTCTATGTGTATATTGTTGGGAAATAAGTGAACTAACGAAACGAACAAAGCAAATAATAAGCGTGCAAGAAACAATAAATCGACACAAAGAATTAACGTGGTTCACTAACAACTTGTTAGCTACGTCCACGGCCAAAAGGGAAGGATCCCAAATCAAATTCAAACGAGAGTCAAACAAAGACCAATAGTCGAGTATCTATCAAGTGATACTCGACCCAAACAAACTATCAACGCTTGAACAATCAAGCCAAATTCAAAGCCAAAAGCAATTCTAAGACTCTCTAATCTCTCTATATCAAAGGACTCCAATAGGGCCTATATATAAGCCCCCAAAACCTAACCCTATAGCAAAAGGAATCCAATTGGGCCTAATCCGCGTAGGCCCAAAAAACTGTCCGCCTAACTGATCTCGACCGAGATACAAAGTTGTCTAGGCCGAGATGTTCTTCCAGCAGCAATTTCGCCAAACGCTGACTTGTCGTCTCGGCCGAGATCTCTCGTACGTCTCGGCCGAGACGTCTTTCCAGCGCGAATCTTCAATTTCTTGTCACATATGGTCGCAGCCGCCACCACCCGTCGCGGCCGTGTCTTCCAACGCGACCCAATTCCAACAATACCAAATTCAATCCTCCACCTCGATACAAACGTCAATTCTAACCCAATTAGATTTAAGGCACAAATCCCAACAATCTCCACCTTGCCTTGAATCCCCATACGATGTAGCTTCTTCAGACGAAGCTCCACCTCAAATCAAACCTCCTCACAAAATTCAAACAAAAAACCAAACTCAATTTTGCGCCAGTTGTACCCAATGTACCAGATGCGCCTTAAGTACCAATTTTGTCCCAAACAATGGGACACTAACAACTTCGAACGGCAGCAGACCGAACCAAAGTAGAACCTTGCATCAAATACAAAGTTCCCTTCTTAATGCCCTTCAGAACTACATTCGAACCTTTGCAGACGTTCAAAACTCCACCTTCACCTTTGAAATTAAAACCCCTGCTGTCTAATCGACTCAGTGAAATCAAATTTCTCGTCATGAGTGGAACATGTCTGACATCGTTCAATGTACGCAGTCTACCATCATGTGTCCTCACCTTAATTGAGCCTATCCCAACCGCCTTGAATTTGAAACTATTGGCCAATGAAATATTTCCACCTTCCTCCTGCTTGTAGGTTGTGAACCACTTTCTACGCGGACATATGTGGTACGACGCCCCCGAGTCAAGAACCCAAGAATCAGATTTACCTGTCTGTTTCTCAGCGATCAGAGAATTATCTCCATCAGAGTCTGCTTCAACATCCACAACAGAATCAGCAGTGCCTTCCTGCTTCTCCTTCAACAATGGACATGCATACTTCCAATGCCCTTTCTCCTTACAATAGTTGCAGACATCTCCTGGTTTAGGACCTTTGGGGCCGGAATTCTTCTTGAACCTCCTCCCCGGATTTCCCGAACCTCGATTATTGCCAACTGCTAAGGTTGCACCCGATTCTCCAGACAAACCACTTGCCTGATGGCGCAACTCTCTAGAATGCAGCGACGACCTCACTTCTTCTAGAGACACAGAATCCTTTCCAACAACAAACGACTGCACAAAATTCTCATACGATGGTGGTAGAGAAACCAACAAGATCAACACAATATCCTCATCTTCCAATTTCACATCAATATTACGCAATTCTAATAAGATTTTATTAAGTTGATCTAAGTGATCGCGAAGAGACTGACCTTCACTCATACGCAGTCCGAACAAACGTTGCTTCAAAAGCAACTTATTGGTGAGCGACTTCGTCATGTACAAACTCTCCAACTTCGACCACAACCCCAGTGCAGTTTCTTCTTCTGCTACCTCGGTGATGATGTCGTCATCGAGACACAACATGATTGTTGAGTGCGCTCTTTCATCCAAAGTGGCCATCTCGGCAGATACGGCCTCTTCCTTATCGCCCACTTTGCCCTTGCCTTTGTCCTTCTTTGGCATCAGCGGCGCCCATAATCCTTCACGCTTCAACAAGGCCTTCATTTTAATCTACCATAGACTAAAACTCTCCCTCCCATTGAATTTTTCAATTTGCACGCTCATCCTAGACATATTTCCCACAAAGACAGCGGAAACTCGAACCAAGCTCTTGATACCAGTTGTTGGGAAATAAGCGAACTAACGAAACGAATAAAGCAAATAATAAGCGTGCAAGAAACAATAAATTGACACAAAGAATTAACGTGGTTCACTAACAACTTGTTAGCTACGTCCACGGCCAAAAAGGAAGGATCCCAAATCAAATTCAAACGAGAGTCAGACAAAGACCAATAGTCGAGTATCTATCAAGTGATACTCGACCCAAACAAACTATCAACGCTTGAACAATCAAGCCAAATTCAAAGCCAAAAGCAATTCTAAGACTCTCTAATCTCTCTATATCAAAGGACTCCAATAGGGCCTATATATAAGCCCCCAAAACCTAACCCTATAGCAAAAGGAATCCAATTGAGCCTAATCCGCGTAGGCCCAAAAAACTGTCCGCCTAACTGATCTCGGCCGAGATACAAAGTTGTCTAGGCCGAGATGTTCTTCCAGCAGCAATTTCGCCAAACGCTGACTTGTCGTCTCGGCCGAGATCTCTCGTACGTCTCGACCGAGACGTCTTTCCAGCGCGAATCTTCAATTTCTTGTCACATATGGTCGCAGCCGCCACCACCCGTCGCGGCCGCGTCTTCCAACGCGACCCAATTCCAACAATACCAAATTCAATCCTCCACCTCGATACGAACGTCAATTCTAACCCAATTAGATTCAAGGCACAAATCCCAACATATATAGAGTATGTTATTTTTTGCATCAACTAGTTGTAGGTGTATGTGCACAGTGTGGATCGGCGATTTAAAAATCTCTAGATCCATACCAATCCAAAAATCGATACCATACGGTTGTTATTTTTTTAGGGCAGTTCGGTTCGGAATTTCAGATCTAATGAAGCAGTTTGGTTCAGTTCGGATAATTGGGGATTTTTTTTTTATCTTTTAAATAATGGATTCAGTTTGAACAAAATTATTGACATCTAACAAAAATAAATAATTTTATTACATCAACTTTGTTTCCAATTGACTCACTTATATTTTGAAAATCATATAATAATTAAATATAAGGTTCCTTTAATTATTAATGTTAAACATAACTAACTACAAAATTATGGATCATTTTAATTTTAACTCTTTTTAAATTAATCTTTTAGGTATAATATATTTTTAAAATATAATTTGTTATTTGATTCGATTATGCGATTCAGTATAATTCGGTAGGGATCAGTACAGTTCAATATGATTTTCGGTTCAAAAAATTAAGAAATGTCCAAAATCCGTACCCAAAGATAATGAGTTCAATTTGGTTCAGAAAAAGTCAAATGATCAATAAACTTTTTCAGTTTAAAACTTATTTGATCTGAAATTCGATCATATTCGATAATTTCCAAGTTTCGTGCACAACCCTAAATAGTTGTTTTGAAAGTATTCTCAAAATATCTACAAATAATTTAGGAAGTGTATCGTAATGATTTATTATTACATAAACTGATTTTTAGAGGTGATTTTTGTCTAAGAAAAATCCCTAAAAACTTTTTTTTAACTATGGTGACACTGTCCTCGTACATTTGGGGCCCTGTATCTTTGAACAAAAACAGGGGAAAACATTTTAAGAAACAATACATGCACATGTCATGAGTACTCATATACAAAAATGGTTAGTTTTAGTTATATTGACTTAGCCCGGCTACTAAATCGTGTGACTAATAGATAATAAATATATTTAGTGGAAATAGTTGTAAATAGTTTTGTCCTTGTTTAATATTTTTGTCCTTGTCATACATGACCATGAACATGAACGTATTCTGCCACGATCATTAACTTGCATTATACTAAATAAACATAGTTATATGCTAAAGCTTTCACAAAAGGCTTTTTATACTCATTTTCACATTTAACTATCTTGACAGCTAGTCTACCAATTATGAATCTATAGTCATGAAGGGGAGTAGTACAATCTGTCATCGCATCATTCTTTGACATACCCTAATAAATATATTAATTCGGACTATTTCGATTGATCTTATAAAAGATCCGCTTCAACTTCAATTGGTCAAAACAATTTGAATTATTATTTAAAACTTCCTTTAGCCCCTACAATTTGAACAATTATAGTTGCTGGAACAACTTACTTCACCAACAAATATATCTTAAGTGCGCATGTCTTTTTTCTAACTACTAATTATTTTTTACAAGGCAGAATGATTGAGCAGAGTTGAATATAAGGCGCCATACCTAACATCATATACAAATTAGTTGGCCAAAGAAGAAAAAATGGAATACACTTCATAAATATATATTACTCCCTCCGTCCCTGCTTAATTGACCAACTTGCCATATTTGTTTGTCCCAACCTAATTGTTCTAACTCATAAATGACAAATTTTCTCACAATCTCCACCCTCAAAATCTCCACTCTTAATCTCCACATTTGAAAAAGTAAAAGATTCCACAAAAGCTACTTTTTCTTAGTTTCCGTGCCCGGCCAAGGTTGACCAATTAGGCCGGGACAAAGAGAGTATAATATAGGGTCATTCTACGGTACCTGTGCACCATTAATGCACATAACTATTTACCGCCGTAAATTGTAAGTTTTATGTGGACCCAAGTTTGGCTAAGAGATTATATTGTATATATGGTGCATTGCTCCACATGATTAATTCCCATTATTTAGTAGTCAATATTCCTAACTTCCCTAACTTTCTCCCACCGTTTTTATTTTTTCTACTCCGTTTAACATATCTTTCGGGAAAACAGAAAGATTTTTTATTTTCAAACTTTCCTAATTTTCTTCCACCATTTTTATTTTCTACTCCATTTAACATATTTTAAAAAAAACAGAAATATTTTTTATTTTCAAATTACGTACTAAGTCTCTTTTTTTGTTTATATATCTGTTATGAATATATATATATATATATTTTTAATATATATAATTTAATATTTTTATTTTTTTCAAAAAAGCACAACTTTTTTATTCGGACTTATTTTGCTCTACTTTTTATAATAGAAATCCGTATTAAAATTCAATAATGAACTGATTCATAAATTTAGCTGTTATTTCCTCGGAATAATATTTATATCAAAAGTATTTAGCTGGATTTTTATTTTTTGTCTTCCTAAAACACAAATGTTGATAATTTTGATTTTTATACATGTAACCGTAGATATATTGTTGCATATAAATTTCTTGTATTTGATCCGATAAACCTGTATATTCCGAAATCTACTGAACATCTCGTAGTAGATACAAAATAATCTATAATTTTTCTTGATACCGTGTCTATGTTCTTACCATGTTTTATTCTTGGTGGGGGAATCAACATTTAAAACTTCATTATTAACTAGGTCCTCTGCAGAATTAATCATTTATTTCAGGTGTTTATTTTCATGGATATATTGCATAAAGAATTCTTATATTTGTTTCATACACCTATATATTTCAAAACATACTGAAGATCTCCATATTTTTGCATTAAAAAATTGTACTTTATCTTATCAGTGTGTGTTTCTTTTTGTAATATAGTTATAATCTTTTCAAGGTAAACACCATTTAAAACATCAGAACCAACAGTTATAAATTAAAATAAATTAGATAATAGAAAACTACTAGAGTTTTGGAAAGTGCAACGCTCTTAATACATAGAAACCAATCAACACAATCACATGCGAAAAGGCCTTTATTTAAAACCGTAAAATTTTAAAACATATAATAGTACTAAAACTATAACTATCAACACAATCACATGTGAAAAAACCGTAAAGTTTCACCAAATGAACGAACATTAAACATGAAGATATCCCCAAATGAATGAAGTACTCTTTTATCGAATTTCAATTTTCACCATTTATTTTTCAAAAAAATCCTTGGCCTTCGAACTTTCCTGTTAGTTTATGTTTTCATTTATAATCAATCTTATCAAATCTCAACGTTTTAATTCCCAAACACCTCAATCATCATTTCTTGGTCTTCTAACTTTCCCGTTAGTGTGTTTTATTATCAAATCTAAACGTTTCAATTCCCAAACATCTGATCATTGCAGTTCCCAAACCAATAATAAGTCTGGGTATTGATAAGATGCATATATCATATTTTATATATCATATTTTCTCATATTCTTTATGTAGAAGTATGCTTAATTCTTGTATTTTAATTAAAAATTGTATTTTCTCTGCTCTCTCTCAAAAAACACTTCTATAAAAAGTCTCCATAGAAGGCTAAATTCCATTCTCTGATTGAAGAATAATTAAAGACTTGATTCTTCCATATTTGTGAGATCTAATTTGTTTTACTTGTTTTTCAATTCTTCACTATTCGTATATCTTCCGCGTTTGATGCAATTATTGTTTTGATGGATTGAATGATGTGGCCCATTGTTCTATTGTCAAAATAGTATATCATCAATTAGAACATTAAATACGTGATTGTTTAACTGTTCTAATGTTTGTGGTAAATAACATAGTTGATTACAAAGATGGTTTTCTATCTATGTTATGGAGATATACGATCTAGTCTAAATGAACCTACACGTGTGTTTATTGGCTAGAATTGGTGGTCTCTCTCATATTAATGTTGTTGATAAATTAAATTCTATGATCGTATCTAGAATTATTTATTGGCAAGAGAAGTAAAATAACTATAACCAGTTTAGTGATTGATTGTGAAGAATTTATTGTTGCATTTATGATCGAATACATGAATCATGTCCGAAATTGTCCTTTGATCGGATTCCTTGTCAATTTAATTATCTTCAACACACTTCAATATTTTTCTAGTTAATTTAGTTTTGTTTAATATCAATCTTAAAAAATCCCCATCTTTGGTTAATTTATTTTTAATTATTTGGCAAAAGAATACATCTCTATCAATCCCTGAGGATTCGACCTTGTTCTCCACTATCGCAAATTTATAAATTAGAACAAGTATTTGTATTTGTTTGTTTCGACACCCATTAGGTATATAGAAATTTGTATTTGGTTGCTCTAGAACATGAAATTTAAAAAACATTTAGAAAATTAATGTTAAAAAAATGTACCACTAAAAATAATAGAAAGCATAATATTATTAGTATGAAAGTGACTTTTTTTCTTTTCCCAAAAATAATTGATAAACTAATTTGATAGGAAATATTTGCTACCAAACAATTTTGTTATAAATACTTAGAAAACCAGTAATGTCTACACGTAAAAAAAAAAACACTTGCATGTTGCAACCACTTGATGCCCAACCACTTAAACCAGCTTTCAGTTGCCTCAACCACTAAATGCCCAACCACTTTAAGTAACTTTCAATTAATGCAGGTCTTAATGTTAGTAAATAAATAACCGTTCTCATCTCCTCCTGTTATCGCATCTCATAAACTAGAAAAGTAAAACGAAAGAAGTAGGTTGAAGAAACAACAAAACAGGCTAGGAAGGGTGAGACTTTGGATAAATGCTAAAATAGATACAACCTTCAAGGGGTTAGTAATTTCCAATATGTGATGTTATATTTTTTTTTATCCATTACTGCAGTTCATTTTCTGTCTACCTTGCATATAAAAGTGGTATCTATTTTTATTGTTATCTTTAGGTACTGAGCATGAATGAAAAATTAGAGAATTTACTCTGTTATCATTCGTCCATTGTTGACCACGACAATAGCATTTTCTCTGTTATTTTCCGTTTATCATTCGATGGCAGCGAGGGATAAGTTTTTCTTTTATTAGATTAGTTTATTGTCTTGCTGATTAAAAAGGGTTCGTGTTTTCGTCCAATGGTCGCTTATTACTATATTTGTTTGTTGCTAAAGTAATTTTTTTAGTATCACGAGGGGGCCTCCTTCAATATTTGTTATTTATTTTGCCTATTTGATTATCTATTTGAAGAATTAATTTGATAATACAGGTCTGTTGAAGAATTATTTTTTGTTTATTGAGAAAGTAGGGTTTGTGTTATACCCATGATCTTTGGCCTCGTTGACCACTAAGTTCTGTCAGTAGTTACTTTTTTCAGTCTTCTTGATAAACTAGGGTTTTTTTATTTTTTACATATAAACGAACACATACCCTAGTTTATTTAAAAAGTAATAATATCAAAATATTGCATAAGTGTGGTAATTGATGTTGGGATACACACAAGTTCATCTTTATTACTGAATTGTAAACAATGTTAATATGCTTGAGTTTTTCACATTTCAGGAGATGGGGACCTTTAAGTTGAATTTCACTTTTGGAAATCCAATTTATCTCCCATGATTCAAGCACATGGAACTTCGCACCATGAACTGCAGGATAGAACAACAAGTAGTGGCTCTGACAATTCTGAAAGCTCAGAACAAAAAGAGGTGATGTAGCATCTTAGTGTCGCCCTATGCGGATATACATATCAACGCTCAACAAAAAATGGTTGATAAAGAGCTCAAATTTGGAGGTATATATGCATAGAAATATAAATCTCTACCACTTGAGTAAGTCCAACTTAGTGTCATTTTAACTGAACAAGAGCTGCTGAAAATGGGTCAAGTGAAAGAATAGTTGTTTGTCTAGAAATGTCAGAACTTTGTCTTTCTAGTGAACTAAGGACTCTTTACGATTCAGGTTGTAGTTAGAACACTTTTCTGTTAGGCACCTTTCACAATGCATAAAGTAGTGGATGGGTATTGCATTTTCTAGCTCTATACTAGAGTAACGTTATTGCATTGTATAATCTAGGCTATCCACTTAGGTAGTACTTCACTTGTGTGACCCACCACACACCCAAAAAGTGTATTGAGATCAAAATGAAGTTAGCAGTTAAATCCCCATACACTTTCCAAGTGTATGGCGGATCACCCACTTGGCAACCAACGTGTATCACTTGGAAAGTGTATGAGTATATAATGACTAACTTGATTTTGAATCGTAATACACTTTTTGGGTGTGTGGTGAACCACCCAAGTAAAGTACTACCTAAGTGGATAGCCTAGAATATACACTTGCCTTGTGCAATAAATTGTGTACTAATTCGTTAAATGCAGTTGAGGTACCCCTTCACAGGAGCTTAATAAACTCCTGATTCTTAAGAAATTGATTCCTCAACTTTGTTTTTCTTTTTAGTACTACAGTTTTATGAGATGGTGCAACGTCATTCCTTAGGAATACAATACTTCCAATACCATTCTTTGCCTACATCAAGCTTGCCCAAGGCACTATATCACTAACCTACCCAAGTGGGTAGTGCCCAAGTGCAGAATCTACCATACACTTGGGAAGGGTATGATGATCTAATGGTTAATATCATTTTGATCTCCATAGACTTTCCAAGTGTATGGTAGATCTCCCACTTGAGGAGCATAAAATAAATCCTAACAGAGACAATGCACCAACTTCTTCAGATTGAGAAGTAATTGGCAAAAGAGTCCTTAGTTTACTAGAAAGGCAATCTTCTGTCACTTTTGGCTCGCCAATCAACTATTTATTCAGTTACCCATTTTTTGTAGCACTTTGTTAGGTTAAAAGGGCATTCAGTTATACTTCCGTAAGTGGTCTAGGTTTTCCATTTTCTTTGCAAATTTAACCTCTAAGAAATTAAGACTGTTGGCAACCATTTTATGTTGAGTAATAACGGATATACCAATAAGGGCTACTACACACAATATACTAGAGTTTTCAAAATGGTCTCTTCAAAATCCGAAATGAAAAATTGGAACCCTTGTCGGAGTTGGAGCCCATTTCGCTCCAAACCATCTTGTGATGATTCTGGTCGTCAGCAACCAAGGCCATATTCTGTATTGTATTTGTATGGGCTGAAAGAAACTCTGGGGTTAGTACCTGTATTAGCAATATATCAGATGAGGATTCGACTTAGTATATCTTTGATAGGCTTTCCTTGTATATAGAAATCTTTGTTATTTTACTAATAGTGGAAGGATTTTCCAGAAATCCTCAATTGAGGTAAATTAATATATTTATATGGTATCAAAGACATAACTTTTAGTAGATGAGGATGATAATGCGTAACTTTTGTTTGTTTTAAGATATATACTGCTTTTATATTACATTTAGAGTTGATTTTTAAGTCTATTTTTCCTTTACATATGCGATACATATATTCATTTTCGTTTGTTATATATATATATATGTTATATATATATATATCTAATTATCTTTATAAAAAAACATTTGTTTTAAATAACAGAAAGACGTATTAAGAGGAAGATACTTTTGATTTTACATATGAAATCTTGGAAATATTATTGAATGAACATTTTTAGTATTTGCTAACCTAATGAAAGATCTCGCAGTTTTATTTTTGCTCATAAAAATAATAATGCAGTTCTTCTACACAGTTATGGTCTTTGTAAGAAAATACAAACGGCTAAAATCAAAATAGAAAAGTAATACTACATATGAAACCCCCTTAACTTAAAACCGTTAATTTTCAATAATTATATATATAAACACATTACAAAATATTCAAATTTAATAATGAACTTATTCATTCTTCCAACTGTTATACCATAGATAATTATCTATTTGGATTTTAAATACTTAATCTTGTACCCAATTTTACAAATAGTGGTCTGTGCCACCATCTTCACAAGACACAAGTTTTCCACTATCGGCCTATAATCTCTTCAACAAGATAAACAAGAAGGTGAGTGGATTGTGCAATCAAAGAGATAAACTAGCAAACCTTACCAGAACTTTGTTGCACCTATCCAGAACAGTGCACCCGATGGGTTTATAACTATACTAGAACAACATATAAAATATGTCGTCCGGGCTACAGTATTCTAAGTGGCTTTCATACTTTCTGAAATATTATTTGTTGAATGGACACATACAAGCAAACGCACAAAAGATAATAATTGCATGCAAATAAAAACTAAAAAGTTAAAGTAAAATTATGTGCTATGTAACATGCAAATAAAAACTAAAAAGTTGAAGTAAAATTTTGTACTCGGTAAAATATACTCCCTCCGTCCCGAATGAATTTGCACGGGTAAATGGGTGCACATATTAAGAAAGTTAATTTTTTGGTTATGTTGACTTTCAAATCTATCTTTTTGCTTTATTTGGTAAATAACGGTGTTTTGTGGGGTAGGATTTGTGAGATTTATTTTCTTTTTAAGAAAATATGTAAATTTATTGGGACGGACCCAAAATAACGTGTGCAAGTTCATTCGGGACAGAGAGAGTAATTTTTTTGGTAAAATATTATATATGAGTTTCGTTGCAAAAGTTTTTCCTATTGAAAATATATTTACATGGAATACCCTCCCCCCCCACCAAAAAAAAAAAAAAAAAAAAAAAAAAAGGGAATGTAATCTCCATTGTCCATATAACAAGTATACATAAAGTTTGAGCATCTATCTATATTTCCAAAGTTTGTAACAATTCTTGAATAGGTTTTGCCCTATATTTTCTTTATATGTATGAAGAAAAATAAAATATGAATTTGACTTGTCATAATTAAAATTGAATCATTATCTAGTTAAAAATTACATCACTACTTTGTTCTCTATGAAATTCTTTAAAGATTATACACATGAAAATTATTTAGTTAGTAACTACTAGATTTTCGGAAAGTGCAACGCTCTTGATAACATGCGAAAAGACCTTAATTTTAAAATCGTAGAATTTTATAACATAAACTAGTACTAAAACTATAACTATCAACACAATCACATGTGAAAAAACCCCAAATTTTCACCAAATGAATGAATATTAGATATGAAGATATCCCCAGATGAATGAAGCACACTTTTATCCAATTTCAATTTTCACTATTTATTTTTCAAACAAATCCTTGGCCTTCAAACGTTTTCGTTAGTTTAGACTTTAATTTGTAATCAATCTTATCAAATCTTAACGCTTCAATTCCCAAAAATCTCGATCATCATTCCTTTGCCTTCTAATTTAAAATTACTAAATATATAGCAAGTACAAAAAAAAAAAAAAAAAAACACTTACACAATTAAATCATTAGTTGCTGCTGCCAAGTGCCTATTAACCAATAAATCATTTCCCTTGATTTTAAGATCCAGATTACAAAACCCGATCAATAAAAAAAACCTAAAATAAAAAAACCCTTATCTAAACAACTCATTTAACCTATCAAAAAGGTTAGCCTTGTAATCTAACAAAATCTTATTTACAACCCGAGATGTCCAGAGGCTCTATTCAACCACCCATCCGTTCCAGAAACACGGGTCGTCTCTAACAGGTTCTCCAACCCACTTGGGATCGTATTCTGTAGATGTTGCAATAAGCCATTGGAAGTCGAGGGTCCCAATCTTTAGTTATCGAAAAAGACGGTCAAGTACAGAACATTGATTGTCCAACCACGATTGCAACAACAATTTTTTGTCACCCTACACAAATATATCAATAATTAAAAAAATTGAAAAAATATAACAAATAGCCAGTGATTTTCTTATCATGTTACCAAATCTACTTTGTATTCGTCGTCGGACGTACTCTGACTCACGTCGTAAGCAGTACGACTGAAAATCTCTGGACTTCTAGCGAACCAAGAAAATTCAAGATATCGATCGCAAGCAGCTGGAACTTTTTGGCAACATCTTCTGCCGAAAGCTGCTGCTGATGAGTTCTGTAAATCGTATAGGCAAGACTAGGCAACAGGTCACGAATCACATAAGCATCAAACACATCCTGCCTTTGTGAAAACATGCCTAAGTTACCAATAAGCAGAGCCTCTTCGCCGCGATTCCACTTCCTCGTACTAACTTCTTTATCCTCATCGGAGTCCTCTTCCACGTCAGAGATGGAATCCCCTTGGGAATTAGGCAAGGACCCTTCGTCTTCTTCGCTAGTCCAATTCATCTTGCTAACTTTTTCAGGGTTATCAGCAGTAGATGCCATATTTAATTGATTGTATTTCTCTGGGGTTTAGAGAAGCTCTATGAGATTGTCGGTGATTACGTACTGAACACGTTGATTAGACGGTTTAAATAGATGATGAATAGGGTTGTGAGCACGTCGTAAGCAATGATGGCTATGAACAAGCGCATCTCACAAGTTTCCAATATCCCATATCTTTCACGTCTTAAGCAATGAACATGCGCGTCTCTCAAGTTTCCAATATCCCATCTTGCACGTCTTAAGCAATGATGACTATGAACAGGCGCGTCTCTCAAGTTTCCAATATCCTATATCTTGCTGATTTTTAATTAATTAATTAGAATTATTATTATTGTTATTCCGTACTTTAAAAGGATCCGTCTGTTCATCTGAAATTATAAGATGATGATGAAAAAGGCTAACCTTTGAGACCCCAATTACAAACTATGATAAAAATGAATGAGAAACGAACTTGGTAAACATGTGATTTGGTTGATGGGAGATAGCTTAAAGAAGTGATTTTGTTATTTTTTTTTTCTGTTTGTGGTAATGCATCTTGAATTGTACAATCTTTGGGTATATTTAACAGATTCTCCATAATTAAGCAATGCTGCAATATCCAACAAAGTAAAAAAACCATATCTTCACAACTCAATTTTGGAAAAAAAAAAAAAAAACTCCTGATTTTTCCAACCCAAACAACTGTATTTGTTTGTTGCTAAAGCAGTTTTTTTAGTATTACGACCTGGCCTCCTTCAATATTTGTTTTGCCCATTGAGTATCTGGTTGAAGAATTAATTTGATAATACTGGTTTGTTGATAAACTAGGGTTTGTGGTTTCGTTCAGTTTGTTGATAAACTAGGGTTTGTTCAGTTTGTTGAAGAATTATTTTTTGTTTATTGAGAAAGTACGGTTTGTGTTATACCCACGTTTTTTGTTGACCACTAAGCTCTGTCTGTATTTACTTTTTCCAGTCTTCTTGATACACTAGGGTTTGTGGTTTTCACATATAAACGAACACATACCCTAGTTTATTAAATAAGTAAAGATATAAAATTAATATAAACGAACACATACCCTAGCTTATTAAATAAGTAATAATATCAAATTAATGCATAAGGATACACACACGTTCAATTTTATCATTGAACTGTAATATCCTATTTCAAAGTTCTGGAATTTTTACTTGCAACTAGTATAAACGTTATAAGATCAAACTTTTATTTAGTTGTTCTTTTAGGTTTGGATAAGAGAATTAAGAATTATGAAAAATTGACAAATAAACTCTCACGTTATATAGATATGCTAGATTAGGCAATTAGAGATTTTTTAGGAATAATTATAGGGATAGTATTGGAGAAAATATGTAAAAAAGCTAAAAAGACATCTAAAGAAATCAGAGGTAGTATAATTTTTGTAACTTAAGTTAAAAATTACATCACTACTTTGTTCAGTATGAAATTCATTAATTTATTTGTATTTTAAATATATTTCCCCACTTTTTTTATTGCCCGTGTGAACCACATCAATATCTTTATTGCGCCGGACCTTTATATATATATATATATATATATATATATATATATATATAAATATATATTTTAATTTGGGCCTTCGAATTTTGTGAACTTATGTTCTTTATTATTTTTTTTTGTTGTTTATGACCTATTTTTTTTTTTAATTTTTTTCTGCCTACGTAAATGTACTGATTCCATTTTTTTTTCGACATATTAAATGATTGGAAAAAAAATGCGGTAACTGACTTTACTTACTTATTGTAATTAATAATCACAAATTAATTATTTAATGTTATTCAAATTATGTGAAACCGGTTGAATAGGTAACAAGTAGAGTATTATTTTGATCTAACAGTTGTATTATGAGTTGACGGAATCTAATGGTTAAAAAAATTCTAGGTACACCTTGTCCCAGGTACAGCAAAGTTGGACTCTAATTTTAAATGATAATCTAATGGTTAAAAATATTCCAGGTGCACCGTGTCCCAGGTGCACTAAAGTTGGACTCTAAAAATAATGGGAGATATTTTTTTGGTTTGAGAAACTCTTTATTGGTGGGATAAAGACATGAATGTTTTAAAAAATACAAATAAGTTTAACTAGTTCTACAAATTTCTCGTGGCTGAGCACAATTTTTACCATAGATGCCATGATTTTTACTTACAACAAATTAATTGCAAAAGTTCCAAATTTGCATGCTATGTATAGACTTATAAGATCCCAATATTTTTGTATTTTATTTATAAAAATACCTTGTAACATATATAAACTTTTTTAAGTTAAGGTAAAAATTATATCACTACTTTGTACTGCATTAAACTCTTTAAAGATTATATGGTATAATTAAGGCGTTTTTGGAGGTTTAGCACCGCTTTTACAGAAAATCTCCAAATTATATACATGTAAGTTATTTAGTTGGTATAATTAAGGTATTGTTTCCAAATATATACATGGAAATTATTATTACCTCCGTCTTTTAAATGTTCTTTTAGCTTTTGTGTTTTGTTATAATTAGATGTTCATTTAGCTTTTTTTTTCCTTAATTTTTTCAATACTACTCCTTTGACTATTCCTAAAAAATCTCCCATAACCTACCATATAATTAGATAACAATAGTAAGGAAATGTGGAGAAAATTAAGGGATTTAAGGGGAGAGAAAAGATCCAAAAAACCGGAGGTAGCATAATAAAGGCATTTGGTTGGAGGTATTGCAGCTGACGCTCTTTGAGAATTACATTTTGTGTCTGGATATAATTTTAATTGCTGCTTTACGAAATAGGTTTATGAATACTAAGTCGAGTCCAAAATTTCATATATTATCTATTATCTAATAAACGATATTTTGGCTACTGTAATTTCACATTTAAAATTTTGAGGTTTTTTTTTTTTTTTTTTTTTTTTTTTTTTTTTTTTAATATTAATGTTAGAATAGGGTACGATCTTTATATTTTTTTGACTGTGGAAATATCTCAATAATTTAATTCTCTATTTTTTTTTTCAACTCTGCCTGCAATAGAATATGTAGTTTAGTTAGGAAAACATTGTTATGAATTTCTATCGAAAGTTGTAATTATTAGATTTCTGCAAAGTTGCACTGCAGCAAGTACATCTGCAAAAAATCAACCTAAACAATAGGATAATATACTAACTTAAAACCTAGAAATTTAAAATTACTATATATATATATATCTAGTTAATATAAAACATACACAATTAAATCATTAGTTACTGCTGCCTAGTGCCTATTAACCAATAAATCATTTCCCTTGATCATATCCTATAATTTTAAAATCCAGAATATAAAACCTGATTCATAAAAAAAAATTAATATGAAAAAATCCTTATCTAAACAACTCCTTCAACCGATCCAAAAGTTAGCCTTGCAATCTAACAAAACCTTATTTATAGCCCTAGACGTCCAGAGACTCTATTCAACCACCCATCTGTTCCAGAGACACAGATCGCCTCTAACAGGTTCTCCAACCTATTTGAGATCGTATTCTGTGGATGTAGCAATAAGCCATTGGAAGTCGAGGGTCCCCATCTTTAGTTGTCGAAAATAAAAGTCAAGTACAAACCATTTATGGTCCAACCACGATCGCAACAACAATTTTTTGTTACCCTACATAAAAAAATATAAATAATTAAAAAATTGAAAAAATATAACAAATAGCCAGTGATTTTCTTATGATCTTACCAAATCTACTGTGTATTCGTCGTCATGCATACTCTCACGCATGTCGTAAGCAATACGACGAAAAACCTATGGACTTCTAGCAAGCCAAACAAATTCAAGATATCAATCGCAAGTAGCCTGGAACTTCCTAGCAACATCTTCAGTCGGAAGTTAATGTTGATGAGTTTCGTAAATCGTATAGGCATGGGCAACAGGCAGGGCCGTACCAAAAAATATTTGGGCCTGAGTCAAGTTTATTAATTGGGCCTATAAGTTTCTTTTCTAGTGTATAAATTTAAAAAAATATAAAAAAGTTGAAGCATTTGCAATAATCTATTGTATTTTATTTTATCATAGAAAATAAAAAAATCAAAGAGTTTTTCAAATGGACACATAATTTTTTTCTAGAGTACAAACTTAAAGAAAAACATAAAAAAATTGAAGCATTTGCAACACTAGATATTGATATTGTCATGGGTAAAATATTAAAGTTAAAAGTAAAAAAAAAAAACATTCGAAATCGTATGTTTAAATTGTTAAAAAATTACACTAACCATTAGATTATATAATTAATTGCTTAAAAAAAAAAAAAAACACATCTAAATATACTTACATATTATGTATAGGTACCTAAATATTTTTGGGCCCCTAAAATATTATAATTTTTTGGGGCCCGAGGCGACAGACTCTCCCGACTAATGGGAGGTCCGGCCATGGCAACAGGTCACGGATCGCATAAGTATCAGACACATCCTGCCTTTGTGAAAACATACCTAAGTTACCAATAAGCAGAGCCTCTTCGCCGCGATTCCACTTTCTCGTACTAACTTCTTTATCCTCACTGGTGGCCTCTTCCACATCAGAGATGGAATCCCCTTCGGAATTAGGTAAGGACCCTTCCTTTTCTTCGCTAGTCCAATCCATCTTGCTAGCTTTTTCAGGGTTATCAGCAGTACAGGCCATATTTAATTGATTGCATTTCTCTGGGGTTTAGAGAAGCTCTACGAGACTGTTGCTGGAAAAATTGCTTATTGAACGGTTTAAATAGATGATGAATAGGGTTGTGAGCATGTCTTATGCAATGACGATTATGAACATGCGCGTCTTTCATGTTTCCAATATCCCATAATTCCTAATTTTAAAATAATCAATAATAACAACAACAACAACAACAACAACAACAACAACAACAACAACAACAACAACAACAATAATAATAATAATAATAATAATAATAATAATAATAATAATAATAATAATAATAATAATAATAATAATAATAATAATGATATAGTTATTATTCCGAAGCTTTAAAAGAACGCGTCTGTTCATCAAAATTATTTTATTATTAGATGATGAAAATGCTGACTTTTGAGTTTCCAATTTTCCTTGTTTTTTTTGGCTGTTTGTAATAACGCATCTTAAACTGTACAATCTTTGGGTATATTTAATAGATTCTCCAAAACTAAGCAATGCTGCGATCCTAAAAAAAATAAACAAACCATATCTTCACAACTGAAGCGACATAAGATTATTAAGTAAATAAAATAATATGAAAGACATATATAATTGAAAATAAGAACCCACCTCAATTTTATCCAATCCAACTTTCACCTTCACAAAAAAAAAAAAAAAAAAAAAAGTTAAAAAACTGCAACCTACAAACTTCCCCTCACGTTCTTAGCAGGCATAGTGGATCCTCTTCATTTCGGAGGGTGTAAATTTAGTGCATTTCAGGACATCATGACCATTAATTAGATCAATGGAAGATAGTTTGACAAGCATTATCTGAGACAACCTTTTGACCGCTAAAAAAATTGGCTTTCATTAAATTATTCAATTTTCCACCCCTTCCAACGTCTTATCTCCTATGCTATGTTATTTATTAACCCTGACCCCATAATTCCTGCAACTCGAAATGCTCTGATAAAAATTGAAGTCTGCAAAGACATCTATGTAATTGCACTCAAATTTTAGTCACCATTGGTAGTGCATGTCAATGGTATGATTAAGAAAAAAAAATGAGCCTGACTTAGCAATTAGCATCAGTACAAGCAAATGAGGAGTAAAAAGAAAAATACTTTACTAGAAAACTATTTGCCAAATCACAATAAAATATAGCAACATCAATGATATCAGTGTATCTGTTTATTAGGTGAAAGAGTCCTAATAGAACCTTTCACAATTAAATTATGAATTTATCTAAACAGAAAAAAGATATAAAAAATAAGATGGATATTAATGTCGATGTAGCGAAGCCTGCGGAGATAACGGAAGAGAAGAACTGCCGGCGACACTAGGTAGCGTGACTAGAGCACTCTCTGTTTAACTAGTTGGAGTTGTGAAATTTAGATTTGATGGTGTGGCAAGCTATCTATCGTTGATCTAATTAATGGTCCGGATGTCCTGTAATGCACGAAATTTACACCCTCCGAAATGGAGAGGATCCGTATACAGTCGCCATTACCTTGTACGTTAGCTTATCAAATCTGGATCATATTTATTCCAAAGATGTCATCTTTTCCAAACCAATAATAAAACAAGAGGGTCTGGAATAGATTAATTTGGCGGGCAAGACCATAAAATTAGGAATACATTATGAATATTATTGTTGGAAAAAATGTTGGAGCTCACTATACTAGAAACAGAAAGATCACTGTATGATCTGTCACTTTTTTTTATCTCCTATTACCATTTTCTTATTACTTGTCTTTTAGTTTTTTACTTCCGTTTCTTGGTTTTAACTTTTTTTCCTAGATTTATTCCAATATTAACCCCTACAATCAATCCAATGAAAGGTAACATATAATTAAATGGACAAGTTGGAGAAAGTGATTAAGGTGAGGATTCAGTTGTCCATCCTCCCCACGGTTTAATTATCCTTTCCAACTCTAGAAGAACAAATACGAAAAACTGAGTAGTATTTAATAAGAAGCTAAGACAACATTTATTTTGATACGGATGGATTAATTACTTGTACAAACAACAACTCAATTTTGAAAAAAAAGGCCCTCCTGATATTTCCAACTTAAGTCCGAAAAAATAATTCAAACACTTAGCTCAATCACATTTTCACAAATCAGGCGAGGTACAATTATTAAACTAAAAAAATAGATTGCAGTCAAATAAAGAAATGTAGGCAGTAAGAAAATAAAAAATAAAAATTGAGAATGTCAAAATCTTATTTTGGCATCAGGTACTTCTGTCAATGATTGAAACCAAACATAGTTTAGCCTAAAACCAACAACACTTAACAGAGAATATCTACAGACTACATAGCAGCTAGCAATGTTACCAAGTTCAACATTATAGTATTTCCAACACTACCTATACGTACAATCCTGCAGATAGCAATATCAGAAGATGAAAGGGTCAACCAGTTAATGCGACAACTACAAGTATCATTTAATGGAAAAAAATAGTTAAACCTGTTTCCTAATATTTATTACATCTAAGAAACTTGGAAATCAATTAAAAAGGGGTCTCCTTTGTTTCCCTCTTTACCATATATTAGAACTTGAATTAGAAGCCGATAAACAAACACCAGTCTGCTCTGGTGGAAAGTTTAAGCTTCACAACAGTACTATAAGCCCCTTCGAACCCCCGGTTCAGAATGTCTTCCTACGCAGCCTCACCCTCTCCACCATATGATGTTAAGAGAGACCCCCAAGAAGTCCTCCGTACTCCAATTTCTAGTTATTAAAATATATGGAGCATGGAGATGGAAGACACGAAGTATCATGACGAGCGTCTGGCTAGCAAGCTCTTCTCAAGTTATGATTGTCATTACATCAAAGAGGGAACTGAATGGTTTGGGATGATGACCGGAAGGTACCCTACTTATCCCAACCTTACGAAAATTTTTCTCACCACTCTATCCATTCATGACGAGCATGAAAATTAGCTCGAGGAATTTGGATTTAAGTTCTCCATTCATGGAATCACGTACCATATTAACGTGGTGCAATTGGCCAGTATCTTTGGGCTCATGAACACAACAGGAAGAACCACATTTTCGAAATTTGAACCCAACTTGTTCTGGGAGAAAATCACAGGGGAACGCTCCTTTGATGAGAACACTGCTTAGGCCATTCAAATTCAAAATTCGACGCTTCGGTACCTACAATACTGTATCTCATACATGATTTTTGGCCGATCTAGGGGCTGAAATAAGGTTACGAGGATTGACCTTCTGGCACTTTGGAGTTGCATCTACGGACAACAGATTAACATGGGAGTCCTATTCATGAAGCACTTGTACTACTTTGCCATTCTTACGGACAGTAACCTCGTTATAGGTGGCCTTGTCACGTGCATTCTCCTTTACGTCGGAATCACCGTTGTAGGTCGGAAAAGGACAATAAGGCCCGGTTTAGTTAGCAAAAAAGTGTTTATCCAGTTAGGAATGTTATCGCAGGATGACAGATAGGGACCCTTGAAGTTTGAATTTCACTTTTCAAAACCCTATGTACCTCCCACATTTCAAGCACGTGGAACTTCGCAACCTAAACAATTATAATATGCTCGAGAGAGGACATGACCAAGTAGGAGGCGTTGACGGGGGGAAAGAGGAGCAATGTAGTAGCTCAGGCACATATTAAAATCTAAGTAAAGTTCTTGTTTATCTGCACCCAAGTGTTTACCCATCTTTTACACAAAATAACGGGATACGAAATTAGGCTATGTGGTTCTTTACTTCTTTCCATAGTTTCCAATGAGGATCTACTTAAATTTACTTAAGCACTAGTTTTGCAGTTGATTTTTGTAAGGTTATTGAACGAATGTACGCTTTTTAAGTTCATTATCCTATGGTCAGAAATGAAGGCTCAACATTTTTTTTAGTCTGAAAATCACATTTACTATATTTATTCAAACTCTTATTTTGAAACATTATATTCGTCTGTACACTATATTTATGTTGGTTGTTTTAGAGAAATACTAATATCTTATTTTGGCAAGAACAACAACAAAAATTTATATAATGAATAACTCAGAAGATTAATATCGTCAAAATTATCTAATTGATTTCTAGATTCTCCGTGGTAGTCAAAGAGATTGATCGTATCCACTATAAATTATCATGTCAAAATATTTTTATCATTAGATGATACATATATATATATAAGATATATTTAGTTATAAAGATCATAATTAAATTACCGTGAAACGATAATGATGATTAATCTGAAGTATTAACATCATTTAAAATGGTAGCGTTCAGTCACATCCATTTAGTGTTTACAATTATAACCTGTAAGGGTACAATTGATTGACGTAACATCTTGACAATATATACAGATTAGGAAGAGATGAGGGTCTACATGTTAAGATACAAACCACATAACATTTCCATTGTCTTATTTCAAGGGATTTTGTCGTGTGTAGTAAATGGGAAATTATAAGATTTCTTTTCAAATACCATTAATATGTATGTCTGAAATTTTAAAGTAGATACAACCCGATTAAGTTTCTACTCCCACGTTTCTATTTTTTTCATGACACTTTTTTAATTTTTATTTTCTAATTAAACAATATATTAATAATAGAATGTATAGCCATGCTTGAAGAAATCCTAATTTCCATTAAAGTTTAATATATGTTTGTTTTATTACATGTTAACTGTTGCATTAAATTATAACTTATAAAAGTTCATCAATTAACCATATTTTGTTTTTTTTTTTTTTTTTTTGCAGATGTAGTCAATCTATGTTATTTCTACCAAATACTCACTCTTTGTTCTTGCTATGAATCTATGGTATGTGATTTTTTTTCGTAATTAGTATTTCATATATTTTATTAAGATATAATTGTTGTTTATTATTTTTTTTTGTTGTTTATGTAGGAGCTTCCTGTAGCATTTATAAATTTTATAGGACATCAAATAGGCAAAAAATGCACAATAGAAACCAATTAAAAAATAAAGGTTGATGTGGAGATAAGTACTGATTCTGATGGAAAAAAAATTGACTAAAGGTTGGAGACAATTCATAGACGAGAATGGGCTGTACGATGGAAATTATATGTTCATTCAGTATGATGTTACTGCATATAATTTCTATGTTGATGTGCATGATAATGAAGGATGTTTGATAAAATATCAAGAGAGACCATTGTCGTTCTACTGTACTTTTAGAAAGGATGCAGTTTTTAAAAATCAGGTAAAAATCACTTAGCGGTCATTTTTAATCTTACTAATATGTTTGAGATTTTTGCAATTTTTAATTAATAATTCGTGTTTTCTTATTTTACTACTACCTCCATCCCACTTAACTTTGCTTACTTGCCTTTTCGGTCCATCCCAATTAAACTTGCAACCCCAAAAAAGGAAACTGATTCCCACAATCCCCACCCTCAAAATTTCAACCCTCAATCTCCACCTTTAAAAAAGTCAAAGAAACATCTGTGCCCGGTCAAAGTGGCAACTTTAACCGGGACGGAGGGAGTATTATTTTTCTAATTTATGGTATTTGATTTTATAGCCATTGTTGATTCCGAAGAAATAAGTCAAGATCTTTGAACTTAAAGTTCCCGAATGTTATACGTTTGAGAACATGGATAAAGATACTTGGTCGGTAATGATTTAAAAGATTGATGATCAGTACTGCTTGACTTCTGGCTGGAAGGAGTTTGCTATTGCAAATATATTTGCTGATAATTTATTTGCTGATGGTGATGTTGTCTTCTCATATGAAGAAGGAGTCGAAATTTTTGTAATAGTATTTTCTGGTTCATCTAAGTTGATATACTCATTGAGTAAGGAGATTAAATACGGGTTTAAATGTCCTCTTCAGGTATTGTTTGTCAAAAAACATTTGTTGACTATCTCAATTATTATGTTTGAAAAAACTTATAACTTATTTTACGTGAATTTGTAGAGGCACGAAAGCAAATTACTGAAGTTGTTGCAGGTAGAGAGCTAGAGTTCATAATTTCACTCTATCGTTCCTATTTCACTTATCCAAGAATGGTAATTCATTGTCCAAAAATAAATTTATTGTAGTATCATTTATATTTTTTTTTATAATGATTGAATTTACAATTGAATTGTTGATTGTGACATGCAGTTGATACCCAAAGATTTTTGGAAAAATAATTTGGAACGTCTCAACCCTCATGGCAAGACTGTTCATCTTCTTTTTGAAGACAAGAAGTAGGAAGTATCTTTGAAGTCTGAAGGAGAAAAATTATAGCTCAAGAACGGAATGGAAGACTTCTTTATAGATAGTGGTCTCGAGGTTGGGAGTATCTGCACTTTCAAGCTTATTGATGAAGAAAAACTTGTGTTTTTAGTGTTTACTGAAGAATTATTTAAATTTTTATTTGGTATTCATAACTATTTTATCATCGAAATGTTTGAAATATGTTGCTACTATGACAAACATATTGATGTTTAATGTTGATAGATATTTTCTTAATAGTCTACTATTTTTTGTTCCAATATTCGAATAGATTAAGCTTATTTATAGATGTCTTGATAGGCAATTATGTCATCCAAATTAAAGTTGTTCTCCATTTTACAGTCCTCCATGCATGTCAAATATTTGCTACAAATTTTTAAATCTATTAATTATTTGTTTATTGGATCTATAAAGTTACTTTAGATTAATTATTTATAGATGTTTTATTTGCTACATGTTATTTATAGATTTTTAATTTAAATTATTATTTTAAAATAATTTAAATATTAATTTTTTATATTTATTAATTATTTGTTTATTGGATCAATAAAGATACTTTTAAATTAATTATTATTAATTTATATTATTCATTTAAAAATATATAACTTATTAATTTATATTTTCATATTGACGTTAATGTTGTGTTATCATGAATTTGTATATGTATTATTCTTAATTAAAAATATTTAAGCTGCTTATTATATGGGACTATTGTCATCCTAAATGGTGAGTATCATCTAATTTTGAAACTGATTGAATGAAATTTTTTCCTAACTTAATAGTCAATCTATATATTTTGTTTCTACTTCCAATGAAATTTTACTTATTATAAATAAACTTGATTGACAATTAATATGAATTTGAATCATTATGTATTTGAGATTTTTCCATACATACCAAAATATTTGTAAAAATTTAAATAAAAACTTAAATCCATTCAAATAAAAATATTTTATAAAATTTATTGATTTTTTATTTCTTGCATATTAATATAAATTATTATTTATTTTATCTATAAAGTTTGTTTTATCAATATTTGTTCATAAAAACTGTTAATTGAGTTTATTGTCATCTTAAATGGTAAGTATCATCTAATTTTAAAAATGATTGAATAGATTTTTCGCATCTTAATAGTCAATTCATATATTTTGTTTCTATTTCCAATGATATTTTATTTATTATGAATAAACTTGAGGGTTTTTCTGGGGTGCACCTGGGATACGGTGCACCTATATGAGATTTACCCTCTTTGCAGGCTACATGTTAATATTTACTATTTTTAATTTATTTTTATTTTAAATATATTTTCCCCATCTTTTAATTTTCCAGGTTTATTTCTATATTGGGGCGGACTTATATATATATATATATATATATATATATATATATATATATATATTTTAATTTTGCGTTTGAATTTTATGGACTTATTTTATTTATTATTGTGGCGCAAACTATTTGCAATCCACAAATTTTCTTAATGCAACCCACATTTAATTATTAACAATACAATTATTGAAAGACCAAAGTATCCTTTTTTTTTTTTTGAGGGTAAAAACCAGATTTTATTGATAATTAAGGGGCCGAAAGCCCACTTTCTTTGAGTACAATATGACGAATGCTACAAGGATAATCCTCGAGCCAAACAAAGTCATCGTCAACATATTTACAATGATGTGCTAATGAATGTGCTAGAGTGTTAGCCTTCCTGCAAATGTGGTTCATCTCCATGCCATGCAGCTTCCATCGTAAACTCAGCAAATCGTTCAGTATCAAATCTCCCAAAATCTCGTTCCATTCCCCTGCTTTCACAGCTCGAACAACATTGATGTTGTCACTTTCGATATTCAGCCTTTGGAATCCACTTTCAATAGCAATGTTGAGAGCATATCTGAGTGCCATGGCTTCAACAAGATAAGAGGGTCCGTGTCCCCGTACTCAACTCGTGCATGCCAAAAGCACGTCCCCTTCAAAATCCTGGATCACACCTCCGAACCCTACTGAGCCATCTGGGAAAATTGCTGCATCAACATTAAGCTTCAGTTCTCCTTCATTTGGTTTCGTCAACTCCTCACACCGGTTCGGTCCCTCCGTCTCAACATTATGATCGTCCCCATTCTTGTGTAATAAGGACTCCTGCCATGCTCTTTCAGCTGCTCGGATGACTTTCTTGGTGTCGAATGTCTTTCCTTCCATGTAGAAACAACACCTGTTTAGCCAAATTTACCACACCAACATAAGAAGCAACTCCGTCCTATAATGGTTAGTTCGTCCCATCTCAAGCCACAGCCAATGCCGAAAGCTGATATTCCTGTCCAAACAGATACGAACTTGTATAGGGCTCTTCTTCCATACTTCATGCACGGTGGGGCAGGTAACAAAGAGGTGTTGGACAGATTCGTTGTCTAAACTGCAGAGTCGACAAACTGGTTCAATGGGTACTCCTCGTCTAATAAGATTAAGCCGGGTTGGAATGGCGCCATGGCAAGCTTGCCAAATAAACTACTTGATTTTCGGGAATGTGTTGAAGTTCCACATCTGCTGCCAATCTGGAGGGGTATTTGAAGGGCCTGCCACACCCTCCCGGTGGGTGGACTCCAGTTGGACAGTGCGATGATAGGTGGTACGAACTGTATATTTTTTGGATCGTGCATGCCGCCAAACCAGTCGGTCCTCTCCCAAGATAAATCCCAATGGAATCCCCAAGATTACACCAGCCTCGTCAGCCTCATATGTCGAAAGCACCACATCCGCCCGCCATGCACGGGCATTATGATCAATTAGATCACTCACCAAATGTCCTTCTACGGTTCCTACTGTCTGGTGCCTTGGGCTGCGGAAATTGCCAATCGGTAGCCATCTATCATCCTTTGCATGCACCGATCGGCCATCCCCAATCCTCCATGCCCTTCCATCCGCGATCAAATTTCGTGCACTCATTAGGCTACGCCATAAATAGCTTGGATGGTATCCTATATTTGCCATATGTAGATCAGCTCGAGGGAAGTACCTGGCTTTCAAAACTCTAGCCACAAGAGTATCTGGCCGCGTCATCAATCGCCAATATTGCTTCCCGAGCATCGCTTTATTAAAAAGGTGTAAATCTCGAAATCCCAGATCCCCTTCCTTCTTCGAGTGTATCATCTTCTTCCAACTTACCCAATGAATCTTCTTATCGTCTACGTTAGCACCCCAGTAGAAACGAGATATAGCACTCTCGATTTGTTCACACATTGACTTTGGAAGCAAGAAACAACTCATGGTGTAAGTGGGTATGGCTTGGATAATGGTCTTCAAAAGTACCTCTCTCCTGGCTTTGTTTAGCGTTTTTTCTTTCCATCCCTTCAACCGGCTAAGTACTCATTCCAACACTATCTGGAAAACTCTCTTTTTTGATCTTCCGATTAAAGACGGTAGTCCCAAATATTTGTCATATTGCTCCACCGCTCGAACTTCCAAAATCTGCCCGAAAGCATTTCGCTCTTGTTCTGCCACATTCGAGCTAGAGACGAGTTCAGATTTGTCTAGGTTCACCTGTTGTCCCATAGCCATCTCGTAGTCATGGAGGATCGTCTTGATTTCCGAGCACTCTCCGGTTTTGGCTTGGAAAAATAGCACACAGTCATCTGCGAAGAAAAGATGAGATATAGAGGGTGCTCTTCGGGAAATTTGTAAACCCGTAATTCATTTTTGCTTCTCCGCCTCCTGCAACCTAGAAGATAATCCCTCTACACAACAAATAAATAGATAAGGAGATAATGGATCGCCTTGTCGGAGACCTCGCTGTGGGATAAAGGTTTCCGTAGGTGATCCATTTATCAAGATAGAGTAAGAAACAGATCGAACACACTTCATAACAAGCTCTATCCATCTATTTGTGAACCCCAATCTTCCCAACACACCCTCGAGGAAATCCCACTCAATCCTATCGTAGGCCTTGCTCATATCCAATTTCAGAGCAAGCCTAACTTGCCTACCCGTTTTCTTCTTCCTCATATAATGGAAAGACTCAAATGCAATCATCGCATTGTCAGAAATCAGCCTACCGGGTATAAACGCACTTTGGGATGGGGAAATCATGTGTGGGAGTATTACTTTGACTCTATTTGCAATCACTTTTGTAATAATACGAGCAATAACGTTACAAAGACTGATTGGGTGGAAATCCTTTGGGCTCTTGGGTTTCTTCTTTTTGGTATCAGTACTATATGAGTTTTGTTTAAAAGGGTGGGGTCAGAGTTGTTGTTAAGGATATCAAGGCAGGTGTGGACAACTGATTTCCCAACTATATGCCAATATTTTTGAAAGAAAAGTGGAGGCATACCATCAGGTCCAGGCGCTTTTGCCGGATGCATCTGCTTGAGAGCTCTCTTTATGTCTTGTTCGGTATATGGCTTCATGAGCAATGTGTTCATTTCCGTTGTGACCTTTATCTGCGTGCAGTCCAAGATTTTTTGCATATTACTCTGGCTGTTTGAATGGAATAGCTTCTCAAAATATTCCTTGATCACACCGGCTACTTCCTTCGGCCTTTTTACCCAAACAATGTTCTTATCCTTGATTTGTCTAATCATGTTCCTTTGTTTTCTCTGGCTTGCTTTCGTGTGGAAGAAGGTGGTATTACAATCTCCATCTCTCAACCATAATGCTCTCGATCGCTGAAACCACATAACCTCCTCTTGTCTTTGCTTTTCCATCAGCTCATCTTCACATCTCTTTATTTGTCGAACTATAGCACTCGACTGGGGATGTTTCTGAAGTTCACTCAGAAGGTTGGTTAGTGATCGGATTCTCCTTTGGATGTTACCAAATTCCACGGATTCCCATTCCTTTAGTTCTGAAGCACATGTGTTCACCTGATGGGGGAAGTTCATTTCATCAGAATTTCTTAACCACACGTCTTTTATTACTTCCTCGCATCAGGGGTGTGATATCCACATCTTCTCAAAGCGGAACATTTTTCTTCGTCTTGTGTGATCCTCCTCAGCTTCAACCTGCTCGACTGCTGCATGAAGAAAAATCGGAGCATGATCCGATTTGACCCGTGTGATATGATTCACTCGAGCATAGGGAAAGAGTTCCCTCCACTGTTTATTTGCGCAGAAACGGTCCAGCCTGCACTGGATATTGGCTTGATCCTCCTGCTTGTTCGTCCAAGTATATTTGAAGCCTAGAAATCCCAAATCAGCCAGCTCCGTGTCCATTAAGGCTCGTCGAAAATCATCCATTGCCCCTTCTGATCGCATACTTCCTCCAAATTTTTCATGAGACCACAGTATCTCGTTATAGTCCCCTCCACATACCCACGGTGTTCCATTCTGTGGCTTTAATTGTCGGAGTAATTGCCACGTACGCCATCGGTTTTGATGTTCAGGATGGCCATAAATCCCTGTGAATTACCACTCAACCAAATCTGCCTCCCCACCCTTGACCTTCATGGAAATGTGATTTGTGGAGAAGCTTAGGAGTTCCATGTTACAGTCCTCTTTCCATAAGAGACAAAGACCCTCCCCCCTCCGTCGTCTCCCTTCGCCTCTACAAGACACCGCAAAGCAACCTCTGTAATGCATTTTCTTAGTGTTTAATCGGACCATTTGAGCTTCTAGCTGTTTGGTTTCCATGAGAAAAACAAAGCTTGGATTTTTCTCATGGAGGATCTTCATCAGTGACCGAATTGTCGCTGGGTTCCCAAGCCCGCGGCAATTCCAACTTAAGATATTCATAGTGATCGGCGAGACTGCGCCGCAGTCTCCGCCGTTGAGTCAATGTCTATCGCAGTGGGTCTTCCTCTCTTAGTTATTGCAATGATCTCAGTTTCCATTGGCTCCTCCGACTGCCTTTTCTTTCCACCTTTGGGGACCATTGTTCCTTTTTCTCTATTTCGGCGTTCTCTGTGGATGAGGACAGGGCGCTTGTGTTCCTGCTTCGGTTTTTTTGTTGGTTTTGTGGGGAGGGTGTGGGTTGTAATTAGTGGTGAGGTGGGTTCTGTTTTGGGTTTCAAGGTAGTGAGGCTATAGTTATGTGTTAGTGTGGGGTCCACTTTAGGTTGGGTATTGGTCACAAGCATGCAAGTGGTTTTGTTGTTGGCTGGTGGTGGGGAATATGTTATTGTGTGTGGTGGTGAGGTGTCAGTTTTGTCGGTTGAGGTAGGTATAAAGAGGGGATGGTATTTATGTGGGGTGGGGTCGCGGGTGTTAGTGGGGTTGTGTGGGGTAGTTTCAGCTATTAAGTGAGCGATATTTGCATGGCTAGGTTTATTTAATGCATTGTTGGTTGGGGAAGCTTTTGCATGTGCATGGCTGCTTGTTTCTTTTAAGGCTGGTGGCTTTTGGGTTGGAGGTGTGTTCACCATAATTGACAATTGGTTTATGGGTGTGATGTTAAATTGGGTGAGATCTGGTGTACCTCGGGTTTTCTGTTGCGGGTCTATCATGGGTGGGGGTGGGTTATGTGGTTTTTTGTGTAGGGGATTTTGTCAGTTGTGGATCATGGTTGGTAATTGGTGGGGGCATTCGTTCCATTTCCCTATCTATATCAGCGGGGGATTTCGGATTGACTAGCACTTTACTCAAGTTGTCAACCAGAGCAGATATAACCTGGGTGCTTGTTTTCAGATCCCTTTCTCCAACTGATGTATGGACTTTATGAGCTTTCTCAGCAGTTGTTTTCTTCATAAAATCGGTGAATAGTTGTCTCCGGCTCGGTAAATCAGCTCTGTCTAACGAGCTACTCTCCGCAACCACCGTAACATGCTTCATGGGAGAAGCTTTAATCCATTCTCCAAATGGCAATTTTGTATCCGGGATTTCCCCCATCTCCCGAATGCCCTCGGTCATGTCGCACTCTCTTCTCATATTTCCCATCATCCCACATATATAGCAGAAGGAGGCAAGTCTTTCATACTTCACCGGGATGGTCAGTTTCTTATTTCCCGGCATAGCTATCTTCAGCTCTTTTGTTAGTGGCTTCGTGATATCAACTAGGATCTTAACGCGCACACTTCGGCTAAACCCATCTAGTGATTTTTCATCCGTTTCCACAAATTTCCCCAAATTTTCCCCCATCATCTTTAGATATTTTTCTTTTCTAGCAGCCATGGGGAGATCATATAAACGGACATTGAACGGTGTTTCCTGAATTACGATGCTTGATGGCTGTTCGTCGAACTCAAGCTCCTTCAAACAGACTAAATCTTTTTCGAAATGCCAAGGCTCCAGCATGAGGACATGTTCCATATCCCCTAGATTTCGAAATTGAAATGAGAATAGGTTGGGGTTTACTTCACACGCTATCAATCCCTTTTTCGGTCGCCAAGCTTTCCTCATTGCTTCGAGAAAGCCAAATTTGTTGAAGGGTTTCTGAGTTAGCACCATTGCTATTAAACATAGCGTCGAACGACGCTCAGACCTTTATCTTCTTCTTCAATTCTTATTACATCCTCGTCTTCCTCTGAGGTTACTCTTTCCGTTCTGTTTTCTTCCTCGGCCATAGTAATATGCAGAAAATCTGGTACGCAGTAGGTTCTGGGCACAATAGCACAAACAAACAAAGCCCACAAAACGCTTTCAAGGTAATAAAGAAGAGCACTTAAGCTGAGCTCCTGAAAAGCCCTAGATTTCAAAAATCAGCTGTGACTAAAAGCAAAAGCAGAGCAAGGGGTTAATGAAGAAGATAATATTCCCACATTTGGTTAACCTATATCAGAAAAACGAAAACTGAATCGGATCAAATATGGATTAAATCTAACATTAGTACGTTTTACCCGGTATGTGTTTCGTCATTCAAGCGATCCATTGATCACACCGATTCCCCACTTGAGCTGAGGTCGAAAAAATCTCCAGGCTGAGATACTAAACCCTAAGCAAGAGGGACATGGCTCTTGAATTTGGAACGAAGATGTCTAAAGACCAAAGTATCCTTAGTGGAACTAAAACATAAATTATTGAAAAAATTAGAAAATCAGAAAAACGAAAAAAAGAAAAAAAAAAAAAATCTTCCGTCTTCTTTCCCATGTTCGACACAGCCCTTCCTCTCTCACAATTTTTTGTTTCAAACACCATAAATCCTTGTATTACAAGGAGTAGGCAATGATGTGTAAAATCATTGTTTCTACATTTTTTAGGAAATTATAGTTTGTTAAAGCGAATGG
The DNA here is from genome assembly GCA_958295605.1 of Ajuga chamaepitys. Classification (NCBI taxonomy): domain Eukaryota; kingdom Viridiplantae; phylum Streptophyta; class Magnoliopsida; order Lamiales; family Lamiaceae; genus Ajuga; species Ajuga chamaepitys. The sequence goes on along the minus strand of OY282502.1, from coordinate 53,732,713 downwards.
AAACAAAAACAATTGATTTAAGCAGTTCGAAAATTTCTAAATTCGGAACAAATAACCCTACTGCAAATTGAAATAGTGTAATTACTTTGCAATGGAATCTGCAGTGCCTCTCGAAGGAAGGTTAATTTAATAAAAAAGAAAACCCAAAAGCCGGATCCTAATTATGTGCTGCAATATCGAAACCCATATTGTAGCAGTTTTTCTTATGTCTTCCTTTTCTAGTTGTTGTAATATTAATGTTTTCTTCAATGTCTTTTTTTTTCTAGTTGCTTCAAGAATGTGTTCTTTTTTCTAGTTGCTTTAAATTAAGTGTTCTTCAATCTCTAATTTCGCAAAAGCGTTAATGCCCGCCATTGTAATCTTCTATTCTTCTTCTTTTTTTTTTTTTCATTTTTAATTTTTAGATTAATATAATTTGATAATAAGGGCATTGTTGGACGTGAGTGGGATGTATTGAGAGAAGATTATGTATTTATAAATATAAGTGGAGTGCATCAAGAAATGAGTTGCGCTAAGAAATTAAATAGGCTGTAAATAGTCCGCGCCTATTATTATTTGTGTCTTCGAAATATTTATATTTAGTGATTTTAAGACTTATTATTTTTTGTTGTCGTTTTTTTCTTTTATCGAAATATGTAGTAATTCCAATTTTTTTTGACATTTAATATGATTGGAAAAAAAATAGTGTACCTGACTTTAGAATTAAAAAAAAAAAAATGATATCAGGTTTCAATTCAATAATATCGAATCATGATTTTGGGGATATTATTGTAATTAATAATAGGTAATTAATTATTTAATGTTAATAATTTTAGGTGAAACCGGTAGAACATGTAATTAATAAGTTTAAGGAGAGAGAGCATTATTTTGATCTAACGGTTGGATTATGAGTTGACCAAATTTAACGGTTTAAAATAGTTCAGGTGTACTGTGTCCCAGGTGCACCAAAGTTGGACTCTAAACTTGATTGCCGATTAATATAAAATTGAATCATTTTAATTTTGAGATTTTCTCGTACATACAATATCTTTGTAAAACAATAAGAATAAAACTTAAATATTTGTCAAATAAAAAGAATTTCTATAATTTATTATTTTTTATTTCATACGTATTAATTATTTGTTTATTTGATCTATAAAGTTTCTTTTATCGAATGTTATATTGGGTATATGAGTTAACTTTTAATTACCTCAAATATAGATTGCATATTTTTTCTGGATTATTGTCATTTAAAAATTGTATCATCTAATCTTTAAAAGATTTAAGGTATTTAGCAAACTTGATAGTCAAATATATTGATATATTTAACTAGTAAAATATCAAAACATTTCTATACAATTTAATATATATATATATATATATATATATATATATATATATATATATAACAATGAAAATGCTATTTAATTAAATTATTAATTTTAAATATTTTAAATATCAATTACTTTGTTATATTGGCGTTAAGGTTGTGTTATCATGAAATTAGATATGAATTATTCTTAATTGATGGAATAATTAGTTTGCTTAATTATTACTCCCTCCGTCCCGGCTAATTTTTCCTACTTTCCATTTTGGTCCGTCCCACTCAACTTTTCACACCCTTAAAAAGGAAAATTCTCTCACAATTTCTACCCTCAAAATCTCCACACTCAATCTCCACCTTTGAAAAAGTCAAAGAAAAAGCAAAATCTGTTTTTCTTAACCTCCGTGCTTGGTCAACTTGTGAAAAGTTAGCCGGGGGGGGGGGGGGGGGGGGGGGAGTATATGGGATATCATCCTAAATGGTAAGTATCATATAATTTTGTGAATGATTGAATGAATATTTTCCCATCTTAATAGTCAATCCATATATTTTGTTTTTACTTACAATGATATTTTACTTATTGTAAATAGACTTGATTGCCAATGAATATTGATTATATCATTATCCATTTGATATTTTTCGCACATACCACATATTTATAACAAATTAAAATAACACTTAAACCAATTCACATAAAAACATTTGATATAATTCCTAATTTTTTTCTTCCAAAGATTATTATTGTCATTCAAAAATGGTATCATCTAATTTGATATTAAAAAAAAAAAATAGGGATTTATGACACTCGATAGTCGAAGAGATAGATATACTTAACTAAAACCAATATATTGGACTTTACTACCAGGAATATTGACTACAATGGATTAAAAAGTTTAATTATTTTCCTCTATAGTCTTTATACACTAAAAAAAGTGCAACAAATCCTTAAAATATTTTTTCTATAAAAATCGTACACTTTATTTACATATATTGTTTTCTATCTCTTTTTTATATATATATATGTTTAATCAAATATTTTACTTGAATTTTATTAATTTTGAATAAAGTTTAGTTTTATTATAAATGATCTGATTTGCTTACCATTATGAATTAATAGAATCTTCAATTGTATTATTAGAATGCGCTAATTAGGAAGATGATTTGTATTCAAACTATAACTAATCTAACTCCAAATATATAATCTACTTTTTAAAATAAGAGTATTGCACAATTCTCCTCATTACTCTCCAATGATATCAACGTGTATTATAGTGAACCCTCTTCTAATGTCAAGCAGATAACACTCATTTTTTATACTTTATGCACTTATAATCTAAATTAACATTCTATAAAATAAAGTTCAAACGTTTTTGTATTATAGATTGTGATAGATTATTCATCCATGCAATTCATCAAGTAGCGTTGTTGAAAACGAATATATGCCCGATTTTGATCATTTCTCTAAATTTGTGTATCAATTCCCGGATCACAATCATTATCATGAATTGGTAATAATTTAATTTACGCGTGTTCTTTATTATTAAATAAAGTTTTAGTTTTTTTATAAAAAAATCAATACTAACTTTATGATTATCATCTATGCAAGAAATACTGAATAGATTTGTGAGACATATCAATCATGTTTCTGATATGACTTGCAAGATCTTTGTATATGGAGAAACAAAAAGTTGGGATGTTCTTTTAAAAAGAAATGAAGGAAATTGTTCTTCGATAGGGGTTGTGAAGTGTTGGTTTGTGACGTTGATATTGAAATGCGCGACCGTATTGTCATTTCATATGCTGGAAATAAACAGTTCCATATTACAACATTTGCTGATGATTTAGTGATGAAGATCGTTTATTTTGGAAATTGATCTGTTCCCAGTATTTTTTATTTTTTTGTTAGAGAATTAAATTATAATATTCATTGCCAATATTTGTTACTGAATTTTTTATTATGTCTTTTTCAGCTCAACCGTTTAGGGTTTCGAGGATAAGATTTATATCACCATTTATTTTACAATGAACCTTTTAATATATAACCAAAGTGTTTCAAGGCTTTGATTTGCCCGTAGAGCTGGATCCGTCTCAACTGTGCTTTGTTTGACACTCCACCTATCGTCTCTGGTGGGGAGTCAATCTACCCGGTACACCTCACCTGGTCTGTAGAGTCAAACCTGTCGTCTTTGTGGACGAGCCAGCCCTACCTAGGTGCACCTCACTTGGTACGTAGAGCTGAACATGTCGACTCTGCTGGGGAGCCATCCCTACCCACGTGAAACCTAGGTGCACCTCACTTGGTCCGTAGAGCTGAACCTGTCGACTCTGCTAGGGAGCCAGCCCTACCCACGTGAAACATCACCTGGTCTATAGAGACGGACCTTTCTCTGTTGTGCTTTGTTTGACATTCTGAGAATCTCCATCACATTGGCCTACCCAGGTGCACCTCACTTGGTCCGTAAAGCCGAATCCATCTCTGCTGCTTTGTTTGAAATTCTAGGATTTCCACCACATTGGCCTACCCAGATGCACCTCACTTGGTCTTTAGAGCCGGACCCGTCTCTGCTGCTTTGTTTCCACCTCACTTGCTTTATTTGACACTCTAATGATTTCCACCACATTGGCCTATCTAGGTCCGTAGAGCCGGACCCGTCTCAGCTGCTTTGTTTGGCACTTCGAGAATCTCCACCACATTGATTCAGGACCATGACTTTGATATCAGTTGTTAGGCATTGATTGGGCCCCTGATCTCGATATTGGTATGATATTTGCTTTGGACCGAGGCCCCACAAATTTATTTATGAGCTAACTTTATAAAAATTTCATAAATGTAGACACTTCAATCTTAATAAACTTCATAATCTTCTCATATATTGTTAGAATAATGAATTTTTATTAAAAGAATATTTTAGTTTAATTTTTAAAAATACTTTTTTAAATTGTTAAAGACCTAGTCAGTCCATTAACTGATAGGCCCGTTCTTCCCTTATTCCTCTCCCACTAAGTAACGTTAAAAACCTGTCTCCTCCATTATTTTTAAGAGAGGGCGAGATAGAGAAGAAATACAGAGAATCAGTATTCCTTCTGTATTCTATATTTTTATCAGTATACCAAGCAATAGAGGGAGTCAGTATTCCGGTGCCTTTCCGGTGCAGAAGGGTTCCGAGACAGAGAGTTTCTGGGCTGTTTTATCCTGGGGACGACGGGGCTGAATACTGCTTGCACAATTTGGGCAGAGCCGCGAATCGTCTTAAAGAGAGCGACCTAGTACGCGACTCAACCCAAAAACTATCCGGTAATTTATTGTTAATTCTATTGTGCTCCAACAATTTTAAGACGATTTATATGATTACAGCATGGGTGGAAACTGATTTCTTGTGCAAGAATTTTATTCTTAATGGGTTGGCGGACGATTTATATGATTACTACTCCTCCAAAGAGTCTGCCAAAGATGTCTGGAATGCACTCCAGAAGAAATATGACACTGAGGAGGCTGGAGCAAAGAAATACGCGGTGAGCCGATATCTCAAGTACCAAATGTCTGATGACAAATCCGTGGAGGTACAATCTCATGAACTACAAAAAATTGCATATGAGATTATCTCAGAAGGTATGGCTTTAGATGAACAATTTCAAGTTGATGTTTTAATTGATAAGTTACCCCCTAGTTGGAAAGATTTCAAAAATGTTCTCAGGCACAAAACCAAAGAATTCTCACTGGAAAGTCTGATAACCCGCCTTCGTATTGAGGAAGAAGCCCGGAAACAAGATCAGAAGGAAGAAATTCTTATTGTGTCTAACAACAAAAATGTTCAGAAATACTCCACCTCCGCTGTTCTAAAACCAAAACCCAAAATATGAAGAATCAAAATCAAAATCAAAATCGTCGTAATTTTCAAAACCGGAATGCTCTTCAGTTCCAGAATAGGAATAATCAATGCCCCCCTTCAAGAAATGGACCCCCAGTGAGAAAGGATGTGGTCCATATCCCAGTGGGAGAATTTAAATGTTGGAATTGTGACAAACCTGGCCATATGGCTAGGAATTGTCGAAATGGGACTCAACGTGTGGCACCACAGGCTAATCTTATTGAGGAGCCATTTATTGCCATGATTACTGAAATCCATTTAATTGGAGGATCCGAAAGGTGGTGGGTAGACACGTGTGCTTCTCGCCATGTCTGCTTTGATCGAACTATGTTCAAGTCTTATTTTGAAACTGAGGATAAAAATGTACTTTTGGGTGATTCTCACACTACTATTGTTGCCGGAACTGGTGAGGTAGAGTTGAAGTTTACCTCTAGAAAGACCCTGATTCTCAAAGATGTTTTGCATACTCCAGAGATGAGGAAGAATCTGGTTTCGGGCTACCTTCTCAACAAGGCTGGGTTTACTCATGTGAATTTTGCACTCAAGCAAAAATTACTAAAACTCCTCATAAATCAGTAATACAAAAGGAAATTGAGCCACTTGATTTTATTCATTCTGATATATGTGAATTTGATGGTGTATTGACTAGAAATGGAAAACGATATTTTATTACATTTATTGATGATTGCTCTGATTACACTTATGTTTATCTCATACATAAGAGTGAAGCATTTGATATGTTTAAATTATTTATCATTGAAATTGAAAATCAATGCAATACGAAAGTGAAAAGACTGCGTAGTGATAGAGGTACTGAGTATGATTCTGATATGTTTATTGAGTTTTTCAAATTACATGGCATTATTCATGAAAAAACAGCACCTTATTCTCCTGAAATGAATGGAAAAGCTGAAAGAAAAAATAGGACTTTGACTGAGTCTGTTGTTGCTATTTTATTAAATTCTGGTGCTGCTTCTTATTGGTGGGGAGAGATTTTATTGACTGCATGTTATGTATTGAACCGTGTTCCCAAATCAAAAAACAATGTCTCACCATACGAAATTTTCAAAGGCAGAAAGCCAAATTTATGTTATTTTAAAATTTGGGGTTGTTTGGCTTACGTTAGAATTCCCGATCCTAAAAGGAAAAAACTTGCTAGTAGAGCTTATGAATGTGTGTTTATTGGCTATGCTGTGAACAGTAAAGCATATTGATTTTTTGATTTGAATTCTCATACTATTATTGAATCAAATGATGCTGTTTTTTATGAAGATAAATTCCCTTTTATATCAAAGAATAGTGGGGGCTCGATTTCTAGTAATAATCCAATAACTAGAATAAGGGAACCTCGTATGGAATTAGAATCTGAACCCAGAAAGAATAAACGTGCTAGAATTGCTAAAGACTATGGTTCTGATTATTATGTTTTTACTGTTGAACAAGACCCACAAAATATACAAGAAGCCTTGTCCTCTGTAGATGCTGAATTTTGGCAAGAAGCTATAAATGATGAAATGGAATCACTTGCTTTTAATAAGACTTGGGATTTAGTTGATTTACCTCCTGGCTGCAAAACTATAGGATGTAAATGGATATTGAAAAGGAAATTGAAACCTGATGGTACAGTTGATAAATACAAAGCTCGCCTAGTTGCTAAAGGTTTTAAACAAAAAGAGAATATTGATTTCTTTGATACTTTTTCGCCTGTTAGTCGAATTACATCAATTCGTGTTTTATTTGCACTTGCTTCTATTCATGATCTTGTTGTGCATCAAATGGATGTGAAAACTGCTTTTTTAAATGGTGAATTGATTGAAGAAATTTATATGGATCAGCCTGAGGGTTTTGTAATTTCTGAGCAAGCAAATAAAGTGTGTAAATTGAATAGATCTCTTTATGGATTAAAGCAGGCTCAAATGCAGTGGCATGAAAAATTTGATAATTTTGTTATCTCACATGGTTTCAAAGTGAATGAGAGTGATAAGTGCATTTATTATAAATCAGAGAATGAGCTTTGCACTATTATATGTCTTTATGTGGATGATTTGCTTATATTTGGTTCTAATATTCATGTGGTTAACAATGTGAAATCTATGTTATGTGCAAATTTCGATATGAAAGATCTTGGTGAAGTAAACATTATTCTTGGAATTAGGATAACTAGGTCTATAAAAGGAATTTGCTTAGATCAGTCAGATTACATTGAGAAAGTTTTGAAAAAGTATAATTATTCTGATTGTAAACCTGCATGCACACCATATGATCCTAGTGTAAAATTATTTAAAAATACTGGTGATAGTGTAAGACAATCTGAGTATGCGAGCATAATTGGTAGTTTACGCTATGTAACTGATTGCACTAGACCAGATATTGCATATGTTGTGGGATTGTTATGTAGATTTACAAGTAGACCGAGTATTGAACATTGGCATGCTATTGAGAGAGTTATGAGATATTTGAAAAGAACTGTGAACTTTGGTTTACATTATGAGAAGTTTCCCGCTGTCCTAGAAGGATATAGCGATGCCGACTGGAATACTCTTTCAGATGACTCAAAGGCAACCAGTGGCTATATATTTAATGTAGCTGGTGGGGCTGTCTCTTAGAAGTCAAAGAAACAGACTATTTTGGCTCAATCCACTATGGAGTCTGAGATGATAGCACTGGCTACAGCTAGTGAAGAAGCAGGATGGTTAAGAAATCTGCTATGTGATACTCCCTTATGGGAAAGACCGATTCCAGCTGTATTGATCCATTGCGATAGTACCGCGGCTATTGCAAAAGTTCAGAACCGTTATTATAACGGAAAAAAACGACAAATACGTCGTAAGCACAGTACTGTTAGAGAATACCTGTAATACCCGTGCCTCTCACAACTCACTGGCAAATATAATTTTTGCATTTCATGCATTCCATATTTTATGTGCTATTTACGTGATAGTTTTATAGTAATTAATTTATTACATTTATTGCGTTATTTTATATTTTGCGACTAATTTGGACATGTTTACCTTGGTAGTCAAGAACCCCCTAGTCTAAAATAATGAAACATGCTACAGAATGTAAGACTATGCGTGACAAGTTTATAGTGTGGAGCCAAAAGCAAGGAGAATGAAGTGTTTCTCGCTGGAAAGTAATCTCGGCCGAGACGGGTGGTCGAGTCATCTCGGCCGAGACAGAGAAGTGATCTCGGCCGAGACGTGAAGGCAGGGAAAACGGGAAGTTTGCCCTGGAGACGCATCTCGGCCGAGACAGAGAGTGATCTCGGCCGAGACCCTTAGACCGACTTAGTCATCTCGGCCGAGACAGGGTCTAATCTCGGCCGAGATTCAAAGACCGACTTACTTTTCAGCTTTTGTGTCCAAGAAGCTATTAAAACAGTTTTCTTCTTTCATTTTGTAATTGTAACTCCAAGATTCATCTAAAACAAAATATCCTGGCTTGGTATCGCCCCCAGACGTAGTTACGCTTCGTAACGAACTGGATTGATTACCATTGTGGAATAGGAAATTTCAAAAGCTGCTCCGGAGGAGAGGTAAGTAGAAATCCATCGCCAACTACAATGCTTGAACATAGTATTTGTGTTTATTATTTGTGATAATTGATTGATGTATGTGTTGTTGTATGCATGTGTATAAAGTGTATTCTTCTGTTGCTAAAAAAACAAATGGATGTGCATCAATCATGAGCATTAGCATCTACAAGGATTACATGTGTACATATAAGAAGACAAAATAACGTAATTGCATAAATTGATAATATTTTGGGGTTGGTCACCACTGGTACACTAAGAGTTATACATTGTATATGGTGTCTCTCGGGATGCTTCCGGTGACAGGCGTGCACGCGGAAGAGGTTCCCACTTCAGCACCTTCGTGATGAGGGGTACGGGAAGAGGTAGACTTCTCGGTGGACTGCGGGGGCAGGCAGGAGGTGGACCCCTGGTAGTCTCGGGAGGATAGCCGCTTGGTCGTACCAACCATCACTGATATCTCGGGTGGACTATAAGGGGGGAGGAGGGACCCTTGGTAGTCACGAGTATGGCCAATAAGTGATATTCTGGTGAGGTTGTGCCAGTGAAGGGAGCCAATACTCACGAAAACGGTTTTCTTTTGAGTAGAGTTGAAAGAAATGGTTTTGTAAATTGCATCTCATCATTCACGCATTTGTCATGCATGATTTCTGCTTACTGAGCTTTAGCTCACGTAGTTCTTGCATTGTAGGTGAGTTTGACTACGTATGAGCTCGTGGACTAATCTGGCATGCTGTTAGAACTTCTGCAAGTCTTGAAGCCTCGTGTATATGAATGACGACCTGTGGGGCTAAACCTTGGACTCACTATGTTTTTGCTAGTGTTCTAATAATCTTTTTGGACATGTTCAAATTAAGAAACTTTAATATATATATATTTTTGTAAATATGGTGTTGAAGATGGAGTGATGCTACTGTGCTTGACTTGGATCTATGTGAACACATGTTGATGAGATTTTAACATCGGGAAAGTATTTTAGATTATTAATTTTAAAAAAAAATATACAGGCTTTGTAAGGCTAAAAATTGGTATAAAATAAATTTTTACAAGGGTGGGTGTGACAATACCTCTCTACAGGAGCTGTTATAGTGGATCATATACGGACTGATGAAAACTTAGCTGATCCTTTGACTAAAGGATTAGCACGAGAGAAAGTTTGCAGAACCTCGAAAGGAATGGGACTTTTGCCCTTAGATTGATTGATGAGTTACATACAATGGTAACCCAACCTATAGACTGGAGATCCCAAGAAATAGGTTCAATGGGTAATAACAAGTTGTAAGTAATATGTGTGAATCATGCTAATTTTATAATTTTGGAATCCTTTCGAGTATTATTGTGTTGAAGCATGATATCCTGAAGCGATATAATTAAGTTGAGTTTATATTTTTTTAACTCTTAATAGGTTCTATATATCCAGTTGGATTGGGGTACCTAGCTACAGGAGTACTCTTGATAGACCTACCTATGTGAATGTGGAAGTGAGGCCGCTTCCTATGAGATTGTGGGTAAAATCTCTAGAGCATTCACTATACCGGGATACACGTGTATGGCCGTAAAAGCATGGACTTTTTGGACTACTCCCTGGCAGAGTTGTGTGTGGGATGTTGTTAGAGATAGAGTTCAAAACTACGAGTTACTCTAGTAAAATCTAAATCATCCACACTATGTAAAGGTTCAAGTTGATCAACACCTTTACTTATGCACAACTTTATAATATTGCTTGATGAAAATATTTTCGAAAAATACTTTGAAAAATTCAAGTGGGGGATTGTTAGAATAATGAATTTTTATTAAAAGAATATTTTAGTTTAATTTTTAAAAATACTTTTTTAAATTGTTAAAGACCTAGTCAGTCCATTAACTGATAGGCCCGTTCTTCCCTTATTCCTCTCCCACTAAGTAACGTTAAAAACCTGTCTCCTCCATTATTTTTAAGAGAGGGCGAGATAGAGAAGAAATATAGAGAATCAATATTCCTTCTATATTCTATATTTTTATCAGTATACCAAGCAATAGAGGGAGTCAGTATTCCGGTGCCTTTCCGGTGCAGAAGGGTTCCGAGACAGAGAGTTTCTGGGCTGTTTTATCCTGGGGACGACGGGGCTGAATACTGCTTGCACAATTTGGGCAGAGCCGCGAATCGTCTTAAAGAGAGCGACCTAATACGCGACTCAACCCAAAAACTATCCGGTAATTTATTGTTAATTCTATTGTGCTCCAACATATATATTTGATCACTAGTCAGTTTTTTGTTACCAAATCATATATGAAGAGCTTTTTTTTTTTTTTTTTTCTCCAATCGACTAAAAATAGTCGAACAATACTGCGATACTTGAACCTAACCAAAAAAACCAACCAACATACAAATTGAAGGTTGAAATCCAGCATTTCATCTATAAATATGTATCATGAGTGGCAAGTTAAAGATTATAAAACATAAATTGGTAATCTTTTATGTAAATCTAGAAGCAAAAGTTATTTACATCTATTATTGCGTGTGTGTGTGTGAGATAATGACTCGGCCAATCTTCTCCATTTATACTTACATTAATTAATTAATTATGTCTTAATAGTTTTTCATGTCAGCTATTCAGCTTTAGTGGTCAACGCTCGTTTAGGCCCACGTAACGTTTACCTCCAAGTCTTTCAAATTTATTTGATGAATAGACAAAAAAAGATAAAAAAATGCAAAAAGATAAGAAAAATAAGAGAAAGCAAGAGTCTGAGTCTATGTCTACGTCTAAGTCTACGTGCATAATCTGGCCATTCAACGACACATCTCTGTCAGAACAAAATGCTGAAAAAATAGAAAGTATCCTAAATTGTTCATTCTTTAAATACAACACAATTTCTTTTGTTCACACTACATTTTTTATTTTACATATAGCCTTATATCAAATATCCAACTTATTCTCCTCATATTACATATCAATAATTCTCCATTGTCTATGTACGGGTGATCATAAAAATTATAAAATCGTTAGAACACACCACACCAATCCGCGCGTTGCTGAGGTTTATGGAAATGAGGAAGTATTTCTAATGGGCATTTTCATGAAGTTCTATATAACTCTTTACATTTTTTTTTACTTATCTCAAAATCTAAGATAAAAAAAATGTACTTATATGTGGTTTTAGTTAAGATATAACAAACGTTATTAAATTCAAATCATAATACACTACAAGAAATAAGATAATACATCACAAAAAAAAATCGTCATATAAAAGTCAATTTTCGTCACTAAAACCTTTTGGTGACGAATTTTCATCTTCACAATGATTTGTCGTCGTGTGTGCGTGGTAAAAGGTATATGCGATAATCTTTAAGTTCGTCACTAAATTTATCTCTTTTGATGACGACAATGGCTACCGTCACCATATATTTACCTTTTTTGTGACGTTTAATTCGTCACTTTTGCGATTAAACTTTTGTTACTTAATCTTGTATTTCGTCATTTAAAGTTAACACTTTAAATGACGAATGTATACTTTGTCACAATTTTTTTTTTTTAATGACGAACATCATTATATTATAATACTTATAATAATTTTTAGTAACAAGTTTTACCGTCACAATTACATTAAATATTTCATCATTTTTTTATTAATTCGTTAGTAAAGGCCCTATTTATAGTTACAGGCTATCAATTGTCATTATATATATATATATATATATATATATATATATATATATATATATATATATGTAATGACGACCTAATGCGTCAGTAAAGAATGGACTTTGGTGAGTAAATGCTCATCGTCAGTAAATAGGCACAAACAGTGACAATATGTGTTGTCATAATAAAGTGTGAAATTATGACGAAAAACTTAGTTGTTGCTAAAGACTTAGGTGTGGTGATGACATATTTTGTCATTTAAACGAAACATGTGGTGACGAATTTGCTATCATCACAAAAGATTTTACATAAAAGTGACGAATACATTGTCACATAAAAATTATATATAATGATAAATAAATTCAGATGTGACAAAAAAGGCGTCATAAAATACTATTTATACTGACAAAATATATCATCATTAAATGATTATTTAGGGTGACGCCAATGTAGTTAATAATTATTTTAGATGACAAAATGTTTTGCTATCATTAATTATCGAATTTATGGTGACGCTAATAATTTGAGCTTAGGTGACAATGCAATTGTTATATCAATCTCAAATTTTATCGTTTTTATTACATAAAAAAATAGTGAAAAAATAAAATGTCATATTTAACACTCCATCACATTCACATTGATAGATATTTTATCCTTCTATATATTAAATATTTCAATCATACAATTTTTCTCTACATTATTCGTCACATGCACAAAAAGTTAAAGAAAGAAGCATGTGAAGAAAACCATGTTATTATAAAGGAAAATAAACCAACAAATATTCATATTTAACATAAAAGATAAAGTGATGATACTATGATAACATAAAAAAAGTCAAACAGTAGATGTCCTAATTGATAAAGACAAATAAAAGTATCTAAATAAATATAAAGACTAAATCCTAGATTTTATTTCCAATTTGATTTCTTCCATGCTCCGAATTCAAAGGATGTAAAACTCCTCACTCCAAGAAATTAACTGCCATCCAAAGGAGAACAAACACACCTGTAGATTTTCAATCAATTCACATATGAAAATTAAAGACTGAAATTTTAACGTAAAGATGAAATGCAATGCATGCATAAAAACCAAGGCATATTTGTAAGCAAGATGTCTTTTCTTTTAACATTTCCTTTTTGTTCATTTCTTCCTAGACTGTTAATTCCGAAAGTTCATTGGAATATTAAGAAAGGTCATGGATACCTAAGCACGTGTGTACACCACCCTGCTACTACTTATTTTCTTGTTTGTGAACTAGTACTTCAAAAACAAATACCTAAGCATATGGTCTAATTATCAATTAAGATGTGCAACTTATAATGAAATTAATAATAGTAGCTAAAAAGAGCACTGCTGAAAGTCAGCCAGCTATTCCTAGAAAACTCTACAAAGATAAATGAAAATATGTACATCTAATCAAGACCTTAATTAAAACTAAAAAATGAAGGTATCAGGGTACCAAAGAAATTAAGAATGACATTAATACAAGGCAACCCCTTTTAAAAAATAACAAAAGAAAAGAAATCATAATCAAATAATAAAGATAATCCATACTTAGGTGATTCTAGAGCAATACTTCTCCATTTCGCCAATGCAGAAAAACCTTATAATAGAATGTCAATGTAGTGTAAATTCCATAAGAATTTAGATAAATGAGAAAAGAAAGTAAACCAACCTTAAGAATTTTAGAGGGTTATCCCTTGAGAGGTCATACTTACCATAAGCTTCTCGACCATGGATCCTTGATGAAAAATCTGGCCTTTTAAATCTAATACTTCATTTTGTTGTTCAGCCACTTGTGCCTTCAGTTCGTTCACTTGAGATTCAGATTTCTGCAACTTTCCTTGCGCCTCTTGCAGTTCCTTTCATAGTTGTTCTGTAGATGGATCATATGTGTTGCATCTACTTGGAGGTTTTGGGACCATAACCAAGCCCCTTGACATAGCCTGTTCCATGCTCAAGAACCTCAAGAACTATCTCATCTGAACTCTTCTCAATCCCTGCTTCCTTATATTGTTCTTGTAACTTTATCATTGAGTTCTGCTTGAACAAATTTAGGAAGTCAAAGTCATACTTTATATCCATTAATGAATTTTTTTGCATAAAATAGATGTTTATTTAACTTACCCAAATCTCTTTTGCCTCAGGTTTTGACCAGCCATCTTTCTCAATATAATGTGTACGTTTATACAACTCGATCTGGTCACAAGGTTCACCATTTAGCTCTTTTTGAGACTATATCAACAAGATAAAAAATTCCAAAAGGAATCATAAGTAGTATCAGAGGTTGGTAGAGTAAATTATATACATATTATACACGATCAATACAACCAAATCAAATGTATGTCCATATGGAACAACCAATGCTAATAAATTAATGCACATACAAATTATATACAGTTTATAATTTGAATTAGAACCAAATTTACCAAGTTAAGACTAAAGACTAAATTAGACATTATCATATGAGATAAATAAATCCCAATTGAGTATTAAATCACGATGTATAAGAGGCTGAAATAGAGTGTCATATTAAGGAAAAAATAGTGTTATAAATGATACCAAATGCAATGATACAAAAAACTAATAATTAGTTTGTTGGGTTACTTAAATCATCCTGATGTATAAGAGACTGAAAGAGAGTGCTATATCTCTAGCTTTAGGAATCAAGTGCTTAACATATTTTCAAGTTTTGTGGCAATGTCTAATGGTGACAGTTTTTTCTATTTTTCTAGAGACAAGACTGGTGTTGATTCATTCTGTTTGAATTGGGGAAGGAAACGTATACTTGAAGGGAAAACTTCGCTCATGCATTTGATGAAGGTTGTTTGGAATTTCAGCCAAGTTGAACCTCTATGGAGTTTAATATGGTATACAAGGAATTGCAAATATTGTGGACAAATTTTTGGAGCTCTATATGTAGTATGATCTAGTAAAAGTTACTATTAGAGCCTTTTATTTTACACATTATGTAGGGCTTGGTTAGGTAAGGTAGATGAATGTGGTCCTTTAATCTTTACCATTTTACTAATCACAAAATCCGTTGTAGGAAATTTGAATTTCAAGCTGGAATTTCCATTGCTTACTTAAATCACACTTTGGTCTTTTGTTGTTAAAGCTTCTTATAGTTAACACTTACTATGCAACCCTCGTGCACTAACATTATTCACATAATAATTGTCTAACACAAACTTTATTTTCATTATTTAAAATAATCATCCAACAACCCACGACAAATATATGTAATCAATCAGATATGTAAAATAGCAATAAATATTACAGTGATACTTATATATCTCAACTTCAAAGCAACATTTTCAAACAACATTCAAGTAAATCAGAAAATCAATATATTGCATATAATTACATTGCGTTACAACACTTACAATTTCATGTCGCCGAACTGTAAAAGCCTTTATGCCCGTAATATGTGGAGCTCGTAGAAGTTTCCTATTTGCTGTATTGACATCACTTTTGTGTTTTCAAAACAAAAATAATGATTTACAATGTAAGTTATGGATATAACAAAGAATATGAATTTAAATTGATAATTTTAAAGATTATCATCTTGTATTTAGCTGAGGCAAAAAAGTCGCACAATGCTTCCCAATTTGCTCTACTAGGTCATAAGTGAGGCTTGTTAACTTAGCCTCCTCCGCGGTTGCAAAAGTTTTGAAATGCTTGTGAAGCTCGTGGCGCTTCTATCGGCTAGTTTCTTTTAGCCTATCAACCAAGCTTTCTCTAACACTGCGATCATCAACATTAATGTCCATGTGAATCTATAATATTAAAAGCATTTTCAATTCATGGAAATTAGTCTGATATATAAAAAAAATATTACATTATATTCATACCTTTAGGTGATCAAAGCATGGTGCCAAACCATTTCCCTCATCAACATCTTTCCACCTATTCAGCACTGGAAGCATATCTCGAGCTACAACACCAATTTGACAAGAAAGTTTTGCCTATTCATCTACATTTATTGGCCTTCCAATTGTTGGATCCACATAAATCTTCATTTTTTTCCCAGAACAACATAATACTTTAAAATGTCTTTGCCCATGGTTTGCCAACGGCCTGTTTTCTTCGATGTAGTAGCTATAGGTGACCATGAAATGATTATTACAAAATATTATTTCTCATTTAGAATAACATAATATTCCACATAGTAAGGCGCTTATACAAGATTAAAAAAATAACCCATACCTATTGTGTCACTAGCTTCAGATGATTTATCTTGGAGGCTCTCAGTTGATGGAGTTTCGGATGTCTCAGTTGGTGAAACATCAGTTGTTCCATTTAACTCCATTTCAAGAGTCTGGCTTCCAGGTACTCCATTACTATGGGTCATGATGATATTTTCTCTAGTCTATCTTATTATCCTGTGTTAGTAACCTTGTGAGTTACAACTTGCTGAATGACTGTGGTTTGGTGGACTTGCTGGGTTTTATAGCATGGCGTCACCTTGATTGTTTCGATTAATGGTAGTATGTTGACTTCCTTTGAATGAACCATTTTGAGTTTATGATGTTACTCCTGCTTCAGGTCCAACAGTAGTATTCCCACCCCCGTATTTGTAATTTGTTTTCTCGAGAAGTACTCTAGGCTTTCTCGAATTTTCCAACTCATTTGGGGCATGGTTAGCAGTATGTCCATTGAGGCTTTGTTGAGACATGTTCGAATTATCTTTTTACTTCAATTTGTGCATAACTCCAGGAGCCATCTCTAAAGCCTATAAGTAAAAATTCAATTAAATTTTTTGAAAGGGGCTGAACTCACAAAAAAGTAAAACTCAAAAGAATTCTTTAGACAATATACATCTATTCAACAAAAAATACAATGTAAGAGCTAGTAGGAAAGCTATAGCAATGACAAAAAAACGTAAAACATAATAGGAAATAGTGAAAGATGTAGATGGTAGCGACATATAAAATCACTAGATCAAACAAGCATCCATGCAATTTAAAAGGTTAACCTATAATTCAGTATATAAACAGTCACATACCCTTTATTTCATATGAACCAAGCAAAACATATGCAATTGAAATTACTAATCTTAAAAAAATCTCAATTCTAACTGTAATTACTGGCCTAGTTTTTAATCTCAAAACTAGATTCTAACTATGATTTGTGAATCCTTCCATTCGTCATTCTTAAGCTCTATTATACACATGATTAACTTCAATTTCTTTAAGCAATTCACAAATAATTAACATGCAAATAGTGATATCCATTTACTAACCTAAATCAGAAATCACACTTTACGTCTATAGAGTAGTTAGAAAAGAAAGGAGTTCGATCGGAAGAGCATTATTAGAAGCAAAAATTAATACAACGACGTGACAAGTGGTGAAAAAATAAAAAAATTGATGCATATATAAAGGAAAGAATCACCAGGATAACTTTTTGATTTCCCGGCCATCACGAAATTTCGATCCCGCCACATTCTGTGCAAAGAAAAATAATTTTTTTGAGATCCCGCTCCAATTCGCAGCCACATCCTCTTGAAACATCAAAGGTAAGAAATAAGTGGAAGAGGGGGAAATGGAGGAATAACGGAAGGTGGAGGGGGATATGAGCCCTGTATTTGGCAGATTGCATTTTCCTAATTTTAGTAATGTGAGGATGAGGACATTTGTTTTCCTTTTCTTTTTTTTTTTTTCTTTGAGCGTGCCTTTTTTTTTTCTTTAATTTAATTTGAGTGAGATACTTTGTCTCTTCTAGCTAGATAAAAGTTGAATAGAATTTTTCACATCTGATAATTAAATTAATATCCACAAATTGAAATTCATTCAAGCTGACAACTGCCGTCCTAAGCCATTTGAAAAATACTTTCCCAATTCTCATATATTTATTAATTTCTTTTAGCTAGATAACAATTAAATATTATATTAGTGGTGACAATTCAGGTTATATGATCGGGTTTGTATATTTTTTGTCGATTCGGATTATATATTAAAAATTATTTAAATTATATAATAATCAACATTTTAAGATAAATTAATGATCTCAGGTCGATTCGGGTTAAACTCAGGTCTCAATTCGTTTCGAGTTGGTTGTGGGTTTCTCTCAATAAATTTATGTCAATTTCAGTTGGGTTCGTCGGGTCGGTTTGAGAATTATCACCCTTAATAATGTTGTCCTTGAAGTAAAATAAACAGAAAAATAATTAAATTATATTAGTAAAATTGTTCAGTAATAATATTTTAAAATCAAAATCTCTTGTTTCCTTAATTAGCCTTAGTAAAATTATAACTATCTTATATCCTAATAATAAATAAAAAAGTGTATATTTCCTTTTCAAAAGTACACAAAAAAACATGTTATCTATACACCTCGTATTTCGTTTCCAAATGGGTTTACCCTACTCTTCCCACAAGTCTTCCTTGTGGTATTAACAGGTAACATACCTATGGTAAGTCAGGATTTCGGGTGTTTACGATACCTATTGTGCAGTCCGGAGTCTTGAAAACTTATAAATACATACTAAAGTTTAGTTATTATTGAAATTAATATCCAAAATACAACCAAAAAGTTGTGATTGTAAAGTCAATTTTTCTCTCGGTAAGGTTTGTTTGAGATAAAGTCGTCCGTACAATATTTTGAGCTCTATTAAATAAAAGGTAGATTAGGGTGGCAAATCGTGCGGGTTAGGTTGTTATCGGACTAGCCCGATAATGTCCAAACCGTTAAGGGCTAACCGGAACCCGCCTATTAAGCTTATTGGGCTTAAAATCTTACCCCGAATACGAACCAATAAAAATCCAATAACCCGACCTGACAGATAAGTCTGTCAATACTTGCATACTCAGGTCATTGTTTTGTTCAGGCTCACTAAACATATTTCAATTATTCATTTTTATAAAAAGTACAAAATAAATTTAAGCTGTCGAAAAAGTAGCACATATATGTTCTATAAGTAATCTCCATTTACATAATACATGAACAAAAAAAAGAAGAAAGAAAAAAAGGCCAAAACAAAGGTCGAGAACATTATACATAGTTATTAAACAATTTTTTTTTTTTTTCAAATTCTCTAATCAACATCTACCTCTCGGCTGTTGGGCCCTATTTTTTCTAGTTTTTCTTAAAATAAATTTCTTACACTAGATTCATCAACCCTAACATTTTCAAATAAATTATTACTAATGATGGTGATGATAATAATAGTAATAATAATAATAATAGTAGTAGTAGTAGTAGAGGTGGCAATTCGGGCGGCCCGGCGGGCTCGGGCCGGGCCCGATTTATTTTGGGCCTAGAAATGTTAGGCCCGGCCCGGAGGACCTCGGGCCATCGGGCCATCGGGCCAAAAAAGCCCACCAATGAGTTTTTTTTTTTTTTATTATTTTAACTATGAAGTAGAATTATATATTGAGGCGAACTTCAGTTTAATTCTCTTAAGAAAAAACTTGATTGGAAGATAATATATTACTATTCGTTGCAATACGGAATGATATCTATTAATCTTTAGACATGTCTTAAACCCCAGATATAACAATAATAATAATAATAATAATAATAAAAAAGAAGGAATGGATGATGATATATAGTTATATACTATATGTCACAAGTTATTTAATTTTTGTGTACGTACTATATTACATGTTAATCAATTTTTCATTTTTCGACACATAATAATTAATGAGCATGCTTGGATCTAATTCATTTTCCATCTTCTGCTAATAAAACAGAAGAAATAGAGTATTAAATTAGCCAAATGTTTTAATTTCTCGGTAAATAGATAGATTTATGTTCTGCTAGAAAGAGAAAAAAGAAAAAAGAAAAATATGTTTCAAATAGTACACAAGATATTACTTAATTCCTAATTTTTTCTTATTCGATTAGTGAGGAGAAAAAAATTCAATTCAATCGGGCCGGCCCGCGGCCTTCGGACCGGGCCGGGCCAAAAAAGCCCGAATTTTTTCGGGCCTCTAATATTCCGGCCCAGCCCGCTCTATATTTCGGGCTAAACGGACCGGCCCATCGGGCCGGGCCAGTTTTGCCATCTCTAAGTAGTAGTAGTAGTAGTAGTAGTAGTACTACTACTACTACTACTACTACTAATAATAATAATAATAATAATAATAATAATAATAATAATAATAATAATAATAATAATAATAATAATAATAATAAAATAAATAAATAAATAAATAAAGTTACCGGGCCATTATCGGGCTTTATCGGGTTGGCCCAATATGACTCGGATTTTATCGTGTCTTGTCGGGTTGATCCGATAACGACCTAAACCCGATAGACATCGGCCCAAACCCAAAATTATCGAGCGGGTTCGTGTCATGCTATTGGGTCGTGTTAAATTTTTGCACCCCTAAGATAGATTGATCTCCTAATGTATGACTCTTAAGGTAAATAAACTAAAACCACAAGAAAATCTCAATATTCCATTAGTACTATATTAACTTGATATTTTTTCTCATTTACTTTATTTTGATATACGGAAGTCAGTTTTTTTTTTTTTTTTTTTTTTTTTTTCACCGAGATAATCAAATTCTTCTTTGTTATGTTGAAAATATCAAAAGTATTGTTTCAAATTGAATAATACTAAAATTTCTTTGATGTGATTAAAATGTTGAAATTTGAATATAACATATTATTATCTGTTTTCAAGCAATGAAATTATTTTTGCACCTTTATTCCCTGAACATGGATCAGTAATATATACAAGTATTGTCAGAACTGGATCTGACCGCCGGTTCAACCGGTCGAGCCGGGAAACGGTGCTCGGACCGGTCCGAATGGACTCATGAAACTGTTTTTATGGTTCAGCCGAAAAAATGGGAAAACCGGAAGAACCGAAAAAATGGATAAAACCAGTTTTTTCCATCTTTTAATGTTTTTTTTGGGGGGGTTTCTCTTTTTTTTTTTTTTTTTTGTGCTTATTTTACTTATAGATTTCCTTTTTACCTTTTTTATTAATTCGTTGACTTTTATAAAGTGAATATTTATCATATTTAAAAAAAGATTTTGAAGTTAAAAGAAACTTATGGAATATAAATAATTAAATTTCACCAAAAGAAACATCCATTTTCGTAAGTAATATACTATTATTATATTTATTTGAAATTCAAAGTTTAATTGATATTTTTCTATTTATGTTTTATTTTTCTTAAATGTTAATGTGTATAATTACATAAAAAATAAATTAATAATGACTACTAATTTTTCAGTTGAATCATCGATCTAATTGGTCCGACTGATTGAACCGCCAACCGGTGATGAGACCGATTCGGTCCCCGGTCTGGTTATAACAACGTCAATTTTTTTTTTTAATATATATATAATTTGAAAGTCTCCTTCCTTGAAGAATTCGTTAACAAAACACTAAAAGAAATATATAGAAAGGAATCAAGCTATAAATGGAAAGCTCAAGACTTTCTTCGGTGTGCAACTAATGTTCACAACATTCCCTTAAATAGAAAAATGAAAAGAAAAGACAAAACATAACATGACATCATGACTTACATAATCAAATTATTATTTGATCTACTTTATTTGAGTAGAGAAGCCGGCAGTAATCTTTAACATATGCCTTTAGACTTTTCTTGATTTATATTTCAAATATATCCTCTCCTTCTGCATATGGGTCTTGGGCATCTTGCTCCAGCATTTTAGTATCATCAATATCTTCAGTTTTTCCTTTGGAGGTAGAAGGTGTAGATGAAGACGATGATTCCGTTGTTACTAGAGATTTTAAATTCTCCAGTCCTTTGTTTCCAAAAACTTCTTTTCGAGTATTAATTATGGTATCTTTTTTCATATGTTGGAATAATGCTTTAAGAAGCAACTCATGAGTAGGTTTTTTCCGAATCCATAACTTTTATGGCTTGTCTAGCAGACTGAATAAAGAGAATTACTCTGCGATCATAGGTTTTTCCTTCTGCAAAGGAATCTTCTTCATCCCATCATTTAATCTATATCCTCCTTATTAATATAGAGGGGGTAAATTTAATTTCTCTTTTTTTCTTTTGGTTGATCTTGAAGTTGATAAATCCCATTTTAGGATCCAAGGTACACTATAATTAATAGCAAACTGTATAACAACTGGTAAGTTTTCAATATGATTATTGGTTTTCTAGAATTTTTTCCAAATAGTTTTTACATTTCTTGGACAGATACTAGGAGTACCCCCCCCCCCCCCTCCCCCCCCATGAAAAGTAAAAGGTTTTGAACCAAGTTGGTATTATTTGTGTTGGATTATCTAGGAGGAATTTAATCCACCATGAGTGTTTTCTCTATCTATTTTCATAAATAAATACATTATCCCATGCTTTGATATAATCATGATAATTAAATAAAATGGGCATAGCTTGATAGCTTTGTAATAAGCCTTGCTTGGCTAAGAGGCAATCCCAATTTTATGGAACTATAATTCTTTTAATAATCATTTTAGTAAAAAACGTAATCCTTATTTGTTGGCTCATGGTGTTCGACTTCAACAGACCCAGTTCCTATAAGAATTGTTTCAAAATATTCTCGAGTCTTTTTCCCAAAGATGGGTGGAAGATCTTTATTTTAAATAGCTTTGAGCTACATGGATTATGGCTAAACCTTTTAGGTTTTCCATTGACTGGGAAAAAAATTATGTATCCATAAGTGATATAAGGATACTTCAGATCTTCTTTATATCCATGTTGCGTAAATATTGTATCATTATAATAATGTATATCATACGCTGTTTCATCATTTTCAAATTCTTAAATATGATTGAATTTTTCAAAATCTAAGCCACTTTTAGTGGGTGTTGATTTTGTTTCACTTTTAGGTTGTCTATTCATGAGTTTCTTTGCATTTGCTCGTTGCTTTACAACTATCCTACAAGAGGGATCCCTGCAGAAATTCTCCGATTAGAAAATCTGGTAGAGAATTAGATTTTCCAGCAATATGCTCAATACCAAAATCAAAAGAAGCCAGTATTGACTGCCATCTAGCGAAAATTTGTTTAGAAGCAATTATTTTTACATCTTTTGCTATAATATCTTTTACAGATTTGCAATCCATTCTTAATAAGAATCTCTTATTAAGTAAACCACTTTCAAATTTAGTGATACATTTAACTATAGAAAGTAATTCTTTCTTTATAGTCGAATAATTCTTTTGAGCATCATTCATCTTACTAGAATTTCTCTTGAATCTTTATTCAATTTTTGTTTTAGATTTCCTCCATATCCATTTAAGAGGCATTTGTTTCTACCATTTTAAATGCTTCAGGATTAGCAATAGATAAACAAGGAAGTTCTTTAACTTGTTCCTTAATCTTACGGATTGCAAGAGTATGACTATTAGTCCATGGCAAAGATTTTTTCTTTAAACCTTTGAAATAATAATTTACAATCTAGTGCGAGATTTTTATAGAAATCTCCAATATAATTAAGACTTCCAAGAAATCTTTGAAGCTGATTCATATCAATAATTTTGTCGGGAAATTTATCAGTAAAAGATATAGCCCTTTCAATTGGGACTATGAAACCCTTTTCAACATAATGTCGTACAACTCCAAGCACTATTACTAGGTCTGATAAGTATTATTTTTTAGAAGACTATCAATTTCTTCTTTACAATATTTTAATAATCTAGACCCCATTGCAATGGGTCTAGCTCTTGTAGGTTTTCTTCAACAAAGTCATTAGTATAAGGAAGACTGACCATATGTCTTTTCCAATCCCAAAAAGCATTAGGCACTTCAGCGCAAATTTCTTTAAGAATATGCTGAGTAATACCTTTTATTCGACTTTGGATTCTTTCTGAATTAATCTTTTCTTTAATTGTTTTAAAAATAACTCCATCTTTTAATGAGTTAACAAAATTTTCTTTAGTTTTAACAATTTTTTGTAATATATTTATGGATTTAG
The DNA here is from genome assembly GCA_958295605.1 of Ajuga chamaepitys. Classification (NCBI taxonomy): domain Eukaryota; kingdom Viridiplantae; phylum Streptophyta; class Magnoliopsida; order Lamiales; family Lamiaceae; genus Ajuga; species Ajuga chamaepitys. Next base: position 53,708,510 of record OY282502.1, on the reverse strand, counting down.
AAGTCGCGATAGAAGTAAAAGGAAAAAATAAATCACGACCCTTTATTTTAGTGTATAAACCACTTTTGTCAATTCTTCTAATAGGGAACAACATTTGAAAGAAAGGTGTTCCTAATATAACTGGGGTAGAAATATTTTATATAAGGATAAAAGATGTATTTAAACAAATATTTGAATTACAAATAGCAACATCAGAAAGTTTGTAATAAAAAATAAGGGGTTGCTTATTAGCATCAATTATAAACTGAGTAGTTTTAGTATAATATTGAGAAGAAATAATTCCCTCACTAATACAGTTAACATCAGCTCCTGTATCAAGGAGTGCTTCAATAGTTATTTTGAACTCCTTGCTAATAATTAGCATACTTTAATTTGATTACTACTTTTATGAAATGATCTGATCAATTTTATTGATCCAAATTAGATCTTCAAATGAAATTTGATTAATTTTATGGCTTTCTTGAGCAAATGATGTTTCTTCTTTCTCATCATATTCATAGATATCTTCAGCAGAAGTAGAATCTTTTTCCCAATTTCCTTTAATATTTCTATCTTCTTTTATAGAAAGAATATTTATCTCTTCTTTCAAATTTTTTATTTCAGCTTTTATCTGATTTATTTCTCCCTTTAAATCTGAGATAGTAGGCTCCTTCTCTATTTATTTAGCCTTTTCTAGAATTTTACTATAAGAATATAATTCTTCTCTTTCTTCAATTTTCTGATTTAGTTTCGTAGTAGACCTTTTAGTCTGAGCATTAATATTGAGATAATGCTCTATTGCTTTTCTTTTTCTCAATAGGATCAGAGATCTGATCTATGAGATCAAGAATAAAATTTTCTTCATTTGCTATGAAATTAATTTCTAATCCCATAAAATTAACAAGACATGTATCACAATCACAATTTGATTATATGCTTGATTATCAAAGTCAATCTCTTTCTCAGAATCATCTAATGATTCACCAGAAGATTCTTCTGAGCTATTAAAAGCTAGATTAACATACACATTATTTTCTTCCATATTTAAGAAAATTCTGCATAATGAATTTTTTAAATCATCTACAATATTAAGATTATTAATCTTTTTCTTGGCAAAACATTTATTAGCTTTGTGTGCAATCCTACCACATTTCCAACAAACAGGTAGTTTAGATTTAGTAGGATTGGATTTCGCTTTAAAAATACCTTTTATTTTTTTTTTCTAGGGAATCTTTTCTCTTTTCACTAAAATTCTTATTAAATAACTTGTTTTTCTTTTTAAAAACTTTCTTTTCCTTTTCAGGATATCGAATTTGTTCAAACCCAATTTGCTCACAGAAGTTTCCTATAATATTTCTATTTTCTTCTTTTTTAAGATCAAGCTGTCTTTTTAACTTGAGATCATTACATAAGGACATTCCTTCTGCTACTATTTCAGCAGAAGATATCTCCATATGTTAGTTTACTCCAATCAATATTATTTGTGGTCGTTTTAGACTTAAGTCTATTTCTGACACGTTCTGCAAATAAATTTAGAAGAGCAGAAATAATTTTTTCTTTCCAAAAGTCTGCATTGCAGTCATTTAGTGTTAAAACTTTAGACATAAAAAAGTCTTTATACGATCTAAATTCTGATAGAGTTGGGCAACAGAGATTCATAAGTTGTTCTTGAGACCTATCTAATTGAAGCTCATTAGCTCCTATGAAATTAGATAAAATTGTATAAATAAGAGTATTTACAACATCTGGCTCTTTTCGACCAGTTATAGGATCAAGTTTTATTGATCCAAGAATTTTATTCTTAGACATAGATATATATATATATATATATATTAGCCATCAATCACCACATTATCCTAATCTCCTGATAACAATTATAGAGCAATTCAAACAAAATCCAGCCCGCAAAAGATTTGCTATCACCATTACTACTATTGAACTCCATCTCAAATAGATCATTGGGCAACAAATTAATAATATCTTCACATTTCTCACCGGACTCAGAATCATGAAAATCCATCAAATAATTTCTTTTTTCTTCATCTGGGCAAACCCCTATTCCACTATATTCTCCATGAAACAAGTTGTAATAAAAGCTAAGCAACAGTATTGTTGATTGCTACTCCACCATGATAAGTTCACTAAAACAGAGCAAGACAATGAGTTATCACTTTTTCATCAGGCCATTACAATTATGTCATCGACCTTCTTCAGCACCTCAAGCAGTATTTTCTTCAGCCAAATTCTTGTTTCTTCCTGGGCAACTTACAAAAATTAACAAGTCCTAAAATTGACTGATCTGTGTTTTCACTCTAGTGTGCTAAAACTTAACTTCTCAGTAAAATGTGAAAATTATAATTAATTGACATTTTGAACTCTTTTTATACTGTCTGTATATCATGTAAACACTTGAAAAGTGTGACAATTGAGAACTTAAAATAGTTGTCAGTCCTACAATAAGCAACCATCTGTTAAGAATTTCTATCTGAATGGTTGCAGATCAGATTGAATCCGAAAAACATTCACTCAAAATCTAATAAAAACGTCATGAAGGATGGCAAATTTTGTAGTTATCATAAACTTGAACCTATCTCAAGTTTATGAGAATAACAAAAGAAGTTCTCCAACCATGACACAACTTTACCAACTTATATGCATTTCATCCAAAATCTTATCAAACTTTATTCGATAGGAACATAGAATCAAATTTCATTCAAGAATCAACACAAAATCTCATGTTTTACCAACACATAATCAAATTTCGTTAGAGAAGGAACTCGATAGTCTGAGTTCTGCAACAGAGCAACCACTCTGATCAATAATTGAGATATTAAAGCATCAATGAGATAGTAATTGGCAAAACAACCAACGATGTTTAAATATAAGAAAGAAGTCGATGTAATGGAAAAGATTACAAGATAGTATTTAACCATAGAACAATAAGATGCTCAACAGATGCAAATCCGACAGATAAATCAAATCTGAATTTTCAAGCGACCGGTAGTATGTAGTTTCCGTATTGCACCATAAGCGAATTCATTTGTACTACATCAACCGAGAGCCACATCTAGTGATAAACTTGACCTTCAGAGAACCTAATAAAAATAAGAAATAAGAATACCTTAACAGTGAAGACAAGGTCACATAAGCTCTACAAAACTTGTATGCAAGCTTTTAACAATTCATCACGTTCCCTATCTATAAATAAAGCATCATATACTTAATAACACTCAATTTATCTATATGACTTAACTGTGAATAAATTTCTTGGGATATATTCTATAGGAAGAGAGAATGAGCAGAAATACCACAGTAGTACTAGTTTTCACCAATGTGCTACCACCAAGGTTGTTAATTGTCGTCATCGTTATCATTATTGGAATCACTATTTTTTTGAGTATCTTCCTCGCTGCTGTAATAATCAAGTAATGTGTCATCTATATCATCTTCCTCATCAAGATCATCTGAGTTCACTTGTTCAACAACTTCAGGTATTCTTGAAATTATTGACTAGTTGACGTCTACGAGATTTGTGAACTTTTTATTTAGTGATTGTATTTCAGCAAGTTCAACTTCAAATACATCATTAATCCATTGCCTCATCCTGCATCTCATCAACATCATATATATGCATGTGTTGGAATGGTTGCACCACGCGCCATTCACTACCTAATTTAGGATCGTCAACGTAAAAAACTTATCTCGCTTGATCAGTGAGTATGTAAGGATCATTATCATACCATTTTCCAGTACCTCTAACGCTTGTGAGATTTCCTTCCTTCTGTATTCCAATTTTATTTTTTTCTCCCCAGATCAAACCACTCACATTTGAAGATAGAAACATGCCTATCTTTCACATATCTAGCCAAATTATATTAGCCGAAACCCCATAACAATCAATCGTATCATCACCATTGTTCCCTTCCACAACAACCCCACTATTTTGACTTTTACGACGGCTATCATGTTCCTTTGTTAAAAACCTAACTCCATCAACAATGCATCCAGTGTACTTTCTTATACACCTATGTGGTGCACATGCAAGTGAGTATAGAGATTCATATGCTGCTGATGGTTCCACATGATACAAATGAGTCATCTAAAACATAAGAAATTATGGATCGAATTAGTAATATAGGATAGTAAGATTTGTTATAACTGGCAAAAACATTTGACACAACAAGTTGGCATACATGATTTTTTATCCAAGCTAGAAATCGCTCTTTATGTTCTTTTTCTATATTGCTACAACTAGCTAGTAAAAGCTCCTCCTTGTGCCTCCTACATTGATCAATAAAATAAATATGTCAAAAATTGTCAAGTGCTTCTATAAATTTTTGTAACTTTAGAATACATGAATGTACTTACTCCAAAAATGGTTCAACCTCTCCACAATTTTGAAAGACAAACTATTGCATCACATTGAAATCTTCCTCAGATAATTCAACATACTTTGTTGCTCCAATATGGCAATATTTTTGTGAGAAGATTGATAGACTATCATCAGTTGCTACATTATTGTTACGCTCATCTCCATTAAATCAAGTCTCAATTCCCCGCAGGTACATTGAGCAAAAAGTTAAACACTCTTTTGCTATGTATGCTTCTGCGATGGAGTCTTCTGGTTGAGCTTTATTATGCACACTTTGATTTAAGCCACATAAGCATGTTAAACCAAAAAAGACAAAAAAAAAAAAGAAAAAGAAAAAAAAAGAATTCATCAAATTTTCAACAACTACTTGAATGTGCAAATATAAATATGAACATTAATTTGTTATTTTACCTTTCGACAGGAAACATCCATCTAAATTGAACCGATCCACCAAGCAACGCCTCATCCGGTAAATGGATAGCCAAATGAACCATGACATCAAAAAAAGGCAGGAGGATATATTTGTTCAACTTTGCACAAAATCAAGCATATATCTTCCCTCAATTTCTCTAGTTCACTTCTCTTTAACTTCTTAAAGTACAGACGTTGAAAAATTGGCCTAGCTCAGCCAATACATAGGATACGTCCTTATTTAAGGATCCACGAATACCAACAGGTAGTATTCATTGCAAGAATATATTATAATCCTGGCTTTTCATTCCAGATATCTTTTGATCTCTCAAAGTAGCACACCTAGAGATATTAGAAGCATAACCATCAGGGAATTTAATAACCTTTAGAAACTCACAAAAGTCTTGCCTTTCTTTCTTTGTCATAACATAACATGTTGCAGGCCCAGCATATTTTCCATCACTCCTCCTAATTAAATGCAACTCCTTGCGAATTTTCATGTCCTCCAAATCTAAATGTGCCTTCACAATATCTTTTGTCTTCCTAACTATACTCATCATTGTTCCTAAAATGCTCTCACAAATATTCTTTTCAATATGCATTATATCTAAATTATGTCTTAACTTCAACTTACACCAGTAAATCAAATAAAAAAGAATGCTTTTCTTAGTCCAGTTCAACTCCTCAGGCTTGCGCTTTCTTTTTCTACCATTGTGCTTTCCTAGTGTCAGATTTTCTAGTCTCTCAAGTTGTACTAACACATCCTCCCCAGATAATTCTCTAGGTGGTTCTCTTTTACCATTAAAATTCTTACTACGCCTCCAAGCATGGTCTTTAGGTAGAAAGCGACGATGCATGTAACAAAGCTTGCTTTGCAGTCTCATAGAACATGTCTGATCATTGCAAACCAGGCATGCCATGTACCCTTCAGTACTCCATCTAGAAAGATTACCATATGCTGGAAAGCCATTACTTGTCCATAGAACAACAACATGCAACTGAAAGTTCTCTTTTCAAGAAACATCAAAGGTTTCTGCCCTTTACACCACAAATCTTTTAACTCGTCAATTAATGGTTGTAAGTAGACATAAATGTCCTTTCCTGGTAACTTCTTTCCTAAAATTAGCAACGACAACATAAAAAATGGTTCTTTCATGCAATCCCAAGGAGGGAGATTCAATGGAGCCAAAATTACTGGCCACATGCTGTAAGTGGTACGTAAATTTCTAAATAGATTAAATCCATCCGTTGCTAGAGCTAATCTAGCATTTCTAGGATCACATGCAAATGAAGGGAACTCATTATCAAAGTCTTTCCACGCCACGAAATCAGGATGCCTCATATAATCATCATCAATGCGTTTTTCTTTATGCCAGACCTTTTTTTTTTATGATTTTGCAGACATATGAAGATGTTGAAGCCTGGGTGTCAAAGGAAAGTATCTTAATATCTTGTGTGGTATCTTCTTCTCTATGCCATCATTGACTTTCCATCTTGATGTCCCACAAACAGGGCAAGTCTCCAAGTTCTTATGCTCTTTCCAAAATAAGGCACAATCATACTTACAAGCATGAATACATTCATATCCCAATCCCAGATCTCGCAAATATTTTTTAGCTTCATAGCAAGAATTCAGAAGTGTCTCTCCATCAGGTTAATCCGACTTCATCAATCGCAACATCATATCTATAGTTTTATTACTCAACCTATTATAGACTTTCAAGTGGAGCAATTGGATGATAAATGATGTCCTTGAAATCTTCTTACAACCAGGGTATATTTGTGTTTCCGCATCTAACACGAGTGCTTCAAGATATGGTGAGACACCACTACTACTGTATTACTACTAGCTGGTATTTTATCAGTATCGCCTTGAGAATATGGCTCACCAAGTTCAAAAAACAAGTCATTAACACCACTATCTTCTTCATCCTCATCACTTCCCAATGAATAACAATCCATCATTTCACCCTTGTCAACATGTGCATTCTCTAGATTGTTTAATTGTGATTCACCGTGCTAAAACCATGTAGTGTACCCTGGATCTATCCCACACTCCAAACTATGAGCTTTAACTATTTTTCGATCTTTTATCAGTAAGTTTAAACATCTGGTACATGGGCAACAAATGTTGCAATCTTGACCCATACTTATTTGAACAAATGTCATGAAACTATTTACTCAGTCTATATAAGGTTTAGACCACTTAATTGCGCGTATCCAACTCTTGTCCACTCTGTACTCCTGGAAAAAAAAAATGCTTCAAACACCTAATAACGACTAATTTTTCTTTTTTCATGCGATTTTTCATAAAAAATGCATTAAAATCCAAACAAGATTATAAAGTTAAAAATGTAATTGATGGAAAATATAACATGTAAAATTCTTCAATATAAAGGTAATTACATAGTAAGACAATAATTACAGACTTACTTTCACGTTGGCAAATTTGTATACTGAAAATAAGTTTTTTTAACAAATAATTGCATTTAAAAAGGTAGAATAACAATTATCTATATTTGCATTTAAAGAGTCAGAATAATTTCTATCTATAATATCATTTAAAAAGTCAGAATAGCTTCTAGTAAGTGTTCTATCATAATCAACAGAGATAACATTCATCATTATCAAAACTAAGAGCACTATTTTGAAGCACTTTAATTGAACCACTTAAAAATTCGAGTGGAATCAAATATGAAAAAAAAAACAGAGGTAGTCAGTAAGAGAACGTTGAACCAATATAAAATTGAACCAGTTTTAGAGGTCACTCACTAGATTACCAGAGGATGATCAATGTCGTCGAGTTGTAATGAAGACAAAAGATATTTGCGACGATGGGTCGATAGGAAATTCACAAAAGCTACCGTAAAATTAATTATCGTCACTTTTAGGGTAAAGGACGACCAAGATTAGAGGATCTTTAATGGATAGATATATTTGTGATTAGATGGAAGAAAATGATGAATATGAGAGTGATTTTGAAGTAGTTCAATTTTTTTCAATAGCAGAAGCCAAGAATTCACGAACAGCTGCTGAACTGGGTTAAATTGGAACAACTGCTGATATCTTTGATTTCAACTCTTACTTTCTCACTGCATTAATAAGATATAAAGAAAGATAAATGAAGTACAACACAATCAAGTGAGCTGGTAGAGTTGGCAAGAAGTTTGCCTGAAACTAGTAGGTCTTGGGTTTGACACCCTGTTTTGACGATTATTTTATTTTTGTTACAATTACTATTAATATATATTAATTATAAATTCCACAAAGAGCAATCAATTGAGCTGGTTGAGTTGGTCAGGAAGTTCTCCTGATGTTGGCGGGTCCTGGGTTCAATTCCTTTCAGTAAAAAAATTCTTTTTTTTTTATTACAATTACTATTAATGCATGTTTGTATATATAAATACTTTTGGTCAATTTAAGTGTCTTTTTACGGCTTTTGTGTGCATATTCACATGTGTTTTGTGTATTTATTTTTTATTGGGCAGTTTGACGTGTTTAGTTCGTTTCCGTGTCAAAACAGGTGAATTAAGGCCGAAAAACAGGTTTCGAAGATCTCAAATTGACGATGATAAATTGGCATTCGTCGTCACTAAAAAATAAAAATATTGGTGACAATAGAATGTTGTCACTCAATTTCCACATGATTAATGACAAAATATCACATTGTCGTAAATTAAATTAAGATGAATTAATGTACATTATCGTCAAACTTAAATATATAAGATGAACAAATACTGTCACTTATTAATCGGACTATTTAATGACGAACAAATATTGTCACTTATCAATTGGACTATTTGATGACAAAATAATTTGTCGTTATGTAAAATTAGTATCCGCGATGATATAATTTTTCATAGTTTAGCAAGTTATCATCTTTAATTAAGTCACTTCTTTAGAACTTTATGCCTTCAACTAAAATAGTGACGAGCTATTATCCATCGTCACTAAATATGAACAATGGCGACAAAATGACATTGTCATTACTTTTTAAAAATAATTAGTGACAAAATATAACATTGTTATAGAAAAATAATAATTAGTAACGCCAAATTTCATCACCAGTTATTGTGATATTCTCACCGAAATATTTTCGTAAAAAAACTTAGCAATAAATTCTACTTTTATATATTATCATGACGGTCTTTTGGTTATCGTCATAACATAAGTAAATAAGTGATGAAATAAATTATTAATATCACAATGGTAAAATGTTTCATTATTGTGAACATTTTAGTGACGAAAATTATGATTGTCACTTTAGGGTAACAAAGTGTGACAAAATTTCGCACATCGCAAAAAATTCGTCATAAAATGTGCAGTTTCTTGTAGTGTTGCTATTCATTTCTCATTGATATGACTAAGTCTACAGTGCTAATTTTAGGTTTTATTTTCCATATTACTTAGCTTAGGTTGTTTGTTCTTGTACATTGGGAATATTTTGTTCATATTCAAGCATATATAGTCTATTCGAAAGAAAAGGCACCTCTTTAAAATAATCCATTAAGCGAAACGAACATCTGCTGTTGCAAAATGGAACAAACAACCTTAAACGTCCAACATTGGAATGGAAATAATACTCTTTGAAATCGAAAGAACAAAATAACAATTATATAAATCTAATTTATATCCCGAAGGAAGATCTAATCTAGTCTATCTTCAATGTATAAAACAAACTACCTAAGCTCTCATCCGATGCACCCTGTGCTTTGAACTTCGGGCACTCTCTCTTCTAGTGCCCTTTCTCATTGTAGAACAAGCACTCATCCTTTGGTATTCTCGACTTTTTTTGTACCCCTCCAATCTTATGTTTCAAGGCTGCTTCCTTAGATGTTTCCCCTCTTTCTTCTGCTTATTATTCTGCTTGGAAGAATTTGCAAAAGAGCTCACCCTGAGCAAACAGTGGCCTTTAGAAGTAGATGATTTGTAGGTCTTGATCATGTTCTGAAGCTCTGGCAGTGTCGCCTTCGAGTTGCTCAAGTTGAAATTCACTATGAAGTTTTCGAATGAACTTGGAAGAGACTGCAGAATTAGATTTCTTGAGACACTTGAGGGTAGCTTCGTTTCAATCGATTCTAACCTCTCAATCAATCCGATCATCTTTAGTATATTTTCAGAAACTTGGCCCCCATCATGAAGCTTACACTTGAAAAGATCTCTGAGTATCTCATACTCCATGGTATGAGCTTCTGAAGTGCACGGGCTCTCCAAGTGTTTCAACATCTCGTAAGGGAACATGCTTCTATGTTGCCTATGTAATTCAATACTCATAGAGGACAACATTATGAATCGAGCCGATGTGGCATCCTCAACATGTTTCTTGTGAGATTCTTCGTTAAACGATGCGTACCCAGAAAAATTCTTGTCAGGATGTCACTGATTGGTTTGCCAAGACATACTCAATCTTATCTTGCCTTAGCACCAAGCGTAAGCAACAGAGCCAATCAGTAACGTTTGACCTAGTCAACTTGTTTGTTTCCATCAAACATTTATAAGTCAAAAAAGACATTTATCCGACTAGAAAATAATAAAATGGGAAAATAAATCAGAATAAAGTAACCAAAGATCACATTTGTATCACTAATCAAAACAAGAGTTTATTGTAATGATTAGCTCCCACTAGTTTTGATATATTTTGCGCCCCCAAACACAAAATACGAATTTATAACAATTATAAATCTTAGTGGTTCAAGATCCAAGTCTATATTAATGTAGCCTCTGCTTTGGTTGATGACTACAATAATATCACTTGATAGGCCTCTAAGCCAATTGCAACAACAATTTTGCAATTCTTGGTTTATTAATCCAATTAATATTGCATCCTCAAACTATTTTGGTCGCTTTGGCGTCTCAAAATAATTCAAGCGAGTCAATTCCATCACACGATGCCAACCATTCATCTGCGCACGAGCCCGAGTCTTGTCAATTTAGTGTAAACGCTTTGGTGTAAAACTCGTGGTCGAAAAGATTAGGAATCTCAAACAATTATGATGGACGACGCATTTTGTTTCTAAACAAGACTTGGTTTCTAGTGGGGATTTTATGTGTGATACTAATTGTTAAATTTAATATCTAATATGAAATTAGACATAATTACTGGGTGACGCCTACCCAGGCATAAGAAATGCGGACCAAACATATTGGGCGCCACCTACCCATACATAATGTCGCGGATTACATGTATTGGGTACCGCGTACCCAAACATAAAAGCGATTTTAAATTACTATAATTTAAATTGAATAAGCATAAAATCAAATAGTAGTTTGTCATATAATATCAAATAAATCTCAACAAATAAAATATTAATCTAATTAAAATTTTATTCTTCAATTAATTGTGGATTAAAATTATATATTAATTCCAAACTAATATAAATATACAATTAGTATTAATTCCAAATTAAAATAAATATATAATCTGTTAGATTAATATATTAATTCCAAATTAACATAATTATATAAGTATATCATTATAAATTCAAAATAATAATAATAATAAATTAAAACTTATTAATCCAATTAATAATTTTAAAATTCTGGAAAAATAATTCAAAATAATTTTATTTTTTTAATCTGAATAAATACTGGGCCAACTTAATTAAATAAGTCCAGCCCAAATTTATTAAATCTGCCCATCATTTTAATTTAGCCAAACCCAGATTTAATGAAGCCCAATTTCACATCCATCTCATAATTCCAATTGACCCAGTAACTATAAAAATCAAGCCCAACCCATTTTATGAAATCATCCCACCCAACCTTCAGCCCGGATCCAAACCAAGTCCGGCCCAGCCCAACCCATAACCCTTTAGGGTTTGGACTGGGCACAACAACCTCTCAACATGCCGTCGCCGCCGCCGCCACCGCCACCATCGTCGTTTCTGCCTCCGCCTTCACCGCCGATGCAACAGCAGCATTAGCGCAGCACGCTGTCGTCGTCGCGTAGCGCAATAGAAGCACAATAGTGAACGTGCAGTAGTGGCTCAGCAGCACCGAAAGCGCTGCCGTCGCCTCGCCCAGAAGTTGTGCAGCAACAGCAAGACACTGTCGCCGACCACCACCATCATTCGCTTCCGATGCCACCGTAGACCGACAACATAGCAACAACAGCGGTGAACAATGCCGCTGTTGCCGGACTCCGTCTTGCGCAGCTGCAGCGAACGCCGCCGCCGCCGTCGCTCGCTGGCGAGCACATGCGCATACGAGCAGTGGGTTTTCGAGAAGGGAACGTGATTTTCAATTTTGTTTACGAGTTTATTTCAATTTTGTTTCAAGCCAATTTCAAACAAAATCAGGGGCAAAGTGTTGCGTAATTATTTTCATAAAACAAGTCAAAACAATTTTAACACTTTCAAAACCAGAATTTCAATTTGCTAATTTTTATCCAGAATTAATCTGATATTGTAAATCAATTATAATCGAGCCTGGGGATCTAATACCATTGTTTAGGATTCTCATCTAATGTGCACAACGGAATAGTAAATCAAGAATAACGAATATGATCTATAATTGAATTAACCTTGAGTAATAATCACGCAAAAGATCGAATACTTACTTGTTGCGTAATTAACCGGAAGTAACGGCACGACTAAATTCACTACTTCAGGTATCCATGTGTATGCCGTCCGGCGCAGGAACAATCCTTGGTACAATTGTTCAATAAGCGATTGCTAGGAAATTACTTATTGATTTTACAGTGCCTCTATATTTTTATCTAATAAAACCCTTTATTCTCTACTATAGAGAATATGTATATATAGTACCATATAACCATGGGTTTATGGGCCTAATATCAATGTCTGATTAATTAATTAATTAATTAGTGTAACTTATTAATTAATAAAAGCACAATTAGTACCATATATTTCAGTATCAATATTGCATGAACTGATAATCTCCAAACTACATGAACTAATAAAGTACATGACTGCATTCATTAGGGAGCTAGAAGGTTGAAGTATGAATCTCCAACTTTTTGTTGTGATAATGAAAAAGTGAAACCGCTCTTGTTGAAGTTTTAGAAGAATAAAATGATTTTTTAACCTCTCGAATAGAAGAGGATACTGAGTTTTGATTAAATATCTATTCATATATTTATATATCTTATTTTACTTCATTTGGTGTCAAATTAAATAAGAAGCTACCCTCCCCAAGAAAAGGCGTTTTTACTTTTCGTGTACAAGGAATGGTGTCTAACAATCTTCTAGCATTAAACACTGACAATAGTCCTTCTCCTTTCTAATTATATTTTGTGAAAACTCATAATGAAGTTGAGAGTAGAATGAGACATAAATCGCATGTCTCAGAAGTTATCATCTGGAAACTATCAAAAGTTTGAAGAAAAATCCATATTGATTAAATTAAGGAACTCCTTGATGTGGAGTCGAATGTATTAGCCTTCTTGGAGCCGCTGGACAAATGGCCGATGATGAAGTTGCTGAAATAATTATCCATGCAGGCTTAATTTGTAATTACTAGGCTTTATTTATCTATTCCTACTGCTTTGAGACTTTTAATTATGTGGTTTATTTTGTTTATTAGCTAATCTCAACCCCGTTTCTACGAAATTAGAATATTAAGACTCGATTAGGGATTTGTTTTGGGTGGTTGATTTATTGATTGAAATCTCAGTTTTGCGATAAATTTAGTACACGTAGTGTCAAGGTTTGTCGCCTTTGGTTATCATTACCTCTTGTTCTTTACCTTCCTCTGCATAATGATGTGGAGTCGAAGGCGTTAGCCTTCTTGGAGTCACTGGACAAATGGCTGAAATTGAAGCTGCTGAAATAATTATCCATGCAGGCTTGATTAGTAATTATTGGGCTTTATTAATCTATTTTTTTTTTCTTCTAATCTAAGAAACAAAGAAAAAATCCTCCCTTTCTCCCATGATGACTCGAACCCAGGACCAAAGGTCTAGGTAGTAGATGTTCTGCCTAATGCTTTGAGACTTTAATTTATGTGAGCTTTATTTTGTTTATTGACTAATCTCGACCCTGTTTCTACAAGATTAGAGTATTTATGACTCAATTGTGGATTTGTTTTGGGTGGTTGAATAATTAATTGAAATCTCAGTTTTGCACGAAATCTAGTACACGTAGAATCAAGTTTTGTCGCCTTTGGTTATCATGGTATTAGTTGGAATCCAGAGACCAGCTACAATTCCTTCACTATGCTGCCCTGTTGTCAGCCTTAGTTCGCTGCGGCTGCCACCGCCGCCCAAATGACCCTCGTCGGGATGCAGAGATTGGTCATTTGACCCGTCAAGTTGAAGCACTCTCTACCGGCATGGAGGATATACGTCTAGCTATAACAATGACATTGACCGAAGCTCGTCTGGAACCCTTCCCCGGGGTTCATCATGATCGCTGTCGCCGTACCCCATGTCGTGGTGCCTTTCCTCCGGAACTTTTACATGTGGATGATGAAGAGACCATGTCCACCGTTAATCCCTTCGCGCATTTAGCCCCGCAAACTATTGATCGTGGTGCCGACGATCAATATTGAGAAACTAAATTTCTGCTAGATATCCCGAGTTTACAGGAGGCCTTGATCTATCTAAATCTAGATTGGTTGCATTCTGTGGAGGAATTACTAGACTTCAAAGCAGTTTCATAGGACCATCGTGTCTTACTAATGGCCACGCGATTTCGTGATCCCGTTCATCATGGTGGTACAAACTTAAATCCACCTGTATGTGTTGTTATACCAAATTAATATATATATATATATATATATATATATATATATATATGATTTATACTATTCCTAAACTCACTGCTTTAGTTAGTAGAGCGATAAGTAAAGGATCGATCTCATAAGGAACGATTGAATCTTGTCTTATGTATTAAACAACTTGATTGAGAAAAATGTAAACAAAACAAGAAAACAATAAAGATGGGGGGAGGGGTTTGAATGATATCAAATAATTAACTAACCACTAATGCAATTAAAGATTAACCAAAAGTACCTAATAAACTAGCAACTCAAGTAAATAAAAGTAAAGAAATGATTTTTAGTTTTAAAATATTAAAAAGAATCCAACCTTTGTTTTAGTATCCCCTTAACCCGAATTAACTATGTAATTGATGCTATTACCCGATAGATTAGTCCTAAAGTCCCTACTCCAAGATTAATAACAAGCTCTATTAACCTTGTTGTCTCTTAAGTGTAGTTAACCGAAATAAGCTCACCGATCAATCTACCCAACTTATGGACTCATATGATAAGCTCTCTAGTCTTCAATAGTCAAATGCATTATGAATTAAGACAACAGAGTAGATACGACATAAAATTCACAAGCTCGATTTTATTGGTCGTTATGTTGTCCTAGAAGAATGATCTCCTATTTGCTACTTGGGATTAAATCTATAACAATTACGAATTACAAATTCAATCCTAGCAATACACAAATAAACCTCAAAATGGGTGATCAAATTATAAATCAACTCATAGATGTGAATCAATAAAATCAAACAACATAGAAGATCCCAAAACACAATCTAATCGAATAATAACCGTAAAAATTACATAACCATCCTAGCTTAAGGTTCAACAATCAAGGGCTGAATAAAAGAGTGCTAGTCACTCATGGCAACTAATACAAAGATAAAACTAATCATAATAAGAAACAAAAACTAGATAGAATTAATGAACCAAAAGATGATGATCTCTTGATCTTGATCTTCACTTTTTGTCCAAAACCTTGCTCCAATGGTGAATGTAAGCTGAATATTAGTGAAAGCCCTAAATTTGAGTTATGGACTTTATATATATAGAGAGGTAAGGGGTTTGGGCTGAAAATAGGCCTAAAATGTGTTTTAGGATGAAAACAAGGTATCGGGTTGCGGCTGTGAAGTTGAGTCGCGACCGCGAACCATTTTTGAAGTTTTTGGCTTTGTTGTTCGTCGAGTTGGTCGTGGGCGCGACTTTGAGTCGCGGTCACGACAAGTTGAACGAAGCATCAACCTCTTTTTCATCCTTGGCTCGTTCTTTGTTTCAGACTTCTCTGAGACCCAACCTTTGGTCTTAATTTACCTGTATTGTCCTGAAACGAGTTCAAACACATTAATTTGCCCAATAAAAAAATTATGAACAATACAGTGTCTGAAATATATACAAATATCATTAGATCGACACTTAATTCGACCTAAAATGCATGCATGAACACGTGTACCAAATCTCCCAAAACTTAAACCTTTGGTCATCCTGAACAAATTGAAACAAAGAAAAAGAAGAAAATGACACGTGTTAGGGAAGATTTAAGTGGCGATTCTAGTTTCAGACGGATTTTACAAAAGCAAAGCAATCACGATAAAATGAGCATATTTGATATAGCAACTTCAATTACTTTTGAGACTTGAAACTCTCAACAAATGATCCTCACCAGGTGGGTGTATCTCTCATCTCTCAAGTGTATCAAGTAGGTTGAATTTTTCTCTCACATTGAAGTACGTGAAACGAATACCATATGCTTGCTAATCATCTAAATCCGAATTCGTACTCGACATGTGTGACAAAGAATAAAAAAGGTCTTATTTTTTGTTGTAGTGTAGGCTTGAGGTAAGGTGGGATAGATATGGGCAAAAGTGACTAATTCTTAGACTAATTGAGTTAGCTACTATCAACCACCCCTCGAACAACATTTACTCTTTCATCACTCTCATTTTTTTTGTAAACCATCCCAAAGTATGATTTATTCACCCTACAATAAACTTACAACCTTAGTGTTTTCCAAACTCTCAACTGGGTATGTTATTTACCCGACTTTTAAGACAATTAATCACGAAGCACTTTAGGAAATCATTAGCCTCTCCTCAACAAAAGCAATGTACTAATTATGCACATCCGACTTTTTCTTTTCTTTTCTGTTTTTCGATATTTATTTTCTATATATAAGTGATTACAAGGGCTCGACAAAACTCTAAGGGAGGCTAGTCTTTCCCAATTTCTTTGCCTATCAACTTGCATTTCTTCCACCCTTAACCATTCCCATCAATACACCCACTTATTCCCAAAATTTTACCCGAGCTACCTTCCAATCCTCCTCCCTCTTACTCATTTAGTCCAAGTAAGGCCAAAGGCTAAATTAAAAGGCAATCGGCTTGTAAATTTGGGCTATCAAATGAAAAGTTAAAAGCTCAAATATGCTAACTAAGGGCAATTTTCAAGATTTGGTAAAAGGGATACATTTAAAAATCAAGAATTCCCTATGATCATTTTCTAAATCACACAATATACCGACTTTATTTAACATAGAGTACCAAACCAAGTTCTAGAGACAATCACATGCAATCAATGAAAATCACTCCGAAAGAAAATATGAATTACTTCAAAAATGGGAGTATGATAAAGGCTAAAAAACTCACAAGGCAAACGTTTTGACCAAAACTTTTAAGCACAAGCTCAATTTCCTCTCATTTGGTTGTCATGCTCTATCATGTGCCATTTTTCAATTTTTTTACAAAAATCATCTCATTATTAACTATTCGCCAATTATCAATCGTCATTACTATCGACAGCAAGTCAATCATTAAAAACTATCAACTTGGTTCTTATTAACTCAAATTAACAATGCACAATCAACAAATAATCCAAACAACTACAACTATTAAACTAAATCAACTAAATATGCAAAGGACTAATCAAGACAAAGATACCAAATCCAAATCCAATTCTTAATCTAAACAACACAAAAAGAAGTAACAAAGTAGCATAAGAAGATAAGCTCGCGAGCGTGCGGCCAAGACATCCCACTACCACCCCCTTCCCCAAACTTGGTTGAAAACCAAAGTTTGTGTGAAAAAGAAAGTGGTATGCCTTGGTACTCCAACTCACAGTGGGCTACTAGGGTGGTGGTGGAGGCTAAGGGTCACCGAGGTCCCAATGCGACTGCATTTGCGCAAAAATGAGACCTCTTCTTGAGTCACGGTTGTGATTGTTGCTCGTGGGCCTGACAAGTTTCACGAACTAAATCCCATGTTATGGGTTTCGTCACCCCCATTTGTTGCTATCTCTTTGAATTTCATGGCTTGGTCGGTTTCATAGTCCCTACATACTAAAAGAAAACAATAAGACAACATCTACAAACACGAAGTGACAATAAACTAAGAAAATCGAAAGCAAAATTATTAAGTACATGCTAGGGTGAGAAGAAGATTTATAAGCATAAGGGTGATCACGGTGCGGTTTGGGCAACTCCTACTTATTTTTAAATTGAATTTAAATTGTGGCACGAGTAATACATAAATTTAGAACGACGGTGTTTGTGCTAGAATTGAATGTTCAATTTTTTGTGGGTTTTGCGGTTTCAAATTTAATTTATTTTATAATGAATAATGTAAATGGTTTTTATTAAGTCGAATTATTTCATAGTAAAAGATTTAAAATTCGTAGGATATATATAACTGAAAAGTTAATATGGAACGATATCCATTTTCTTTATTGAATGTAATATCATGTCTTATAATTGTTAGTTGACTATTTTATATCTTTTTATTCATTGAATGACAAATTATTATTTTTCTATGTACAAAATCCTGATAGGAGACAGGTCAGTGGAAATTGATAATTAGTTGATTGTCTGGATTCTGAATTACAAGATACTTAACCAGTTGAGCTATAATCAATTCCCCGCTGAATGATAAACTTAGTATTAAGAATAAATATAGTGTGTACTTGTTTATATGATTAGCCAAATCAGTCAAATAGTGAGTACCTATTGAGCCAATATGCCAACGGGTCAAATACCTGGTACATCTTGATCTAATAAATCGAATCGGGTTAAATGGTAGGTATTTGTTAATTCGAGAAGTTGAATCGAGTCAAATAGTGAGTGCTTGTTGACTCTAGTAACAGGGTGTAAGGGAATCAAGTCAATTACATGCAATCACATAGAAGTTCAACCCCAATCCAATAACATAATCCAAATAATTGAAACTAGTTCGAACAATTGATCCCAAAACCGGCCGAACACCACTATGCACAGAAAACTGAATTGGAAACAGAAAAAAGAACGATTTACGTGGTTTAGTCAAGATTGACCTACATTGACGGAGGATCTATAGCCCTCAATTCACTAAGTATCAACACCAATTACAAGAATTACACCGGGAACCAGAAAACCCCATTTCAAGCTTCAAAACAAGAACCGAAAACCCTAACTATTCTAATTCTTGGTAATTGTTACAATGATCAAAAGGACAAATGTAATATGATATATACGAAGACGCTCCAGAATAGGCAGTTATCCAGCTTAAATCAGTTGTAACAGACTTGAACAACAAGTAAATTCAATTCGCCAAAATAACCGCTGTCAATATCAGCAGAAACCGTTGTTAAAGCCATCAGGATTCAGGATTTCATAACTGCCAGTTCAGGGTTGTTACCCTTATCCGATCTTCCACTTAAACCCATTCTCCAGCCCAGTTTTCCCAACACTGACCTCGGTTCCTAAACTTACTCAAACTCTACTACCACTTCATGTCTTTGTTTGATAGAATTGATCTCCAATTTACAAATCTCCAGCTCAATGAATATCAAACATGTCATTTCCTCAATTTCTGTCTTCTTGCAGATTCAAAACACGTTTTACAAGCTTTACTAAGCTTGCACAATGTCCAAACTTGACATTAGGAAGAGGCTTTGTTAAAAAATCAGGTGCATTGTTACTAGTGTGAACCTTATTGACACTTACAAATCCATTCTCCACCACATCTCTCACAAAGTGTAACTTTACATCAATATGTTTTGATCGCTCGTGAAAAACCTGATGTTTTACCGAGTACTCTGATTGTCGCATAAAACTTCCACACACCCCTGCTGAATCCCTAAATCCTTCAGTATACCTTTTAACCACAAGGCATCCTTTACTACATCAGCGATAGCAATGTACTCAGCTTCTGTGGTTGAAAGTGCAACCACAGGCTGATGCACACTCTTCCAACTTACAGTTGTGCCATATAATGTAAAGATATACCCTGAAATAGACTTCCTAGTGTCTATATTTCCTGCAAAATTAATCTGCATCCACATACCCAGTGAGTATGTGCTTGAGTGCTTCCCAGTGATCTCTTCCTGGATTCGACATGAATCTACTTACCAGAGATACACTATAAGCAAGATTAAGTCTGCTACATATCATGTTGTTAGGTTTGAAAACACTTATAACACACAAACAACAAATTCAAACCAGAAATGAATGAAAAACAGATTGAAAATCGACCACTAGAAACCGAACGCAAAAACAGGAAATAGAAATGAAGAACACAAGCTTTTACGTGGTTCGATCAATGTGATCTACATCCACGGAAGCTCTATACACCTCAATTCACTCAACTAAACAATAAATTACAAGAAACAACCCAGAAAACTAGAAGCCCCAATTCACAATCCGAATTGAGCTCAAGAACCCTAGCTCTCTAATTCTAATGATTGTGTAGTGTTTTCAGAGGGAAAATTACGTGTATCAACTCGTCTTTACATGTTGAACAAATGTATATAACAAGCTAAGCTCGAATCAAGAAACTCTGGGAGTTGGAATCAAAATCAGTTGCAACTATTTTCTAAACTGCTACGAGTCTTCCATACCGGTTTTTCATGCATCAGTCCAAAACCGTTGCGGATTTCTGTTATAACCGCTGCCAGCCCGGTTCACCAAATAACTTCCAAATCTATACTGAACCTACCCCGGTTCTCCGGCCCGATTTTTCACAACCCAAACCCGGTTCCAGACCCTACTCAACCTCTACTGCACTTCATGTTCACTTGAAGAAATTGAATTGATACCTACAAATCTCCACCTCAATGAATTCAAGTGCATTTCATCACCTCTTACTGTCTTCTCTTCTTCCAGGATTAAACACACTGTTCAAGCCTTATCAGGCTTGAGCAATGTACCATCTTACTTCTAGGAACTGCCTTAGTCAAAAAATCTGCTGCATTGTCCAAAGTATGCACTTTCTTGACTTCAACAGATCCAGCTTCAATGATATTCCTTGAAAAATGAAGTCTAACATCAATGTGCTTAGACCTTTCATGAAACGCTTGATGCTTCACTAAATGAAGTGCACTCTGATTGTCACACTGAATAGTAACACAACTTTGTCTTATTCCCAAGTCCTTGAGAATTCCTTTAAGCCATAAAGCTTCTTTGATTGCCTCAGTTAATGCAATGAACTCTGCTTCTGTTGTTGACAATGCAACCACTGACTGTTGCACACTCTTCCAACTCACAGTTGTACCATACAAAGTAAACACATACCCTGTAATGGATTTTCTAGTATCCAGATTTCCTGCAAAGTCTGCATCAACATACCCTACCAAAGGTGTGGCATTTGCTTCTTGTCTCTGGAATTTCAAACCCATACTGACAGACCCCTTCAGATATCTTAACACCTGTTTTAAGGCTTCCCAATGTGATTCCCCAGGGTTTGACGTATATTTGCTTACAAATGACACACTATAGGCTAAGTCTGGCCTGCTACATATCATTCCATACATTAAACTGCCAACCCCACTGGCATATGGAACATTCTTCATGTGAATCTCCTCAGCTGCAGTCTTTGGGCACTGATCCTTGGATAACTTTATCTATAGATTTACTGGAATACTTACTGGTCTGGATTCATGCATGTGGAATCTCTCCACAACCTTCTCCAGATACTGCTTCTGTGATAGCCATAATGTTCCAGTCTCTCTCCTTCTAATGATATCCATTCCTAGAATCTTCCTGGCTTCCCCTAGATCTTTCATGTCAAATTCTGAATTCAACTTTCCTTTCAGCTGTTGTATCTTGTCACTGCTCTTGCTGGCTATAAGCATGTCATCCACATATAACAGCAGGAACACCTGTTCAGCTCTTGAACCTCTGTTAAAGTATACACATCTGTCATATAAGCTTCTAATGAACCCTGCACCCATCATGAACTCATTGAACTTCTTATTCCACTGCCTGGGACTTTGTTTCAACCCATAGAGTGACTTCCTGAGAAAACAGACCTTCTCTTCAGTTCCAGGAATCACAAAGCCCTCAGGTTGCTTCATGTATATCTTTTCAACCAGATCTCCATGCAGGAATGCTGTCTTGACATCTAGCTGCTGTAATTCCAAGTCTTCTTGAGTAACCTTTGATAGAAGTAACCTGATAGAGCAATGCTTCACTACTGGAGAAAATACTTCATTGTAATCAATGCCCTCCCTTTGAGTGAAGCCTCTGGCAACCAACCTTGCCTTGTACCTGATCTTATCAGCTTTTCCAGCCTCCACCTTTTTCTTGAAAACCCATTTTGAGCTAACTAGTTTCTGCCCTTTTGGTTTGTCTACAAGTTTCCAGGTTTGGTTTCTCTCTAAGGATTCCATTTCCTCTATCATGACTCATATCCAGTATCCACTCTCACTGCAACTCACTACTTCCTTGAAACTACTAGGCTCTTGTAACTCCAAGTCTTCTGCTACACTCAGTGCATAAAATACACTGCCAGCTAATCCATAGAAGTCAGGTTTTTGAATTTGTCTTCTTGGCCTATCTCTTCCTATGCTATAGGTTCTGAGATTTGCCATCTCAGTTTGGCCTTCTTCCTCTTCTGATGAACTATCATCTTCTTGCTGAGCTTGTGTATTCTCATCTGGTGGTCTCTGCTCATTATTAGGCTCCACCTGAACAGAAATTCTTTCAGGTTCCACAGCTCCATCAGCTTCCTCTGGGCTCCCAGTAGAGTTGTATCCCATTACATCTTCATTGAACTTTACATCTCTGCTTATAAGAAGCTTCTGGTTTCCCTGTTCTAAGCACCATAACCTGTAGCCTTTTATGCCCTCAGGATATCCCAGAAATACACATCTTTGTGCTCTTGCATCAAGTTTATCTTGCCTAATGTGAGCATAGGCTAGACAACCAAATACTCTTAAGTCATGGTAGTTTGGTGTCTTTCCACTCCACACTTCTTCTGGCATTTTAAATTCTAGAGTTGATGATGGTGACCTGTTAATAAAATAACATGCAGTATTCATTGTCTCTCCCCAGAAGGATTTAGGTAACCCAACATCAATCAACATACATCTAACTCTTTCCAGCATAGTTCTGTTAAATCTTTCAGCAACTCCATTCTGTTGGGGGTTTAGAGGGACAGTTATGTGCCTTGTGATGCCCTTCTCTTCACAGAACTCTGTGAATTTAGTGGACAGATATTCTAGGCCATTATCTGTCCTAAGATGTTTTAGCTTCTTCCCTCTTAGGTTCTCCACCTGATTCAACCATGTTTTATCCTTGAGAAATGCATCACTCTTGTTTCTCAAAACATACACCCAGGTTTTTCTGCTATAATCATCAATGATGGACATGAAATACCTTCCCCCTCCATGTGTTTCTGTTCTTGAAGGCCCCCAAAAACACATAATCCAGGGGTTCTTGAGTGGAATGAATCCCTTTGGCATAAGGCAGTTTCTTTGCCTTTCCCATAGCACACTTGTCACAGAAATCCAGTGTTCTATTCCCCATTTCACCAATGATACCCTTCTTGGATAACTCCTTCAACCCTTTCTCTCCAATATGACCCAGTCTTCTATGCCACTTCATCACATCTTCTTTGCTTATTACAGATTCAGCACATCCTATCACAGGTGATCCAATCAAAATAAACAGGCCATTGTGTTGCCTTCCTTTGATTACCAGCTTATTGTGTTTGGTGATGTGAAGATAACCATCTAGGGAATTGAACTGACAGCCATTTGCCACTAAAGAGCCAAGGGATAAAAGATTTGTTTTCAATCTAGGGACATACCTCACTTGAGAAATAGTTCTGATGACTCCATCATGCATTTTAATTTGAACTGATCCTGTGCCTTTGACTCTGCAGGAGTGATCATTTCCTAGCAGTACACATCCTCCATCTTCTTTCTTTAGATCCTTGAACCATGATTCATTTGGGCACATGTGGAATGAGCATTCAGTATCCAGTACCCATTCCTTTTCCATTCCGGTGTCTGTTATGTTTATGACGTCTGGGATGTCTTCTTGATGCTCTGTCATTGCCACCTCTGCCCTCTGAGTCTCCTGCTTCTTCTTCTTTTGTGGACAGTCCTTCTTTAAGTGTCCTGTTTGCTTACATTTGAAACACTTCCTGGTTTCAACCCAGTCACCTTGTTTCTTTACATTTTGAGTTCCAGATTTATTGTCTTTAACTCCCTGGAACTTCTTCTTCTGGAAATTCTTTTTGAACTTAATGTTCAAGCCCTCTCCACCTTGTGTAGAACCCTTCTCTCCCTGATTCTGAAAGCACTTGGTCTTTAATGCTGACAAGATGGATTCATAACTGATTTTCCCATCTCTTCCAAACATCAATGCATCTTTGAAGCTTTCCATGGATTTTGGAAGAACATTTAACACCATCAGGGCCTTATTATCATCCTCCAAATTCACCCCCAAATCTTCCAGCTCTTCAATCATCTTGACAAACTCATCAAGTTGATCAGAAATACCTTTATCATCAGAGATTTTGAAAGACATTAGCTTCTATTTCAGAAATAGTTTGTTTGATATAGACTTTGATTGATACAGTTCCTCCAATTTTCCCCATGCCTCCACTGCATTCTTGCACCGCGAAACCTCCCTCAAAGGTTTATCTCCCAGGCATAAGAATATCAAACTCAGAGCCTTCTTATCCAATTCTGGAAACTTGGATTTCTCAGCATCAGGCCATTGGTCACCAGGAAGAAGGGCAGAGTCTAAGCCATTTTGAATCAGCACCGCATTCATCTTGATCTTCCAGAGTGAGAAGTCATTCTTTCCAGAGAACTTCTCCACATCCATCTTTACTCCAGCCATTCTTCTTCTTCTTCTTCGAGTTTGTGTGTATGTTTCCCACAGACAGCGCCACTTGTTAGGTTTGAGAACAGTTATAACACACAAACAACAAATTCAAACCAGAAACGAATGAAAAACAGATTGAAAATCGACCACTAGAAACCGAACGCAAAAACAGGAAATAAAAATGAAGAACACAAGCTTTTACGTGGTTTGATCAATGTGATCTACATCTACGGAAGCTCTATACTCCTCAATTCACTCAACTAAACAATCAATTACAAGAAACAACCCAGAAAACTAGAAGCCCCAATTCACAATCCGAATTGAGCTCAAGAACCCTAGCTCTCTAATTCTAATGATTGTGTAGTGTTTTCAGAGGGAAAATTACGTGTATCAACTCGTCTTTACATGTTGAACAAATTTATATAACAAGCTAAGCTCGAATCAAGAAACTCTGGGAGTTGGAATCAAAATCAGTTGCAACTGTTTTCTAAACTGCTACGAGTCTTCCACAACGGTTTTTCATGCATCAGTCCAAAATCGTTGCGGATTTCTGTTATAACCGCTGCCAGCCCGGTTCACCAAATAACTTCCAAATCTATATTTCCCTCTGAAAACACTACACAATCATTAGAATTAGAGAGCTAGGGTTCTTGAGCTCAATTCGGATTGTGAATTGGGGCTTCTAGTTTTCTGGGTTGTTTCTTGTAATTGATTGTTTAGTTGAGTGTATTGAGGTGTATAGAACCTCCGCGGATGTAGATCACATTGATCGAACCACGTAAAAGCTTGTGTTCTTCATTTTTATTTCCTATTTTTGCATTCGGTTTCTAGTGGTCGATTTTCAATCTGTTTTTCATTCGTTTCTGGTTTGAATTTGTTGTTTGTGTGTTATAAGTGTTCTCAAACCTAACAAGTGGCGCCGTCTGTGGGAAACTGAACCCTAGCTCTCTAATTCTAATGATTGTGTAGTGTTTTCAGAGGGAAAATTACGTGTATCAACTCGTCTTTACATGTTGAACAAATGTATATAACAAGCTAAGCTCGAATCAAGAAACTCTGGGAGTTGGAATCAAAATCAGTTGCAACTGTTTTCTAAACTGCTACAAGTCTTCCACAACGGTTTTTCATGCATCAGTCCAAAATCGTTGCGGATTTCTGTTATAACCGCTGCCAGCTCGGTTCACCAAATAACTTCCAAATCTATACTAAACCTACCCCGGTTCTCCGGCCCGGTTTTTCACAACCCAAACCCGGTTCCAGACCCTACTCAACCTCTACTACACTTCATGTTCACTTGAAGAAATTGAATTGATACCTACACATGTCATACATTAAGTTTCCCACACCACTTGCATATGGTATTGTTTCCATGTATTTACAATCTTCAGGAGTTTTTGGACTCTGCTCTTTGGACAATCTAGCCTGTTGACTTACAGGAACACACACTGATTTAAATTCATGCATTTGGAATCCTTCAATCACATTTTGCAGGTAGTGTCTCTGAGATAGACACAATTTTCCAGCTAGTCTGTCTCTCAGAATGTCCATGCCCAAAATCTTTTTAGCATCACCAAGGTCTTTCATTTCAAATTGTGAGCTCAGTCTTTGTTGAAGTGACTGAATTTTCAATTTGCTTTTGCCGGCAATGAGCATATCATCTACATACAGAAGCAAATACACTTGATCATCCTTGGTATATTTCTGGAAGTAAACACGGTTGTCATATGCACTTCTTGTGAACCCAGCATTCAACATAAACTGATTAAATCTCCCATTCCACTGCCTTGGTCTTTGTTTCATACCATATATAGATTTTCTTATATGGCAGACCTTATTCTCACTTCCTGGTACAACAAAACCTTCAGGCTGCTGCATATAGATATTTTCCACCAGTTGCTTGGCTTAAGTTGTGTTTCACTTCAGGAGAGAATACTTCATTGTAATCTATTCCTTCTCTCTATGTGAAACCCCTGGCAACAAGTCCTGCCTTGTATCTCACCCTTTCCACCTAACTGGCGTTAAGTTTTTTCTTGAAAATCCATTTTGAGGAAATAAGCCTTTGATGTGGAGGCTTGTCCACAAGCTTCCAAGTCTGATTTCTCTCAAGAGATTGCATTTCCTCCACCATGGCACTCATCCTCTGATCTTTCTCACTTCCACTGACAGCTTCTCTGTAGTTCTGAGGTTCATTATGCTCAAGTGCTTCTGCTATACTTAAAGCATAATAAACTATCCCAGCCTGTCCATAGAAATCTGGTTTTTGGATTTGCCTTCTTGGTCTATCTATGCCAATGTTGTAAGTTCTGGGATTTGGATCTGCAGGTTGAGCCACTTCTTCATCTGATGAACTTGTGCTTAATTATGCATCCATGTGTGTTGTTTCTGGTGAATTAGGTTCCTGAGGGTGCTCCACCTCAATAGACATCTTCTGCAATACTCCAGTTTCATTAGTTTCTCCTTGATCATCTGTTGAATTATATCCCATCACATCTTCATTGAATTTAATATCCCTGCTCAAAATGAGTTTTTGATGTCCCTTCTCAATGCACCACAACCTATAGCCTTTTACTCCATCAGGATATCCCAAAAATACACATCTTAAGGCCTTAGGTTCCAATTTATCTTGTCTTATGTGTGCAAAAGCCAAGCATCCAAACACCTTCAGTTCATTGTAATTAGAATGTTTGCCATACCACACTTCATAAGGAGTTTTGAAGTCAATTGCAGACGAGGGTGTTTTGTTGATTAAGTAGCAAGTTGTACTGACAGCTTCACCCCAGAATGTTCTTGGCAGTTTAGCATCCAGCAACATATACCTCATCCTCTCCAGAATTGTCCTGTTCATCCTTTCTGCCAAACCATTTTGTTGAGGATTCAAAGGATTAGCTCTATGCCTTGTGATACCCTTGTCTTTACAAAACTCATTGAATTCTGAGGACAAATACTCTAGTCCATTATCAGTTCTCAGATGTTTTAGTTTCTTGCTTCTTTGATTTTCAATTTGTACCACCTATTCCCTGAAATTAGAGAATGTGCTTCACTTTTCTGCCTCAGGATAAACACCCACACTTTTATGCTAAAATCATCAATAATGGTCATAAAGTATTTGCCTCCTCCATGAGTTTCCACCTTTGTTGGTCCCCAGATGTTTGAGTGGACATAATCCAAAGATTCCTGAGTGTTATGAACACCCTTTCCATACACCAACTTCTGAGATTTGCCTAGAGCACACCGATCACAAAACTCTAATGTCTACTTTTCTAAGTTCCCCAACACTCCTTTCTTGCCCAATTCATTTAATCTTTTTTTCTCCTATATGGCCTAGCCTTTTATGCCATATTTTAGCTATGGGTTTATTTAGACTAATATTCACAGAACCACATCCAGAATTTCCCATGAGAATGAACAGACCATTATGTTTCTTCCCTTTCATTACAATTATGTTGTGCTTTGTAATATAAATGAATCCTCCTGATGTCTTAAACTCACAGCCAGGTGCATTTAATGATCCTAATGAGATTAAAATATCAAGTTACTATAGTACTAATGGAATATTGAGATTTTCTTGAGGTTTTAGTTTATTTACCTTATGAGTCATACATTAGGAGATCGATCTATTTTAGGGGTGGCAAAAATTGACACGACCCAATAGGACGACAAAACCCCCACGATAATTTCGAGTTTGGGCCCATGTCTATCGGGTTTGGATCGTTATCGCGTCAACCCAACAAGACACGATAAAATCCGAGTCATATTGGGCCAACCCGATAAAGCCTGATAATGGCCCGGTAACTTTTATTTATTTATTTATTTATTATTATTATTAGTAGTAGTAGTATTATTATTATTGTTAGTATTATTATTATTATTATTAGTAGTAGTAGTACTACTACTACTACTATTACTACTACTACTACTACTTCTTCTATTATAATTAGTAATAATTTATTTGAAAATGTTAGGGTTGATAAATCTAGTGTAAGAAATTTATATGAAGAAAAACTAGAAAAATGGGGCCCAACCGCCGAGAGGTAAATGTTGATTAGAGAATTTGAAAAAAGAATTGTTTAATAACTATGTATAATGTTCTCGACCTTTGTTTTGACCTTTTTTTCTTTCTTTTTTTTTTTTTGTTCATGTATTATGTAAATGGAGATTAATTATACTCCCTCCGTCCCGATTTATCTTGCACATGGTGGTCGGCACGGGTATTAAGAAAAATTAATTTTTGGTTGTTTTGTTGACTTTTCAAAGGTGGATAGAGGGTGGAGATTATGTTATAACTTTCCTTTTTTAGACTGTGCAAGATAAAGTGGGACGGTTGTTTAAGGAAAGTGTGCAATATAAGGTGGGACAGAGGGAGTAGAATATATGTGCTACTTTTTCGACTGCTTAAATTTATTTTGTAGTTTTTATAAAA
Organism: Ajuga chamaepitys; assembly: GCA_958295605.1. Classification (NCBI taxonomy): domain Eukaryota; kingdom Viridiplantae; phylum Streptophyta; class Magnoliopsida; order Lamiales; family Lamiaceae; genus Ajuga; species Ajuga chamaepitys. Next base: position 53,679,518 of record OY282502.1, on the reverse strand, counting down.
ATGAATAATAGAAATATGTTTAGTGAGCCTGAACAAAACAATGACCTGAGTGTGCAAGTGTTAACGGACTTATCGGTCGGGTCGGGTTATTGGTTCGTTTTCGAGGTAAAATTTTCAGCCCAATAAGCTTAATAGGCGGGTTCGGGTTAGCCCTTAACGGTTTGGACCTTATCGGGCTAGTCCGATATCAACCTAACCTGCACGATTTGCCACCCCTAATCTATCTTTTATTAAGTAGAGCTCAAAATATTTTACGGACGACTTTATCTCAAACAAACCTTACCGAGAGATAAAGTGACCTTACAATCACAACTTTTTGGTTGTATTTTGGATATTAATTTCAATAATAACTAAACTTTAGTATGTATTTATAGGTTTTCATGACTCCGGACTCCACAATACGTACCATACACACTCGAAATCCTGACTTACCATAGGTATGTTAGATAATAATTTTTTTTTTTTTTTTTTTTATTTTTTTTTTATTTTGTGTACTTTTAAAAAGGAAATATACACTTTTTATTTATTATTAGGATATAAGATAGTTATAATTTTACTAAGGCTAAGGAAACACGAGATTTTGATTTTAAAATATTATTACTGAATAATTTTATTAATATAATTTAATATTTTTCTGTTTATTTTACTTCAAGGGCAACATTATTACGGTGATAATTTTCAAACTGACCCGACGAATCCAACTAAAATTAACATAAATTTATTGAGAGAAACTCACAACCAACTCGAAAGGAATCAATTAACCAGAGTTTAACCCGAATCGACCCGAGATCATTAATTTATCTTAAAATGTTGATTATTATATATTTTAAATAATTTTTAATATATAACCCGAATCAACAAAAAAGTATACGAACCCGATCAGATAACCTGAATTATCACCACTAAATATTATCTATGTATATAATATTTTATGTTTATCTAGCTAAAATAAATTAATAAATCTATGAGAATTGGGAAAGTATTTTTCACAATGGTTTAGGACGACAATTGTCAGCTTGAATGAATTTCGGTTTGTGGATATTAATTTAATTATCAGATGTGAAAAATTCTATTTAACTTTTATCTAACTAGAAAAGACAGAGTACCTCACTCAAATTAAATTAAAGAAAAAAAGAAAAGGAACTCAAAGAAAAATAATGAAAAGGAAAACAAATGTCCTCATCCTCACGTTATTAAAGTAAGGAAAATTCAATCTACCAAATACAGGGCCCATATCCCCCTCCACCTTCCTTCATTCCTCCATTTCCCCCTCTCCCACTTATTTCTTACCTTTGATGTTTCTTAGCCTCCCGTTTTCGCCGCTTCCCTCTCTCTCTCTCTCTCTCTATTCAACAATCTAATTGGATTCACAAATAAATCTCTAATTTCAAATCAACCATATCTTCCGAAAATTCTGCAAATTTAATTTCCAAAATAACGACCCGCTAATCAAGAGGATGTGGTCGCGAATTGGAGCGAGATCTCAAAATTTTTATTTTTCTTTTCACAGAATGTGGCAGGATCAAAAATTCGTTTGCCGGGAAATCAAAAAGTTATCCCGGTAATTCTCTCCTTTATAACAATACTTGTTAAATGGATTTTATCCTGAAAAAGATATTTAAACCCGTATTTAATCTCATTGTTCAATGAGTATATCAATTTAGATGAGCCAGAAAACATTATTTAAAAAATTTCGACTCCTCCTTCATATGAGAAGACACCAACATCACCATCGGCATATATATTAGCAATAGCAAATTCCTTCTAGCCAAAATTCAAGTAGTACTGATCATCAATCTTTATCTATGTTCTCAAACATATAACATTCGGGAACTTTAAGTTCAAAGATCTCGATATATTTCTTCGGGATCAACAATGGCTACAAAAACAAATACGATAAATTAGAAAAATAATAGCAAAATAAGGAAACACGAATTATTAATTGCAAAAATCTCAAAATTATTAGTAAGATTAAGGATGACCGACACAGTAGACAATGGTGGTTCTCTTGATAGTTTATCAAACATCCTTCATTATCATGAACATTGACATAGAAATTATAGGCAGTAACATCATACTCAATGAACAAATAATTTTCATCGGACAACCCATTCTCGTTTACGAATTGTCTCCAACCATTAGTCATTTTTTTTCTCCATCAGAATCAACACTTATCTCCACATCAACCTTTATTTTTTATTGGTTTCTACTGTTCTTTTTTTTACTATTTGATGTCCTATAAAATTTATAAATGCTACAGGAAGCTCCTACATAAAGAACAAACAAAATTAATAAACTTTAATTATGTCTTAATAAAATATATGAAATACCATGGATTCATAGCAAGAACAAAAGTGTATATTTGGTAGAAATAACATAGATTGACCAAATCTACAAAAACACAAAATACGGTTAATTGGGGAACTTTTATAAGTTATATTTCAGTGTAACAGTTATCATGGAACAAAACAAACATAAATTAAACTTGAATGACAATTAGGATTTCTTCAAGCATGAGTAATATTTATTAAAATTAATTAAAATTACATTCAATGATTGATGTATTATTTAATTAGAAAATACAAATTATAAAAATGTCACGAAAAAAATAAACAAACTTATTGTTTTCAGAAAACATTCTCCTTGTACGGGCCATTGATTCACTTAGCTTTGTTTCCCCAAAAAATAAAAAGATCATAGTTAAAAAAAAAAAAACACTGAACATGTAAGGATTCTTGATTATGTTCTTTTACTTAATAATAAAAAAATACCCTATACACCAAAAGTTTAGAATGTAAAAAATATGATAAAAACAGTTTAATTTGTCAATGCAATAGTGAAGCTTAAAACCAAGACATTCTTTTAAAAGAAGGCAATTATTCTTGATTATAAGTAAATATACCTTTACTAATTGGCCAATATAAACTCAAGATTTAAAACTTGATTATTCTTTTATTTAATAAACAAAAAATACCCTAATCATGAAAACTTTAGAATGTAAAAAATAAGATCAAACCAATTTAATTTACAAATGTAATAGTGAAGTTTACAACCAAGGCATTCTTTTAAAAGAAGGTCATTATTCTTAATAAAATAACAAAAAAAAACTTCAATGTCCAAAATCTGAAAAAAATTAAAAACATAAAAAAATAATAAACAATGAAGAATCTAAATAAAATAATATCATAATCAACATAGAAAGATAAACAACTTAAACGTGAGAAATAATTGATTAAAACATTACACATATTGGCCCATATCAACTCAAGATTTAAAACTTCATTCTATGTTTTTACTTAATACACAAAAAAACCATAATCACCGAAAGTTTAGCAATGAAAAAAAGAAGATAAAAACACTATAATTTAGCAACGTAATAGTGAGATTCAGACTTGAACGCAAGATTAACCTCAAAGCACAAACCTTTTTTGGTAAAAACGATTAAAAAACCAACTAAAGTATGTTCTTCTAAATAATACCATTTACAAATTAAACAAAAAGTGAAGATGTATGAAATACATTTAGTAATGTAAGATGAAATTGTTCAACCTGCAAAAACAAATAAAAAAAAAAAAAAAACTTTAATCAAGTGCCAATTAGATTATTACCGACGATAACAAAAAAATAATAGATTGATTACTCAATAATCGAACAATGCAAAATTGGAGATTCAAACATGAACAAAACATTAATATTGACAAGCCACCATTATCTAACAAAAAACGATTAAAAACATAACTAAAATCTATTATTCTACTTCATAAACAAAAAAAACCCTAACTATTTATAAATTAAACCAAAAGTGAAGATGTAAAACTGCAGATTCAAACTGCAAATAATCTTCCTAATTAGCGCATTTTAACAATACAATTCAAGATTATATTGATTCCTAATATTTAGCAAATCAATTTTGTTATAATAAAATTAAACTTTTGTCAAAACCTTTAAAAAAATTCAATTAAACATATATAAAAAAAAAAGATAAAAACAATATATGCAAATAAATTGAACGAATTTTATAGGAAAAACATATCTTAAAAATTTGTTGCTATATGGTATTTAAGGTGAATAAAAGAAGAAAGAATAAATATAAAACAAAAAGTAATTTATTTAATAAATCAGGATAATACTTTGTTGGTTTACAGTACACATTCTTCAAATTAATATTTTTTCAAATTTTCCTTGTATATAGACATGTTTGATAAAGATTTAGGCAGAAGATTAATTTATAATACTATTCTCTCTTAGTAAATGAGTTATTGACTATTTTCAAAAGTCAATAAAAAGGATAAAATGTAATTGTTATTGAAGACTTATAATTACGTATGTCAGGAATTATGGAAGATTTGAAATAATTATTTAGATATGTTATCATCTTATACATATAAAATTACCATCGATAAAATTGGATGTGCTATTGACCTTTTAAGAATTTATTCATATTAATGTTAATATCATTCGAATTAATTATAGTGTTTAATTCAGGCCTATAAATTAATGCGTAAATAATAAGATTTTTTTTTATACTTTAACAAAAATTCTATTGACATATTAATTATTAACAAATTTATAATAAATTAATTAATATTTTTCTTAAGGTAACAAATATTTGTTTTTTAATTTTAACTTTACATAAGACATATTTTATGTAGTTTTTTTAATTCAAAATTGATTTACAGAAACTTGAATGAAGATGTTTAAATATTAATTTATCCGTATTTATTTATGAAAATTATTTGATTCAAATAAGGCATAAGACCCAAATTTTTTAAACATAAATATATCTATTAATTAAAAGGGATTAGTTACATTTTCCTTTATTTACTCCAAATGATTAATATAATTATTAATGTGAAATTTTAAGTGTACTTGTTGACACAAAATTTATTATGTAATCTAACTATATATTATTTAAAATATCTTAGTAGTCTATAAGTGTAAAATATAACATATTTTCAAATGTAGCTTATATTAATTAGATACCTTATTATTCTAAAAAGATATACATATATATAAGATTAGTAAAAAAAAAAAAAAACTATCATTACAAAAATTAAAATTGCCAAACATGTAAATGATCGATCACAAAGTAGAAGATATTTTTCTTTCTATATTGTTCAGGATCATTTGAACAAGTTAAGTTAAATAACTGAAATAAGTATTAAAAAAACTATTAAGTTAAAATAATATTATGTCATATATCTTTGATATATATGAAAACTACATAAAATATACTTACATAAAAAACTGATAAGTTAACATTCATAATGTAATTTTGCATGAAATACAGTTACTAAATTTTTTTTTTTAACTTAATACCCAAGTTAAATATATCCATAAAATTTTAATTAAAAATTTATTAAATTTAAGAATTTATAATCAGATAATTGATTGGTGCACAGTTTCAAACTAATCCATTTTTAGTACATTTTGTTTATCACTTAAAAAAATACATGAATGAGATATATATTGAAATATATTAGATTTTAATCCTCAACATATTTTAGTACATTTTTCCTGGAGAACTACAGATCCCTAAAACTACAATAAGTATAACTATCACCTTGCATACTATTGACACATATATTTCAATTAGCTTATATATTGTCCAATTAATTCTCTCCTTAGGCCACGTCAAATACTATATGTATTTAATTATATATCATATTTGTTAACCGTTATATTGAAACAGTAAGTTTGACAAACATAAATCAATTTGAAATTCCAATCTCAATCCTAATATTATGCTTCTATTTAAAATGAAGAATTGTTAATTCCTAATTCTGACTTTCAGCTAATAATTCAGTTTAACATGTGACATATTTAACAATTTCAAATTATATTCAATTTGAATCCGATTTAATTATCACTTCAAAAAATACATGAATGAGATATATATTGCAGATTTTGTGCAAATATTTGATACACATGAACACGTGGTAAAACAAAGATTAAGTATTAGGTAATCTATTATAATTAGACTAATCAATATCTCCCTGTAACAATATTTAATTACTACATAATAATATTATTAAAATCTATCTAAAAAATTACAAACATCACAATATGAACATAAAAATATTGTTAAATATTAATTACAACGTGTCAAAAACTCTACAAATGAAGTATAAATAAAAATATGCAGGCCATGAATTAAGAACAATTATACTGCGACTTCATATACAACTTGTCAAGATTCAGGATCCAAGTAAGATTCAAAATGTATAATGGTGATCCGCAAAAACAGATTATAAATCTGCACAAAAAAAAAAAAAAAAAAAAAAAAAAAAAAAAAGAAAATTGTTAATTAAAAGAATAATATATGCTAGCTCGTAAACAGATTATCACCTTTGGCTAACTTGAGGTTATGTTATTGGCAAAAATGACACCATCACGCATGGAAGCTGAGAAAAAATTATGAAGAATTAATCTACGATTCTTGTCACGCAATGATTAGACGCCACTTCTTCATAAAATTTATTTAATCTCAAAATTCCCCCCTAATACTAAAAGAGAGTCGCCTATAATTAAGCTTCAAATACGTGTCGTCTCTGAATTAACTACGCAAGTTTTTGTTTTTCCTTTTCCGTGTGACTGTTTCCAATCTCAACGCAATAAAATAGGCGGCAGTTACAAACGTTTTCATTTTTTAATTGCACATGTACATTGTACATTATTTTGCACCTTATTCGTTATGTAATACATGTAATCTAATATATATATTTAAAAAAATTCTTACTATTTCATTTGTAGATATATTATATTAAATATTAAATATATGTATGTCGTATGTATGTATAATAGAGGTGGTGTGGTCATTGACCTCAATGCTAATCCCCTCTAGGAAAAGAGATTGCATGTGCTAAAAAATCCATCCTAAGGGCATCCGCATCAATGGACTCCCTCATTATCAGATTTCTTGTAGGCGGAATGTGGAACGGCTAAGACCTAGTTTTTCCTCTATTGAATTGAAAGCCTTGGCTTCCACTCTACGTCTCGGGCTAGACCTCGCTTGGACACTTCTGCTTCTACTGTAACACAAGATTCCCCTTTTCTGTTTCTGTAGAAAAGGCTCGTATCAATAATTATGATTTTACGTACGGACAATTCTTTTCAAGCCCGGAGCTTGCTTTCAGGCTGATTTAGGGCTTTTATGGGGCACCACAAAATCATACGTTTTCTTCAGTGGCATAGGTTATACATATATTACATAATAAATTAAATTAAATTACATATTAAACTTAATAAATAAACTAAATCACACTACAAGTACGAGTATCGATATTTATTCAATAATATTATTAATGATCTACAATCTACAATCTACTATATATCAAATCTATAATATATATATAATATATTAGAAATAAGAAACAACCAACCATAGATATGATTATGCCTTTCTTTCGGTTATCTTTATTTTGCAGAATCTATAAAACCTACGACGTTCTCACCCTATAAAGCTAAACCGTTGTAATTCCTCCATGATCCGGTAGTTTGTACATGAACACCGCTAGATAAACCGCTGCAATTCCTCCATGATCGGGCAGTTTGTACATGAACACACTACCATCGATAATATCTGTCTAACTACTCTGTTCCATTACATCCACTACAATGGAACTGTCCATACAAAGGAATTGCCACTATTGTTTCCTATATAAACTAGCCTTATCATTCAAGTTTTTCACGTATCTTGCTTCATCTTTCGGTTTCACAAAATCACAGAAAAATGGCTCCCTTCTTTACTCTGATCAAATACCTCAACCCCTCAACCACCCTATGGGCCATGCGTATCCGGGTTGTTCGCTCATATGAAGTACCTGCATACGGCAATAAAGACCCAATATCAAGCATTGAATGCATTTTCCACGATAAAGAAGAGCAGCGCATACATGCGTCCGTTAAGGGTTGTGCTATCAACAATATCAACTCAAAACTGATCGAAGGCCATCTGTATGCCTTGAAAGTCTTCCTCATTGTTGAAGATCGGATGAAGTACAAAACAACATCAAATCAATAAAAGATTGTTTTCCTGCGTAAAATAAAACTTGAAGAAATTGAGGATGATAAATTTCTGATGTCACTGTTCCAGTTTAGGCCATTTACGGATTTCTCAGCTAAAAAGGAGATTCCGCAGTTGGATTGTTTGGTAATATAATCTAACTAATTATTTTTCCAATTAAATTATTACGTTTTCACATTTCATAAATTGTATTTTTCTAATGTTCCACTTTTTTGTTAAAATTACAGATGTTATGGGAAGGGTTGGTTCCTATCAGATGGAACCTTCTTACACTAGAAAGGGAAGGAGGATGGAGTTCAAACTGGAAGATATTGAGTACTTAAAAAATATTTAAATTGCTAACGTTTTATTATGTTTTTACACTACAAACTGTTCTAACTTTTCTATGTTTTATGTACGTAAAAGTGAAAATGTTATGTCATGCACTCTCTGGGATGATTATATTGATGCGCTCATGCCTTACTTGAAGGAGGGAGAAGCTAAAATTGTTATTGTGATAATATAGTTTGCACGAGTTTCCCTTTTTGGAAGTACATTATCAAATTATAAATCTATAACCTACTAATTTAATATTTGCAATCACTACACTGACCTTGATGTTTTTTATTTTATTTTATAGATGACGTGAAACTCTCAAACACATACAATTTAACAAAAATAATTGTCAATGGAGAAGGCCGTGAATTTGTCGATTTCGCTGAAAAGTATTTTATCTCTTCCTCAAATTTTACTCTACTTTTTCTGGAAAAAAAAAATGCTATTTCAATCTAAGTTTCACTAAATTAATCACATTTTGTAATACACCATATTTTAGGTTGGTTGAGGCAGGTTTTCAAGATACCTACCTAGGTACTTTTCAGAGTACATCTGTTCTAGTAGTGGTTGACGATTTAAGGAGCAATGAGTCTATTGTTAAAAACTTTGCTAAAATCCTCTGCTCTAACGAGGTCATTTTGCTTACAAATTTCTACTATACTTATTAATTAAGAAATTGTTTCGCTTCTTACCCCATTATTTTACTGGCAGGATGCTGCATTTTGGGTCGCTGCTACAATTGTTGAAGTTGAGGCTTTGCGAGACAGGTGCTACCTCGCCTGCAAGAGGTACTCCGTTTAACACCCAGTTCAGTTGTGTGAAATGTGGTACTACAGAGAAAAAATGAAATTACAAGTTAGCATAAAACTCAATTATTTATTCTATACACTATACACTATCACTACCTTAAATTTCTATACACTTAATACTCTACTTATTAAAAAAAAGGTACAGGATTGAGGTCACTGTTGGGGACGAAAGTGGTGCTGCCCAGTTCCTCCTTTGGGATAAAAAGTGTATAGAGCTCATTGGTCAAACTGCTGAAGAGGTCAAGAACTCAATGTAAGTACTTAACTGTTTTTTATTTACCACTTCAATTTGTGTCTAATTACCTAATACTAACGCAGAATTACCCAATGGAAAACAGGTCAAAGCTTTTAATTTTTTTATCTTCAAAGAGTATTGTAAGACGAAATTTGTTGATAAGGTATTTTCTACACAAATTTATTAATGAAATTCAGAGTGTTCAAATTCACAATTTTTCAAGTTAAATTTTACAATTTGTTTTCAATTTGTATTTACATTCACTGTTCATTATAATAGGAATCTAGCACAAGTATTGTTCCATTTGAACCAGTGAATGAAGCATTTGCACTTGATGAAATAAACAAAGGTTATGAGGCAGACGACGATGAGGATGATGACATACTAATCAACAAATTTGTGAAAGCAGACATTGGTGACTATGGTCTCGCAAAAAGGAAGAAAAGAGCTTCGAAGAAATGAAAAAATAACTTTCTATTACGCATTTGTCCAGTTTACTTTATCTAAATTAAGTCTAGGTCTTTCTCGCTTTAGTTTATGTTTCTAAGTCTTTGCATATTGTGTGAGCTATGTTTATGTTGTGAATATTGTTTTACTTTGGTTTTCGTTCACGTACCTTTCCATGTTACAAAATTCTAAGTTTAATTAATGCAACTTATCCTATTTTCGGTTAAATGTGTATTTATTTCTTTTATGCAACACTCATGCACATTATACAATGAAAACCTATGCATCTTCAGTTTGACACATAGATAGAAACTTATTTATTAAAAAAAAAAAAAAATTGTTGTTTTTACCTAAAATTCATAAAACGTGTTACACTACCTAATAACTTATTTGTCGATGTTTAGGGTTTAACAGAACTATCATAATATTATCATAATATTATTAAGGTAAAAACAAAGAAAAAAAAAATTGGAGATGGAAATAAAAATAAAAAATAAAAAATTCCAACTTCGCTAACATACAAATCTGTTCTAATTCAAAGTTTGCACTATAATTGATGAAGGAGATGGTGCTGGACAATAAATGATGATCGCAGACTGGATTTCATATTTGTTTTTTTTTTTTTTTTCTCATGTTTTAAAAACTCAAGAACGTGGTGCTAATTTTTTAAGTATAAATTTCATCCTGTTTCGAATTAATAAACTTGAAGCCTCAATTTGTTTTTTTTTTTCCCCCAACATTGTGTCATACCTATTTATTCAATTAATAAGGCCCACACTCACTAACATTGATTACGCACATTTAAATGTACAGTGTCAACATAAATGAACACAAACATCATATAACTAATTGAATTATAACCAGTACAATTTCTGCTTTAACTTCATATATTAAAAATACAAATAAAAAAAAATTAAAAATAACTAATCATAAAACTAACACATTCTGAATGATTAAATTTATTATCTATAAATGATGAATGATAAAATTTCACTAATATTTATTTTATTTTTCATAAATTAAATATATTTTGTTTTTAAATTAAAAAAAAAAAAATGCTGCTTCTTCATCATGTATGATGGTGCTAGCGGATGTAATTAATATTGCTGATAAAAGATAATTACAAATAACTAAAATAAGTTCCCACTAATCCATTATTCCACTTTCACATGTTGCCCATTATACCAACCACCATTTCATAAACTACTTTTACAGTTTTATGTACTATATATATGTTGAATGTCTACATTAAATGTTGTACACTTACTAAACAAATACTTTACAGAAAATATGAATCCGTCTTTTTCCCTCATCCGTGATATCACTCCACTAAAATCAGATTGGATAATTTATCTTAGGCTGGTCCATTGCTACCATATGCCCGTGAGGCATAATCTTCAACTTATTTTAACTATTGAGTGCCTTTTTTAAGACAAAGAGGCATAATCTACAAACTTTTCTAATGCATGCAAAGATTAATTTTTATCGTTTTCTGTAATTCCTCTAAACGTCGTTGGTATACTAAATATTATGTAGGGCGACCGAATTCATTGTACAATTGAAGGTTCAACACTACATAACTTGAGAAGCTCACCTATTGAAGGTTATATCTATGCAATCAGGGAGTTTTTGGTTGTTGAGGACACAAGTCCCTACATAACATCAACTAATCGAAACAAAATTTTGTTTACTAATAACACAAAAATGGTTGAGATTGTAGTAGCACAACCTACTTCACACATTCGACTGGTTGTTGATGAATATTAAATGCTCAATTACTTATGACTAATTTGACACTATTTACTATCTTCATAACATCCCTTTTGAAGAATACGAGGTTTACTATGCTAGCCATTGTAACTTCAGTTGAATCACTTCGACTTTGGTTTGATGTTGCATGCATTCAGTGCATGTATTATTTCAACACTTCTGGTGTCATGTACTAAATGTGGTCCTAAGAACTCTGCTTTTATTCTCAAATTTACAAACTTAACTAACTGTTTATACCAGAGTATTTATAAAGCAATTTATAATTGTTTATAAATTTTCATTTTCGTTTTCAGAGCAAAACTTGGAGTCATACTAACGGATGAGTTTGACATTAAAAGGCTGACGTTCTGGGAACAAGAATGTGTGCAACTTATTGGATACTAAAGCACATGGAAGATGCAGCTGAATATGAAAGTTATGGAAGTTTCATCATATTTGTTAAATTAGTTTATTTTCCTGTTTTCCCTATCATTTATCTATTCCGTATTTGTACATAAAGTTGTTCGCTATTTATAGTATCAATGACATGAAAACATTTCCTTACATAATTCACAATTTTATTCAAAATCACAATAATATAATTAGAATTAGAAGATAAGTTCACAATCAGATTCACATACAAAATGATAACATGCTTTGTAACATGCAAAATATGTCATCATACTTAGTCAATGATCTTATATTGACACATCATTATAGATTATTAACAGCAAAGGATACATATTTGAAGAAAAATAAACAAAAAAAAGGAAAACTTTATTTGTCACTAAACTGTCTATATGGATAATTTTATATTGACATATCGATGTGAATTAGTAAATAAAAACACACGTGTAAAAAATGAATTTCGTTACATTAATTTTTTTTTTTTACATACAATGTATCTACATAAATAATAAATAAAATTATATAGTTTGTCTTCATTTGTAATAAAAGAAATCCTATATAGTAATTTAAACTTTAATATGTAACTTAGAGAATTTATAATTTTTTCTACTGTAAATCATTATTTTTTAATTACTATTTTAAAATACAAATAACAAAATAAAAATATAAACCTTCTCCAAATGTTATAATATCAATAGTTATTTCTGTAGATTGAAAACCTGAATTTATCGAAAAAGAATAAGAAAATATTTTGTTAACTATTCAATTTAAAACCATTTGTATTTCTAGGTCAGTATGACCCAACTGCTCCACGTTGGAAAAAAACTTTTTTCACCCCATTTATTATCTTCGGTCTTTTTAAAACCACAAACAAACAATACACGACATCCTAAGTTCTGAAAGAAGAGAGTTACAATTTTTCAACATCAAGAAACAGGATTCATGAAGTCGGATTAGAAGGTTCATTATGTGAAAGGTCAGTTTCAACTTTTTACCAGACGAATATACAAGCTTTTTCATTGATGTCCTTACCACCATCTAACCATTAATTTGTCATTATGCATATAACATGAATCATAAGGTATACAATCGGAATACAATTTATTAAATGCAACAGGTTAGTTTATATATATTTTTTTAATTTTTTGTTTTTCTATGCCATACTGTTGCACATCATATAGTTCACAAATAAACAAGTTAAAAAATTCACAGAACAAGACTATGAAGATTTACCTGACATAAGACAAGATAGTGTTTATCCATCTTTCCAGTTGCTTTATATGTGTCCTTCAAATAATCTCAAAAAATAATAACTTTTTTAAAAAATACAAAAAACAAAGGAAAAAAAGAATAATAAAGGTTTATAAAAATACTCCAACTATATTATATACATTTACTTTAGTTTATACATTATAGAGGCTTATTCAAGTTTTGGACTTAGTACCGAATTAGATTTCGATACAAGTTCATTAAAATTCCTACTTTTACATTCCATATCATTAACACTTCTCATATTTTGACGATGGTTTTAAATAGAATCAAAATGTTATAAAATATAAAATATTATTTTTTTAATAACATCGCAATGACGATTAATATAAATCTTTAATTTTAATTAGTTCTGTCATCAAAACATGAAGAAGTATTTCTCTTATATGTATCTATTTATTACCTACAATAAATTATAAATTAAAATATGAAGTTACTTAATAGAATTTGTATAAAAAAAATATTATGTAGGTATATCATATTTTTTTCCCCAGAACAAACAAAATATCCGCATTTTGAATATAAACTCATCACCGAATTAGATTTCAGTGTAAGTATTTAGAAATGTGTTTTAAATTACCACTTAACGCCTAACACAAATTTCGGATACAAAAAATTGAAATTTTTTTTGCGTTCAATAGATTTCCGGAAAATAGAAACAGATTTGATGTATATATACATCAAATATGTTTATCAAACTTCAGATCTAGGCAACTAAAGACGAAGCTACTAATTTATCTTAGACACCAAAAATCAGGAGGGTGACATAGGTAAATGAGCTTCAATCTGTACATGCACGATGACAGATGTGAAAAAACCCAAACAATATTGGATTATACATCTCAATCAACAGATTTGTTGGAAAACAAGTAGATGAACGGCGGGTTCATCTTTAGAAACCATACACAATGATTTGGCTTAAACAAGGTTGGTTTTACAGAGATATTCGAAGAGATGACTTAGCAAAAACATTAAGTGGATTTTAGAGAGAGAAAGGAGGTATGACATTTTCAGAGTTGGGACAGATAACTTTGTGGAAGAGTGTAGAATATCAAGCACCCTTCCACCGCCTTTAGGAATAGGAAAGGTTGGTGACAGCTGTAGCACTTCTGGACACTATAAGGTCTTAATTGAGCCGATAATGTATGGGCTGGATTCCTTAAAAATAATATAAATAAATTGATCACATAATGGGCTGGCCCATGGCCCACTTCATCCTATGTATTTATGTCGGCATATGCCCAAACTATGTTGGGATGTGGGCTTACTAATAATTTGTTGAATATTATCAACCCAATTAGCCCAATAAATCAAAGAATTATTATTATATTTGTGTATCGATTTGTAGCCGTCAAAATAGGTAATCATTTAGTCATTGCATATCAATTTTGATAGGAAATTGATATTGTTCATACTTCATATATTATTCACATTAAATGGTATATATATTAATTTAAAAATATATATATATATATATGTATATGTATGTATATATATTTTTCTTATCCCTTTGCGAAGATATAGTTTTAATATATGTTAAAATTTTATTTATACTAGATGTTTGCTCGTGCTATGCACAGGACATAATATTCTATTACATTAATAATACACAATTTATTTCTAATATTGCTACCACTCATTATAAAAAATATATAAGTCATTATATATAGGTGTATATATTTACCATATTTAATTATACTTATAGCTCAAACCCCAAAAATAATTTAATTATGTACATATTACAAAACTAAGCAAATGATTCAATACTATGAAAAAATTATAGTTTATATTTTAGGTATAATATTTTGTTCTTAAGTAATCAATTATTTTATATATTTGATATGATTGTCAAACATAAGATCCTAGAAAGAATATTAATTAGATATATTATTTGTTGAATATGGATTAGGAACAAAAGAATTGTTCAATTTATGTTATAGTGTGAAATAAAAGACTAGAGAGGGACAATAGATTGTAATCACCACTACGTTGGTTGGTTCATTTTTTTTCTTTTAATATGATTTTTTTTTTAAAGTCAATAATTAAGGTGTTGATGAAGACAAATCACCCTAAACTATCCTAGTTTCATATTAGGTAGAGATAACTATAAATTTAATGTATTAACTTTTCATATTATTCTATATTGAGTTACTTTTACATTGAGGTTATGGATAACGAACAACCAATGGACGCAAGGACTTACCGAAAAAATAGAATGATACAAAAGAGATTGTCCGAATTCAAAAGTAAGTGAATTTGTTATATTATGGATATTGTTATACATGTAATACAAACATACATACACATAGGTCAATTATTGTAAATTAACAATAAGATATTTTTAATTTTTTCCAGGTTAGTCAAATCCGGCAAAAACAAAGCAACGCAAACTGAATGATCGTACTTTATCAAATTCTTCCACATCTAAACCATGTCAACCATTATCATTTAATTATGATACACGTAAGATATTTTATTCTATTACTCTGAACTATTAATTAATGTTTTTTTTATTTTTTTATATTTATTTATTTGCTAATATATCTAAATTCATTAATATAATTTTGTTTTTCTCCTTATAAATGACAGTTAGGTTGAATGCACCGAGGTTGAAGAGAGATCGACCACCAACTAATAATTCAAATGGTACAATATGGCACTCATAATATACATTTTATTTATTTTATTTTCAGAGAATATGATTGATAAATTCACTATATATTGTAGATTGTAGATTGAAGTTTCATAATATTTTTTTATACAGTTGCTACTGGTAGATCTATTAGAAGGGGACTAACCAATTTTCACTCATCAGTCCAAACAACACTTCACATTAACATTGGTAACTCATACAAACCTATGCTAGAAAAAAAAAATTATTCACGGTTATATTTTTTTAAATTATTGCTTATTTGTTGCAATAAATGTAAAACAATTTTAATATATGGATTTCTATTGCAGATGAGGCAATAGGGGTACCATCTATAACATATTCATCGTGTTCAGAAACCACAGGTAATGATTTAATTTTTAATGTTTTCATATGTTCTTTGTCACCATAACAATTATATTAAATTTGTATTACTAATTTTATTTGGAAAAATTACCAATGTGGTTTCCAGAAAATGACATGCGTTCTGCTAACTTGAGGTATTTTTCCTTCTATTATGTTATTTATTATTAATGATGTCACATAAATTAACTCCGCTTCTTTCATCTTTGATCTTCTCTTTATTTGTTTTTCATTTTATTTATTTCAATTTACAGTCAATTATGTATTACACCTAGGGAAAATTTCATTTTTAGTCCAGTATGTTAGGCCTTGTCCAGTAAAAATCATGTATGTTAGAAAAATTCAATTTTAGTCCTGTATGTTTCAAAAGTTGTCCAATTTAAGGACACTAACCATCACCAACGACCAATTTAGCCGCAATTGGACTAATAAATTTAGGGTTTTTGAGTGCTAATGCTTATGTGTTAAGTATTTGTCCACATAACATGTCAAATCATTAAATTACTTTAGTAGCTCGCCCAAAACAGAAAAGAAAAAAGTGAACCCTAATTTTCGTATGAGGTACATTTCATTTTATTTTTTATTTTATTTTTCTTTCTTTCTTCATCTTTCTTAAATTTATTAGTCACGTGCGTCGCATGTGATTAATTGTGGCCAAATTGGTCATTTCTAATGGTCAGTGTCCTTAAATTGGACAACTTTGGAAACATACAAGACTAAAATTGAAATTTTCTAACATACATGATTTTTACTGGACAAGGCCTAATATAAAGGACTAAAAATGAATTTTTTCCATTACACCTATTTAACCTCTACAAGATCATACTTTGAAAAGAACAATTAAGAAGAAGACAATCAATGACAACATTAACTTGATAGGTAATCATACGTTATTCCTTTCAATTTTGTATTTTAATTTAAAAGTAAAAAATCCGCCGGAAAAAAACATGTTAAAAAAATATTATCTAATAATTAGTACACAACTATATTATAGTGTTTTTTTATTTTATTAAAAATTTTAAAATTCCAGAGTACTGGGATCTTGGGAATGCCGATCATAAATGTGAATTTTGTGGAGCTTTCTTTTGGTTTTGTGAAAGATTGAGAGCTACATATGGATCTAAAAATCCAAAGTACTCTACGTGTTGCTTACGAGGAAAAGTACAATTGCCTAAGATGAAAAAACCTCTCAACTGTTTCAAGATCTCCTCCATGACAAAACTCCTAGGAGTAATCATTTTATCAAAAACATTAGGTCATACAACAGTATGTTTGCATTTACATATATGGGAGGAAAGGTGGACAACACGCAAAACACTGGAAACTCTCCACCTATATTCAAACTGCATGGACAGAATTATCATATGATTGGGAGTTTGCTACCAAACAACGAATATACTCCAAAGTTTGCTCAGCTATACATATACGACACTAAAAATGAAGTAGCTAACCGAATAAAGTCTGTTAGGTAAATTCATTTATATCATTCTTCCATAAGATTATTTCATATATGAAATCAATTGTTATCTGCATTTTGAATATATACTAACAGTGAAAGGTCCTCCACAGATCTCGCAACAATTGGAATCCTCTTGACAGTGAAACTGTAAAAGAATTAAAAGAAGTCCTTGATCAGAACAACATATTAGTTCAATCTTTTAGAATGGCTAAGGACAAAATTGAACAAGCTGGTGATGCCAATGTTAAGCTAAAGCTTTTAGGAAGAAGAGAGAAGGATGGAAGAATGTATAATCTTCCAACTGTTGAGGTAACAACTTTAATTGCTGGTGATTTCGACAAAGCACTTGGAGATAGGGATATTGTTGTTCAGACAACGAATTGTCGCTTGTAACGTATAAAAGAGCTTCATGCTTCTTATTCGGATTACAATATCCTCTCATATTCCCATGTGGTGAAGATGGCTATAGAGAGGATATACCATTAGCTAGCACTTCAAGTACATCTGAGAAAAAGAGGAAGAGAGTTAGTGTTAGAGAGTTCTTCAATTATAGATTTCATTACAGAGACGGAGAAGAATGTCTTATTCTATGTTGTCGGAGATTGACGCAACAAGTAATTGTTGATGCATACACCGTAATTCAATCTGGAAGACTAACATGAGTCAAGAAAAATTAAAAACTCTTCGATGTGAGATGTACAAGGGTCTTACTAATGCATTGATCCGAGGTCATACGGATCTATCTACACATGGTCAACCAATTGTCCTACCTTCATCTTACACTGGAGGCCCACATTACTTGATATAGAATTTTCAAGATGCAATGACCATTTGTGGATGGGCTAGTTATCCTGATTTATTTATTACACTTACGTGTATTCCCAAATGGCCTAAAATCACAAGATATTTGGATGGAAGAGGATTAAATCCAGAAGATAGGTCAGATATTGTATGTAAAGTCTTTAAAATGAAGCTTGATGGATTGATCAAAGATCTACGAAAGAATCATGTTTTTGGTTGTGTAAAAGCAGGTATTAAATTGAATTCTTAAATTTGTATCAATAATTAATTAATTTTTACATATTTATGAATTACATAATTACACACACACACATACATATACGTATTATACGATTTTTTTTGTGTGTGTTTTTAAAGTTGTCTATACTGTTGAATTCCAAAAACGCGGTCTTCCCCACGCACATATTTTGTTGTTTCTAGCAGCAGAAGATCGGTATCCCACTGGAGTTGATATAGACAAAATAATATCAGCTGAAATTCCAGATGTAAATATTGCGCCGAGATATTATGAAGCTATCTCCACATTCATGATACACAGACCATGTGGAGATGCAAACAAGAAGTCTCTGCGTATGTCAAAAAAAGGTTGTACCGGGTATTTCCCAAAGGAGTTTGTAGATAACACATCTTTTAGTGATGACGGATTCCCTATCTACAAGAGACGTGATACTGGAAGAACAATTGTGAGGAATGGAATTCCAATTGACAATCGGTTCGTTGTCCCTCACAACCCTTATTTTTTTGTTAAATATGGAGCACATATGAACATGGAATGGTGCAACCAAACAAGATCAATTAAGTATATATTCAAATACGTAAATAAGGGATGCGATCGTGCGACTGCACAATTTCTAAAAAGCAAAAAAGATGCAAAAACTGGAAAAGTTGTTGATGAGGTGCAAATGTACTACAATTGTCGATATCTTTCACCATGTGAATCTATCTGGAGGATATTTGGATACAAAATAGCATATCGAGATCCGCCGGTCGAAAGATTAAGCTTCCACCTTCTGGGAGAGCAAAACGTCATTTTTTATGAGGATGATAATATAGAAAATGTTGTTGATCGGCAACCTTTTATGACAAGCAAATTTGAGGCTTGGTTCAGGGCCAACATAGAATACCCTGAAGGAAACAAACTTACCTATTCAGAATACCCTCAAAATTTTGTTTGGAAAACATATGCAAAGAAATGGTCACCTAGGTTATAGGTTTTTGCTCTAGGAAGGCCATACTATGTACCACCTTGTACAGGAGACTCCTACTACTTGAGACTGCTAATTAATGTCATTCGTGGAGCAACATGTCATGCTGATATGAAGGTAGCACATCATATACAATACAATTCATATAGAGATGCATGTTACGCATTTGGGCTTTTAGAGAATGACAGCGAGTACATCGACGGAATAACTGATGCAAGTATTTGGGCTTTTGCACATTCTTTGTGTACTATGTTTGCCACTCTTCTAACAGAAAATTGTATAGGTCGGCCTGAATTTTTTTGGGATAAATGCTGGGAGTACTTATCTGACAACATCCTGTATCCCCAAAGAAAGTTTTACCACCACCCTGGTATGTAAAAATAGTTGTGTTATATTTTCTGTATTGTATTTGTTTACAAGTCATTATGAATTGTTATTCTCTGGTGTCATTTATATTAAATTATTCATATTACACATACATGAACTTATCTGAAGCACAAAGAAAGAACCTTACTCTTATTGAAATTGAGAATCTACTTCGACGGTGCGAATGCATCCTTAAGAACTTCGACACCATGCCAGTTCCTAACTTGGATGAACTTTCAACCTGCTATAATAGATTATTGCATGATGAATTGCAGTATGACAAGTCTCTACTAGCAGCTGAACTGGATCAGTTACTTCCAAAGCTAACCGATGAGCAACGCATTGTATTTGATAAAGTTATTGGTTCGTCAGAAGCAGATAAGGGAAAAGTGTTCTTCCTTTACGGCTATGGAGGTACTGGAAAAACATATATTTGGAAAACATTATCTGCAACACTAAGATCTAAGGGCGAAATTATTCTCAATGTTGCTTCATGTGGGATTGCATCCTTACTTCTATCGGGAGGACGAACAACACACTCAAGATTCAAGATTTCTCTAACTCTACATGAAAATTCAATGTGCAGTATCAAGCTAGGAAGTGTGTTAGATGAGTTAATTTGTCAAAGCGAAGCACATTATATGGGATGAAGCTCCAATGATGCATAAGTTTTGCTTCCAAGCTTTGGATAAGAGCTTGAAGGATGTAATGAAATGTGTCAATATAGAAAATGCTGCTAAACCTTTTGGTGGAAAAATAGTAGTGTTTGGAGGCGACTTTCGTCAAATTCTATCGGTTATTCCAAAAGGCCGAAGGCAAGATATTGTCAACGCAACAATTAATGCATCTTACATATGGAATTCATGCGAAGTTCTCCATCTAACTAAGAATACGAGGTTGCAAAGTGTTGGATTGGAAACTGAAGGAACTTCATTAGCTGGATTTTCTGAATGGTTACAAAATATTAGAGATGGAACAATCGGCGAAGGTGATGATGGATCGTCTGTAATCCAAATTTCAGATGATATGTTGCTTCAAAGTGGTACTGATCCAATTGCAACCATTGTTGAAAGCACATATCCAAATCTCAATGAAAGAATCCATGATCCTCAGTATCTACAAGAACGAGCTATTTTAGCACCAACTTTGGATGTTGTGGATTCCATAAACTAATATATGATTTCAAAAAATACTGGTGATAGTCGTCCATATTTTAGCTCAGACAGTTCAAGTAAGTCTGATCAGAATGTTGATTCGACGACAAATGTTCACACACCTGAATTCCTGAACTCCATCAAATGCTCCCGGATTCCAAATCATGAGTTACATTTGAAAGTTGGAACTCCTGTCATGTTACTAAGGAACATTGACGCAAGTCGAGGTCTCTGTAATGGAACAAGGTTACTTCTTATTAGACTTGCAGACCATGTATTGGAAGCGAAGATAATGTCCGGATCAAATGTGATGGTTTTGATACCAAGATTGTCTATAACACCATCAAATTCAAAAGTGCCATTCAAGTTTCAGCGTCGACAGTTTCCTATTACTGTTTCCTATGCCATGACTATCAACAAAAGTCAAGGCCAATCTTAACAAATGTTGGCCTTTTCTTGCGTAAACCAGTATTTAGCCATGGTCAACTTTATGTTGCTTTTTCTAGAGTCACAAATCGAAAAGGATTAAAAATTCTTATATGTGATGGTGAAAAACAACAGTAAATGATGTATATAGGGAGGTATTTAGAAATCTTTAAATTTCATTTGTCTTTGTATTAGATAAGGATGTGTATAGTGTTTATTTCTTTCATTATTCTGTTTGTTCCATAGATAATCTATAGTAATTGTTAGTACAGAAAAATAGGAAAGAAATATCCAAGTATATATGTATTAATACAATGCTTTTGAATTTACATTGTAAAAAAAAAAAAATTTAGATTTTACTGTACAGTTATTTATATACATATACATGTGTATTGTACATATTATCAATATTATTCGCCATAATAATTAAGAATAGCTTTGCATAAAAATAAGGTAATATATCTTAAATCTACGCGTACACTATAAGATTACTATAAATAAATGCAGATATGTAATATTGTTGTGGATAAATAAAAAATATATAACACCACCCACTTCTATCTAATAATATTATATGTGAAATATTTTTAAAGAATTTTAAAAATTATTATTAGACACAACTTGATATAGTTTCGTACAAATAGAAGATTTGTTTATGTGAATAAGGAGACATGGCTTGCGCATATTCTCTATAAAAAAATAATCTCGAAAAAAAAATTAAGCATAATTTATACATTTATTTATACATATTAAAATTAGAAAAATAAAAAGAAAAACAAATTTGTCCACGTTCGCAACTACTGAGCCTCAATCTATTGCCCACTAACACACGTTCCAGCAATTGTAACTGATTCATCTTCGTTATAAATATAATCATAATCATTACATTTCAATACGCAGAACAAACATTTACTCAGCATATCAATACTTTGCCAGAAACATTATATATCTTTTTATAGGATTTGTTAAGAAACTTAGAAAAAAAAAAAAAAAAAAAAGGAATATGGACTCATTCTGCTATGTCATCCGTGATGTAATACCTCAGAACACGCCATCCGTCCTATTTGTTCGGCTTGCTCAATGCTACCATGTACCTGCGAGGGGAAACACATTACGCATAAAAAGCATATAATGTGTTTTTTTAAGATGCAGAGGTATTACTTTAATTTCCTTTTGTATTAAAATTTTACTTCATCTTTACCTAAATAAAATCATAAATATTCATCAGTATGTATTTTTTCAGGGAGATAAGATCCATGCCACAATTCAGGAGCCTCCAATGTATATTCTCCAAGGTCTTCCTAAAGTAGGGTTTGTGTATGTGATAAAGGATTTTTCAGTGGTTCATGATCAAAATCGTTTCAAAACAACAACAAACGAATTTATGATCATGTTCACAGACAACACAAAAATGTTTTAACTTTTCGAAACGAATTATGTTCCTTCCGTCCAACAAGTTAGTCTAAGTAAATTCAAAATTACTATAATTCAGTTATTTGTACATTACTATATGTAATGTCTATTTTTGGCAAATGTAACAGGAAGAAATATTTGAGATACAAGTGCATATGAATAGTATTCATAGACTCAGACGCTAATTACACGTTGTATGCCGACTTTGTCCCCAAAGA
The DNA here is from genome assembly GCA_958295605.1 of Ajuga chamaepitys. NCBI lineage: Eukaryota > Viridiplantae > Streptophyta > Magnoliopsida > Lamiales > Lamiaceae > Ajuga > Ajuga chamaepitys. The sequence continues at coordinate 53,656,205 of OY282502.1, read as the reverse complement.
CTAACAAATGAAGGGCTTTTTTTTTGTATGCAACAAGTGTGGACCAACATACCATGTCGGCACTTTCAGGTACAATAAAGAATAATTAACATTCTTTATGATTCAATTATCATAAAGAAATTAATACTTGCTTTATTAGAGCAAAGACTGAGGTTCTCTTACAGGATGAAATGGGAGACATACATCAAACATTTTGGGAGAAAGAATGTGCAAGGCTCATCGGATACTAAAAGACACCATATTTGTTTTAATGTTTTACAATATGGTTTCACAAAAGGAAGATTTTCGATAGTATTTACATTATAATTCTACTAGTTTTTAATTTTATTTGAATTAAATAGGGTTTCCTTTAGACACTGAATTTGTAATATCTACTAAGTTTAAGTTTATTAGATTCATGTAAATATGGTTTCAATCTTACTGCTTGCAAATCATATGATTCATGTAGCAGTTTTAAAATATATGTATAAATATTAACATATTACAACAGGAAAGATGAAAATTACTGTAGAATCAATTACAGTAAGCAAATTGAACAAATTTATACATTAACATATTATGTAATAAAAAAGCATGGGGCACAGAGACTTATCTGTATATTACTCTGTCCTCAATTTATGCATGTTCCCAACTTCAAAGGCCTTAATTTATGCATGTTTTAAATCTTCTGATGTGGACTTCGCTCAATTCAACATGATCAACTGCAATTTTAAAAATCATTCTTTGCAACTTACCCCTTAATCGTGTTACATTTCAGTAATAGTAAGAACAACATGCAACAAGAAATATGTTATGTCCATAGAAATCACAAACATATAAGTTTAGATTATGTATTTTTTTCGTTTAATTTTTTTTTTTTTTTTGTAAGATGCATAAATTGCTATTTGTCTCAGCATTATATTTCGTAGCAAACAATATAGCAGCCATTTTTCTTTCCCACTGATTCATCGACAACTCTACATATATTTTTTGATAAAAAATATAAAAAACCTAAAGGTTTTACCTTACTTCGTAAGAAATACAACCGGATCTGCATTTTCGACTCTCTTTCCAGTTTCCCAACAACAACTCTCATACTATCTACTACATGCTCTAATAATCAAATATGTTTCAAGATTTACACCTCTAAATGTCAAAGAAAATCATGCATGAAGATCTGGGGTTTACTTTTCTATATATTAGATAAAAAAGAATTCGGATCTAAAAAAAACAGATTTGGATCCACCTTATAAATTGTTAAAAGCATTTTTCAAGACTAATATTATCTTATCTGTTATAAACCAAATATGATTGAAGTTAAAAAACATGAAAAAAAAATGCGAAGAATAAAATTAAAAAGAAAATGAATAAATAAAACATATATTTGAACTCGATCTATACTGAGGTTAGTCATTATTAAAGGCTGCCTCACATAAATGAGTTCTCTTTCTATTTACAACTATAATTTTTTAAGATCCGAAAATTATTTACAGCGATCCGGAATTTTCAACCGAATTATCAAACGGTAAAAATTTTCATAAGAATCCTTCATGATACAACATTACATGTCTACATCTCCATTATATATAACAATCAAGTAACAAAGAAAAACCATGACAACATAAGCTAACATACACAATCAAAATGATCCAATATCTAAGAAAGTTTGGATCTGATAAACTATTATAAAAGTAGTGGACTTACATCAACAATTCGGAATAAGATACGAACATTAAAGCCACAACTATAGAGATTCAGCTTCTAAGAAATTAGAGGGAGAAGCTTAATCGCCTCGAATACGCCGAGTTGAAGAGAAAAATAAGCAAAAATTGACTCGTATGGTACATATATAAACACGTGTCTTAACCTAAGTTTACCCACACAATATGTAGTCAATTTTTAGTCATGGGCTTTAGCATTTTACTTTAATTTTTTAAGGCCCAACCTGCACACTAAGTAATGGAAAGGGAATGACCCATTTACAGAAGGCCCATTTACCAATTATTTGTCTATTCATTTTATTACCTTTTTAAAATGGAAAAAAAAAAAATCCCTGTAATGAAAAAGGAAAACATAAAAATTAAAAAACATTACGTAAATTAAATAAACTTGGAAATAATAAAAACAAATTTTGCACCAAAAATAATAAATTCCTTTTCAATTTTTTTCATTTCCCTGCATCAGTACAAAATTTTTAATATCCACTTTTAATTTATTTAACCATGTGTAGCATTTATAATTATAACATATTATCAGTTTATAGAATTTATAGTTAAAACGACTCTAACCCACGGGTGAACAACTAGTTTATAAGAATGAACAATAGGAGTGCAAAAATTTATTTACAATGCGTAAAAAATTGTACAACTGAAGCAAAAATAAAAATATACATGCCATAACTTTAATACTAATTATATTGACACATCAAATACAGCTTCTCAAGATTTGGAAACAAATGAAGGTTCAATTCTTTGTGAAATGTATAATCCGCCACAAATAAATATAAATATGCATGACAAAAAAAATTGTTAATTAATAGACATATTAACTTGAACAAGTCCACGATATTCAATTTCTTTAAATACTCTGTTTGGTTGGTTGATTATATACCATGCAAACTCTTCAAGTATATCTACAAACCAAATAGAATTTTTTATACATAAAACATGAATGAAAAAAATGTTCATCTTGCATGATATTATTTACCAAATAGATCGTGGCAATATTGTTATAATAATAATAATAACAAAAATAATAATAATAATAATAATAATAATAATAATATTAACCATTAAAATAAAGAAAATAAAAAAAATTGCCGAAGCAAAAAAATAATAATAAAAACGATGATGGTTCAATAAAATATTTTACCTTTGGTTGAAGATCGCACAAATCGGTATTGATAATCTACAAAACCAAAAATATGAAACGATAAAAAAAAAATAGAAGATTAACAAATCAACGATTAAATTAAAAAAGAAAAACAAAAAATTTGGCAAAATAATAAAAAAAACGTTTAGAATGAGAAGATGTTGTAGAAAAAAAGGATTGGAGTATGTAGAAGAAGAAAAGAACTGAATGTTATCACAAAAGCATTGCAACCATATTTATAGTGGAGATTATTAAATTTTTAGGGTTGTAAATTTGACTATAATTAAATGATGGTCCATTATCTTTCAAATTTAAAAAACTAATTAATGTGATGGGTATGAAAAAATGAAATAATTTGACTTTTGTATTACTAATTTAGTGACAAGGATTGTGTTATCCATACTTAATACTAAAAGAGCATGCTTAAAAATTCGGAAAAAACAGGTGGCATGCCCTCAATTTTCGCAATATTTTTTCTTTAAAAATCCCATAATTTTCTAGGCAGTTGTAACTGATATCTTTGAAAATAAAACATTCCACTACTAGGCTATTTTCAGATAATTACCCCGATGTCCCACTACCTAATGAAAAATTGCAGTTGATTCTGAGTTTTGCGATTTCGGATCTTCTATTAGATATGGTGCTACATCTCCTACTACAATTATATAAATATAGTAGATATGTGCATTTGTGATGTATTGATGATGTCACTGTATATATTTGTCACTGTATTGTGTAATCGCAGTAAAAGATGTAGCACCGTTTGTAGTAGAAGATCTAATCCGGAGTTTTGCAAGAGGAAATTAAGGAGAAAAAACCGCCTCTAATCTCTCTGAAATCAAATTCGCTCCACGATTTCAAACTTACCATTGTTTTGGAACTTCTTTTTTAGGTTAATCTTATCAGTTATACAGTTTTTTTACATTATGTTTGATAATTAACAATAGCCGCGACTGTTTCTATGGTGATGTTGTGAGCGGCCACCCGAAGGGAAACAATGACACAAATTGTAATTTTGTTTTCTCTATTTTATTTTCTTGATGGTTCGGAAGCCTATGTTTCTCGATAAGAGAATAATGAGACCAAGCATAATGAGAATGAGATACTCCTATTTCTGTTGAGAAAAAATAAGTTGAGATTTACAAATATCTCTGAATCTTTTTTATGGTTTGGAGTTTTATGATTTGTGATTAACTATGAGGAATTCAAAATTCTTTGACTCATATTGTTCCACGGAGGAAATCATTTAAAACGGCCTAAATAGTAACAACAAACTCTTTTTTGTTACTAAGAGTGACACTCATGTGTATAAGATGTACATTAGTGCTATTGTACACCTTGTTGGTCCCACTTATAATTTTTACGTTCGCAATCTATATATATTAAGGTGTGTTTAAAATCACAAAATATGCGCTAACTTAGTTGGTAAAGGCGTGTCATTTTACCCTTTAATGCGCGGGTTCGAATCTTGATAGCACCTTTTTTATTTTTCACCAACAGTATATTCAAATTTCGAGCATAGTATATGTTATAATGCCTAACCGTATACTTAATATTTCGATGTAGTATACATTATGTTGCATGACATTATACGTTGTTCCTTTTTATTTTTCACCAGCAGTATATTCAAATTTCGAGCATAGTATATGTTTTTATGATGCCTAACAGTATATTTAATATTTCGATGTAGTATACGTTATGTTGCATGACAGTATACGTTGTTTTAGTTAAGTTTTGTTTTATACTGCGAAATATTTATTTTTTTCAACTTACAATACTCACAGTATATTTAATATTTCGATACAATATACGTTGTTTTAGTTAATTTTTGTTTTATACTGCGAATTTTTTTTTTCCAACTTAAAATACTCACAGTATATTTAATATTTCGATACAGTATACGTTGTGATGCCTGATAGTATATGTTGTTTTAGTTAATTTTTGTTTCATACTGCGAAATATTTATTTTTTTCAACTTACAATTCTCACACTATATTTAATATTTCGATACGGTGTATATTATGATGTATGACAGTATAGGTTTGGTTAGATTAATTTTTCTTGTATATTGTACAATATTTATGTTTCGAACTTACAATACAATTATTGTTGCATTATAAAAAAATTTAATAATACAATTTATAATTTTTTTCCAGACTCACAGGCTAAAAGATAAAAAAATTAAAAGGCAAAAAATAAAAAAATAAAAAAAGAAAGAAGAAGGCAAAGGAAAAAACAATGAAGGAAGAAGGAAAAATGATGCAAACGAAATTGAACCATTGACCTCAAGATTGAGATATTTAAGAATGCATTAAATACCACCAGACCACTTGCTTTTAGTGTTCAACAAACAGGCCATTAAATATATAAAATGCGCGCGCAAACAATAATAATATAATAATAATTGGCCGGTTCAGACCGGTCTGAACCGCGCGACTTATTTGGGCTAAACCAGTGGGGCCCACAAGGTGTACAATAACACTATGGTGCATCTTATGCACCCAAGTTTTTGCATGTTACTTTTGATAGTTTTACATCAAAAATAGCTTAAATCCATATAAAATTACAATATTGTCCATATTTCCCTAATTTCTTACACTCTTAATTTGTTAATGTCAAACCCAAAAAAAAAAAAAAAAGAATTTGAAAAGAAAAAAAATATTTTACTAAATTTATTTCTCATCAGAAATCCCCACCCCCCCCCCCCCCCTCTCCCAACCAAAAGTTGCGCCACCCCTCCCCCCCTCCCCGACCAAAAGCTGCGAACTTCACCACTTTTCCGATCTTCTTCTTCTTCTTCTTCTTCTTCTTCTTCTTCTTCTTCTTCTTCTTCATTCTTACTTTTTTCTTCTCCTTGTTTATTCTTTCTTCTTCTTACATTTTTCTTCACCCGTTCTTCTTGGCACAAATCGTCTTAAAATCGACATAGTAGGCGAAAGGGGATGTTAGGGGTAGAAAGAGCTCGAAGAAGGCTCTTTAATGGTGGTACTCGATGTGGTTTGATTTGGGTTTGTTAATCGGCGCCGAAAAAAGTGTGATCACTGAAGTTGAGGTGCAGTAAGGCGTGGACCCGCCTTTGTTGTATCCTACGCCTTAGATTGAGGAGTAAAAGGGGTAAAATCATTTGAAATTTTCTATCTTAATTTCTGAGTTAGTATTAGTTTGAATCGGGCTTGAATCTTATTTTTCGGAAAGGTTCAGGGATTACTTCGTGGACTTTAGTGTACCTGGTTCAGAGAAAAAAATTCGGCATTGTGCCTGGTTCAGAGAACAAATTTCGGCTGGATGACGGAGCCGCCAAATCCATCGACTGACGTAGATGAGGTCAGTTTTCTTTGGTTCGTGAGTTAATAATTGGTTCGTGTTACCTGAATTGATGGTCCGTGTTAAAAAATTTGGTTCGTGTTTCTACAACATGGTTTATGCTTATAAACATATGTTCATACTTTAATAATTTGGTTCGTGTTTATAATTTTGTTCGTGTTTGGAATATTCCAACTGATAGAGAGAGGGATTATGTTAATTTTTATTGATGGTGGTGACCGACTATTTTGTTCATGTTTGGAATTGATGGTCCGTGTTTTCAAAATTTAGTTCGTGATATCTAAAAATGTGTCATATGTGGTATCTATATTTTTGTTCTTGTTTTTGCAACTTGGCTAGTGCTTATAAACATGGATTCGTGCTTTAATAATTTGGTTCGTGTTTATAATTTTGTTCGTGTTTGGAATATTCCAACAAATAGAGAGAAAGATTTTGTTGATTTTTATTGATAGTGGTGACCGACTATTTTGATTTGAAATTCTGATTTGCTTTTTTGTTGAAACGTTAGTTTGCTATTTTTTGCTGAAAATTGAAATTGGTCAGTCTGCGATAAAGCACAAACAAAATTGGCCCCAGTCTGTTGAAACCTGGGTTTGCGATTTTTGCTAAAAATAAAAAATTTAAATCGGCCAAACGCACCCATAAAATGAAGCATTCTTTTTAGTTGTTTAAAAATTTGGTTCATGTTATCTAAAACTATGTTACGTGGTATCTAAATTTTTGCTCGTGTTTTCACAACTTGGTTCGTGGTTATAACGCGATCTTGTTGTCGAAGGTATATTAGGTTGAGGTCCTGGTCCCACCATGCATCCTCCATCTGGAGCATCATAGTAAACAACCTGTATCGATGGTTCAGAAAATTTACCCGCTTTAATAAACAGTAGGGAGAAATGGTGGCGGCGACATTTCTCGTGAAGTGCCTTCGCCACAACAAGAAATGCTGGTGTGTTATCTCCATCCACGATCCACCGTCGAGCGTAGTATTCATCCATAAGAGTATTCACCAGTACATCTTCCATAACACAACGCTATCCGTCCTTGCTAAACCACCAGTTACCTTGTTGTCCCGGTTGGATGTGGCATGAAGAAGGTGGACTATTCTCTAAGCTTGACTCCGAAATCCAACCATCACTATTTCCTAGCGATATGTTTTTGAATAATTGTTCTTCTTACTGAATAGAAAAAAAAGATCTAATATCTAATATGTCAAACTGACACTGATTTGATGGCATAGAGTGACCGATGTAACATGTCATTGGCATAAGCATATGGTGACCCTACACCAATGTAACATGTCAATGGCATAAGCACATGGTATGTTAGTAAAGAGAAATATGGGAAGACGCAAATTTCGTTTCTTGCACATTAACATTGTAGTTCGTGTTTTATCTTGTTTGTTTATTTCGGTGTAATCGTAATTAAAAAAATATATTCGATATTTCTTCCAACATAATCCCAATGATTTCATCTTCCCCATAATTTTTTTGTCACGGAAGTAAACAAGCGAGTAGATCACATAATCCCATTTTCGCTTATTTGCCTCCACAATACTGTCTACTCTCCTCATCAAATCTCGTAAATATATCTCTTTCAGTTACATGGAAAAAATCTCCTCAACTCCACCAACATAGTCAAAATTTTGCCAAACTCCGTTGTCTCGAAATTAGATTTTTCCAACTACCCTGCAGTGGAATTAAATTTAATCAAAATGATGTAACATACAAAAAGTAAAGAATTATGATACAAATATCAAACAACATACATTCACCATAAAATTTAAATTAAAGCTACAAATACCAAAATGACCAGATAACAACCATAGCTCGATAGCATAAACCACAACCCAAAACTCAACCCTATAACATAAACCACGAATCATAGTATGATAACACGAACCGTAATTAAGCACACCACGAACCATAGTTATCAACATCATTAAATTTTTAAAAACAAGAAAATAACAACATTTCTTTCAATATAATTCATTAGAATTATGTCCCAAATAATGATAAAACCCACGAACCACAAAATGTTGACATGAACGAGCTAACCATTATTGCTCAAAACATAAATTATTACACATCAAACACTAAACATAACCAATGTTTACGCATAAGTTAGACAGCACAAACCTGAACCACGAACCATAGTGTTATGAATCAGTCCCACTCACACACAAACAATACACAAATAGTAGTGAATGAAAATCAACAAAGAAATCGGCCACAAGAAACCGAACAAAGAACAGGAAGAGGAAATGATGAACTCAGGGATTTTTACGTGGTTCGATCAATGTGATCTACATCCACGGAGGTTCTATACACCTCAATTTACTCCACTAATCAATCAATTACAAGAATTAATCCAGAAAACTGGAAACCCCAATTCACAGGTCGAATTGAGCTTAAGAACCCTAGCAATCTAATTCTCTTGATTGAGTTATGTTTACAGAGAGAAAGAAACGTGAATCAACTCGCAACTTCAAGTGTTTTCAATGTATATAAAGGCCGGAGCTTGAATCAGGGAGTAGAAGTAGTTGTAACCACTTTTGTCTTCAACTGCTCAAAACTGTTTCAGCGAGCTTTCCACAACGGTATTACATGCAACAGTTTTAATCCGTTCTAAACGACAGCTATAACAACCTTGACTCCGGTTTCCATTTTAACCTCTTTAACTGACCCGGCTAAAACTCGGTTCTCTCACCCGGTTCTCAACATTCTAAACCCGGTTCTGGACTCCTCAAAACCTCTACTACATTCCATGATCACTTGATGATATTGAACTGATGTCTACAAATCTCCACCTCAATGAACTCAAGTGTATTTCATCACCTCAACCTGCCTTGTCTTCCAGCCTTTTAATCACACCGTTCAAGCCCAATCAGGCTTGAGCAATGAACCATCTTACTCCCAGGCACTGCCTTGGTTAGAAAATCAGCAACATTGTCACTTGTATGGACCTTCCTTACCTCCATAGACCCTGTATCAATCACATCTCTTGCAAAATGCAATCTGACATCTATGTGCTTGGATCTTTCATGGAAAGCTTGATGTTTCACTAGATGTAAAGCACTTTGATTGTCACAATATATAGTAACACAGGCCTGCTTAATCCCTAGATCCTTCAGAATGCCTTTTAACCACATAGCTTCCTTGATTGCCTCTGTCAAAGCCATGTATTCAGCTTCTGTAGTAGACAAAGCCACCACTGATTGTTGCACACTTTTCCAGCTAATTGCAATACCATATAATGTGAACACATAGCCTGTGATTGACTTTCTGGTGTCAATATTTCCAGCAAAATCAGCATCTGCAAATCCTTCTAAAGGAATAGCTAATTTTTCCTGCTTCTGAAACTTCAACCCCAGACTTGTTGTTCCTTTTAAGTATCTAAACACCTGCTTCAAAGCCTCCCAGTGCGCCTTTCCTGGATTTGACATATATCTTCTGACTAGGGACACACAATATGCTAAATCTGGCCTGCTGCATATCATCCCATACATCAGACTTCCAATTCCACTAGCATAAGGCACACTTCTCATGTAGACTCTTCTTCTGCTGACTTAGGACTCTGCTCCTTTGTTAATCTGAGTTGTTGACTTACTGGAATACTCATTGTCTTGGCCTCATGCATTTGAAACCTCTCCACCACTTTCTAAAGATACTGCTTCTGAGACAACCATAAACATCCAACAGCTTTGTCTCTAATTATGTTCATACCCAGAATCTTCTTAGCTTCTCCTAAGTCTTTCATATCAAATTCAGAGCTCAACTTCTGCTTAAGCTGATGTATTTTGTGAGTCCTCTTGCTTGCAATGAGCATGTCATCCACATATAACAACAAGTATACAGGATCAGCACTTAAACTTTTATCAAAATAAACACAACTGTCATACAAACTTCTGACAAAACCAGCTTTTAACATAAACTCATTGAACTTCTTATTCTACTGCCTTGGGCTTTGCTTCAATACATATAATGACTTTTTGAGGAAACATACTTTTTCTTCATTTCCTGGAACCACAAATCCCTCTGGTTGCTTCATATAAATGTTCTCAACTAAGTCTCCATGTAAGAAAGTTGTTTTTACATCCAGCTATTGTAACTCCATGTCCTCTTGTGTTACTATAGACAAAAGTAATCTGATGGAACAGTGCTTTACCACAGGAGAGAAAACATCATTGAAGTCAATGCCTTCCCTCTGAGTAAAGCCCCTTGCTACCAGTCTTGCCTTATACCTTATCTTATCTGAGACCCCAGCTTCAACCTCTTCTTGTAAATCCATTTGGAACTTACCAGCTTTTGTCCCTTTGGTTTATCCACCAATTTCCAGGTGCCATTTCTCTCCAAAGACTCCATTTCTTCCATCATTGCACTGATCCAGTGTTCACTTTCATCACTACTGATTGCTTCTTTGATGTTCTGTGATTCATGATTTTCTATGTCTTCAGCAACACTCAGTGCATAATGTACAGTTCCAGCTTGTCCATAAAAAAATGTTTTCAGTATTTACCTCCTTGGTCTGTCTCTAGCAATGCTGTACTCCCTCAGGTTTTGATTTCTGTGTGTTGTGTCTTCTTCTTCTGAAGAACTACTACTGGAATGATCAGCCAGATCTTCTTCTCTCTGTTTGTCATGCTCCTCTTGAGTCTCCACCTGAACAGATATCCTTTCCGTTTCAAGGCCTTCATCCTGATTTCCCAGATTCCCAAAGAAATGATATCCCATAATTGACTGATTGAACTTCACATCTCTGCCTATCATCAACTTCTGATTTCCAGATTCCATGCACTATAACCTGTAACCCTTGATTCCCTCTGGATACCCCAGAAACACACACCTGTAGGCTCTAGGATCAAGTTTATCTGATTTCATATGAGCATATGCCAAGCATCCAAACACCTTTAATCCTGAGTAATCTAGAATCCTTCCATTCCATACTTCTTCTGGTGTTTTGAATCCCAGAGTTGATGTAGGAGATCTGTTTATTAGATAGCATGCTGTGTTTATTGTTTCTCTCCAAAACACCTTTGGCAACCCAGCATCAAGTAACATACACCTGACTCTTTCTAGGACAGTTCTATTGAATCTTTCTGCCACACCATTCTGTTGTGGATTCATGGGAACTGTTCTGTGTCTGGTAATTCCCCTTTCATTACAGAAGGTATTAAACTCAGTAGATAGATATTCTAGGCCATTATCAGTTCTTAATTGCTTGAGTTTCTTTCCTTTCAAGGTTTCCATTTGGAGCAACCATGTCTTGAATTTAGTGAAGGCATCACTCTTATTCCTTAAGATGAATACCCATACTTTCCTACTGAAATCATCAATTACAGACATGAAATACTTTCCACCTCCATGTGTTTCATTCCTGGATGGTCCCTAGATATCAGAGTGGACATAATCTAGAGGTTCTTGAGTAATGTGAATCCCTTTGGCATAAGGCAGTTTCTGTGATTTGCCCAATGCACATTTGTCACAGAACTCAAGTGTCTTATTCCCAAACTCTCCAATGATCCCTCTTCTGGAGAGTTCTTTCAGTCCTCTTTCACCAATGTGTCCCAATCTTTTATGCCACAGGGTTAGTTCATTATTAGCCATAATATTCCCCACACTCCCAACCACTGGTTTTCCTATCAAAATAAACAGTCCATTGTGTTGTCTTCCCTTGATTACCAGTTTTTTTCCTTTGGTTATGTGTAATTGGCCATCAACAGACTTAAACTCACACCCAATAGCAATTAGAGATCCTAGGGAGATCAAATTTCTTTTAAGTCCAGGCACATACCTTACATTTGCAATTTGCCTGGTGACACCATCAAACATATTGATGTTTACTGATCCAGTGTCTTGAACCCTGCAGGATTAGTCATTTCCCAGCAGTACACACTCACCATCTTATTTCTTGAGGTTTTGGAACCATTCTTTGTGAGGACACATGTGGAATGAGCAGCCTGTATCCAGTACCCATTCCAACTCCATTTTGGATTCAGTAACATTCAAGACTTCTGGAGTATCTTCTCCATGTTCAACAGTGGCAGCTTCTCCACCATGGCCTTCTTTCTTCTTCACCTTCAGGGGGCAATCTTTCTTTAGATGCCCTACTTGCTTGCATTTGAAGCATTTTCTGTTCTTTGTCCATTCTCCAAGTTTCTTTAGAGCAGTATTGCCAGTCTTCTAACTTTTTGAGGTTTGGTCCTTCTTCTTTTGGTAATTCTTCTTGAAATTTACATTTAAACCTTCACCAGATTGAGTCACCTTCTTATCTCCTTGATTCTGTAGGCATTTGGTCTTCAAAGCAGTGATTATTGAGTCATAACTCAGTTTATCCTGCCTCCAAACATCAAAGTGTCCTTGAACCCTTTCATGGAACTTGGTAGAGCATTTAATACCATTAAAGCTCTGGCATCATCCTCCATAGTTACTCCAAGATCTTCTAGTTCATCAAGAAGTTTAGAAAACTCATCCAGTTGATCAGAAATGTCTTTTCCATCCACCATTTTGAAGGCTAGTAACCTCTGTTTGAGAAACAGTTTATTTGACACAGACTTGGACTGATATAGTTCCTCCAACTTGGTCCAAGCCTCCATAGCAGTCGATCATCTTGAAATCTCCCTCAATGGATTATCTCCTAGACACAGGATGATCATACTCAGAGCCTTTTGATCCATCTCTGCATATTTAGGCTTCTCTGTCTCTGTCCATTCATTTTCAGGCTTTAGTGCACCTACCAGCCCGTTTTGAACCAGAATAGCCTTCATCTTGATGTTCCAAAGATGGAAGTCATTTCTACCTGAGAATTTCTCCACATCCATCTTCATCCCTGACATCTCTGCCTTCTTGTTGTGTGAGAAAGCTTCCCACAGACGGCGCCACTTGTTATGAATCAGTTCCACTCACACACAAACAATACACAAATAGTAGTGAATGAAAATCAACAAAGAAATCGGCCACAAGAAACCGAACAAAGAACAGGAAGAGGAAATGATGAACTCAGGGATTTTTACGTGGTTCGATCAATGTGATCTACATCCACGGAGGTTCTATACACCTCAATTCACTCCACTAATCAATCAATTACAAGAATTAATCCAGAAAACTAGAAACCCCAATTCACAGGCCGAATTGAGCTTAAGAACCCTAGCAATCTAATTCTCTTTATTGAGTAATGTTTACAAAGAGAAAGAAACATGAATCAACTCGCAACTTCAAGTGTTTTCAATGTATATAAAGGCCGGAGCTCGAATCAGGGAGTAGAAGTAGTTGTAACCACTTTTGTCTTCAACTGCTCAAAACTGTTTCAGCGAGCTTTCCACAACGGTTTTACATGCAACAGTTTTAATCCGTTGTAAATGACAGTTATAACAACCTTGACTCCGGTTTTTATTTTAACCTCTTTAACTGATCCGGCTAAAACCCGATTCTCTCACCCGGTTCCCAACATTCTAAACCCGGTTCTAGACTCCTCAAAACCTCTACTACATTCCATGATCATTTGATGATATTGAACTGATGTTTACACATAGTATGATAACACGAACCACAATTAAGAACACCACGAACCATAGTTATTGACATCATTATTTTTTCAAAAACAAGAAAATAACAATTTTTCTTCCAATCTAATTCATTAGAAATATGTTTCAGATAATAATAAAACTCACGAACCACAAAATGAGGACATGAACGAACCAACCATTATTGCTCAAAACATAAATTATTACACATTAAACACTAAGCACAACCAAAGTTTACGCATAATTTAGACAGCACAAACTTGAACCACGAACCATAGTATGATAACACGAACAACAATTAAGAACACCACGAACCATAGTTATCGACATCATTATATTTTTAAAAAACAAGAAAATAACAAATTTTCTCCAATTTAATTCATTAGAAATATGTCCCAGATAATAATAAAACCCACGAACCACAAAATGCCGACATGAACGAACTAACCATTATTACTCAAAACATAAATGATTACATATTAAACACTAAACACTAAACACAACAATGTTTATGCATAATACAACAAAGAACTCTATTGTTCGAAATTTCTACCAAAATTTGCTCACCTAAATCGGAATCACATCTTTAACAATGCCCTAAATCCCGCATGTTATTTATTTAAATGACAAGTCGTGAGAATCTTACTTGGTTCTTCCCTATTTCGCTCGTGTTTGACCCATTCATCGTTTCGAAATAATTTGAATCTGACATCGGACCAAGGGATGCGAAGTTGAAAGGGATAAGGGAGACGAAGAAGTTTGTTTTGAGAGAAGTAGAACCAGACTTGATTTATCGTTCTTTAGGAGATTTGATTGAAGAGTTGTAGAACCAGTGTCAAGAAGAATGTCTTGAAGAAAAAGTGTGAAGAAAAGAAGAAAAAAGGGGAGACTTCGTAGTTTTTAGTTGGGGGATTGGGGGATTGGGGGGGGGGGGGGGGGGGGGGGCGGGGGGGCGCAACTTTTGGTGGGAGAGAAGGGGTGTGGGGGTTGGGAAATTGACTTAATAAAATATTTTTTTTCTTTTTAATTTTTTTTTTTTTTTGGGGTTTGGCATTAACAAATTAAGAGTGGAAGAAATAAGGAAAATAAGGACAATAAGATAATTTTATATGGTTTTAGGCTATTTTTGATGTAAAACTATCAAAAGTGATAAAAAGAAGTTTGTTGTTACTATTTAGGCTGTATACATATGTTGACTTGCTTGAAAGATGCGGTTGCACGTATTATTATGACAAACCAGATTATGTCGAGGACATTTGGATTACAAACAGAAAATATATTTTAGGAGTCGCTTCCTTCCGAAGTTGGTCCTTAATTGCCATGGAAGGTTAGCATCCCCACTTTGCATTTCTTAAAAATACGCAGGTTACTTTTATCATTGAGGACGGCCTGATTACTATGCTGATTGGAGAGTGGAGCAACTTTTAATTCAACATCTCATGAATAATTCTCTAAGCTTGCATTGTACATAAAAAAATTGTTCTTGCAAAGGAAGGCCCAGTGATTTGCAAAATTTCTAAAATATATGTTTTTCTAAACTTGCATTCTATATTTTCCAGTAATGTTCTTTGCCAAAGTCAATCGTGACTTTTATTAATGTATTGTATACAAAATTCCCTTTTTTTAAGTAACATATTTTTTATGTTTCCCACTTAATTTGTAGGTGTGCACCTGTGATCGAATCTTGGAATTTTTAAAAATAAAAATTGATATTTTACTTTGAAAGGCAAATATATTATTAATGTATCACTTTTCTTGTGCATTTAATCTATCATAACATTTGCACTCATGGGTAAAATTTTGCAACTTTATGCACTAGTTCGGTGTGAATTTCAAAACCAAATAAATAGAAACAAAAAATTGCATCCAAATAATTAGTCATAAAATAATTTGCATCAAATTTAAAGCGAAAAAGGATATTCAGATTACTTGAAGTTATTTTCCAACAACAATTTATTATATACAATTCTACAATTCATTATGTTTCTATAATTTATTTTCATATAAATATTTCTTAACTACTTTGTTTGTACCACGACTCTATTAGACTATTACTTTGTTATTGTGCTCTATTATTTTAATGTATATCACATTTCTATAATAATTTTGTATACATTTTTCATCACAGAACCCAACATGACAAAATCCAACACTCATTAATTATAGACATAAATTTAATTGGTCATTCATAATTAAGTTTTTAAGAAAACACTAGGAATGTTCAAATTATCTTCCATGTTGCAATTAAACTTTCCGCAGAACAAGTTGCTCAACTGTATAACATGACCACATAAACACAACTAAAATTATCTGTGAGGCATATAATTATTTACAAATTACAAGTATTTAATTATTGGTTCATCTCTTTTCTTTTTAATAAAATAGAATTAATTTAGAGCTAGCAACAAGTGAACACCAACTCAGATATAGGTATGTTCTCCATGGCAAGCAGCCCAAATATTATCCTCTACTTAAACACTCATACAAAATTTATAATTCTCTTATAGCGAAGCCTACTTCAACATTTTAACCATTTAAAATTAGGGTTAATTTCAAAAAGGAACCTGAACTTTTCGAGTTTTTATACTTTGCAACCTAAAGAATTTATTTTTTCCGATTGGAACCTATATTACGCGATTTGAGACAAATTGCAATTCCGGCCATATTTTCAGGCTGTATAGACCATGTGACCGGCACACGGCCTATTTTTAGTGTATTTTGATTTTTTTTTTAAATTCTAAATACATGTATTCCTTAATTTTCTTTTATTCCCTACCATAAAAATAATAAATTTAATTAAATTTTAATATTAGAGACTTAATTAAAATAAGAACTTCAGTTTTATTTAAAATCAGAATTAAGCATCTTCCACCGTCGAAAAAAAAAAAAAAGAAATTAAGCATTATTTATGCCTTCTTCTCCTTCCTCTTCAAAAATTTCTGAAATTTCTTCCTTTCTGCAACAACAATGGCGGAGTTCTCCACTTCTCCTTCCTGCTTCTCCTCTCCATCATCTTTTCACTTATTCCCTTCATCCTCATAAAAAGCCCTAAATTTTTCTCACCCCTTTAAAATCCCCATCTACAACAATGGTACGGCCTATCACCAACAGGGCCAAATTCAGACAACATCCATCGCATTCGCTCCTCAAAGTCTGCGCCATGGCCAAAGAAGGAAGCGGCGCCACCACCACCGAGGCGACTGCTGTAGTTGGGGGATTAGTGGCCATACCTGTAATTAGGTGGTCATTATACACTTTGAAGACAATGGGATTCGGGCTTCCTTCGGGCCCTGGTGGATCTATTGGCGTATTGAAAGGCATTAGCTACTTCTTGGTGGTTTGGGCACTCTACTCCAAAACCAAAATGGGTTCTGGTCCCTTTGGCTTATTAGGGGCTGTTGATGGCTCTTCTATCTCAAAATGATGGAGAGGAGAAGCAGGAGGAAGAAGTGAAAGAAATCCGCCATTGTTGTTGTAGGAAGAAATTTTAGAAAATATTGCAGAAGAAGCGGACAAAGAAGAAGAAGGCACAAAAATGCCTAATTTCTGATTTTAATTATATTTATTATTTTTATGGTAGGGAAAATAAATCTTAAATAAAATTATGGAATACATCTATTTAGAATTTAAAAAAAAATCAAAATACACTAAAAACAAGTCATGTGCCGGTCACATGGCCTATACAGCCTGAAAATATGGCCGGAATTGTAATTTGTCTCAAATCGCGTAATACAGGTTCCAATCGGAAAAAATAAATTCCTTTAGGTTGCAAAGTATAAAAACTCGAAAAGTTCAGGTTCCTTTTAGAAATTAACCCTTAAAATTATTGTGAAATCGTCTAACCCATGCATCGCACGGGTGGACATCTAGTTTCATACATACATATATATACACACACACTAGTAGTATCCCCGTGCTATGCACAGTTTGTAAATAAATTAATATTTTTTTATATTTTTATATAATTTTAATATAATAAAATATTACAATCAATAAATAATAAGATAGAAAAATTATATGTTAATGAAAAAAGAGTGCAATGAAAAGTATTAAAGACTAAAATATATATATATATTTTTTTTTATATTGAGGTTGAATTTTATATAAAAAAATTGTAATTTTCAGAATTTATAATAAATTTTGAACGGAAAAACTTCAAAGCTACTAATTTCGACGATTATTATTATTATATTAAGTATAGAGATATAGACAAGAGACTTGTATACATCTTGTACAATCACGCTAAATATTAGTTCTAAATTTGAAAAAGGTTTGGCAGTTTTGTACATTAAAAAGGAATTCTAAGTGGTAGCTTATGATTACTTTATTTGTATTCCGCAATTAAAAGTTTAATAAATAAATATTTTTTTCTTCTTTTTTGTTTTTGATCCGTTTTCAGGTATTATATAAGTTATATATATAATTTCATAGTCTTCTATTAAACATCTGTACTGCATTATAAAATAAATTATATTTAAAAAACACAGTTTTTATTTTTATCGATTACGCTAATTTTTCTATATTCGTTTTTAGCCAGGATTACAGGACTATTCGTTTATATCATAGTAAATATTAACCAGATACATGTATAGATTTATGGGAAATTCTCATGTGCACTAATTGCAGGTGCAATTTGGATTGAATATTATAATTCATGCTTAATGATTATACATATTTTGGATAAAGAAATGGATTAATTACAAAATGCAACCTGTACTATTGGCTTTTTTTCCATTTCTAGTCCAAACTAAATATTTTTTCCGATTGCAACCTGTATAACGCGTTTTTGTTGCAGTTTACAACTCCGGCCATATTTCAGGCTATATAGGCCATGTGCCATGCACATGATCTCCCTGGGCCAATAATATGGCGACACGTGGCCACTAATAAAAAAAAATCGAAAAAAGGAAACAAATACTTATAAATTATTTAAAATTTTTAAAATAATTCATAAAAAATATAAAAATAATTTAAATTTATAAATATTTCATATAAAAAATAAAAAATATTTTGAAAAATTGAAAATTCAAGAAATTAACAAAAAATTCTAAAATTAATTATAAAAATTCTGAAAATAAATATAAAAAAAATCGAAAATACTTTTATTTTGAAAAAAATCGAAAAAAATTGTAAATTATTTAAAAAAATAAAATAATTTATTAAAAAATATAAAATTATATAAATTTCTAAATAATTTTATTTAAAAAATTAAATATATTTTGAAAATTTTAAAATTCAGGAAATTAACAAAAAAACCTAAAATTTATTTTAAAATTTCTAGAACTAAATATAAATTTTGAATAATTATTTTGAAATTTTCAAATTCATTTAAAATCCAATAATTAAAAAAAATTATTTCTGAAAACTATTTTAAATGAATTTGGGAATTGAGAATTAAATTTTCAATTCCTCTCCATTTTCTTTACGCGCGCATAGAACAATAATGATGATCATGGACAGTAGAAGTCTGAGTCTTCTCCGATAAACCTGGCTTCTCCGCCTAATGAAACCCGACAGCTATTCAAGTGGCAAGATGACGACGGAACTGCGAGAGGGAAGGCCGACTTCTCTTTTTTTTTTTCTTTTTTTTTTTTCTAGTTTGACGTCTGCACAAGACAGCTGAATCTCCTTCAATGTGTCCGCCAACGAGAGAATTTTAAAATTCAGGAAATTAAAAAAAAAAATTTATTCTTAAAATTCTAAAAAAACTAAAATTCAGGAAATTAAAAAAAAAAAAATAGATTTTTTGTTAATTTCCTGAAATTTAAAATTTTCAATTTTTTTTTTGCATTTTTTATATAAAATTATTTAAAAATTTATATAATTATATATTTTTAATAAATTATTTAATTTTTTAAAAATAATTTTCAATTTTTTCGATTTTTTTCAAAATAAAACTATTTTTGATTTTTTTATATTTATTTTCAGAATTTTTAAAATTAATTTTAGATTTTTTTTTGTTAATTTCCTGAATTTTAAAATTTTCGAAATATTTTATTTTTTTATATAAAATTATTTAGATATGTATATAATTTTTATATTTTTAATAAAAAAATTTACTTTTTTAAAATAATTTATAAGTATTTTCGATTTTTCTTTTTTTATATACTTAAGAATTTTTAAAATTAATTTTAGATTTTTTTTGTTAATTTCCTAAATTTTAAAATTTCAAAATATTTTTTTATGTTAAATATTTATAAATTTAAATTATTTTTATATTTTTGTGAATTATTTTGAAATTTTAAAATAATTTATAAGTATTTTTTTCCTTTTTTTTTTCTTTTTTTTAATTAGTGTCCACGTGTCGCCATATTATTGGCCCATGAAGGTCATGTGCATGGCACATGGCCTATATAGCCTGAAATATGGCCGGAGTTGCAAACTGCAAGAAAAACGCGTTATACAGATTGCAATCGGAAAAAATATTTAGTTTGGACTAGAAATGGAAAAAAGGCTAATAGTACAGGTTGCATTCTATTTACTTCCACATCTCAAACAATTGTTCAATTAGTCTCATAATTAGTTGTTTTTTCAATTTACTTCCACATCTCAAACAATTGTTCAATTTTGACCGGAGGTTACCAAATTGATTGGAAATTGGCACGTGACTTGCACATGTCGGTCAATTTAGGGCTTTCCGACTACTTAGATGACGTAGCACCGGAAAGGGGAGGTGGCATTTTTTTAATTTTTATTTTATTTTTATGTTGCCATGTCAATTATTGGCAAATAATTATTAAACAAAAAATGCAAAATAAAGATTAAAACATACGCTAAAAACATTCGAACCCTTCTTCCTCCTTAGAACAAAACTGTTTTCATCTCCAGCGTTTCTTCCTAGAAATTGAACGCAAGAGCGAACCCTTATTTCTTGCCCACAGTCAATTGACATCTTTCGGCTATTAATCTTGAGTCACGCCGTTCCTAGCTTAGTTTCCCCACGAAGAACATCAAAAAAATTAGCATCAAATTAGCCAATTGAAATATGGCAGATTCAAGTGGGAGCTCTCAAAACAGTAACCTTTGTCGTTTAGTCGCATTGTGGGGTGCAGTCAAGTTAGTTATTATTTCTTAACTTTCTTTTCTAATAGTAGACAGAGTAAGTCAAGGTCGATACCAAAGAGAACAGGGAATCTGATCGTATTATTGTATTAAACCAAATTATGCAAATAAGTATAACAATATATAATAAAATATAATATAATGTGAGGGAAGTTGTTTTGAGTAAATTAACTAAAGCAAATAACAATTAAAGTAGCAAAACTAAGATGAAGTAAAATGTGATAAAAGGTATTCCCGCCTTTAATTCAGTATCCCCTAGTCCGAATTATTCTTGTAACTAATGCAATTGCTTGACAAACTAGTTCTGCTACCCCAAGAATTAACAAGTACGCTCTGCTAATCCTTGTTACCCCTTAGGTGTAACTAATCACAGGTACGCTTAGTAATTAATCTATCCGATTAAGTGGTCATAGGATACGATCGCTAGAATACCGTTAATCAAACGCATAAAGTTCTAGGGCAACATAATAGGTACGGTGTTATACTCGCAAGCTCGGTACAAGTGACCGCAATTTATGTTATCCTAGCAAATAAATTCACTATTTGCTACTTTTAGACATAAGTTCATAACAATTATGGATTATGAACTACGACCTTGCAACAATTATATGCCTAATATCCCGGAGATCAATCCAAAATATAAAATATATGAAGGAATCAAATAACATAAATAATTTCAGAACACAGTTTTATCAAACAATTACTGTAGAAACTACAAGAACAGGGTTCAACATAATTAAAGACGAAAAACAAAGACTTAGCCGATCATAGCGATGACTAAGAACAAACTAATAATAAAAAATATAAAACTAGAAAATCCGAGACGCCGAATCTTGACTCTTCGTGCTATCCAGAATTCCCAAGTTCACGCTCCAAAATCAATGTCAAACTTGTATTTTCGGACTTGGGGTCTTCTTTTTATAGGTGGGGATGAATTAGGCTTGAATTGAGCTTGAAAAGGAAAATCTTCGAGCAAATCCTGTTGTGAACCGACTTGTGTCTCGGCCGAGAAGGACTGTCTCGGCTGAGAGCCATGTATAAAGTTCTCAGCGAGAACGAGTGTCTCGGCCGAGCCAACTCCATAGTCAAAATATGGCGTACACTGCTCCTTTGTCTCGGTCGAGCCTGATTATCTCAGCCGAGAGTCATGTATAAAATTCTCGGCCGAGAACAGTTATCTCGGCCGAGCACTGCTTTCTCATGCTTGGCTCGATTTTTTGCTTCGTTTTTGGACTTGCGAGACTTGTTTCTTCATCCATCTTCAGTCGAGATCAACATTTCGGTCTAGATTTATTCAAATAATTTCAAAAGAAGTCAAACAACATCAAATTGCCCAATAATGCAAATATGAGCAATACACGGTCAATTATGCATACAAATGTCACTAAATAAACATTTAATTCGACCTGCTATGCATGCATAAACACGTGTACCACCGTTGCCGAATTCCAGCTGTCGTCGCAACCTCTTGGAAGGAGGAGAATGTTAGGCGGCGGTTCTATGAGTGTTGAAATGGTAATCGAAGGTGGACAAAAGTACAAAAATATTGCGTCGCATGCCAGTAGAACAAAGGGCAAGGGGAAGAAGAAGGCTTAAATTGTTATGCCTAATGTATTTAATTAAATGCAGTGTTTTCTTTTGTTTGGATTTGTGATTGTAAACTTTGGTTTTTGCGATCCGAACTAAACATTGCGGATCATGTGAAGATGGGATATGAAGTGCTTGTATGCACTTTAGTGATTTGTATGAAGTGCATATGTGCATTTTTATTTTGCTAGTTAAGAAGTGCCTAAATGAATCTAGACTATCAATATTATGCTATTTGTAAACTTATTTGATGTTCAACATCAATATGAAGCTCTTTATTTGACTATTTAGTTTATGGCTGCATTTGACTTTTGTTGGGAGCAGATTGATGTGTATTTTCTCCCCTTGTTCATATATTGCAATTTATGGGTTTATTACAGGTTTTAAAATTGTTAATACAACCATAATCATGCCTGAATTTTGTTAGAATGCATCCATTCTATTCAATCATTACAGCATACAAACCCAAGATATTGGTGAAAATGCATCCAGACTAGCGTAAATTTTAACTTACAATTGGTACAATATTTACAATTTGTTGGGAAAAGCCAAATCGTTTGCTTTACTTCTAGCCTCTAGTGCTGAGGATTGGAAGAAATCACAAGAAAAATAACATTTCCCTTACATCAAATCCAGCAAAATACTCCCTCCGTTATTTTTTAGATGTTCATTTAGACTTGGATAAGGAAATTAAGGAATAGGGTAAATAGACAAATAAATCCCTTACTAGATTAAATTAAATATGGTAGATTAGATAATGAGAGATTTTACAAGGATATTAAAAGGGGGTAGTATTGGAAAAATTGTGTAAAAAAAGCTAAAAGAACATCTAAAAAAAACAAAACACAAAAGCTAAATGAACATCTAAAAAAAACGGAGGGAGTAATTTTTAGTGATTCATTATCTACACAAAATCGCGACATACTTCATTTCATAACATTAGGTCAATATAACATCTTAATTCCACTGGCAGACACAAATCTAACACGAACAGTTACATACCAAACAAATACGTATAGGGGTGGTTCGGTACGGTATACCGTACCGAATTGCCCATACCGTTATCGTACCGAAATTTTCGGTACGCCGAAAATCCATACCGTTATCGTACCGAAAATTTCGGTATACCGAAATTCGGCATACCGAAAATTCGGTATGATATCGGTAAATACCGATACCGTACCGAAAATTCGGTATACCGCGGTATCGGTATATACCGATCCATACCGTTGATTTTGGTTTACCGAAATTTCGGTATACCGAAAATTTACGGTATACCGTTAGGAATTTGGTATACCGAAATACCGAACTACCAAAATACCGAAAAAAAATTCGGTATACCGATATATACCGAAAATACCGAACTTTTTTCGGTATTCGGTATATACCGAAATACCAAAAATTTCAAATTATCATACCGTTACCGTACCGAAAATTTCCGGTACGGTATCATACCGTACCGAAAATTCGGTATACCGAAAATTTCGGTATTTTCGGTAATTTTTCGATACGGTATGTGCGGTATTTCGGCATTTCGGTATTTTTCCCCACCCCTAAATACGTAAACAAAAAATAGCACAAGGAATTCAGAAGTCAGTCTTCAAAGCTCCATTTTGGATTACCAATTCTCAGTTTTGAATAGAAATCTTCTTTGGTATTCGACCAGGAGTTCGTTTTGCGTCTCACTAACACACAGTCTTTCTTTCAGCTGCAATTTGACGTTCTTAGGAGCCTAAATTGTAGTGATCTTCTTGTCAATCCCGCGTAAACCTCCGTGGCAAAGTTATGGATCGATCCATAAAAAAAATTTACAATGCCCTTCGAACTGATAGATTGTGATAATTTGGGTTAAATAAATCGAAATCAAAGTTAGAGAAATTAAAATTGCAGACTTAAGCAAATTTACTTACCGTGTAATTTGAGCACCCATAGAACTGCCATCCAACATTCTCCTCCTTCCAAGAGGTTGTAACGAGATTGGAATTCGGCAATGGCAAAGGATACTATTTTGAGAGCTCCCACTTGAATCTACCATCTTTCAATTGACTGATTTGAATGTTTTGATGTTCTTCATGGGAAAACTAAGCTAGGGTAAGGCGCGACTCAAGATTAATAGCCAAAGATGTCGATTGACTGCGCGCAAGAAATTAGGGTTCGTTCTTGCATTCAATTTCTAGGAAGAAATGCTGGAGATGAGAACGATTTTGTTTTAGGGAGGAAGAAGGGTTCGAATATTTTAAAACGGGTTGGCGGGGCAGTGCGGGATGGGCTTTTTATATGGAGCGTCTTCAAATCCCAACCCAACCCAACTTACCGGTGGATTGTGGGTTGGGCGGGCCAACCCACCTTTTTTTGACCTTTTTTTTTTTTATTGAATCGTTTGTCCATTATATAATAGCTATAATAATGTAAAGTATTCACAAACATTCATCACATCAATCATAGGTGATAGGTTCATAATCAATAATCCGAAGTCCAACATAAAAATAAAATATTCACAAAATGAAAGTGTATGACAAACAACACACAAATCTCTTAAAAGATAGAGTTCATCAACCATTACATCATCAAAATCATCTTCATTTTCTTCTTCTCCATCTCCATCAATATTCTCTATGATATTAGATGTTTCACTTGAAAAAGTTGTCTTAATTCCTTAATTTTCACCATCTACAAACAAAATAAACAACGATATAGTGAAAAACATAATAAAAAAATATATTAAAACATATAATAAGAACATATTTAAAATATTTCTAATATATCATCACTTACCATTAATTATTTATTTATTTTTAAGCGGGTTAGCCCACCCCGCCCTAGCCCATGGCCCAAATTCTATTTGGGCCATTTTTTACGGGCCTTTAAATATTCGGCCCAACCCACCTATTATGTATAGCGAGACGGACTGGTCCAACGGGCTCGACCCGTTTTGACAACTCTATTTTGAGCGTATGTTTCAATCTTTATTTTGTAGTGTTTGTTTAATAATTACTTGGCAATAAATGACATGGCAAATGAAAATTAGATGGCAACATAAAAAAAAAAAAATTTGAAACAAAATGACTTTCTCTTTCGGTGCCACGTCAGCAAGTGGTCGGGAAGCGTCAAAATTGGTCCAAAAATTGGACAATTATTTGAGAATTGAGATGTGAGATTAAATTGAAAAAACAACAAATTATATGACTAAAAATGGAAAAGTAGATGTTATGGGATCAAAAGTGATTTTCTCATCATGTAATATATTTAGACATAAATAGTAATATATTTTGACCCATAACTCAAATTGTACAGATCCTAATGCATAAGAGACCTCGCTACATTTATATACTAAAGACCATGTGTTCGTTTATGTTGCAGTAGCCGAGCGACATTTTTATTCAAAACAGTAGAGTGATTCATGCAATTGGTCAAGTTCTTTGCTTTGCTTCTAACTTGCACTTAGGAAACCATTTTTTGTTTTTGTTTATACATGTAAATCTAGTTGATACCTAAACTAATCAGTCTAAACTATCAATTATTTATACGATGATCCATTTAGATGTCCCGGAATTTGACTACTCAATAACATCGAGCAATTATTGAATTGGTGTGAGTTGGATGATTGGTGAAACTTTAGTTATGAAATGATTAAAGTTGGAAATCAATCCTTTTCAGCATTGATCACTTTTGCCTGTACAAAAAGGGTCAAAGTTTCTTATCTAACAATATACGGGAAAAAAGCCAAAAAGGTCCCATAACTTTTTACTTTTTTGGATTTAATCTCATAACTTCTTACTTTTTCAATTTAGTCCCATATCTCTAGTAATCACTCAATTTTAGTCCAATTTTGACCCAATTTTGACCCGGCGACCGGAAAATAGCACGTGCCACGCACGTGCCGGCGAGAATTTGGGGCTTCCGGCGAACGTTGACACGCGGCGCCGGAAACATGATGTTGATTTAATTTTTTTTTTTTTTTTTACTTATTGTATTACACATCAGCATACAAATTAACACATCACCAAATAAAGAGTTTAAAGATAATATGAAGAGAAAACTCATTTTTAATTCAGGAAAAATTAAAAAGACATCCTTCTTCTCCATTAACCTCCTTGCGCGTCTGCTTCTCTCTAAACCTAAGAACCCTAAATATTCATCCCTAAGCCTTCCTCCTCACTCGCCTGACTATTCCACAGGTAAGAACCATAATTTTTCAATCTCCAATCTTCCTCCCCCCAAATTCGTGGCTGCAATTCCCCAAAATCTGGAGAACCCATAAAGAAGAAGAAACATGTCCCAGTCCAGCAGCAGCTCGCGAAGTAGCCCTATATGCGATTGTGGTCTCGCCGCCGCCATTAAGACCTCATGGAAAGAAGAAAATGTTGGACGGAGATTCTACGGCTGCTCGCGATATCCGGTATTTTGTTTAGAATCTTGTCTCAGTTTCATTGTTTTTTCAAGATTAAATTTAATTGAGACATACTTGGTTGAACTTTTGCAAGGAGGAAGGTCATTGCTTGAGCTTTAGGTGGATAGATCGACCTCTATGTGACAGGAGTAGACACATAATCAGAGGGCTCCTACGAAGGCTTAACGAGAAAAATACCGAAATTGAGGCGCTGCACAATGCGCGTACGAATTTAGAAGAAATTTTATCTGTTATGGAGATAGAGTATGAGCTGATCCTAGATGAAAAAAAGAAGATTGAATTGAAGACCAAGGAGTTGGAGGCCATAAAAAATGAGTTGGCAAAACAAAATAGGGTGGTGAAGGGAAAGTCGGCTCAAAGATGTTTGAACGTTGCGTTTATCATGTCCGTTATTTTCTGCTGTTGTTTTGTAATTCTGAAGTTAGGAGATTATCAGGTTAAAATTGATACTGAGAGCAAAGTGAAGATGTTGTATTAGTTGACAAAACTCGTCTTGGTTCCGTAGGTTAGTGTTTGGATGCGCTAGTGTTTACGGACTGAGTAGTTGACAAATCGAGCAACCACGCATGTATCGAGTGTTCAGTTTAAATGATATTCTGCTTGCTTCTAATTGATGTATATAAGTTATGGCTTTAATCTTAGAATTGATGTATATTAATTGTGGCTTTATTCACTATTTTACAGAATACAATTTTTTAGAATAGAAGAGTAGTTAAATATTATCAATGTGATCTCTCATAAAATAGATTATAAGATACGGGCATTGAAGACTTGTATACTTGTCCAACACACAAAATTCAATATTATGATGCCTTTGCTAACAAAAAGAGATTTAAACGAGTAAAACTAAAGGGACAACATTGAAATAGGCAAGTTTCATTTGCATATATCATAGATAAACCACAAAAAAAGTGAATTCAAGCACTACAAAAAGACACTAATAGTGCAATTACAATATTGCTTGCTAAAAGCCACATCCACAAAAAGATAACTAGTTCACTAAGTGAGATTGACAAAAGACTAATTAAATACATATGCAGCCTAAGCTTTCTTCTTTCCTTTGACCTGAGGTCCGCTCGAGTTAGCCGATAGATCCAAGAACTTGTGGCCTCCGTCTACAACAATTTGACCACCCTTTCCCCTTGTCACCGGACCAATACTGGTGTAACTGAATGACCCCGGTGCGAGCGGAGGTGGGGCCCTAAACTGCACTCTTGGCTGAAATTATGTCTGGCCCATCTGTAATTGTTGGTACATGGTAGGTCCTGGAATTGGTGCTGATTGAGGCGGTTTAAGCCATGATACGTTTGTATTCTGGCTTTCTTGAGTCGCTTGTAACTCTTGAGAAATAAAAATCTCCTCAGCATATGAATCAGGTTCCGTTTCAGTGGGAATCCTCGGCGGTGCAATCTGCAAAAACGATTGCAATCGTGTAAATAATATGGAGCTCAAAACTCCAAAAAAAAAAAAAAAGTGTGACAACAGAATTTCTCGGCGATCTGCCCCCATTTATAGATAGAATTATAACCAGAAAACATATCTCATGCACCCTGGCTCAAAATTAACAACCCTTGTGTCAATTCTGCCCTGAATTTAACAGCTAATTTACTATGCTTTTGCAAACCAATCAAATACTCAGAAATTGCTTCAAATGTATGATACCATGATATTCTGAACTTTGCCCATAAAACATAAACACATACCAATACACACATATTCATTTAAGGGTAGTTGTCTAATATCTTTAGTGCTTTATCCATCTCCCAGACTAACAATATCTTAGAAATTGCTTCAAATGTATGATACCATGATAATCTGAACTTTGCCCATAAAACATAAACACATACCTCAATTTCATCAGTCCGGGTTCGCTTGGGAAGTCCTCGGTCTGAACTGTCCCCAACTTCTCCCTGAAATACAAGAACTCTCCCTGAATAAAGTCGACCGGGTTAACAAGATTAATTATATTCAAATTGTAAAGTAAGTATACCTGTTTCTTTCGGCCTCTCCTTTTCGGCACTTCTGTTGTAGTTGTAGCGGGTTCAACAACCTGAAATAACGAATAAAAAAATATAACATTATTGAATGATGGCAGTGTTTAGCCCTGCAGTTTAGTTTCCCAAGTATAAAAAAAAATTGACCGAAAACAAAAACCTCATTGCTTTTATGGGGTGGAACTAGGGGATTTTCCGGACCACTTTGCGCAGCAACATCAGCCTATGCAAATAAAGAGTTTTTATATGAGTTTCAAAACAATACTAATTAGTAAACTCAAGTTCAAATTGTGTCCTTCAAATAGAAGCTTACAGTGGCATTTGTACAAGTGGCCGAATTGTGTCCCTTCTCACCTTCTTCGAGTCTTCTATTTTTTTCTGGTCTCCCCCTTGGCTGTTTTTTCCCAAAATCTGGTGGGAGCGGAGGGATATATAGGCTGTCCCCCCACAAAGTATCATAGCTTAGAGGTATGATGGCATGCTCATAAGCCATCTTGTAGGTATCCACTTCATAATACGGATGAACATAGTCTTCGGGTTCCTTTTTTTCATTCAAAATAGCAGATATTGCATGTGTGGATTATAGATTGTCTTCGGATTGAATACGGGGTAGCTGGGAAGACCACCATCCTCATCAGACTCACTTAGACGGGTCTCATCAAAATCCTCACCTCCGTCCGCAACTAAATCATCCTCTTCCTCGCTGTCCGCCTCTTCTTCACTAGACTCCTCCACAACTTTTTTCTTCCCCTTGCTCTTTTTCGCAGCTGCCCGACTACACTGCTCAACATTTAGAGGCTGCCCTAAACTACTGCCCATCCCTCGTCCTCTACCCCGTCGTTGGGGTCGGCCTCGTCTTGCATGACTGCCTCGCCCTACCACATCCACATCAACACCGGGCACAACCACATCAACACCCGGTACAGCCGTCTCAACTCCCGAATCAGCCCCATCAGTCATATTTAAGGGCACAAAATAGCTACCCCCCTCTAAGTTGGTCGGGTCAATAGCATCCATCTCACCACCCACATTATCAACATTTTTATCGAAAATAGCATCGTCTTCCTCGTCGTCACACTCATTTCCAATTACAAAATCCGGGTCTTCAAATGATTCATATTCAGAGTCACTGGAATTAGGCGACTGTTGTTGTGCGGGTTCAATTGGGTATTCTTCAACGTAAATGTGCATCTCCCTCAATGTAAGGAAACTAGTGGCACATTTCTGGATGCCTTCATCCTCCCCTAAGAATATGAACGAACCATCCCGCATCTCGGCATGAAATTTTACTTCTCCCTTAACCCCGGCCTTCGAACTAAACTCCAATAAATCAGCATGTTTTAGTTCATCACTCTTTATCCAATCTACCACAATCATGTCCCCACCCACATACCTAGTATTAGGCATATCTGAAAACACCCCATCATAATGCAACACAATACTCAAGTATTTACTCTTTGGATCTGTAAAATAGCGAAAAACAAGGAATGAAAAAACTGGTCCAATAATAAACTAATATGTACAGAACAAAAGAATAAAGTATATAATACCACCAACAGAGTAAATTATAAAAATTGGTGGTGGACCATTTTAGGGGGAGAATTCAGTTAAAACTAGTCTCATATCCTGCCAAAAAAATAAAGATAAAGCTCTTACCACCACCCACTGCAACCAATAAATTAATATGCAACTGGTTGGGTTCCACAACTGACTAAAAAGTCAAATTGGTTGCAATTATAAACAGAAACACCGAATAATTCTAAACAAAACTCCAAACTTTCAAATAGCACAAATAACTGCAACCCTAAACTATCCCAAAATTGCAAACTTACCCTAAACAGACAAGAACAACAAATATAATATTTTTCCTTGAAAATATTCTTCTGTTTATGGACCACGAAGAAGGGGACATGACGAATATGCTAAACTGTCCCCACTACGCATATACTACCAAATTTGCCCAAATAATTTTACAATAACAGATATGACCCTATAAAACCCTATAAACCAACAGAATGGTCTCGCACAAAAGAGCCACAAACATTAGACCTTATGAGAAATCGAAATCTTACCATATTTGGGGGGGTGCCACTCCGTCGCTCCTTTCCGTCGGACGAACACCATCGAAGACCCCGACGGAACTCGCGCTTAATCAGCAGAAATCGGAAGCAAATACTTCCTGGATTCGGAGACGAAGGGCTCCTACGAGAGGCGATTTTGCGATTTGGGGCTTCTGCGATTTGGGGGTTTGTAAAACTAGGGTTGTAATATTGTTTCTATTTTCTGCTTATGATACGTTAGAATAGGATTAGTAATTAGTTTTGTTGGGTTTTTGTTTATTCAGAATTAGAATTAAGAGATATAATAATTGTTGTTCCTGTTTTCCGTATTTTTTTTAAGAGTAGAAATCATATTATCTTTAAACTCTTTATTTGGTGATGTGTTAATTTGTATGCTGATGTGTAATACAATAAGTAAAAAAAAAAAAAAATTAAATCCACATCATGTTTCCGGCGCCGCGTGTCAACGTTCGCCGGAAGCCCCAAATTCTCGCCGGCACGTGCGTCGCACGTGCTATTTTCCGGTCTCCGGGTCAAAATTGGGTCAAAATTGGACTAAAATTGAGCGATTACTAGAGATATAAGACTAAATTGAAAAAGTAAGAAGTTATGGGATTAAATCCGAAAAAGTAAAAAGTTATGGGACCTTTTTGGCTTTTTTCCCAACAATATACCATCATTATAATTTGCCCTTTCTAACAATACATTATTTCCATTACGTGTGATTTCCTAGCTCGCACATCTTTTATCTCCACTCATATAATTTATGGTCGTAAGGCAATTCAGGTTAATTTACCCTTTAAGTGAATCAAATAATAGCAGAAATTGCAATTTCAGAAGAAACAAAACATCCTAGTTTTGTTTTGATTGTGTAAAATGCAATTCACTTTGTCCACTAAAAGCTGCTACAGTGATAGTAGATTAGATTAGACTGCATTTCATCTATCAAATCTCTTTATACAATTTTATCTTATAAGGATGTTATTGTGTTAAATGGCACTCAAGATGTTAAGGTAACTGAAAAGTATAAATTTCATCTGTGTCCCTTGAAATCTCACATTAAAAAAACTTAAGAGCATAAGTCCATGACCGTTAGAGGTGGCAATTGGGGCGACAACCCTAGCCTGAACCTATTGGAACAATAGGGATATGTTGGGCTAGGTCGAAACACCCCGATCGGGCCTAGAAATTGTGTCAACGCTACTAAAATTAAGGTGTTTTGCCACAAAATATAGTTACACAAGAGGGAGAGTAGTCACAAAAATATTTTTAGTAACTAAATGTGCAAATGTAGTTATTATAGGGTAGTCACTTATAGTAAGATTAAAAAAAAAAAAAAATATTGCAACTACTTTGTAGTTACTAATGCATTTGTAACTACAAGTAGTTGCAAAAAAACTTATTATATTATATTAAATATGGTTAAAATAATATGAAATATTTTTTGTAACTACTAATAGTTACAAAAGAGGTTATTTAGTAACCATTTTTATAGTTACAAAAAGAGTAACGACAAATACCCTTTTTTCTTGTAGTGCAAACTAAGTTGATCCCCTCAAAATATACTTAAGTTTGTTGAGTCCGCCTAGCTAATGCCCGTTGGGTCCAATGATATTTAGGTCCAATTTCCTGTTGCTTATCATAATTAAAATGTTTGGCGATTGAACCGCTTTTGCCACCTTTAAGAACAGAAACCCTAGACCATTGTATTCATGTCATTGTCTTGTAGCTCTTGCTCCTAGGATTTCGTCATAAGAGAGTTTATTATGACCTGTTGCTGATTACACCATAGCTTAATAAGTTTTTAAGTGGACCTTTTAGAGTACAGAGGGGCACTCCAAGAAAAATAGTCTTTTGAGATTATGAAAAATAGTGTTAAATAATGAGTATTTGTCACAACTTAAGTGAAGTGGTCTCAAATAATGAGATTTGTCACAACTTATAAATATTTATCACAACTTTATTGTCGTTTTAATAACTCCGACGCAAATAATTGCGACCACAAAAGTGGTCTCAAATGCGTCTCAAATATTTTCTGCAACAACTAGTTGTCTCTAAAAGTAGTATTAAAATGGTCTCAAATAATTTGTAGAGAGATTTGTGACAACAAGTGGTCACAAATAACTTATTATGAGTGATTAACTGTGATGTCAAAAAGTGTTATACAAAAGACCTTTTTTGTTGTAGGATTTCCGGTCTCAACTTGATCATGTCTCACATTCAATACTACATAGTTATGGCATAATCTTTAAAAGGCGACGACTATTCGCAACCCATCAAATTTCTTAACATAGCCCCCTAATTTAATAAATTAAAATTTTATAATAAAATAAGTAGAATGCCCTTAATGATATTGAAATATAATTAATTCAAAATAATGAAACACAATATTTCAGAAAATAAAACTTAAAAAACTAATATTTCTTTCTTCCCTATCATCTGCAACCATAACCCTGTCTTCAAGGTTCACTAATGGAGAACCAAAATATAAAAAAGAATTCGCCAACATCTCACAGGTCATTGTTGAATTCTATCTTCCCTGACGTCTCCCACTCTCAAATTAGTCTGCTACCAGCGCTAAATTCAACTGTTCGATTCTTTCCTGTGACAATTAACACAAATACCCCTGATTAATTGAAAGAATAAAATTCCTTTGAGACATAAATCTTCTCACTTTTATAAAAATAATTTTTGTCTTGTTTTCTCTATATTCTTTTATATATATAAAACGACTTGTGGTACCCATTCAACCAAACAGAGTCGAATTCAATCAAAAGATCCCTGACTTTAACCTACCCAATTCAGCAGTAGTTGGATAAACAAAAAAATTACGTCTAAGCAGTCTTCCTCGGCCGAAAGATTAGGGTCCAAATAGGACAGGATGAAACATCATATTCTAAAAATGAATCTTTCTGTCTTCACTGCATTCAACAACGGTGTTGCTGTCCCAATTTTTTTTTCAAGAATCAACATTGTTTCCTCTTTGTTTCGTTCTTTTTTTTCTTTTTCGTTTTTTATTTAAGTATTTTATTTATAGTTTCATTTTAGATAATTTATTAAAGGGTAGAATTGGTATAAAGTGGGCTATATTAAGTACTTCATACTCAAATTTTAAATATAAGTGGGCTACATTAAGAAGTGGGATGCGTCAAGAAATTTTATAGCACTACAAGGAAAAGGGTCTTTTGAGACCACAAAAAAGTGGTCTCAAATAATGAGTATTTGCCACAACTTAAGTAAAGTGGTCTCAAATAATGAACATTTGTCACAACTTATGAGTATTTGTCACAACTTTATTGTCGTCTCAATAACTCCGTCGCAAATAATATATTTGTGACCACAAAAGTGGTCTCAAATGCGTCTCAAATATTTTTTGCAACAACTAGTTGTCTCTAAAAAGAGTCTTAAAGTTGTCTCAAATAATTTGTAGAGAGATTTGTGACAACAAGTGGTCACAAATAACTTATTATTAGTGACCACAATTGTGGTGTCAAAAAGTCTTATGCAAAAGACTTCTTTTGTTGTAGTGTAGGCTGCGAATACCGTCGCCTTTTTAAAATATATACTAAATCGGTGTTTCAAAACGATATAGTATTATGTGTGGAATACGACTGAAATGCTAGTATTAGGTTAGATAGATAATATGATGTATTAGGATAGAAAATTTGAAATGAAGTCACTACAAGAAAAAGAGTCTTTTAAGACCACAAAAATTGGTCTCAAATAATGAGTATTTGTTACAACTTAAGTAAAGTAGTTGGTACACGCATTTATTTATGCACTTTAAGTCTCTTAGAGTGATGAATTGTGATATTTGCGTGTATAATGGAGAGTATTTAGCTTGTTTTGATGTCTTTGGACTAGTGAACGTTTGTGCTTTCGTTTTGAGCTAAATAGGTGATTTAAGGCTAAATATTCATACTCGGCCGGATGCACAGCGAGGGAATGAAGTCCGGATGTCAAAAGGATGGAAAAAACCGCCGGAAAATGAGAATAGAGTACCGCGACCGCGGCACGATGGCGCGGCCGCGGTCAAAGTGAAGAAATCAGGAAAAGTTCTGGACAAGTGGCGCGGCCGAGGCACAACGGCGTGGCCGCGGCGTGTTGCTGGACCAAGAGCGGGCGCGGCCCATCAGCGCGGTCGCGGCCCGATAAGGCGGTTGACTAATACTTGGGCCACAAGAATTCCGAATTAGAGCCCAAAATCAACCCAATTTGACTTCCTCTATAAAAGGGGACCCTTATACTCGGGAATCGAAGACTTGGACATTACGAGAGAGCAAGATTGGGAGATTTCGAAGGGGCCGAGCAATCGAGATCGACAGTACTTGGATTTTCTAGTCCTTAATTCTTTTAATTGTGTATTTTTATTTTAATTTATCTTTTGTCACCGCCATGAGCGGCTAATAGGTTATTTCAGTCCTTAGTCGAGTCGAACCCTAGTTTTACTATTTTGTGATATTTACGGTGGTTATTAATCAGTTGATTCCTTAAAACGTTGTTATACTATTTGTTTATCCTTCAATGCTTGTGTGCTTATGTGCTAGATTGATCAACTAGGATTATAATTGCATAAGTAACGGTAGGTTATAATCGTAATCCATAATTGTTATGAACCTATAGACAATTAGTAGCAAATAGCGAGTGATATCGCTAGGGTAGTATATAGCTCGGTCTGAATGGGTCCGAGCTTACGAGGTCCACACCGTGTCTATCCCGTTATCCTAGTACTCTAGGCGTCCGGTTAATGAGATCCAGAGAGCTTATTCTGAGGTCACTCAACTGGATAGACTAACCAAAGAGCTTGTTTTGGTTAGTTAAACATAAGGGATAACGAGGTTAGCAGAAATTGTTGCTAATCTCGGGGTAGGAGTTCTAAGGATAAAATTGATTAATAATTGCATCTATCACAGGGTAGTAATAACTAGGGGGAGATAAGATTAAGGGCTGGGATTTGTTATTTCGTAAGTAGAATAGTTCATAATTATTTTGCTTGATTTCTGTTTTGGTTCCTTAGTTAATATACATCAATTTACAAACCCTCCATTATTTATATATTTATATATGTTGCTAGTATTAGGATTTATTTAAAACACTATAAGTCTTCCTGCTCCCTGTGGGATCGACCCTACTTATCACTTCTACGAGCTAGAAGGGTAGCTATTCTAGGTTTAATTAATTTTACCGCATCGCGATAGTGCGGTTAAATTTTGGCGCCGTTGCCGGGGAGCGGTGCAAGATTTTGAGTGTTTAGTTTTATTAGTTTTATATTGAGTCTTGTAATTTTTTTTAATATCTGAGATACACTTGAACTCACCGTTGCCCCAGGACTTGTTGAGGCCCAACCCTTTTCTGACAAGAACTCTTGGATTCGCAGCCCCGTGATCCAGTATATTCAGAAGCTCCTCAGCCTTACTATTTTCGCGAGGAAGGAAACAGGGGCAGCCCGTCATAATAAGTTGAAATTGCTATGGCATATGCTTACCAAGAGGAAGGCAGTGATAGCCGAGTTTATGATTGAACATTTTGAGCAAATGGTGCTCAAACACCGGGACACCATATACGTGGGAGGTCTTATTACTCCGATAGCAGTTGATTGTGGCATTCCGGTGATTGACTTGACACCAGTGACCACTCAGTTCCTCCTCACTTGGGAGGATTTGGAGAAAATGAGAGTCGTGACCTTGGGTTACAAAGAAGGGGTGGCCCGAACGCCATCCAACAAGACAGTCCCATATGTCATTCAAAATGTGGGACCATTCCTTCGCCTACCGAATCCTCGGCTCACTGAGGTGACGGGTATCTCTGATACTCGAAACTTATCTTTGGCTTCACCCGCCCACTTGGCCACCTCTCGACAGCCTAATGACACCGAATTACAGCGGTACCAGTTGGGTCGAGTCCCGGTTATACCTCAGCAGGACGAGGACCCCGCTCCGGGTCACGAAGACCCAGGTGAGGGAAGCAGTCACCACCGCCAGCCCAGGCAAAAGAGGCCCGCTGCTGCCATTCAGTCGCAGTGGGAATTTCAGGAGCATATGGAAGGGCTCGCCACCTCACTCCGGGACGATTTAGCCCTTTATAGAGGAGAGAGCCAGTCGGGCCATCAGGAGATTATGGCAGCTTTTCAAGCGAGTCAAGAACGTGAGACTGCATGGCACCATACTATGGAGCAGCGTTGGCAGGTGGAAGATGATTGTTGGACGGCCATGGAAAAATCGCTGGGTTGTGGAGGATGATCGCTGGATAGCCATGGAAAATCATTGGGGTGTGGAGGATAATCGTTGGGACCAAATGCAATTATGGCAGCAGCAGCAACAGGCATTTCAGCAGAAGCAGCAGACATTTCAGGAGCAACAGCAGGAATGGCAGAGGCAGCAAGAAGCTCAGTGGAACTACATGCAGTCCTTTTGGGGACAAGGGGGTCATCCACCTCCACCGCCGCCTCAGTAAAGCACTGTAAGTATGTACCAAGCCACACCACTTTTTCTTCCCTCAAACTTTGATTTTCAACCAAGTTTGGGGGGTTGTGACGTGGGGCGACTTGGCCGCGTTTCTAGTATGCTGTCCGTTTTGGTGTTAGCTGTCTGTTTTTATTATGTATTGTTGTTGGGCCTGTGAGCCAATTAATTGAGGATTGGGCCTATGTGTCATTGATAGTGTGTTGGGCCTGTGAGCCGTAGTTTTAGTTTCATTATCTTGTTTTGTGGAGCCTTTATGTTTAATTGTGCTTATTTTGGTAGAGTCTAGATCGAGTCTAGAAAAGGAAAAGAAAACTGAATTGTGTTATTAAGAAAAAAGATGAACACATTAAGGTGATGATAAGTTGGCAATGAGTTCATGATGATTTTTGTTAAAACTTGTTTACAATAGCACATGATAGAGCATGACGGGTAATGGAGATGAAATTGAGCTGTGAATTGCAACGTTGATCAGTAAAATTGCCCTGTGAGGACTTTGAGCCTATTTTGTATCTCCGGTCTTGGAGTAATTTGTATAAATTCTTTTAGTGTGATTTTCATTGATTATGTGCATATAGACCCTAGAACTTGCCTTGCATGTCTGTCGTGAATAAGTCAATGTGTGTTGTGGCTTAGGAAATGATCTTAGGCATTTCTTGATTTTAGCCTATTTCACACACTCAAAATAATTACCCTTTTTGACCGCAAACTTGAAAAAGAAATTTCCCTTAGTTAGCCCATTTGAGCCATAAGCCTGTCATTTGTTAGCCGAATATTACAAGCCGAATATCTTTCAAATTGGCCTTTGACCTTATTGGACTAATCTAGTTAAGAGGGAGGCGAAAGGAGAGGTAGTTGGGGATGTTATTCGGGATTACTATGGGCTGAAAAAGGGGATAAAATGAGAAATGAAAAGGGAATTGGTGAGAGAGAATTCAAGAAGGTTTACCCTCCTATGTGCTAAAAAGTTTAGACTTCTTGATTTGTACAATGCAAAAGTAAGAAAAGAAATGAGTTGGGTACATATGAAGCATGATTTGAGGAGGGGAGTAAGAAAAGTGCTTAGTGAAAAGAAAAAAAAAAAAAGAGAAAAGAAAAAAAAAAAGCAGGAATTCGGGTAGTCCCAGAAAATGTGGCACCCAAGTAAAAGAAAAAAAAAAAAGGAAAAAAAAAAAGAGAAAAAAAAAAAAAGGAGAAGAGAAGAAAAGTAGTGAGAAAAAGAAAAACACTTGGTTGTAAAAGATCTTTCGTGGGGAGAAGAAGTCATTCCTTGGGGTGATTTACTAAGATTTGGAGAGTGAGATGTGAGTGATTGTTTTGAGGGGTGGTTGAGTAGGAATAACTCGGTTAGTCCACGTTTTAGTCACTTTCATCCAAATTTTATCCTACCATACCTAAGCCTAAATTACAACCGAATTAAAAACCTTTTTTATTCTCTGCCACACATGCTTAGTACTAGGTACGACTTAAATAATTGGCAAGCATATGGTGGTCGTTGCATATAAGTCAGTGTGAGTGGAATACTTTGCATACCTTAAACACTTGAGAGAAGAGTGATACACAATTCCGGTGAGGATCAATTGTTGAAAATCATAAGTGATGAAAGTAGTTGAAGTTGTTTTGTAAAAAAAATGCTCGTTTACATCATGTTGCTGTGTTTTCTTTTTTGGAAACCTTTTCTGAAACACGTAATTGCCACTCAAAGTGCCTTAAAACCCGTGTCTTGATTGTTTTGTTTGATATAGATTTGTTCAGGACGAACAAAGGATTAAGTTTGGGGGATTTTGGTACACGCGTTTATTTATGCACTTTAAGTCTGTTAGAGTGATAAATTGTGATATTTGCGTGTATAATGGAGAGTATTTAGCTTGTTTTGATGTCTTTGGACTAGTGAACGTTTGTGCTTTCGTTTTGAGCTAAATAGGTGATTTAAGACTAAGTATTCATACTCAGCCGGATACACAACGAGGGAATGAAGTCCGGATGTCAAAAGGATGGAAAAAACCGCCAGAAAATGAGAATAGAGTACTGCAACTTATGAGTATTTGTCACAATTTTATTGTGGTCTCAATAACTCGGTCGCAAATAATATATTTGTGACCACGAAAGTAGTCTCAAATGCGTCTCAAATATTTTTTGCAACAACTAGTTGTCTCTAAAAGTTGTTTTAAAGTTGTCTCAATTATTTTTTAGAGATATTTATGACCAATAATTTATTATTAGTGACCACAATTGTGGTGTCAAAAAGTCTTATACAAGACATATTTTGTTGTAGTGAGTAAGCAATTTTTCTTTTTCTTTTTCTTTTTAGAAAAAGAATTTGTGCATCGAGGCCCTCCTAACATTTGTGAATAGAGTGAAGTCCAGGATAAGGCTTGAATAAATCTACCCCTTGCGTATAAGATATAGATCCAAAACAGAAAATATCAAATTAGTGTATAGATTTGTGTCCATGTCTTTCCCTTAAAATTTTATCCAGATAAGAGCCGTGCTTTGAACAAGATTATAATCGGTCCATGAAGTGCTAAAATCACTATTTTAGTGCGCATGTTGTTTTCATTCAACTATGACAATGAAGAAATAGGCGTGGTACGTGTCAGTCAGTCATTTATTTAATTTTTTTTTTTTAGCTGCGACATGTGATCCTTTTTTAATTTTCTTTTTACAAATATATACTCCCTCCATTTCATATTAATTGACGTTTTAGAATGTTCTTTCCTTTTCTAATTAATTGACGTTT
Organism: Ajuga chamaepitys; assembly: GCA_958295605.1. NCBI lineage: Eukaryota > Viridiplantae > Streptophyta > Magnoliopsida > Lamiales > Lamiaceae > Ajuga > Ajuga chamaepitys. Next base: position 53,616,200 of record OY282502.1, on the reverse strand, counting down.
TACATTTTTTTTATCAATTCTATCAATTTTCTCCTTGGATAAATCCTAAAATATATCTACTTTTCAATCTATTATAGATATTTTGATTTGGTCAAATCTTTAGTTAATGATATATCTATCAAAATATTTTATCCTTAATTCTTCCATTTTATTCTAAAACGTCAATTTATATGGAACGGAGGGAGTATTATCTATAACCATAAATTGAGTAGTTTGAATTTAAATTTTCAATATTTTAGAAGTCATAATATAAAACCTAACTGTCCCTATTTTTTTGGGGTGTTAATTTTCATCCTATGTCACGTTAGTTTCACCATTTCTTTTTATCTTTTCCCCTCAAATTTTAAAATTATGATAACTTTTTCGTCTCAATTCCGTTTTCCATGAAAATTATATTAAATTAATCTTCTTTTCACGATCTTCGATTTGACATCCATGATGTATATATTTAACTTAAACATTAATTTTTTAAATGTGAAATATTTTTTTTATGATTATTGTAATATTAAAAGAAAAATAAATAAATAAATAAATAAATACATATAAGATATGACATGTTAGGGGAAGAAAAATGATTGGATAATAATATATGAATAAGTTAATTCATTGGCACGTATTCCACTTGATACTCTCAAGTAGTATATATGACATAACTCCGTTATATTTTATTAATATAATAGAATATATTAATCCCGTACATGGGACGGGAGGAAATCTAGTAATATTTTATTTATCATTAATTCTTAGTTGGACTTTTGGTATTAATTATGAACTACAATGTTACTGTTCATGTAACTAGTCGTCATCTTTGTTAAATAATTCAATCATACCATATCTTGATTTTCTCTGTTCTGAATATAAGTACTTTTTTTTTTTTTTAATTATTTTTTGTCTTGAAAATAAAATTTCAAATATTTATCTTTTATCAATTAAAGTAAAATTTCAATAGTTTAATTTCAAAAGATGGATTATATATGATTGAATAAGTGAAATTAAAATTGTAGAGTAAATTACATGCTTAATATAATTTTTATGGATTCTGAGGTCGCGTGACCCTATTTTAGGATTAGCCAACGTTTTTATGAAAAGTACCATTTCATTCATTCATCATGTCTAGGCAAAAGCCTTACATCTTGAGTAATAAAAGGAGTGATTGACGGAGGCACGTTCTAATTCCAAAACAGTTCTAACTCATCGCCAGCATCAAAATGTGCAATGTAATGCGCTACCCTATCAGCTATGCTAGGAACAAAGAGAAGTATGCACATCCTATCGAGTTAAAAATAGATCATATATCATCTTTAACAAGGTCCGCTATCTGATCCATCGTCTCTTTCCCTTGCAAGTCGCTCATTAAATTCTTACAATCAGATTCCATGCATATCATAGTGATACCATTCACAATTGTGCTCCGAATAGCAAAAAGCATCGCCATTGAGCGATGTAATACTTCCTTCAACCTTAAGCCATTTAACTCCTCCCATTAGAAAAAACATGCAAAGTCAATATTAATCTTAAACATACCCGATGATGGCGCATTCCATACTACACTTGATTTTGGTTGTGACTCTATCGGTGCTCTCCTGGGTGACTCATGATTCATTTCGAGTGCCAATTGTTGAGTCTTTTGGATAACAACCCCCCATTCAAAATTTTAGCCTTTGAAGTAAAACCGGTTATGAGCACACCAAATTTGCCATGATAGAATATGTAACATCCCTAGTCCTCTCTCTTACCTTTTATTGCTAGAATTAGTTTTTTTTGCTTTTAATAAATGGTTGGGATGGAAATGAGAAGGATCATAAGTATTCGATTGATAATTATTGGGAAATAGTAATTGGTACATGCATGGGATGAACTTTCTTGATGATTTGCTTTTTGTTGAAAGTATGCATGTGTTCCACCTTCTTTGCTACTTGGGCTTGAGAATTTCGCCCAAGTTTGTGAGGGCGGGGGAGGGATTGTTGTTTCCCTATGCTTGAAGAGGATGTTCCTCATGATAACTTAATTACTTGTGATCATGATTTATGTCATTCTACCACAATGTTTATTTGGTCTCGTTGCTTTGATTGAATAATATAGCTTGGTGACTTTATGTTGATATTGGCTCTTTGTGTGGATTAATGAGAAGAATTAGAAGTGTCCTATGTCTTGTAAAATTTGGCATACTAAATAGGATTAGAAGTGTAACATAAAATAACTTACCCCATCGTTTTTTTGCTTCTGGGCATCACTTTAATTCCAAAACATGCACTACACGACTAAGGGCATTGAGTGAAACATAGAATGAATTGGCTATAGGTGAAAAAATGAAGGAGATGTAGGAGGAGTCATAAGGTGGATTAGGTCACCGAGCAAAGTAATTGTATTTCATTGGTTGTAATAAATTCTAGTAAAATTTTTGTGTACTCTAATTATTGAGACGAGCGTAAAAGAAAATATATTGTATGAAACGTAGAAAAAAAAAAGCTCAAAATAAAGAGTCAAGTGTGTGATAGTTGATGTATCTTGAGAAGACTAAAAAAAGAGTATTGGGTTTTGGACTAAGCTCGGTAGAGAAAGGAGAATTAAAAAGCTAAAATCTGAAAAATCAGTTGGCTCGAGGGAGAGAAGGGCCGCATCACCTACACCGGGTGAGTGCGTGGTCACTTCCTAAAAAAGAACCGAGTCGAGTCACCTGTAGTCAAGGATTTTTAAAAATACGCGATTCTTCTAAAGTCACACACATAAGCATATTTTTGGGTTGAAGTGAAGGGTCCTTAGTTCATGGCTTAGGGGAAGTGAAATAAAAGCATCACTTCTTTCCTAAGTTTTATACCTTTCTATCTCCTTACTTGCCATCAAATTCCTTGAAACAAATCGATTTAGGCAAGTGTGGTGAACCACAAAGTTAAAAATGTTCAACCAAAATGAGAAATTCAAAGTTTTGTGGACTTCCAATGGCTCTCCGAACTCGTTTTCTTATGTGCATAATTGTTTAATTTGCTCGGGGACGAGCAAAGCTTAAATTCGTGGGTATAATGAACGTGAAAATTATCATTTTCTTGTACTTTTCACGTCCATATTTTGTTAATAATTACGTATAATTGTTGTGCTCACGTGTGACTTTATGTTTTATTGTATTTCCAGGTTGATTTTCCTTTTTAATATATTTTAATGCGATTTTGGGTATTTTTTGTTCGTAATTTGAAGGTTAGGAAATCCGAAAGAAATTAGAAGATCGCTCGCATCCACTTTCACACTCTGACCCACATCTGAGGCCCAAACGAGCCTAAAATGGGTTGGAGTCAGGCCAGAACTGAAGATCATCAAGCCACGAGGAAAGTTCATGAAGAAATAGGGCAGAGAAAATGGATAGAAAAGCCCCAATTTGAAGAAGGAAAGAGGACAAAGGCAATCGCACATGCTCCATGTTCCAGCCCACAAATCGAGGCCCAAATAAATAGGAATCATATCCAACAAGAGCCCAAATCGAAGTTCGTCGAGTCGCAAAAAAAAGTTGTGAAAGGGTCGGGCAAAGAGGACGAGAGGAAGGGCTTCGAAACGGCGACGGAAGACGAAGGCACTAAGTAGGACTCGATTGAACCAAACAGCTGCCGCACCTACTGGACTGACAGTGCTTCCGACAGTTGGTCCGGAACCGCCCCAGTTGAAGCCACCACATGTGCCGGTTCGGCGGTTCGCGAACCGCGCATGTCTAGTTTTCAGCGTGCTGTCTTCGTATTTCAGCCGTAACTTTCTCGTCCAAGTTTCCATTCTAGTGATTCAAGTTGCCACGTGTAGCCGAGACAAAGATCTACAGTCGAAGACTAATTTCTGACGGATTTTTCTCAAAAATCACAAGAAGACCGAGTCAAGCACATTCGGGGGTCCCAACTCAACATTTAAGGAGCCCAGGCTATTTAATTGTGTTTTTAATAGTCTACCCTTATTTATCTTAGGATTTTAAGCATATTTTTTAGTGAGGAGTGGTGGATAAGTCCCTATATATTCATTTCCTCACTCCCATTTTATTCTCGTGAAACCCATTAGGGTTCTTGAGTATTCTTGAGGAATTTTTGGAGCTTTCGCTGGAAAATCGGAATTGGAGTAAATACAATCATGAATTGAAGACTCTCATCGTCATTCTATATCAAGGATAAACTTTCTTCTCTCTTACTTATTATATCTCTTTGTATTTATTCGTCTTTAATCTATCCTTCATTAAATGCTTGGATCTTGTATTTATTATGGTTGTTGGATGATTTTCATGGATAGTGAGTAGTTTGTGTGGTTTCTAGGGTTGGGAGTAACTCAACCCTAGGATTAATTTCTATTGATTGTTGATTGAATTTTAGGGATTATTTGTGATTGCAATCGATATTGCGGGTTCATATGGCTTATATTCTAGGAGTAGCTCACCTCGAATTTGTTGGTTCTCCTCGAGGGCCCATGGGAGACGATGGGAGAACCCAAATCGCATATATTGGTCTCATTGGAGTCCTAGGGCTGCGCTCCCTAGGCAATATCCACTTGGGGTGGGGATTTTTTTATTAATTAGGTTATCTTCATAATTTACCTACCCTTAGATCGTAGTAATTCCGTTATTGTCTTTAATCATTGGAATTAGAGTGAATTAACACTACAAGAAAAAAAAAAAAAAATTGCCGCTAGTCTTTTGCAACTACAAGAGTGGTTACTAAAAGTAACTCATGTTGTAACTATTAGTAGTTACATAAAATATTTCATACAATTTTAACCAAATTTGCTACAATATGACAAACTCTTTTTCAACAACTTGTAGTTAAAATGCATTAGTAACTACAAAGTAGTTGCAAAAAATAGTTACAAATACATTAGTAACTATAAAGTGTTTTGCAGAAAAACATTTTGCATCTTATTATAAGTGACTACCATATAGTAACTACTTTTATATTTTTAGTTGTAAATATTTTTGTGACTACTCTCCTTTTTTTGTAGCTACATTTTGTAGTGCCAAAAACCCTTATTTCTAGCAGAGTAGGTGATAATTTGTTAATTTGGCGAATTTCTTCTGTTACCAGTTTGGATTTCTAAATTGAAACAAAATATTCCATCACAACTCCTTAGCTTAATCGGTGATTACTAGGCGTACACCCTAGGTTTAAGGTGAAACCATGCCTTAGAAACCCACTTTTTAGTTGAGAGTATCTTTTATTTAGTTTGTTATTTGATTGATGTTTGAATAGTAATTAATCAATCTCTATATTTCTGATTAGCCTAACTTAGTTGATAGACCTTCGGTGTGCTCCACGAGAGTATTCTCTTTATGGTTCGATAATCTTTTATACTATTACTGTCACAAGTCGTACGGTTGCGGTTTGAGTTTAAATCGTAATGATTTAGAGCACTTTTCCAAACAAGTTCACTTTCTTAAGAGTTTTTATGACATTGTTTTGCCTTGCTTGTCATTTATGCACTTTAGCTTCCTTCAGAGTATGAATTTTGGCTTACTCACGCTACAACGTCGAAATCTTCGGGGGATCCCTCTCCCCTATTTGTGCTGATGTTTTTTCTTGCATTTTACTAAGTTCGCTATCAATCTCTACATGAGTGTTTCAGGGTGATGTATTAATTTTTAGAAATCGGGGATTCTTTTTAGATCTAATACACAAGCTCAAATTCGTCACTCAATATGCCAATTGATTGGAATAGTTGAAGTGGCTCGCATGGTAGATATCTAGGCTCCTTTATATTGTTGGCCAGAATAAACAAGAGATTTTTGCAGACATTAAAGAACATATTAATAAGCAAATTAATGGGTCGTAAGAGAAGCAATTAGCAAAATGGGTGAAGAAGTGCGCATTATATCTATTATATAAGCAATATCCACATACACAATATATTATTCTAGTTTCCGAACCATGTTCTTAGTAAACTGGAGAATTCAGAAAAATCTTATTAGTGGGTGTTCGAGGGGGGGAGGGGGGGGGGGAGAGGGGGCGTGATAACTCGTGAAAATTTAGTGGAAGTCTTGGGATGTCCTCAAGCAATGAAAATCTAAAGGTGGCCTAGGCTTTTGCAATTTAAAAATATTTAATCTTGTCATGTTGCCTAAGCTAGCATGACACCCTTTAGTTTCTACATCCAGCCTCTTTACTTGAATCATGCAGTCCTAGTACAACGTTTGTGTTACATGGTGTCTTGGTTCTTGGCCCAGAGCTTTAAATAGCATAGTATTATGGCGATCATGGTGTTATTTTTCTTGGTTGCCACAAGCTCATGGGCCATGGAGAGACAACAACCCTCTTCCATGACATATGAGCTCCTTTGCCTCCCCGTTTTACCATCAGATCAGCTACATAAGGCCTCTCGCAAGACGCCCGAGTCACCTCCATCATGGATTCAAATCTTGGGCTCTAGAATGAGCTGTTAGTTTGGGCTAATTTTGACCTATTGAAGGCTGATGTGATTCTCGCTATTCCTCTGAAAAATCACCATTCTCCGGATCGTTCGATGTTATATTATTCCCATTGTAGTAATTTTTCAGTCCGATACATATATCATTTTATTATGGGTTATTTCGCAGACCTTATTGGCACCTACTCCTTCCCGGTTAGTAGCTATGGCCCGAACCCCTAGTTGGAGGAGAATTTGAAAGCTTATCAGCCCGTATCTTGCATTTTCTTTGGAGATGCTACTTTAATTCCTGCCATCGTCCAACAACTTAGCTCACCGTCATCTTCATTACGAGCTTCACTGTTCTTACCACTTGATCACTCTTTAGTGCATCTCTTCTTCACATGCCTTGTTTTCTCATTAATTTGGCAAGCAACTGAAATTTTTGAAATTATCTTCCGATTTTGACAACATCTACGCGACTTGTAGTTTCAAGAGATTGTGCTCCCCGATGACTTAAATATAGCAGAATAATTTGTTGTCCTTACCCACTTAATCTGGTTTCAACGAAAATAAAATTGTCTTCTCCAATGTTCGTACATACTCACAAGTGTTGCTTGCAATAATAACCCAGAACTTCCAAGATTTTGGGGATGCTAATTCCTTCCCTTAAAGATCAGAGTCGCACCCTTGATTCCTTGCTTGTTTTTCCCCCAAATGCCATTGTTCATATATACTTTGATGAGGGTACAACATCTGCTCGTAACTCTTCATTTGGTGGTATTTATGCTTGCTCCAAGGATGAATAATTTATAAATATCAACGATTTGTAGTATGCTAAAGTTATTGTTCTTTATGAGGCAGTTTGACTTACCACTGATGTTGGAATGACCAAGTTTGTATTCTTGGGGATTCTAGCACTACTATATTCGCATCGATAGGTGATGCGGACTGTGCCTCTACATGTATGCCTTTGTTATCTAATATTAGACATTTACTCTCTTCCTTCCATGACGAAAATTTTATTGCATATGACGTAGAATAAAATTTATAGTGTCAAAAAAATTGTTTGGCCCACCACCCTTTTTATGTCAATCAGTGCTGGTCGATTCAAGCAACCATAAATGAAATTGCTTTATGTTACAAAAAAAACTACAATGACTTGATATTACAAATTATAGTGAAGTAACATGAGTATTCAGATATAGATTTTTCATTATATTTAATGTTTATGCATGATAAGATTTATCACAACAAAATTGCTCACTATTTCCTTTTTTATTAAAAAAAATTTAGACTTTGCGTTCTTCTAATATGACCTTATGACTTAAATTAATAGTGTTAAGTAAATAAAATATTTTCATTTGTCTATCTATATACTCCCTCCGTCCCGGCTTAAGTTTCCTACTTTGACCGGACACGGAGGTTAAGAAAAAGCAGATTTTGTGGAATCTTTAACTTTTTTAAAGGTGGAGATTAAGGGTGAAGATTTTGAGGGTGGAGATTGTGAGAGAAGTTTGCCATTTATGGGTTGGAAAGTTAAGTTGGGACAAACCAAAAAGGAAAGTAGGAAAGTTAGAGTGGGACGGAGGTAGTAATTATTTTCTCTTCTTATTCTATTAAAAATAATTTTAATATAAAATGACATTATATGCAATCATAAGAGCTTAAAGTATGTTAGTTGTTAAGCTCAATTACATGAATTTGGCATGTAAAAAAAATCATAATATAAATTAAATATGAATAATAAAAATTAAAAGTATGTATTATAAAAGTTTTATGATTATTCCATAAAATTTATTATTGTAAAAAAATTGACAGTGTGAATAGTAAAAATATGATAATTAAGGATAAGATTGAAAAAAAATCAATAAATTCAATTTTCTCTTTATTCTATACCTTAAATAATTACATTATTTAGTACAATTGTTTTAAATATATGCAAATAACATATTACTGGAAAGCTTTTTAAATATACTTTAACAAAAGAATTGATTTCATTTCAAAATTTAAAGTATTGAAAGTGTAGAAGAAGGATAATTTAAACATGTAATTGTTTATGAGTTTTTAATATAAAATGACTCTTACTTTTATAAGTCAAGTAAGGAAAATATAACTTATTTTAAAATTGCTTAACTACACTTAACTTTAATTCTTAATAAGGATATTTTACTATTTATAATCAAGTAAGGAAAACATAAATTATTTTAAATTACTTAACTACCCTTAAATTTAATACTCCCTCCGTCCCGGCCTAATTGTCTTACTTGCCTTATTTTTGTTTGTCCCAAGCTAATTGTCCTATCCCATAAATAACAAATTCCCCCACAATCTCCACCATCAAAATCTCCACGTTCAATCTCCACCATTGAAAAAGTCAAAGATTCCACAAAATCTGTTTTTTCTTAGTCTCCGTGTCAGACCAAGGAAGGACAATTAGCTTGGGACAGAGGGAGTACTTAGTAAGGATATTATAGGCATCACATGAAAAAATGAAACCAAAAACAGGACGAAATAATTCATACTTTTATATTAGTCATAGATAGATAGATACACGAGCGTAATTATAAACAATATCATCTCACTTTGGTAAAGAAATTTCATTTAATTACAAATTTTACTAAATCAATCTATTAGAAAATACTCCCTCCGTCCCGGTTAAAGTTGTCACTTTGACCGGGCATGGATGTTAAGAAAAAACAGTTCTTTGATTTTTTTAAATGTGGCGATTGAGGGTTGAGATTTTGAGGGTGAGGATTGTGGGATTAGTTTTCTTTTTTGGGGTGACAACTTTAATTGGGACGGATTGAAAAGACAAGTAAGCAGCTCTAAGCGGGATGAAAGGAGTATATATTAAGGAGTTTTTACTTTTATCATGACATCATATATAATTTTTAAAATTATTAAATTAAAAACACATGATATTATTAATTTTATGATTGCACGTGAGTAAGCTATTCTCCTCCCCCATATTATTAAAGCAGTAATTATTCAAATATTATACATATTCATACAAATCCACATGATTGTGTGCATTAAAAACACTAAGTGCAGTGTCTCAAGGACAAACTACACGACATTTTTTGGAGAATCAATCTTCTCCATAGCCACATCCACGCTGCTCCCTCGAGTCCTTTTATACTTATACCACTTTGCTATAACTAAAAAATACCCCAAATTCACGACTTCCAAAGCAGCAACCAAGTAATAAAAGTAATCCAATCTCCCCTCATTCAAGTCCTCAGCCAACCAATTACTTCCTTCCCCAACTTTAGTAACCCTATGCACAACCGATATCAACAAACTACTCAAATAACTTGCCACAGCAATCTCACAGAACAAAAAAGACCCTCCGAAGCTCCTCATATTCTCCGGAAACTGCTTGTAATAAAACTCCACCTGTCCAATCGCAGCAAACGCCTCCGACAGCCCTGCCAGCGCCAGCTGGGGAATCAATAGATTCCCGGACATGGATGAGACAGCACCTCGACGTGGGACCACCCCCAACGTCGGACGAGTGAGAGCCAATGTTCTTCTATGACTCTCCACAACACCTGACACCAGCATTGTCACAACTCCAAGTACTAATCCAATGCCCACTCTCTGTAGCATTGTGATGCCTTCTTCTTTTCCAGTCACTCGTCTGAGTTGTGGAACGATGATACGGTCGTACAATGGGATCCATATGGTGAGGCTAATCATGGAGAAGACGTTGTAAGTGGCAGCGGGGATCTGGAAGCCTCCGGGGCCTAATCGGCGGTCAGATTGAATGGCTTGGAAGACTAAGTATGTCTGCATTTGGGATAATACTATGAAGTACATGATGCCAGCAAACCATATGGGAATCACTTTGATCACACATTTGATCTCTTCAATCTGCTGTAGACTGCGAAGATTCCAGGGTTTGGCTGCTGATCCGTCCGCGTTTATTTCGTCTTCTGGTGTTAAAATTGCTGCTTTGTTTAAACACCTGAACATTTATTGTTTTCAACTTTTGTTAGGAAGTTATCAGAAAGTATTACTCCCTCTCGTATGTACGTACAACCATTTATTTCTCGTAAACTTAATAAAGTTACAGTTTTCTAAATTTGATCCATGTCCGGGAATCTATTTTCTCAAGACAAAATAATGTTTTTGAACTAGGAACCTTTTCTTATCTATTAAAGTGTGGAGAGGGTAACAAATAATCATGAATAAGGAAGGTAGGACGGAATTTTGTCATGGTATGGTACGCACCACAACTTCTATTATGTCCTAAAACGAAGCTGTTTTGCACACAACAAAATTAGTTTTGTAAGCTAACAGAGTCAGTCAGCTCATGTACTGCTTCCGTTAGCGTAATTATTTTGTGTGTATAGAGGAAGACAAGTAAACTAACCTTAGCTGATCAGAATAAGCAAGCTTTGAGTTGATTGAATCAGATGGGAAATGATTAAACAGAGAGATCCATGGCTCCTCAGGCAACTCAAGCTTTCTCTTCTTGAATGCAACAACTAAAGTTTGGACAACATTTGTTAGGGGACTTCCCTCTGGTAAAACCATAACATAAATCCTCGTCCCCACGAAGAAAAACACGCAAGACAGGAACATAAGGCACGCCGGGATGCCTAATCCGATGGCCCAATTCACGCTTGATTGAACGTAGACAATCACCGTCAATGATATCATCATAGCAAAGGTGAAGGTGAAGTAGTACCAATTGAAGAAGCTATTGATACCCCTTTTGCCTGATTCTGTATTGGGATTGAACTGATCGGCTCCGAAGGCTAAGTTACATGGCCTGATCCCACTAGCCCCAATTATGAGAAAGGCGAATGCAGCGTACAAGAAAGTGAGTTGCCAAGGCGAAGGCCCATCGCATGTGTTATTCTCTTCTGATCCACACTTTGGAGGGTGTAAGGTTGGAAATGCTGCTGTTAGTGTTAGTACAAGCATGCCCTGTAATACAAGTAAACGAATTTAGACATGGTCTTAACTATAATAGATGTTTATTAGCCACTTTCTGTATATTTTTTTATGTTATGGATGTTGTTTAGTACCAAGAAAGATGATACGGAGGCGATTCCAAGAGTCTTGTAGCGACCAAGATAAGTGTCGGAGAGGAATGCACCGAGCAATGTTCCGAAGTTGCAAGTACCATTGAAGATGTTGATCACATTTGTAGCTGTAATAGACTTCATATTGAACACCGTTGTTAGGTACACTAAAAGATTTGATGATGTTCCAATTGTTCCAAGCTTCTCAAATGTCTCATTACCTAAGAGAGAGAGAGAGTTCAAACATCAGCATGATAATGGTTCAAAAGAAAATAGATAAATAAATAAAATAAAAACAAGGATAAACCTATAACAAAAGGCATGGCCTTCACTCCTCTGTAATTTGGTTCCTTCTTTGGTGCAGAATTCTCTTTCTTGTCCATTTTTGCAGAGAGAGAATGCCTAAGGTTACTTGGTTTAATTTAGCTGTGATTACTTGACGTGGTATATGGTTATAGCCTATATATAGAGAAGAGTACTGCACTGGTATGATAAAGATGATTTCATGCCACACTATAGTAGGCTTCCAAGATTTCTCGACTTCCTGCTGATTGGAGAATTTTTTAGGTGAATTGTTGGCCACAAACTGTTGTGCATGACTCCAACTGAAAAAGAAGTGACAAACTTTTACAGGCACAAAATATTTGACCACATTTAATTTACATATGGCTCACTTTGGTTGTTTCTGACAAAATTTTACGCTTGAATCTGTATGAACAAGAGTTTGATTTGCGCACCAAAAATTTCTTAGATTGGTAGGTAGGACCCGAAAAGATACTGAACTCATTTTTATAAAAGATCTCATTTTATGTTTTGCCTAAAACCTGAAAACATCTCGAGTTGTTCCTAATTGCCTGGGTCATGCAGTTTTTTCTCTTAATATGTGACACAAATACCTTTCTAACTAAATGGGATAGCTTTCCGAGATTTTCTTAGATACTCTCGATCAGCCTATTGAGATGCTACATCCGGTATATAATCTTTTCTAATTGTAAATTTACAGTTAAAAAGTATATATATGAATGCACCGAGTATAACATGTTAAATATAAGGGGTGTTTGCAGATACTTGTGCTTTTACAAAATAATTTAGATTGATTTTTATAGTATAAATATGTTGAGAATGGAGCCCAAAAACGCGTCCAGGAGCAACTCGGCCGAGGCGGGAGGCCGCGGCCGAGGCAAGATTGACGGAACAGAGGAGATTGTGCCGAGAGAACAACTCGGCCGAGGCGGGAGGCCTCGGCCGAGGCAAGGAGGCAACTCGACCGAGGCAAGTGGCCTCGACCGAGTTCTGGAATCTGTACGCGAAGGGATCTGGCACCGAGAAAGTGCCGCGGCCGAGGCGAAAAGCGGCCTCGGCCGAGGCGAGTCTCGCGGCAGTTTTTCTTGGGCCTCAAGTCAGGATCAGATTTTGAGGCCCAAGGTCTTATTATAAATAAGGGTTTCCTTCATAGCTCATTGTAACTCGAAAATTCATCACTTTAGTAAATATCCTGGCTTGGTATCGCCCCCAGACGTAGTTACACATCGTAACGAACTGGGTAATCAAATTGTTGTCTTATTGTTTGCTATTTTGTTGTTTTCTTTATCCGATTATCTAGTCGTGTCGTGGTTGTGAGTGGGATAAATTCCTAACAACTGGTATCAGAGCATCAGGATAGTTTCCTGGGAGGATTCACGATGAACGACGGAAAGATTTCGGTGGAGAGATTCGATGGGACTGATTATGGATTCTGGAAGATGCAAATTGAAGATTACCTATACGGTAAGGATTTGCACCAGCCCCTCAAGGAGAAGCCCGAGAAGATGTCTGCGGAGGAGTGGGAGTTATTGGACAGGAAAGCGATGAGCGCGGTGCGTCTGTCGTTGTCCAAGGAAGTGGCTTACCATACCACAGGCGCGAAGTCTACACGGGAGATGCTGAAAACCTTGGAGGAGATGTATCAAAAACCATCGACGGCAAACAAGGTTCATCTGATTAGACGGTTGTTTAATTTGAGGATGACGGAGGGAACACCAGTACAACAACACTTGAATGAGTTCAACATGCTAACCTCACAGTTGGACTCGGTGGATATAAAGTTTGATGATGAGATTCGGGCCCTAATAATGCTATCTTCTCTGCCAGACAGTTGGGCCGGTACAGTGACAGCCGTTAGCGCCACAGACGCTAAGCTGAAGTTTGACAGGGTGAGGGACTTGATGATCGGGGAGGAGATTCGGAGAAACGAATCAGGATCAGGATCGTCCTCAGGGTCAGCACTGAATACCGAGAACAGAGGCAGACAGAAGGGAAGACAGTCTAGGGGGAGGTCAAAATCCAGAGGGAAGAGTCAGACGAAAAAGTGCTGGAATTGTGACGAGGTTGGTCACTTCAAATACCAGTGCAAGGCGCCGAAGAAGAACAAGGGGGATCAGGCAGACAAGAAGACAGCGAATGCAGCCACGGAAGAGGATGATGGCGATGCATTGGTCTTGAGCGTGTGCAGTCCCATGAGTCTTGGGTCTTGGATTCCGGCGCATCAGTCCATTCATGCGGTAACTTTAGTATAATGCAAAATTATGTTTCTGGCGATTTTGGACAGGTGTATCTGGCAGTTGATGAACCCCTGAAAATCGTGGGTAAGGGAAACGTAAAGGTTGAGACATCAAATGGCTCAAAACTAATGTTGAATGGAGTGAGACACATCCCTGGATTAAAGAGGAACTTGCTTTCAGTTGGACAGCTTGACAAGGAAGGTTACGTAGTAACGTTTGGCTGCAGCAACTGGAAGATTACCAAGGGAGCTATGGTAGTAGCTCGTGGTAAGAAGGAAGGAACGCTGTACATGACTAGTAACTCGCAGGATTCCCTTGATCTTGCGAGTGGTAATGGTGATGTAGATTTGTGGCACTGCCGGCTGGGCCACATGAGCGAGAAAGGGATGAAGGTCATGAGTTCGAAGGGTAAACTGCCTGGTTTACAAACCGTGGAGGTTGGTATGTGTGAAGATTGTGTCCTCGGGAAACAAAGGCGAGTGAGTTTCTCGAGGAGTGGCAGGGCCCTGAAGAAGGAGAAACTAGAGTTGGTCCATAGCGATCTATGGGGACCAGCTCCGGTGGCGTCCATTGGAGGATCGATGTACTACATGACGTTCATCGACGATTCAACCCGCAAGGTATGGATTTATTTTCTGAAAAATAAGTCTAATGCATTTGACGTTTTCAAAAGGTGGAAGGCCTTGGTTGAGACGGAGACGGGGTTGAAGGTGAAGTGCCTGCGTTCCGACAATGGTGGCGAATATGAACTCAAGGAATTCAAGGAGTATTGTGCTGAGCATGGGATTCGTACAGAGAGGACTGTACGTGGAACGCCCTAGCAGAATGGTGTGGCCGAGAGGATGAACAGAACTCTAAATGAACGGGCGAGATGCATGAGACTGAAGAGCGGACTGCCTCAGTCGTTTTGGGCGGATGCAGTGAGCACAGCTGCATTCCTGATCAACCGAGGTCCATCGGTTCCCTTGGATAATCGGATACCCGAGGAGGAGTGGACCGGAAAGGAGGTAAATCTATCTTACTTGCGTATTTTCGGTTGTGTTGCTTACGCTCTTTTGGATTCTGTTGGGAGAAATAAGCTAGATGCCAAGTCCGTGAAGTGTACGTTTGTTGGGTATGGCAGCGATGAGTTCGGCTATAGGCTATGGGATGAGTAAAGCCGAAAAGTAATTCGCAGCTGAGATGTTATATTCAATGAACAGGTTATGTACAAAGATAGAATGAAGGATTTGGGCGCTGATAGTGGAAAGCTCCGCACTGTTGAGTTACCCGATCTAGACTCAAGTGGGAGCAAAGGGAGTCCGGTCGATGAGGAGGTTCATGATGACGAACCAAGAACACCACCACCACCTCAAAGACCAGCTAGAGATCGAAGGCCACCAGATAAGTATTCACCCTCTAACTTTTACTTACTGTTGACTGATGGTGGTGAACCTGAGAGCTTTGCAGAGGCAAAGCAGGTTGGTGATAAACGAAGATGGATGGCTGCCATGGAAGATGAAATGGCATCACTTCGTGTGAATGGCACTTGGGATCTGTCTAAGCTTCCCAAGGGCAAGAAGGCGTTGCACAGCAAGTGGGTCTACCGAATCAAGAATGAGGCCGACGGTAGCAAACGCTACAAAGCAAGGTTAGTCGTGAAAGGGTTCGAGCAACGGTATGGTATTGACTATACAGATGTGTTCACTCCTGTTGTGAAGTTGACAACGATTCGCATGGTGTTGAGCATGGTGGTTGCGGAGAATCTACTGTTGCATCAGATGGATGTGAAGACGGCTTTCCTTCATGGTGATTTGGCGGAGGAGTTGTACATGGTACAGCCGGAGGGGTTCGTAGTAGACGGAAAGGAAAGCCTTGTGTGCAAATTGAAGAAGAGCTTGTATGGGTTGAAGCAAGCTCCGAAGCAGTGGTACATGAAGTTCGACAATTTCATGTTGGAGATTGGTTACCATAGATGCCATGCTGATCATTGCTGTTACTACAAAAGGTTTGACAATAGCTATCTCATCCTATTACTATACGTTGACGATATGTTGATTGTAGGAGCCAATCCAAGGGAGTTGGAAAGGCTGAAGAAGCAGTTGTCTGAGAGGTTCTCCATGAAAGACCTTGGAGAAGCGAAGCAGATTTTGGGTATGAGGATCGAGAGAAAGGCGGCAAATTTGTTATATCTTTCGCAGGCGGACTATATCCAAAAGGTCCTAGAAAGATTTAACATGGAGGATTCGAAGCCGGTCAATGTTCCCTTGGGGGGACACTTTAAGCTGTCGAAGAAGGAGTCGCCGAGTACCAAGGAGGAGCGCACTCAAATGATGGATGTGCCATATGCATCGGCAATTGGGAGTATCATGTACGCCATGGTTTGTACTCGTCCGGATATTGCGCATGCAGTGGGAGTAGTGAGCCGGTTCATGGGTGATCCGGGCAAACAGCATTGGGAAGCGGTGAAGTGGATTCTAAGGTACTTGCTAGGTACCACAAGTAAAGCTTTGTGCTTTAATGGAAGAAATTCTGAGTTAGTTGGCTACGTTGATGCAGACCTAGCATCAAACGATCTTGATGGAAGAAAGAGTACGACCGGGTATGTATTTACTTATGGTGGTACGGCAATTTCTTGGACATCTAAGTTGCAAAAGGTGGTTGCACTGTCCACCACGGAGGCGGAGTACGTTGCCGTGACAGAGGCAAGTAAGAAGATGGTGTGGTTGCAAAGGTTCTTGAGTGAACTTGGAAAGGAGCACGGAAATAGTGTACTCTACAGTGATAGTCAGAGTGCAATCTTCTTGGCGAGCAATCCGGTATTTCATTCAAGAACTAAGCACGTTGAATTGAAGTATCATTTCATCCGCCACTTACTTGAGAAGAAAGCCTTGCGACTTGAGAAAATTCTCGGGAGTGAGAATCCAGCTGACATGTTTACTAAGGTTGTAACCTTAGAGAAATTGAAGTTGTGCATAACTTCAATTGGCCTCGAAACGTGAAGAAGAAGAGGAGATGGTGATACCAAGTAGGAAACGGGAAGGAAGAAAAGAGGAGGACATTTGCTTTGAAGGTGTTTTTTGTCTCCAAGTGGGAGATTGTTGAGAATGGAGCCCAAAAACGCGTCCAGGAGCAACTCGGCCGAGGCGGGAGGCCGCGGCCGAGGCAAGATTGACGGAACAGAGGAGATTGTGCCGAGAGAACAACTCGGCCGAGGCCTCCCGAGGCAAGGAGACAACTCGACCGAGGCAAGTGGCCTCGACCGAGTTCTGGAATCTGTACGCGAAGGGATCTGGCACCGAGAAAGTGCCGCGGCCGAGGCGAAAAGCGGCCTCGGCCGAGGCGAAAAGCGGCCTCGGCCGAGGCGAGTCTCGCGGCAGTTTTTCTTGGGCCTCAAGTCAGGATCAGATTTTGAGGCCCAAGGTGTTATTATAAATAAGGGTTTCCTTCATAGCTCATTGTAACTCGAAAATTCATCACTTTAGTAAATATCCTGGCTTGGTATCGCCCCCAGACGTAGTTACACATCGTAACGAACTGGGTAATCAAATTGTTGTCTTATTGTTTGCTATTTTGTTGTTTTCTTTATCCGATTATCTAGTCGTGTCGTGGTTGTGAGTGGGACAAATTCCTAACAAAATAGAATTTAATATTATTCAGAAATAAAGTGATTTTAAAACAAAAACCTGATAAAAATTGTGTCGACAAACTTCTGAAAATGAAATTTTAAGTGTTATTTTAAGTAATTTTTTGTTTCCAATATAATATTGCAAACAAGCGAAACACAATTCCCAAATTCAAAAGGTGATTCTAAGCTAAAAAAGGGGCAAATTCTATCTTACTCAAGTGGGGTACTTGAGTGATCTATCATACACTTGGAAAGTGTATGAAAATTAAATAATTGTATCCACTAAATCTCCATACACTTTTCAAGTGTAGGGTAAATCATTCACTTAAGTATTATCCAAGTGGGTATGGTAAAATAAGCCTAAAAATGGATAGTGAGCACCCCATACGGGGTGCAGTCTCAATCATGAAGCCCGACTGCCAACCATAAGTTGTACCCAACTTTGTGAATTAGTAGTAGGCTAGTTGCTAGCTAGGGACAAGTCACGAGTCGCATGAAGTTGATAACCATGAATTACAGATATCGATAATAATAATATGATACGATGGCATATACATTTTTGAAGGGTGGGAATACTCTCGCAGGTCCTGTCAGGCCTTGTCAATCCTCTTTTTTACTTACTTAACTTTTTTCTTGATGAAATGCCCCAAAAGTAGTGTGCTGCCAGTTTTACCCTCCTGCAATTCGATAACTTGAAATTGGCTGTGACTCACAGCTTTCTTCTTTCTAAGATTGAAATGGGAATCTCGTGTACAATTCTCGTGTAATGTCGTGTACAATTTTATGTATATATCGTGTAAGAAATAATAGGATTCACGTGTAATATCGTGTAAATTTTGAAATTATCGTGTATATCGTGTACAATTTTATCCATATATCGTGTAAGTTGTTTTCGTGTAATATCTTGTAAGTATTGAAATTCTCGTGTAATCTCGTGTACAAATTTATCCGTATTGAAATTCTCGTGTACAATTCTCGTGTAATGTCGTGTACAATTTTATCCATATATCGTGTAAGAAATAATAGGATTAACTTGCAATATCGTGTAAATTTTGAAATTATCGTGTATCTCGTGTACAATTTTATCCATATATCGTGCAAGCTGTTCTCGTGTAATATCTTGTAAGTATTGAAATTCTCGTGTAACTATCTCGTGTACAAAATTTATCCGTATATCGTGTAAATCTTGAAATTATCGTGTATCTCGTGTAAGAGTATGGTGTAAACAATAATAGGATTAAATTGTAATATCGTGTAAATTTAGAAATCTCGTGTAATAGGATTCTCGTGTAACAATTTAATTTGGAAGTTGTCTATAATTTCCACCTTGTATAATTTTTGGGATATCATGTAACCTACACGAATACTATTCAAACTTTACATGAGAGAAGCTCATTCTCGTGTATCAATGGAGGATCAGTCAACTACCCCTTCTAATTTTGACGGTGGCGCCGGCGGTGGCCGACAACACGGAGGAGATGACCGGAATTTCAATATGCCCGCGATGGTGGGAGATGGTGGAGCCGATCGAGAAGGCGGCGACAATGTTCACGTCGGCGCGGAGAGCGACGGCGGCGTCGATGCAGGACCTGTTGTGGCGATTCCCGAGACGTCCACATCTGCAGATCCCGCCGGAATTACGGATCGGGTCGTCGTAGAAGATGACGGCGCCGGAGAGGTTGGTGAAGGCTTTAATTAATTTTTTTCATTTTGGAAATTAGGGTTTTTTTTGCCCCTTTATTAGTTACACGAGATAGAAAACTAGGGTTACATGAGATACACGAGAATCAGGAATCCTTACACGAGATAAACTTATGTTCTGACACGATGATACACGAGATTCAGGATGCGTTACACGATATAACATGTTAAGTTCTTACAGACTTTTACACGAGAAATGTTTAGTTACACGAGAATATTTTGAAATTTACACGAGATAACATGTTAATTTCTTACACGATGTTACACGAGAATGAATTAGTTACACGAGAAACATTACATCTTTACACGAGAATCAGGAAATGTAATACACGAGATTATAATACACGAGATTCACATTACTTACACGAGATACATGAGATTAGAAACTTACACGTGAATAATTTTATGTATTAAAAGAGATTACATGATGATCAGTTAACTTACACGAGATTTATTAGTATACATGAGATTAGAAACTTACACGTGATTAATTGTATGTTTTAAACGATATTACACGAGATTCTGTCAACTTACACGAGATTAATTTTAGTTTACATGTGATTATTAGTCTTTCCCACTTTGTACTTACAGTAGATACCTTATTGTTTACATGAGGAGCCTTTAACTTACACGAGATTATTAAATTACACGTGAATAACTTTATGTTTTAAACCATATTACACGAGATTAATTATCTAATATTATCTTAGTTAATATTAATAAAATTTTATACTCGATAATAAATTTTTCTTAATAAATTTAATAGAAGATTTTACTATTTAAGATCTTTTACTAATTCATTATCTAATATTATCATTGAAATAATTAACAAAATATATTGCTTAAAATAATATTTTTCTTAATAATTATCTACTATTATCTTACAAAAAATTTAATAAAATATTTTACTTACTATAATTTATTCCTTAATAATTATCTCATATGATCTTAAAATAAAACAATAAAATTTGTGACTTAATAAAAGAATATTCTAATAATATCTTACCAAAAAATTAAAAAAAATATTGAATTAATATTTTTCTTTTTAATTAGCTTAGAAAAAATGAAAAATATATATATATTAATAAAATATTTTCCCATTGTAATTATCTAGTATCATCTTTGAAATAATTAATATAATATCTTACTATTTAATATATGTTTATTCATTTTCTAATATCATCATTGTAATAATTAATAAAATATGTTGCTTAATATAATATTTTTCTTAATATTATCTTAGAAAAATTTAATAAAATATTTTACTTAACATAATTTGTTCCTTAGTAATTATCTAATATGATCTTAGAAAAAAACAATAAAACATTTTACTTAATAAAATAATATTCTAATATTATCTTAGCAAAAAATTAAATAAATATTTGTACTACACCAAAAAATTTAAAAAATTATAATAATTGACTTAATTTTTATCTTAAAAATTAGCTTAGAAAAAATTAATAAAATATATTACTTAATAAAATATTTTGCCATTGTAATTATCCAATATCATCTTTGAAAGAGACGAGTCTCTAGAAACAACAACCTGGTTTGGTCTAGTATTACATACCCAACTTAGTCTATATTTTTGTTAGTTTGGAATTGTGATTTCTAATATCCTTTTCAATAATATGCGGCAAAACAGGGTATTTGGCCTTGGCGGAGGCCAAATTTACGCCGTCACAAAGCCTACATAAATGGCTATTTTAAGTTTGATGTCATAAATGAGATAAGAAAGGAGTTAGAAGATGCTGGAGGTGATGCACTAGTACAGTTTGAGCGTTCATGCTTCGGGAAGTTGTTACAAATCCCGACCGATTCTACTTTCCCTCAAGCTGTTGTACACAGTTTGATTGTATCCGAGGTCATCAAGCCTGGTTGTTCGGACGACGAGTTCTGGTACAGAATTGGCGAGAGATACCTTAGGTTCTCGAAGTTCGAGTTCACACTAGTGACCGACCTCAGTTTTCGTGATATTCCTTTTGACCCGAGGAATCCTCCGCCTATCCCAGAAGATGGTTTTTACGAGATGGTTGTTCGTGGAGATGATCGCCGAAAGATTAAGATAGGTGTGCTACGGAAACGGTTTGTAGCTGGAGACTTTAGAGGAAATCCAGCACATGACGTGGTCATCGCCAAGGTGCTCCTGATATACATAAACTTGTTCGGGCGAGACCAGTTGCAGTGCTCGGTCGATGATTGGGTATGGTCCTTGGTGGAGCAGCCGGTTTTGTTTGATAGTTTCCCTTGGGGGAAATACAGTTACCAGATATTGGCCTCCTTATTGCCCACTGTCGGTCTTAATTTGGAGGACAGTTGCGACAACGGCGGACGACTGGTCTATCACTTCTACGGATGTGAGCTTGCGTTTATGGTACGTGTTTACCTTGAATGTATTAGGGCTTAGAAAATAAATATCGTTGATAGTACTGATATAATTTTTCTGGTAGGTGTGGGCTCTGGAGGCTATTCCCGCGTTGGCACGTAAATGCGGTACATCCATACCCGAGCCACATCCACAGACCCCCCGATGGCTTCGATGGCGAATTTCCTCGACGACTGACGATGTCCTCGGGCAAGCTACAGTTGAGGTATTTTCAACTTTTATCCGTGAATTTTTAGTATTAAAGTCAATATAATAATTGCTTGAATCATTTATTTTATTATGTTGTACTAAAATGTAGGGGGAGTGTCTTGAGACTCTTGTTCCCAATGGAGAGGAGGTCACAGCTGATTATTGGCTATCTGCTCATGTTGATCTCCGAGATGGGATTGTATAATACATCCCTCGAGAGTTCAAGGGTCAGCGTAAGGGCCCGACAATCAGAGAAGGGGAACATGAGGAAAGGGCCCGTCCTAGTGGTGCCAGGCGAGGTCCTCGAGGTCCACGAGCAGCACGGGGTCCGCGAGGTGATCGAGGTGGACGTCGGGGTCGTGGTCGTTCTTCCGATGTTGCAGCTTCAGACGATCGGCCTGGTGGAGTTGTTGGGAGGGGGTCACAATCAGGAGGTGACGAGCCGGAGCAGCCGGAGCCGCGAGTTACGAAGAGACGTAGGGTAGGTGGTGCTTCTAGTAGGAGGAGTTTGTCTCCTGTTCCAGAGGGTGCATCGACACAGCCGAGTCACGTGGAGCACTTGTCTACGGGACCGGCCACTGAGGTCCCCATTATGACCGCTTCGGTCTTGCATGCGGGAGTAGCTCATCCAGTCTCAGACGCAGGCGTGATGCACACTGGTGAGTCTTCCAGGTGTGCTGGGGACATACCTGAGGGAGTTCCGGCACAGGGGCAGGTTCCAGAGGCGCATCAGCCCTCTGCTCCTCGTATTAGAGATCTGGACACTCTCTTCACGGAGTTGACGAGGTATATTGATGCGAAGATTGATGGGTTGGAGAAGAGACTCGACAGTAAGATACCGAAGATGATCCAGTCCTCGTTGCTTGCTGATTCGTATAACATTGATCCGAACGATCCCTTCTTTTCAAACTACCCTTTCCCGCACGGCACATCTGGAAGAAGTGGACGAGCTCCACACCCGTCCACGCACCGGGCCGAAGCCAGTGGCGAGGGTTTAGGAAACCCTTCCACCGTTCCTCGTGATACCCACCCAGTTGAGTCCCCGCCTATTGTAGGTGGGGACCCGGTGGATGACCCTCATACCAGCACTTCGGATGCCTACGCTGGGCAATTGGACGGGGAGGAGACGATCAGCAGATGCTTGGTTCCGGCATTCGAGCGTGCAGCGGACATCCCTCCTATTGATCTTGTAGAGACGCCGGAGGAGACTGATCCAGTGACCGATGAGGTACCACATGGTCAGAGCAGTACTCGTGTATTGCTGGATGGAGGGCTTAATACCGACTGGGTCGATTTAGATAGATCTACTGCGGATCGAGCTCCGAGTGATATTGCTGGGAAGATTCGTTATGTGGTAAGGGTAGACGACTCGATCCATGTTGCACGTCTCCGGCGACCAGCCCCTAGCGTGTGCAGCCCTTTCTTGGCTACATATGTCAGACGGATCCGGGTTACCGGTCAACAGTTTGATGCATTCCTCAGGAATCCAGATGGCCTGTAAGTATTATTATTATATCTGAATTTCTATACAATTCGTGTTTTTTATTTGTCTCTGACCATTGTTATCGATGAACTTCGTTTGTTTACAGTAGAAACGTAGGTATTGGATATGGAGTAGGACCAGATTGGTTTCGGGAATTCATGGACCCAGAGCTTCCAATTTTCACCGATGTACGTAATCCAGCTGGTTCAGAGTTCCGATGTATTAACTTTAATATGTTGTTCACTAAACTCATATATGAAATTTATAATTTTGTTCAGCATGTCATGGCATACTTGGGACTTCTACATGCGAGACCGGACATCCCTAGGGTGTACGTGAGCGCTGGATGGAAGGGTCGATACGGTATCGTAGATCCCTGCTTCTGGGTAAGTTTATAGCCGATGAGTACACGAAATTCTTTTGATTATTAAATTGTTTTTTGATAGATTGACTCATACAATCTTTGTTTTGCTTGTAACTTCACAGGATAGGCTGATGCTCAGATTTATAGAGCTACATGTGAATGACCCTCCCGGCACCTTTCTCCCCGAAGACGTCCCCGAGGAAGTTCCCGGCAGCATTCTTGATGAGTTTATGGGATACATTACTGGGGACCTTCCTCGCTGGGGCAATGTACGCCCGTGGATTGAGCTGGACACGGTTAGTACATTTTATGTACTAAGATTGTCGTTAATTATTAACTATCATAGATATAGAAATACAGTATATGTTTACGAGGATTTTATAATTTAAAAATTGTGAATAGGTCCTTTCGTGCTGGAATTGCAACGGACACTGGATCATTGTTCAGCTAGAGCTCCCCACGTGCCGGTTCGTTATGCACGACACCTTACAGCACGGCAATTGTGATCAGCTTCGGTTGGAGAGATGTATAGAGTCAAAACCACTACGACGTATGCTCAGTGCACTACTGCGCCACTCACTCATTTCGGAGCAACGTCCAGATATTCACATCAAGCCTGTTTTCTCTTGTACCTACGCCATGCCCGATCACGTGTACGAACTGGAGGATGTCGTTCAGACAGGTCCGATTGCACTTAAACAACTTGAGGGCATTCTACAGAAGTCAATCGACCCTGGAGTTGTCTGGGCTGATATTTCTATGATGAGGAGGGAGATGGCCCTTAGTGTATATAGATTTAGTACAGACGAGTCCACATTGCCTGTTCAGTTGGATGACTGTTGATAATTTTTTTTCTTTTTATTTATTTTAAATTATCATTGTACAAACTCTCATTTTGTTGGTTACTTTAAACGTTATTAAATCAAACGTACAAGCTCGACATTGCATGTTCAGCAACCTCTGGTTTTAAATTGGAATTTTGGGACCGTTTATCAATGTTTATTGATTTATGGTTTTTTTTTTAATATATTTTTTTTATATTAATATACGTTTTGTTCACATATTTATTCAACATCTCCGGTTATGAGCTTATATCATGCTCATTTTTTGGGTGAGATCCCCTTTTTTGTAAAAAAATAATGCAAAATTTAATTACTAAAAAAAAAATTAAAAGATGCAAAATGTATTATTTATCGTCTTGCAATTCCAGATGTTACCGTAAAATACGTTGAGTGCAGCACTACATTAATACGTCTAGAAAATGAGGATCGTGCGGATAAAGCTTGTGCACTTGGAATACGAGTGACCCGTAGTCCCGGCACTCAACGTAAAACAGTAATGTGTCCCCGATAGAGAGTCCATTGTCAGCAATGAACTGGCCCCAACCAATATTACAAAATCTTGGGTTGATATGATCTCCCCGATATTTAATTTGCCACTCATTGCTGCGAAACAAGAGAGTTGCTTCTGATGTAGCCCTTGGTAGTTGCCTTACCATGTATTTTGGAAAGACCTGCTTAGAATCATTTCGAAATCAACAGAAAAATGAGCAGATAAGCACCAAATCCACTCCAGAAGTCTTTATTATAAGATATAAAATTGTATAATTTTTACCATTAGATTCTGTGGTGAGACATTTTCATCATCCAGGGACATCGAAAAAAATGGCTTCAGATCTTCGGAATTCATACTCTCTTCTTCGTCACTCATTCTTTCAATTTTGTGTAAATGTTTTTTAACGCTTTTTTTCCTTAAATAGGCCTTTAGAAGTGGGACCGGCGCAATATCCGATAAAAGATTATTAATATTTCCCTTCCCAATGTATTCTTTGAACCTTACTTTATACAGGTACAATTTTTTTTTTCCACGGAAATGACGTATCAAGTTACAGGGATCATTGTGTAATATTATTTTCGATTGATTTTGAAACCGGTGATGACACGAAACATAAATTACAAATACAGTAAATGGCTAATGCCTTCTTTGACAACTGGTACACATAATAGACGACATAACATGAACAAAGTAAACGGGCCACCTCCTTCAGTAGAGACTTCCTCAATTCCTTACATCTAGCTCCTTCAATACAGACGGAAGCATTCTAGGGGTATGCACGTTCAGGATATCCAGTTGAAGTCCCACCCGGGGGAGATGGAGTGTAGTTGAGACGCTTCGCCATGTAACGAAGAACGTCTTCATCTGGTATCGGTAACAGAAACACCTTAAAATAAATGGAGTGATCTGATATTTGGGCAGCTTCAAAATTCAGTGTCATATCACGCCTGATGTTGTTATCCTCGACAAACCTCCCCCATCCGGATTTTTCAAACATAGGGGTCTCATGATCCCCAAAATATTCCACAACCCACTCACGTTTCTCGTAGCGTAGCGTAGCATCAACTTTCTTACGTGGTAGCAGAGGCACCATGTCAGTAGGTATTTTCTATACAGTTGCAGCAAGAACAAAGTAATTAGAATTGCCACAAAAATTTTAATAAAAATTGATATCTATTGATGAGCATAAATCTTACAAATAGGTAGTGTGGTGACAATTGTAAATCCCAAATGTATGCATCAAACCGGGGACCGTGCGAACTACCAGTTAGCTTGAAAAATTCATCGTCACTCATGGTGGGAGGGAGATTGTGTATTGTAGTGTTTGTGAATTTGTGAACTCAGGAAAACACGTACTTATAGTGGAAAAGATTGTCATTTGTGATTTTAAATAATTTCTAAAAAGGGAGGGGACATATAAAAGAGTGAAATGACAACTCTACAAAAAAAAAAACAAAGAGTAGGGGGTCCCTTTAATTTTTCCTGCAGCCAAATAAATTGCCTGCAACATATAGACACTAAGCCAAAAAACAAAGTTGTGGGTCCCTATATATATCAATTTAGTTTCACCAAATACAGACGTAGTAATAATGTAAAAGTAAGTCACATGTGAATTTATCTACTTCTATTATAAAAGTGTGAGTTATTTCTTACAAAATTTGATTTGCCTATTATATCCTTAATGAATTTTAATTTTTAAGGTTAGTTTGGTAACTATATCTTTAAAGTTTTATTTATAAACTATATCTTTTAATATTTTTTTTTATATAGTTAGACAAAATTTGATTTGCCTATTATATTATTAATGAATTTTAGTTTTCAAGGTTGGTTTATTAACTATATTCTCAAAGTTTTATTTATTTGGTTAGAGCCCTATATAGTTCATCTATCAATTCATAGATAGGATACCCTAAAAAAATTCATGGATATGATATATAATTCATCTAATGGCATAAGTTGAACCTACATATTAATCATATTCTATATATAAATATTTTTTAATAATATACATAACATTATTATTTTTATTCTTAAGTTTCTTTATAAATTTCTTATCTCTTTTATAATGAGATTCGTTTATATAATTGTCAATATATATATAGAGAGAGAGAAAAAGAAAAAAATCATTAATTAGCAAAATTTTAAGGCTAATTTAGTAACTTTATTTTTTAAAGTTTTATTTATTTAGTAAGATTCATTTTATAATTGAAATTCATCTCTCAAGTCTCAACTTATGAAATTTTCTATCACATTTAATATTATATATAGTTCGACTGATGATATAAGCTGAACCTAAATATTCATAATATATTATTATTTATTTGTGGTAAAATACATTATATTCTTTTTATTTGTTTATATTTTATTCGATTCTTCATAAATTCCTGATAATTTTTCTAATTGGTTTCTTCTATAATTGAAGAGAAAGGAGAAAGATCGATTAGCACAAATGTACTTACAATAAGTAAAATTACTTTAGTATATGATTCTCAGGATATTGAATAATTGAAGTTTCACAAAAGATATTTATGTATTTATAAGAAAATTATAGAAATTTAAACGTATTATAGGACTTTAGTAACTTCAAAGTTTGACTTATTTACTAGGATAATGATTCCAAGACTTTTAGTTGATTCAAAATTATGTTTGTTCAATGGATTAATTTTTATTACATTGAATAATCTACGAAGTTATGTATACATATTATAGTGATCACAATGTACAATTATTTTATGTTCAAATTAATTTTTTTATTAAATAATAGTAAAAAATTATAAGCACGTGCAACGCACGTGCGTAGTGCTAGTATAAAATAAAAAGAAGGAGTAGACATTTGAAAGATTGAAATGACAACTCTACAACAAAAAAAAAGCCAAGAGTAGGGGGTCCCTTTCATTTTTCCTCCAGTATACAAAGATCTTCAGGTCCTTTTTAGCGAAGACGCTCCTAATTAGGCTTGTGCCCATATACTCTTCTTTGTCACGACTACTCGTGAACCTATGTTTTTTTTACTTGTATTTGTTCAAATTGCAGGTTGATGAAAAGATGAACGAGTCCATTATATGTTTACTGTTCACGAAAAGCAACTCCTCCTGTTCACGAAAGACAAGTCACATGTGTATGAAATGACAACACGACCAATTCACGCTAACTCGTAAAAGACCCTTCTATGAAGGACGGCATTGGAAAACACATCCAATACACGCCATCCCATGTAATACATGTCAATTCGTGAAGACGTGACAACACTGGCTACACGTTTCTCCATGCTGGACTGGTCATTTCGCTACGACATGACAATACAAGCACTGACAGGACCTTAGTCACGTGACGCCAACTATTATGAGCGTTGCTCAAACGCTATAAATATATTTGATATTCGTTATTGGGCAAAACACCCTAAATACTCACAAGAATGAATAATTATAATCGTAGAACAAGATCTGGTACTAATAATCTTCAACACCGCATGTTCTACGACAGATATTGGACAAAAGATGTCGATGAGACTTTCATCAAATTTTTGGCGATAGAAACGCGTAGGGGGAACTTCATACTATGTGGGGATCATACCGCCGTGTTCACTGAAGCTAGATCGTATTTTTATGATATGCATAATCGCTTGTATTCAATGGATTATTTCAGGAGCAGATTACACGAATTGCAGAATCGATACAATGCATTTAAAGCGTTGACTTCCATGGAGGGTGTTGTCCACAACACCCAATCCAACGTCATGCATATCCCACCGAACATATGGCAGCAACATTTCCAGGTAACACCTCTAAATACTTAATCAATCCATATTCGATACAATGCATTCAGGTTAACACACATCTATTTTACTATATCTACGCCATTTTCTGATACTATGCAAAATGTTGAAGTACGACACGTACGCGCAAGCTTATCGCCATGAAGGTGAAAGCATGTGGGAAACCATGGAGATGATTTTTGGGCTTCCGCCAGACCCACCAATGCGGCTCAATTAATGAAGAACAGAGTTTGGTGTGTTATATGCGTCTGCAAGTTTGATAAATTATAATATTCAGGATCCATTAGTTCTATTTTGTACCACGTGTAATGTTTGATTGCATTTTTAATTTAATATGGAAGCAAATTTCCCGTATTCCTGCAGCAACTATATTTGGTCCGGCTTCAACGCACTGATATACTTCTTTATCTTAACATTTCTACATCAGGGTAGCGTTTGTTCAAATGGTCTTGACACCTTAAAACATATACTCAAATCCCTATCAAAGATACAAATTTTAAAACTTAAATGCTAAGAAATAGTTCTTCGTTCGATGTGAGCACTAGTACATCGATGATAATAACAGAATCCTGAAGGATGAATGAAGAAAATAAAAACTCCGTCAACAATAATGGACAACCTCTGCACCGTGGTAGATACATTTGGGCCGTCCAAACTATCCAAAATGTACTACCGGACCTGATTTAACAGAATTGTGATTAGTAATAAAATATAAATCAATAAAGTGTGGAGATAAATTATATGAAAATACACAAACCCTTCGATTTACTCTGGTTGGGGCGTCTGGTTCAGGTCTAGATCTGGCCACTCGTTCCGTTTATGCAAACGCAACGGACATTTTTGCTTTGTATGATCAGTCATCCGACACAAACTACACCTTCTCTCTCTCCGGGTCCCAGGGGGCGGGTGAATTTCCTCAGTCAGTGAAGGAGGTGGAGAAGGACATAAACAACTAGCTACATTATGACCTTCTCCTTTGCACCGACCACAGAGCTGAGGCTTCCTTTTGGTGGTTGACTCTGCCGCTGACTGATAACGCTTTTCCTTTGGGCGACCGGCTTGTCTATGCTTCTCTGGTGGCTCGCAAACCTTAGCCTTAACTTCTTTGGACACGTTCCACTGACTAGGGTCAGGCACGGGGTAAACAATGCCCCCATACATATTTCGGAGACTTTGAAGCTTGTAACAATCAGCCACGTAGGCGTGCATGTCATGCCTTACCCTCCTGTCAGTTCAAAACAGATTAAAACAAAGTAAAAAAAAAAGAAAGACGTCTATTAGTAATATGAGTATAGATATAAGAACAATATCATCTTCCCTACCTAATTGCAGCCGTTGCATGAGGACAGGGGAACAAGTCAAACTCGAACATCTTACAAGAACATTCCTTCCGCTTCAAGTTCACAACAAAGACCTTCCGATCGTCGACTACCTTGAAGATCCATGAGTCTAAGCCGGTTACAGTGAACTTCATTCCAGCCTTAACGTTCTCCGATAATCTAGCAGCAGCGTCATCTGTCAATGGCCCCACCATGAGTTCTGCAACAGTTCTTCTTTCAACAAACCATTTCTCAATAATAGACCTAATAACTTCTAGAACTGTGCAAACTGGTAAGTGTCTGGCCTTCAAGATCCGGGAATTAAAGCTCTCCACAATGTTAGAATTCATTATGTCAAACCTTCTAACAGGACACATCGACCGAGCCCACCGGTGAAAGCCTTTATCCTGCAACATTAAGAATGCTTTTGGTTTAATTGCTTGAATGGCCGAGACGTACTTTTGGAATTCCTCCACCTTGTATGTATATGCTGCTCTGAGGAACAACTCCACAACTTGTTTACCATAAACGCCTAGATTTTGCTTCATGTGGTAAGTACATAAACCATGGATGGTAGATGGAAACACCTTTTTAACTGCTGGCGCTATACCAAGGTGACCATCCGAAACAATGATAAGGTCAGTGGGGCACCCATATGACTCTCTCACCTTAAGCAAAAACCAACTCCACGATTCTTCCGACTCCACCGCACCGATTCCAACTGCCAGTGGAAATATCTGGTTGTTGGCGTCCTTCGTTACAGCAACAAACACTATACCCTTGTAGGAACCTTTCAGGTGAGTCTCGTCAACAACAATCACGGGCCGTCCATAACCAAACCCAGCTCTACAAGCACCTAGTGCATAGAACACATATCTGAACCTCTGAAGACTGTCTACTTCTTCTTCGGCGATACTGTCTGGATTTGCTTCCTTTAGCAATTCTACGAACGATGGAATCATGCGGAACGACTCTTTCTCATCCCCGTAAATAGCAGCAAGAGCATGGTGCTTGGCCTTAAGTGCGAGGTCGTATTTGATTTCAAAAGAGTGATCCGTTTGCATTTCAGATATCATATCCCAAGTATTTAGGACAGAACCCTCGCACCTTAAATCCTTTTCGAAGAAAGAACCTAGCACTTTAAAAGAGATTGATCGGGGTGCACTGCAGTTGGGGTCCAACATATAGTCATGCTCAACAAGTCTCCGAACTGTCCAAATCCCGCCGATTCCATTCGCCAAAAGACGGAATTGACAATCTTCAAATTTACATATAATTAGATAGCGTACCTTATCCGATTTTGACACCCTGAACTCAGCTTGGTTGTGTATGTGATAGATACCCACAGCTGTAACGAGCTCCTTCTTTGTTTCGTACACGGCCCCCTCCATTAACACACTGGACGAACAAACAGATACTGATTCATCAGCTGTCGGAGATGAGACCACTGGCATGACGGGGATTACCCACCTCCTTTTTGTGACGCCATCTGTGGGGAGAATGTTTTCATTTGAGAAATAGTCGGCCTGCGATCCTCCAATATCTTGTGATGGTACAGAGTGATCCACGTTACGAATTGGCGAACTTAGAAATCCACAGTAATCCGTGAACGTCTGTTTGTCCTTCCTTGAATCCACACCATACAAATTATTCATTTCCGACTGGAAATTCTCACAGACAACATCATCATCGTCATCACGATAAGGAAAAGGTTGACAACCAGCTGATACATCCACGCCACGAGCAGCATTCCTAAAACTATCATCAACCCCTAAATCAACAACAAATTCTTCAGATGCATTTCTAGCGACCCCCAACACTTGGGTATCGATCTGTGGAGTTGAACTGGGGCCGCCAAGGTCTCGTGTGGAATTGCCCAAGTGTTGGGAGTGGAATGTGTAGCCACAACCGTATCTCGACTGATTAGTACATTCAACATAATTTCCGCTAAACCCTCCAACACCACACACATCTCTCCCGCCAACTATTGCCTTTAAGGTAACGTATATAATAGGATCCTCATTTGATGCCAAGAGATATTGCACATCAATGTCATTTTTCAACTTCAACTTAACAATTCTACTCCCATTGCCGTCCAATGAAGCTAAGACATAAAGAACTTCAGTCGTATCAGCTTGGACGATGGACTGGATGCGTTCCAGTAGGCTCGTATAACTTATACCACCCGGCGGCACTGGGAGTACTTCTTCAACACCATCCTTATATTCAAGATTTTCCCAATGCCCACCGAAACAAACTACTATCCGTTTCCAGCTCATCTATTTCAAAAAACATAGGAAAAAAATTAATGAGTGCATGTAATAAAACACATAAAAAGTTCGACAAAAAAAAAAATTATGCAATATTAGATAAATATGAAGTTTAATTATTTATTACTATTTCACAACTTAATATTACATAATTATTAAGTAAAAGATTTCAATAAGTGTAATAATTTATTAACTTTTTCTAAGATAATTATTACGTAAATTATTTTATTAAGTGTAATAATTTAATAATTTTTTCTAAGATAATTATTTGGAACAGTATTTTATTAAGTGTAATAATTTAAAATTTTTTTCTAACATAATTATTAAGTAAAGGATTTTATTAAGTGTAATAATTTATTAATTTTTTCTGAGATAATTATTAGGAAAAGTATTTTATTAAGTGTAATAATTTATTATTTTTTTCTAACATAATTATTAAGTAAATGATTTTATTAAGTAAAATATTTTAATATTTTTTTGTAAGATAATTACTAAACTAATTAAATTTTTTTATTAAGTAAATTATTAAAATATTATATTAAGTAAGTTATTATTTTAATTATTAAAATATTTTATTCAGTGCATTATGTTAAGATGATTACCCTCATGTGTAACATTTAATCTCGTGTAAGCAATAATACATCTCATGTGTAACATGTCAAACTCGTGTAAGCTGATTACTATCATGTGTAACATGTTAATCTCGTGTAAGATGATTACTCTCATGTATAACATTTAATCTCGTGTAAAATAAATACTCTTACGTCTAACATGTTAATCTCGTGTAAACTCATTACTCTTACGTGTAACATGTCAATCTCGTGTAACATGATTACTCTCATGTGTAACATGTGAATCTCGTGTAAAGTAAATACTCTTACGTGTAACATGTCAATCTCGTGTAAGCTGATTACTTTCATGTGTAACATGTTAATCTCGTGTAATATCGTGTAAGGGATATTCTCGTGTAATATCGTGTAATATAGTGTAATATCGTGTAATATCGTGTAAGCAGTTTTCCCATGTAATTTTTGGTATTCTCGTGTACTATCGTGTAATCTCGTAACACACCGACAATCTCGTGTAAACAATTTCTCGTGTACATGTTAATCTCGTGTAAGCTGAAAGCTGATTACTTTCATGTGTAACATGTTAATCTCGTGTAATCTTGTGTAAGGGATATTCTCGTGTAATATCGTGTAATATCAAGTAATATCGTGTAATCTCCCCATGTAATTTTTGGTATTCTCGTGTAATATCGTGTAACACACCGACAATCTCGTTTAAACAATTTCTCGTGTAAAACTGTCATTCGCATAGCAGAAATGAAAAAAAAAAAAATTAAATTAAGGGCCAATAGCTGAGCAATGGTACACAATCGGAAGCAAAATACACACCTTCGAAGTGGAAACTGTACGCGATTAGTGGAATCGAGCCTGAATCCCAATGCTGCAAAGCTTCGAAGATTTAAATTATTTTCAGAGCTGTGAACTGAGAGTGGCGAGTAGGGGTGACAAAAGAAGAGTGAAATTGGGGTGGGTGAGCTAACTTTAAAGCAGGGGTAACTTGGGGTCTTCACATGAAAAGGGGTATATTGTAAGTTAAAAAGTGAGATAAGTAAAAAAGTAGTTTGAAACCCCTGACAGGGGTACAGTAACGGGGTTGAAGGCATACCAACAATGTCTCGTCTGACCGAATTAAAGCTACATGACATTTGTAGCTTAGATTCGTGCACGTACAATTGATATAAAACAAGTTCTCTCTCTGTATTAAACTAGTAATACGCATGTACGTTGCACGTGGTTACAATTTATACTTTTATTTAATAAAAAAATTAATTTGAATGTAAAATAATTATACATTGTGATATATACACAACTTCGTAAATTATTCAATGAAATAAAAATTTAATCCATTAAACAAACATAATTTTGAATCAACTAAATACTAAAAGAATCACAAAAAAGAAATAGAAAAGTTAAATAACCTTATTCTTATAACAAAACAAGTTATAATAATTAACGTTAAAAGATTCATAAAAAACGACATACCATGATACAATGTAAAATATTTAGTCTTGCAAAATTTTCTATTATAGTTTACTCTTTATTATACACAAACTCGACTATTATTAATATATCTTGAATAAAGTTATACAATGATTGAAAAACTATATACGTAATAATGAGACATAGATTTTTGTGTTTTGCACCAAATCGCTGGCATTTAAAGAAAAAATACATTTTAATTGTCTTATTACATCTTCAACTGACATCTATAAGTTCATTATTTGTTATATACATACAAAATATTAGGTTTGACGTACTTTCTCTAATAAATATTTTGATTTCAACATATATTTGCAACATGAAATTCTTTACATATTTTAAGTAAGGAAAAACTTCAAGCAACTTAATAAATATTAGTATTATTAAGTATAACTATTTTTAATATATGACCGCACTGTCGCGATGTGGTAAAATTAGTTAAACCTAGCTACCCTTTTAACTATATAGAAGTGATAAATAGGGTCGATCCCACAGGGAGAAGAGAGATTTATGGTATTTATATAAAACCTAACACTAACAATATATGAAAATATGTATATATATAAGCAATGGGGATTTGTTGTTGATTCTTAATTAACTAATGAACTAATGCTAAAATTAAGCAAATAATTATGAAAATACTCTATTTATAAAATGATGAATCCCAGCCCTTAATCTTATCTCCCCTTAGTTAATACTGCCCTGTGATAGATGCAATTATTAACCAACTTTTACCTTAAAACTCCTACCCCGAGATTAGCAACAAGTTCTACTAACCTCGTTATCCCTTATGTTTAACTAACCAAAACACGCTCTTTGGTTAGTCTATCCAGTTAAGTGATCTCAGAACAAGCTCTCTGGATCTCATTAACCGGACGCCTAGAGTAATAAGATAACGGGATAGACACGGTGTGGACCTCGTAAGCTCGGACCCATTCAAACCGAGTTATATACTACCCTAGCGATATCACTCGCTATTTGCTACTAAGTGGATAAAAGTTAGTAACAATTACGGATTACGATAATAACCTAGCGTTACTTATGCAATTAATACCCTAGGTGATCAATCTAGCACAATATCACATAAGTATTGAAAGACAATTAAATAGCATAGCAACGTTTCAAAGTACTAAATTGTTTAACAATCACTGTAAAAATCACAAAGTAATACAATTAGGGTTCGACTCGATTAAGGATTGAAATAACCTACTAGCCGCTCATGGCGGTGACAAAAGACAAATTAACTTGAAAGTACATAATTTAAATAACTAAGGAATGAAAAATCCGATTACTGTCGATCTTGATTGTTCGTCCCCTTTGATCTCCTCTCAATCTTGATCTTTTGTAATGTAAAAGTCTCCAATTTCCGAGCATAAGGGTCACCTTTTATAGAAGAAGTCAAGTTTGATCAGATTTGGGCTCAAAATCGAAAATCTTGTGGCCCAAGGATTAAGTGGCCGCCTTATTAGGCCACGGCCACGTAGATGGGCCACAGCCACGTAAATGGGCCACGCCCGCGCCCACTTCTCATCCAACATCACGCTGCGGCCGCTGCCACTTCAACAGCGTTTTGACTCGTTTTCTTCAGTTTGGCCGCGGCCGCGTACTTGGGTCGCGGTCGCGGTGCTCTGTTCCTTGTTTTCTTGCGTTTTTCATCCATCTGACGTGCCGGACTTCGTTCCTTCGTTGTACATCCGTCCGAGTGTAGATACTTAGCCTTAAATTGCCTATTTAGCTCAAAACGAAATCACAAACGTCAAATTATCCAAAGACATAAAAACAAGCTAAACATGATCAATTATACATACAAACATTAAAAATCATCACTTTAACAGACTTAAGTGCATAAACAAACGCGTGTACCAATATAATTTACTTATCGATTTAAGATTGCTTATTTCAATTTCCATAAATTATTTTTTTCAGTTCAACGTCGAAATTTAAATATTGTGTGTGATTTAAAATAAAAATCGTACTATAGTATAATTACAAAATAAATAATATTTCTTTTATGAAAGGTCGACTATGTACATAGTGTCTCACAATCTTCAAATAAGGACACATGCTACAATCTATATAAAATATAACAAATGTTTTAAATAATTTTTTATGTCTTTAATTCCTTATTTAGTTATAACGAAATACTCCTATTTTTTCTCACATTGCACATCAATTTAAAAGTCTTATATATACGTGTTTATAACCACGCATTCTGGTTTTATTTCTCTCATTTTATTTTTTATTTATAATATACAGTGCTTTATTCAAAGTAATTATTATTTAGTTTTATCTAATTTATACTAAAGTTATATTAACATTCACATTTTACTGTCTTTATTTTTCTGCATGTTTAATTTAATTATGTGATTCATTCACATAGTACCACTTAGTTCATTATTTCTTTATAGTTCTTTTTTATTCTTATTGTACCATATAAATTTATATGGTATAGTAAATTCATTTATCTAGTTATACATATGCTTAAAATATATGTATAATATTTTTATTGATTTAATAATTTATTTAATGTTAGATCTTAAATATTTGAAAGAAATTGGTGCAACTATTCATGTCCACTAATTTTTACGTTTGTCACTTTACTATTTTGATTATTAGTATAATAAAATTTCCATCTCATTCTAAACTCCAATTTTTATAAACCTTGTGATTTTTATGTCATCAATTTTATAACATAACAATTTTTTCTTTGGTCTACTAAAATTACACAGTGTTCTAAAAAACGGGCTAGGCGGCCGCCTAGGCGCTAGGCGGCCCTAGCCCGTCCCGATTTTTATGTACTCGCTCGTTTTCGGCGCTGGCTGAGTTCGGCGCCGCCTAGCCCGATTAGGCGGCGCCTAACCCGCCTAGGCGCCTAGCCGATTTTTATTTTTTTTTTAATTTTTTTTTTTTTTTTTTTTTTTTCCCTTGAACACAATTGAAATTCTGAAATTCATGACCTAACCTAAGGACTAAACCAGCACAGCAGCGAAGCCTAACTCCTCTGCCAAGCCCAAGCCTCCGCCCGCCGTACTCCTCCGCCAAGCCTCAGCCCGCCGTGTTCGCACTCGCACGCGCAGGCCCTTCACGTCGCACAGGCCCTCCGCGTCGCGCAGCAGCCAGCCGCCTCCGTCTGCTCTCGCCGGCGGCCACTACGGCAGACAACAGTGAATCAGTGATAGGTAAGTTTTTAATTTCAGATTTTCAGTAGTTGAAATTTGAAACTTGAAAGATTTTAGTTTCAGTTTTTAGATGCTAATCTTAGATTAGTTTTTAATTTTTGGGAGATTTAGACTTGCTGATGGAATTGGAAGGTGCATAATGTTATTATTTATTGATTTTCAGATTTTCAGATTTTCAGAATTGGAATCAAATTGAATGGTTGAATGTTGATTATAGAATTGTGTGCATAATACAAATAAGTGAATGTAAAATTGTAAATACTAAATATCAGTGTAAGTTTATAACACACGTGAATGTAAATACTAAATTGTAATTTGTAAGTGAATGTAAGTTTTCAAATATTTTATATATTATTTACTTATTGAATATTTATAAATAATTAAATTATTCGTATAAGGTGGTGCCGCCTAGGCCCCGTCTAGGCGTCGCCTAGGCGCTCTAGGCGCTAGGCCCCAGTCGACCGACCGACTAGCGACTAGCGTTTTTTAGAACACTGAAATTACATCACCTATCAAAACTATAATATTAGTGAATAGATTTGTGTAGGTACATAATGTATGTGATTGAAAATGATGTTCAACGCATAGATTTATTTGAATAAAATTGATCTGTCGTATAGACCAATAGTATTTAAGTTTTACACAATATCACTACTAATGCATTTATAGTTTTTTTTTTTTTTTTTTTTTTTTATCTTCGTATATATCTTTTACTGATTTATATATAAGCTACTTTTACAGCCTTCCTCCATCATTTTCATCTTAAAAATATTATATGTATATAAATGAATTTATTGTTTACTTTTTGAATTCAACAAAATTCGTAAATCAATTATTATTTTCTCTTGTTGTAATATTTATAAATGTTACTTATTAAGTATATCGATTTCATTCTTCTAAATCATTGAAATAATCTTCTTATTTCCTACAAGCATAATAATTTAATTTATATTTACTTATTAATGCTCATACAAAGAGATTTATTGCGTAAATATATATATTGCTAGTTTAATCTAAATTTGAACAGTAAGACTAAATGTGAGCCTAGTTTAATCTAAATTTCAAAATACTACATTGTAATAACTTGTAAGTACATCTAACTACAATATAAATATTTAATTTTTATTTTTGTATTCTTTTCTGATAGTATAACATATCTGACTCTATCACATTATTTTATGCTTTGATTTTTCTACTATATTACCTAGACTTGTCTATTATAATTTATTTTTTTATAATGAAAATTCATTTAGACCCTTTAATATTGACAATTATTGCATTAGTTTTTTTATAATTTTTTTCATTATGTTAATAAAGTTTTATATGCTAATAATAAATTTTATTCATAAGTTTGTGTTATCTTTCTTCACAATGCATTTTCTCACTTCTATTTATTTTATCATCATATAGTTCCTACGCAAAAAAAACATTCAATTTTCTAACATGTCTTTTACCCACTCAAAAGTTAATTTTAAAATATAACTTCAGTGATTCCACATGTAAGTCATATCATTCTTTTAGCGTGATTTTAGTATTTACTTCCACTTTATATAATAATGAAGTTTGAGTTACTATTCGCATAAAGTTCTAACCCTTGATCAATTCAATAATCTATACTTTCGTTTAAATATCCTATATTCATATTTTATTTTCATTAGATAACTTATATAAATTCTATTATTGTTTCTCAATGTTGTAATATTGATTTTTCAATCATTTAGAAAATTAGGGAAATTATTGCAAGTAACAAATTTATAATATTCAAATTTTCACAAATAAATTATAAGTATTGTTCTAATTTATATTTATAATAAGAGTTGATTGTTATATTTATGACCAAACACTATGTAAGAATTTGTCACTAATTAATACATATCAATATAAATCATTGTGAATCATTTACATATTATTCTACCATATAATATTTATATCTTTTAAATAGACTAAAAGACTTTAATTTAATCTTATCTCTTTTTTTTCAAAAAAAAAAAATTAATGGCATTTTTTAATTAAACTTTCAATCGTTTTTGTATAATATAAAATATAAGTACGGTCATATGTCAACAACAATGCTTAAGACTAAGTGATAATTTTTTTAAAAATAAAGAAATAATTAAGAGCTAAAATAATGTACAATCTTTTGTTCTATCATGAGTTTATATTAAAAGTTGGACTAAGACATAATATCAACTTTATATATTTGACTCGTCAATTTGAAGCTGAATTGGACGGTGACCCCTATCATCCACGTCTTACCTCAATAAAATAGCACATACTCAACGCATAAATATGCTGGAAAGATGAATTGGAGATGGTATAATCGTCGGAGATAGTCACGAGCACAAATTAAGACCCAAGACAAAGCAAATATCAGCAAAACGAACCAAGGTCTCGATTAGCTGCACAAAATCACGATTTCAGAAAGACTTCCATTAAGAATAGAGGACCTCAGTTATCATTGTCAATGGAGGACCTCAACTAATAAGTGGTTATTTGAAGAGATTAGTTACCAAATCGAAGTGGATTGTAGAAGAACCAAATCAGACTTGCCATGACGACATGAAGAAAGTCACTGCAAGTCAGCGGCGCCACATTGACAAAACCCTAGCGACAAAACCAAGTAGCGGCGGGGAAGGAGCTCCAACGGTCATAAGGTGTAGTTTTGGGACGTCTGCCTTCGTTGGAATTGATCAAAAATCATGTTCCCTACAATGGAAGAATAACTCGCAAAAAAAATCACAGGAATAAAAGAATTAACAACGTCTGTAAAAAATTGGACGAAAGTGTTTAGTCAAACTAGAATAAAAATTTTGAGTGTTATGTGTGTAATTTTAAGAATTTAAGAATTGAAGTGTTTAATTGTACAAAAAAAATAAACATTGAAGGGTTTATTTGTACTTGAGGATATAATTGAGGTGTCTATTTGTACCTTAATCAAATAAAAAATAAATAAATAAATAAGGACTTTGAACACGTAAACTTAATAGTATTTCAAATATTCAATACCTAAATAACCCTCTTGTACATCCGGCCTAAAATAAGGATCTTGTATATATTACTCGACTATGAAGTCAAACTTATAACTATTGAAATCATATTACACTTTTATAGTTTACATGATTTAAATATTTTATCATGTATGTATCATAATCTTGAGTCATTCATATATTGTGGTAAATTAAATATTATATAATACACTATAGGTGTCTTGCCAGCATGTTTTTTGTTGTAGTTAGTGGAGTGAGTATATAGA
Organism: Ajuga chamaepitys; assembly: GCA_958295605.1. Classification (NCBI taxonomy): domain Eukaryota; kingdom Viridiplantae; phylum Streptophyta; class Magnoliopsida; order Lamiales; family Lamiaceae; genus Ajuga; species Ajuga chamaepitys. The sequence goes on along the minus strand of OY282502.1, from coordinate 53,575,358 downwards.
TGTTATAGTTACATACCGTACCTAAATTAAATAAGGTAAACTAAAAAACATATCTCCAAAAAAATAAAGATGATATCCTATAGTTGTCATGTCAATATATTTTTTGTTATGGTTAGTAGAATGAGGATATATATATTATAACTGACTACCCTATAGTAGAATCGTTGAACAATGTATATGCAGCATCTGCCACGACTAGCACAAAGTGACAGTGAGTTGGATAACAATGACAAGATGTAAGGCCAAATAAGTCTGGATGGGCATATGACAATTCAGAGAGAGAACTTGTACCGGGGCCTTTGATGTATGATCTACTACTAATGCGAATACAGGAGAGGGATTGTTTAATAGTATATATATTGTCAAAGCAAAGGATCTTCGTGGCCATTTGCCTATGAGACAGAAACAAAAAGGCAATGGTGGCCCCTCTAAGGTAGTCAAAATAAAAGTGGATTTATCATATTAGAAGATAACCAAAATAACTCAAACTTCATATGTTTTAAAATATCATACTAATTTTTGTTGGGGGAAACAAAACAATGTCACTGATGCAGGTCTTCATTTAAGGGATGAGCCTCAAAGCCTTATATGATAGTCAACAAAATTAGCACTCATGTGATTTGAACAACCAGATGGCTACGCCTCCTGTTGAAAATCCACCTGTTGAGCTAGTTCAAGCGCCCATCACTGTAACTTTTGTGATATTTAATGAGCCACCTCTTCCCACACAAATAAGTCAGTCAAGCCGACAACCAGAACCTACATGCGTCAACCATCCCTACATAGGGCTTATATTAGAGCACTTGACCTTGGATTGGAGGTGTTTTGATTGCCAACTGGATAAATTCCACATCTAGTCACAAGGAGATGAAAGAAACAAAGAGAATCATTGTAGATTGAGGAAGGAAGTACTTGGACCTGTCTCAACCAGACCAAAAGTGTAGAATTGACTAGTGATCGAATATTTTGTGTAAAACTATTTTTGTAATCTACAAAAAAGTTGAATTGGATCAGATTCTTTTGTGCATATCTCTGGCAATTCCTCGTACTTGCTTTTAGACTACTATTCTTCTCTGATGCAACTTGTCGAAATATGTGGCGGATTCTTTTAGTAGCCAAACATTGAACACATCAAATACTTTTTGTGCAAATATGTTGTAGATTTCTCTCGATTTTATTGCAGATTTTTGTCACAACTCATTTTGCTTTTCTAATAAAAGTTGACAAAGTTATTGCCATTGAAATTATTGTTCTTTGACTGAGTAGTAGAATTTCAATTTGCTATTCATTATGTTGATGTATTGATGAATTAAACTCAATTCATTTTTCTTATTTGTTGTAAAGAGACAGGTTCGATACAAAACTGTTGGTGCATTGAAGTGTGAAATTTATATCGAAACATAGCCTAATCAAAATAGATAGTTTCATTCCATTAAAATAGAAGCATAAAATTTAAGAGATAACTAAGACTCATACAATCAAACCATACTCATACAGTAAGAATCAAAGTTCACAATCTAACCAAATTCATAAATTGCATAATTCATGCCTAATTCAAAGACCTCAAGTTACATTGTGACTGGAAATACATGTAAATTGTAACAATGATGCTTGGGACGAGCGGCTGCAGAATAACAATTCTCCAGCTCAGACTATCTTGTGATTTCAGTCTATCTCTACTCGTTTTCAATTTCTTTAATTCACTTCTCGAGTCGATTAACTCATTAATTACGGCTATATTGGTCTCCTTGAACTCCATCACCTCTTGCTGTAATGCTTCATTACTACACCTCAAAGGAAAAATTTCACAGTTGTGGATCATTTCGTCAACCTACACAAAATTCACAACCCCCATTCTGCAGATTAAAACAACAATTAATGTAAAAGAAACCTGCACAAAATTCACAATCCCCATGAATTTAATGAACTTCCTTATGAGATTCTCTGGTGTTCGGGACGTACGAAAAACAGATTGTGGGCCACAATGGCATAAGGTGTCATCCACAGTAGCAACCCCTTGTTACTGAGAACTGGAGCTCGAGCCTTGGGACATGATAGTGAGCCTGTGGGGAGACTAATGGGGAGAAAGAGAGATGCCTAGATACTATAAGAAGCGAGAAGGAGATGAAATTAGGGTTTTTAGAGGAGTTAGGAAGACGATGGACATGGAAACGTGAATTTGCCTTCCTTTTTAGTTGATTAACTTGTGCTTATATTAATTAGTTAACGTTGTCGTCGTCGTCGTCGTCGTCGTCTTTGTTGTTGTTGTTGTTGTTGCTGTTGTTGTTGTTATTATTATTATTATTATTATTATTATTATTATGTTGAGTGCCACATAAAAAATCTCTGACAAGTCAGCAGCAACAATTGGGGAAAGCTCCAAAATAATGAACACGTAATGTGCATGTGATGAATTCCCACCAATTTTACAATTTTTGGTAAAATTTGTTCTTAAATTGGACTCGATCCTAATATACATGATACAAATTGATAATTCAAAATATACAGGACTTTTTCTAGACCGGCCCCAAGTTACAAGATCAAAAATAAAATTTTCCCCACATACACTATACATGCATTTCACATACACTACACACACTTCCTTCACATACACAACACACACTTACACACGCCACACAGACTTCTCACACACCATGCATACTTCACATGCACTACACACAAAACACACACTTCGCACACTAATCAAAATATTTGTTTGATGGTGACTTTCAAATTTGTCCCAAAATTTAAAGTTAAATCACTCCATTTACGTGAAAGCTTATAAGCTCTATCCAAGCACTTTATTAACTAATAAGTTCTTTATAAATTACATCTTATAAACTCTTGAAACAACTTATGAGATGATATAGAACTATTAGTATTTACATGTACTTCATTACTTGTATTAATTTGTTGTCTCACATTGGTTGCTTGTAACCGATTTCCTACTTTGCAAACCTATTAAGTTTTGGTATTTTCATGGTGAAAGAAGTACTAAAAGGTTTTACGATTAGATACAACAAGAAAAGAAAATTCATACCCATAGAAATTAGAATAATGAATAATAATGAAAGCTCTTATTAATCATTTTTCATGATATGTAGATAACTATAACGTATCAAATTATCATGTACAAAATTATTCCAATTAAATTACCATCATTTCTTCTCTTACTGAGATTTTCCATGGCATTCCTCTTCGATGAGTCAGTAAACAATTGTGTGAGTTCATCAACAAAATAAATTAACACTCTTCGAATTTAGGGAATTTAAAACCTTCTTTGATGTATACGGTAAAGATGGATCTTGATGATCTTCAAGTCCATGGTGTGTACTTGGATTATCTTCAGTTATTTTTGTATTGTTATTAACGATTGGGTTTTACTGAAAATGCAGAGAATTTGCTTAAACATGCTTATTGGACAAAACAAGGGTTAAAATAAGTACAACTTCTAACTATTGAAAATTTTAAGGCAAATTATGTTTACCCATCAAAGCATATTGAAAAAATTAAACGGCAATAAAAATATGCTTAAACAGGTGTCAATTTCGCCATACAGCCATAATATATTGCCGAAAAAAAAAAAACAATATTAAACTGAATCTAATATGTAACACCAACGCTAAAAATGTAAAATTTTGGAACTCATCAACCAATGTTAACCTAAGTTATTCTGGAACTCGCAGATTAGAGCAGTCAATTTTCCCATTGGCAAAAAAAAAAAAATTGTAACTCACTATCAAGTTTGCCAATAAAATACCGTAGGCTTATTTTGGAATTCAACAACAATCATTTTTCCTATCAAAACAAAATATTAGCCAACTACAAAAAAAATGTATAACAAAAGCATAAAGAACAAAGTGGAAGTTGTCCAAAAGCAGAAATTTCAATAGAAACAATATAGTCTTATATCATGTAATTTGAATAGAAATATATATATATACACATACATACATACATACATACATATATGTATATACATATATAAGCCAATGTAATATGAATCTCACCTCTGTATATACCAGCTGCCATGGGGTTGGTTGCCTTATGCGGTTCATGGGCTTACTGTTGAACATAAGTATGCTTTAGTTAGTTATGAAAATCCAATCAACTAATGGGAATATGCAATAATGAAATAACTATATTAACTAATACAAGCTGCATTTTTTACCTTTGTTTCATGGACATAATAACGCGTTACATTCTTCATGCTCCTCGGAGACATTTCCAGAATTCATGCGACATTTCTTGACTTTTCATTATTTCCAAGTCCACCACATTCCTACAACTTAATGTCTTTTGTTGCCTCTTCATTATGACAAGGAGGGCTGCCACGACTTGTACTTTGGTTTTTTGTCCTCCCTTCTTGGGTTCACCATCTTCTTTCCTTCTTGCTTTAACGATTTTGCCCCTTTTTTCTTTTGAAAATCTGGGGAGTAAAGGAGGAATGTACAAGGATATATCCCCCCACAACTGCTCATAACTAATACCCATAATAGCCGAGTCATAAACTTTGTGATAGGTATCAACATAATAATACCTATCTAAAAAGTCTTCAGGAAATTTGTCTTGAGATAGAATTATACAAATAGCATGTATAGGGTATCCCTGTCAAGTCCCATTCGGCAGCTACTTGTCTACCTTTCTAGGTTAACAATATATTAGGTACCATCGGAGGATGTGATTTGGTATTTTTGGTTGTTACACTTCCAGTGGGTTCCTATCTGGTCAGTATATAACTCAATGATTTTGAGATTTTAGGGCAGATTTGTTTCTTCTAATCAAGCAAAGCTCTGTGTTTAATTGTCTGCATCATACTCATTAAGTATATTCTGATCCATTCGAGCATTGTGATGATTGGTTTGTCCCTCGCTTCTAAAATACAAGAATTGAAGGATGTACATGCATTATTCAAGAGCATATCACATTTTCTCTTCTCCTTAAAATCCTTGCTCCACCAGTTCAGGGGTTTATAGTTAAACCATTCCCAAGCATGTTGGTTATAGTCTTTTAACTTCCTCATTCTGACCCAAAATTTCCTAGTGATGGTAGCATGTACTGCACCCCACAACATGTTCTTGAATGCAATTCCCGTCCACCCCACAACCTTTAAATTATTATGTAAGTGACGCACACTGAACATTTGCTCTGCCCCATAAAGCAGCCCCAAATGGTTGGATTAACCTCTTTTATTTATTATATAGGAATGTAAAATCCTTCGGGTTAGATATGATTGACTCCCGCTTAAGGACAGTCGGAAACCATTTCCAAGTATCTCTATTTTCTGTAGAACCCACAGCGTACACTATTGGGGAAAGGTTGTTGTTTGGGTCAACCCCCAAAGCACTAACAAGCATCCACCCACGAACACTCTTTAAAAAGAAACCATAAACACCTATAATGGGTTTACACCCACCCAGCCACCCCCGTCTCAAGGCTTTAAAACAGCCATAAACCCTAGAAAATCTTCTGTCATCATTAACCCTTAAAACGGCAGTGGATCCAGGGTCAGTTTTTCTAAGTTCTTCACAATAGGACCAAAGCCTTGTATATTGTTCGTCCAGATCACCATGAATCAGTTTCAAATCAGAAAATTTTGCCCTATATGCTTGTTGTTGAGAAACATGACAATTGATTTCTTTAACCACATCATTTCTAAAGCGACATACTCACCTATTTGCATCAGGTTAAAGTCTTTGGATATATACATTTCACTCAACCATGTAGACTTAACAATGTTTACATTGTATGTAGGTGCACAATCGTGTTTGGACTAATATTCTCACAGCTAAAAAGATTCTTGGCCAACCATTTTGAGACATTTCATCCTCCATTCACAATGTACTGCCGTACATTCAATGTACACCCTAAGCTTATCACTCTTGACTATCCTAAGGTTTCCTATTTATTATAGCATGAGATTGGACTGCCTCTTTAAACTCTTGTTTGGAACAAGAAAATGTTGTAAGGTAAAACTGGGACTCAAGGAGGTCTGTGTTGAAAACTGGATAGATAGACGCATCAGTTTCTTCATCCGACACCCTACAAAATCATCAATTTTAGTCCCCACCACATCATCTTCTTCTTCAACGGACTCTACATTAGCTCTTTTTTTCTCAATGTCAGCATGTACTCTAAATTTCCCACCTACACCCTCATCATCGATAATTTCGTCCCTAATAACAAATTCAGAGTCCTTATTCAACTGTTCTTCTCCATCAGATCCATCCCCATCCCCCTCTTCTCATAACTGAGCATGAACATCTTCTTCTGTCTATATCTTCTTCTGTCTATATCTTCTCTTGATTCCAGATTATTTGTAGCAAGGGATTTATGTCTTTGGTGTCTATCACAAGCTTAAATCCTGGTTAACTATATAAAACTTAAGCTCACTCTTCTCTCGCAAACCCCCATATATATTAAGATCAGGGTACTTAAGCTTATCGATGTTAACAAAATCAAATGCAGTGCGATCTTCCCCCAAATACTTACAAGGTTTCGATTATTTAAATTTACCCCTCGTGATAAATTACAAAGATTATGTCCTTAGACTTTGAATTTATAAAAAAAAAAATTAAAATAAAATAAAATAAAATAAAATAGCACAAGACAAAATAATTATGTTCAACAAATTATCTTCCACCAATGCAAAATAAATAGTTGGAAATGATCTATCAAATGCGAGAGTTTTGATCAATACACTACATTCAACCAAATGCAACAAAAGAATATGTACAACACACTACATTCAACCCACCACATTCAAGACACTACATTCAATCAATACAAAATAGGGAAAACTCATGTAAAATAAGAAAATTTAAGTTAGGAATCTAAAATTAATGACAAAAGGAACTATCCAATTAAGAGACACGTTTGTTAATTATGATGACAGAATATTTATCAGTAAACATGAAATAATAATTCAACTAAAGTCAAAGGTAAAATTAAAGCAAATCAAAACTTATTTGAGGTACATAGTAAAATTCGAAAATAAGATCTCACATTTCAAAACAAAGTGTAACCAATATTATATTCATTTGAATACAAATAATTGGGTCTGGTTTGGGAGTGGGTGGTACACGCGTTTATTTATGCACTTTAAGTCTGTTAGAGTGATGAATTGTGATGTTTGCGTGTATAATGGAGAGTATTTAGATTGTTTTGATGTCTTTGGATTAGTTGACGTTTGTGCTTTTGTTTTGAGCTAAATAGGTGATTTAAGGCTAAGTATTTATACTCGGCCGGATGCACAACGAGGGAATGAAGTCCGGATGTCAAAAGGATGGAAAAAACCGCCGAAAAATGAGAACAGAGTACCGCGACCGCGGCAGAAGGGCGCGGTCGCGGTCAAAGTGAAGAAATCAGGAAAAAGTTCTGGACAAGTGGCGCGGCCACGGCGTGTTGCTGGACCAAGGGGGGCGCGGTCCACATGCGCGGTCGCGGCCCAATAAGGCGGCTAATTAATCCTTGGGCCACAAGAATTCCGAATTAGAGCCCAAAATCAACCCAATTTGACTTCCTCTATAAAAGGGGACCCTTATATTCGAAAAAGGAAGACTTGGACATTACGAGAGAGCAAGATTGGGAGATTCCGAAGGGGACGAGCAATCAAGATCGGCAGTACTCGGGTTTTCTAGTCCTTAATTCTTTTAATTATGTATTTTCATTTTAATTTACCTTTTGTCACCGCCATGAGCGGCTAGTAGGTTATTTCAGTCCTTAGTCGAGTCGAACCCTAGTTTTACTATTTTGTGATATTTACAGTGGTTATTAATCAGTTGATTCCTTGAAACGTTGTTATACTATTTGTCTATCCTTCAATGCTTGTGTGTTTATATGCTAGATTGATCACCTAGGATTATAATTGCATAAGTAACGTTAGGTTATAATCGTAATCCGTAATTGTTACGAACCTATAGCCTCTTAGTAGCGAATAGCGAGTGATATCGCTAAAGTAGTATATAGCTCGGTTTGAATGGGTCCGAGCTTACGAGGTCCACATCATGTCTATTCCGTTATCCTAGTACTCTAGGCGTCCGGTTAATGAGATCCAGAGAGCTTATTCTGAGGTCACTCAACTGGATAGACTAACCAAAGAGCTTGTTTTGGTTAGTTAAACATAAGGAATAACGAGGTTAGCAGAGCTTGTTGCTAATCTCGGGGTAGGAGTTTTAAAGGTTAAAATTGATTAATAATTACATCTATCACAGGGTCGTAATAACTAGGGGGAGATAAGATTAAGGGCTGGGATTCGTTATTTCATAAGTAGAACAGTTCATAATTATTTTGCTTAATTTCTGTTTGATTCCTTAGTTAATATACATCAATTTACAAACCACCCATTATTTATATATTTATATAAGTTGCTAGTATTAGGATTTACGTAAAACACTATAAGTCTTCCTGCTCCCTGTGGGATCGACCCTACTTATCACTTCTACAAGGTAGAAGGGAAGCTAGGTTTAATTAATTTTACCGCATCGCGACAGTGCGGTCGAATTTTGGCGCCGTTGCCAGGGAACGGTGCAAGATTTTAAGTGTTTAGTTTTATTAGTTCTATACTGAGTCTCGTAATTTTTTTTTATTATAATATCTGCAATACACTTGAACTCACCTAAGTTTCTTTTTGTTTTAGCAGTGAATGATCACTCGTACACGCCAAAATAAAGAACTGCTTTTCGATCCTGAAATAACTCGTAGAGACCGCATTCTAAGAAGACAAGCAAGAGAGAATCTAGAGGAATTTGAAGCCTTACCTTTTGCCACCGAGAATTCTTCCGAGTCTGAACCTGAGCTAGAATCAATGGCAGCCGAAAGGACTATGCGGGAGATGGCCACCACTGGCACTACCCACCAACCTCTATGCATCACCTTCCCTGACCTAGGGGAGGACACCACTTTTGAACTCCGGTCAGGGTTAATTCACCTGTTACCCTCTTTCCATGGGTTAGCAGGAGAAGACCCGCACAAACATCTGAAGGAGTTTCACATCGTATGTTCGAGTATGAAGCCGACTAAAGTCACAGAAGAACAGATAAAGTTGCGTGCATTCCCTTTTTCTCTGAAGGATATGGCCAACGATTGGCTCTACTACCTGCCCTCCGCATCTATAAAAACTTGGGAGGAAATGGAGGCCCAGTTCTTGGAGAAGTACTTTCCGGCATCTAAGGCCACGAACATCTGGAAGGAAATCAGTGGAGCGATACAACTGCCCGGAGAAACTTTGTACGAGTATTGGGAACGCTTTGAAAAGCTGGTGGCCAGATGTCCCCAACATCATATCACAGAACAACTACTCATCCAGTACTTTTATGAAGGGCTGACGCAGTCAAACCGGAACATGTTAGACTCTGCCAGTGGGGGAGACCTATGTGACAAAACCCCGACAGCTGCTAGAGCACTCATTTCGAAAATGGCTGCTAAGACTCAACAGTTCGGGACAAGGGATGCCTCTACGCGGATAGTGAGGGAGGTGAACGATTCTCAAATGGATGCGAAGATTGATCAGCTTACCAAAATGGTTCAGAAGGCTATTTTGGGGGGGCGGGGGGCTCAAATATCCGACCTTGCCGAATATGTGATACCACAGATCACACAACCGATAATTGCGAAGTTCTGGGTAATGAACTAGAAGCACACGCCAATGCTGTCGGAACTGGAAACTTCCAAGGCAGGAAGTACGACCCATATTCTCAGTCGTACAACCCAGGATGGAGGGATCATCCGAATTTCAGCTATGGTAATCAGCAAGGCCAGTCAAGTGGGCAAAACAGACCTCCACCACCTAGAGGTATGTATTACACGAAGCAACCAACCGAACAAGCACCTGACTCATCCTTGGCGGATATTGTGAAGACTTTAGCAACAAATACTGTGCAGTTTCAAAAGGATGCCACATCAAGCATCAAGAATCTCGAGACACAGATGAGCCAGATGGCAACTGCTATAAGTCGCCTAGAGAACATGCAGAGTGGAAAACTGCCATCACAACCCGAAATGAACCCAAGAAATGTCAGTGCCATCACAATGAGGAGTGGTAACCAGTTTGGAGAGCTTAAGAAGCCCGGGCAACCATTGGCAGATGATATAAATGACATTTCGGACAAGACAGCAGAAGACAGAGCCGCGGCCGCGGCAGACTTGCGCAGTCCCGCCCAACCTGACGGTGTAGACAATGGAAACTCTGTAGAAGTCGCGCGACCGTGGCAAACCAGCGCAGCCGTGGCCCCTGTTTAGCCGAAATTCACAGATTCTGCATCAATTCCATCTCAACCACTCCCTTTCCCGAGTCGTATGATCAGACCAGCACGACCTGACAAAGAGAAGGAGATATTGGAGGTGTTTCGTAAGGTTGACATCAACATTCCCTTGATCGATGCTATCGAGCAAATCCCCAGATACGCCAAGTTCTTAAAGGAGCTATGTACCAACAAGCGTAAACTAAAGGGGGACGAAAAGGTCCTGATGAGAGAAAACGTCTCAGCAATCTTCCAAAAGAAGATGCCACCTAAATGTAAGGATCCAGGTATGTTCGTCATCCCATGTAGAATAGAAGGCGAAAACATTGAATGTGCCATGCTAGACCTAGGAGCGTCCATTAATGTAATGTCAAGAGCAATATTTCATGCATTAAAACTAGGACCACTGAAAGAAACTAGGATAGTAATTCAGTTAGCAGATCGTAGTAACACATACCCCGATGGTCTAATTGAAGATGTCTTAGTAGAAGTAGGTGAACTAGTGTTTCCCGCTGATTTTTATGTTCTAGACATGCAAGGAGATTCTCCTACACCTCCTCCGATCTTGTTAGGGCGGCCGTTCTTAAACACCGCTCAAACAAAAATCGATGTCAGTGAGGGAACTTTAACGATGGAATTTGCTAGGCAACTTGTTAAGTTTAATATTTATGATGCTATGAGACACCCGGAGGATGTGAATTATGTTTTTTCTGTAAGCGTAATTGACCCTCTCGTAGAGGAAGTTTTTCAGTTAACATGCAGGGAACCTTTGGAAATTGTGCTCACGCAGGATTTGGAGAAGGACACCTTTGAACTTTGGAAGACCACTAAAGAGTTGGTCGAGCTCGTAGCGTCCCTCCAATCCCTTCAACCGCCAAACCAAGGTATGAACAAAAATTCATTGATTTACCTGAAACTAATCAAAAGCTACTTCCCTTTACAGTCGAAGCGCCTAAGTTAGAACTCAAGTCCCTGCTCGAGCATCTCAAATACGTTTACTTGGGAAAGAGTGGAACTCTGCCTGTCATCATCTCATCGAGACTGACCCCACAGCAAGAGGCATCATCGATAGAAGTTCTGAAAGAGCATAAGGGAGCAATTGGATGGAAAATAGCCGATATCCAGGGGATCAGCCCTTCACTGTGTATGCACATAATACTCCTTGAAGACGACTCCAAACCGAGTCGAGAACCACAAAGGAGATTGAATCCGCCGATGATGGAAGTGGTCAAGAAGGAGGTAATTAAGCTGTTGAACGTAGGCATCATCTACCCAATCTCAGAAAGTAAGTACAACAGCCCCACACAGGTAGTGCCGAAGAAATCTGGAGTAACAGTGGTAGAAAACAAAGATGGTGAGTTGGTCCCTACTCGGTTACAAACTGGGTGGCGAGTTTGCATTGATTATCGCAAGTTGAATGCAATGACTCGAAAGGACCATTTTCCTTTACCGTTTATTGATCAAATGCTAGAACGATTAGCAGGGCATTCATTTTACTGTTTTCTAGATGGTTTTTCAGGTTACTTTCAAATCGCGATAGCACCAGAGGATCAAGAAAAAACCACGTTCACGTGCCCCTTTGAAACGTTTGCTTGGCGAAGAATGCCATTCGGGTTGTGCAATGCACCAGCGACATTCCAACGCTGTATGGTAAGTATATTTTCTGAGTATGTGGGTCACATAATAGAAGTCTTTATGGACGACTTTAGTGTGTACGGGGAAACATTTGAAAAAAGTCTTGAAAATCTGGTACTTATCTTAAAAAGGTGTGTCGATACTAACCTTGTTTTGAACTGGGAGAAGTGTCATTTTATAGTCGAACAAGGGATAGTTCTGGGTCATATTGTATCATCTAGGGGTATAGAAGTTGATAAGTCGAAGATTGATATTATTACCTCTTTGCCTTACCCCGCCAGTGTGCGGGAGATTCGTTCTTTCCTTGGTCATGCAGGTTTCTACAGAAGATTCATCAAGGATTTTTCCAAGATCTCAACACCTTTGTGCAAGCTGTTACAAAAAGATGTAGAATTCGAGATGACCGACGATTGTAAAGCTGCCTTCAATCAACTGAAATAAGCACTTACCACACCGCCTATCATTCAGCCGCCGAATTGGGACCTCCCATTTGAAATCATGTGCGATGCAAGTGACTACGCGATAGGGGCGGTGTTAGGACAAAAGATGGGGAAAGCGTCAACGTGATTTACTACGCCTCCCGAACCCTAAACCTAGCCCAATCGAACTACACCACGACGGAGAAAGAGCTTTTAGCAATTGTTTTCGCTTTAGAGAAATTTCGTTCGTATTTATTGGGCACTAAAATCATTGTCTACTCTGATCATGCAGCTCTTCGGTATTTACTATCGAAGAAGGAGGCAAAACCGAGGCTAATACGGTGGATCCTCCTCCTACAAGAGTTCGACATAGAAATCAGAGATAAGAAGGGAGCTGAGAATTCGGTGGCTGACCACTTGAGTCGGTTATTCCTACAAGAGAGTGCACAACCACTGCGAGAAGAATTTCCCGACGAGCAACTACTTCAGGTCACACATATTCCTTATCCCACAACACTTCCAAATACACCATGGTAGGCTGAATTAGTTAATTTTCTTGCATCTCGTTATTTGCGCGCTGACTATACTAAAGCAAGGAAAGATAAACTTAAAAGTGATGCTAAATACTTTGTTCGGGATGATCCATATCTATGGAAACATTGTGCGGATCAAGTCATTAGACGTTGTGTGCCTGAGGAAGAACATGACTCCATTTTAAAATTTTGTCATACATATGCTTGTGGGGGACACTTCGGGTCTAGGAGGACAGAACATAAGGTTCTAGAGAGTGCCAAGGGATGCATACTTATTTTGTAAAACCTGTGACAACTGTCAAAGAACCGGGAACAACTCCCAGAGGAATGAAATGCCTCAAAACCCAATCATGATTTGTGAAATATTTGATACTTGGGGCATGGACTTTATGGGACCTTTCCCGTCGTCTTATGGAAACACATACATTTTATTGGCTGTCGATTACGTTTCCAAATGGGTAGAGGCAAAAGCCACCCGAACTAACGATTCTAAGGTTGTCGCAGATTTTGTGAAGGCTAACATTTTTTCTAGGTTTGGAGTCCCAAAAGCCATAATCAGCGACAGGGGGACGCATTTCTGCAATCGAACCATTGAGGCATTGCTACAGAAATACTGTGTTATACACAAAGTTTCCACATCATATCACCCCCAGACGAGTGGCCAGGCAGAGACATCCAACCGGGAAATAAAAGCCATTCTTGAGAAAACCGTGTAACCCAACAGGAAGATTGGAGCTTACGCCTTGATGATGCACTGTGGGCATACCGAACGGCATACAAAACTCCCATCGGCATGTCGCCCTACCGACTAGTCTACGGGAAGCCTTGCCATTTACCGGTAGAACTTGAGCACAGGGCCTATTGGGCCATCAAAAGGTGCAACATGGACTTTGACACTACCGACACACACCGGAAATTGCAACTTCAAGAGCTCGAAGAAATACGGAATGAGGCGTTCGAGAATGCGCTCATTTACAAAGAGAAGACCAAAGTGTTCCACGATTCTCGCATCACGCGAAAGAATTTTGCCGTGGGAGAAAAAGTGCTCTGATACCACTCGCGGTTAAAGTTGTTTCCCGGTAAGTTACGTTCTAGGTGGATAGGACCATTTATTATTGCTAATGTTTTTCCCTATGGTGCAGTCGAAATAAAAAGCGAGAAAACGGGGAAAGTGTTCAAGGTTAATGGCCATCTACTGAAGCCATACTTCGAGAATTTTCGGCAAGTTCCCGAAGAATTAACTCAGGTCGAAGACCCCCCTCCAACTTGAGCAGTACACCCGTCGAGCCAACAACATTAACCAACAGCGCTTGTCGGGAGGCAACCTGATGTTTACGGTTATTTTTGTTCTTTCTGTCTTTTGTTTTTCTTGTTTTTATGTTCGAGCAATTTTACTTTTATGTTTTCTTGTATTTCATGAGGTTTACAGGACCAGGAATGCCATAAAAGCGAGTCGGGGGTCAGAAACACAGAGAAATTGAGTTTAAGGCTAGAAACAGGGCCCTCGGCCACGACAATTATGCGCGGCCGCGGCCAAAATGCTCCAGAAACACAAAAAAAAGGCTGGACACATTGCGCAACCGCGGCTTAAGAGCGCGACCGCGGTAGCTTAATCGAGCGCGGCCGCGGCCTGAAGGACAGCAGGTTAAAACCCTGGCCGCGGCCAGGTTTCCCCTTTTCATTCTCCTCCCTCCCCCTTCGCGAAAAACACACACCTTGCACACACCATATCATTTTCTACCCAAAAACCACTAGAATTCAGCACTAATCCACACACACACACCTCTAAACACAAACTAGTCCGATTACTTTCGAATTTTCACCACGTTTTTGGGCAAGTCGATTTGGGCGCGAAACAATAATTCGAATTTTTCTCGACTAAACTCATCCGGTACGTGATGCTAACCCTTCTCCTTTGTAATTCATCTTCAATTTCGTAATATTGTGCATACGAGGGGGGTGAAGTTCGTTTGTTATTGCTAGTAGGAGTTGAATATATATGTTTATGCATTGTATTGATAAATTGGCTCCTATTGACGATTCTAGATGAATAATTCATAGGGTTAGTCATGGAGTTAGTGTGTTGTTTTTGTGTGTGTTTTATTGTGGTCAAGATGGCTCAATTGGGAGTGGTCCTTCGTTGTGACATTTTGTCAAACACCTTGCTTGCATCACTTTAGATAGCTTGAACTACAACCGTTGGAAGTCTTATTTCGAATTATGCATGAATTTAGGATAATGCATCACATACCTCCGGTTGCATCGTACTTTTCATATGCTCATCTTAGTGTATCATGTTCGTGCATGCCACCTTAAACCAACATCATAGTCTGTTAAGCTATATATTCACATTTTTAGGTATTTTTCTTACTACTTGGATACTTATGGTATTGTTGGTATAGGTACCTATAATCATGCCTCCCCGTCCTAGTCGTAGACAGGCCAAGGGCAAGCAGCCGGTGGTTGAAGAGCCACCAGTGGAAACCCCACCTCTGGAGCTATTGTCTGACCCCACTGGCAGCCGACACTTTGGCTTTGTTTTGACCAAGGATTCCCACAAGGAGCGCTTCAAGAAGCTGTGCAACAGACCGATCATGGCTACTCCGTATGGTCGCGACCAGCTCCTCAAGGACATGGGCATATATGATAATGTGACCTCCCTTTTGGATTCAGCCGAGCAACCCCAACTGACATACAAGGGGCTGACACTATAATTTTTAAGCACTCTCGAGATCATCATGGACCCCAACCAGTGCGGGGATGTGCCCGAAAGCATCACATTTCAATTAGGGGGGTAGACCTTCACTAGGACCATGACAGCACTCTCCGAGATTTATGACATGCCATATACAGAGGTCACTAGCTGCTACAATCAGTTTAATGTGCAGGCTTTTTGGGGGCAACTCACAGCCGCACCACGACTTGTTGATGCTCAACCCTTCTCCACTAAGACCTCGAAAAACTCTTTGGTTCGTAGCCCCGTGATCTGGTACATCCAGAAGCTCCTTAGCCTCACCATCTTTGAAAGGAAAGAAACAGGGGTCGCACGCCATAACGAGTTAAAACTATTGTGGCATATACTGAACAAGAAGCAGGTGATGGTAGCTGAGTTGATGCTCGAGCACTTTGAACACGTGGTGCTCAAACAGCGGGATAACATATACGTGGGAGGGCTGATTACTCCGATCGCAGCTAATTGTGGCGTTCCATTGGTCGATCTGACACATGTGACCACTCAGTTCCTTCTCACTTGGGAGGATTTGGAGAACATGAGAGTCGTGACCTTGGATTACAAAGAAGGGGCAGCCCGAAAGCCATCCAACAAGATCGTCCCATATGTTATACAAAATGTGGGACCATTCCTTCGCCTACCAAATCCGAGGCTCACGTAGGTGCTCAGTATCTACGATACCCGAAACTTATCCTTGGCTTCACCTGCCCACTTGGCCGCCTCTCGACAGCCTGATGACACCGAATTGCAGCGGTACCAGTTGGGACGAGTCCCGATTATACCTCAGCCGGACGAGGACCCCGCTCCAGGTCACGAAGACCCGGGGGAAGGAAGCAGTCACCACCGCCAGCCCAGGCAGAAGAGGCCCGCTGCTGCCATTCAGTCCCAGTGGGAATTTCAGGAGCACATGGAAGGGCTCGTTACCTCACTCAGGGACGATTTAGCCCTTTACAGAGCAGAGAGCCAGTCGGGCCATCAGGAGATTATGGCAGCTTTTCAAGCAAGTCAAGAACGTGAGACTGCATGGCACCATACTATGGAGCAGCGTTGGCAGGTGGAAGATGATCGTTGGACGGCCATGGAAAATCGCTGGGTTGTGGAGGATGATCGCTGGACAGCCATGGAAAATCGTTGGGGTGTGGAGAATAATCATTGGGATCAAATGCAATTATGGCAGCAGCAGCAGCAACAGGCATTTTAGCAGCAGTAGCAGACATTTCAGGAGCAACAGCAGGAATGGCAGAGGTAGCAAGAAGCTCAGTGGAGACACATGCAGTCATTTTGGGGACAAGGGGGTCATCCACCTCCGCCGCCGCCTCAGTAAAGCACTGTAAGTACGTACCAAGCCGCACCACTTTTTCTTCCCTCAAACTTTGGTTTTCAACCAAGTTTGGGGGGGGGGGGGGGTGTGTGATGTGGGGCGACTTGGCCGCGTTTCTAGTATGTTGCCCGTTTTTATTTTGTATGCTGTCAGTTTTCAGTTGTTTTATTATGCATTGCTGTTGGGCCTGTGAGCCAATTAGTTGAGGATTGGGCTTGTATGCCATTGATAGTGTGTTGGGCCTGTGAGCCGTAGTTTGTGCTTCATTATTTTGTTTTGTGGAGTCTTTATATTTTATTGTGTTTATTTTGGTAGAGTCTAGATCGAGTCTAGAAAAGGAAAAGAAAACTGAATTGTGCTATTAAGAAAGAAGCTGAACACATTAAGGTGATGATAAGTGGGCAATGAGTTCATGATGATTTGTGTTAAAACTTGTTTACAATAGCACGTGATAGAGCATGACGAGTAATGAATATGAAATTGAGATGTAATTTGCAACGTTGATCAGTACAATTGCCCTGTGAGGACTTTGAGCCTATTTTGTATCTCTAGTCTTGGAGTAATTTGTATAAATTCTTTCGGTGTGATTTTCATTGATTATGTGCATATAGACCCTAGAACTTGCCTTGCATGTCTGTGGTGAATAAGTCAATGTGTGTTGTGACTTAGAAAGTGATCTTAGGCATTTATTGATTTTAGCCTATTTCAGACACTCAACATAACTACCCTTTTTTACCGCAAACTTGAAAAAGAAATTTCCCTTAGTTAGCCCATTTGAGCCGTGAGCCTGTCATTTGTTAGCCGAATATCTTTCAAATTGGCCTTTGATCTTATTAGACTAATCTAGTTAGGAGGGAGGCGAAAGGAGAGGTAGTCGGGGATGTTATTTGGGATTCCTATGGGCTGAAAAAAGGGGAATAAAATGAGAAATGAAAAGGGAATTGGTGATAGAGAATTCAAGAAGGTTTACCCTCCTATGTGCTAAAAAGTTTAGACTTGTTGATTTGTACAATGCAAAAGTAAGAAAAGAAATGAGTTGGGTACATATGAAGCATGATTTGAGGAGGGGAGTAAGAAAAGTGCTTATAAAAAAAAAAAAAAAAAAAAAGGGAATTCGGGTAGTCCCAGAAAATGTGGTACCCACGTGAAAGAAAAACAGAAAAAAAAAAAAAAAAAAAAGAGAAAAAAAAGGGTAAGAAAAAGAAAAGCACTTGGTTGTAAAAGATCATTCGTGGGGAGAAGAAGTCATTCCTTGGGGAGATTTACTGAGATTTGGAGAGTGAGATGTGAGTGATTGTTTTGAGGGGTGGTTGAGTAGGAATAACTCGGTTAGTCCACGTTTTAGTCACTTTCATCCAAATTTTATCCTACCCTACCTAATTCTAAATTACAACCGAATTAAAGACCTTTTTTATTTTCTGCCACACATGTAGAGTACTATGTCCGACTTAAATAATTGGCAAGCATATGGTTGTCGTTGCATATAAGTCAGTGTGAGCGTAATACTTTTCGTACCTTAAACACTTGAGAGAAGAGTGATACACAATTCCGGTGAGGATCAATTGTTGAAAATCATAAGCAATGAAAGTAGTTGAAGTTGCCTTGTCAAATATGCTCGTTTACATCATGTTGCTGTGTAATTATTGAAAACTTTTCTGAAACTCGTAATTGCCACTTAAAGTGCCTTAAAACCCGTGTCTTGATTGTTATTTGATTTAGATTTGTTCGGGACGAACAAAGGGTTAAGTTTGGGGGATTTTGGTAGACACGTTTATTTATGCACTTTAAGTCTGTTAGAGTGAAGAATTGTGATGTTTGCGTGTATAATGGAGAGTATTTAGCTTGTTTTGATGTCTTTGGACTAGTTGACGTTTGTGCTTTCGTTTTGAGCTAAATAGGTGATTTAAGGCTAAGTATTTATACTCGGCCGGATGCACAACGAGAGAATGATGTCCGGATGTCAAAAGGATGGAAAAAACCGCCGGAAAATGAGAACAGAGTACCGCGACCGCGGCACAAGGGCGCAGCCGCGGCCCACATGCGCGGTCGCGGCCCAATAAGGCGGCTAATTAATCCTTGGGCCACAAGAATTCCGAATTAGAGCCCAAAATCAACCCAATTTGACTTCCTCTATAAAAGGGGACCCTTATATTCGAAAAAGGGAGACTTGGACATTACGAGAGAGTAAGATTGGGAGATTCCAAAGGAAACGAGCAATCAAGATCGGCAGTACTCGGGTTTTCTAGTCCTTAATTCTTTTAATTATGTATTTTCATTTTAATTTGTCTTTTGTCACCGCCATGAGCGGCTAGTAGGTTATTTCAGTCCTTAGTCGAGTCGAACCCTAGTTTTACTATTTGGTGATATTTACAGTGGTTATTAATCAGTTGATTCTTTGAAACGTTGTTATACTATTTGTTTATCCTTCAATGCTTGCGTGTTTATATGCTAGATTGATCACCTAGGATTATAATTGCATAAGTAACGTTAGGTTATAATCGTAATCCGTAATTGTTACGAACCTATAGCCTCTTAGTAGCGAATAGCGAGTGATATCGCTAGAGTAGTATATAGCTCGGTCTGAATGGGTCCGAGCTTACGAGGTCCACACCGTGTCTATTCCGTTATCCTAGTACTCTAGGAGTCCGGTTAATGAGATCCAGAGAGCTTATTCTGAGGTCACTCAACTGGATAGACTAACCAAAGAGCTTGTTTTGGTTAGTTAAACATAAGGGATAACGAGGTTAGCAGAGCTTGTTGCTAATCTCGGGGTAGGAGTTTTAAAGGTTAAAATTGATTAATAGTTGCATCTATCACAGGGTAGTAATAACTAGGGGGAGATAAGATAAAGGGCTGGGATTCGTTATTTCATAAGTAGAACAATTCATAATTATTTTGCTTAATTTCTGTTTGATTCTTTAGTTAATATACATCAATTTACAAACCCCCATTATTTATATATTTATATAAGTTGCTAGTATTAGGATTTACGTAAAACACTATAAGTCTTCCTGCTTCCTGTGGAATCGACCCTACTTATCACTTCTACAAGCTAGAAGGGTAGCTAGGTTTAATTAATTTTACCGCATCGCGACAGTGCGGTCAGTGAAAACACAACTCACCAATCAAAATTCGGGCATAAAAGCACAAAGATTCTGTATAAACTATTCTATAACACAATTATCAGCACTCACGTACATAAATTACTAGTACTAACAAGATTTTGGGACCATAAACATAAAAAGACAATCACAAACGACTAAACAATAGGACATAATATTCAATAGTATCGATACTGATTTTAAACTGCACAAACCCACCCACTACTTATATTGTCCAATACTTAAACAACTTTCATAATCACATCAACTATTTTAAAAAATGAAGCTTAAAATCGGGAAACTCACCGTATAGTGAATGCGGCTTGTGGGATCGTCTCGCGCCCGTATCTACACCATTTTACACCACCTCTCCATGGGTTGAAGATTCAGAAGCCCATAGTGGTGATTCAAGAAAAAAAGGGCGAAGGAATTTGGCATATTAAAGGCGATCGCAATAGGGATTTAGTTCTATGAAAAAGGAGTTAGAGTTATGGAATGGGTTTTCTTTCTTCGATTTAGTCTGTATGCTTAATGTCTTGCATTTTCTTTTTTAATTAAACAAGTTTGTTATTTATTTTCTTCACTTTCATATTTTAATTTTCTTTTTTTAGTTATTATCTTGTGTGAAGTTGAATCAGCTTTACTACATATATTTTACTTGAAAAAATAATTTATTCCACGTCGATTTATATGTCCACGCAGGCAACAAATTGGGAAAACCCAAAATTAATGAACATGTGAAATGCACGTGATATTCCGGCCGCTTTTACAATTTGCGATGAAACTTATCCTCAAATTGAACTCGACCCTAACTTAGAAGACTAAAGTTGATAATTTAAAACACACATGAAGTTTTCTTGACCAGCCCAAAGTTACAGGACCAAAAATCAAATTTTCACAGTGTATGTGAAACATGTGCCATGTGTCTTATGTGTGAGGTGGGTGTAGTATGTGAAATTTGAGGGTAACTCACTTAAAAAATAAGATGAACTAGAGGAACTTTGGAGATCATAAGTTCTAAGAACATATTTTTACACCTTATAAATTGTCTTACATCTTACTTTGTCAAACACATTTGAAAAACTTACAATCTATTTACTACTATTATAAATTGTGAGTTATTTCTTACAAATTATGTTTTAGCTATTATATCCTTAATAAGAACTAATTTTAAGGTTAATTTAGTAATCTTATTTCTTTAAGTTATGTTAGTTTTGAAAGAGTCATCTTATAGTTTAAACCCTTCTAGTATTTCATGGAAGTTTCTATTCCATTAAAAGATATTTAATTCACCTAATGACATAACTTAAACCTAGATATTGGTAAGACTTTATATTTTTCTTTTTTAAATAGTAAAATATAATATATTTTTCTTTTATTATGTTTTAATTTTTTATGATATCTCATGTATTTCTTCTCTCTTTTATGATTAAACTAGATGTTCCTCAGTACAATGCACGATACTGAATATTCTATTACATTAATAATATGTGTTAAGTTCTAATATTTCTAAAAGGTACTATAAAATGTACATAAGTCATTCGATATATATGTTTGTTTATATTTTACTATATTTATGTTTCAAAAAAAGTAAATATCAATATTTTTTTGTAAGCCATACGAGTATTAAACACAATTTAAAAAAAATAAAAGTGACTTAAATTATTTTTATTGTGAATCAATTGGTTCATTGATAACAAATATCCATTTTTTATATTATAATTTTTTATTAGGCCAATGTAAATTCAATATTTTTTTATTTGCAATACGGGTGTCTAATTGAAGATCGTGAAATAAGGACAAATTTAATATATTTTTCATCGAGAATGAAATTGGTAAAATACATATATATATCTAAAATTTTAAGTTAAAATTTTTTATTGGTATATGGGAGTAAATGGGGGAATAAAACTCCCACAACTCCCGTCCATAGTCCTTTTTTTTAAAAAAAAAAAAGGGTCAGAATTAAACTTGTACAACGTGTATGAATAATACGGGTTTTTCCTGGCATATGATTTATATAGATGACATGTGTTTTGAATTTTTTTAAAGTCCTCTAATTATAATAGTAAAGGGGGATTATTTCATAATGTAGAAAGATTGGCTAGTTAAAACTAAAAATAAGAAAAATATATACATAATGCATTATATTTTTCTTTTTATTCAAATTTTACTTTTTCTGATATCTCAAATATTTCTTTTCTCTTTTATTATTTAGGTATGAAATGTTTGAAAATCAATTAAGTCAGATGTTCTCGGGGTGAATAAAAAGTATAATAATTTTTTAGTATTAGTAAATAAAACATATAATAAAAATCAAAACAATGTATATTAAAGTTTGAAATCCTTTGTAATTTTATTTCTCCTCATTCTCGAAAAAAATGTAGTTATTTGTTCGTTTTTTAATGTTCTCCAAAAACAGTATCTATATACTTATTTCACTAATTATAATAGAAAATTATTAAGAAGACGACTATAGCCTATCATATACTATGAGATTTAGTTTACCACTTTATGTAAAAATCTTATAAAAAACTTGAAACTATAATACCAAAATTATTAAAAGATAATTAAAAATTATAAGAATGTTGTTTAGGTATGGAACAATGTATGTGGAGCTTAACCAGACAAAACAGCTCAACTGTAAATTGGTCACTGGTCCCGTCCAATAGTGGTACAAAACCAGAAATGATATTAACAAGTTAAAATCGCCAAACACCGGATAAAATTGGATTGATTGAACCGGAAAATCATTTCCTACTTTAAAAGCTTCTAAATTTTTATTTTGAAAATAATAATTATACAATTATAAATAATATTTTAGTCTCGTATCATTGTGTATTATAAGTATATATTTTATGGTCCTTTAAACCTTTCTGTCATTTTCCAAATACACTATATATTACGTGCCAAGAAAATATGACATAATATAATCTTAAAATCTAATTAATTACGGTTGCCACCTGAACCAACGGTTGAACTTGTCGAACCTGTTGAGCTCTGAATTAGTAGCATGACCGCTTCGCTCATCGATGTTGTTCCACAAACACTCGTATGTAATGTCTAAGACCCAATTCAGTTGGTGATGGGTATGGCCCAGTAACTTCGGATCGGGTCGACACTCCGATCCGACCCAGCCCAGTAACCGGCCCAGAAGCATGCGTGGCCCCAAAAACTTAACCGGCCTAAAAGAGCGTGGCCCAACTGTGGCGTATCCCAAGATTCCAGGCCCACGATCTGCTCCCAA
Source organism: Ajuga chamaepitys (assembly GCA_958295605.1). NCBI lineage: Eukaryota > Viridiplantae > Streptophyta > Magnoliopsida > Lamiales > Lamiaceae > Ajuga > Ajuga chamaepitys. The sequence goes on along the minus strand of OY282502.1, from coordinate 53,552,130 downwards.
CTTCCATGCAACGGAAAGTAGACGCAATTATAGGGAGTTAGTTAGGATTTGGAATTGATGAGTATAAATAGGAGAATTATTCTCAGGATTAGGGTTCGCATTTTGTATTCTGAAATTATTACGTGTAAACTCAAAGAGATAGTGAAAGAAACACATCGGCAGGTGCTATTTTGAGCCCGTGGACGTAGATCTCCGGATCGAACCACGTACATCTTGTGTTTTTCCATATTTCTTGCATAGGTTTTCGTTGAGTTTCTTGGATACCGGATTGCGCTTTATCAATTGGCGTCGTCTGTGGGAATCGAACAACTGTTTGTGATATTGACATTGTATTTGGTAAACTATGGTGACTACTCGCTTAAATCAGTCTCGCCAAGGTGATCAGATCAACCAAGATCCACCCGTGGATCAAATTTTGCCGCCGAGGCAATCGCCGATGCGGGATACATCTCATCATCAGGGCAACCAAGGCCCGGTTATGAATCCGGACAACCAATTCTTACCTCTGCCCCCACAAGACATGCAAAACCCTAATCCCGCTGCCGCTCAGCCGCAGGTTAATATTCAGATAACTCCAGAATTACTCCAGGCTTTCCTACAAGAGCATGCTCATGTTCTTCAAGACTGGGCGGCCAATCGCCTGAATCCTGATGGACCTGCCGGACACGCTACCAATCCCGCAGTGCATCCACATCGTCAGCACTCGCACGATCGACAAGACCCAGTGCACCGCGGGTGCCAGGATCGGCGACGGGAGAGACCCGGTTCTCCCGAGGACCATGGGAGTTCTAATGGGTCAAGATAGCGCAACGACGAACCTGCAGATGCCGATCGCCGCCGTCCACTTAACGCGGCTAAAAGAGTTCGTTATGCCAATCCTCATACTCTAGATCTTCAGGAGTATGAGCGAGTCCAACGCAATGTCGAACTAGACAGAATCCTGGGCCTTGATGCCAATGGGGACATTATCACACCGTTCTCTCAAGAAATCATGGCCACTTCCCTTCCCGAAGGGTTCAAAAGGCTTTCCATACCGCCTTACGATGGCAAGGGAGATCCAGCCAATTTTCTTGAAGCTTTCAGGCACAACATGCTTAGCCGCGATCATACTACCTCTCTTCATTACTGTAAGATTTTCCCCGAGTATCTTTAGGACGAGGCTCGGGTTTGGTTTGATTCTCTCCCTCGTAATAGCATATCCTCTTTTAGAGAACTTGCCGAACACTTTTGGGCGCGTTTCGAAGCACGTGCCATGCCCATGGCCACTTTGGCCGATCTCATGAATATGGAACAACGGGACGGCGAAACCGTTACCCAATTCCTTGATCGCTTCACAGCGGAGAGTCTTAAGGTAGGAAGCTGTTCGGATGATGTCATCATCAACGCATTCATGAATGGTCTCCGTCCCTGACCACTCTACACCGAGTTGGTTCGTAATCCACCGGTCACGACCCGAGCACTGTTTAATACTGTGTGCAGATATGCCAAGGCCGAGGAGCAAACTCGTCGGAAGCATGAGAAACATGCTAGTAAGCGGCAGTCCGATAGGGCACAGGTTGGGCCTAGCACACGACCTAGTGCCTTTTCTCGTCTGAATCAGGGGCGTTCAGAATCTCGAGGGGATATTCCACAATTCACCCCGCTGAATCGCGAGCTGAAATTCTTTCTGTTCACAAGAATGATTTACGGCCCTGTCCGCGGATGACTGCCCCGCCTAAAAAGCGAAACCGCGGAAAGTGGTGTGCGTACCACTGAGATCATGGGCACGAGACGGAGGAGTGCCGGGAGCTCAGCAATGAAATCGAGGATTGTTTAAGGAAAGGTCTCTTGCGACAATATATTGCACGGACCGATGACAAGCCTCGGACAAATCAGAATGGGGGTTCGTCTCTCAACTGCGGAGGTTATCACGACCGGAGTTCGCAACAAAACCGGCCGCCGTGGCAGAATAATCGGCCGGGGTCTAACAATTATGCACGGCAAGACCCTGACAATCGTCAACAACCTCGTTTTTTGCATCCGCCCCCTCCTCCGGGAGGACCCGGAGACAATGCACCTACTCACGTCATAAACGTGATATATGGGGCCCTCCCCACTAGGGCTTCGCGAAATGCCTTGAAGGCAGAGGCTCACCGTCCTCCTCCCGAGGAGCCACGTCATAAGCGCCTCCATCAATCCGAAACTGTTAGTTTCACAGATAGAGACCCGGTTCCAGAGATTACACCCCATACTGACGCCATCGTCATCGACATGGCTGTAGCCAATGTTACAATAAAGCGAGTCTTCGTAGACAATGGAGCTGCAGTGAGTGTTATATTCGCCGACTGTTTCCAAAAAATGGGGATTCCTCGGGAGCAACTTCGGCCGGCCCCCGGGCCGTTGCAGACTTTCACTCAGGGTGAAGTCCAGCCAGAAGGCGTCATCACTCTCCCGGTGTCTCTGGGAACTTATCCGGCAATAAAAACCATTTTTGTGGATTTTTACGTGGTTAATTCCCCGTCCCCGTATAATATGATTTTAGGTCGGGATTGGCTTACTCCCGCCAAAGCCATATGCTCCACATACCACCTCGCGCTAAAATTCCCCACGTCCCACGGTGAAGTGGCTATCCGCGGCAGTCAGCGGGTCTCTAAAGAGTGCATATACGTCGCACTCAAAAAAGCAACCAAGGCTCCTCCCAAACAGCAACTTCAGGTGGCGTCATCAGCTTTTGAACCCCATTTATGTACATCATTAGGGGACACCACAGTCCAGGTGCCGCTCGATCCATCCAAGCCTGAACAAACAGTAACTGTCGGTGCCGTGGATGTGCCGTGGTTACATCATGCCATAATCCAGACCTTGCGAGAGTATTCCGATGTCTTTGCATGGTCCCCTTTGGATATGCCTGGGGTCTCTCCTGATGTGATAACCCACAAGCTAAACATCGATCCCAGCGTTAAGCCTATACAGCAAAAACAAAGGAAATTCGCTCCGGAGCGAAATGCGGCCATTCGAATCGAGGTACAGCAACTTTTAGATGCAGATATCTTGTTCGAAGTTTATTACCCTTCTTGGTTGTCCAATCCAGTGATGGTATTAAAGTCCAGCGGGGCATGGCGGATGTGTGTCGACTTTTCCGATCTCAATAAGCATTGTCCGAAGGACTGTTATCCTCTACCCTCCATCGACCAAAAAGCCGAAGCCATTACCGGGCATGTGGCGCTTTGTTTCTTAGACTTGTATAAGGGATACCATCAGATCTTCATGGATCGTCAGGATGCCCTCAAAACGGCATTTATCACTGATTTTGGGTGTTTTGCTTTTAAGAAATGCCCTTCGGGCTCAAGAACGCGGGAGCCACATATCAACGTCTCATGGACCGTGTGTTTAGCGATCAAATAGGCCGCAATGTTGAGGTTTACGTTGATGATCTAGTCATAAAAAGCGCCTCACATTCTTCATGTGTGCAAGACATTGTTGAAACGTTGCGTACTCTGCGGCGTTACAATTTACGACTTAATCCGGCGAAATGTACCTTCGGCGTTGATTCTGGAAAGTTCCTCGGGTATATGATTTCACAGCATGGCCTTCAGGCCAATCCAGCCAAGCATCGGGATGTGTTGGATCTGCAACCACCGAAGACGTTCAGAGACGTTCAACGCCTCACGGGTGGTTTGGCGGCCTTGAACCGTTTTTTGTCTAAAGCAGCAGAGCGACAACTCCCATTCTTCAAATTTTTGAGACAGGCGAAGTCATTTGAGTGGACTCCGCAGTGCACCGAGGCTTTCGAGGCCTTAAAGCGTCATATACAACAACTTCCCACTCTATCAGTTCCTCTCTCCGGAGAGCCGCTGTATATATATTTGGCTTCCGCTGAGGAAGCCATTAGCGCCGCTCTTGTGCGAGAAGTCAATGGTGTTCAACATCCGGTGTATTTTGCAAGCCGAGTACTTCACGGGGCAGAGACACGGTACTCCATGTTAGAAAAAACAGTACTCGCACTCGTCATGGCAGCTCGGCATTTGCGGCCATACTTCCAAGGGCGCGAAATACGGGTTCTGACCAATCATCCCATCCGTCAGATTCTTGTCAAGCCCGAGGTGTCAGGGCGCCTCGCCAAGTGGGCTGTCGAATTAGGAGAGTATGATATTCAATTTCTCCCCCGCCGAGCTATCAAGGGTCAAGCACTTGCAGACTTTTTGGCTGAAACCCCAGGGGATAATCATGAATCTTCTGCAGACAATGGTACTCATCACCCTGCTACCCTTGAACCCACACCTCGTAAGTGGCAATTATATGTGGATGGTGCATCCACAACTCGCGGAAGTGGTGCCGGGGTGCTTCTCATTGACCCCGAGGGAGTTGAAGTTAAGAATGTTGTTCGATTCAAGTTTAAGGTGACCAATAATGAGGCAGAATACGAGGCAGTTCTTGCTGGGCTCCGGCTCGCTCAATCCTTAGCTATCCGCCATCTTGAGCTCTTCACGGACTCCGAGGTTGTGTCCAAGCAAATCCAGGGTACTACGTCGCTAAGGATGAAACGATGATCAGGTATCGCGCTTTAACACTCAAACTTATGTCAAATTTTGATACGGTTGTTGTCCAGAAAATACCACGCACTCAGAATGCCAAAGCAGACGCGCTCAGTAAATTAGCCTCCGCGGTTCGCACTAATGTATCTCCGAATATTATGGTCGAAGATATATTTCATCCGGCGATTCATGAGGCAACGGTCTCGGTATTGATAGATAGTGATCCGAATTGGATGACTCCTATTGTTCAGTATCTCCGGGATGGAACTTTGCCTAATGACAGGCTGCGAGCTCGGCAGATAGTCCTTAAGGCACCCAAGTACTCATTCCATGATGGGATTTTGTATCGGCGGTCGTACTTACAACCGAATCTCCGGTGCCTTGCTCCTGCCCAGGCCGATCAGGTTCTTCGGGAGGTGCACGAAGGGGCCTGCGCCAGTCACATCGGCTCACGGACGTTGGCCAAGAAAATTCTTCGATGGGGGTATTATTGGCCAACCTTATTTAACGATGCCCACGATTTGGTGACCAAGTGCAGCAAGTGTCAACTGCACTCTCGTGTAAAGCATCTGCCACAAACCGAGCTCACTGGAATTCAGAGTGCGCGGCCATTTATCCAATGGGGAATCGATATTGTCGGCCCGTTCCCAGTCGCTCCGGGGGGATTGAAATTTCTGGTTGTCGCCGTAGATTACTTCACTAAGTGGGTAGAAGTCGAACCTCTTACTGCCATCACTGGTCAAAATATATTGAAGTTCGTCTGGCGAAATATTATATGTCGCTTTGGCATACCGAGCACTATTATTTCGGATAACGGAAAACAGTTTGCCAATGATCCCTTTCGAACATGGTGCGAGGAGCTCCATATTAAACAAATTTTCACCTCGGTAGCTCACCCTCAAGCCAATGGTCAGGTGGAAGTCACTAACCGTACTCTCCTTGCGGGTATGAAGAAACGTCTGGATCGTGCTAAAGGTCTTTGGGCCGAAAATCTTCCGCATGTCCTATGGTCTTATCGCACAACGCCACATACCGCTACCGGGGAGACCCCCTTCAGTCTGACCTATGGCTCCGAAGCTGTGATCCCGGCGGAAATCAGCATACCGAGCCCCCAACTCGTAACTTTGACTCCCGAGGATAATGACGAAGCTCTTCGTACAAATTTGGATGAGCTCGAATATCGTCGTGATCAATCGTTCATCCAGCAGGCCAAGTGTAAACAACGTGCAACTCAGTATCATCACCTCCGGGTTCGGGGCACTCAGTTCAATGTCGGGGACCTAGTACTCCGACTCAATTCAGCGAGCAAAGCCGCCCCCGAGGAGAAATTACACGCTTCTTGGGAAGGTCCCTAACGCATCGTTGCTGTACACGATTCCGGATCCTACCAGTTAGAGCATCTCGATGGAACCCCAATTCCCCGAAGCTGGCATGTTACCAACTTAAGACGCTTCTATCTGTGAACACCAAATGACAAGTATTATCCTCATCTTTATGCTCATTATACACTTCTTTTACGTTGTTATCTCTCTTTGTATCCTCTAATTTGCTCCGGCACTCATCATTGAATAAATATTCTTTGTTTATGCATCTTGCCGTGTTTTCTTCTACGTTACGGGGACGCCCTAACGCAGTCGTGTTATTATTATTCGTCTCCGGACAATTAAATCTCTCTCCCAGTCCGTCCGAGGAGATTCACGTTTCGTCCCCGGACTCATATCACTCTCTCGTCTGTTTAACCGGAGAGGTGTTTACTCCCGCCCGATCCGTCCGGGGAGATTTAAATTGGCGCTGTCCATATCGTGTTCCCGAACACCCGTTAAAATAATTATTACTTCTGGTTAACAACTCGTTGTTTTCCTTAACACAACTATGCACACCAAAACGGTTTATTACATTTTTTCGATTAAGTGCCAAAAGGTGTTTTACATAAGCCTTCAAAAAAAAAAAAACAAAAACAAAAACAAACAAACAAAAAAGAAGGGATTTTTCTTTACAATTATCTACGGCCTCCGAGCCAGTATTCAGCGCTCCGGCGTTGAGATCTAGTCCCGGACCTACTCCGTGTCCTACGGGATCTTGTCACTCCTCGGCCTTGAGCTCCGGCTCCTTCCCCTCCTCGGGCCCCCCGACGTCGCGGACTCGTCCTTGGCGCTTGTCTGGGGGTTTCGTCCCTTGTGCGAGCCCGACTACTTGGCTGCGGGGTAGACCTCGGAGTTTGGGCCCATTGCACAGGATCCCATTCCTCGGGGGCCATTACCTCGATTTCTTGGGCCAGCTCTTCGACTACCTCTTCGGCGACAAGAGCGGGCTCTTCTTCAACTGTAGTCACTGGAACTGGCTCTCGAATAATAATGCCTTTGCTCTTTCCCGCTGGCTTCTTTTTAACCTTCCGGGGGGTTTTTGAAGTACCTTGGCTCCGGCTGGAACTCGCAATGTATTCCTCGGCAGAGGGCCGCCACCTGCCACGACCTTTCAATCCTTCATACATGTTGAGGAGTAACTCCAACACCTCTCGCTTTCTTACAAGCTCCGAGGACTCGGCTGGGCTCTTCGCCATAAGTGCTGAAATTTCACTCTGAATCTCTACGACCCGCGCCTCCACTTCCTCAAATGTCAGTAAGCCGAACTCGGTCAGTATTCGGTCATACTCCCTTTGATGGATGAGGACTCGGTCCAGTTCAGCAACTTTCGCTAGATACTTCAACTCCTGGTCCCAGGCTTTCTCCTCGGCTTCCTTCGCCCTTCTCTCCGCAGCAGCCGCCCACTTTTCTAGCCTCGGCACTACTTGCATTTGCAAGTTATTCTTCTCTCCGCGGAACCACTCTAATGATTGCATGAGTTTCTTTATAGTGTCGTGCAATTCCGCGGTATCCTGAACAAGTAACGGAATCAACAAGGGAAATCAACCTCAAACAAACAATGAGCGGCAACTCAGTTCGTCAACAAAGTTTATTTTCAACACAATCAGGATACATTATACATGGTCCGGTACAAAAGATTTCACATTTACTCCTATTATCTACTACATCAAATTTGAGGGGAACGACTGACCTCCTCCTCGGTCCCCTCGGCCTCTTCGGGCACCTCCTCCTGTCGGCCCTCAGCCGTTCTTGCCTCTTCCTCCACGGCAACTGCAGCAGCTTCTATGCGGGGGGGGGGGGGGGGGGGGGGTGGCTCTTTGTTTCGGGGCCCGGAGGTGAACTCACCGCGACGGAATGCCAGGAATTCCTGGTCTTGGTCCACCTCACAGCTTGCAACCTCCTCGGCCCTTAATATGACTTTCTTCTCGGCCAGAGCTTTTACAAGGGGCCACTCCGGGAGGTGCGTTAGGACTTTGTAGTAGGCCTCCTCCACCCCGGCCACCGCATTATAGTCATACTCGAACTCTGGATGGTACACGTCCACATTCGGGTAGACTTCTTTGATTTGCTCCAGTAACAGCGATCGCGTGGCCGTGTCCCCGACGGCAACGAAGTTAGTCTGAAAGTCCAGAAATGTGCTCGTCTGGAGTAATTTCTCGGCAAACGCTTTCAGCATTGCCTCCTGACCTTCGACAATCGCCGCTTCCTGGGCCTTCATCTCTGCTCGTAGCTGCGCCGTTTCTCCACGAAGGGCTCCGGCCTCCGCCTCCACCTCGCGCAGACGCGCAACTTCATTCTCTACCAAAGCCGCCCTCTTGCGCGCTTCGGCCAGGTCTTGTGTCAGCCTGTCGTTGCGCGTCCGCAGGTCTCTAGCCACATCGGCTAGCTCCTCCTTGGCTTCCTTCTCGCTCTTACGGCCGAGTTCCAAAATTCCTCGCGCCAGGCGCAAAAGCTCCTCAGCGTCAGCCCCCTCCAACCCCAGTAGACTGGAGGGCCCTTGCTCCTTCAACTCCTACAAAAAGCAGAACACAAAAATCAATACTGGTGAGCACACACTTCATTTGCATAAATAGTAACTAACAGGACGTTTTAGATTTACCTCAACACTCCCCTCTGTTCGGAGTCTTTTTGCTGTTGCCGGCGGTGTCCCGGATGGCTCCGGCCTCTTCTTGGATCCGGGGGTGGGCTCCGTCACCACTACCCGCTCCTCAGACCCAACGATGGGTCTCGCACTAGGTGACATCTTCCCCCGGGGAGACACCTCAGCAGCTTTTCCCTTCTTCTTGGCTGCTGCAGCCGCTGTGGAGCTTCCAGCTGGTTCCTTCCCGAAGCGTCCCACTGCATACAGAAATTCAAATTAGCCCTGCACAAGGCAATAATTTCTAAACAGGTATGAGAACTCCTACTCTCCTCGGCAACCCCGGCTCCCAACTCTGGACCCTGAGTGGACATCCCCGCCGCATCGCCAGAATAATATGGGCTCAGTCCGGCTCCCTCCAGCTCTTCCTCAGTACACAGGGTCTTGAAAGTCCCCACTGAACGGAATATATCCACCACCTCAGCCTCCGGGTCCTCCACCGGGGTAGTATCTAGCACTTCCTCCCTTCTCCACCTCGGGAGGGCCACTCCGGTCTTCACAAAAATGAACTTCTCCTTCCACCCCTCCACCTTACTGGGGTTTTGTACCTTGAACCCACCTCGTGCTCGAGGACTGAAGGAGTACCACCCCTTGGATTTCCCGAACGCCTTTAATTGGTAAAAATACCTAAATAGCTCTACGGTCGGTTCCACCCCGGAATTCTTACACACTACGGTGAACCCGACTACTTGCCTAATCGCGTTCGGCGCTAATTGGCTCAAGGCAATGTTATAATATCTCAGTAACCGGATAACAATGTCCCAGAGGGGGAATCTCAAACCTATTTTTAACGGATCTATATATACACCAATGAAACCCTGCGGGGGGCAACAGGCCCTATCACCGGAATCCGGCACTATATACTCTAAATTAAATGGGAAATAGAAGGAGGGGATTAAGGCCTCTATCTGCACTCGCGTCATCCGCGATGCTACAGTGGACACTTCAAAGTCCTCCTCCGCACATTCATAGAAACCGACCATCCTAATGTTGGTTTCCATGCCGTCGGCCCTTTCCACTGTCCTAATCTCACTCCTCTCCGGAATAACATATCGAATGGGTGGCACATCTAACGGAGCGCTCTGAGTCCCTACTTCCTGAACAGAAGAAGAAGATGATGAAGAAGGCATACTTACTTGGTTTGAGTTTGGGAAGTTTTTTATTTGAGATGAATCACAGGCGCACAGAATTCTCCTTTTTTCCCGCTTTCTAAAACTGGCAAATCGCAATGAAGAAGATGAAGTATACTGTGCCATTATTCCAAATATATACTCAAAGAACCAACGGCCCTGATACGGCCTATTCAAATTCAGCGATTGAGATTTGGACGTGCTAATCACGCGCCTTACGGTTCCCAAGGCACGTGGGGAACAAGATCATTGGAAATCGCAGAGCGTGTCACTTCACATCCCTCTCTCTCATGATGGCGCCGCCAATCACATCAACCCCATCCTTGCCCAGGAAGATTTGGAAAGCACCCCGGTGCCTCCTTCACCTCGGCCAGACTGCTGTTTTCTTTCGCCACACTTTGTTGCCTTCGAAGTGCTCGGGCCCTCGCTATCATCTCGGGGATGTTCAGCCTAATTTGATTTGGCCCCCGCGGACTACACTACGGATCAACTCCGGCCCCGAAAATTCTCGGCTTCCCAAAAATACTTCGGCTTACCAGTAACCGCGGCTCCTCTGGTTGGCAACTCCAACCCGATCATAACCGAAGCTCCTTCCTCGCTCCGGCTGGGGGGGGGGGACATCTGATGGGTATGGCCCAGTAACTTCGGATCGGGTCGACACTCCGATCCGACCCAGCCCAGTAACCGGCCCAGAAGCATGCGTGGCCCCAAAAACTTAACCGGCCTAAAAGAGCGTGGCCCAACTGTGGCGTATCCCAAGATTCCAGGCCCACGATCTGCTCCCAACTTCCATGCAACGGAAAGTAGGCGCAATTATAGGGAGTTAGTTAGGATTTGGAATTGATGAGTATAAATAGGAGAATTGTTCTCAGGATTAGGGTTCGCATTTTGTATTCTGAAATTATTACGTGTAAACTCAAAGAGATAGTGAAAGAAACACCTCGGCAGGTGCTATTTTGAGCCCGTGGACGTAGATCTCCGGATCGAACCACGTACATCTTGTGTTTTTCCATATTTCTTGCATAGGTTTTCGTTGAGTTTCTTGGATACCGGATTGCGCTATATCAGTTGGTGAGTGAAAAATATGATTTTTTAGGAGTTGTAAAATAGAACATATAATTAAAAATTGGAACAATGTATACTAAAGTTCAAACTCAATGAGTTTATTTCTCAGCTCATTCTCGATAAACCAAAAAAAAAAAAAAGCTCTTTTTTTTTTTTAAAAGTTTCGTAACTAAAATCTCTATATACTTATTTTACTAACTATATAAAATAAAAATGTTGACAAGGAAGTTGTGGTCCATCACATATGAGATTTAATTAATAAATGTTTTATCAAATTTTATAGCAAATTAAGCCTTTAATAGTTTAATAGGACTTTTTAATATTCTAATGCTTAACTTCTTTATTAGAATAGTGAGTACAAGGCTCTTATTTTGAAATGGAGATATATACTATAATTATAAAAGGATAAAAATTATAATTATAGTATAATTTTTACATTTATACTTTTATATTTCTCACAATTTATATTCTTATTTGAAGATTGTGTTCTTTGTTTGAATAATGTATTTTATCAACGTATAATATAACAAATCATATCACTACACCTAGTTTTCATTTACAAAATAGTTATTTAGGTATGAAATATGTTTGAAAATTTAATTAAGTTTAGATGTTCAGCTGGTGAATAAAAAAGTAATACTTTGTTTTAAGATTAACAAATAAAACATACACTTAATCAAAATAATGTACACGGGTATGCAAAGCCCTTATCAAGTTTATTTATCATCTCATTCTTGAGAAAGTAACATTTATTTTCATTTAGCTTTTGCAACTATACTATTTGTATACGTATTCGACAAACTACTACAAAAGATATTGACAAGAAAGTTATAGTGTCATGTATAACATTATTTACTTGACCACATTATGTCAAATTCTTATAATATACACACGACTCAACATTAAAGCAAATATTTGATCAAAATATATAATGAATTAAACATGCAATAATAGTTTAACAGAATTTAGGTATTATAAATTTTAGCTTCTTTGTTAGAATAACATATAGGCTTTTATTTTGGGAGAGAAGAAGTAAACGTTATTTATTATTGTTTAATGGTAACTTTATTTTTTTATTGGATATAGGTTTACATATCTATAATTTTATATTGTCCGTATTAATATCCTTATATCAGGACTGACTTTTTTATTATAAGAATGAGTTTTATCCGTGTATAATATTACAAACTCTTGTCATTATATCTAATTAATTTTTTTTTAAAAGAAAAAGTGATCAAAATAGTAAGTTAAAAAGACAAACATATTTTACTAAAATTACAATAATATCTTCAAATCAAATCATATCTCTCTATTGAAGCAATGAAGTGTCATCAAATCATAAATAATCAATCAAATTGCGTGTTTCAAGTCAATAAGTTGAGAAAAAATTTAAGATGTAAAATTTTCAATCATTCAAGACATGTGTCAAGGTGAATACAAAAGCGTTCATCACTGTTAAAGTGTTCTTCACGGAGAAGGGCAACATATTAAGTTCAATGAAAAGATCAAGATATCAAATTCTTCATCAAACCTTGAAGTCAATAACAAAGAAGAATCAGAGAAAATATACTAGAAATTATAAATACTTAGATGGTTGATTGAATATGTAATACTATTTAAGTTGTGTGATATTAAAGTGGTTAAAACAAACAGCGGATAGTGCAGCAACAGCAAGTGTCCGATACGGTTTCCAAGTTGGAACTAACTCTACCAAGAGTCGATCGGCCTATTACAATCATGTTAGGACCTCAAATCCTACCTTTAATTATAGATATCTTAACTTTCATCTTTTCTGTCTTTATACTGATAAATTAAATTTTCCAAATGACTTGAGTTCATATGTGGTATCTCAGAATTGCACATGGAACTTTAGCCTACCACGTAAAAGAAAGTCTATATAATTAAATAAAAAAGTTATTTCCACTATTCGAATGTACGTGTTCGTTGTTGTCGTTCTTGTTTGTAACAATTAATATATTTTGGACAGTATTTACAGATGTGTGTATGACAATAATTTTACAAGAGTGGACCAAATCTTAGTGCGTCGTTTCACGTTTGCATTTTGTCTACTTCAAGTAGCATTCAAAGAAACAAGATTTTCTTTTAATACTTCCATCCATATCTAAAGATCATTATCAAAATAAAAAATCCAGAATTCAAAATTTCTTCCCCTAATATCCATTAATAATATTTTATTTTTATTAAATAACAATTTTTCATCCGAGTCCCAATACATATTGTTAGTTTGAGCTGCGCCATGGACCCGGTCCACCCGGGTCATTTGGCCCGGTCCAAGGCCGTTCAAGTGGGCTCGTTCAATTACTGGAAGTGGGTTATTGTGGGAGGCTCATCTCCCATAATAAGAGGTCCACTTCTCTCCCTTAAAAACATAATGAAGTGTACCGGGTACACATAGGTGTAGAAGCGAGAACAGTTTCTCAGTACTTACGTGAAAAACAAATTAGAGAAAAATCAAAGTGATTTCTCCCAAACCCAAAAAGTGCTTTTTCCAAAGCCGCCAGAGATGGCTCTTGGATCGTGGATCGTGGTGGATTTCAGAATGCAATTTTCACCCCGACCAAGAGTACAGATTATCAAGGTAAGGCCGTGGTTCGACCCGTATACGATCTGGGGTTCAAATCCATTGCAATCAAGGTACCCCGATCCTAAATAAAAAAATTGGTATCAAAGCCAAAAGGTTAGAATTTGGCTCTTGATGATTTTTTTGTATCGATTGGTTATGATTGAAAAACGTGTTGTTACGATCTCTTAATTTTCGTCAATTTTATTTTCGAGATTGAGCATGTTATTGATTTGATGTTGTAGTACTCATTAATAACTACGTTCTTCAACTTGAATCACTCAATTCCATTAAGAACAGATTTTATATGAATTTTTTAAGTTGAATCTGTGAATCTGAAAATTCCTTGCGAAAATGATTTTTCAATCTGTTCGGGCACGATTTTCGTCCAATTATTATTCTGATGTTTTCGTGTAGTTGATATTTTAGGTTCTATGTTGAATGAGCTTTCTATAGACGTATTATGCGCATTATTTCGTTGAGCAACGAATGAGATATGAACTTTCAAAGTTTGGACGAAAATCAAGTAATTCTGAAAAAAATTCCGAAAACTTGAAGATGTTATTATTTCTTAAATCCATGATTTGAGCATGTTATTGTTTGATTTGACGCATGTATGTGGTATGTATGCGTATCTTATCAATTTTTCTTGGATTTGATATATAATTTGTGTTAATCTGACCTGTATTGCGCTAGATAACGTGCTTAGAAAATTAAAATCGGATCAAATGTGTTCTTGAAATGTTCTTGATAAAGAACATGAAGAACAAGGTTCTTCACTCTCCAAGAACACATTTTCTGATCCAAACACGTAGTTAGGATTGTCGGATCTAAAAGCCAATTACACCGTTGAACTCGGAATGACCGAGAATAGGAGGGTAGCCAGAGCGCCGCAATGCGGGGAAGGGGACGTGTGTAGGCCACTCTCCAGTCAGTGAGAGTGGGCCTCGGTTGGTCAAAGGGGTGACACACCAGTGCCTAGTCAGCACACTTGGACGAATGAAATCGTGCCATGTGTGCCACATCATCGCACAATCAGCATCAACGTCAGCAGACATGTGGGAGCCACCTCAGGATGAATAACATCACACCACATGTGCAAGCCATCGCCACATCAGCAACCACGTTGCAAAACCCTTGGCGACTCGTCATACAGAGGCATCCAACAACAGGCTGACACGTGGCATAGATGCCACATCAACCAACTAAACGAAGCTGGCTCAACAGTCGATTCATCGCCAGCCAAACTAGACCGCTGCCGGTTCGGGTAGGCTCTTCGCCGCGAACTGGTTACTGGTCTGCCATGACGCCGCCGCTGGATGGTTGTCAGACTGTCGTGTCTCCGCCGCACCGCCACCGTCGACAACTACCGGACCTCACCGACGTATGGTGCCGGTGGTGCATGGGTGCGCGGGGCGGCGCGTGGCGATGTGTGATTATTCATGGAGGCGTGTGGAGGCGCGTGAACGTGCATTTTATGCATGTGGGGCGCGTCTGGGCCACTTGCTTACACGTATTTTTGTGTTTTGGCATGTCCGAACGCATGAGACATATTTTTTCTGCTTATGTATATGTGTGTGTGTGTGCATGTATGGGTGCGTATGCATGTACGTGAATGTGTGATGGATGCATTGGCAGCGTAGTGATGCGTGACGAAGCGTGTACTCGTTATGAACATGCGTCAAGGGCCATGTTCATGGAAGTTTTTACCTGAAAACCTCTGTGATGTTGTTTTTCACACCCTATTTTCTGTGATTTCAATTATTCTCTATGGATTTCAAAGTTTGGAAATTTTAATTCATTTAAGAGTTTAATCAAGATTTAGAAACTGGATTGGGGTGTGAGAATAATACAGTATTTTTCGGGAGAAATCGTTGAAGTGTGTTCCTGACCTTAACCTTGTTAGTACATTCAATAGAAACTGATGAGCAATGAATCACATAGGATTATTGACCATGTTCCTTAGTGAGTGTTCTGAATAAGTTTACAACGGCTATTGATTGGATATGTCTAATCTAACCCTACCATTATCGTTTGATATTTTCGAGTTGGTTGACTTGCCTCTAAGCTGACTAAGTGTCAGTACTACTTGAGTGTGATCAACTTCTTGTCTGTACAACTTGAGTGTGATCAACATAGTAAAATCGTGTTGAAAACATGATTGGTTACTTGAGTGGGGGTTATGGGCTGGAAGAATCCTTGCATTCTCACCCATAACAGTTGTAAATTTTTTTTTCCTTTTAATATTGAGTTGTGGTAATACGACGGTTAGATATGGATGATGATTGGGAACATAGTGAACTTTCGAGGTCATACATTCCGTTAAGTTACCATATGTCAATTCTAAGAATAAAATCTTATGTGCGCATTCACCTCACTTACACCTAGACCATGGCGTAGAACACTATTAGTTAGTTGCTTCTTAGTTAACCTTGTCTATAGTGATAAGTAGATTATGACTAGGAGATCATAACAATTAGATATGTTCTAGGCTCAGAGATAGTCTTGAATGGTTTCAACCAAATCATATGAACCTTAGGAGGGTGTTAATGTTGGAACAGAGAAGAAACCGAAAAACGGTTTAAGTAATATGGAATTAAAAGTGATTCCTCTACCGACAAAACCTTAGATGATCAACAGACACTAACCTGGTAATAATTCTCATTTAATGAGAATAATACTTTAACTCAAGATATCAAGGTATATCAAAATAAAAGTTTGGTATCTCTACCGCCACCAGTCAGAGGTTGTTACTCCAAGTCTTCTCTGTGAACAATAGATTAAGACTCAAGTTAGAGTCTAGTATCTTTCCATTGAGTGGGGGCATCTAAAAACCGATTATGCACATGAGGGTGGCTCGGACTTTTGGGATGCCGCTTATAATAGTGATTATTAGTGGCTAAAGGCTACCAATTAGTTAGTTAGAAGTTCCCATTTAAGAATTGAATTATATACATAAGAGGAACATGGTAAAGGAGAAAGATACTGATAGTGAGTTTTAGAAGAACGTCTCCTAGTAAAGACAAATGGATCATTTTGGGAACCACAAAATTTTGAGCAAATGCAGTGTAGTGTATTTGACTCAACACATGTACTGTAACCAATTGGAAGGCACTTAATCATGCTAGTCCAAAGTATATTTCTTAGTTCTTGACACACCTGTCATATGAGTTGACAATGAGGGTTAAGCATATAACATTATTCATTAAGTATAGTAGTAGATATCTGAACACTTCTTGAGAAACGCTTGATAGTGCACACTCAACTTGAATGATTGCAAATGCTAGACATTATCAGACTTGTCAATTAATTCTTTTACTTCGGGTAAAGAAATTCAAGGCATTGAATGTTAGAGCTAGAAATTTCGGGGATAATTTTTGTCTATTTCAATAGGATTATAAGGATAAACACAGGAATTTATGTCATAATTGATAACTTATGCATTTATCACTGGAAATTGGATTTGGAACATGCTGAAGTTGATGATTAGGCTTGATCCCTTGCAATTCAGAATTGCATGATGATATAAAGTTTTTCTATCAGCCATCTTCAAGAATCTTGAAACATGACAAATTTTGGTTTTAGTTGGTGTTCCTCTAAAGATCTAGACTCGACTTGAAATAATGAGAGATTTGGTTGATAAACATTAAGAAAATATTGTAGATGGACATGACAAGAATGTTTCGAGTTGTTGGATGAAGTAAACATATATGTATGCTTTTGAAAGTGGACTGATTAGTGCAAAGGTGCACTAGACTAGTTTACGTTAGGCATTACATGATGCTTCAATTAAGGGAAAATGCACTCAATGAGTAATTTTTCCGGAATTGTTTATCTCAGGGGGGATTTTTGTTTTGCTTCATCATCAACACTTGAAATAGTTTTTAAGACAATTAGGATAATCTTTCTATTGCAACTAATTCACTATGATGTTTTGTGATTTCATCGATGTAATAGTTGGTCATGGAGCCTAATCTCCCGATACATATGAGGACTGCTCACATGAATTGGTCAAATTCATTTGATTCGCCGAAAGTCTAGGTACTGGAGTGTTTAAATAACGATCAAATGAATAAGGCATAAGTGCTCTTAGACTAATCACATGTGTGAAAAGTCTCATGATCATCTTATGATCCATGTAACATAGATATTATCAAGCAATCATCCATTCTTCACACACATTTTTCGACAAATTGTGTGGTGAAGAGAGAGGAAAGAGATGTTGTTATAAATATTGAGATCCATAAGGGTGCAAGTCAAATAGTTTATTTCATTGGAATAATTTATTTCACTGTAAAAGAATGTTGATTGCGACTCATACCTTGTATCAAGGTATTCATTGGATCAGTAACTAAAAAAATCTCGTAAACTTTTGGACTTATAAATGGTTAGACCTGAGCAAGTTAAGGTTCTAGGGGTCAATGGGGATCCTAGGGATCAATTGCTCAAGCGAATGACATTATCCAATTAAATTTGAAAAGCTAAAAACCTCACTAGAGGAAATGTATCCTTAAGGGATACTCTGTCAGTCCAAAGGTTATATGTTCAAAGATGAACAATTGAGAAGTAGAATCACAAAACCTAGTATTTTGGAGATATTTCTGAGAAATGTTCATATGAAGATCTGCATCCAATTGAACTATGAGTAGTTCAAAAGGATATCGTGAAATAAGATCCCAGTGGGGGTCAACTTCAGTGAAAATATAATCTATTTGAATCTTTGGTTGAAACAAAACTAGAAAAATGCATGCTTGAATCTATGAAATTGCAAGGCATTTTTTAACCTGGGATCTCCATAATTTGAGAAAGATTTGGACTTTATATCATCCTTGGATGGATGAATGGATGAAAGCAAAGGCATAATGTCAGATTGGTGTAGTTAAAACTAGGTTGAGGAACTGGCTGATATTCTTTTGGACACAAAGAGATTGTGAACCAACAGTTCTCAAAAGGTTGTTAAAGCTGTCAGTGGTATGGATTTCAGATTGGCTGGGAAGTCACACTTTGAGTGTAAGGCTTTTCCACAGGGACATTTTCTACTAATGTTGAGTTATACTATGATTCGTCCTTAGTTAGCCAACTTAGAATTTGATTTGCAATTCTTGAGGTGGTCGAGTGACTATATTTCTCAGTGAAGAACTTGACCGATAAAAAAATTGGTGTACTAAGAAGGATTATGGTCAAAGGCCAAGAGATCAAGTTCATGGCCTGGTACAGTACTCAAGTCAATGGTATATGAGATTTTACGAAAGTAATAATCTCATGTAACACCACAAGGAAACTTGCAATGTAAATTTTGCCAGTGAGCAAATATATTGAGTATTATGACCATTGATAAATGGGTTGTCTTACAACTCGGAGTTGAAGGATATGGGTAGGGTTACTTATAGGATAAGTGAAGGTTCCAAGGAATCATTTAGATGACTACTTATGATTGTATGAGCATCGCTTGTAAAAGTCTTAAAATGATTCCATGTGGACGCCCATGTATCCACTAATACTCTTATTGGCTAAAGACGAAGTTTTGAAGCCACTTCATGTGTGCAATAACTACTAAAAGAGAAGTTTACAATGTCCATCACTGCAAATAACTTTAAGATGTGTGTACCTAAGTGTAGGCTTTGTCGTGAGTCTAGTTATTGAGCATTAATCAAATCCTAGTAAAAGTGTTGGAATACACGTGAAAAGGTTCTTGTGATGTCTAGGACGCATTGCATCATTCCGCTAAGTGGAGGAACTATGATCTAGTTGCAATAATACATATCTAATACTCAGTACGGTGATACAGATCAGAGACCGTATCTAAGTAGTCATTCCTGCAAAGTGGCAAGATCATCTCGGGGAGATAAGAGTATTAGGTGAATGTATATATTTCTAAAATCTTAGTTGACTATTATTAAGGGATAATTCGGGCCGACAGAGCTTGTTGTCGGTCTAGAGTTAGAAAGTTGTGGGATAGATAATCAGGTTTAATTAGTTAATTAATTCGTATATGAATACTGAACTGAGAACTAGTATTATTTTGATATTGATTTGAGTTACGTTATTATTTGTTTAATTGTGTATTTTGGGTCTTTAGTTATTAGGTGTTTATTTCATTAGTTTAGAAAGTAGATTAATACAAGTAAAAAATCCTTTTATTTACGTTTATCGCCTAGTTATTAATATTAAGAAACATAATTAATCCAACCGCTCCTTGTGGGATTCGATCATTGCTTATCGCTGCTACTAGTTCGTGGAGGTAGAACAGGTAGTTAATTTGACGTGCCTCGACAGCTCGGTTAAATTTTGGCGCTATTGTCGGGGAGCGATGTTGAATTAATTTTGTTTCCTTTATTAATTAGTTTTAGTATTAGTCACTTTTATACTACTATTCTACGTCAATTAGTGAATTCTGCAGTCGTACATTAGTAACAGGACGACACATTGGATCATCCAGTGTGTCAATCAAGCTGTTGATTTTTGTATCGTTCTTTACTATTCATATTTGCTGATTTCATGGCGTAGAGTTCCAATATGTCGTTGGAAGATATGATGAAAATCTTGGTTTCTAACACTTTGCGATTTTAGGAAGATATACCGTCGAGAATAAAGAATCTGAAGACTCAAATGAGTCAATTGGTTACCGTGGTAAGAAAATTTGATGAACGATGCCTTGATTTTGAGGTACGAACAACAACCTAGAGAGGATGAAAAGCTCATGGAAGTGCTGCAAAATGAAAGGGAAGCAAAAGTCAGGCTGAACAGACGCACATTGGATGCCAGACATTGTATTGAAGATGCACAGTATCCTGCCATATGTAGGGTAAGACACACATTAGGTCACCCAATGCGACATAGACAGTTTGTGAAAAAGAAATAAAGTACGGGTATAACTTGAATGTGGCTCTAATTGTATACTTGAGAAGGAAACGCGTTAGAATGGAAACACATATGATAGCGGAGGAGCCACAATCATTAAGACCAGTTCGTAAGCCTCCTTGGTATATTTTCTAAAAGGGAAGTCTTGAGTCGGGCCGACGACGTTAAAAAAAAGGCGCTATGTGGGAGGAAACCCATACTTCATTTTTTCCAGTACTTCATTCCTTTTCATTTCGTAATAGTATAATTACTTTTGCATAGTTTTTTTTTTTTTTTTGTTTTTTTCAGATGTACATTACAGGCAAAGTGGTCGCCGGGATACAAAGGGTTAGAGAAGACCTCCGGTGGTTCACCTGATTATAAAAGAATAGGATTCCAAGCACTTGTCCTCATTAACCCGGCGACATTCTATTACTACTTTACTGCAATCCTCTTTTTACCTGTGTTTATGTGCTTGTGCGAGATGATTGAAAATTAAGTTTGGGGAGGTTAATTGTGCGTAAAGTAGTTGCATGTGGTTTGCATTATTGCATTAGTTTCATATTCTCATATAGATTGCATTTTAGGTTTGTGATTATTTATAGTTTAGGTTTCATGCTCATTTAGTTTACGCATGTTTACCTTACTGTAAATATAAAAAAATAAAAAATAAAAAAAGGCGCTCTAGGTAGGGGTACGAACTCGCGATGATGACACGAGTGTAGTTTGGTTTATTGGGGTATGTTGTTTGAGTAGAAGAAGCCAGATTATTTAATTGATGAATTCTGGTTAAATTTGCTGAAATTGAATAACCCTAAAACTGTGTGAAAGGATAAAATTGTGTCTGATTTTATTCCAGATAAGTTAGTTTGTCAAGTATGCTTCATATGTTAACTTTTTGTTGCTTTATTTTATGTTTATAATAATTTGGGTTTGTCTTGGTAAAAGATTGAGTAGTTGTGGATACCACCCCCTAAGGTTGGAAAAAAATTGTGTTTGGGATAATGGTGTTTAGTCGAAAAGAAAATTATGAGAAAAGATGGTGAGGGGCTGAATCAGCTGCCTGTTCGTAGGGGTCCAAGTGTAAAAATAAATAAATAAAAATTACAAATCAATAATAGTACACGGACTAACCTATGAGTGGTGTGGAACTGTCGACCTCATCCAAGGGAGAAGAAAAAAGCAAGAGAAAAAAAAGCAAGAGAAAAAAAAAGCAAGAGAAAAAAAATAGAAATTTTGGAGAATAAAAGGTGGTGGTCTTCAATACGAAGTCTAATCTAATGGTCCGAGTAGTTTCTTGATTTGTTAGTATAGCATATTTATATTTTTATATAAAATATATAAAAGATAAAAAAGAAAAAGAAAAAAAGAAAACAAAGCATGCTTGATGAAATTATGGTTCATTTGCGGGTAGTGCGGATTGCGATGCCCTTTTCACCAATAAAGTTTAGTGGGAAGTTTGTTTTCAGTCCAGAATTTTTGTGTGCTTTAAAAGAAAGTTTGTGCTTCTTCCGACCAAGTGACAAAAATCCAAGTGCGTTTGGGGTGAGGTGTCTGAGCGAGTGATAACCTTATTTGTTTCTCCTAAATTGTTTTTGCGCTCAGTTTCTTGAGGACAAACAACGATTTAAGTTTGGGGAGATTTTATAAATAGAAAAATATGTATTATTTAGACTGCTTAAAATGTGTTTTTAATGAATTTTGTTATCATATATTTGTTATTTTTCTACTTATCTGCAATTTGGCACTGATTACTCCAATTGTTGGTTTTTCATGTTAAATGCAGTAAATTTGATGTCATTTTGGACTCTATTGAAAGATTCTGGGCCAAGAGATAGACGATAGAAGAAATTTGGCTATAAAAGGGAATATGGGCTTAGAAATTAGATCCATGGGCTGACATTGGATAACCCAATGTCAACCCAAACCCATGAAGATAGTTGCTAACGGAAGCCCGAGCCTTATCTATACTATATAATATAACAAAATCCGCCTAAAATAGTAATATAAACATTTTCCCGCCCAAAATAACTATACTATTTCTGGAAATTAAATATTAGCTGCATTAATTTATATTTATGGTATAATTAGCTGCATTAATTTATATTATCTTATATATATGGTAAAACATTAAAATCATTTAATTCCGGAATTAACAAACCGTGCAATAATAAACTAAAATCTCGCAACATAACAATTAACAAACGTATTAAATTGATTATATTCAGCTAATCAATCACATAGAATTAATACATCATATCTTTGTATTGGAATAGTCAAGATTCATATCAGGAATTAAAATTATGCCAATGATTAAGCAATTTCCCCATTTTAAACCAAATCTACAATCTACAATAAAAATATTATAAATTGATTTAGTCATCATCATTCCATAACAATACGACAACCTTCTAATGTTATGATTCAAATCTTTATCTATACTATATAATATAACAAAATCCGCCAAGAATAGTAATATCAACATTTTCCCGCCTAAAACAGCACTGTTGATTCTGGAAAACTTCAATATTAGCTGCATTTATTGATTAAGCATTATATATGGTATAATTGGCTGCATTAATTGATATTACCTTATATATGTTAAAACATTCAAACCATTTAATTCCGGAATTGCATTTAAAGTTGGTAATAAGTTACAATTGATTTACGCAAATCTCGCAACATAACATTTTCAACTCAAACTCAAGGCAGTTTATCATATTATAATTTCCAAGTTTGTGATTGATAAGTATTCATATTCTGGGCTCAGTAATGAAGCCCAATTGATTTTTCTCCAGGAACCATTATATTTCAATTTGTGTATTTTTTAGTGTCAGAGTTTAATAATAAACCTCTCGGTAGTAAAAAATGAATCCTCAAAAATATCATAAGTAGCTAAGAACAAAACAATTAAAAAGATATAACTGAATGTTTCTTGCTCTTGAATTCTTGAACTCTTCCTTGAATCCCTTGCTTGACACTCCAAATTATGACAGAAGATGTATAAAATTTTATCTTTAGGTCCCCCTTTATAGTTGGAGAATTAAGATATGAGTTGAAGGGTGAAAATCCTTAAAAATTAGGAAAAAACGCATGTAAGACTCGACTCATATCGCATGGGCCGTGTAATGGGTTGGGTGACCCAAAGCTGCATTCTTCTCCAACTTCAATGTCGTCATATTTGGAGGTCTTATGATTAGAATTTGGAAACAACTATCTATACTTAATATAATAACAAAATCCACTGAAATTAGTAACTTTGAAGTTTTTCCCGCCCAAAATTTATTACCAATTCTGAAAATCACAATTTTTGGTATATAAAATTCAACCCAATATAAAACACAATTATTGGCAATAACTTGCCATATATTCGCCTAAATAAATATGATAAAGTTATTTGGGCTGATTTTGTCTGGGCAAAAAAAAACATATTTTCTTAAAGTTATTTTCTTTTTATAAATTTCTTGACTATTATTAATGAAAAATTATTTATGAAGACGGTAACTAATTTTTAACATTACAAATATATCTTCTGTCAACCGCATATTGCAATTTCAGCCCCAATCATCAACATGACTTCTACGGAAGGATGCTAGAGATATTCATATATTAAGAAAAATAAATATCCATTCTAATATATATTTTAGTCATTAATACTTTTCACTGCACTCTTTTTTCATTAACATATAATTTTTCATATCTTATTATTTATTGATTATAATATTTTATTATATTAAAATTATATAAAAATATAAAAAAAATATTAATTTATTCATTTACACTTACAAACCGTGCATCGCACGGGGATACTACTAGTTGGGCTTATATATGGCACAAATTGAAGTTCAGGAGAATGAACCCATGAAAGTGAGACTTGGTTGTTTATGTGGAAAAAGGCCCAAGATGGGTCTTGATAGGTTAAAGAGCCCATTTAGACTTATAAAAGAAGGAGACAACAATGAATTAAAGGTATCATTCAATCTTGGAGCTTTTGACATGGGAAAGAAGCCATCAATTGGAGGAGAACGTTTCGAGCCAGTCGTCTATTCTCGTTTGACTTTACTATTCCATTTATTTCAATTATGTCTTCGTTTTATCAGATTTTAGACAATAATATGATTATGTGTAGCTAAGTTATTTTAAACTAGTTCGAATGGATGTTGAACCCTATTCGTGTATTATGATTAATTGATCCGTAATTAGATTCTGATTTCTATCTAATAACTTATTTATGTTACTTGATCCTATGACCCATGATATGTTGATTTCTTGATTTGATAGGGCCCGTCGAATCAGGTTATTAATTTATCAACGCTAGATAATAAAATTGTAATCCGTAATTGTTATAATTTTATAATCGTAAGTAGCAACAATGATTAACTCGTTAGGCGTAGCACAAATCTAGGCCATCCGAATCGAGCGTATGTAGTTGTCGTGTTAGACTTTATGTCGACGTTCATGTATACATTAATGACGAAACAAGATATCATTCAGTTTCAGAAACAACACATAAGAGAGCACTACAAGAAAACTTACTTTTGGTGAGGAAAAAATAGTGAGAGTAAGAAAAAACTCTCACTAAAGGTCCTATTTAATTGGCTTTTGTGAGAGTAAAAATGTACTCTCACTAAAACACTATTTTTTTGTGACAAAAATCAGAATTAAAAAAAGAAATAAAAAACTTACCGTCACTAATTGTTTTAGTAAAAATTGGGCGCCCTTTCTTTCCCACCAATTCTGAAAAATACCGTAAGTATTACTAAAACAAAAATTAAAAGAACATTATCCAAGGCCAAACACTCCAAATTGAGGGGCAAAGATATATACAATTCTCTCTCTCCTTTCCCCTTCTTCGTCTACTTTCCCCTTCTTCGTCCAGAAAACCCTTCTTCGTCCAGAAAATCCTTCCATTGCTCCAGCTGCTACTGCGTCGGAACCCTTCCATTGCTCCAGCTGCTACTGCGAAACCCTTCCATTGCTCCAGCTGCTACTGCGTCGGAACCCTTCCATTGCTCCAGCTGCTACTGCGTCGGATTATTACTATTCGATGTCGCCGGTTTAGCAACAAGTGTGGAGGTACGATTTTGTTTCTCTCTCTCTCCCTCTTTCTTAAAACCCCAGGTCTATCTCTACTCCTAATTTCGTCTCTCTGTGTTTTAAACTGTGCATGGTGTAATTGGTATGCCTTCCTCCATTATCTGAAAGTTCCTGTCAAGATTCCGCGACTTTTTCAGTTAACAGGTATGAAGAATTTACAATATCCTTCTTCCATGTAATGTCTCTTGCTTAGATATGAATCTTTGGTCTGATGTAGTCTATTTTATAAATCTGCCAATTTTTTGTTTATTTGAGTTCTCTCTTTTGATTTTTTCGTGAAAAAAACATACATATCTCATTATGACTACCCTTTACGGGTCATTCTGAACTGTTCCGTTCCTCTGGAATAAGGCAATTTTGATAGATTTTCTTAATTTGCCTCAGATTGTGCAACACACTTTGTCATGGAGATAGGATGAAAGTGTTGGTATATACTGAAATTCTATTGAGCAATTGAAGATGCAGGGAGAATCTTCTTATGCAGAACCGTAATTAAGCCGGACTGCTGAGTTAGCTAAACGTCTCTCTCTCTCTCTCTCACATAGTTGTGCACTGATTTTTGCTATTGTGTTGTTTAGGATATGTGGAAATGAGTAACAATTGTAGCCTGCTTGATAGGATAATTGTGGTATCAACACCAATTTGGGTATAGGACTGAATTAGCTACAATCGAGATTGGTCATCATCATATGTTTCGTTTAAGATATTTGTTTCATTGTTACTTGGCACTGATTTTACATTTCTTTCTTGTCTGGTTTTTATCTTCAGTGAGACTTTCATGCATTTCATTCTGATTTTGTTTTATTCTCTGTTTTACAATTTTCTTTAACCTGTGAATATGATATGGCTAAATGCATGTCTTCCTCCAACAGAATCTACGTTACCATTATTATGTTATTTGTTTTATGCTTCTAAGGTAGAGGGATATAAGTAGATATCATTTTTTTTTCAGAAAATTAAAATTTGTGCCTTCCTCAAACAATCTATATTGCCATATTGATTAAAAAAAAATTGTATCCGATAAATTTTCTTGACAACATTTTGTTATATTATTTGACGTTTGTGATGGGCGAAACTAAATTATATGAAATAAAAAACAAAATCTTGAACATAGTATAACCCTATTAGATATACATTTAGTGAGAAACATACAATGTGAACAGATTTCAATTAACTGAGACACACATCTCTCATTAGATTCTCAGTTTTATATAATGAAAGTGTAATGTTTGTAATGAACATTATTATTTTCAGAGACATAAAATGGTTACAAAACCTTGAACACTATTATGAAGAAAATTAAACCTCTTTATCATTGAACACACTCACTTGAAATCTCATTTGCATTGCCACGTGCTGGCAAATCAAAACACCGGATGACTCGTAAGCGCACTGTGATGGAGTTAACATCAAAATGGAGTTGTGGCGACTAAAACTGAGGAATGATAAATGATTTTTTGTTGTTGCAGACTATTATGTATTTAAAAGTAAAACTAATATGAATTTAAAAGTCTAATTTAGTATGTCCCTCACACCCCTCAAAGGATTACAATAAATAAAACCCCAAAAGATTGCTAGTCTACCTCTATAGAATTTGAGTTGTTGTTGGATTGTTGAATGAATTTTTCTCCCTCTTCTTCCTCCTTTTTATAGTTGAAATTAGACACCCATTTGCACCTTCAAAGCTGTCAATTTGTTGTTTTAAGCTGTCAAGTTGTTGTTTATCTTGCTAAAATAGGGTTGTCTTTGTGATTTTTGCTGTAAAATTTTAGTTGCAACTTGATGCTTCTTTCACTTAACGTTGGTAGCAACTTCCAGCTGCAAATGGACGGTTGAGCTGTTTTTTATTCTGCAATTTTGCAGACCTGCTGTACCATGCTGCTTCATTTCTTTTATTTCAGTCTCCTCTCCCCACTGTTGCTTTTAAGTATGCAAGTAAATGAGTCTTAAGTCAACAATGATGTGCTGAAGAAAATAATATAATATGAAATGTAGTTAAAAGAAATTTTTTATTCAGACCAAACCTGCCTTCGAGAATCATTCTTTTGTTTTGGGAATTTAAAGCCTATTTCTATAGTTTTAATGGCCTGGACTCTTTTACAATTCAAAACAATAGAAATATTATATTATCCTAAGCCTATATTTAATTTATATAGATTATGAGTGCAATTTATGCACAAATTAATTAAATATAGCTAATTATGACAATATTGCTTAGAGAATATCACAAAATCAATTAAATTAAGAAGCTAAATATTATAGAATTATGCACTTATCACAGACTATTATGTATTTAAAAGTAAAACTGATATGATGAAATGGGAAAGTTTATCTGTAGAGGGGCGGTTTCAATTTACGGATAAAGGGTTAAAGTGCGTGGCATTGTTGTTAGGGGAACTGAAAAGGCAAGTACAACTCAATTATTCATTACCACATCAAAGACCTTTGGTACAGAGGATGAACTCCAAGTTGTTAGCCAAGCTAAAAGGCAAGTGACTTTGTAGTTAGATTCAATTCGAAGTAGCTTTATTTTTCTTTATACCTTTGCCACCTGCCAACTCTCGGATCACAAGCATTGGCGCTGCATATATTTCCAATTCCACCAAACTAATACATTTGAATTAAGACTTAGATATTTATTTGTTGGAAGCATTAAGAATTCATACTTTGAAGTTCTCATAATACCCTTAATGTTTCTACTTTAAATACAAACAAAATCAGTAGCATTTGACCATTCTCTTTCTATTCTTTTTCTTTCTTTATATGGTAGGAGAAATAGTAGCAATACGATACATATTGAACATATTTTCTGTTGTTGGCAGTCGAGATTTTAGGAGCTGATTTGGCATCGCTGCTGTTGTAATTTGGTAACTTAAGATTTTGATTTTTTTTATACTACTTTCTTGGTAACTTAAAGTGTTTGAATTACTTATTTTTATATTTGAATACTTGAATAGAAGTTGCTGAATTATGAAAAAATAATATCTTTTTACAATGTGTAGCAAATAATTTTTGAAATTCTTCTTAAGATTGTAATCTATGTGAAATTTGAGATTGTGCAGGGGCAAGTTTATTGATCCATTAAAATACATTACATGAACCATTTCATGTACTTTGACTTAACATTGTCATTTGGTTATTTAGGAGTTCCGTTTGCCATCAATAGCTGTTGGTCATTTTGTGGTGGCAAAGTATATTCCTATAAATCAAGATGGAGACTTTGGAAAAGCTGTTTTTGTATTGTCAGATAGGATGGTTGAGCGTAAGTTTATAGAATTTTCTTCTGATTTGTAAATGATGATTATGTAGATTGTAACTATATCTTGATACTTTGTATTATCCCTAAACTATATTCAGCAGATTCATCTCCTGAAAAGGAGAAAAATGTTAGAGGAGCCAACAAGAATAAGAAAGTTGCTATGCTGAAAATTGGAGAAAAGCTTGATGTTGTATTTTACAACAATCGTCCAGTGGGGAAAAATCATGAGTCTTGGTCAAGACACTTGGGGAAAATTGTACGTGACCGCAATATTTGTCCCGTACAAGTGCAATCATGGAATGAAATCAGGCCTAGAGAAAAGGAACACATGTGGGAGGCAGTTAAGGTAAAACCATTCTATATTACGCCTTGACTTTGGAAATCAAGTTAATTGTAAAAGTTTGTATTAATTTCATTATGTATTGGTACAGGAATGTTATAACAATCCCGATATAGAACTATATCGGGATAGTACTCTTGATCATATAGGTAGTTTGTGGTCTGCGTGGAGGTCAAGATTGTACACGGAGAATGTGAAACCTTGCAAAACTAGAATTGAGGCTTTGAAAAAAATTCCGAAAGGGATGAACAAAGAAGACTGGGAGTGGCTTGTTAATGAAAAATATTTGAGTGAAAAGTTTCTGGTATGCTTATGTTATATTAAGGTATGCAAAATTTTGTGACGAATATTTTTTTTATGTTAAATTACATATTAAATGTGTAATTACGTAGGATATGAGCAAGCAAAACTCCAAGAATCGGATGAAAACAACGACTACAATGCCTCATCTTACTGGGAGCATGCCACATAGAGAAATCATTTATGAAAAGGTGTTAGTTTTCTAACGTGACTTATTGATCTTTATATGAAAGCTCGGTACTTAAAATTTATCTAATTATTTTATTTCTCACTTGTAGGGTGGTAAAGATAACCAAACACCTAATTTGGGTGTAATTTTCTTCGAGACAAGGAAGAAAAATGGAAGGTTAACTGGGACTGAAGTAAACAATAAATACGTAAGTATTACCGATTTGCTATCCATTTACTGTTTTACTTATTTGGGTTTTAAGACTTTAAAACCATGTAGGAAGAAATTGTGAAGACTGTCCAATCGAATCCATCACTTTCAAATTTGGAAATTGCTGAAAAACATTTTGGACCACAACGCCACGGTCAAGTATATGGCTACGGAGGTGGTATGAAAAGAAAACACTTTGATGATTCGAAATCAACCTACATCAAAGAACTGCAGGATAGGCTCCACGATAAGGAACAAGAAAATTGTAATCTTAAGAAGCGTATGGATGGGCTTGAAGGTAGGTTGGATCGAATGGAGAAAGATCATAATGAACCAACTTCAGTTACGACTACGACTAACAATAACATTCAAGAGGTACAATTAACATTCGGTTTGAACTCTTTTGTCTTATAGGATTGAAAAAACTTAAGGCGACACTAACATTTGCATATTATGTTGTAGAGCAATCTCAACGAGGATCGAATGTGACAAGATGAGGAGACCTACGATTCCGAGAGTGCATTTTGTTTTGCAAGAGGTATGCATTCTCTCCTAATACAAGTCTTGTTCTATTCCGATGGTGTGTAGTTAAAATATATTTTTTATGCAATTTGATTACCTAAGACCATGTTAGTGGTCCTTGTTGGATCCGATTTAATGTTAAATGATTTGTTGTTCGAATGATTGTCTGTTGCAACTTCAAAATGATGAGTTGAATTCATGCCTTAGTACAAGGAAACGAGAAAAGCTTATGCCCGGTTGGTTAATCCATCTAATTCTGCCCTTTGCTTCATTTTTGTCTCTGTTTTGGTACTTTAATATGCAATTCTTGTCATTGTATGCTTGATTGATCTGATGAAGTAAGCCATAAGTTAATGTTTTATGGCATGAAGAATGGATAGCTACATAAGTTCAAATGATAAGAGCTTGAGCAGCAGTTGATGTCCGTATCTCTTTTTGGTACTTGGGTATTACAATTAGTAGTAGCAGGATAATTATAGTTAATAAGCAATCTCAATACTTACTTCATTGGTTTATGAAAAATTACACCTGAATGTTGGTGAAATTGTATCCATGTGTTTTTTAGTAACTAGTTATAGACACGTGCGTTGCACGTGATCTGTAAAACTTATTAAAAATATACTATTATGTTTTTCTAAATAAATGTCTAAAAAAATTGTATAGTTTGTCAAGATAAAAATAAATACTCCTTAATATATAATTAATTATCTAATAGACTAAATTATATTTCTCGATACATATGTAACTTATATAATGTCATACACAATCTGATAAAGTAATTTGAATGCTTAATCCTGACAAACTAAAAAAAAAATATTAAGTACAATTTGTAAGTAAAAGGGGTTTCTTTATTAAAGTTAAACACTTATATTGTTTATAATTACGCTCATGTAGTACATAAAAAGAGCTATGCTTCAAAAATACTTTGTGCTCTTAAAAAGGAGTCAAGTTTAAAAAAGACAAAACATTATTTTATTATGTTAAAGCAAAAATATTAAAACTAAGTATAAGTTAATATGGTTGGTTAAGTCAAATGAAAAAAACAAAGCCGTATATGTGAGCACTCATGGTTTTTAGAAGGTTATGCATTCATCTAACTGAGCAAAAACCAAAAGAAGAAAAAGTTATACATTTTACAATCACAATTCTTTTTTTTTTTTTTTTTTTTTGGTTGGGGGATGGTATATGTTTTTTTTCTTGGGTTGGGGATAGAATAAGTTATTAACTTTGATAAGCTTAAATATAATTACATCATGTCTACACTCCCTTGTGTCATGGATAGTTTAGAAGTCATAAGATTTTTTACGTATTTAGTTATCTCACCGAGAATCAAATTGTACTACATAACCTTTGAACTAAAGTTACTTGATGTAATACCAATATTATTTTAAGGTCCACTGAAATTACCTTATTCATATTATACAAATACTATCAAGTTTTAATTAATTTTTCAATAGGAAAATGTAAATTATATATCTTTCTTTAAATATATTTACTTGAAATTGTGATCATCGAATACTTTTCAAGTAACTATTAATAATTATAGATAAAATAAGTTAACTTTATATTCGAGATATATATTAAATAGAAATATATTCAAGTATAATTTTTCAGGAATTGATCAATTTTTTTTAAAGATCAAATTAAGTTACTTTTTGTTCCCTTCTAAAGTTTTGACTCTTGTAGAGATTAAAGAGTATGATTTTGGAAGATTTTGAACCTCTATCTTCCTCTCTAGGAGAGAAGAGTAGATATTAACTCTGTTAGCAAGTGTTACTCAGCTTAACTAACTTTTGCGTAATTTATATAGTAGGTTTTTTAGAGTTAATTTATTTAGTAGTTAACAATTGCTCTTAGATGGAAATAGAAAAATAAAAACTTAGTTATAAAAAAATATATATATCAAGTATATATTCACTTGAGTTTGAAATATCACTTTTAAAAATATAAACAAAGATTTGACTCTAAATATGTAGATAATAACTCATTAAATAGGTCACACATTAACTGCATAGTTATGAACAAATTTGGATAATGAGAATATGTTAAAAAGTTAAATTAGTGATATGCTAAAGAACACTCTTATATATGAAACATTTCCCATTTAAAGTAACTCTGTAATCTCATCCCATGTTTGCAAATAATATTATGAGATTTTAGGTTAGTGTCAAAATTGCATATATTATTTTCATTTTGTCTCTTGATGACTATTAAAATTTATATTTTGTACTTACAATATATACTTGATCAGAAAAATATGTTCATAGAGATAAATTAAATTATACTTAAATCTCATATACACATCAAAAGGATCTAGAGCAAATAATTAATTAATAAAGATTCAAAATTTAGATAACAAGCTATAATCCTAGCTTAAAGAAATTTTCAGGTGCTGCTTTAAAAATTAAAATCCCTTTTTAATTTAGCAGCAAAACTGTAATGCATGATTTTTCTTTTTCATTTTTTTCTTTGCATCATAAGTATATATTTTTTGTTAGAAATAATATTAGAATTACCTTGTAACGTATGCATTAGGAATTGATGTTTATATTTTGTACTTATAATATATACTTGATAAAAAAAAATGTTCATAGAGATAAATTAAATTATACTTAAATTTCATATACACATCAAAAGGATCTAGAGCAAATAATTAATAATAAACATCCAAAATTTAGATAACAAGTCTATAATCCTAGTTTAAAGAATTTTTCAAGTGCTGCTTATCTTAAAAATTAAAACCACTTTTTAATTTAGCAGGAAAATTGTAATGCATGATTTTTCTTTGCATCATAAGTATATATTATTTGCTAGAAATAATATTAGAATTACCTTGTAAAGAATGCATCAGAAGTTATATCAATATTCAATTGACTGAATTGTCCTTCCATATTGCACTCCATATGATTTTTCAAAATATTTCATGCCAATTAATATATTTAAGTAAAATAAATCTTATAAAATTTAATAAAATTATAAATTAATGCTACCTAGAGTTTAATTAAAAATAATACAAAATAGACAATATATAACTAAGTAATTAATAGATAAGTTTATTATTTCCTTATAATAAATACATATTAGTAAGATAAATTACGTATTTGTCCTTTATATGTCTTCTTATATAAATGAATGTTAGAAGGACTTTTGTGTCACTATATTATTTTGTAAGAAACCACCTAGACTTTTAAAGGTAAGGAGATGTATTAATTTGTGGTTGTTGTTATGTTATTAGGTGGAAGATATTTGATGGAAAAAGTAAGAATCTGAAGCAGAACTACAACAATTCGAGATTGGAAACTTTTTGTCAAGCAGTTTAAATACTTTATCTTTGTCTGCTTAAAACTCAGAATTTATTTTTGTATTACTTTTTCCTTCAAATAGCGTGAAGTGCTTTTGTTAAATATTGTATCTCTTCATAAAAGTATTGGTTAAACATTACTTCCGTTACCACTTGCTTGTTTATTAATTAAAATTAGCTTTATTGATTATATATAGTTTTATACATTTAAATTATCATAGTAATCCATTGTGACGAAGATGATGATGATGATGATGATGATGATGATGATGATGATGATGATGATGATGATGATGATGATGATGATGATGATGATGATGATGATAATAATAATAATAATAATAACTTTTTTATATAATGAGGGAGAATTTTCTTAAAAAATTATAACATATAGTGACGGGATGTGATATATATAGTGAGAGTAATAATTAGTTAATAGCTACCTTATAATGAGGGGAATTAATTCTATTAGTGACAGTATTTTCCGTCATTACAAATATAATTAGTGACAGTAGAATTTCTCTCACTATTTGTGTTTTTAGTGACGGGACCGTATCCCGTCACTATATACATTTAGCTACGGAAGCGATAGCCAGAAGCCGTGACAGGAGATCACCCGTCACTAAAAGTCTTTTGTGACGGTTTTTTTATTTTTAGCCACAGTTTTTCCTGTCACTAAAACTAACTTTTCTTGTAGTGGAGCTCAAAGTGTCAATTACATGCCATAAGTTCATCAAGACTTTTGAATAATGCTCATTATTTCGACATGTCCAATAAATGTCTTTGAAGGAAATCCTTTAGTAAACGGATCCATAATCATAAGTTCGATGTTAATATGTTCAATTAACACTTTTGTTTCGTAATTTCTTCTTTAATGAAAATACTTTAATTCCATATGTTTGGCACCTTCGTAATAATTGTCGTCTTTAGAGAAGAATATTGTTGCTGAATTATCATAATATATTTTCAGTGGCTTGGCAATACTGATAACACGTTACTTATGCTTGTATTTAGGTCGATTTAGGATCATATTTTTTATCATTTACGTGCATATTTGACCGGCATTTATTTATATTAATAATATTTGGGTCATTTGACGTGTTTCGACTTGTTTTGAAGTTAATTAGGTATTTTTATTCCATTTGGATGAAGTTCGAAGAAGAAACAAGTCAAATAGGGTTAAAACGGATGAAAAGGGAGTTAAAGGAGTCAAAGGGCCAACACGGCCGCGTCAAATATGGACATGGCCGTGTCAAAATTGGCCTAGAATATGTAAAAACGCACTGCCAACCAACACGACCGCGTCAACAAAACAACACGGCCGCGTCAGAATGTGTCCCGAAACTGAAGTTTTCTGTCAGCTTGACACACCTCTAGTATTTTGGCTATATCTTGAGATTTACAACTCTGATTGAGGTGAAATTGGTGGCGTTAGAAAGCTGATTCAAAGGGCTACAACTTTTCCTGAAATAGACAAATCCCAAAAACTATCGGAAGACCCTAAAAAATGGATTGGAAGTCAGACCTAAAAATCTGCCCGGGAAAAGCGGATGCGGCCGCGTCGCAAGGCCAACATGGCCGTGTCAGAAGGGTTTTTCTGCGAGGATTTCCTAATTTTAATAGGATTTTGATCCTATCTTCCCCAAGATTCGTCCCCAACTCTATAGAAAGGACCCCAAGCTCTAGAAAACACCAGAGAAGAACACCAATTACATTATTCTACCTAGAAGAAATCTTGGAGGACAAAGAAGACGAAGATCATCGAGACGGAGTCATCCGGGTTTAATTATTCTTTTCTAGTTTAATTCTTTACAATGTTTTTATTAGAATTTTGTATTGGATTATTGCTAGGCATGAGTAGCTAAGTTATTCGTGTCCTATGGTTAGAAAGTAGGGATTTTTGTGACAATGGTTTGATTATGATTTAATCTATTTATTCCTTTCTTTATGTGTTTATCTCTATGTTTGTGCTTACAACTAGATTTAGCTTGATCACCTAGATTTAGTAATTTAGTTTAGCAATTCCGCTTCGAGAGGAGGGAATTGTTATCAGACTTAGAACATAGAGCGCAGTTGTCTATGACTGTGTAGGCCGTGGCTTAGGATCGTTTGGGAGTTATTAGGTTTAATTGACTCGAAAGGGTAATTAGTTTAATTAATCAACGGTTTAATTGCTTCGAGAGAAGGATTAGATTATTGTAGTGCCGCCTAATAAACACTAGAATTGGTAAATCTATAGGTTAGTTATATTCAACATTGAATTAATATCCTGAAATCGAAGCCCTAGAATACCCTTTCTCATTGATTGTTAGTTCTCTTTGTTTGCAAGTTATTAGTTAAATTCCTTAATTCTTGTTAAAATCAACCTTTGAAACTTAGTATCTAGTTAGGACATTCCTAGAGTATTATGGTATCAAACTACCTAAAACTATTCCTTGTGGGATCGACCTTGACAATAGTACTACACCTACATCCGTACACTTGCGGAACACTAGGTTAGAAACCGACATGTCAAGTTTTTGGCGCCGTTGCCGGGGAATAGGATTTAGCGCTTCGTTTTTATCTTGAAAAACAGGAGGAAACTAGACTAGATTTTATTTTTTCGTAATTTTAATTTTAATTTTCGTTTTTATTTTTGGGTTAATTTTTGTATTACGCGGTAGTTCTTGTTTTTGGTGTTTTCAGGCTTCGTATGCTCACCAGATCAAAAGGGAAAGAAACCCTTCTTTCTTTCGATCCAGAAATTGAAGCGACAGCTCGCAGACACCGAACTAGAAGAAATTCCGCATCTGAGATGGAGAACCCACCACAGCATCCGAATCAGGATGACGCACTTAACAGAGTACTGACAGCTCTGGCACGTATGGATGATCGAGTCACGAATATACAGCAGCAGCTACCTCCACAAGGGCCACAACTACAACAACAGTACGGCCCAATTCAGATAGACCGAGCTGCAGGCGATGGAGATGACACTCCTATTAGCGACTGCTTGAAGCCCAGTCTAAATCAGCAGGCAGGAGGAGTACAACCTCCACCACTCAATGCCAACAATTTCGAGCTGAAGCCTGCACTAATTAACATAGTGCAGCAAAACCAGTATGGGGGAAGTGCTTTGGAGGATCCGAATGTGCATCTGATCAAGTTTCGCAGACTGGCCGACACAATCAAGATCAATCATGTGCCGCACGAGCAGGTCTAGATGAGACTGTTCCCTTTCTCACTGAAGGACAGAGCACTACAGTGGTTCAATTCGCTGGAAGATATCAGAGATTAGGAAGATTTAAGTACTTCTTTCCTGTTGAAGTACTTTCCACCAAGCAAGATGCTCGACCTGCAGAACCAGATCAACCAGTTCAAGCAATTGGACCAAGAGCCATTCGGAGAGGCTTGGGAGCAATTCCGGGATCTTATCCGGAGTTGCCCTCAACATGGGTTCACCAAGAAGCAGCAAGTGTGCAAGTTCTACAATGGTCTACTTGCTCCGACTAGAAAACAAGTGGATGCAGCTGCGGGTGGAAGTTTGATGGAGAAGTCAGTAAGGATGGCATTCTCAATCCTGGACGCTATGGCCAGAACGAGCTACCAATGGTCAAATGAGAGAAACATGCCAAAGAGGGTAGCAAGTGTCCAGAAAGTCGAGCCCGATTAATAATGAGCCAATTGAAAAGCTCACAGCACAAGTAACAACATTGACGAGCCAAGTGAATTTGCTAACTAATATGACGTTAGCACAACAGTCAGGGGGTCCGGAAGAAGTTGAAGAAGTAAAATTTGTGAATCAACAAAGCTTCAACAATTTCCAGAACAATCAGCCTCGGTACAATCAGTACCCTCAGAATCAGAATCATCAGAACTTCTCGTATGGGAACGCGCAAAATACACTTAATCCGCCACCTGGATTTGCTGTTACAAATGGCATGATCCATGACGGTAAGAAGCCATCACAAGAAGAGATTGCGCAATCACAATTTGAAAAGTATGATGACAAGTTAGCTCAGTTGGAGAAGAAAGTAGATGGGAAATTTATGGAGCTAAACAAGCATATCACTGGGCAAGGGGCAGACATCAAGAGGCTCGAGAACACATTGGTGAAGACTCAAGCTAGCATTGGTGAATTGTCATCAAACATGAGCCAATTGATAAAGATAGTATGGGCTCAACACAAGCAGGGCCAATATTCGAGTGACACAGTGGTTAATCCGAGGGAGCACTGCAATGTTGTGAAGCTAGAGGAGCATGAAGAAAGCATGAAGGACCATGAAGCGAAGAAATCAAGCGAGAAAGTCAAAAACATTGAGAAGGAGGAGGTCAATACAATCATTGATAAGAAAATTTCATATCCTATTCTTGATGAGTCTTTTGATTTTTGTTTTAAAAATTCATTCTTCGCTAACCTTGATCCTTTAGAGCAATCTAGAGTTGTTGTTGTGAAACAGGAACCACTAAAGGAGAGAATCCAAGATAAAGAAGAAACCAAGAAGAGAAAGGATGGAAAAGAGACGACGAAGAAGAAACCGAGCAGTCCCAAAAAGAACGCAACCACAAGCATGAAACCGAAAAGAGCAACAAAAGCAAAAGATCAAGGGAGTTTTACTATTTCTTGCTCAATTGGTAGTCATGAGTTTCAAAATGTCATGTGTGATTTGGGGTCTAGCATAAATTTGATGTCTCTTAAGCAGTATAGACAATTAGGATTAAGGGAGATTAAACGATCCTTTACTACTATCCAATTGGCGGATGGATCTTCATTAACGCTGTTGGGAGTAGCAGAGGATGTGGTGGTGAGAGTGTTAAATTTTGAATTCCCTAGTGATTTCTTAGTTGTCGATATGAAAGGGAATGATGAATTTTCTTTTATTTTAGGAAGACCTTTCTTGGCGACTAGCCAAGCACTAATATATGTACCTAAAGGGGAGTTGATTTTTCGTGTTCAAAACGAAACCATCACACTCAAAATACATAAGTCAGGTCTAAGGGGTAGGCATAATTGTAGCATTGTTTACACTACCCAAGCTGCTATAAGAAATCCACACACCCCACATAGCTCATTAGTTGCTCATAAATTATCAAACTCGGGGTGGTTGAAAAATGGTTGATAGGAAAAGGACGTCCGGCTGATGACGTAAAACAAAGCGCTTGTCGGGAGGCAACCCGATGTTTATCGTTTTATTTTTATGATTTCGTTAATTTTATGTTTTTACTTGTGTTTTAGTGTTTTATGTTTTTACACATGGACGAGTGTGCAAGAAACGGGGATCGAAAAGACGAAAAATCGCATGAGGAAGGAAATCAGAGTAACACGGCCGCGTCACTTGGCAACACGGCCGTGTCAAAACTGGCGTCAAACGTGTGACATCTTCTGGAAAGCAACACGGCCATGTCACCAAATCAACACGGCCGCGTCCAATTCAGCTCAAATGCAACACGGCCGTGTCACACAAACGACACGGCCGCGTCAAAATCCTCCTCAAAACACGAATCAGCGCTGGAAAGCAACACGACCGTGTCTCATGCTGGACGCGGCCGCGTCAAAAGTGCCCCAGAAAAAAAATTTAGAGCGTGATGCAGAGACGGTCGAAATAGATTCAGTAGGAGCAAAATGGCACGAGTTCAGAGCTAGTAGGGTTTTCAAAACGCCGCCGTCGTCGCAACAATTTGTAAGTTAGCACCAAGGCGTACCACGTTTTTTCCTCCAAACATGGGCTTTCACCCAAGTTTGGGGGAGGGGGTAGACCGTGAGACGTCTTGGCAGCTATATTTTTTGTTTTGATTTACTTTTTAGTTGATCGTTCGAGAGTCGTGTTGTTAATTGTGGGTCCGTATGCCCATTGTGCTGATTTTTAGTGCTTCGATTGGTGTTATCGGGTCTGTGAGCCCATTTATCTGCTTTATTGATGTTGTTGGGTCTGTGAGCCCAAGTGTGATTACATTTCGTTTCCATGTTGAGTTTTAGGAGTCTAGAGTCTTATTAAGTTTTTAAGAGTCATAAGAAGGATAAAACCCGGAAAAAGGTAACAAGTGAAAAGAAAAATAAAAAGAGAACAATAAGGAAAGATGGATGATGAATAGTTAATGATGAGATGATTTTGAAAAGTAGATGAAAAAAATGGCACATAATAGAGCATGAGAGGTGTTTTGAGACGAAATTGAGCTTGAACTTAGAATATTCAATCAAAATTAACCTTGTGAGAATTTGAGCCTAATTATACTCCAATTTTTGGAGTAATATATTTTCTTTCGGTGTGAATTTGATTGAATATATGCCTTGAGTCTAATTAGCCCACTTTGTACCAAAAGTTCACATTTTGTCCCTAGTTAGCCCACTTGAGCCTTATAGCCTTATTTATTCATAACCTAACAATGTCAGCCGAAACCTTTTGATTTAACTCGTTTGGCCCTAATTGGATTAATCAAGTTAGAGGGAGGAGGATTGGAAGGAATTTTGGGTGAACAAATTATGGGAAGGAATGGGAAGTAGGGATATTTTCAAAAGATGAAGGAAATAAGAGAAAAGTGATAGGTGAAATTCCAAGAAAAATAGTCTCTCCTAGTGTGAAAGTCTAAAAAAAAAAAATGAAAAAAAGGAAAAGGAAAAAAAAAAGAAAAGGTTGTTGTTGTTAGTATTCTAGAGGAGAGGCTAGGAAATAAAGCGCTTAAATTGTGAATTTGATTAGAACAGTCGGGTAGTCCCAAAGATGTGGTACCCACAGAATTGAAAAGCACTTAAGTTGTACGGACTTTTGAAGGTGAAGAAGTCACTTTGCGGGGTGATTTGGTGAAATTTGAAGAGTGAGGCTGAGTGATTGTATTGAGGGGTAGTCGGGTTAGACGTAACTTGATTAGTCCAATGAATAGTCACTTATATCCAAATGTATCCCACCTTACCTTAAGCCCACATTATAACCAAAAGAAAGACCTTTTTGATCATTTGTCACACGCATCGAGTACGAGGTCTAGTTTAGATGATTGGCAAGCATATGGTAGGCTTTGCATGTAATTCAATATGAGTGGAAATTGTTTTAGCTTAAACACTTGAGAGATGAGTGAAACACTTACCCGGTGAGGGTTGAATAGTTCGAAAGTTCAAAGTCTCGAGATTAGTTGATTTTCGCGTTATCACATATGCTCAAGTGAATTGTGTTGCCTAGTTGTTTTAAGAAAAATCAAACTGAAACTGAATTCATCGTCTAATCGCCCTAAACAAATGCATAATCACTTGTATTCTTTGTGTCTTTTGTTATGTTGTTCGGGGCGAACAACAGTTTAAGTTTGGGGGATTTTGATAACACGTTACTTATGCATGTATTTAGGTCGATTTAGGATCATACTTTATATCATTTACTTGCATATTTGACCGGAATTTATTTATATTAATAATATTTGGGTCATTTGACGTGTTTCGACTTGTTTTGAAGTTAATTAGGTATTTTTATTCCATTTGGATGAAGTTCGAAGAAGAAACAAGTCAAATAGGGTTAAAACGGATGAAAAAGGAGTTAAAGGAGTCAAAGGGCCAACATGGCCGCGTCAAATATGGACACGGCCGTGTCAAAAGTGGCCTAGAACATGTAAAAACGCACTGCCAACCAACACGGCCGCGTCAACAAAACAACACGGCCGCGTCAGAATGTGTCCCAAAAGTGACGTTT
Organism: Ajuga chamaepitys; assembly: GCA_958295605.1. Taxonomy (NCBI): domain Eukaryota; kingdom Viridiplantae; phylum Streptophyta; class Magnoliopsida; order Lamiales; family Lamiaceae; genus Ajuga; species Ajuga chamaepitys. Next base: position 53,511,148 of record OY282502.1, on the reverse strand, counting down.
TCTGTCAGTTTGATACACCTCTAGTATTTTGGCTATATCTTGAGATTTACAACTCCGATTGAGGTGAAATTGGTGGCGTTAGAAAGCTAATTTAAAGGGCTACACCTTTTCCTGAAATAGACAAATTCCAAAAATGACCGGAAAACCCTCAGAAATGGCTTGGAAGTTAGACCTAAAAATCTGCCCGGGAAAAGCGGACGCGGCCGCGTCGCAAGGCCAACACGGCCGTGTCAGAAGGGTTTTTCTGCGAGGATTTCCTAATTTTAATAGGATTTTGATCCTATCCTCCCCAAGATTCGTCCCTAACTCTATAAAAAGGACCCCAAGCTCTAGAAAACACCAGAGAAGAACACCCATTACATTATTCTACCTAGAAGAAATCTTGGAGGACAAAGAAGACGAAGATCATCGAGACGGAGTCATCCGGGTTTAATTATTCTTTTCTAGTTTAATTCTTTACAATATTTTTATTAGAATTTTGTATTGCATTATTGCTAGGCATGAGTAGCTAAGCTATTCGTGTCCTAGGGTTAGAAAGTAGGGATTTTCATGACAATGGTTTGATTATGATTTAATCTATTTATTCCTTTCTTTATGTGTTTATCTCTATGTTTGTGCTTACAACTAGATTTAGCTTGATCACCTAGATTTAGTAATTTAGTTTAGCAATTCCGCTTCGAGAGGAGGGAATTGTTATCAGACTTAGAACATAGAGCGCAGTTGTCTATGACTGTGTAGGCCGTGGCTTAGGATCGTTTGGGAGTTATTAGGTTTAATTGACTCGAGAGGGTAATTACCTTAATTAATCAAGGTTTAATCGCTTCCAGAGAAGGATTAGATTATTGTCGTGCCGCCTAATAAACACTAGAATTGGTAAATCTATAGGTTAATTATATTCAACATTGAATTAATATCCTGAAATCGAAGCCCTAGTACCCTTTCTCATTGATTGTTAGTTCTCTTTGTTTGCTAGTTATTAGTTAAATTCTTTAATTCTTGTTAAAATCAACCTTTGAAACTTAGTATCTAGTTAGGACATTCCTAGAGTATTAGGGTATCAAACTACCTAAAACTATTCCTTGTCGGATCGACCTTGACAATAATACTACACCTACATCCGTACACTTGCGGAACACTAGGTTAGAAACCGACGTGTCAAATACCGTCGATATCATTCAAGACCTGAAATAAATTTCTGCAACCAATTACTTTTAATTGTAGCATTACATCATGCCAAGAATTCAACTTTCATAGAGGATGCAACAATTACAGACTGTTTCACACTTTTCAATGAGATTGTTCCTCTAGCTAATAGCAACAAGTAGCCAAATGTTGATTTTCGGGAATCAACATATTTGATATAATTTGATTCATGGTATCCAATTACCTCTAAATGTTTCAATAACTAATCGAGTGATTTTTCGTTCTTTTTAAGTACCTTACTACTTTCTTTACATCTTTCTAGTTGTCCATACTTGGATTGCTTCAGTAACGACTAATCATTCTGGCCTCGTACAAGTTTTTGCATACATCAAGCTACCAACTATTATTGCCTAAGGAATATCTTTTATTTGCTCACATCCCAATTCATTATTTGGACATTGCATGACGCTGAATTTATTTCCCTTCTGGATTTAAACAATGTTCAATGAGCACTTTCATCGTAAATCTCTTTAGTTCTTTATTGGTATATATTTTATGAGACAACCCTAACCTCCCTTGTGATTTTCATGAAATATTTCTATTTCAATCACATAAGTTGCCTCACCCATATCTTTCATTTAAAAATTCTCAAATAGGAGTTTATTAGTTTCAAATAATAAACTAAGATCATTTATTGCAAGCAAGATGTCATCAACAATATAGTATTAGAATAATAAGCTTATTCCCGCTGACTTCCGGATATATACACTGATCAATAGTGTTTATATTAAATCCGAAAGAAGTAATGGTGTCATTAAACTTAAGATACCTATTGACAAGAAGCTTACTTAAGTTCGTATATTGATTTCTTGAGTTTACATACCATATGTTCATTTCCTTAATTGGAGAAGCCCTCAAGTTGGTTTATATAGACTTCTCATTCTGAAAAGCAATTTTAGCATTCATTTGGTGTAACTTTATAACGCAATGAGCGTCCAAAGCCATAATAAGTTTATAGGGGTCTTTCTGAGACACTGGGAAAATGTCTCCATGTTGTCAATGCCATTTTTCTAAGTATAACCTTTTGCAACTAGTCTAGATGTATGTCTTTTGATGTTACCACTTGAGTTGTGTTCGGTCTTGAAGACCCATTTATGCCCAACTCTTTTACATCATTAGGCAATTCTACAAGATTCTAGACCTCATTATGAGCCATTGATTTTAAATATTCTTTCAAAGCAATTAATCACTTAATAGAAAGAAATTTGATCACCATCAACTCTAATGTCAAATTATGACTTAAGTAGATAACCACATAATCATCAGAAATAGCAGATTGTCTTGGCCTTACAGGCTTTCTTACTATTTATCGTTGTGGTTCATCTATTGTAGCTTTATCAATAATAGGTTCATTATTCATTTATATGTCGTTCTTGTATGTTGTTTAACAATTCAACAAATGTAGGAACAACAACTTGAGATGAAATTTTAGGTACATGAATCAGCACCCTTACTTCTCCAACATCCACTATTCTCGGTTCAGCACTCCTACTGATTTCATCATTTTCAATGAACCTAAATAATCCGGTTTCAACAATTCTCGTACTATGATTAGGACAGTAAAACCTATATCCTTTAGATTTTTCTGGATGACCAATGAAGAATCCACTAATTGTTCTCAAGTCCTGTTTATTTTCTAGTGGTTTTAAAATTCTAATCTCTATAACATCCAACTGTTTTGCTAGGAATCCGGTTTAACAAATACATGACAGTTTTTGACAGTTTTTAATGCATACATCCAGAATTAGGTGGGTAAAGACGAATTACATAACATACTCCTAACCATATTCATAAGCATACAATTACAAAAAACCACTTTGGAACACTTTTAAAATTGTAGCACTTTTAAATAAGTAACACTTTTGAGTAAGTAACACTTTCTTGTAAGACTTATAAATAAGTAATACTTTTTAGGTAACACTATTAATTAAAAAATATATATATTTATTTTATTCTAAACTAATAAAATATTTTTGGATTTATTTTTCTAGTGTGACTTTTGAAGAATATAATATTTAATTAGCTTATTTGTCAAATAACTTTTAAGGTAGTGATTTATAGAGCACCTGAAGATTTACTCATTAATTATCTCAAAAAATATTTATTAGTATTTTTTTGTGTTTATTTTAAAGTGTGTGTATACACACATTATATTATACTAGACAATGACAAAGGAGCATTGTATCTTAATAGTTTCAATACATTTTTTAAGTGTAAAAACATGGACTTGAAACATTTTGTCATGTCATTCATATTCGTACGTTTCATTTTTTATTGAACTCAATATTCTATAAAACACAAAAAATTAATTAATTACTTAATTTTAAAGGTAAATTTAAGTTGTATCTTGCAAAGATATATAAATTAATGTAGTTAAAATTAATGATATATAATGTCTCAAATTTTAAATACAATAATTAGATGCAAAAATTTAGTGCAATATGAAATAAGTTATATACAAATATATATAAGTGGATGAAATTAGAAAAAAATAATGGATGAAAACTTTGTATCAAATTTGATTGTAAAATAGACTAAATAAATCAAGTTAGATTGTAGTTTGATAAGAATTTGATCTTGAGAATAGTTTATTAATGTTACAAAAGAAAACGTGTCAATATAGTTTTTTTTTCTTATAAAATAAAAAAAAAAAACAGTTAGGATAGCCTCGTGGTTTGGTTTTTACAATTAATGATCTTGCAGACTTGCAATCTAGGTTCGAAACCCACCAATGATAAAAAATCAACAATTTTTGTTTTTTTCTAAAAACATGGTTACATAAAGTGTTATATGTAATCTTTTTAGTGTTACCACGAAGTATCACAAATTAAAATATAATGTAACACTTATAAATAGTGTTACTAAAGACCATCCAAAGCGTTACTTTAAACTTTAGATAACACCGATAAATGTACACCAATAAAGTGTTGTCTCAAGTCTATTGTAACATTTTTTGGTATGTATGCAACACTTTTTAGGTGTTACATAAGCCTATTTATGTTGTAGTTTAATCAACATTTTTTTAAAAAAAAAAAAGTGTTACATAAAGCGTTATATGTAACACTTTTTATTGTTATCGTGAAGTGTTACAATTTAAAATTCAATATCACACTTATGAAAAGTTTTACTAAAGATCATCCAAACTAAGTGTAATATAAACTTTAGATAGCACTAAAAAATGTAATACGTATAAAGTGTTATTTAAAATCTATGGTAACATTTTTTTTTTTTATATGTAACACTTTTTAGGTGTTAAATAAACCCATTTATGTTGTAGTCCAAGATTTATGTAATGCAACAATTTTGGTTATAACCAGATGTGATAATCAGGGAATAATTCATATATCGTCCAATAACTTTTGCGTCTTCTACTAAATATCCCACAACTTCTTACTTTTTCAAAATAGTCCTATAATTATTGAAACTGTCTGTTTTCAATCCCGAAATTCAAAATTTGATCGGATTTGATCATGTGATACGCACGTGCTGGGCATTTTTAATGAGCTGGCACCGGAAATGCACGTGGATTTAATTTATTATTATTATTATTTAATAACATTATATCTCAGCAATTTATTTCCATATAGGATGATCTATTTTCTTCTTCAGAACCCTCACCACCATCTCTCGAACAACCTTTACATCTTCAGTGCCGTCCGCCGCCACCATCACATCCAGCTTGGCCCTACTCTCCTGCAGCAGCAGCTGCTTCCCCATCCCCAATAGCGCCTTTGAATCGGAATTTTAAAAGATGGGATTTCACGCAAAACCCCAATCTGCAGATTCAAATCTAATGGCAAGACATCCACCGCCTCTCAGCCGCCAACCGTCGCCTCTCCACAGCAGCACACCTCCGCCATCACTGTTCCGGTGTCCTTGCTACTATTCACGGCTTTAACAGTCTGATAAAGTGGATCTGTAACAGTTTTAGTTTGCCTAGTTTTGCCTCTTGGCTGCTGTCCAGAATTCCAGTCCGTTTTCAACGGTTTTCGGCCATCACCGCCCCCCCTCCTCCTCTGTCCGCAACCCTCACGGTGGTGAATCCACTTATCCTGCCCCCTATATAATCTCGTTCTAAACCCTTAATCCTTTACTAATGGAAATGTTGCAACAGTCCCACACTAATGGCGGCGTGGAAACTGTTCCACATGGTGACGCCTATTGCTCATCACCCCCAAACGACTAAGCCTATGGTCCAAACACCATCGTCTGAATTAAGCCACCGCTGCAATGTTTCAGAATCACATATTGCATAAGATAATCCACTCTTCATAAGACAATTAAATTTAAAGATATATCTCACTCCTTCGTGGAAATAAAATGTTGAGATGTAATGTTATTAAAAAGAAAAAAAAAATTCACGTGCATTTTCCGGCGCCAACTCATTAAAATGGTCGGCACGTGCGTATCACGTGATTAATTCCGATCAAAATTTAAATTTTGGGACTGAAAATAGACAATTTCAATAGTTATGGGACTATTTTGAAAATGTAGAAAGTTATGAGATATTTAGTGAAAGACAAAAAAGTTATAGGACGATATATGAATTTTTCCGTGATAATCATGTGCCCGAAGGAAGAGTACTCACCTGAAGCAGTTAATGCATATAAATTGATACTAATTCATCAATTCTCCTTTTATCTCTTCAAATTTAGGAAAACCATTGAAATTCCAGGAGAAGACAAATTGTAATAATGTCTCGCTATGTCTATAAACAAAAGTCAAGAACACTTACTATCTCATGTTAGGCTATATTTTGAGAAGTCAATATTCAACCATAGTCAGTTCTATATATGTTGTCATTTACAGAATAATCAACTGCAAATGATTAAAAATATCAGTGTATTCTGAAGACATTGTTGAGAAAATATAACGAAATGTAGTGTTTTAAGAAGTATTCCCTCATGTATAGATTTTTTTTTTCATAAAATTATATATGAATTGTTTTTTAAGTAAACGATTTTTGTTTTAATAAATAAATATACAAATACTATACAGTTATGTTTACTTATATTTTCTTGTTTATATAATCAATATAGGTAAACTCAAATTATATATTTTATGCGTACATAAATAAATATAAATATATGATTTTGTATATATATATATATATGAACAATATATTGTTCTAAATTTCATGCCAATATACTTAAATACAAATTATATATTTTATCATTTGGTACCACGGATAAATTATTAGTATTTTTAAATTAAACAAAGTATTACGTTTATAATGAATGAGAACGAAATTTACAGATTGACTACGTGATGACCCCTAAAAAAATAATCATTTATTTTGTTTTTGTTTTGTTTCGTCTTGATTTTGCTTGGTTTTTTCTCTCTTCAGGTTTGTCTTTGTGCATCTATTCATGCACCTTATACGGCATTCGATCTGTGTTTTAAGATGGATCTTCCTGTTGGTGTTCTTTGATTTTCTATGGATTTTTCGGTTATGAAGGTAAGCGGCTTTATGGATTCTTTATTTGTTGTCCATTCAGTCACGTAGCAAATGAATTCTTTGAATTGTTATGGAGTTACTATGGATGAGATTAAGAAGCTCATGTATGAGCATGATTTTTATACAATTTCTCGTATGTCTAGAGATATAGCATGATTTTTATACAATTCCTCATATGCCTAGAGATTGTAATGATGTTGCGTAATGTTTGATGAGTTTTTCTTTTACTTCTTCCAATCCGCGCATCTGTTTGGGTTGGATCAGATATCCCCTTTTTTGGTTGAGAATCTTGTACGCCATACCTTTGAGTAATAAGATTCTTTTATTAAAAAAATAAAAAGGAAATTGACTACTTGGTGAAGCTCGTCCAAACTCTTCCGGAATTCATGATGGGTGCGGAGCCCTTTTTTAGAGAATAATAGTAACGACGATTCTCACCAGAAGTCAATTTGGGTCCTAGATCTATGGGACTATGACAAACGACATTTTATTTGTACTGCAATAGTCAACAATACTTTTAATACACATCATATGGTAATATCATTTAATATATGTTGAGTGTGACGTGGTTTTATGATTTTCTTCTCTTCATTGCCTTTTTGCCAGAATTCTGTCCACCCCAAGATAGTGTCTCAAACCCATTCAATGTATAGGATTGTAATAAAATAGTTCAAATCAAAAAAATATATGACCATCCATTTTTTACGATATACCATCGGGTACACATCAAATGGGTCAAAGATACTACAAAATATCTCTCTTATTTTCCTAAAACAAAGTAACCATCATTCTAATATGATCGACTAAACTAGAGGATTTTCAGAAGCAATCTTGTCCATAGCCACATCCATAGAGCTAGCTTGAGGTCTCTTATACTTGTACCACTTTGCCATAACTAAAAAATACCCCAAATTCACCAATTCTAAAGCAGCAACCAAGTAATAAAAGTAATCCAATCTGGCCTCGTTCAGGTCCTCAGCCAACCAATTACGCCTCTCCCCATCATTAGTAACTTTATGCACAACAGATATCAAGAAACTACTCAAATAACTCGCCATCGCGAACCCGCAGAACAAAAATGAACCCCCAAAGCTCCTCATATTCTCCGGAAACTGCTTGTAGAAAAACTCCACCTGTCCGATCACCGTAAACGCCTCCGACAGCCCCGCCAACGCCAGCTGGGGAATCAACAGATTCCCCGACATGGCGGATATCTCCCCCTTGCGCGCCACCACCCCCAATGTCGGACGACTGAAAGCGACCGTCCTCCGATGAGTCTCCACAACTGCTGACACCAGCATTGTCAGAACGCCGAGGACTAGTCCTATCCCGATTCGCTGCAGCATTGTGATTCCTTCCTCCTTTCCTGTAACTCGTCTGAGGAGTGGTACGATGAGGCGGTCGTAGACGGGAATCCATATGGTGAGACTGATCATGGAGAAGACGTTGTAAGTGGCGGCGGGGATCTGGAAGGTTCCGGGGCCTAATCGGCGGTCGGTTTGGATGGCTTGGAAGACGAGGTAAGTCTGTGTTTGGACAAGGACGATGAAGTAGATAACTCCGGCGATCCATATCGGGATTACTTTGACGACACATTTGATCTCTTCGATTTGTTGTATGCTGCAGAGGTTCCATGGATTTGATGGAGATCCGTCGGGGTTTAGTGAGTCTTCCGCTGTTTGGATTGCGGCTTTGTTCAGACACCTTCACATATATTGTTTTCCAACTTATTTAGATAATCACTCCAACAAAAAGAAAAAGTTTAGGCTAACCATTTTCGTCATTTTTTAATATATTTTGGTTATTCAATATCTCATACTCCCTCCTCCGTCCCACTCAAATTTGCATACTTTTTTTTATCCATTCCGCTTAACTTTGCACATCCTTAAAAGGAAAATTTAAATTTTACCCTCAAAATTTCCACCCCCAATCTCTATCTCTAAAAAAGTCAAAGATTCCCCAAAATTTATTTTTTCTTAATATCCATGTTCTACCAACCGTGCAAATTAGTTGGGATAGAGGGGGTAAATTAAATCTACAATCCATACCATAATAATTTTGACGTCTCAATTTGTCATATCCATCAATGCATAAGAAGACATATCTTTAATTTAAATTAGATATTCTATAACAATTTATATTCCAGAGTAGTCACGTACGTGTGTTTGATAACATTACTAATTAATATATATAACTTGACGTGTATTATATGTAACAATTAAAAATAGAGAATCCAATCCGCATGAAAATACATCCTTTTCTATTATACACTTTAATTGCGGACAAATTTTCTATTCCAATTTATATTGTATTTTTTGTTTCATAACAATCACCGGTCGCTATGTGTATACAACGTCAATAAATAACACATGTCGTGATTTAAAAATATTGGAACAAAATATAAAAGATAAATAAAAATAGCTTAAGTTATTTTCTTTTATACTAATTGCACGAATTTTAGATCCATGTAATTTGGATCATTTCCGCTTTTATAAAAGTGTATTATAGTTTATGGTGAAAGATATTATTTATGCAAAGACCTTTTTGAAAAAAATACTCCATCCATCTCGGCCCAATTTGCCTACCTTGGTCGGGCACGGAAATTAAGAAAAAATAGATTTTGTGGAATCTTTGACTTTTTCAAAGGTAGAGATTGAATGTGGAGATTTTGAGGGTGGAGATTGTGAGAGAAATTTGTCATTTTAGATTGAGACAAATCCAATAGGAAAGTGGGTAAATTAGAGCGGGACGGAAGGAGTAATATTTTTTAGTATAAATAGTAATAGACTATGACGAGAATCGACGAAATTAAGGATGTGATTCTAATTACGTTGGACGACGTGAATAGAGTGTGTAATCCAAATTGTTTGTCCCATTTTGAATTTCAAAATCAATCATTTGGGTACACCAAGGAGTATTAAAGCGATGTAGAATTAGCAGAAAAGGTACATGAAAAGTAGGATATATGATCTCATCCTTAACTAACCTTAGCTGATCAGTATAAGCAAGGTTTGAGTTGATTGAATGAGATGGGAAATGATTGAACAGAGATATCGAAGGGTCCTTAGGCAACTCAAGCTTTCTCTTCTTGAATGCAACAACTAACGTTTGGACCACACTTGTAAGGGGGCTACCTTGAGGTAACACTATCACATAAATCCTCGTCCCCACGAAGAAAAATGCGCAAGAAAGGAACATCAGGAACGCAGGGATCCCTAATCCAATGCCCCAATTTATGCTTGATTGAACGTACACGATCACTGTCAACGATATCATCATAGCGAATGTGAAGGTGAAGTAGTACCAATTGAAGAAACTATTGATTCCCCTTTTGCCTGATTCTGTTTTGGGATTGAATTGATCGGCTCCAAAGGCTAAGTTACACGGCCTAATCCCACTGGCCCCGACTATAAGAAACGCGAATGCAGCGTACAAGAAACTGAGTTGCCATGGTGAAGGCCCGTCGCACGTGCTGTTCTCTTCTGACCCACACTTTGGAGGGTGTAAGTTGTGAACTGCTGCTGTTAGGGTTAGTATAAGCATCCCCTGAAAATTACAAAATAAGTAATAAATAAATAGTGCGGTTTATTAATGGTCTTTTACGAACAAAAAAATAATTTCTTACCAAAAAAGATGATACGGAAGCGATACCAAGAGTCTTGTAGCGACCAAGATAGGTGTCAGAGAGGTATGCACCGAGCAATGTTCCGAAGTTGCAAGTACCATTGAAGATGTTGATCACATTTGTAGCTGTAATAGACTTCATATTGAACACTGTTGTTAGGTACACTAAGAGATTTGATGATGTTCCAATTGTTCCAAGCTTCTCAAATGTCTCATTACCTAAGAGAAAGTCCAAACAGTTCAATATCTTAAGCACAAATGATAATGATCAAATTACTCCTGAAAATAAGATTAAATTACACAGAAATCATTTTTGTATCATTACAGAAGATTCCAAGAGAACTTTTGATCTATCCACCAAAAACTAATTTTAAACTGTCATTAATTATCCTCTACTAACCCTAGCTATTAATGTGGTATTTATATCTTTATAGGTGAGTTCTAGCTGGATCTTTACTTAATTTCTAGATGGTTTTAAACTATTCAGCCCAAATAAAATGAAGACAAGTACATACCTATGACAAAAGGCATGGCTTTGACTCCTCTGTAATTTAGAACATTCTCTTTCTTCTTCTCCATAGGTGCAGAGAGAGGAACTTGGTTTGCTGGCATTATACTAGTTGGATTTAGGTGTAATTTTGCTTGAATTGTTACATCTATATATAGACAAGGTTGGGGATGATAAACAATATTTATGTCACGTTAGAGGCTTCCACGATTCATTGACTTGCCTCTCTGATTCGAGAAAGTTTATTTTGTCATCACTTTAATGCACTGCAGGCATGATGTGACGTTTAAAAGATAATAGTTGCCCACAAAAAAAAAAAATAAAAAAAAAATTATTCTTATGATGGCAACTTGCTTTTTTTGTTTGTTTTATTTTTTTCTTTTTTTGAATGGATGATAACAAATTGTTACAAGATGATAAAATTTTGTGGGCACAAAATCTTTGAACACATTGCATTGACATACGACTTATTTTTGTTGTTTCTGAGGAATAAAAATATTTTATGGGTACTGGCAGAGGTTGGGAAATCATAACTACGAACAATTATTGTCGACAGAATCGACATACTATTTATTAATTTTCGAATCATTTTTCAATTAACAAAAAAATCGTCTATGTTCTGCTGCGACATGTTTATCTTATCTATCATCGATACGTTCTTTCTATTTTTGTGGTTCTATCTATTGATACTCGTTAAATAAGACCTACGCTGGTGATAAAGAAAATGTTTTCTCTATTTTAATTGACAAGAATATATCTATGATGCATTTTATTCCTTGTATGTATATATTTTTCCCTTTATCTTTATTTTAATGATTTTAAAAAAAGACTTACGCTAGTGATAACGAAATTGCGTCATTTTTTTTATCCAATACTCGTCGGAATTCATTAAAAGTCACGTTTCATGACACGTGCCCCACGAAATTAAATAATCTGGCGATTGCACCTCATATGGCAGCCTAGGTGGATTCAACGTGACATTTTGCGCAACTTTTGCCAAATTAGAAATTTTTTAAAATAATTTTAAGAAATTGATAATAATAAAAATATATTCTAAAAATTTAAAAATAATTATAATAAAAAGAAAATGATATATAAAAATATATTTTAAAATTCATTTAAATTCAAAAACGTAAAAAAATTTATTTTTGAAAATTCTAATTTTTTTTAAATCCAGAAAATTAGAAGGATTATTTCTGATAATTATTTTAAAAAATTTAAAATTTATTTAAAATTCAGAAAATTAAAAAAATATTTTAAAATTTCTGAAATTTATTTAAAATTCAGAAAAAATAAATTAAAAATTATTTATAAAAATTGAAGATCTGCTAATCGTCGTCAACATTTAAAATGACACCATCAACCTAAGATCTGTTAGTCTGCTCCTTATCGTCAACCATTCAAGGGGACACACTCAACCACAATTCTTTTCTTTTATATTATTTTTGTATGTCATATGTTCTTTTCTTTTTTTCCTCTTTTTTTTTGAAAGTATATTTTTTATTTGTTATTTTAAAAGTATTATTATTTTTTCTGAATCAACTTTTTTCCTCTTTTTTTTCGAAAATATATTTTTCTTTTCTTTTTTTCCTCTATTTTTTCGAACATATAGTTTTTATTTTTTATTTAATTTTCTAAATTTAATAAATTTTAAGAAAATTTCTGATAATTTTTTTAATATTCTGGATTTTAAAAAAAAATTATAATTTAAAAAAAAACAATTCAGAATTTTCTTTTAAGTTTTTGAATTTTAAATGAATTTTAGATTATATTTTTATAGATCATTTTCTTTTTATTATAATTATTTTTAAATTGAATATATTTTTATTATTATTAAAAAAATTGATTTTTTTTAATTTTTTATGATTTGTTAAAAGTTGTCCATTAATTTATGATGATTTGACAAAAGGTACCCAAAACGTCACATTGCATCTACCTAGACTGCCATGTGGATTGCAATAGTCGGAGTTTCTAATCTCGCCGGGCACGTAGCACGGCACGTGACTTTATTGAATTCTGGCAAGATTTGGGTAAAATTTACGCAATTTCATTACTTGATGGACAACAATTACTAGAGTTAATCATAATAGGCAGAAATGTGTCGTTCCCTATACTTCATAGTCAACTTTTGCAATTTTCCTGTGCTATATATATTATTATTAGAATTTCAGAGATAAAATGATACTCTTTCAATAACACATTATAAATATTCAAATTTATATATTTCAACTGCCACTTTAATAAGCTTTTTATATTTTATATTTAAAATTTTAAAAAAAATGAAGTTAATTAAACCTTTAAGAGATGAAAACTTGACACATGCAGTTTGAAAACAAATAAATTGACACGTACGTAACAGTTATATATATATAAATATAACATAATTAAACTTGCATGCACATGTTTGGAAAGCAGTTAAGCAATGCGGATTTTGTTAATTAAATTATTTATATGAATTAATCTCATGCAGACACATTATCATAGATTATTCTATTTTATATTAAGGATGATTTGTAATTCAGTTGTTGACTTTTTAGATAAAAATTATAAACTCTGAGCATACATAGTAACAATAAAATTATTGTTGGAAGTTAGTAATAATTAAAGTGTAAATAAGACACTTTAATGATATAATTAAGTGGTCGGAAGTTTAATTTTGTAGGAATTAAACTTCACACGATTAATCTATGGAGAAAGTAGATGATCGTAGGGTTTTAATTTACTCAAAACCGATATGTGGTGAGTGAGAAATTAATACATAAAGTTTACCACTTGATTATGTATTAAGTGTAGGATTAATAATTAAGAGTAGTTATTATCCCACATGTATATATATGAAAGCTCATCATTAAGGTGTATCAATTATACATGTGAGGGAATCCAAGGGAAGCCCACACGCGCGCTCGCTCGGCTCGGCACGGCACGGCCACGCCCACGCCTCGGGCTCGGGCTCGGGTTGGGCTTTGGGGAATGCCTCGGCCGAGTTCTAAGTAACTTTTTGGAAGCCCAAAATCAATTGGGCTGACGGATGAGCTTCGGGAGCCCAAAAGTGTAAATGGGTTTGAATTTAAATTCAAACCTGTAACAGCATTTGGGCTGTTAAAGAGTATTAAACAATTGGGCCGTTACTAAGCCCGTAACAGCCAACAAATCAATGACATAATTAATTTTGTTCTCCCTATAAATACATGCTTCCTGCATGCAAACAATACACTGATTTTTCCACCTGAATCTTCATCTTTATCATTCTCTGCATTTCATCTTTTCTCCAGTTTCAGAACTCGAATGTCTAAAGTTCGCCGGAACCTTTTCTGTTAGTGGTGCTACTACAGAAAAGGACGTAAACCGTTATATCTTTGGGGTCTATTACTTTGTTCCGTGAGCACTAGCCGGGAAGTAATTTGTCCTAAGGACAGTGGTCTTCTACGTCTCGGTTTATTCTTTTTGGTTTCTATTTCATTTCTGATTTTCCAGAATCATTTCTGATTTTCCAGAACATTGCAATAACAATTATCTAGAATGATGATACCCAGATTACTCCTAGGATCTGAGATTTCTAATACTTCTACTATTAATGTTATTTTCAAAGAACAACAAATCATTATCGATCTTTTGAAAGAAGCTGATAACCCTAAAATGCAAAAACAATTTCTTAAAAAAAATTAAAATCTTTTACAGCACAAAATAATCTTACCTACAACTTCTAGAAGCACTTGAAAATAAACATTGTTACTATTGAAGAACTGCAAAGAGAAATAAAAGAAAGAATTGAAAGCAAAACAGAAACAAGACTCGTGAAGCTATAAAACACATGATTAATGATGAACAATGATGATACCCAAAATGATAAACAATAACAAACAACTTCAAAATATTTAGAATATATATACTACTCAATGTCGCTGCAGATTTTCTTTTTATCTAATAAAATCAAATCACTCTTCATTTTTCTGAAAAATTCAAATTGGATACAGCTTCTCTTTGCAACTGTATTATTAAATCAGGTTTTGTTCCTCATAAACTTCAACAAAAATGACATCAAAAAATCTATTTTGTTAATAATATATCTACTAAAGTTGATGCTTACATCCATAACAATGGAACCTTCTAAATAACTTCCTTTCTTGTCAAAAATATTTATCATACTGTTATTTTGGGAACTCTATTTATAAACTTGATTTCTCCTTATGTTCTTTACAATGAATCCATATTCCTTAAGCGCAAAATGAGATCATCACACGATGTGACATAAAAAAAAGTATTACTTTTTGTGGTAAAAATATCACGTTTATCTGTAAAAGTATCACTTTTTTTAAAGAAAAAAAGTATCACTTTTTATAGCAAAAGTATCACATTTATCTATAAAAGTATCAATGTAGTAAAAATATCACTTTTATCAGTAAAAGTATCGGTATTTCTTGTAAAAGTATCAATATTTCCTGTAAAAATGTATTCCGTCACACGTGTAACCGCCACACACAAAACTCACTCTTCCTTAAGAATAATAAGAAATTAAAATTATTTATTTTTCTTGCGAAGATTTCGCACAACGTAAATCATTTAAAGGCCTATTATATTCACGGAACTGCTATCAACAACATTATTCTTGTAAAAAAATCCACCTTTGTGAAATACAAAAAGAAAAGGAGAAGTTTTCTTACAAAGAACATATTAAAAATGGGAAAATTCATTTCTAGTCATGTTTATTAGGGCTTGTTCAGAAAAAGTTCTGTATATTATGAAATTTTAATTTTAATTCACTATGTTTCGAAAAATGTTCAATTTAAACACTAGATGCTGGTGGCCACTAATTGTGCTGCATTTGACCCAATAAATTGAGAGATTTCGGTCACATAGCCAATGTAGCCGTTATGAATCCGGGTGTACACATAATTAATTAAATAAACCCAAAATGACGAGTTATTTTCCTTCAGGAAGTCTAACGCTGACGGGAATTTAGATTTTGTATTTTCTAATTGATGTGTTGATTTAATTACTTGGCACGTATACATGGACTCAGAACTGTCATGGGAGTTTTTTGACCTGAAATTCCCAATTTATTGGGTCACATGCGCATATTGTAGCACAATTAGTGTCGGTTGACATTTGGTGTCCTTAAATTGGACATTTTTCGAAACATATTGGACTAAAATTGAAATTTCCAAACATACATGATTTTTTTCTGGACAAGCCCTAAAATACGGGACTAGAAATGGATTTTTTCCTATTAAAAAGGAGAAAGTCTTTTGTGCACCAGCATCTTAGATCCGTGTAATTAGGGTTATTAGCAAAAATACATTAATATTTATGTTGAGAGGTATTACAAATTCTGGATAAAGGTATGATGATTACAATGTATTAATGTTTGTGCTTAAAGATATCACTTGTTCTGAATATATATCTACATCCAGAACAAGTGGTACCTTTAACATAAATTGAGATACACACCCCAAATTGCACTGCGCATGAGACTAGAGTTGCCCATCCAGTTCCAATTCCCGGTTCGAAACCGCCAGTTCCAGAACTGCATACACCTAAAACCGGAACCGATCCGTAGTATAGATAATTCCCGTTTGGAACCGTAACCAAAACCGGTTCCACGTCGGTTCCTCCTCCGGCTTTTTTTTTTTAAAAAAAAAAATCAGTATATAGAAAAAAAAGTTTGAATTATAAATTAAAATTGAGAAGTTACCAATAAAAAGGGGTATACCCCTTTATTAATATTAGAAATTGTGTAACTTACCATTATATATTGATAATATTAAATTCTTATCTAACTAAGGAAAGAATTAAAAAAAGAATCAATAACTATTCTATCACAAATTTACTAAGGAAAGAATTAAAAGAAGAATCAATAACTATTCTATTAAAAGAAGAATTAAAAAAAATAAAGAGTTTGAGTTTTATTCTAAGTTAAACATAAAAATAAAAAATAATATCTAAACCATCGATTTTCGATTTGGGGATAGGAGGAACCGAAACTGAACCATATATACAACGATATCGATTCGGATTTTAAATCAAAATTACGATGAACGATTCCGAAACCGTTGACCGACGATTCACACCGAAGCGTTTCAAACCGCAGCAATTCTACGTTCCCAAATCGGATAAGCACCTCTACATGAGACTGAGCCATTAAAAAGTCTGTACAACAATTTTTAGCCTACATGTTACGGTAGTGTACATATTGATTTGATAATTGATATGTAATTAATGTAACTAATGCGTGTAACAAAAAATCTATAATTATATGGTCGGACTAAATTATATCAATTCTGCACATGCGCTAATAATAAAACCAACTGTTAATTTGTCTGATAAATATTACAGGCCAAATGTGAGAAATTATACAGTCGGGTATCACAGAAAATGGAAGTTAAATAAAATAATATTACTTTTATCTTTTCGACATTGTGGCAAGTTGGGCATAAAGTTCCCAATATTCTATTATCCTCCTAAAATTACAGTAACTAACTAGACCTGAAAAATACTTGTCAATTTTAAATTAACGAATCATAGTAGAAATATATTTAAATAAATAAAAAATAATAAAACGAAAATTAAATCTTTACATAATTTTAAAAATATATAATTGTAACGTGGGGATTTCTTATGTTTTTCCCTATATTTGGATGTTATTATTTACTCTATTAGTCTATTTAAGTAATTTTCAGGTCTTTTGCGAGTTTTTGGATCTACTAAATATTTTTTAGTTGTAACTTTTATTTAAATAATTAAATTATATCAAGATATTTTTAATGCTTGGTTTTTTAAAATAAGGTTATGGTTTATTTTTTGAATTTAGAATTATTAGTTATAATTGGATTTAAGAGGAACCTATTCCGATGTTTAAACATTCTATTTGGACAAAAACAAAATACGTCTAATTTGGGTCTGCAGTACTAACTGAGGGGGCTAATCTACACATTTCTCAATGATCTCTTTTTTCTTTTCTTGTTTGTTAGTCTTTTGAGACAGTAAAAAGTAATTTTAATAATGGGTATTTGTCATAATTTGTGAAAAGTGATCCCAAATAAAAAGTATTTATCACAATTAATTGCCGTGTCAATAACTTGGACGCCAATAATAAATTTGTGATAACAAAAGTGGTTTGAAATGCGTCTCAAATATTTTTCTATAACAATTAGTTGTCTTTAAAAGTAATCCTAAAATGACCATAAGTAATTTTGTAAAGAGATTTGTGACAATTTTTGTTAGTGATCAGATTTCAAAACATGTTATATAAAAGACCTTTATTAAAGTGTGGTTGATGCCTCTCCTTCGGGAAGTCCAAGTTTCATATTATCTGTGATTGCCACAAACTTCACACGAGGCTACAAGCATAGACAACTCTTAGAATGAACAGTATACGAGCTTTAAACCTAGTATGAGTAATTTTGCTATTGAAATTTAATGTGGAGATGTTAGAAGGGTCCGAAATTAGTTCGCATTCGCCCCAAATTATACAGGGTCAGGTTGACTATATTGTTGACTTGATTAGTCTGAAGCCGTACAAGGCTTGCACGCTTAAATCTTATGTATGTTGTAATTATTAGGGTTAATTGTAGCAATCCTTCTAAATTATTAACGTTTTTGCGCATAAAATCATAAATTTTTTTTTTTTTTTTTCGACATCGATATATATAAACTATACGGGTTTTACTGATAAACAACCAAACTTATTTTCTGATTGGTAGATAAACCACCAAACTTATTGTTAGATCATTTTTCATCGGAATTCCGCACGTGACTAGCGCGGTTTTTTTTTTACAAACAACCTTTTTATTATGCCAAAAGTGTAAAATTCATTCACACCTTTCTTTTCCACAAAAAACTCTTTTAATCATCAATACTTCTCTCTCTCAATATTCATAATCCTCATTGTTGCATATGAGCGGCTCATCTACCTCCTAAAAATCATGTTTGGACAAAAAAATCCCTTAAAAATCTATAAGGCGCAAGTCACATGTGGAATTCTGACGAAAAATGATTGAAAAATAAGTTTGGTAGTGTATCTGTCAAAACCCATATAGTTTATATGTGTGAGTGCCACAAAACAAGTTCAGTAATTTATGTGTAAAAAGATAGTGTGGTGTGATTGTTGTAATTAACCCTAATTATTATTTTAATGTGTGTTTGTGTGTGTATAATATATTTAATGGTATGAAATATTAAAAAATATGGAATATATATATACATATTTTTTTTATAAATTGTAATTACAAGTCATTGTTCACTCAAATTAACACTTATAAATTTTGCAAATATACATATATATCCCAACGTTTAGCGAGTTTATCAAATATAACACAACCTTTTAATAATTACAGATTAAATCTATCAAAATTTTAACAATTATAGCATCCGTGTACTTTTCTTTTAAATTTTTGCACACCTGGCTGACAGAAGTCTGCATGGCAATGCTTACTCTGAAAATTACTAAGGCAAAATATATAAATATATCTTAACACTTCACATTTTTTAACAAATCTAGCACAATCTTTTAATAATTTTTATTAAATCACAACCTATCAATTTTTTTGAATGAGCTTTATGGAAATGAACCTCTTTTGTAAACTTCGGTTTAAAGTTGAAGCTTCTATTAAAAAATACTTTGAATTTTTATTTGTATTTTATATTAAGTTGCAATGATACAACAACCGGGTAGTAAGGGGATTAAATATGTAAAGGTGGAAATATACTAAATGTCAAAGTACCGCACTTAACGTACCCAAAAGTTATATGAAAAACCAAAAAAATCGGTACCCATTATTTTGGTATGATATGGTATCGAAATTTTTTAATACAGTAACAATATAAAAATTTTAAAAAAAATGATATTTCGGTATATATGGGTAGATCAATTTTTTTAGTTATTTTGGTAATTCGGTATATCGTTATATATCATATACCAAATTTTATTAGGTATTTGGTAGTTCGGTATTTTGATGTACTGATAATTTTCGGTAGCAAAATTTCTGTATACCAAAATCAATTGTACGTAACAGTATATATTGATATCGAAATAACATACAGAATATCAAACTTTTCGGTACAGTAACAATGTGGTTTTTTTGTATACCGAAAATTTCAGTACGATAACTGTATGGATGATTTGATACGGCATATCATACCAAGCAATCCCTAGAAATATGTACTAATTATGTTTCGGAAATTTAACATATATATTTCATTGTAGTTTCTGCAAGTAACTTCTGAATATTTATGAGTGATGGATACAAGGGGATGAACTACCCACTAAATTTGTATAACTGATAAAAAATTGATAGGTTGTGGTATCATTAATTATTGAATCTTTTGTTAGATTTGTTAAGAATGTGAAACATTTGAATATTTTGAATTAATTATTTTCTGAATAAGCTTTGCCACGTGACAATCACATGGACTTTTGTCAGCCACATAGGGAAACATTTTGACAGGAAAAAAGACATAATTGTTAAAATTTTGATAGATTGTGATACAATAAAAAATTCTTGACTGGTTATGCTATATTTGTTAAAATCGTGAAACATTGAAATATAATTGTATATTTCGTTATATATCGTATATCAAATTTTAGGGAAAAAATCACTTTTGGTCCCATAATTATCTACTTTTCCACTTTTAGTCCCATAATTATTTGCTTTTTCAATTTAGTCCCACAACTCGAAAAATTGTCCAATTTTGGGCCAATTTTGGCCGGAGATTGCCAAATTGACCGGAAATTGGCACGTGACTTGCACATGCTGGTCAATTTTGGGGCTTTCCGGCCACTTAGCTGACGTGGCGCCTGCAAGAGGGATGTGGCATTTTTTGCGATTTCTTCCTCCAAAAAACACGATTTCTTCCTATCATCTCTTCCTAGAAATTGAACACAAATGAACCCTAATTTCTTGTAATGGAATTCATCATCCATAACCCCCCTCTCTTCAATATCAAATTTCACCTCCATTCACGTTATCTCCTCTACAAGCAACAAACTCAAAATCAAACAAACAAAACCCCCAATGTGGGACTGGAATTCATGGCGTTGTACTCTTCCTAAAACGCTCCAAAAACCGCCCAATCAAACCTCACTCATCGCACAACCCCAAAACGACATTGTATGTCGGAATCATAAATGTATCTCCTTCGCCGCCATCGCTAGGATGCTAATCTCTTGGCTCAATCGCCGCTTCGACTTGCTTCTGATTCTCTGCTTCCCCTCCCTCCTCCCTTTGTTCTTCGCGATGTGCCCCTCATCTACGTAATTGAAATTTGGTTCTTTGAGTGCCGGGGACGGCAGAAGGCGATGGAAGACGGCGGTGATGCGGAGGGCGGTGAAAAGGACAGATTGATGCAGAGGTATCTAGAAGATCAGTTGATGGTGGTGATTGGGGAAGAAGTCGGAAGAAGGAAGAAGGGTTGAATGATTTTACCTGTTTCTTTTAATCTTTAATTTATGGGTATGGATGATAGGAAGAATTGCGTATATTTTGGGTGAAGAAGAAGGGTTGAATGAAGAAGAAGGGTTGAATGGTTTTACCTGTTTCTTTTAATATTTATTTTGTGTATTTATTTATTATTTTATTTCTCAATAAGATGACATGGAAATTAAAATGAGTAGGCATCATTAAAAACATCACAAAAAAATGCCACATCCCTCTTGCAAGTGCCACGCCAGCTAAGTGGCCGGAAAGCCCCAAAATTGACCGGCATGTGCAAGTCACGTGCCAATTTTCGGTCAATTTGGCAATCTCCGGCCAAAATTGGCTCAAAATTGGATAATTTTTTGAGTTGTGGGACTAAATTGAAAAAGCAAATAATTATGGGACTAAAAGTGGAAAAGTAGATAATTATGGGACCAAAAGTGATTTTTTCCCTCAAATTTTATTAGGTATTTGGTAGTTTGATATCTCGATGTACTGATAAATTTCGATAGCAAAATTTCTATATACCAAAATCAACTGTAAGTAACAGTATATATTGATATCGAAATAAGATACAGAATACCAAAATTTACGATACAGTAACAATGTGGTTTTTAAGTCCCTTCACTACAACATAAATAACTTTATGTAATACTTCGTTTGTACCACTTTCAAAATTTTAACTTTTATGTGAAACTTTTATAACACTTATGAATATATAAGTTGTAACACTTACATGCAACACTTTTATAATATCTGCGACTATGTAACATCTTCATGCAATACTTTTAGATGTCACATTTTAAAGATTAATATTTTAGGTAACACTTTTAAATAAGTAACTTTTACGTACCACTTATTAATAAGTAACACTTTCATGTATCACTTATAAATAAGTGACACTTTTTAGATAACACTTTTAATTAATAAAGTTATATATCTCTTTGATTCTAAACTAATAAAATATCTTTGAAATTATTTTTTTCATGTGGCTTTTGAAGAATTAAAATATTTCAATCGCTTATATTTTGTAAGATGACTTTTTTAGGCAAAGATTTATAGAGCACCTAAGGATTTACATATTTAAAATCTAAAACAAAATTTATATAATTATATATATTTATATATATATATATATTCTTGTGTGTGTGAATATCTTTGCCTCAAAATGTAAAACAAAATTTATTGATACACATGTTATATTTTACTAAACAGCGACAAACAAGTTTTGTATCTTAACGGTTTGAATACATTTTTTAAGTGTAAACACATGGATTTGAAATATTTTATAATATCTTTTATGTTCGTATATTTATTTATTTTATTAAATTTTATATTCTATAAAACACAACAAAAATAGTTAATTATTTAATTTTTAAAAAGTGACTTAAGGTGTATCATAAAATTATTTACAATAAGTAGATATACAAAATCATTGTCCTTAAAATTAATGATACATAATGTCTTAAAATTTATATACAATAACAAATTAGTTTGACATATATAGAATAAGTTATATACAAATATACAGTAAACACATACAAGTGGACGAAATTGGAAGAAAAACTAATTAATGAAAATTTTATATCATTAGATAGTAGACTAGGCTATATATATTTTTGAGAATAATTAATGTCGATTGACAAGAATTTGATATTGAGAATTCTTATAAAATAAAACTAAAATATCAGAGTTGGTGCGCGTGTGCCTTGTTTTAAACAGAATGACTAGTATAGAAATAATTTATAGACAAACATTTATGTGTTCTTATAAAGTACGAACTTAAAGAGAATAGAGAAGTTATTTCGAAACTTTAAAAAGGTTCGAGGAAGAATCCCCTCATCCTCTTAAACTTATTATTAAGGTAGAACAATAATACAACACTTACAGGACTCCTTCATAAACAGATTATGTTGTAATTACTCCCTCTAACAACAAACCCAGCCTTCTAGTTCCCTAGATGGACTTTGGTTGTGCAGAAAATTCCTTCTAACTGCACCTCTTGAATTCTTCCGAAATTCAGGAAGTTCTCCCGAACTAGACAAGACACCGATCTCCCGAAATATGTCTTACTTGTGTTCTTATAGGGTATAACAACAGTAGTCCAATTACAAGCAATTGGCGAATTGTACATCGTACAGACTCAAAAGACTTGATGAACTTCTATGTTATCTCTTCATTCTTTATATTGCTTTCTTCTAGCTCTTCGATCTCTTCATTATGGGAATTAGGTGTGATTGAGGTCACTTGGAGAAGAAATTGACTTTCCTTGTTTGACAAAGTCTTTGATTGATTCCTTGAAGTGGGGAGCTAGATCACCATCTTGATTTCCTGAAGATTTCACCTTGTCTCTTTTTCTTTTGCAGCTTTCAATCATCATGAACCGAGCAATCAATTAATCAAGAGTATTTTTCAATAAAAATGTCATTATCATAAAAATTGATTTTTACAAAAACAAAATAGTTAGTATATCCTAGTGGTTTGGCCTCTATACTTAAAAATTTTACAGGCTTGCAAATCTAAAATTTATTGTGACATTTTGACATATACCTAATATTTTTAGGCATTACATAAGTCCATTCATATTGTAGTAACTAAATATTATCCGAGTAATATGATAATTGTTTAGCCTAAAAATTAGTATTCCCTAAAAAAAGCCTAAACATTACTAGATCTAATTTGAAAGCGTATGGCTAGTTGGATTAGATCCCTGATTAAAAGAGCTCAAATGAATCAGTGGGCTTTACCTTGCTTTATTGTTTAATAAATTTGGTGTCTATTTTGTATTCCCAATTGGATCTAATATACTATATTGACCACACACACGTAACAATATTATATTATTTAAAGTTTGATGGAGAATAAAATTAGTCAATGAAATAATAATGGTTTTGGACTTGAAATGAAATGTTCTCCCAATCATTTGGGATCAGCGTCATGCGTGGTCCTTGAATATGGTATTGACTCAGTTTGCAATAATTATCTTCGATTTCTAAGGTTCTTTTTCGCTCAGTCTAGAAGTAATGATTCCTCATCCATAATAAATAAAGGGAAAATAGGTTCCTTTGCCCATGTTAGAAGAAAAAATCCTTATTTTACTTACTTAACTTTAAACTTAATAGAATACCCTTTTATCAAGTGAACTACTCATTTTTCCCTTAGATTTAAAAAAAAAAAAATTATTTCAATTTAGATTTTATAAATTAAATTTTAGTTAAGTCCAAACAAAATTTTAATATCAGATTTTAGTCCTAATTAATTTTCACAATTTAATAAATTGACCCGCTAAATTAAACAATCATGCAAGATCGGATCCGACGATTAAAATGGTATCAGAGCCCTAGGTTTATTTAAAGAAATCATGAATTATATTTATTATGTTACGTACTATCCTAACGGAGGAGACATACGAGTAAATATGAATCCGAACGAAAGTTCGAGAGAAAATACTCCACAGGAATACTTGAGTAAGGACTCAAGTAATCCAGAATATTTCCATATTTTGGAAAGACAGAAACATGATTTCTTTGGAGAATTTATCCGAAGATGTGAACGGACTCTTGAAAGAACTAAGAGACTCAACCACGAGTTACGACAACCTTTCAAGATGCCAAACGATGATGAAACAAGAGAAGAAATCAGACGAAAGACCCTTAAACAGGAAATTCCTGTAGAAGGGAATGCAGCTGATCTCATCCATTTCACCAGCATCCAAGGAAGATTTCCTACCAAGGAAATCTGGAGAAGGCGTCCCAATCAGTCCCCATCGAATATCCAGAAACCTCATTTACATTTCTGGAAAAAATCATGAAGGGACCGAATTGGGAAGAAGTAAGTGGAGAAAAATCTAAGATTACAGATCTTAGAGAAATCCAGAAGACGGTCCAAAGTTATGGAGAGACCATCCCCGACCAACAGAAGGAAATCCTTGAAGCACTCAAGGAGGTTCAAAGGAGATTGACCATCTTGGAAACAAAGCCAAGTATGGCCAGGAGAAGAGAAGGTTCCCCATCTTTCGGCACAGAACCCCTATTGCATCAAAAGGGGAAAACTACCGAAGTAAAGAGAGAACTGACGGATACAGAAAAGATGATTGCTTTTCTAAACCGGAAGAGTCTATCCTAATGGATAGAATAAATCTAGAGGATTTACACGACCTTGCACAATCCTTTGCAGGATTGGGTCTTGTAGATCTAAAAATGCAAGAAAATGTATCTACCGGACAACAACAGATTCCCCGAAATACACCACAGAATCCAACAAATGTGGCAGAAAGCGAGGGATCCCATGACCCTCCAACAGGCGGAAATATACCACCAACGGGAGATTTCTCTACTGGGGCTTATATCTTTCCCGCAGAGACAAGAAAGAGATCCCCAAGGCCAAACTTAATGCAATCGCCTTATGGGAGATCTCAGTTGGAGCCAATACATCCATACGGAGTAGTTCTCAACTTGGATACATTAGACTTCAAGAACCGAGAACTACTCATAGATGAGTGGGCAGGAGCAATGAAGATTGCAGCTGGTACGCTAGAGCTGGATAAAGAAAACTTTATCTCACTTCTGAAGATAAGTTTGGAAGGATCTGTGAAAATTGCCTGGGAAGCTACTAATCTTGAGATAGTAGAAAATGTCTGGGCTGGCGAAGCCTTAGCAGAGATCGTCGACAAAATGGCTCAAGTACTTAAAGTAGGATTCGTTAGAGTAGGCTACTTTGAAGGAGCTGAAGACGATAAGGCCAGACGATACAGGCAAGCACTTCATAGCCTGGAGTTACGTGATATTTGTCACGTAGATGAGTTCATCAAACTCTTTACAGAGTATAGATGGAAATAAAAAATCGAGGAACGAGACGCCATTCCATTATTCTTTGCCAAGATCCCCAGTTCATGGAGAGAAATGCTGATTAAAGAATATCAGCCACCTCTAGAGAATAGATTGGATACCGTGGCAAGAAGGATGTCGTTCCTCAAAATCAAGCTTGCTGAGTGGTGCTATCAAGCGGCGCTCCATAAGAATTACAAGAGGCTAAGAGGAATAAACAAAAGTGTTCCTCTATGCTGGGTTGAAAACGATATTCCTACTATTGTGGGAGGTCAACCATTTAGGCAAAAGAAGATGAAAAAGAGAAATCATCCTTATGCTAGAGGAGATGGTAACCAGAAATCTAGGACTTCATGGAGACCTAGAAAGTTTTGGTCCAAACAAAAGGCCCGTAGTTACAAAACAGGGCAGAGGTCAGGACCAAGTCGGAGTAGAAGTTCTTCCTCAGGCTCAAATCAAATGAGCATGGGAAGATCATCATCAACAAGGAAAACTTTCAGAAGGGCTCATACAAGAGCTAATGAAAGTTTCAAAGATTGCAATTATTGGACATGTGGTGCAAAATGCCACATATCAACAAACTGTCCAGACAATCAAAGACGAGGAATCAGAAAGTTTGAAGCAACTCCAGAAATGGAAGAGGCTGTATACTTTCAGGATCTAATTCAAGTATATCAGTTTGAAGGAATCCCTTCAGATGAAAGCATATACGAAGAAGAAGATTATAGCGAGGATGAGTCTTCGGAATCAGAATCAGACTGAAGAAGAGGACGTCTTCCGACAGGAGACGCAAGAAGATCTCTCCGGGTTCTTCTCACAAATGTCAATTTCTCATAAGACTCTTATGAAAATTAAGAGAGAAGACCCAAAACTCCAAATCTATGATGGGTTTTCAGTCGGGCGATTGGACAAGACTTTGGCATCATATCATTTACAAGATCACAGCAGGGGAAATTGCAATTCCCATTGAACTGACAAGTAATGTGATGAAGATGCAGCTAGTTCCGATGAAAGAGATCAGAGAGGAACTAAGCAGGATGAATAGAGAGATTGCTCAGAAGATGCAATGGATCCATATCGGAGCCATCAGAATTCTGATCAAATCAACATTCAAAGAAGGAATAGATTCTCCGATTGATATTGCTATCTTCGACAAAAGAATCAAGAATTTGCGAGATGCAAGCCTGGGAAGAATCTCAGGAAATCTATATGCCGGGAAATTGGTATCCTACATTTATCCAAGGATTGCCTATAACTTGGCAGATCGCGATTTTAATAGAGTTCTAACTCTTCATCAAGATTTCAAGAACAAGGAGTTGATGAAAGAAGGGAATAGACCATACTCTATTACCTATAGTATTTCGTATGCACTGTCCAATACCCACCATTCAGAATTGTTCGTGGGAAAGGAGTTCATCGAAATACCAGATATCTTCGAGCAGGTGGCCCATGCAGTCCGTCCGGAGATTATGGAGTTGCCACCAATCCATGAGATGGATATGCGGATCGCGGATCAACCTATTATGACTAGAGCTACAAGTCAAAGGTTCGAACCAAGAAGGGTTTATTTTCATGATAGTAGAATTATGAGTCGGAGCTGGGAAAAGAGACCTAACTCACAAGAGAATCTGGAGCCAGAAAAATTCACAACTAAAGGTGAATTAAAATGTCCAGAGGGATGGAGAGAAGTGGAGATAGTATTCGATATCACTCAAAAGGATAACATGTTTCCTTGTGACGTCTTATATTATCTACAACAACCTTCATTGGGGAGATTTGAAGGACTTCTCCAGCTAGGAGAAAACGAGTTGATAATCTAAGGAATAGCAGGACGAGAAAATGAGCGTCTTATTCTTGGATTGGAATTTCTCGAGGGGCACAAACCTTGGGAACGACAGCCAGATAGGGTGGTCTTTACAGTGGCTCATAGAAAATACCAGGTTCTATGAAGAAAGAGGCCCGCTATTAATGGCTACTAGTCCATTCTCAATATACATCTCTATAGGGATGTTATATGAAAAATATCGAGCAGAATATTTCGCGGCCTACATTGACTCAGGCGCGGGAATATGCACAGCAAAGCCAGAAATCTTTCCTACAGGAGTAGGAGAAGATCTACCAGCTATTGCAGGAAGAGATTTCTCTAAGAGGGTTCTTATCCTCAAACGAGGAATTAAGCAAGCGGAAATCATGATTGGCGGAGCCGGAGATACCCCATGGTACAAAGTCAAGACTCCACCAATTTATTTCCATGATACAGGGGCAGATATTCTGTTAGGAAACAATTTCCTACAGACATTCAAGCGGTTTACACAAGAAAATGAAACAAGAAAGCTTATTTTCACAACCCTATGTGATCATAAGATTATTGTTCAGAGATTAAGGGAGGCATTTCATCGGAAAATGCCCATTAATTTTCACAGCAAGCGTGGTGATGAAGGAAAACTAAGTCACCCAAAAATGAAGGATCAGCGAAGATATGGAGATGCACTCCTTCAATATCGAGCTGAAACATTAGGAGGAGATAAGGATGAGAGAATGTCAAAAGAGACAATCCAATTCCTCAAGGTGTCTATGGAAGCAAGTCCACAACTTGATATCACCATTGAAGAACAAATATCTTTAGAAGATGTCAAGAAGAGGATAAAGAGGAATTCCAATGAAGATCCTCTAGCATGGTGGAACAAAAATGAACTCAAGGCAACTTTGAAGGTGAAAACCGGAAAAGAAAATGAGTTTGTTCGGTACAAACCAATCCTTATGAATCAGGCAGATCGTGAGGATATGAAGAAAATACTTAAGGAACATTTGGACCTTAAGTTGATTTCAGAAGGAATCTCTCCATACAGTAGCCCAGGATTTCTGGTGAGAAACCATGGAGAAATGAAGGGAGGAAAGCCAAGATTGGTGATCAATTATAAAGGGATCAACAATATCTTGGAATTCGACGGATATTATATCCCAAGTAGAGAACACTTGGTGAACTGCATCAAGGATGCAAAGGTATTCTCTAAATTTGATTGTAAATCTGGTTTCTATCAAATTAAAATGGAAGAGGCCAGCAAGAAGTATACGGCGTTTTCCACACCACAAGGACATTATATCTGGAACGTGATGCCAATGGGATTAGCAAATGCCCCCCAGATATTTCAAAGGAAGATGGATAATCTGTTTAAAGATTATTTTAAATTCATGTTCGTATATGTCGATGATATACTCATTGCTTCAAGGAATATGAAGGAACACATCAAACATCTGGAGATCTTTTCGGAAGTTTGTCATAAGGAAGGATTAGTGCTATCAGAAAAGAAAGCAGTAATCGCCACTAGAAAAATCGAGTTCCTTGGGATCGAGATCGATGGGTCTGGAATCATCCTTCAAAAACATATAGTAGAGAAGGTGCAAGGATTTCCAGAAGACCTCAAAGACAAGAAGCAACTTCAAAGTTTTCTTGGAGTTGTCAATTTTGCCGGGATGTTTATTAAAAACCTGGCAAAATACAGGAAGGTGTTCAGCCCATTGTTAAAGAAAGATGTAGATTTCAAATGGGGAAAAGAACACCAAGAATTAGTATTACAGCTTAAAGAGATCTGTAAAGATCTTCCAAAGCTTGCAATACCGAGTGATGATGAAGAATTGGTACTCTATACAGATGCCAGTGATCATTGGTGGGCAGCAGTATTAACCAAAGCTACCCCTAATGGAGAAGTGTCATGCCGATACTGTAGCGGTCTCTTTGCAGAAAACGAAGCAGCAAGATGGCACATCAATGAGAAAGAATTCTTTGTAGTGCGAAAGGCCTTCAAAAAATGGCCGTTATTCCTATTGCCTAAGAAATTCATTCTTAAAATTGACAACACAAGTGTCAAAGCTTTCTTAACAAAAAAGATTGAATCTAAACCTGAAAAAGCTAGATTACTTAGATGGCAAGCTGATTGTCAATAGTTTGATTATGAGGTTGTCATTATAAAGTCTCATGAAAATGTTCTTGCAGACTTTCTAACGAGAGATGGAGTCCAGTGAAGCCAACTCCATCCTAACAGGATACAGGCATCTCCAGGAACGTTTGGAGGAGCTTGATAAGAGGATCAACGACTTGGATATTCAAGCCAAAGTCGCGGGTCGAGTACAACAGGAGGACTTGTCAAAAGTCCAAAGCACGCTAAAGGCTACCAAACTTGCAAGTAATTGCCTTTGGGACATCCTGATTATTCCTATCCGACGGGAAGCTTTTTCAGGAAACCAAAAGGTCGAGTTTCGAGAACGGGCCTCTAACCCGGTCGCCACAGATTCAAGTACTGTGAGCACGAGTTCTAAGTTGGATCCCTACACGGATCTAGCTAAAGAAACAATTGAGCAAACAAAGGATACTCCTCCTGATGTCTCAAGCCATCCCATAACCTCTGGGGTAAAAGAGGGAGAGATCAATCTTAGGCCAATGGCTGGTACCTCTAAGATTGATATTAACAATCTTAAAGTTTCTCCGTTTCAGGTTTATCAAAGAACATGGGAGAAAATTCTTACAGGGGCTGGAGTTAACCCAGCAAAATGCCAGATTGATCGATCTGGTAAATATCCGAGAATGTGGACGAACCCAGGAGCCAGTCCACGAGAAATAAAAGAATGGTATGATTTTGGAGCTCTAGCTTCGGTTCATACCGTGGCACCAAGTTTCCCGGAAATCTCAAAACTTCCGGGATGGATATTCAATGCTGTGTTCGAGACATGTGAGAACAACAATCATCTCGAACGAGGAGATATTCTGGAGCTGAAGTTTATATCAGCAGCTCCGGAACCATACAAGAACGGGTCTTACCCAGCTTTTCATTTTATAAAGCTACAAAGACCTGATCCCAAACAGGCAAACAAAAACATGTCTGCCCCACATAACAAGATCCCCCTAGTATCAACCTTCACGGAGGATGATATTACTACACGGAGAGCTTGGGGCATATAGGTTTGTCTCATGGAAATGAGAAAGATCAAAGGAAGCTTCAAAGTCTTCCACAAGACGGCGAATGGATCACTTTTGATAAATACCATGGCATCCAAAACCTCTCCTGTTAGTGATTTCAACTCCTAAACACACAGCTAAACTAAATCTGGAAATCGCACAAAGATCAATCTGAAAACACACACTTAATTCGGCCAAAGTTGTGACCGAACACGACTTGCGCAGAACAGGAAATATAAATGAATCACACACAAGTTTTACGTGGTTCGTTCAAGATGAACTACATCCACGGAGGCAAGGCACACCTCAATCCACTAAGAAATCCAATCAATTACAGAGAATACACTCAGAAATCAAAATGCCCAATTCTGGAACAAATTAGGGCAGAAACCGTTCCCTCTCAAAATACTCTCTCTAATCTAAGAAACTGGAAAATTACTCGACGTAGTGTTGTTCTCCTTGATGAGAGCTTTACAATGATATAAGAATTGAAGCTCGAATGTAACCGTACAAAAAGTTCTAACTGAATCAAGTTGAGCTCAGCTACCGGACAAAAGTGACGGTTTTCTTCGTCACAAATCCTGAACTAACTCGTCACAATCAGCGGTTATTCACAACTGCCACGAACCCGGCTCATCCTGACCAGCTTTGCTTCTTGATGCTCAAACCTGGTCCAAACCTCCGGTTCTTCACCTCTTGAACCCGGTTCCACATTCCCAACACACCATATTACCAAGTATAGCTCACTTGATGAGATTGAACACTACCTCACAAATCTCCACCTCAATGAATCAAGTGTTCCTCTTAATGCCTCACCACTGCCTGTCTGTTATTGTTCTTCATGACATTGCTCAAGCTGCAGCAAGCTCGAGCAATGCTCCACTTTGTTTCCAGGTACACCCTTTGTAAGAAAATCAGCAGGATTATGCAATGTGTGTACCTTCTTCACCTCCACACAACCAGAATCAATGATATCTCTAGCAAAATGTAACCTAACATCAATGTGTTTTGACCTTTCATGAAATGCTTGATGTTTCACAAGGTGTAAAGCACTTTGATTATCACAGTAGATTGCCACACACTTCTGCTTGATATCCAAATCTCTCAGAACCCCTTTCAACCAGATTGCCTCTTTGATAGCTTTAGTTAGAGAGATATATTATGCTTCTGTTGTTGATAGTGCCACAACAGATTGTTGTACACTTCTCCAGCTGATGGCTGTTCCAAATAAGGTAAACACAAATCCAGAAATGGATTTCCTTGTGTCTATGTTTGCTGCAAAATCAGAATCAGCAAACCCCTCCAATGCAACAGTACTTCCATCCACTCTTTTTTCAAACTTCAGTGACAAATTCACTGATCCTTTCAAATACCTCATCACATGTTTCAAAGCCTCCCAATGCTCAACTCCTGGATTTGACATGAACCTGCTTACTAAAGACACAGCATATGCCAAGTCAGGCCTGCTACAAATCATTCCATACATAAGACTTCCAACTCCACTTGCATAAGGAATATTGTTCATATGTATGATTTCCTCTTCAGTCTTTGGGCATTGTTCTTTGGAAAGTTTCTTCTGTAGATTAACTGGAGTGGAGAGAGGTTTGGCTTCATGCATATGAAACCTCTCCAATACTTTTTGTAGATATTGCCTCTGAGATAACCAAAGCACTCCAGCTTCTCTGTTTCTTAGAATGTTCATGCCCAATATCTTCTTGGCTTCTCCCAGATCTTTCATGTCAAATTCAGCATTAAGTCTATCCTTCAACCATTGTACCCTCTTCTTGTTCCTGCTGGCAATTAGCATGTCATCCACATACAATAGAAGGAAAACTTTATCTTGCTTTGAACCTTTGTTGAAGTAAACACAACTGTCATAAAGACTTCTTACAAAGCCAACACTGATCATGAAGTCATTGAACCTCTTATTCCACTGTCTTGGACTTTGTTTAAGTCCATATAGTGACTTCTTCAGTAAACATACTTTGTCTTCTTTCCCAGGAACAACAAAGCCTTCTGGCTGTTTCATATATATCTCCTCATTGAGTTCTCCATGTAAGAATGCTGTCTTTACATCCAGTTGTTGTAATTCCATGTCCTCCTGTGTGACTTTTGATAAAAGCAACCTGATTGAGCAATGCTTTACCACTGGAGAGAAAACCTCATTGAAATCAATCCCTTCTCTTTGTGTAAAGCCCCTAGCCACCAATCTTGCTTTAAACCTCACCTGTTTGGATCCTGCTGTCTCTAGTTTCTTCTTGTATATCCATTTAGAGCTTACAAGTTTCTGACCTTTTGGTTTCTCCACCAATATCCAGGTCTTATTCTTCTCCAGGGACTCCATCTCTTCAGTCATTGCCTGTATCCAGTGTTCACCTTCTTCACAGTCTAGTGCTTCTTTAAAACTACTAGGCTCTTGTGATTCCAGGTCTTCAGCAACACTCAAGGCATAATAAACACTCCCTGCTTGACCATAGAAATCAGGTTTGTTGATTGTTCTTCTAGGCCTGTCCCTTCCAATGCTGTATTCTCTGACATTTTGTGAAGGTCCAGTTTGTTCTTCTTCTTCAGATGATGAATCACTATCTTGTAGATTTTCTTGTGGTTGAGGTGTGTGGTTATCTTCAGCAGGATGCTCCACCTGAATTGATATCTCCTCTGTCTCTGTAGCACCATCAAATTCTTCCTTAGAGCCTGTAGAAGAGTAAGCCATCACATTCTCATTAAACTTTACATCTCTA
Organism: Ajuga chamaepitys; assembly: GCA_958295605.1. Taxonomy (NCBI): domain Eukaryota; kingdom Viridiplantae; phylum Streptophyta; class Magnoliopsida; order Lamiales; family Lamiaceae; genus Ajuga; species Ajuga chamaepitys. Next base: position 53,477,422 of record OY282502.1, on the reverse strand, counting down.
CTTGTGATTATCTTCTGATTTCCCTTCTCTAAGCACCACAATCTGTAGCCCTTTACTCCATCCGGATATCCAAGAAATACACATCTGAGAGCCCTTGCATCTAGCTTGTCTTGCTTGACATGGACAAAAGCAAGACACCCAAACACCCTTAACCCTTCATAACTTGGTTTCTGTCCACTCCACACCTCTTCAGGTGTTTTGAACCCAATCACTGATGAGGGTGACCTGTTAATGAGATAACATGCTGTAGCAATGGTTTCTCCCCAAAATACCTTTGGTAACCCAGCATCCAACAGCATACATCTCACTCTTTCAAGAAGAGTCCTGTTAAGTCTTTCAGCAACTCCATTCTGTTGAGGATTCATTGGAACAGTCCTGTGTCTCTTGATTCCTCTTTCTTCACAGAAGTTTGTAAACTCAGTAGAGAGATATTCCAGTCCATTATCAGTCCTAAGGTGCTTCAGCTTCTTCCCTTTGACATTTTCCAGTTGAATCAACCATGTTTTGAACTTATGAAAAGCATCACTCTTGTTCTTCATCAACATGATCCACACCTTTCTGCTGTAATCATGAATCAAGGACATGAAATACCTTGCACCACCATGAGATTCTGTTCTTGCAGGACCCCATATGTCAGAGTGAACATAATCTAATGGCTCTTGAGTTGTGTGAACACCCTTTCCATAGGGCAGCTTCTTGGATTTACCCAAAGCACACTGATCACAGAACTCCAGTTCTTGATTTCCCATATTTCCAATTACTCCACTTCTTGACAGTTCCTTCAACCCTTTCTCTCCTATGTGTCCAAGTCTCTTGTGCCATTTAACAAGATCTGAACTGCTCAAGACCATATCCACACTTCGAACAACAGGTGAACCAATCAAGATAAACAATCCATTATGCTGTCTACCTTTTATCACCAATTTCCCATGTTTTGTGATATGCAAGAATCCATCTATTGAGCTAAACTGACATCCACTGGTTACTAAAGAACCGAGAGATAAAAGATTTCTTTTAAGGCCAGGAACATATCTTACATTTGAGATGGCTCTGACCACACCATCAAACATCCTTATGCTCACTGATCCAACTCCTTTGACCTTGCATGATTGGTCATTTCCCAGGAGAACATTTCCACCATCTTCTCTCTTCAGTTCATCAAACCATGACTGGTGTGGACACATATGAAAAGAACAGCCTGTGTCCAAGACCCATTCCTTTACCATTCTTGATTCAGTAACATTTAATACTTCTGGAGGGTCTTCTTGATGATCAATAGCAGCAGCTTCTGCCCCTTGATTTCCACCTTTCTTATTTCTCTTAGGACAGTCCTTCTTCAAGTGACCTGGCTGCTTGCACTTGAAGCATTTCCTCTTCTCAACCCAGTCATTCCCCTTCTTAGGATTAGAATCTCCTGACTTTGGATCCTTAGCATTCTGTCCCTTCTTGCCTTGCCAAGGTTTCTTGAATTTGACATTCAAGCCTTCTCCAGATTGCACCATGCCTTTATCCCCTTGAGTCTGGAAGCATTTAGACCTCAGAGCCTTTTTTATTCCATCATAGGATAGCTGCTCATCTCTCCCATACATCAAGGCATCCTTAAAGCTTTCCATGGATTTTGGAAGAATGTTTAACACCATCAATGCCTTGTCATCCTCCTCCAATTTCACATCCAGATCTTCCAATTCTTCAATCATCTTAATGAACTCATCAAGTTGATCAGAAATTACCTTGTCTTCAGTGATCTTGAAGGCCAACATCTTCTGCTTCAAGAACAGCTTGTTGGAAACTGACTTTGATTGATACAGTTCTTCCAATCTCCTCCATGCTTCTGAGGAACTCTTGCATCTTGAGACCTCCCTCAACGGTTTATCACCTAAACATAGGAAGATAAGACTTAGGGCCTTCTTATCCACTGATGCAAACTTGGATTTCTCAGTTTCTTCCCATGAATCCAGAGGTATCAATGCAAGATCAAGGCTATTGTGAACCAATACTGCATTCATCTTGATCTTCCACAATGTGAAATGATTCCTTCCTGTGAACTTCTCAAAATCCATCTTCATACCAGCCATTCCTTCCCTTCTTCAAGCTGTGAGAGTTGATTTCCCACAGACGACGCCACTTGTTAGTGATTTCAACTCCTAAACACACAGCTAAACTGAATCTGGAAATCGCACAAAGATCAATCTGAAAACACACACTTAATTCGGCCAAAGTTGTGACCGAACACGACTTGCGCAGAACAGGAAATATAAATGAATCACACACAAGTTTTACGTGGTTCGTTCAAGATGAACTACATCCACGGAGGCAAGGCACACCTCAATCCACTAAGAAATCCAATCAATTACAGAGAATACACTCAGAAATCAAAATGCCCAATTCTGGAACAAATTTGGGCAGAAACCGTTCCCTCTCAAAATACTCTCTCTAATCTAAGAAACTGGAAAATTGCTCGACGTAGTGTTGTTCTCCTTGATGAGAGCTTTACAATGATATAAGAATTGAAGCTCGAATGTAACCGTACAAAAAGTTCTAACTGAATCAAGTTGAGCTCAGCTACCGGACAAAAGTGACGGTTTTCTTCGTCACAAATCCTGAACTAACTCGTCACAATCAGCGGTTATTCACAACTGCCACGAACCCGGCTCATCCTGACCAGCTTTGCTTCTTGATGCTCAAACCCGGTCCAAACCTCCGGTTCTTCACCTCTTGAACCCGGTTCCACATTCCCAACACACCATATTACCAAGTATAGCTCACTTGATGAGATTGAACACTACCTCACATCTCCATATGCAGAGACTATCTTTGAACAAAAGAGAGAGATGTTATGGAAGAACGAGCTGCCGGCAAGTTCAGAAACCGCCAGAAAGTATTGCAATATGGCGCATAATGGACGGTGGACGAGTCGGATTTGCCCCAGGTGCCCAGAACAGGAAAAGGCACTATTCGGGCAAGCGTTCCCCGTCATCAATGACAAAGGGAAGAGAAACGAGAAAGAACCATCGAGAAAGCAAAAGATGCCAAGGGGACCACCCAGAAAAAATTAATAAAGGGGTCTCCGACAAGCAGCGATGGGTTGAGTCACGAGAATCGCATCCACCCAAAATGACAAAAGGTGGAGGCATTCACAGCAGAATAATTAAAGTCTGCATGTGAGGCAAGGGTCCACAACATGTGAACCATGTGAAGGAGGGACCACATGCATGTGATCCAGATACGAAGATGCATCCAGAAAATTTGAGAGACGAATCAAAAGCGTACAACTGGACGCAATAATTCAAGGATAGGGGTTTCAAACCTCTATAAATACAGGGTAGAAGGAAGCAGAAGGAATCGACCATTTCCCTCTGTTTTCTTACAACAATAAAATTTGTAATAGATAGTTTCCAGTTTTTCCATTATAATTTCTTCGAGTGTATGTGTGAGGAGAGCATAGCTACCATGAGTAGCTAAACAAGTCGTCTCCTCCCAAAAGCAGATGTACTAATGTAATAATAAGTTCATGATTTCTTAATAAAAGTTGGGCTTTTTGTTCATCGTGTTCCATAAACTTTATTTCTGATCATCAATAAGGAAAATACTGTACGCCTCGAGGTAGGAAACGAAACGAGGCTGTGCTGGTTGCTGTTGAAGGAGTCTATGTCTGGAACCATCGATTGCGATCGTGTGGTTGGGCTGTGAGGAACAGTTCGTAAAACTCGGTGGATACGACCCGACGGCAATTCGGTCAAAAAGGTACAAAACTTGATTTATGTTTCAAGAATTTAATTGACGGAAGCATGATGGGCCTGATATGGTCGTAATGGACTATTTCCATATTAAAACTAAAGATTAATTTTGCATGAGAAAATTAATTGTGGGGTCAATTTATAATTAAGAAAATATTGGACAGAAATTTATTTGGACAAAACCAAAAGGATAAGAATATAAGGACTGAATTGAAATAAAAGTATGCTCGCTCGTTTTAAGAAAAATCAGAATAATGAAGAGCATTTTTAATAAAAGAACAAAAGGGCAATTTGGTCATTTCGGGGCATATTATTAGGAAAAAAGCCAACTAAGTAAAAAAGAGGGTGAGTACCCTCTGACAGGGGTACTTTACCTTTTCTCCCATAAATAAATATTAAAGGGCCAAAGACATTTTTTGCTCTTTATAAAATAATGACTTTTTAATAAATAAAAACATAATGGCTTGTCCTAACCCAAGAAAGAGAAGAGGTAAGCCCATGAGATCACCTGTTATACTTTGGTGTTACATCTTGTGTTTTACTTATTCATTAATTGATACATGTATGGTATGATGTCATAAATTAATATATGTCACCTAGTGAATTGAGTGTAACAGAGGATGAAATACCTACTGTAACAGGAAATCCCAATTGAGAGATAAGGGCATCTCCAACGATCTACTATTTTAGTGGTAAACATCATAATTTCATCTCCAACGGTGCACTATAACAAGCATTATTTAGTGTTTAGACAATTCACACACTATATGTAGTGCACACTACTTTGCTGCACTATCTATTTCTTATTCTTTTTTTTATTACTTTTTTTATATTGTATTTAATTGTTATGTATATTTTAAAGTATTAGATAGTGTATTTATGTATCGAAATTATTTATTTTTTTTAAAAAAAGGTTTTAATAAAATTTTGAAAAAAAAAATCAACAATAACAAGAAAAAACACCATATGATGCCACTTTATTGTGGATTTCAATCGAGCATTTGTGGGCCGAATACAGTGCTTCCACATTGTAATTTAATTTGTTGTATGTCACTTTATTGTGAATTTTAATTTTAATTTCGCGTTAATCATTTTCTTGTTTACATGTTCTATATTTAATTTGATTTATATTAAAATATAAACTAAAATATTAATATGAAAATATATATTCCATGTGATTTTATACATATATTGTGATTTATATTACAAAAGAAATAAAAATAAAGAGAAAATAAATGAATTAAAAGAAATATTTAGTTTTAGTGCAAAAAATAGTGCACATGATTGAAGATGGAGTGCAGATTTTACACTACTTTGCACTTAAATAGTGCAAAATCTGCACTAATATTTTGAGTGCCCGTTGGAGATGCCCTAATACCTCCTCAACACCCCCAATCTCATGCACCACTTTAGTACAAAGATTCCCAATGGTCACTTAGCAAATTCCCAATCCCAATTCCATCCGGATCATGAAAATCCAATGTGTAACACCCCCACCACTTCTAGTCTCTCAAAGGGAGACCACCTTAATTGCACATAAATTAGTAAAATTTATTTTTCTTTTCTAAACATAATTCTTAGAGGACTTCAAGCAAACATGAACTATTTATGAAAAAAATTATAAATCTTTCAATACATTTAAAATAACTTCAAGCTATCTTAAAATATTAAAATAACCGTAATTTAATATCAAGTTCAAATTAAGTTTAAAGAACATATATACCTTGACAAAATCCCAAATTGCTATGTTCAATTGTAAATAAGTACCTTCACAAAATCCCAAATTGCTATGTTCAGTAAATAAGTAATAGATCAAACTAACCTTGCAAACTGAATAGCTTAAAAAAAATTAACAAAAATATTAAATAAACTTTCATAACTAATTCCAAGGTTCCACAGTCACTACATTGCACAGCCGCATTGCTCCCTTCTGATTCATCTTACCCTTGATTTTATGTGCAATATGCGGTAAAACCAACTATATGTATTGCTTAATAAGTAACATCATAGTATCACAAAACACATTCTTTTATCTCAACTTAATAAAGTACTTTGAGGTCATTAAATAACTTAACTTTTATATTATATAATAAAACTACTTTGGACCCGGATATAGTACTATTGTGCATGATACACGTTGTGTATGCATGTATTTAGATCGATCTAGATGCCTATTTTATATCATTTGCATGTATATTTGACCGGGAATTACTTGCATTTATTACTTTATGTCATTTGACGTGTATAAGCTTGTTTTGATGTTATTTAGGTGTTTTTAAGCCAAAAAGTCTGTTTAGACGAAGTTTGGATGAAGAAACAAGCTAAGAAGGGACAAAAACGGAAAAAATTGAGTTGAACCGGAGTGAACTGGACCTGAACCAGAGTGAACCAGTCGTGACCGCAACACTACCCATCGCGGCCGCGACAAAAAGCGGCTATAAATTGAATCAATACAGATGAAGCATCGTGAACATGATGTCTTATTTTCTGAATACGATAGGAACAAGATAACTTATAAGATGAACACGAGATGAACAACTTAGATTAGTCTTTACATGTACACAATATAGAGTTAGGTTGTATACGATATGAACATGAGAACATATACGCTAAACATGAGAACATATACGCTGAACACGAGATGAAGAGTTTAGATTAAGTAGTGCTTCTCTTACATGTACACGATATAGAATTTGGGTAGACATGGTATTAACACGATTAGTTATATGATTAACACGAGATTTAGGTTAGCATTGATAGTGAGGGGCACTAAGCAAAAGAAGGATAGTCGAACCACCATAGATAAGAAAGTTCTACCTCCTCTTATTGATGAGTCTTTAGAATTCTGTTTATATGATACATTTTTTGCTAATCTTGATCTTGTAGATTGTGTTAGTACATTGTCTATGATACAGGAAGCATTCAAGGATAGCATTGATAGTGAGAGGCTAATGTAGAAGACGCCGAGTCTACTTGTTGAGAAATTTGGTTGTGCCCGAGAAGGAAAGAAGAAGAAGAAGTACAAAGGGAAAGGGGCAAATAAGCAAAATGTAGCAAGTCCTAAAAAGAGCAACAACACAAACACTCAACCAAGAAGAGCAACAAAAGTGAATGATCTAGGGAGTTTTTATCCTTTCCTTTATTTGTAATCATAAGTTTCGAAATGTGTTGTGATGACTTCGGTTCTAGCACTAATTTGATGCCTCTTAAAACATATAGGCAATTAGGACTAGGGATGGTAAAGCAAGCCTTTACTACTATTCAGTTGGCAGATGGATCTTTATTAACTCCATATGGAGTAGTAGAGGACATGTTGCTTTGAGTGTAAAATTTTGAGTTACCTAGTGATTCCTTTATTATCGATATGCAAGGGAATGCTGATGTCCCTTTCATCTTAGGTCGACCTTTCTTGGCGACTAGCCAAGCGATGATAGATGTGCCTAAAGGAGAGTTAATCTTTCGTGTTCAACACAACAAGGTCACTTTCCCGATATATGATAGGTCGGGGCTAAGAGAAAAACACAAGTGTTATGTTGTCTATACTGTGGAATCTAAGGGTAAAACTATCATAGCAACCTGAGAAAGGTTTATGAGTTTCTAAGTTGTCTATAATGTGGAATCTAAGGGTAAAATTGTTATAGCAACTTGAGAAAGGTTTATGAGTTTTTAAGTGATGATAATCCTCCTGACTCTTGTTGGTAAGAATTCGGTGGAGTTATTTACCGGGTCGTCTCAATTCATCATTTACTGTTTTCATTTTCATTTAATGTCTAGTTGAGTGAAGAAGCAATTAAACGAGTCACAAAGCATGAAAGAAGATATAGTGGAGCTCATGAGACAAGTATCGACCAGAAGCGGGTGAACAGAGTGATGTATTTATATTGTCTCAAATTTACAGGTTTTATCTTTTCAACTTGTCCCCAGTTTCAGGTGAGTGCCACCAAGGCGTACCACTTCTTTCCCACAAACATTGGTCTTAGACCAAGTTTGGGGGAGGGGGAAGAGTGGGACGTCTTGGCAGCTATTTTTATTTTATTAATTTTCGTGCATTCGTATTGCTATTTAGTTGCATCATGATGGGTAATAGGTTGCCTTTATATTTTTATTTGAGGTTTTGCATTTAGTGAGATTATTTATTGCTTTTACGTGTTAGTTAAATTTTTGGTGAGTATGAGTTTAAGACCCGATCCTGAAAAACTGAAAATAGGGTTGATAGATGATGATGTGTCGATGACGAGTTGGTTTTAAATAAATAACATGTTGATACATAGAAGAGTATGATAGGTATATGGAGATGAAATTGAGCTTGAATTTGAATAATGATCAATTTAGCCTATGAGATTTGAGCCTTATTAATACTCCTATTGTTGGAGTAATTTATTATTCTTTCAGTGTGAAATTACTGGTCATAATGTACTTAGTCTCTAGAATTTGTCTTGCGTGTTTGTATGAATATGTCAAGTACGTGTTGTGACTTAGAAGATGATTTTAGGCATTCATTTCTCACAAGCCTATTTTTTAGGAGTACTAATAAGCCTAGTTAGCCATTGAAACTTTAAGCTTTGTTTTTCATAGCCAAGCATTACAAGCCTATACATTTCTTTTAGCCTTTGGCCCTTTTAATTGGACTTATTAAGGAAGAGGGATATGGATTGGAAGGTAGAAGGGTAAAAAGACGAGGGAATAAGTGGAATGGATGTTTGGGAGAAGTTGGTAGAGGAGATAAGTTGTTATAGGCAAAAGAAAAGGAAAAAGATGACCCCTCCTAGTTGTTCATAGTATATCTTTGTTTTATTGTTAAAGTAAAAAAAATGAGAAAGAAAAATCGAGAAAAAGAGAAAAAAAAAAGTTGGGAATAAGTATTATTGTGTTTAGGAGGGGTTAAACAAGAGAAATTACGTAAGAGTGCCTAAGTGTTTGAAAGACGAGTAGTCCCAATGTGGTACTCGAAGAAGTGAGATGTTATAAGTTTTTGGTTGATGAAATGAATCGAAAAGTACTTTTGAAGGGTGAAGAGAGTAAGAGACCATATTTTATGGCTGAAAATTGAAGAGTAAGGATTGAGTGAACGATGTTGAGAGGTAGTCGGGTAAGGAATAACTTGATTGAACCAATAATTAGTCACTTTTTATCCAAATTTATCTCACCTTACCTTAAGCTCACATTACAACCAAAATAAAGACTTTTTTTTTATTCTTTGTAACACATTTCAAGTACGAGGTTTGATTTAGAGGGCATCTTCATGCTACCACTTGTTGTATATGGCTTGCTATAAGTCGGAGTTGTTTTGGAGTGTTCATCAAACTCATTATTGATAATAGCCAAAATGAGTTTGAAGAACCACCTCATTTGGTGTGATACTCACAATATTTTGGAAGAAGACTTTTTTTGTCCACTTGAACGTTCATCATGATCATCAAGTTTTGTTTGTCTATTAGACTACTTGTACCAACACCATCTTGTTTGCTTATCAATGTTATTAGAGCCTTTCACATTTTAACATGTTTGGTGGTCAGGCCATCGACAATTTTAGTTAGATTGACGATTTATTCTTCTAGGATCGTCATGAACTTCACTTTAGAGTCCTTGAATTTGAGAATTTGGGAAGACAAGAGATAAGAGCTAGAGATTGTCCCACTTGATATGGGGTCACTACAAGAATTTCTCAAATAGACAACAGTTTTTATCTGTTGTCTAGTTATAAATAAGTCTGTTAATAATAGTGGTGTTGTTAAAAGTACCCTATTGACAACAGTTTAAAATAGTTGCTTGTTTAGCAATAAACAATTGTTTCAACAACAGTACAAAAGTTGTTGTCAGTTTAACAACTGACAACAGTGAAAAACTATTGACCATCTTGTAAACCTGTTGTCTTTATAGGTAAAGACCACATATAAAAACCGTTGTCTTTTATTAGCAAAGATAACAAAAAGAACTTCGTTGCCTTCCAATGAAAGACAACGGGCTTTATTATTAAAAGTTGTTGTTTAGATGTATATTCACATATGAAACTCCAATATTCAAAACATAATAAAATATTAAATACGGAACATCAGATATAAAATAAATGTCAAGAAATTCATCAACCTTTAAATTTCTATAATACAATCAAAATTGTTTGACTAAATAAGTCCTAGAATAAAACTAAATAAAGTAATATTTATTTCAAGAAGAACATCCATTCTCGTAGAGTAACATATTGTTCCAGCAGCAACAACTTCACCATGTAGCCATTGTACATATCCAACACCATTCTCAATTGCCTGTGAATGCCAATGGAAAGAACATTAGGTTCAAAGCTTTCCTATATAAAGTTCAAATTTCAGAAGTATTATCATTCACTGAGTAAAGCAAATACATTGACACCACAATCTACAAACTACATAACATATTGAGAAATTGATACTCACATGACAAAAAACGTGACCTAAATTTATGTTGCCCTCAAGCCACGCTCCTCATCTAAAGATACAACCTCAGCCTTATTTTCACATGAGTGCTTGCTAGTATAAGAAAATCCACTTGGATCCCTACTGAGGAGCAAACATTTTGACTTACAAGTCAAATTCAAGTAAAGAAGAATGTGTGCTCGTGGATACACAATAAACAAGCAGATCTACCACATGAAACTACATCGAAAATTTAATGTTCGGATGAACAAAATGAAGTAAATTTCTTCCTTTAGTTAGTAGATGATTTCGCACATGCTAATGTTAATTCCACCTCCTATCACATGTCAGACTACTTTTAACAGGCTTATAATACCCAAAATCTAACTTAATAAGTTTCGATGTTCATAAGAATAAATTAGTCAGCAAATTAAGGAAGAGAGGGGGATATGTAATGAAAGCCATGCACTGATTACCTTAATTGATGTAGCCAAAACAAGAGCAAGGTGATTTTGTTTGTTAACCTTGAAGCCATCATTCACATCCCTATCTAAGAATCACATTTGAACCTTACAACTTCTGCATGAAAATTGAGTTACCATAGAAACACGAAGTTACTTTTATTTTTCTCCAGTTTAGTTTCATTCACTTTGTTTTTTTAAAGTAGAAAACGCACAAGGAAATCATATCGAAAACTCGACCAAAAAGACTGACCTTGATCTAAGAGACAGCTACAAACGGCCAGGATTTGCATGAAGGGCCCTAGCTTTGGCCTTTCTACCAGCAATTGGTTGTTGGTTATCAAAAATAGTAAATACAATAATGTCAACTAGGAAATTAAATTTACACGTAATTCTTTGACCTTGCATTGATAAACACAAAACAAATGATGAAGCTCCAATATAATAAAATAAATTGACGAAATAATAGAGATAACTTAAAAACATTTCATAATAAGCTAACATAAAAGGTTAAGTCCAAACAAAAATACAACTTCATAGTTAATATGATAGTATGGGTCTACTAAACGAGATAATAATATTAACCTATATTCGAACATATAAGGAAACAAGAGTTGGTTGGAAAAAACATTTATGCAGGGAGGAAACTAAACATCGGAAAACAAGAAAAGTAACAGGCATTTCCATTTCTTCTGCAATCGACTTAGGGAAGATTGTGGTCAACTATAATTTTCCATTATCCAACCTACTTCACTACCTAGGATGGTGGAATTTCTCATAAACGTTCATAGTCTCCTCATCAATAAACATGAAAGAAGGAAAATTGGTTCTTACAGTTTCATTTATATTTCTTGGCTGCTAGATTACGTCATAATTCCTAACAAAGAATCATACACAAGTAGTAAACTTAATAGGAGGTTAAGATGTCAGGTAATGTGCTTGTAGTTCCACAACAATTGTAGTGATGCTATTCAATTGCATGTAAAAACTCAATGAGAAGAACTCTTGAACTTTACATATAGCTTATGCTGGACTATAATATACCAAAGATGAATCTTGGAAAAGGTACCTGTTGTCAGCAATGCTGATTTGATGACAGAGGAGCTCCAATCAGGAGGAACTGATTTGATGAAGGCCATGGCACCAGTAACACAAGGACAAGCCATTGAAGTTCCAGATTTGATGTCGACGGGTGATGATTTATTCCCTGGTGCCTTGTAAAATGATTCTGCCTTTGGCACAATTGCTGCCAAAATGGCAACCCCAGCTGCCATTATATGTTGCTGCAAAAAAGAAACCACAAAGTTTTAATTGAATGATATAATGTAAGATGGGATGTGAAGAATGATACCTTGAGAATGTTGTCGGTGATACTTCCAAGGCCTCTAGATAAGAAAGAAGCAACAAAAGGAGCTAGTTTGAAGTTTCTGTTTTCTTTTGAGTATAGTTGCAGTAGGATTCCTATTTGAGCAAAACAATTATCATAATATGTTTAGCAGATTGCATTAGTCTATGTAGTAGTGTACTATGTTTACTAAGGGGAGTTAATGTAATGAATTATTTGTGAGCCTATTGTTTCTCCAACTTCTTCATAGGGGTAGGTGCCTGAATTAAATGATGTTGTTTCTTCTTCTCCATGTATTATGATCACCCCTTTCGCCTTAGCGTCTTCTACCACTAATTTCTTTATCCTCCTTGAAACGTTCGGCTGCTCTATAATCTTACCAGCTACTTTTTTCGAATCCAACGATCCTGGTATGTAGTTCCTGCATTTTGTGCAGGATAAGTATTTTTACTGAGTGTTATTTAACTACATGAATGATATGTAGTTATGATGCAAAAAACAGTTAACCCTCTTCCCTTTGTAATGGTAGTGCTTATGGTGTAAGGGAAGAGAAAAAACCACCTAGCATCACAAGCTGAAGTAAAACTTACCAAAATAGGGTGGTATTAAGCAATTGGTGATGGTGGATAGTCAAGTACCATTCTTCTTTTGCTAGATCGTCACTGTCGAGGAAGTTTGCAATCATAGAGTGAGTGAGATGCAGGAGACAAAAGGACTTTGCTACTAAAAGGGTTTCTTTTAAATATCAAACTCCACATCCCTAAAGAGAGCTATCAATTCTAGTTCCCTTCATATAGGGAAAAAATAATAAAAATATCCACTCATCAGCTGCCACAATCTTAAGTTCAGAGAAAAAAATCCCAGTCCCTTACATCTTTCTGTCATTTTATTATGTGTACACGACCCTTTTTCTTGAAAGGAAGAGGTTGTAATGCGACATTTTAGATACTACGATATTTGGCAAGTTAACATGTTAGAACGAATATGATCAACAATATCATAAATATGGTCTAAAATTCCAAATATAATTGAGAGGCCTAACAGTGAGAAAGACTAAACGTCTTTTTTCCAGGACATATATATTTCAATCTAATAGTTAAGAAAATAAAAGATAAGGATGTTCTCAGTATAACATATTTAAACAAATGAAACCATCACAAACTTCTCTTTGAGAGAATGACGTCCAACAATTGTTGATACTCACTTTGTTACACCAAGAACTAGATCTTGAAGAATATTTTGGGAGTCGAAGATGCCTCTTGAGCTCTGACCAGACAGAAAGGAGAATTTGCTGAGCTTAGCTTATTTAACTGGGGACAAAGGAAGAAACAAGAAAAAAGATACAAAATATTGCTAACATGTTTCTATCCCCTTCACTGAAACGTGCATTAACAACTTCATTGAGGTTGCCAAGATGCTCCTGAATCAATAAATAGAACAGCAAGTCACAACAAAATGATGGATGAGGAGAATAAATTGTAACTAGAGAGACAATTTAGTAACAATAAAAGTGAAACAATATAAAACCTTAACTTTAAAAGATATATATAGGATTCTGAACTCAAACACTTTGAAGAGCAGCAGATACACCTTTAGCCAGCTGTAGTAGGTTATTTGCTGCCCCTCCGCGATCCCCCATCTCAAGATAGTAACAAATCATAGTTTCATATCTAGATGTATTCAGCAAATTAATACTTTCCAAACTGAACTAAATATACCGAGAATGATTAATGGGTCGCTAAAAGATTTCACTTATTTGAAATACCACTGGGGAGCGTCTTCCACAGCGCATAACTAAACGAATACAACATTAAAAAATAGCCGTAGATAAACCTTATAACATACTCACCAAATTCATCAAATTAACCTACAATATGCAATTCTTTTAGACCTATGCAACATCGATGCTAATCCTCACTCACACACTAAAGCAATGCAGTGAATTGCAATTGAACTCTGCCCACAAAAGTATCAGAATTTTTAATTGAAAGCATAATAATCAAGCAAAGAAAGCACTCAGCACAGTAATTAATAATTTAAACAAGGAAGAAGAAAAATACCTCCATTTTCTGAATAGCAACGACTTTAGAAACGCCGGTGATGCTCATGAAAGTATTAATCACTTCTTGATTAGGTCTCTCCATTTTTAATCCTGATTATACAGTTTTCTCTCCTTAAGATCGGTGCAGAATTTTGATTTATTGAGAATCGGGTATGTCGAAACGGGAAGTGGCCAACTGCACAACCAAGACACATATAAAAGAATTAATAAAAGAAATATTAGACATGTTATATGAGAACTATTTGTTCTTTTTATCATGAGTAGCATTCACTAACATACCAAACCTTATCCCAGGTTCGGCCGGAGAACTGAAAAAATGTAAAGAGGATTTAAACATAATACACGTGCATGTTACACAAACAAAGAGGAGAAACATTTGAAAAATGACTAGAAACACGGGCTCAAGCTCACTGTTTCTATAGATTATATTTGGCCAGGCCTAAGTCTAGAATGATTTGTAGCTCTTGAATATAAGATATAATACGTGAAACTCATATGAAATGCAATAATCTCCACCAATTAGTATATTAACAATCCCCGACCCAAGTTGAGGTCAACTAGATGAGCTTTGAGCATTAAACAGAGAGGAGGCATAACAACAGAATAAATTTAGAAGGTGGAGCGAGATGAAAGTGTTCTAAGGAGCTCTGTCAAAGCAATACTTAGAACATCCGCCATCTACAATAAGGTGATTGTATGACTTGGGCCCTGTCGTCCTATTTTTTCTGAAATGGTGCCTTTTAGTCTATTTCAACATATATATGAACAGTGGTGGCGTTCAGAGGGATAAAAACACATGTACATGTAACATCAGCCAAGACAGTGGCTCAAAACATATAGAAGATCAAAAGATGTCTGCTTCCAATGAACAAGTCAATTGGCACCTCACATACATCCTTTTCTTTTAGCAATAGTTACATCAAAATTCTTATGAGGTGCAATTTCATTCTTACAGTTCTGAAATTCACACTCATATGCCTACAATGAAAGAATTGATCATATGATCTCCTATACTTGGCAAATGACTAAGCTAGCTCGATACGTTCGGCATGAAAGTGTGGTGGTTCTTGCAGAAGAGTGACGAAGACCTCATTCAGTAATTACATTTTTCTGCATTCTTTTGCATAAAGGTAGAGGTGGAAGAGTATTCGAAGAGTAATATACACCCACACATTCACAGGCCTAACATGTCATCTGACCAACCAAAAGTGAAGTAGGACAAAGTTTTCAATGGAAAATAAAGGGTGCATCACCTGCTGTAAGAGTAGGCTATGCTGTTGAGTAGAGTACTATTGCTTTCCTCCAGTAAGAGGAGGCATGCCAAGAAGATTAATCTGACCTTGTAGCTGTACCTCCTGAAAACCAGCTGAGTTCTCAGAATATTTATATGAATCAAGCGCTGAGTTCAGCTCGAGCTCAAAAAAAAAATAAAGCATGAGATTGAGCTCTGAGTTCTCTAATTGAAGTTTGCTCGGGTATCAACTCAACTCGGCCTGATTATACTTACTGAAAATGTCATTTTTAAAATGTATCAACAATCTAATGTCATAAACTGCTTGAATTTGACCTAACTTTCATAAGATACACTACTCTAGATTATTTTTGCATTATATACAAAGTTAAATGGCACGTAATAGATTTTTCGACTTGGATACATAATTATTAAGAAACTATAACAACAAAAAGGATATATAATAACTCTACAAAGGGTAGACTTACCAGCAGTAGCGCCAGCTCAGGCATTGCATAACGCTCGCTTCGAACTAGGAGGATGAGTATCAATAGTC
This sequence comes from Ajuga chamaepitys, assembly GCA_958295605.1. Classification (NCBI taxonomy): domain Eukaryota; kingdom Viridiplantae; phylum Streptophyta; class Magnoliopsida; order Lamiales; family Lamiaceae; genus Ajuga; species Ajuga chamaepitys. Next base: position 53,461,641 of record OY282502.1, on the reverse strand, counting down.
ATCGTGCAATCTACAACAATTCGCTTGCAAAAATTGAGCTAAATCAGAAATAATAACACCAAATACAATTCCAGCACCTTGATAAGTGGCGTCAGCTGTGGAGTCCTCTGGAAGGTGGATTTACAAAGAAAATTCATTATTGAGAACGCTAAAAAATCAACTACCCACCTGCTTGAGAATTAGACAACCACTGATAGAGGAGAGCGTAGGTCGGATCTTCACAGCACATTCACTATCCAGATCAGACCGTCTGTTGATTGATCGCGACCAATTGAGGATGAGGATCAATGAGCTTGCCTTCAACACATCAACTCATTACATAGAAGAATCTTCCATGAAAATTTCTCAACGGAAAATCAATTAACTAATGAATTAGATATTTACACTTACAGTTGAACCTTAGGACGATAATGGCAATGGCGATTCTCCTGAAATTCTACCAAAATCCTTCATTCCTTTTGTGAAAATACTGAAATTGTGATTTGAGAGAGGAGCGAGAGAATGAAAAAAGGGCGCGCTATTGCGCGCTTTTTCTTGCTTAATGAAATAGTGAATCGGGCTTTGGTATTGGGCCACGCAAATATGAATAGTACAAGAATGAGTGTGTGGTATTTGTTATCTGATTTGGGCTTTTTATTGGATATCTGATCTGGAATTAGTGAAATGGTAAATAATCTAATGGGCTTTGTGAAATAGTGAAGGCTTTGTTATCTGATTTGTTTAGTGAAATAATAAATCTTATGGGCGTTGCTATTTTATTCCTTTTGTATGGATATCTAATTTGGGTTTTTTTTTACTAAAAAAAGAATCAGAAAAATAAATAATTGTACAATATGTGGGGCACGGAAAAATTCAAAATGTTAATTCATGACAAATAAATTAATTCATTGCTTTTTGAGTTCTAACATATACATACAAATTAAATACAATAATTTTGCACAAAATATCAATATCTAAAAATTGATATCAAATTATAGATAAGAAAAAAAAGTGTTTGTATACGAAGAAAAGGAAAAGGTGATATATGATGTTTAGCTTATGTAACAAAAATTAAAAGAACATTTTGCAATCAAATTATTTATAGCGATTGATGATGGAGCCTAAAAAATTTAATCGGGTCAGGCCGAGCATAAATTTAATATGTCCTAAAATTAGTTGGCTCGTCCCGGCTTATATATTACCATATAATATAATAAGATTATCGGGCCGGTCCGATAATTCCAATGAAGACTTTATTAAAATAAAATGCAATCTATAAAATAAAATCACAATTATTATTTTATTTCAAATATATTATTAATTATGAAAATTACATTGAAGAGTTTATTAAAATAACCAGAACATAATTTTACAACATAATAAAATTATTGTAAATTAAAATGTCTTTTTTACAACAGTTTCCCAAAAGTGTTGACAATAGTGTTGTCTATTGTAGCAATGTATTGACAAAATACAACAGATTTGGGCAACTGTCGTTAAAAGTGTGGTCTATCTGAGGAAAAATGTGCTAATAGACGACAAATGTTGAAAATCGTTGTAAAACTGTCGTCTATTAGCGTGCCTTGTCGCTAATAGACAACATATTGCGGTAAAAATGTTGTTAATTCACAAATAGACAACACTGCAGGAAAAAACTGTTGTCTTTTAACTGTTATCTATTTATGAAATTGTTGTAGTGTGCTAAATTACTTAATTTTTTTTTTCTTTAATTGACACACAATTAAATGCGCCTGAGTATAAATTCAAAATAACCGAATCTCTTTCTCTCATATAAAACAGGTCCTCGCATCTGATTGCTTTGGTGTTGTTCATGTGAACAATATATTTTTATTTTCTCTTTCTTTTGGCACGTTTTATAATTTTTTGAATTTCCCAAGTGAAAAATAACTACAGTGTTTCGATTTTTTTGTCATATAAATAATTTAAATTTGATATTCATATGAATATATTGAAGTATAATACTAAATTCAAAATAAATGATCATCTGGTGAAAAGTTTAAATATGAGTATTCATCGTGGTTCAACTATTTCTATTATATTTATGCTACGTATTAAAAAATATTGAAATTCTTTCTACGAAATAAGGATTTATTAGATAATTCAAATTTATTATTTAAAATTGAAAAAATCCGAAGTATTAACTTTAAATAATTTAAAAATTTACACTAATTTTAGTAAATAAGTAAGATGCATTACACTGGCCTAAAATTCTATTTTAATTAAGGGTTAATTACGTAAAAAATCACGAACGTTGAGTTAATTATCATTTGCAACATGACTTTTTAACTTTAACATAGAAATGCACTACCTTTATAAATTTTCCAATTCAATGCACTCGAGCAAATTTTTTGCTCTAATTGCTGACGTGGAGCTCAATATTGTGAAAATAACATGCCCAGTTGTATATGTCTATTTGTACGAATTCTTTTAATCCTCAATTTAAATGGAAAAAAGATTATTTTATCACTAAACATAAGCATTAAACCTTATCATTTTCATTTAATTAAACGTTTATAAATAGTATATGATTTTGGGCTCAACATCAGCAATTGGAGCAAAAAGTTTATTGGAGTATTGAATTAAAAAAATCATAAAAATAATAAATTTTTATGTTATATTTGAAAAATAATAAAAAATGATGAATTTTTACGTAATTAACGCTCGAATTAATTAATATGGCGCACATGGTTTAGTTGATTGGTGGTCAAAGGGTGAAATCAATTGTAGCTAGGATAGTCTCTAGTTGCCTTGTTTGCCTCGTTCACATTTTGACTATAATTGATTGAGATATGATGATCGATTATATAACAATTTTCTTTTGTTTCACTATCAGAGCTGCCATTCTTGAATTGTTTTCTCCCTTGTTTTTCACACATTTCTACGTCTCTCTCTCTCTCGAGTTCCTGTGCAACGGTTTATTTATCCTGTCTATTTTCTCCAGTAGAATCCTTTCAGAAAAAATAAAATTACATTATAATTTATGTCAACAGGACAATGATAGGCAGCTACATGTTCTACACTACGAAGAAATAAATTAAAAGATAAATAATTACACTCTAAGATCATCCACATCATACTTTAATTTAAATGTGCTAAATCATAGGATATTCTTTAATTGTAGAATATGTTGTTGTAATAGCTTAATTTGAAGATAACTTAGAAACTTTTCACGTCTTGTTTTTCCTCTTTGATTGAGATGGAGGCAAAAAGTTCAAACTTCCTGTTTTTCCTCTTTCATGTTTGAGTACCTTAATATAATATAATATAATAATTTGTCTCCATTATATGGATTTGAACGGGGATTGTGATTCTAATGAAATGTATAATATACTATAATGAAGCTAGCTAGGCATATATTAATAAGAAGCAAAATATAGTTTTATCACCACTAACAACGACTAACAAATACACGTTTCTTCCTCCATCCTCCTCCTTGTAGTAAGAGGATAATGGAATATAAATTATTTGATATTCATTTCGAATCTTATTTTGTTGGACCTTTGATTCTCATTTTTTGATGATCTTCTATGTTTTTTTGTTGTTATCTGAGTCTTCCTATTTTATCTGTTTATTGTTCAAGCAGTCACAGCCTATAGGAGAAATATGATATGTCGAGCTCAGAATGATGGTTTGCCGCTGCTTAATTAGTTCCCTTGATCTTCAAATGTTTAGAGTTGCACGTATCGTGTTATTTTCTTTTCTTCCCTTATGATTGAGTTGAAAATAATTTTCCACGTTGTTTAGGGTTCTCTGTACTAGCATATTCTTCTATTTTTCTAAGTTCAAATAAATATCTATCCTTCCAGAAAAAATTACGCCTTCCATCTTAGTATTTTTCGGGAGTACATTTTCCATCTCTATAATGGTGTAACCTTCTAAGGACCATGAAAATCCTAATAATAATAATGATAATAATAATAGCGGTAACAATCGAATAGGTAATATTAATTAACAATAAATCCTATTAACTGGTATATTAACTATTCATTAATTAAATAGTAACAGTAATTATAGATATTATATATCAATTTTCAAGCAACTACAACAACCACCATCATCATCATCATGATGATCGTTACGTTATTATTATTATTATTCCAAAAAAAAAGCTTGTCCCTACGTATGTTTAGGCTGAAGAAAAGGGGCAACCAAATGAACACCATGTTGTAAGTGGGTTGGACTTTAGAATTCTGGGTCGTCCTGAATGTGAACAACCTCATGGGAAAACCCAGACTCTAGTCTATTTTTTGGTGGTACTAATTAGCAGCTTAATTGGGGCATTCCACTTGCCCACCCTTAGTTACTTGTCTGTCCCAATCACTACTTCTATATCTTATGATCATGTGTTTACCGTAGAGGTCGAATTAATGATTTTTTTTACTAATATTTAGTATAAACTTGCCCCTAATTTATATATTGATACCTGGTACATGTGTACTAGCCTATTAAATGTTTTTCAGCTACATACTTTTTACCTACGCGTGTGGGTATGTGTAAAACACCAAATACAGATGCTAGGGTTGTAGCTACTAAAACAGTTAAATCCAATCAACCAAAGCAAAGATTGAAACAAATCAAAACAGAAATTAGAGCTCAAACTTCACACGCAAACAAACGCAACCAAATCGAAACAACAAGTTTTACGTGGTACGATCAACGTGATCTACATCCACGGAGGATCAGAGTATCCTCAATTCACTAATCACAGAAAGAATTTACAAATTACAGCTCCAATCCATGAAACCCCCAAATTATAACCTAATTTGAGCACGAACCCGAACTCAAGCTAAGCCATGACCCAGTTCTCTCTAATTCAAGGAAAAAATTGTTCTCTCTAGTCTAAAAAAACAATGAGCACATTTTGGAACAAGAAGCAACTGGGTTGGAGCCTAAATGCTTATTAAATCAGTAACAAATCAACGACCTCTGTTTTGGAAGCAGGATTCTATTTCCGAATGTCTTAACAGCCGGTTCAGGTTAGTTAAGAACCGGTTTTTCTAACCCGGCCGGTTCTGACTGACTTGAACCTGGTTCTGAACACCTCAGCTGATTTTCCACTTGTATGTGCAACTCTTTGTTGAAATTGACCTTGCTATCACAATTTTCCACCTCAATGAACAAAGTACTCATCATTCTCCTCAAAACTGAACTGCTGCACTTACACACACGGTACAAGCTTTAGTAAGCTTGCACAGTGCTTAAACTTTCCACCTGGAAGAGATTAAAGATATCAGCTGCATTGTCCTCTGTTGCAATTTTCTTCACAGAAACAACACCCCTTTTTCACAATGTCTCTCACAAAGTAACTTCACATCTATATGTTTTGATCTCTCATGACACACCTAATGTTTCACCAAGTGTATGGTGCTTTGATTGTCACAGTATATCACCACACTTCCATGCAGCACTCCAAAATCTCTGAAAATTCCCTTATGCCACATGGCCTCTTTCGCAATTTCTGATACTGCTATATACTCAGCTTCTATTGTTGAGAGAGCAACCATGGATTGATGTTCAACTCTCCAACTCATTGTTGTTCCATATAAGTTGAAAACATAGCCTGTTATGGACTTCCTGTTGTCAAGATTTCCTCCAAAATCAGAATCTACAAAACCTTGTAATGGTTCTGATGTTGCTCTACCTGTTTGTTCAAACTGTTCCAAAGACCTTTTATGTATCTAAGAATGTATTTCAAAGCTTCCCAATGTATTTTCCCTGGATTAGTCATGAATCTTCTTACCATGGGCACTTCATATGCTAAGTCACGTCTACTAAAAATCATAGCATACATTAAGCTTCCTACTCCACTTGCATAGGGAATACTTCCCATATACACCATTTCTGCTTTAGACTTAGGAGATTGCTCCTTGGATAAATTGAACCGTTGACCAATGGGAGTGCTTCAATAGATCTCGATTCATGCATATTATACCTCTTCAACACTTTTTATAAGTAATCTTTCTAAGTTAACATGAGCTTCCCTGCACGTCTATCTCTAAAGATATCCATTCCTAGAATCTTCTTAGCAGTGCCCAAGTCTTTCATTTCAAGTTCTGAACTTAACTTGGCTTTCAAGTGCTCTATTTTTATCTTGCTTTTACTGGCTATTAGCATATCATCCACATACTGTAACATGTAAGTAAGAATATCATTTCCATGTCTCAAAGTAGACACAACTGTCATACTTGCATCTTTCAAATCCCGCACTCAACATGAACTTGTTAAATCTTTTATTCCACTGTCTAGGACTCTGTTTAAGGCCATAGCGTGGCTTCTTGAGATGACATACCTTATGCTCATTACCAGATAGAATGAATCCTTCTGGTTGTTGCATAAAGATGTTCTCCACCAAATCTCCATGTAAGAAAGCTGTTTTTACATCTAGCTGTTGTAGTTCCATGTTCTCTTGTGCTACTTTTGCAAGTCAAAGTCTAATAGAGCAGTGGTTGACCATTGGAGAAAACACCTCATTGAAATCAATGCCCTCTGTTTGTGTAAAGCCTCTTGCTACTAGCCTGGCCTTATATCTCACTCTTTCAGTTCCAAAGAAAATCCACATTTCTCTTAAAAATCCATTTTGAACTGATAATTTTCTGATTCTTTGTCCTTTCAACCAGACCCTTTGTATTGTCTTTTCAAGAGATCGAAGCTCCTCTGTCATAGCTGATATCCACTACTCAGTGTCTTAGCTAGATATTGCCTCTCCATAACTCTAAGGTTCTTGGTACTCTAAGTTCTTTGCAACTGCTAGTGCATATGAGACAATATCAGCTTGAACAAATCTATTTGGTGGGTGGATATTCCTTCTTACTCTATCTCTCGCAAGATGATAATCTCATAGATTTTGTCCTCAATCTAACTCCTCTTCTGAAGATTGTTGTTCCTCATATATGTTCTGATCTCCAAGTCCTGCTTGTTGCTCTTCATTTCCAGTAATCTCCACCTCAACAAATGTATTTTCTGGTGAAATATTACCATCCACATCACTGTTAGGTCCTTTATGTTTATATCCCATCACATCTTCATTGAAGGTCACATCTCTGCTTACAATGATCCTTTGATGTCCATTTTCTAAACACGAAAGTTTACACCTCATTGCCCTTGGATCCAATTTGTCCTATCTGATATGAACAAAAGCCAAACATCCAAGAACTTTCAACTCTTCATAGTTTGATAGCTTTCCATACCAGACTTCATTTGCAGTATTAAACTCTATCGCAGATAAAGAAGATATGTTTATTAAGTGACAAATTGTGGTAACAGCTTCTCCCCAAAAAGCTTTTGGGAGTTTTGCATCAGGCAACATACATCTCACTCTCTCAAGGAAGTTATGTTCATCCTCTCAGCCAATCCATTTTGTTATGGGTTGAGAGGAATAGTTGTGTGCCTTACGATAACCCTGGCTCTACAAAACTCATGGAACTCTTCTGAAAGATATTCAAGTTCATTATCAGTTCTTAAATGTTTCGGTTTCTTACTTCTTTTGTTTTCTCTCTGAATAATCCATTCTTTGAACTTGGCAAAGGCTTCACTCTTGTGTTAAGTATAAACACTCATACCTTTCTACTGTAATCATCTATTAGTGTCATGAAATACTTCCCTCCACCATGAGTTTCTATCTTGAAGGCCCTCAAATGTCAGAGTGAATGTAATCTAGTGGCTTCTTTGTATTATGCATTCCAATTCCGTAAAAATGCTTTTAGCCTTTCCTAATACACAATGATCACAGAAATCAAGCTAATGGTTTGTGAGTTTCCAAACACCCCTTTCTTGGATAGTTCGACCATTTATATCACTTCTATATGGCCTAATCTTTTATGCCATAACTGAGTTTCTGTGGCACTCATAGCATTATCTATTCTACCTGCTACTGAACTTCCAATTAGTATATACAACCCATTAACTTTCTTTCCCTTCATTACTATTTTCCCACCTTTAGTAGCATACATGAATTCATCTTCTGTTTTGAATTCACATCCAGTTGCATTCAGAGATCCCAGTGAAATTAAGTTTCTCTTTGATGCAGGTACATACCTCACTTTGGTGGTAAGTCTCTCCACTCCATTATGCATCATGATTCTGAGAGAGCCCATTCCTTGCACTTCACAGGTCTGATCATTCCCCAGTAGCACTAACCCTCCATTGAACTTCTTGAGATATATGAACCAAGATTCATTTGGACACATGTTGAAAGAGCATCCTGAATTCAGAACCCATTCATCGCTTACTATCCCATTTGAGCACCTCAACACTATCATAGCCTTCTTCTGCCACTGCCACATGAGCATTCTTGCTGTCTTGTTTGGTTTTCTTTTTAGCACAGTTTTTCTTAAGATGTCCTACTTGCTTACAGAAGAAACACCTCCTCTTCTCTATCCACTCAGTACCCTTCTTGTTTCCTTCCTTCCCAGATTTCACTTCATGATTCTTTGTTTCTTGAGCTTCTTGTGTTTCTTTCCCTTGCTGAACTTCACATTCAACCCTTCTCCAGGTGTTTAAGACTTCTTTTGACCATGGAATCGTAGAAACTTGGTCTTGAGAGCAGTTTGGATGATATCAATGTTAGGAATCAACCCACACACGATCACGAAATTGAAAGAAACAGGAAAGAGAAAAACACACAATATTAGTTACCCAGTTCGTTACAATGTCTAACTACGCCTGGGGGCAATACCAAGCCAGGGATTTCACTAATTTATGATTAAATCAACAACCACTACAATAATGAGAGAACAACTATTTATAATAGCCTAATGTGCCAAAACTCGAAGCCCAAGTAAAAACCTCCGCTTTAACTGTCGTGGCCGCGACCTTCCCCTGAGGCCGCGATACCTTCCCAGTGCAACAACACTATCGCAGGCACTTTTGTCGCGGCCGCGAGCCTAATGATGAAATTCAGGCTCCATTACTCAACAATCTCCTACTTGGAGCACTCTCAATATCACCATCTCTTCTTGTTCTCTCTTCCCCAGTATCCACTTAGTATTGTCTAGCCTCCACTTCACGTTCCAAGGCCAATTGAAGTTATGCATATCTTCAGTTTCTCTAAGGTCACCACCTTATTAAACATATCAGCTGGATTTTCACTATCAAGTATCTTGATGAGCCACAAAGTCTTCACCTCCAGTAGATGTTGAATATAATAATACTTCAACTCGACATGTTTTGTCCTCGAACGAAATTCCGGATTATTCGCCAAGGAAATTGCACTTTGACTATGACTGTAAAGAATGCTATTTTCATGTGCCTTCCCTAATTCACCTAAGAAATTTCGCAACCAAACCATTTCCTTGCTCGCTTCTGTCACAGCCACATACTCGGCTTCCGTGGTGGATAAAGCAACAACCTTTTAGAACTTAGAATCCAAGAGATGGCAGTACCCCCAAAAGTTAAAACATACCCGGTAGTATTTTTTCTCCCATCCAGATCATTTGATGCCAAATCCGCATCAACACACCGAAGCAACTCGGTACTCTTGCCATTGAAACACAACACCTTATCCATGTTACCTTTCAAGTACCGCAAGATCCATTTCACTGCGTCCCAATGCTGCTTACCTGGATCACTCATGAACCGGCTCACTACTCCCACTACATGCGCAATATCTTGCCTAGTACACACCATAACATGCATTATGCTGACAATTGCCGAAGTATAGGGGGTCTTCATTATTTTGGCATGTTCCTCCTTAGTACTCAGCAGTTCCTTCTTCGACAGCTTGAAGTGACTTCCCAATGAGACACTCAAAGGCTTCGAATTCTCCGTGTTAAATCTTTCCAGGACCTTCTGGATGTAATCCGCCTGCAAATGATACAATTTCCTTGCCGCTCTATTCCTCTCGATTCTCATACCCAAAATTTGTTTAGCTTCTCCAAGATCCTTCATGGAGAATCGGTTGGACAACTATTTCGTCAGCTTATCCATCTCACTTGGATCAGCTCCTGTGATAAACATATCATTAACATATAAAAGCAGGATTAGATAACTATTGTCAAACCCCTTGTAATAACAAAAGTGATCTGCATAGCATCTGCTATTACCAATTTCAAGCATGAAACTGTCACACTTCTTGTACCACTGCTTCGGAGCTTGCTTCAACCCCTACAAGCTTTTTTTTCAACTTGCACACAAGTTCTTCCTTTCCTTCGGTTACGAATCTCTCCGGCTGTACCATATGAAGATCCTTCACTAAGTCACCGTGAAGAAATGCTTCTTTACATCAATCTGGTGTAACAACAGGTTTTCAGCGACAACCATACTCAACACCATGCGAATAGTCATCAATTTCACAACATGAGTAAATATATGAGTATAATCAATATTAAAACGCTGCTCAAACCCTTTCGCAATCAACCTAGCCTTGTAGATCTTGCTACCATCAACTTCACTCTTGATTCTGTAAACCCACTTGCAGTGCAATGCTTTCTTGACTTTTGGGAGCTTAACTAGTTCCCAAGTGCCATTCTAGTGAAGGGATGCCAATTCATCATCTATGGCAGTTTTCCATCTTCGTCTATCATCAACCTGCTTCTACATAACTCTCAGGTTCACCACTGTTAGTAAGCAATAAATAAAATTTAGAGGGCAAATACCTATCAGGTGCACATCACTCTCTAGCCGGTCTCTGCAGCGGAACAACATCTTGAGGTGGTGGTGGAGTTCTTGCTCCTCCTCAGGAACCTCCTCTTCATTCCGACTCTCCTTACTCCCAATCGACTTTGAGATATCTAACTCGACTACACTAGGTTTAGAGCTGTCAGAACTCGACACCTTCAACCTATCCTTGTACATCACCTGTTCATTGATCACATCTCTACTATGAATCACCTTTCAGTTCTGCTCATCCTAGAGTCTATAACCAAACTCATCGCCACCATAACCAATGAACGTACATTTAATAGATTTAGCATCTAACTTACTCCTATCAACATAACCAACATGAGCATATACAACACAACCAAAGACGTAAAAAGGATAGGTTTACCTCATTTCTCGTCGATACCTCCTCCGGTATCCGATTCTCTAATGGAGTCAATCTCTGTTCATCAAGAATGCAGCCGTGTTTATTGGATCTGCCCAAAACATCTTTGGCACCCCGGTTTTCAGCCTCATGCATCTCGCTTGCTCATTCAGCATTCTATTCATCCTTTCTACTACTCCATTCCGATGGGGAGTTCCATGCACTGTCTTCTCCATGTGAATCCCATTCTCAACACATTAGTCTTTAAGCTCCTTGAGGTCACACTCACCTCCATTGTCAGACCTTAGATACTTCACCCTTAACCCTGTCTCAGTTTCAACCATGGCTTTCCACTTCTTGGAAATATCGAACGCATTAGATTTATTTTTTAGAAAATAAACTCATACCTTTCTTATGGAATCATCGATGAATTATAGTATGATGATTCTCCGAGGGACGTCATCGGTCCCTATAGATAATTATGGACCATCTCCAACTTTTGAGTCTTCAAGGTTTTGTCGACTCTTGAGAAACTCACTCTCCTTTGTTTCCCAAACACACAGTCTTCACACAGGCCAACCAGTCTACCTTCCAAACGCATCACCTTCATCCCTTTCTCACTCATGTGGCCCAACTGACAGTGCCACAAATCTACCTCACTTGCTACATCTACAAGAACGATGCAATCTTTGGAATTCATTTTCATATACAACGTACCTTCTTTCTTACCTCGAGCCACTACCATAGCTCCTCTGGTAATCTTCCAATTGCTGCAACCGAATGTTACCACATAACCCTCCTTATCAAGCTGTCCAATCGAAAGTAAATTCCTCTTCAATCCTGGAATGTATCGGACTTTATTCAACACCAATGTGGATCCGTTTGAGGTTGCAACTCGTCTGTTTTCCTTTCCCACAATTTTTAGGTGTTCGTCATCTGCAAGATATACCTGTCCAAAATTGCCAGAAACATAATCATTAATAATTTCATAATTATCACATGAATGAGATGACTCTCCGGAATCCATCACCCAGGACTCCATGGGACTCGACACGCTCAGGACCAACATGTCACCATCATCTTCTTATGTGGTTGCGTTCATTGTCTTCTTGTCTGCTTGATCCCTCTTGTTCTTCTTTGGTGCTTTACATTGGTTTCTAAAATGATCAAACTCGTCAAAATTCCAGCACATGATTGAGCTTGTATCCTTCCTGGATTGGCTCTTACCTCTGGATTTAGACCTTCCCTGATTTTGCCTTTCCTTCGGCCTGTCTCTTTTCTCGGTGTTCAGTGCTGACCCCGAAGTGGATCCTGATTCTTTGCTCCGAATTTCTTCACTAATCATCAGATCCCTCACTTTGTCAAACTTCAGCTTAGCTTCCGCGGCGCTAACTGCTATCACTGTACTGGCCCAACTATCTGGAGCTACTCTATATCAACCCTATAAAAGTACTCTATATCAACCCTTCTCCCAAAACGGAAAATGTGTAGATCAATTAAGGATAGCCACTCTCCCGAGCCAACTAAACCTAAAAGACTCCCACGGGTTCCCTAAGCCAATGCCTATGCAACCCCTCACTCCTCTCGAACAATATTGGTACCTACGCTATATGCTCGTATGCCTATTAACAATTCTCTTCTCCCCAAGCGAAATTTCTAAGCAAATAGAATTAATAAATTGGTCAGATTAAGCAACTCATAAAATAAGAACAAAGTATATAAATAAAACAAATATAAATGGAGTCTAGAATTAAAGATAAAATTAAAACATAATTGTTCACAATGTATTTCTAACCCTAGAACACCATGTGCGTTTAGCTACTCATAATCAAAGTCAAAATCCAACGATATTCATAGACAAACATATTCGAATAATTATAGAAGAAAAGGAATAAAAACGCAGGAATCTTGTCTCCAATCTTCATCTTGTCACATCCTTGGTATTCAATCTCGCTTCCAAACTCTTCTCTGATGAATATTCGCTTCCCCCTTTGATGTCTACAGCTTTGGGATATTTATAGAAGTACATATCTAGGATAAAGAGGGAAAAAATCTAATTGGAATAGGAAAACTCGTCCAAAAACTCGTTTTTGGACTTGTGGGCCAAGTAATGGGCCGACACTGCATTACTTTCCCAACTTCAAAGCTGTTTTTTAGGGTCTTTCATTCATTTTTGGGCTTTTCCTCTATCTGGAAAATTTTATTCCCTTTGAATCAGCTTTTCAACACCGCCACTTTCGCCTCAATCGGAGTTGTAGATCTCAAGATATGGCCAAAATACTAGAGGTGTGTCAAGCTCACAGAAAACATCACTTTTGGGAAGCTTTACATCGCGACTGCGATGGTTGGCCAGTGTGTTTTTAATGTTCTAGGCCACTTTTGACACGGCTGCGACCGTAGATGCAGCCGTGGTCGATCATTTTGCTCTTTTAACTTCCTTTTTGTCCCTTTTTAACCATATTGACTTGTTTCTTCTTCGAATTTCGTCCAAATGGAATAAAATCACCTAATTAACTCCAAAACAAGTCAAAGGCCCAATATAACAAATATAAATAATTATTGGCCTAATAAGCATGTAAATGTCATAAAATATATACCTAAATCGACCTAAATACATGCATAAATAACGTGTATCACATGCCTAGTATTCCTCTTTATTGTTCCTTCGTAAAGGCACAACACAGAGGCGAACATAACAAATATTTGACACATCACTTCTTCGACAACCAATACAACTTTCGTATCTCTCTTACCTAGCCGTGCCATTTAAATTCTACAAAATACATAAGAATTGCACTAAAATTTCTCCATTGCTCAAGAAACTACGTTTTCCTTGGTATTTAAATAAAAAAAGCAATAAAATAAAGCGAGAAAAAAAGAACAACCATTTCATAATACTACTGTCAACAAGTTAAGAGGTGTAACCTATGATTTAGCAAGCTAATTGAAGAAAAAAATTCCATAAACAATAACACAATGGTGGATGGTTAATAAACTTTATCTACATCAGTTGCACAACAACTATATCTCAATAGGTGGACTTCTACCATCACATAAGTGAATCTTGATTGTTTCTTTGTATATTACGAAAATCACAATATTCCTTCATCAATGATTATATTTAACATCTTTTGAATATAGGGGACTCACTTCTTGAACTCTTTAAGTAATTACTGGTTCTTTAACCCAAATCAATCAATAGAAATTTTCATTGATGAAGGAAGAAATAATGTAAATTACTAGTTGTTTAACCCAAAACCCATAAACAATCAAGTACATTCATTGGAAGAAATATTGTAAATTACTACTTGTTTAATCCAAAACTAATCAACTACAGTCTGAATTGTCGAATACCCATGCCCCAAATCATTCAACTCTAAATTGATTAAAAAGGGTAAAACATCCATAACTTTACAAGCAAATAATTTCAGATTTGGTGAGCATAATTCATACCTCAAGCTCGCGAACTATTCTTCACTTCTGAGGAGTTGCTTTGATCGCAAAATTTACACAAGACAAGTTAACAAATCGAAAAGTTAATAATATGACTTATACAAATGGACAAATAAGAGTTACGAGTACAGAAGATATGTATATTTAAACTTTTGAATGAATTATTAGGAACTTACCTTGTTCGAAGAAAACGCAGTTAGTTTCATAGTCTCCGTATTTGCACCATGGCTGAAGAATGAAGAAATTAGGGTTTGATGGGTGAAATGAGGGGGAATCGGTAGATGACGACAGTTTTGTAAATATTTGTGAAGTTGGTATAAGGGGTTGATAAGCTAACAGAACTCCCACCGAGATGTACTATCCGTCAAGCCCGCTTCTATTCGTGCTGGCCTTGCTAAATTAAAGGGCTTTTGAGTTTTGAAACAAACATGTTATTCAGATATATAAACACAGATAAATGGGCTCATATGCCCAACCAAATAGACCCTTTATATGTTATATACATAAAAAAAAAATTGTATAGTTAAAATTCTAAGTAGGTCGACTTGTTAGGCTTATAAGGCCTTATTTAAAATTCTACTGTACTAAATAAGCTTGAGAAAAAGGGAAAAAATCTCAAATAATCTATTCTACAACTTTTTTTTTCTTCTTATATTATTATTGTAAGAATATATTAATTTTAACACTTCCGGTTCTTTCTTGGACAACTAACAAAAGAGTAGGTTTCTTGTACACCAGTTAAGATCCATGCAATTCGGGTTATGGACAAAAAATATTAGTGTTTATGCCTAAAGGCCTAAAGGTATTACATGTTCTGGGTAAAGGTATCATGCTGAAAATGTATTGTTTATGCTTAAAGGTATTACTCGTTTTGGGTAAAGATACTTTAATACATTTACCCAGAACAAATCATACCATGAAGCATAAAGAGTAATAACTCATCCAAGATTCGTGCAACGGATGTACAAGATACTTCCCCCTAAACGAAAAGTAAACCCCTTATAAACAATTTATCCCTTATCTCATCCATATCCCCTCTCCAATCCCCTCAGCCCAAACTGCCCCTCCACCCCCAAACGTACAACCCTAGCCCTCTCTTCCCTCTTCAAGTCCCCAAACTCCCCGCTTACACGTTCTTTTTGTTTTTTTATTAAGTTATTTTTTTTTAATTCTTTCCAATTTTAGTTTCCTTTTTCTTTGAAAACCTAACGATAAAAACTTGTTATGAATTATGTCATCACACGCATTGGCCATGAATTGCGTCATGACACACACTTACCATGAATCGTGTCACAACATATACCACAACACACACTTACCACGAATCGTGTCACAACATATACCACAACACACACTTACCATGAATCGTCATTTGACACGATATACACTTGCCATGAAAAAAAACTGGCTTAGAGCGGGGGCGGGGGCAGGGTAGGGGGAACGTGGCGCAATAGTGGGTGCTACGTTTTCTTTTAGTTACAATAGATGTAATTAGGAGTGGAACAAAATATCAAAATTTATGTTGGACTTTGGGTCGGGTACCTTAGATAGCAGCAGATTTGAACTCGGATCCTATACGAACCGAACCACGGCCTCACCTCGATGATTCGTACTCTGCAATCGGGGTGGAAATCACGAATGAAAATCCACCACGATCCACAATCCATTAGCAACTCCGATGGCTTTTGAAAAAGTGCTTTTGGGTGTGGGAGAAATGACTTTTGATTTCTCCCCTTTCTGTTTCTCACGTAAGTGAGAAACTGTTCTCACTATTCTCCATCAAGTATACTCAGTACACTTGGTAAGGTTTATATAGGAGGACGAGTGGGCTTCTAATAATGGGAGATGGGCCTCCCATAATAGCCCACTTCCTATAATTGGGCCAGCTCACTTGGGCGGCCTTCGACTAGGCCCAATGGCCCGGGTGAACCGACCTATGGCCCGGGTCAAACCAACATCCCCTACTCGCCCATGAGGGCTGAGACCTATACCCTTTGTGATCTTTCCAACTCACCGAGATCATACTAGGTAATGGATCGTGTGACCCACAAGTATCTCAAGAGCATATAGTTATACACTTTTTAAGGTGTATAACAGCTCGACATCAAGAATTTGAGGACAACGAACTCGTTATATCCTGGACTCGTTACCCAATGTAAAGAAACAGCTTGCATCATCGTCCATTCATTAATGAAGGAGCATACTAGATTCTTCACTCCGTTTTACATTCACTATTACGTTCCTTGAACATAATTGGCGCCAGTGAATCTTTAAATTGTGATGGCAGTAACGGTCTTCCTTTTTCCTTATACCTCCCAGTCTTTCCTCTAGCTGATTTCCTAGACATGTCCCATACAATTATTTCGTGGTTATTGGAATTATGCTAAAGTAGCAACACTAAGAAGAAGACTTAAGGCACAGGAAAAAGTCTTAAGGATATACTATGAGGTAATCCGAACCTCTGGATCTCACACAATGAGAAAATAGGGACTCATTTCTCACTATCCACTTGGTCACAAGCACATGCAGTATGAAACGCACGTTACAATGTGTCGTAAGCGTATGTCATTTACTAAACACATTGCACAGATCTTGTTCTAGATGCTTTTCAGCAGCTAATCTGAGTTTTCTAGATGCCCTCAAGTTAACGTCTAACTCGAGAAAACTCACATATGGCTATACGACAAGTTATAATTGGATAACCAAATATCCAATTTGATCATCGATCTCATCATAGCGTACTAAGGCAACACTCATAGAATCAACTGAATGAATTCTATACTGGTCTCATCTCATATGTCAACCGACATTGGAGGTGATTGCTCATGTGAGAGAGCTAATCAATTTCAACTTGTCCGACATACTTTTGAATATACCGTCAATTCATAAGTGTACATAAGTATTATAATCACTTCACTTTATGTGATAATATCCTAGATAAAGTCAAGTTGTGACGTACTTGGTTAGTGTTTGGAGTCTCCTATAAGCTACGCCCCATTTATGGGTTGCCACTCTGTCACACCCATCCTTGTAAAAACTTATTCTATACTAATTCTTAGCCTTACAAAACCTGTATATTTTATTTTTTTAAAATTAACGATTTAGAATACTCCTTCAAGACCAAAATCTCACCTACATATATTTACATAGCTTCAGATCGAGTACAAAGGTGTCACGCTCCCTTCAACACTATATTTACATAAATATACATATTAAAGTTCCTTAATTTGAACATGTCCAAAAAGATTGTTAGAACACTAGCAAAAACATAGTGAGTCCAAGGTTTAGCCCCACAGGTTGTCATTCATATACACGGGACTTCAAAACTTGCAGAGGCTCCAACAGCATGCCAGATCAGTCCACGAGCTCATGCATAGTCAAACTCCCCTACAATGCAAGAACTATGTGAGCTAAAGCTCATTAAGCAGAAATCATGCATGAGAAATGCTTATATGATGGATGCAAGTTATAAAACCGTTTCTTTCAACTATTTTCTCAAAAATGAAACCCTTTTTGGTGGGAAATGGCTCCCTTCACTGGCACAACCTCACCAGAATATCCTTCATACTCGTGACTACCAAGGGTCCCTCCTCCCCCATTATAGTCCACCCGAGACATCATTGATGGTTGGTACGACCAAGTGGCTATCCTTCCGAGACTACCAAGGGTCCACCTCCTGCCTGTCCCTGCAGTCCACCGGAAAGTCTACCTCTTCCCGTACCCATCATCATAAAGGTGCTGAAGTGGGAACCTCTTCCGCGTGCACGCCAGTCACCGGAAGCATCCCGAGAGACACCATATATAATATATAACTCTCAATGTGCCAGTGGTGACCAACCCCAAAACATTATCAATTTATGAAATCATGCTATTTTGTCTTCTCTCATGTACATATGCAAATTTAGCAAATGCTAATGCTCATGACTAATATGCTCACCAGTTTACTATTAATAATGGAATAAAACACTTTATATAAAAAGATACAAGTGCACGTATTACAATCAGTCATCACAAATAATATGCACAAATACTATGTTCAAGCATTGTAGTTGAAGATAAATTTCTACTTACCTCTCCTCCGGAGTAACTTTTGAAACTTCCTATCTCACCGTGGTAATCAATCTATAGAAGTTAACTAATAAGAAATTATTCTAACATCAAACTGGTGCCACAATTAAATTTATTTCTCAATTGTTGAATTAATACACGCAAGATAAAGTGATAATAGTTATCTTATGATTGCAATTTTGATTAGTTAATCACATGATCACCAATTATTAAAATGGATATTAATTCGTCCGTCTTATATGCATATATATATATATTAGTAAGTACATCTATTACTTTAATTACTACCCACTTAATTTAAAACCTTGCTTCCATACTACTCTAATTCAATCCAGCATCTATGTGTTAATTTACAGTTTGATATACAAATAAAACAATTTAATGATGAAAGAAACTAATGATCATTTACCTGGTTGAGCTCCCTCGTCGGCAAAGTGGGAGTGAATAAATGTTCTTGGTAATACAAAATTCTTGATACTTACCTCTTACTGTGCACCGCCTTTTTCCGTTCCTTAATCCGATGGATTATTATTATTATTATTATTATTATTATTATTATTATTATTATTATTATTATTATTATTATTATTATTATTATTATTATTATTATTATTATTATTATTATTATTATTATTATTATTGTTATTATTATTATTGTTATTATTATTGTTGTTGTTGTTGTTGTTATTATTATTCTGACAATAAAATCTTTTACATATCTAATACTTCTACGTACCAAATAATGTTCTACATTTTAAACTTGTCACGCGTAGTTTTAAATTTTGTAGCATGTCCCAATATTTTAGACTAGGGGGTTCTTGACTACCAAGGTAAACATGTCCAAATTAGTCGCAAAATATAAAATGACGTAATAAATATAACAAATTAATTACTATAAAACTATCACGCAAATAACACATAAAAATATGAAATGCATGAAATGCAAAAATTATATTGGCCAGTGAGTTGTGAGAGGCGCGGGTATTACACAATGCCCCCACTGAACTGCTTATCACTCTAAAATCACTCAACAAAAAAAAAAAAAAACTTCGCATTGTATAGGCAGAAGCTCCAAGATGATCTATACATTTATCTAATACTCTCATCTCCCCAAGATGATCCTGCCACTTTGCAAGAGTAACTATTTAGATGCAGTCTCTGATCTGCATCACCGTACTGAGTATCAGTTATGTCTTATTCCAACTAGATCATAGTTCCTCCACTAAGGAGAATTATACAATGCATCCTAGACGTCACAAAAACCCTTTCGAGTGTAATCCTATACTTTTACTAGGAATTGATTAATGCTCAATTACTAAACCCATGGCATAGACTACACTAAGGCACACACATCTCAAAGTTATTTGCAGCTCTAACAGTATTGGACACATTAAGTGGCTTCAAAACTTCGTCTATAGCAAATAAGAGTATTAGTGGATACATGGGCGTCCACATGGAATCACTTTAAGATTTTTACAAGTGATGCTCATACAATCACAAGTAGTCATTTAGGTGATCCCTTGGAACCTTCACTTATCCTATAAGTAGCTTATCCGTATCCTTCAACTTCGAGTTGTAAGACAGCCCATTTATCAATCGTCATAATACTCAATATCTTTGCTCACTTGGCAAAATAAGAGTGCAAGTTTTCTTGTGGTGTTACATGAGATTAATACTTTCGTAAAATCTCATATACCATTGACTTGAGTACTGTATCAGGCTATGAAATTGATTTCTTGGTCTTCTGACAATAAACCTCCTTGGTAAACTAATTTGTTTATCGATCAAGTTCTCCACTGAGAAATACAGTCACTCAACCACTTCAAAAAAATTTGCAAATCCAATTCTAAGTTTGCTAACTAAGGACGAATCATGGAAAACTCAACATTGGTAGGAAATGTCCCTCTGGACAAGCCTTACACTCAAAGTGTAACTTTCCATCCAATTTGAGATTTTTACCTCTAGCAGTTCTAACAGCCTTTTAAGAACCGTTAGTTCACAATCTCTCAGTGTCCAATAGCTATTAACCAGTTCCCGGAATTGGTTTCAAATACACCAATTAGATAACTATCCATTTGATTTCATCCATTCATCCATCCAAGGATGATCCAGAGTCCAATTCTTACTCAAATTCTTGAGATTCCTAGTCAAAACATGCCTTGCAATCTCATAGATTCAAGCATGCATTTTCCCGGTTTTGTTCCAACAAAAAAATTCAAACAGATTCTAGTTTCACTAAATGTTGACCCCCACTGGAATCTTATTTCAGGATATCCTTTTGAACTACTCATAGTTCAGTTGGATGCAAATCTTCATTTAAACATTTCATAGAAATATCTCCAAAATATAAGGTTTTGTGATTCTACTTCGGTAACAAACTTATCAACTGTTCATCTTTGAACATATAACTTTTGGACTGACAGAGTATCCCTTAAGGATACATTTCCTCCACCAAGGTTTTCAGTTTTCCTAACTTAATTGAAAAATGTCACTCGCCTAAGCAATTGATCCCTAGGATCCCCGTTGACCCCTAGAACCTTCATTTGCTTAAGTCTGACTATCTATAAGTCCAAAAGTTTACGAGATATTTAAGTTACTGATTCAAGGAATACCTTGACTCAAGGTATGGGTCGTAATCAATGTTCTTTCCAATGAAATGAACTACTTGATTTGCACCCTCATGGACCTCAATATTTATCTAGCAACATCTCTTTCCCCCCTCTTCACCAAACAATTTTTTGTTAAAAATGTGTGTGAAGACTGGATGATTACTTGATAATATCTCCATTACATTGATCATAAGATGATCATGAGACTTTCCACACCTGTAATTAGTCTAAGAGCAGTTATGCTTTATTCATTGATTGTTGTCTTGAACACTCCAATGTCTAGACTTTCAGTGAATCAAATGAATTTGACCAATTCATGTGAATGATCCTCATATGTATCGGGAGATTAGGCTCATGTGAATTTGACCATTATATTGTTGCATAACAAAACATCACAGTGGATTAATCGCAATAGAAAAATTATCCTAATTGTCTTAAAAGATGTTTCAATTGTTTGATGATGAAGTGGAAAAATCCCCCCCGGAATTACCAATTCTGGAAAATCACTCCTCGAGTGCATTTCCAGTTAATTGAAGCATCATGTTATGCCTAATGTTAACTAGTCTAGTGCACCTTTGCACTAATCAGTCCACTTTCAAGGCATACACATATGTTTACTTCATCCAACAACACGAAACATTATCGTCATGTCCATCTACAATGTTGTCTTAATGTTTATCAACCAATCAATCTATCATTATCTCAAGTCGAGTCCAGATCTTTAGAAGAACTCCGACCGAAACCAAAATTCGTTCCATTTCAAGATTCTTGAGGATAACAGATAGAAAAACTTTAGATCATCATGCAATTCCAAATTGCAAGGGATCAAGCCTAATGATTAACTTCAGCATGCTGCAAATCAAATTTGCAGTGATAAATGCCTAAGTTTTCAATTATGGCATAAATTCTTGTGTTTATCCTCATAATCCTATTTGAATAGACACAAAATGTCCACGAAATTTCCAGTTTTGACATTCACTACCTTAAGTCCTTTTACTCGAAGTAAAGGAATTAATTGACAAGTCTGACATTGTCTAGCATTTGCAATTATTCAAGTTGAATGTGCACTATCAAGTGCTTCTCAAGAAGTGTTCAGGTATCTACTACCACACTTAATGAATGATCATATATGCTTAACCCTCATTATCAACTCATATGGCAGGTGTGTAAAGAACTAAGAAATTTACTTTGGATTAACACGATTAAGTGCCTTTCCAATTGGTTTCAGTACATGTGTTGAGCCAAACACACTATTCTGCATTTGCTCAGAATTTTGTGTTACCCAAAAAAACCCATCTGTATTTACTGGGAGATGCTCTTTTGAAAAATCACTGTCAGTATCTTCCGCCTTTACTGACACAAGATTAGTTTTGCAACTAAAATTGAGCAAGCGCAAGTGTACGGCGTCAATAGTAGTACTAAGCAAGTACATGGTCGATCCCACGAGGATTAATATCGATATCGGATAAGTGAAATGACATAAACATTTAAATGACTAACTAGACGATCAAATGAGTGGTTTTTGGTATTTTAAGAACTAATTTAAATAAACAAGCAATTAAAACTAATATGATGAACTAGAGAACAAATTATATGGGTTAAACAATTAATAAGGGTGATCTAAGCTTAGATTTCAATTACGGGCTTCTAATCACTACTAATCCAATTTAATCCAACTTTTAACCGAATGTTATGTATCAAGGAACAATCACAAACGTATGTAAACCCCCCCCCCCCCCCGGGAGCGAATTACGTGTTGATTGTATATAATTAATCACCGTCTCCGGTCGATTAATCAAATACAACTCCTAATCGATTTTAAGACCTAATTTACCACAATTAGCTCAAACCTCTCGGTTTTATTGCTTAATCATGTCAATTAATGTGATCTCGGATCAAATCTCCCCTCTCGGTTTCAATTTAATCCTCAATAATGTTAAATAAGTGATCAAATCATTCAACAAACATTTTTAAATAATTAATCAATCAATAACATAACACGGAGTTGAATTAATCGGCTAATAATAACTAAACACCCATAATTTACGTACTCTCTAAACCTAGATTAAGGAAATTAGCCAACCATAATCATAATAAGAAATAAACACAAATATATAGACATAATCATGTTCATACAAATATTAAATGAAAATGGAAAGATAAAACCTATTAAGAAGACAATTCTTGATCCCCAAGTAGAATCCACAAAAATGCTCTCCTTGATTCTCTCTCTCTAAAAAGTGACTAATGAAAATGTGCTAGCAAGAAAAAACTGAAAATTAGGGCACCTACACACCTAATTGGGGCTTTTTTAAAGGTCTTGGGGAAAAAAATAAGTTTGGGGCTGAAAAGTCCACATTTCCGGTGTTCGTGCACGGTCGTGACCGTGCAAGGCTGCACGGACCGTGCACAACCCCGAAAAACACCAACTTTCTGGAAGACCATGCACGGCCCGTGCATGGTCACATGGTCATGACCGTGCGCCTATCTGTGGATGGCTCCTTGCCTTCTGCGCGCATGGGCCGTGCACGGCCCAATTTTGGCCCGTTTCTTCATTCTTCGAGTTTTTTCTTGATTTCTTCGACTCTCTTCTACTCGTCGACTCTTTGTACACCTTTTTTACCTACAAAATGCTCAAAAACAAAGTTTTTTCGACGAGAGAAAGAAAATATAAATTATATGACAGATGAGAGTTTAGAATGTAAAAACACACAATAAATTCTCTATTCTAAGCGTGTTTTCATGATTGAAAACCCCGTTTGTCATTTACCATGTTCCTCTTATGTTTAGAATTCAATTCTTACCTGGGAACGTGTAACTGACTACTTAGTAGCCTTTAGCCACTTATAATCACTAATATGAGCAGCATCCCTAAAAATCTAAGTTGTTCCAATGGGCATGATCGATTTTTAGATGCCCCCACTCAACAGGAAGATACTAGACTCTAACTTAAGTCTTAATTTATTGTTCACAAAGAAGACTTGGAGTAACGACCTCTGACTGGTGGCGGTAGAGATACCAAACTTTTACTCTAATATACCCTGATATCTTGAGCTAAAGTATTTTCTCATTAAATGAGAATTACTACCAAATATAGAGTCTGTTAATTATCCAAGGTTTCGTCAGTAGAGGAATCGCCTTAAATTCCATACTTCTAGAACCGTTTCCAGTTTCATCTCTTTTTCAACACTAACACCCTCCTAGGGCTCATATGATTCGGTTGAAACCATTCAAGACTATCTCTAAGTCTAGTACACATCTAATTATTATGACCTCCTAGTCATAATCTACTTATTACTTTAAGACAAGGTAAACTAAGAAGCAACTAACTAATTGTGTTCAATGCCATGGCCTAGATATAAGTGAGGTGAACTGACACGTATATGCTTATTAAAACTAAATGTACATAAGATTTTGTTCTTAGAATTGACATTGTGGTACGGAAGGTATGACCTCGATAGTTCACTATGTTCTCAATCATCACCCATATCCAACCGTCGTATTATCACAACTCAATCCTAAAGGAAACAAAACCTACAACTGTTATAGGTGAAAATGCGAGGATTCTTCCAACCCATAATCCCAACTCGAATAATGAATCATGTTCTCAACACGATTTTACTATGTTGATCACACTCAAGTTGTATAGACAACAAGTTGATCACACATAACATAGGGTTCAACACACAGTTGAATGTCAAGGATCATGAAATATGCACCATCCATATGGTTGGGAGTTAAGTTTAAAAACAAGTTAATGCCCTTAACTATATCCAATTTATGACAGATGACTTTCCCATTACATGCGCACGAAGCATCTGTAAAGACACTCGTATCAGTATAAATTTCATCTTCATTAATCGGCACATGTAGCATCTATCCGAATGTTGACTTAGCCCTGTGATCACCGTTGATCTGAGCTTAACACTTAGACAGCTTAGAGGCAAGTCAACTAACTCGAAAAATCGAACGATAAGGGTGGGATTAGATTAGACATATCCAATAAAAAAAGTCATTGTAAACTTATTCAGAACACTCACTAAAGAACATGACCAATAATCCTATGCGATTCATTGCTCATTAGTTCCATTTGAATGTACTAACAAGTTTAAGGTCATGGGTACACTTCACCAATTTCTCCCGAAAAATACTGTATCATTTTCACACCCCTACCTAGTTTTCAGTTTCTAGATTTTGATTAAACTCTTAGATGGATTCAAATTTCCAAAAATTGAAATCCATGGAGGATAATTGAAATCACAGAAAATAGGGTGTGAAAAAACGTCACAGAGGTTTTTAGGTGAAAATTTCATGAACATGGCCCCTGACGCATGTTCATAACCAGTACATACCCCGTCACACATCACCACGCTTCCGTTGCATCCATTACTCGCTCTCATGTACGCATACGCACCCGTACACACGCATACACGTATTCATAAGCACAAAACACGTGTCTCATGCGATCGTACATGTCAAAACACGAAATATGCACACTGCCCAGAAGAGCCCCACGCGCATTACACGCGCGAAATATGCACACCACGCGCAAGTACGCGTCCCTAGGCACGTCCATGCGCTCCTAGGCGAGTCTCACGCGCTCTCACGCGCCGCCACTCCGGCAGTGTGCCGGTGGTGGCCGGCGGCGGTGCAGTGGCGGTTCGGCGACAGCGACATGGTGGCGGATCGGCGGTCCGGCAATCAATTTGCGGCCGCGAGTCGACATGAACCGACGACAGACCGGTTCGGCTAAACTCGGACCGGCTGCTGAACCGAATCGAACCGGTTGGCTGACATGGCACCTATGCCACGTGTCAGCACACCGTTAGTGCTCTCTGGATAACGTGTCGCCACGTTACTCGCCACGTAGCTGCTGATGCGGCTGCGTCTTGTACACGTGGCATGACGTGATTCGTCCATGTGCTGATGTGGCTGCTGACGTTGACGCTGATTGTGTAGTGATGTGGCACATGTGGCATGATTTTATTCGTTCACTTGTGCTGACTAGGCACTGGTGTGTCACACCTTTGACCAAACGAGGCCCACTCTCACTGAACGGAGAGTGGCCTACACGCGCCGCCTTCCCGGCGTTTCTAGCTGGCGACGCTACGGCTACCCCCCATTCTCGGCAATTCCGAGTCCAACGGTGCAATTTCTTTCTTGATCCAACTATCCCAACTATGTATTTGGATCAGTAAATGTGTTCTTGGAGAGTGAAGAACATTGTTCTTCATGTTCTTCATCAAGAACAATTCAAGAACACATTAGATTCGTTTTTCATTTTCAAAGCATGTTATCTAACACTATACATGTTCGATTATCACAAATAATATATCAAATCGAAGATCATTTGATAAACTACGCATACATACCACATACATGAGTTAAATCGAACATTAACATGCTGAAAATCGGATTTTTACAGAAACAAGAACATCTTCAAGTTTTTCGGAAAATTTTCAGAAATATATGATTTTCGTCCAATCTTTAAAAAATTATATCTCATTCGTTTCTCAACGAAATTAAGCGTATAATATGTCTATAGAAAGCTCATTTAACGTATAAAATGATCATATTAATTACACACAATCATCAGAACAATTATTGGACGATAATTGCACCCGAACAGATTGAGAAAATCAATTTTCGCACAGATTTCAGATTCACAGGTCCAACTTCAAAAAATCATATAAAATCTATTTCTTAACGGAATCGAGTGATTCAAGTTGGAGAGCGAAGCTAATAAAGAGTAACACAACATCAAATCAATATCAAGCAAAATCTAAAAAATAAAATTTACGAAAATTGGCAGAGTTTACAACACGTTTTTTCAACCATAAATAATCAAAACAAAAAATCATCGAGAGCCGGATTCTAACCTTTTGGCTCTGATACCAATGTTGGACTTTTGGTCGGACCTTAGATTGCAGTGGATTTGAGCTCGGATCGTATACGGGTCGAACCACGACCTCACCTCGATGATTCGTACTCTCCGGTCGGGGTGTAAATCACGAATGGAAATCCACCACGATCCACAATCCATTAGCAATTCCGGTGACTTTTGAAAAAGTGCTTTCGGGTGTGAGAGAAATCACTTTTGATTTCTCCCCTTTCTGTTTCTCATGTAAGTGAGAAACTATTCTCACTATTCTCCGTCCAATGTACCCAGTACACTTGATAAGGTTTATATAGGAGGAGGAGTGGGATTCTAATAATGGGAGATGGACCTCCCATAATAGCCCACTTCCTATAATTGGGTCACCCCACTTGGGTGGCCTTCGACCGGCCCATGTCCCGGGTCAAACCAGCAATTTCAATATACTACAAATACCATACCAAACCAAAAAAATACCAAAATTTTTTGCATAACGGAATTTTCGGTACGGTGTGGTACCATACCAAAACTTTTGGGTACGGTATTGGTATAGAAATGTCAAATTTTTTATATATATATCGAACGAATCGGAAGTTAGAATTTTTCGATATATACCAAATATTCCAGTAAAATAAATATCCAGTATCGATCTTTTTATATTTTTGGCATAAAAAAACTCAGTAATTTCGGTATAAAAAAGATTCAGTATTTTTAATATAAAAATGAATTCGGTAAACCGATATAAATCAGTAATATTATTGTCGAACATATTGATAACACGTTACTTATGCATGTATTTAGGTCGATTTAGGATCATATTTCATATCATTTACGTGCATATTTGACCGGCATTTATTTATATTAATAATATTTGGGTCATTTGACGTGTTTCCGACTTGTTTTGAAGTTAATTAGGTATTTTTATTCCATTTGGATGAAGTTCGAAGAAGAAACAAGTCAAATAGGGTTAAAACGGATGAAAAGAGAGTTAAAGGAGTCAAAGGGCCAACACGGCCGCATCAAATATGGACACGGCCGTGTCAAAAGTGGCCTAGAACATGTAAAAATGCACTGCCAACCAACACGGCAGCGTCAGAATGTGTCCCGAAAGTGAAGTTATCTGTCAGCTTGATACACCTCTAGTATTTTGGCCATATCTTGAGATTTACAACTCCGATTGAGGTGCAATTGATGGCGTTAGAAAGTTGATTCAAAGGGCTACAACTTTGTCTGAAATGGATAAATCCCAAAACCGAACGGAAGATCCCTAAAAATGGTTTGGAAGTCAGACCTAAGAATCTGCCCGGGAAAAGCGGACGAGGCCGCGTCCCAAGGCTAACACGGCCGTGTCAGAAAGGCTTTTCTTCGAGAATTTCCTAATTTTAATAGGATTTTGATCCTATCTTCCCCAAGATTCGTCCCCAAATCTATAAAAAGGACCCCAAGCTCTAGGAATCAGATAGAAAACATCAGAGAACATCAATTACATCATTCTACCTAGAATAAGTCTTGGAGGACAAAGAAGACGAAGATCATCAAGACGGATTTATCCGGGTTTAGTCGTTCTTTCTTAGTTTTATCTTTTACAATGTTTTTCGTAGAATTTTGTATTGGATTATTGCTAGGCATGAGTAGCTAAGCTATTCGTGTCCTAGGGTTAGAAAGTAGGGATTATTATAACAATATTTTGATTATGATTTAATTTATTGATTTCGTTCTTTATGTGCTTATCTCTATGTTTGTGCTTATAACTGAATTTAGCTTGATCACCTAGATTTAGTAATTTAGTTTAGCAATTCCACTTCGAGAGGAGGGAATCGTTATCAGACTTATGACATAGAGCGCAGTTGTCTATGAATGTGTAGCCCATGGCCTAGGATCGTTTGGGAGTTATTAGGTTTAATTGACTCAAGAGGGTAATTAGCTTAATTAATCAACGGTTTAATCGCTTCGAGAGAAGGGTTAGATTATTGTCGTGCCGCCTAATAAACACTAGAATTGGTAAATTCATAAGTTAATCATATTCAACATTGAAGTAATATCCTGAAATCGAGGCCCTAGGATACCCTTTCTCATTGATTGTTAGTTCTTTGTGTTTCCTAAGTTTGAAGTCATATTTAATTGAGTACTTTAATTAGTAAAATCAATCTTTTGCAATTTAGTATCTAGTTAGGACAATCCTATAATATCGAGGTATCGAACTACCTAAAACTATTCCTTGTGGAATCGACCTTGATAATCGTTACTACACCTACATCCGGACACTTGCAGAACACTAGGTTAGAAATCGACGTGTCATGTTTTTGGCGCTGTTGCCGGGGAATTGGATTTAGGGCTTAGTTTTTATCTTGAAAAATAGGAGGAAACTAGACTAGATTTTATTTTTTCGTAATTTTAATTTTAATTTTCGTTTTTATTTTTGGTTAATTTTTGTGTTACGCGGTATTTTCTGTTTTTGGTGTTTTCAGGCCTTGTATGCACACCAGATCAAAAGGGAAAGAAACCCTTCTTCCTTTCGATCCAGAAATTGAAGCGACAGCTCGTAGACACCGAACTAGAAGAAATCTTGCGTCTGAAATGGAGAACTCACCACAGCATCCAACTCCGGATGATGCCATAAACAGAGTACTGACAGCTCTGGCACGCTTGGATGATCGAGTCACTACTATACAGCAGCAGCTACCTGCACAAGGGCCACAGCAGCCACAACAGCACGGACCAATCCAGATAGAACCAGCTGCAGGGGATGAAGATGATACTCCCATCAGTGACTGCCTGAAGCCTAATCCAAATTAGCAGGCAGGAGGAGTACAACCTCCACCACTCAATGCCAACAATTTCGAGCTAAAGCCTGCACTAATCAACACAGTGCAACAAAACCAGTATGGGGGAAGTGCTTTGGAGGATCCGAATGTGCATCTGATCAAGTTTCGCAGACTGGCCGACACAATCAAGATCAATCATGTGCCGCACGAGCAGGTCTAGATGAGACTGTTCCCTTTCTCACTGAAGGACAGAGCACTACAGTGGTTCAATTCGCTGGAAGATATCAGAGATTGGGAAGACTTAAGTACTTCTTTTCTGTTGAAGTACTTTCCACCAAGCAAGATGCTCGACCTGCAGAACCAGATCAACTAGTTCAAGCAATTGGACCAAGAGCCATTCGGAGAGGCTTGGGAGCGATTCCGGGATCTTATCCGGAGTTGCCCTCAACATGAGTTTACCAAGAAGCAGCAAGTGTGCAAGTTCTACAATGGTCTACTTGCTCCAACTAGAAATCAGGTAGATGTAGCTGCAGGTGGAAGTTTGATGGAGAAGTCAGTAAGGATGGCATTCTCAATCCTGGACGCTATGGCCAGAACGAGCTACCAATGGTCGAATGAGAGAAACATGCCAAAGAGGGTAGCAAGTGTCCAAAAAGTCGAGCCCGTCAATAATGAGCCAATTGAAAAGCTCACATCACAGTTAACAGCATTGACGAGCCAGGTAAATTTGCTAACTAATCTGACGTTAGCACAACAGCCAGGGGGTCAGGAAGAAGTTGAAGATGTAAATTTTGTGAATCAACGAAACTTCAACAATTTCCAAAACAATCAGCCTCGGTACAATCAGTACCCTCAGAATCAGAATCATCAGAACTTCTCGTATGGGAACGCGCAAAATACACTTAATCCGCCACCTGGATTTGTTGTTACAAATGGCATGATCCATGACGGTAAGAAGCCATCACAAGAAGAGATTGCGCAATCACAATTTGAAAAGTATGATGACAAGTTAGCTCAGTTGGAGAAGAAAGTAGATGGAAAATTTATGGAGCTAAACAAGCATATCACTGGGCAAGGGGCAGACATTAAGAGGCTCGAGAACACATTGGTGAAGACTCAAGCTAGCATTGGTGAATTGTCATCAAACATGAGCCAATTGATAAAGATAGTAGGGGCTCAACACAAGCAGGGCCAATATCCGAGTGACACAGTGGTTAATCCGAGGGAGCACTGCAATGTTGTGAAGCTAGAGGAGCATGAAGAAAGCATGAAGGACCATGAAGCGAAGAAATCAAGCGAGAAAGTCAAAAACATTGAGAAGGAGGAGGTCAATACAATCATAAATAAGAAAATTTCATATCCTATTCTTGATGAGTCTTTTGATTTTTGTTTTAAAAATTCATTCTTCGCTAACCTTGATCCTTTAGAGCAATCTAGAGTTGTTGTTGTGAAACAGGAACCACTAAAGGAGAGAATCCAAGATAAAGAAGAAACCAAGAAGAGGAAGGATGGAAAAGAGACGACGAAGAAGAAACCGAGCAGTCCCAAAAAGAACGCAACCACAAGCATGAAACCGAAAAGAGCAACAAAAGCAAAAGATCCAGGGAGTTTTACTATTTCTTGCTCAATTGGTAGTCATGAGTTTCAAAATGTCATGTGTGATTTGGGGTCTAGCATAAATTTGATGTCTCTTAAGCAGTATAGACAATTAGGATTAAGGGAGATTAAACGATCCTTTACTACTTTCCAATTGGCAGATGGATCTTCATTAACGCCGTTGGGAGTAGCAGAGGATGTAGTGGTGAGAGTGTTATATTTTGAATTCCCTAGTGATTTCTTAGTTGTCGACATGAAAGGGAATGATGAATTTCCTTTTATCTTAGGACGACCTTTCTTGGCGACTAGCCAAGTGCTTATAGATGTGCCTAAAAGGGAGTTGATTTTTCGTGTTCAAAACGAAACCATCACACTCAAAATACATAAGTCGGGTCTAAGGGGTAGGCATAATTGTAGCATTGTTTACAGTACCCAAGCTGTTGTAGAAAATCCTCATGTCCCAAATAACTCTTTAATTGTTCAGAAAACATCCGAATCGGGGTGGCTAGAAAATGGTTGATAAGAGGAGGACGTCTGGCTGACGACGTAAAACAAAGCGCTTGTCGGGAGGCAACCCGATGTTTACCGTTTTATGTTTATTTTTATTCCCTTAATTTTATGTTTTTACTTGTGTTTTAGTGGTTTATGTTTTTAGGAATCAACATGGACGAGTGTTGCAAGAAACGGGGGTCGAAGAGACGAAAAAAAAAAAAAAAACTCGAGCTACAGGAGGAGGAAGTAACACGGCCGTGTCACACTATGGACACGGCCGCGTCAAAAAGTGCATACAAAGTGTTCTTAGAACTGGGATGTAACACGGCCGTGTCGAAAGACGGACGCGGCCGTGTCAAAGTGGCTCAAACGCAATACGGCCGCGTCACACAAATGACACGGCCGCGTCAAAAGTGGTCTCCAGAGGCGAATCAGCGCTGTAAAGCAACACGGCCGCGTCACATGCTGGACGCGGCCGCGTCAAAAATCATGCCCAGAAACTAATTTTTGGTTCAACAGCAACACGGCCGCATCAGCCTTATAACACGGCCGCGTCAAAATCTTTCTCCAAACACCAATTAAAGCTGTAAAGCCACACGGCCGCGTCACATACTGGACGCGGCCGCGTCAAAATCAACCCAGAACATCAACCTTGGCTCAAATGTAACACGGCCGTGTCAAACCTTCAACACGGCCGTGTCAGTACCTCAGCAGCTCAAAAATGCAAAATTCAGGGCTTGATGCAGAGACGGTCGAAACAGATTCAGGAGAAGGCGATGGTACGATTACGGAGCTAGTAGGGGTTTCAAAACGCCGTCGTCGTCGCAACAATTTGTAAGTTAGCACCAAGGCGTACCACATTTTTTCCTCCAAATATTGACTTTCAGCCAAGTTTGGGGGAGGGGGTGGACCGTGGGATGTCTTGGCAGCTATATTTATAGTTTTGATTTGCCTTTTAGTTGATCGTTCGAGTTTCTTGCTGTTGATTGTGGGTCCGTGAGCCATTGTTCTGATTTTTATTGCTTCGATTGGTGTTATCGGGTCTGTGAGCCCAAGTTTGCTTACATTTCGTTTATATGTTGAGTCTTAGGAGTTTAGAGTTTAGAGTCTTATTAGTGTTTTAGTTTTTAGAGTCATAAGAAGGATAAAACCCAGAAAAAGGTAACAAGTGAAAAGAAAAATAAAAAGAGAACAATAGGGAAAGATGGATGATGAATAGTTAATGATGAGATGATTTTGAGAAGTAGATGAAAAAAATTGGCACATAATAGAGCATGAGAGGTGTTTTGAGACGAAATTGAGCTTGAACTTAGAATATTCAATCAAAATTAACCTTGTGAGAATTTGAGCCTAATTATACTCCAATTTTTGGAGTAATATACTTTCTTTCGGTGTGAATTTGATTGAATATATGTACTAGACTCTAGAACTTGCCTTGAGTCTTTACTGTGAATGTGTCAAGTATATGTTGTGATTTAGGAAATGATCTTAGGCGTTGTTGTTTAAACCTATTTTAAGCCGTAAAAATTACCCTTTGTACTAAAAGTTCACGTTTTGTCCCTAGTTAGCCCACTTGAGCCTTATAGCCTTATTTATTCATAACCTAACAATGTCAGCCGAAACCTTTTGATTTATCTCTTTTGGCCCTAATTGGATTAATCAAGTTAGAGGGAGGAAAATTGGAAGGAATTTTGGGTGAACAATTTGTGGGAAGAAATGAGAAAACTAGTGGATATTCCAAAGATGAAGGGAACAAAAAAAAAAAAGGATAGGTAAAAAACAAGGAAGAATAGCCTCTTCTAATCGAAAAAAAAGAAAAAAAAAAAGAAAAAGTTTGTGTTTGGGTAGTGATAGGGATAACCCGGTTACTTCGGGTCGGGCTAATACCAAAGCCCACTGATTGGCCCACCACACGTAGGCCCAGCAGGCCCAGGAACACTCACTGGCCCAGCGAGCGGTTAGTTCCGCGAATCAAGGCTAAAGATTCGTTTCCAACCGCCATGCAGCTGGAGGTGGGCGAGGATATAGGAAGTTTGTTAGGGTTCAATTAGGGTTTAGGAAGTTAAGTATAAATACATGAAAAGAACTCTGAATTAGGGTTCGCATTCTGTATACTGAATTACTACCTGTAAACTCAACGTTCTAGTAAAGAGAACACCCCGGCAAGAGTGATTTTCTACCCGTGGACGTAGATCTCCGGATCGAACCACGTAAATCTTGTGTTTTTATATTCTGTTTGTGTAGATTATCGTTAGACTTTGTGGTTACCGGATTGCGCTCTATCAATTGGCGCCGTCTGTGGGAACCCTTTAACCAACAATTTTTTACGTTTACATCGCATTCAAGAATCATGGTGACAACACGTTTGAATCAATCTCGCCACGGTGATCAATCTAACCAGGATCCGCCCGTGGATCAAGTTTTGCCGCCGAGGCAATTGCTGGCAGGGAGTACGTCTAATCATCAGGGCAATCAAAACCCTCCACTCCCTCAAGACCTGCAAAACCCTAATCTTGCTGCTGCTCAACCCCCGGTTAACATTCAAATTACCCCAGAACTGCTCCAGGCTTTCTTACAAGAGCATGCACATGTTCTTCAAGATTGGGCAGTTAATCGCCTACATCCCGCGGAACCTGCCGCGGGGCCTGCCGGCCATAATACTAATCCCGTGGTGCCTCCACCCCGTTCGCGTGATCAACAGGACCCGGGGCACCGCGGGCGTCAGGATCGACGACGGGAACGACCTGGTTCTTCCGAGGACCATGGGAGTTCTAATGAATCACGACCTCGCAATGAGGAACCTACTGATGTGGATCGCCGCCGTCCACTTAATGCGGTTAAGAGAGTTCGCTATGCCAATCCTCATGCTCTAGATCTTCAAGAGTATGAGCAAGTTCAACGCAATGTTGAACTGGACAGGATTCTGGGTCTTGATGCCAATGGAGATATCATCACACCGTTCTCCCGGGAAATCATGGCCACTTCCCTTCCCGAAGGGTTCAAACGGCCAGCCATACCACCCTACAATGGCACCGGAGATCCGGCCAATTTTCTTGGAGCTTTTAGGCACAGCATGCTTAGCCATGATAACATTACGTCCCTCCAGTACTGCAAGATTTTCCCTGAGTACTTACAGGATGAAGCTCGGGTTTGGTTTGATTCTCTCCCACGCAACAGCGTATCCTCCTTCAGAGAACTCGCCGAGCACTTTTGGGCACGGTTCGAAGCACGGGCGAAACCCATGGCCACCTTGGCCGATGTCATGAACATGGAACAGCGGGACGGTGAAACCGTCACCCAATTTCTTGACCGCTTTACGGCAATAAGTCTCAAGGTGGGAAATTGCCCCGACGACGTAGTCATCAACGCATTTATGAATGGACTCCGCCCCGGAGCACTTTACACCGAGTTAGCTCGGAACACACCGGTCACAACTCGAGCACTGTTCAAAACAGTGTGCAAATTTGCTAAGGCCGAGGAGCAGACTCGCCAGAAGCGAGAGAAACACGCTAGCAAGCGGCAATCCGACAAAGCACAAACCGGGCCTAGTACTCGACCTAGTGCATTTTCCCGCCTGACACCGGGGCGTTCAGAATCCCGAAGTGAAATTCCACAATTGACTCCGTTGACGAAGTCACGAGCTGAAATCCTATCTATCCACAAGAACGATCTGCGACCTTGTCCGCGGATGACCGCACCTCCTGAGAAGAGAAATCGTGGAAAGTGGTGTGCGTACCACCGAGATCATGGGCACGAGACAGAGGAGTGCCGAGAACTCGGTAAGGAAATCGAGGAGTGCCTTAGGAAAGGATTCTTGCGCCAATACATTGCGCGAACTGATGATAAGCCCCGGACTGGTCAAAATGGGGGGTCATCCAATAATCACGGATATCATGACCGCGGCACACAACAAAACCGACCGCCGTGGCAAAATAACCGGCCGGGGCCGAACAACTACGCACGACAAGATTCTGGCAATCGCCAGCAACCGCGTCTCCCACCACCACCTCCTCCTCCGGCAGGACCCGGAGACAATGCACCTCCTCACGTGATAAACGTGATATATGGAGCCCTACCCACCAGGGCTTCACGACATGCCTTAAAGGCAGAAGCTCGACGTCCTCCTCCCGAGGAGCCACGTCATAAACGCCTCCATCAGTCCGAGACTGTCAGCTTCACGGATAGGGACCCGGTTCCGGAGATAACACCTCACACAGATGCTATTGTCATCGACATGACTATAGCCAACATAACAGTAAGGCGGGTCTTCGTGGATAATGGGGCCGCGGTGAGTGTTATATTTGCCGACTGTTTTCAAAGGATGGGGATTTCTCGGGACCAACTTCGGCCGGCCCCCGGGCCACTGCAGACTTTCACTCAAGGTGAAGTCCAGTCGGAAGGTGTCATCACTCTCCCAGCATCTTTGGGGGCTTATCCGAAGATAAAAACCATCTTCGTGGATTTTTATGTGGTGAATTCCCCGTCACCGTACAACATGATATTGGGCCGGGACTGGCTCACCCCTGCCAAAGCCATTTGCTCCACGTATCACCTCGCGCTAAAGTTTCCCACCTCGCATGGCGAAGTGGCTATCCGCGGGAGTCAGCGGGTTTCGAAAGAGTGCATGTATGTGGCACTCAAAAAGACGGCCAAGGTTTCACCCAAACAGCAGCTTCAAGTGGCATCATCGGTTCTGGAACCTCGGGAATGTACCTCGTTGGGGGATGCCACTGCACAAGTCCCGCTTGATCCGTCCAAGCCGGAACAGACAGTGACCGTAGGAGCCGTGGATGTGCCATGGCTACACCAGGCTATCATTCAGACCTTGCGAGAATATTCCGATGTCTTCACATGGTCTCCTCTGGATATGCCCGGGGTCTCTCCCGAGCTAATAAGGCACAAGCTGAACATCGATCCCAGTGTAAAGCCAATCCAGCAGAAGCAGAGGAAATTCGCTCCGGAGCGAAATGAAGCCATTCGAATCGAGGTGCAACAACTCCTGGATGCGGACATCTTGTTTGAGGTATTCTACCCCTCTTGGTTATCCAATCCGGTAATGGTGACAAAAACCAGTGGGGCATGGCGGATGTGTGTCGATTTCTCCGATCTCAATAAACACTGTCCGAAAGACTGCTATCCTCTGCCCTCCATCGACCAAAAGGCCGAAGCCATTACGGGGTACGTGGCACTTTGCTTCCTAGATCTGTACAAGGGATACCATCAGATTTTTATGGATCCGCAGGATGCCCTCAAAACGGCATTTATCACTGCCTTTGGGTGCTACGCTTTTAAGAAACTGCCCTTCGGGCTCAAGAACGCTGGAGCCACCTATCAACGTTTAATGGACTTTGTCTTCCACGCCCAGATTGGTCGTAACGTGGAGGTTTACGTCGATGACTTGGTCATCAAAAGCTCCTCCCATATTTCATGTGTGCAAGACATTACCGAAACATTGCGCACTCTGCAACGCTATAACTTGCGGCTCAATCCAGCAAAATGCACTTTTGGTGTTGGCTCCGGGAAGTTTCTCGGTTATATGGTTTCGCAAAACGGCCTGCAGGCCAATCCGGCCAAACTCCGTGATGTGTTAGATCTGCAGCCACCTAAAACATTCAGGGATGTTCAACGCCTCACAGGTGGTTTGGCAGCTTTAAATCGATTTTTGTCCAAAGCGGCAGAGCGACAACTCCCATTCTTTAAAGTTTTGAGGCAAGCGAAGTCCTTTAAGTGGACTCCGGAGTGTACCGAGGCTTTTGAAGCCTTGAAACATCATATACAGCAGCTGCCTACTTTGTCAGCTCCTCTCCCCGGAGAACCGCTCTACCTGTATCTGGCTTCCGCCGAGGAAGCTATTAGTGCAGCTCTCGTACGAGAAATCGATGGCGTCCAGCATCCCGTGTACTTCGCAAGCCGAGTACTTCACGGGGCAGAGACGCGATATTCCGAGCTTGAAAAAACCACTTTGGCCCTTGTTATGGCAGCTCGGCGTCTTCGGCCATACTTCCAAGGACGTGAAATACGAGTTCTGACCAATCACCCCATCCGCCAGATTCTTGTAAAACCCGAGGTGTCTGGGCGCCTCGCCAAGTGGGCCATTGAGTTGGGCGAATATGACATCCAGTTTCTCCCCCGCCGAGCAATTAAGGGTCAAGCACTCGCCGACTTCCTGGCCGAAGCCCCGGGAGACAATCCTGAGTCTCCCGTGGACGGTGATACACATCACCATGTTACCCTCACTCCTTCACCCTGGAAGTGGCAACTCTTCGTGGATGGAGCATCCGCGGTCCGAGGAAGTGGTGCCGGACTGCTTCTCATCGACCCCGAGGAGGTGGAAGTTAAATATGTCATCAGATTCAAGTTTAAGGTGACTAATAATGCAGCGGAGTACGAGGCAGTTCTCGCCGGGCTCCGGTTCGCTCAGTCCTTGGGTGTTCGTCATCTCGAGCTCTTCACGGACTCCGAGATCGTATCCAGGCAAATTCAGGGGACTTATGTCGCCAAAGATGAAACATTGGTCAGGTATCGTGCTCTAACACTCAAGCTCATGTCAACTTTTGAAGCAGTTACTATCCAGAAAATACCGCGTGCACAAAATACAAGAGCAGACGCGCTCAGCAAGTTGGCCTCCGCGGTCCGAACTAATATATCTCCAGATATCATGGTTGAAGATCTACCTCATCCAGCAGTTCATGAGGCCACGGTTTCGGTACTGACCGATGATTCGAATTGGATGACTCCTATCATCCAATATCTCCGAGATGGAGTCCTGCCCATTGACAAGCTACGAGCTCGGCAAGTTGTCCTCAAAGCCCCCAAATACTCCTTTCATGATGGAGTCTTATACCGGCGATCATACCTACAACCGAGTCTCCGGTGTCTTGCTCCTGCCGAAGCTACCCAAGTTCTGCGGGAGGTTCACGAAGGGGCCTGTGCCAGCCATATCGGTTCTCGCACATTAGCCAAGAAAGTTCTCCGCTGGGGATACTATTGGCCAACCCTGTTCAACGATGCTCATGACTTAGTGTCCAAATGCAGCAAGTGCCAACTGCACTCCCGTGTAAAGCATCTACCACAGACCGAACTCACGGGAATCCAGAGTGCGTGGCCATTTATTCAGTGGGGTATCGATATTGTTGGACCATTCCCCGTTGCTCCGGGAGGGTTGAAGTTCCTGGTCGTTGCCGTGGACTACTTCACTAAGTGGGTCGAAGCCGAACCACTTACAGCCATTACTGGTCAGAATATCTTGAAATTCGTGTGGCGCAATATTGTTTGTCGCTTCGGCGCATCCCGAGCACTATCATCTCGGACAATGGTAAACAGTTTGCCAACGATCCATTCCGCTCATGGTGTGAAGAGCTCCACATCAAACAGATTTTCACTTCGGTCGCTCACCCTCAAGCCAACGGGCAGGTTGAGGTAACCAATAGGACACTGCTCACGGGAATAAAGAAGCGCCTGGATAATGCCAAAGGTCTCTAGGCTGAAAACCTTCCACAAGTCCTATAGGCTTATCGCACAACACCTCATACATCTACCGGGGAGACTCCTTACAGTCTTACCTACGGTTCCGAAGCCGTAATCCCTGCTGAAATCAGTGTGCCGAGCCCCTGCCTCCTCACATTGGTTCCAGAGGATAATGACGAGGCTCTCCGGGCAAATTTGGATGAACTTGAACACCGCCGCGAACAGTCATTCATTCAACAGGCCAGATGTAAGCAACGAGCAGCCCGGTATCATAGCCTCCGGGTCCGAGGCACTCAGTTCAATGTCGGGGACTTAGTCCT
Source organism: Ajuga chamaepitys (assembly GCA_958295605.1). Classification (NCBI taxonomy): domain Eukaryota; kingdom Viridiplantae; phylum Streptophyta; class Magnoliopsida; order Lamiales; family Lamiaceae; genus Ajuga; species Ajuga chamaepitys. Next base: position 53,422,036 of record OY282502.1, on the reverse strand, counting down.
TCGGCTCAACTCAGCCAGCAAAGCTGCCCCCGAAGGGAAATTACACGCTTCTTGGGAAGGTCCTTACCGAGTCGTTGCCGCGCACGACTCTGGATCCTATCAGCCTGAACATCTCAACGGAACCCCGATTCCCCGAAGTTGGCACGTCACTAACTTGAGGCGTTTCTATCTGTGACGGCCACATCTCAAGTACTATCTTATCTTTCATTTCTTTTACAGTTATTACCCTCTTTGTACTTTTGAGTTTGCTCCGGCACTTATTATTGAATAAAAATTCTTTGCTTATACAACCCGTTGTGTTATCCTTTACGTTATGGGGACGCCCTAACGCAGTCATATTATCATTATTCGTCTCCGGACAATTAAATCTCCCTTTCGGTCCGTCCGAGGAGATTAGCATTTTTAGTCCCCGGACTCATACCATTTTCTCGTCTGTTTAACCGGAGAAGCGTTTACTCCCGCCTGATCCGTCCGGGGAGATATATTACTCCCGCCTGATCCGTCCGGGGAGATTGGACTAATCCATACTGTGTTCCCGAACACCCAATTAAACAGTTAATAATTTTTCCCGTCGTGTTCCCGAACACCCGATTAAGTTGGTTCGTAACCTGTTACCTTCATTAAACCAGTTCGTACACACTACAACAGTTTTATTATTATCTGAATATTACAACATTAAGAAGTTTTTTACATAAGACTTCGCAAAAAAAAAAAAAAAAATAAAAAAAAAAGCAAAAAAAATAAAAATAAAACAACTATCTACGGCCCCCGAGCCAATACTCAGCGCTCCAGCGTTGTTGCCTGCTTCTTGGTCTTCGCTGCGTCCTCCGGGGCCTTGACGTTCTCCGGCCTCGGGCTCCGGCTCGGTCATCCCTTCGAGCTTCCCTACGCCGAGGACTTGCTCTAGGCGCTTGCCTGGGGGCTTCATCTCTGGTCCGCGCCTGGCTACTTTGTTGTGGCACGGACCTTGGAGTTTGGGCCCATTGCTCAGGGTCCCACTCCTCCTGAACCATCACCTCGATTTCCCTGGCCAGCTCCTCGACTACCTCTTCGGCAACCGCCGCGGGTTCTTCTTCGACTGTGACCACTGGAGCTGGCTCTTGGATAACTATGCCTTTGGTCTTTCCGGAGGGTTTCTTCTTATCCTTCCGAGGAGCTCTCTGCGTACTTCGATCCCGACTGGAGCTCGCGATGAATTCTTCAGCAGTAGGCCTCCACCTGCCTCGGCTCTTCAGCCCTTCATACATACTAAGAAGCAGCTCCAGGACTTCTCGTTTCCTCACGAGCTCCGCGGACTCGACAGAGCTCCTCGACATCAATGCCGCGATGTCATTCTGGATTTCAACGACCCGCTCCTCTACTTCTTCAAAAGTCAGAAGACCGAACTCTGAAAGAATTCGTTCATACTCCTTCTGATGAACACGGACGCGGCTCATCTCGGCAGCTGTAGTTCGATACTTCATCTCGAAGTCTTTGGCTCTTTCATTGGCCTCAACCACCTTCTTCTCTGCCGAGGCAACCTGCTTTTCCAGCTTTGGCACTACGTGCGTCTGCAGATGATTCTTCTCTCCGCGGAACCACTCAAGTGATCGCATGAGCTTCTTTATTGTTTCGTGTAGCTCCGCGGTGTTCTAAACAGACAACGAAGACAACCAGATCGATTACTCTCAAGTATGTAAAGAGTTACATCCAGTTCAACAACAGACATAAAATTGCTCATGCAAGTAAAACAAGAAGTTCAAGAGACTGAGAAACATGATTGTATTTCACAAGGCAGATTACAATTGTTCAAAACAGTACATCATTCCTAACATTTCTAAAAAAGTACAACTTTAAATCTGCGGGGATCGACTGACCTCCCGCTCAGCTGCCTCGGTCACATCGGGCAAATCCTCAGTCTCCTCATTGGCTGCGACGGCCTCGACCGCAGCTGGGGCTTCGACCTCCATCCGTGGAGGGGGCTCAATGCTCCGGGGAGCGGTGACCAGCTCACCTCGGCAGAATGCCAGGAATTCTTCGTCTTGGTCCACTTTGCAGCTTGCAACTTCCGCGGCAGTCAGAAGCTGCTTCTTCTCCCCGAGCACCTTCACCAGGGGCCACTCTGGCAGCTTCGCTAGAGAGGCGTAATAGGCCTTTTCCACCTCGGCCACCGCCTCAGGGTCATACCCGAATTCTGGACGATTGATGTCCACATTCGGATACGCCTCCTTCACCTCCTCCAGCACCAAGGCTCGTGTGGCTTTATCCCCTATTGCCACAAACTCCGTCTGGAAGTCAAGGAACGTGCTGGTGTGTAGTAATTTTTCGGCGAACGCTTTCAGCATCGCTCCTTGCCCCTCGATCACAGCAGCTTCCCGCGCCTCCATCTCCGTCCGAAGCTGCAGATTTTCTCCCCGCAGAGCAGCGTTCTCGGCCCCCACACTGCGCAAGCGCACCACTTCGTCCTCGACCAACGACGCCCTTTTACGCGCCTCGGACAAGTCTTGAGCTAGCTTGTCGTTTCGCGCGCGAAGATCCCGCGCTGCCGCGGCCAGCTCTTCTCTAGCCTCCACCTCGCTTTTCAGGCCAACCTCTATGATTCCTCTGGCCAGCTGCAGAATCTTCTCGGCGTCCGCGCCGTCAAACCCCAACCTACTGGGGGTCGCCTGTTCTACCTTGATAAGTTGAATACAACATGACACCGAGCTCAGACCTCATACTATACACCTCGCGTACGTAAAAGTTATGATCAGCGTTTTGAGTATTACCTCCGTACTCTCCCCTACTCGAGGTCTTTTGGACGGTGCCAGCGGAGTGCCGGTAGGCTCCGGCCTCCTTTTCATCACGGGAGATGGCTCCGCCGACATACCAGACCCCGCCTCTGGTCGCGCACTGGGGGGCGTCTTCCCCCGGGGGGACACCTCAGCGGCTTTCCCCTTCTTCTTGGCCGCTGCAGTCTTAGCGGGGCTTCCTGCTGCTGGTTGCTTTCCGAAGCGTCCCACTGCATATATGTCTATGGTTAGTCCTGCGCAAAACGACAGTTATAAACAGCAAGATAAAGAACTCCTACCCTCTTCGGCACCCGCCGTGCCCGAATAGTACAGGCTCAATCCTGCCTTCTCCAATTCCTCCTCGGAGCAGAGGGTTTTGAAAGTCCCCACTGTCCGGAACGTATGCTTCACTTCGGCCCCCGGGCTCTCCACGGGGGGCGGTATCAAGCACCTCGTCACTCCTCCACTTCGGGAGAGCTATTTTATTCCTAATGAATATGAACCTCTCCTTCCACCCCTCTACTTTGCTCGGGTTCTGAACCTTGAACCCTCCTCGGGCTCGGGGACTAAAGGAATACCACCCCTTGGACTTCCCGAAGTTTTTTAGCTGGTAGAAGAACCTAAAAAGCTCTACAGTTGGTTCTACTCCGGCCTGTTTACAGACCACGGTGAATCCCACCACCTGCCTCACCGCGTTCGGCGCTAATTGACAGAGGGCAATACCGTAGTATTTTAACAATTCGATGACTACGTCCCACAACGGCAATCTCAATCCTACTCTAAGGGGATCTATATACACGGTAATAAACCCCTGCGGTGGGCAACAGGCCCTATCCTCGGGGGTAGGGATTATGTACTCAAGGTCGAAGGGAAGGTAAAAAGACGGGAGCTCCCTCAAAATTTGCTCTCGCGACATCCGTAGCGCTATAGAGGACACCTCAAGATCCTCCACCGTGCATTCATAAAACGCAACCATCATGACGTTGCGCTCTAAGCCATCGACCCTGTCTATGGTCCTAACCTAATTCCTCTCCGGAATGAGATACGATAGGGGGGGGATGTCTAACGGGGTATTCGAAGCCCCTAATTCTTCAATCGAGGCCGAAGATGAGGCAGAAGATGAAGAAGATGAAGAGGAAGACATACTTACTTGGTTTGAATTTGAATGGGCTGATTTGAGAAGTTTTTTTGATCTGAGATGAATCACGAATGCAGATTTCCTCTTTTTCCCGCTTTCTAAACTGATGAATCACAATGAAGCAGATGAAAGGTTACTGTGCAGTTATTTCCAAATATATACGCAAAAAACCAACGGCCCTGATGCAGCCTATTCAAATTCACTGGTGGAGATTTAAACGTGCTGCTCACGCGCTTTACAGTTCCCCAGGCGCGTGGGGAACAGGTTTCTTGGAAGTCGCAGAGCGTGTCACTTCACATCCCTCTCTCTCATGATGGCGCCGCCAATCACATCAACCTCACCCTTCGTCAGGAAGATTCAAACTACACTCCGGTGATTCCCTCACCTCGGTCATACTCCCACACTCCGGTGCTCCCTCCATCTTGGCCAGGCTATTCACTCCGGTGTACCCTCCACTTCGGCCAGGTTGTTACATACTTCCAACGCGTTTCGGGCTTCTGGGATATTCGGTACCTCACTATACGCCCCGTGCACTTCGGCCTAGCTCGGCACCGCGTCCGCCGACTACTCCGCAGAGTCCCAGGGACGCGGATAGACTCAGTCCTCCATAAACACTTCGGCCCGCCAGCGACCCCGGTTCTTCTTGCCTACGGTTCCACCCCGGTGAAAACCGAAGCTCCCTCCTCGCTTCGGCTGGGGGGGGGGGCATCTGATAGGGATAACCCGGTTACTTCGGGTCGGGCTAATACCAAAGCCCACTGATTGGCCCACCACACGTAGGCCCAGCAGGCCCAGGAACACTCGCTGGCCCAGCGAGCGGTTAGTTCCGCGAATCAAGGCTAAAGATTCGTTTCCAACCGCCATGCAGCTGGAGGTGGGCGAGGATATAGGAAGTTTGTTAGGGTTCAATTAGGGTTTAGGAAGTTAAGTATAAATACATGAAAAGAACTCTGAATTAGGGTTCGCATTCTGTATACTGAATTACTACCTGTAAACTCAACGTTCTAGTAAAGAAAACACCTCGGCAAGAGTGATTTTCTGCCCGTGGACGTAGATCTCCGGATCGAACCACGTAAATCTTGTGTTTTTATATTCTGTTTGTGTAGGTTATCGTTAGACTTTGTGGTTACCGGATTGCGCTCTATCAGGTAGTATTTTTGAGAAGAGGCTATAAAATAAGTGCTTAAATTGTGAATTTGATTAGAACAGTCAGGTAGTCCCAAAGATGTGATACCCACAGAAATGAAAAGTACTTAAGTTGTACGGACTTTTGAAGGTGAAGAAGTCACTTTGCGAGGTGATCTACTGAGATTTAAAGAGTGAGGCTGAATAATTATATTGAGGGGCAGTCGGGTTAGACGTAACTTGATTAGTCTAATGAATAGTCACTTATATCCAAATGTATCCCACCTTACCTTAAGCCCACATTACAACCAAAAGAAAGACCTTTTTGATCATTTTCACACACATCAAGTACGAGGTCTAGTTTAGACGATTGGCAAGCATATGGTAGACTTTGCATATAACTCAATATGAGTGAAAATTATTTTAGCCTAAACACTTGAGAGATGAGTGAAACACTTACCCGGTGAGATTTGAATAATTCGAAAGTTCAAAGTCTCTAGATTAGTTGATTTTCGCGTTATCACATATGCTCAAGTGAATTGTGTTGCTTAGTTGTTTTAAGAAAAATCAGACTGAAACTGAATTCATCGTCAAATCGCCCTAAACAAATGCATAATCACTTGTATTCTTTGTGTCTTTTGTTGTCCCGAACAACAGTTTAAGTTTAGGGAATTTTGATAACACGTTACTTATGCATGTATTTAGGTCGATTTAGGATCATATTTTATATCATTTACGTGCATATTTGATCGACATTTATTTATATTAATAATATTTGGGTCATTTGACGTGTTTCGACTTGTTTTGAAGTTAATTAGGTATTTTTATTCCATTTGGATGAAGTTCGAAGAAGAAACAAGTCAAATAGGGTTAAAACGGATGAAAAGGGAGTTAAAGGAGTCAAAGGGCCAACACGGCCACGTCAAATATGGACACGGCCATGTCAAAAGTGGCCTAGAACATGTAAAAACGCACGGCCGCGTCAATAAACAACACGGCCGCGTCAGAATGTGTCCCGAAAGTGAAGTTTTCTGTCAGCTTGACACACCTCTAGTATTTTGACCATATCTTGCGATTTGCAACTCCGATTGAGGTGAAATTGGTGGCGTTAGAAAGCTGATTCAAAGGGCTACAACTGTGTCTGAAATAGAAAAATCCCAAAAACCAACGGAAGATCCTCAAAAATGGCTTGGAAGTCAGACTTGAGAATCTGCCCGGGAAAAGCGGACGCGGCCGCGTCGCAAGGCCAACACGGCCGTGTCAGAAAAGCTTTTCTGCGAGAATTTCCTAATTTTAATAGGATTTTGATCCTATCTTCCCCAAGATTCGTCCCCAAATCTATAAAAAGGACCCCAAGCTCCAGGAATCAGATAGAAAACATCAGAGAACATCAATTACATCATTCTACCTAGAAGAAGTCTTGGAGGACAAAGAAGACGAAGATCATCAAGACGGATTTATTCGGGTTTAGTCGTTCTTTCTTAGTTTTATCTTTTACAATGTTTTTCGTAGAATTTTGTATTGGATTATTGCTAGGCATGAGTAGCTAAGCTATTCGTGTCCTAGGGTTAGAAAGTAGGGATTATTATAACAATATTTTGATTATGATTTAATTTATTGATTCCGTTCTTTATGTGCTTATCTCTATGTTTGTGCTTATAACTGAATTTAGCTTGATCACCTAGATTTAGTAATTTAGTTTAGCAATTCCACTTCGAGAGGAGGGAATCGTTATCAGACTTATGACATAGAGCGCAGTTGTCTATGAATGTATAGCCCATGGCCTAGGATCGTTTGGGAGTTATTAGGTTTAATTGACTCAAGAGGGTAATTAGCTTAATTAATCAACGGTTTAATCGCTTCGAGAGAAGGGTTAGATTATTGTCGTGCCGCCTAATAAACACTAGAATTGGTAAATTCATAAGTTAATTATATTCAACATTGAAGTAATATCCTGAAATCGAGGCCCTAGGATACCCTTTCTCATTGATTGTTAGTTCTTTGTGTTTCCTAAGTTTGAAGTCATATTTAATTGAGTACTTTAATTAGTAAAATCAATCTTTTGCAATTTAGTATCTAGTTAGGACAATCCTATAATATCGAGGTATCGAACTACCTAAAACTATTCCTTGTGGAATCGACCTTGATAATCGTTACTACACCTACATCCGTACACTTGCGGAACACTAGGTTAGAAACCGACGTGTCACATATGTTTTAGCTTCTTAATTATTTTTCAAAATATTTGATGTTTTATGTTTTTTACCACTTCTCTCAATTTTCCTATGTAAATTCAAAAATATCATTGACTTTTCAACCTCCCGCTCACATTTGATTTCATGAAATCTTATCACCACAAAATCTAAGGGGTATATTTGAGAATATATTTATTTCTTAATTCTGCCGATTCTTTCTAAAACATTATTTATTTTGAAATGAGGGAGTACTAATTTTACAACGGATTTATCATCAATGACAATAGTAATGGGCATGAATGAGGGGTCAATCATACTAGGCAAAAACTTGGGTGCATAAGATGCACCATAGTGTTATTGTACACCTTGTGGGCCCCACCAGTTCAGCCCAAAAAAATCGCGCTCTGAACCGGCCAATTATTATTATATTAATATTTTTTGCGCGCGCATGTTAAATACTTAATGGTTTGTTTGTTGAACACTAAAAGCAAGTGGTCTGGTGGTATTTAATGTAGTCTTTAATATCTCAACCTTGAGGTCAAGGGTTCAATTCTGTTTGCATCTTTTTTCCTTCTTCCTTCATTTTTTTTTCCTTTTCCTTCTTCTTTCTTTTTTTTTTTTGCCTTTAATTTTTTTATCTTTTAGCTTGTGAGTCTGGAAAAAATTATAAATTGTATTATTAAGTTTTTTTTTTATAATGCAACAATAATTGTATTGTAAGTTCGAAACATAAATATTGTACAATATACAAGAAAAATTAATCTAACCAAACCTATACTGTCATACATCATAATATACACCGTATCGAAATATTAAATATACTGTGAGTATTGTAAGTTAGAAAAAATAAATATTTCGCAGTATGAAACAAAAATTAACTAAAACAACATATACTGTCAGGCATCACAACGTATACTGTATCGAAATATTAAATATACTGTTAGGCATCATAACATATACTATGCTCGAAATTTGAATATACTGCTGGTGAAAAATAAAAAGGAACAACGTATACTGTCATGCAATATAATGTATATTACATCGAAATATTAAATATACTGTTAGGCATCATAACATATACTATGCTCGAAATTTGAATATACTGCTGGTGAAAAATAAAAAGGTGGTGTTCATATACTCTCAGGCTTTATAACATATACTATGGTCGAAATTTGAATATACTGTTGGTGAAAAATAAAAAGGTGCTGTTAAAATTCGAACCCGCGCACTGAAGGGTACAATGTTGCGCCTTTATCAACTAAGCCAGCGCCTATTTTATAATTCCAAGCACACCTTAATATATATATATATATCACACGTGCAAAAATCATAAGTGGACCCCACAAGGTATACAATAACACTGATGTGCATCTTATGCACACGAGTGTCACTCATCATACTAAGGAATAAGGTGAGATGAATTGTTAATAAAATGAAGTATTGATTAACTTATTCATTATGTAACAAGTATCATAAATGAGAATGGAAATGACTCATTCACATTCTCTACCCCTAAATCCTTCAACCAAGTGGACCCTTAATTATGTTTAAATTTTTTAAAAGGGTTATTTTTCTCCACTTTCCGAATAAATAATTTTTTTTTAAAAAAAAAAAGAAAAGCCTAAGTTTGCACGTGTACTAAAAGATTAGGCAAATTAGAGATAATGTAATCTAGGTCATCGTCCCTATGGGATAGCCCGACCAATTTCCACACTAGCACGCAATACTTGATCATTATTTTAACAATACAAAATATTATATAATATCGATCAATGAGTTGGAGAAAACTGGCTGTGTGCCCGTATTCCTTTGCACGACTAGGTTAAGCCCAAGAAGACATGGGCCTGCGAATATGAACACAGTTTAGTTCTGAATTTCCACTGGCTTAAGCCCAAATTGTCAACATTTTTTCTATATTTTAAACAAGAGCCATGAAAATCCCGGACTAAATTACGCATATATTTTCTATTCATTGATTAGTAAGTCATATATGTATAACACTAAATTGAGGTTACGTTGGATTTATTATTAGAAATTACTTCAATATCTGATAAATAAAAAAATAAGCTTAAAATGTGTCATAGTGCATTATTTATATTTTCCTTGTTTTTTATTGTTAACTTTAGTGATTGTGGGATAGTTTTGAATAAAAGGAGATGACATAAGAGAAGGATGGGCTAATTGGTCATTAAAGATGATTGAAGGTGAGTGTGCAATTGGTCAATTAGTAGCAACAAAGGTCCAATTGTAGGGGAACTACGTAAAATACATGGAAGGGAAAGGGAATTAAAAGGAGTATAAAAAGTAGGACAATACAGAACAGAACCCTTTCCTTTGTGGAGAAGGAAACAGGAATTGTTCTAATTTTTCTTAATACTTGTGTCAATTCTCCCAGTGTAAGATTAATCGGGACGGAGGTAGTATAATTTTATACAGTTTTAATATATAACTAGTTGTCCACCCGTGTGATGCACGGGTAAAACTTTTTTTATAATAAAAAAGTGAAAAATGTAAACTATGGATATTTGTAAAGTATAATATGTTCAATGTGCATATTATTAATATAATATATGTAATTAACACGAAATATTGTTAAATTTAAAGGGACCGGCGAACAACGTAAAATATATGCATTGCGTATAAAGTTTTGGTACGCTTCACACAATGATAAATTACAAATTTCTTAAGACTTCTCCTATACACAACATAACAGTTGTGTTTATATGTTTTTTTCATCATCACAAATTAAAACTTGCAAACTTTTCCTATTTGTGACTCATGAAAAAGCAACATAAGTTGGTCATGACTAAAGGCTTATGCAAGTAAGGAGCAACACTAGTTAATAATTGGCCTTGCTTTTGTCTATTGTCATGACATAGGAAATTGTGATAGGATAATAACGTCACTGAAATTTGAAAGGTACTTTTGAATCTGATGGAGCCATCAATAATCTAGGATTAAAACTAGTTGACCTGCACTTGATGCGGTCATTATCTTCGCTTCAAGCATACGATCTTCTAGTCTGGTAAGAAGCAATCTTGTATAGTTACACAAGCCTCGGCTTAGTCAATGTTCCTTATCAACATCACCAGAGTCTACCTTTAAATGTAACTATGATTTAGAACTCTTGAGTACTTCATTCCGTTTAGGAATTCCGGAGTATGGACATTTCTACCAACATCTACTGTTATATCTAACTTGCTTGCACTTCCGGAGCTGAAATACAGATGAATATCTTCAGTTTTTTTTTCTGAATCATGTACTGGTTTATAAAGTCAAAAACATCCAAAGTCGGCGGGAATATAGCTCGTTGTTGTAGATATTCAGGACCATGAATTCTATCAGAAAGGATTGGATAAGTACTTCCAACAATCGTTGCGATTGGATCAAGACCATTTTGCAACAGTATATCATCAGGAATTTATAGTACTAACGAACCATCATTTCCTTCTCCAATAGTCTCATTTCCAATATCTTGTAACCAAACTGAAAATTCAGCTAAAGTTGAAGTCTCACTTTCTGAACTCACACAACCTCATATTCTTCATCAAACAAAGAATTTGCAAGATTTCCATTTGTAAGATGTGTTAATCGTTGTGTTGATAATATTTTGTCTTCGAACTTTTGGTATAACTAGTAGTATTTAACAAAAATCTCCACCAAATACAACCGTCTTACAATCAAATGGCTCTTTTGCGTTTCCTATGTAAATGCACTTCATAATATCCTTAGGACTTTTGTTCAAAGATTAGAAGCCGAATTTGTGCATCATGGAAGCCTTATCCCATATAACGAGCTTAGCTTTCACAATAAATGAACTTGTCTCAAAATCACTCAAAAATGTTGGTTTTCGAATAGGATTTTTGTTCTCGCAAGAGTACGAGATCAGACAGATGTAGTACTAAGTCTAACCACAAGGAGGACATCCGTGTGAACTACCCGAGCCATGATTTTCAAAGTTTAGTGAATTGGAATTGAGAGTAATTCTATTTAAATAGAAATCAAGAGATAAAAATAAAAAAATGATGAAAACGCTTCTCGAAACTTGGTTTCACCTAATTTTGAGGGGTCAAGGTAAAAAGGGATTAAATGGACGAATTCCGACCTCAATGGCGTCCCAATAGATAAGAATTTTAGGACATGATTTAGGTGCCATATCCCCCTAGAGTTGGTGAATAAACGAGGTTCTATAAAGGACACCTAAACGGATAGCAAACAAGTCAACCTCGGGCCCTGGATTACCGATTACGTAAAACTAGAGCAATTAGTGTGACTGCTCCTACATTATAGACCAATGTAGGAGTGAGATTTCTCTAGACACACAACCAAACTACTAATGTTCATCCTAATCGAGACCTCCTAGACATTATTTCCCCTTTTGATAGGTTTTCTCCCTCCATAGGACTCTTTCCTATCAATTGGGTCTTGATTGATTTAAATCTCTGGATTGAATTTATATCCCGACTAATCTAAGGTGGAAAAATCCAATCCTAAGCTCATCTAAGATCAAATCGAATCTCCTCGAAATGGTAGCAATCCCTAGCCTATGTTTCGATTATCCCTTCTCAAATGCATAATCATACAAAATAACGCTAATTTATCAAAAGTCAAGCGACCGAATCAAGCCTATTATCAAATCCCTAATTTCATATGAAAATCATAACAATTCAATCAAATCCAAACCCTAGGTTACCAAACCCAAATTAAATTAATAATCAAAATAATATGGACATCAACTCCGAACCTCGGGCTACTCCCTTGGTTTGGAAAACAAGAAGAACTACTCATGAATCATCAACAAAATCTAATAAATATCATCATCAAGCAAGATATTCAAATAAAATAAAATAGAGAGAGATAGGGATGAGAAGAGCTTATTGATGATAACAATCAGGAAATCTTCGATAAATCTTCAAGGTTGTCACACCCTTCGAGTGTCTCTTATAATTTTCACCAAGAACCCTAGTTTCCCTCTTTAAGAGAGAAGAAACCTTAGTGAAAATCTGAAACTTCCCTCACTAAAGCTAATGCAAGAGTAATAAAATGAAATCTAAAGTGTTTGGAATAAAGGGGAGGGGATATTTATAGACACCCACTCCCCACACATACAAACATAAAAATCAGCTAAAAAAACCTTCAAAAGTAAGGGTAAAATAGTCAAAAGCAATTTAAAACAGAAGGGGTTATAAGTTATGGGTCAAACCCCCCTTTGTGCACTCAGCTTAATCTTCACGCGAATTCTGGAAAAAAATTAGCTCAGAATAAGTCCGCGATCCGAACATGAAAGTTGTAGATCTTTATCTTGGCTACGTGTGGCCTCTTAAATCACACGAATCGGATCTCGAACAGAGAAGATATGTCCGAAAAATAACTAGACACTCAAAACAGCCTACATTTGTGGCTCAATTCTGGACCAACTGTCGGCGGCGCTGCCTGTCCAGTGGGTGCTATGGTAGTTTTGTTCAGTTCAATCCCTGCTTTCGTGCCTCCTTCTTCTGCCACCGTTTCGGAGCACTTCCTCCTGTCTTCTCGACCTGACCCCTTCACGGATTTTGTTTGCAACTCAATGAAATTTGATTTGGACTCTTTTTGGGTCTGATTTAGATTTGTTTGGGCCTCGATTTGGCAAATTTCTTCACAAATTTTTTTCGTGGTTTGATGATCTTCAGTTCGGGCCTGACCTTGACCCTTTTGGGCCCATTTGGGCCTCAGAATGCGGGTCGGAGTGTGAAAGTGGACTCAAGCGATCTTCCAAATTCTTTCGAGTTTCCAAACCTTCAAAATACGACTAAAAAATGCCCAAAAATGCATCAAAACATATTAAAAAGGAAAATCAACCCGGAAATACAATAAAATACGAAATCGCACGTGAACATAATAATTACACGTAATTCTTCATAAAATATGAACGTGAAAAGTACAAGAAAAATGGTAATTTTTACGTTCATCAATAAGTTCATCCAACGCGATGCGTAGCTTGATACTACACATTGATTTTTCATGGTATCTTGAAGCGAGAGTACATAGTTCGGCCTCCTAAAAGAAGCGAAGATGTTATTCCACATGAAGAAACATTCAGAACCACTTGTCCCTTACTTCTGATTGTTGCAGATAACGTTTTCTAAACAAATATTTTTTCAGTATCTCCATAACCATAAAGAAAGAAAGTCTTACCCATGTCTCCTTGTGATGAATCCAACCCGGGCCCCTGAATTCTGGTTTTGTAAGATTAGAAGAAGATATCACAACTTCTCATACGCTAAAGACCAGCATAGGGGTGTAAAACTTACCCAAGAGACTAAACTTATTTTCTTCTATCCCAACCAACGGCCCCTAGACACTATTCCCCTCTCGGTAGAAGTTCTCCTCCATAGGTCTCCCTTCTACCAATTGGGTCTTGATCAACTTAATTTTTTGGAATTAATTCCTCACTCGATCATTCTAAGGCACAATAATTAATTCCTAAACTCAATTAAGATCTACCAGGCAAGCCTCTAAAGGGTAGCAATCGCAAGCCTAGAGGATAACTATCATCTCCTAATTGCTCAACGAATCAAAATAATTCTAAGCAACTGAAAGCCGAGCAACAGTACAAGCATGTGAACTTAGTCTTGTTATAATTGGAAATTATAAAAAATTAACCAAACCCTAACCCTAGGTTACTGAACCCAAATCAAATCAATAATCAATAAATCAAACATCGACCCTAAAACTTCGGCTATTTCCTTACTTCGGGAAGCAACAAGAACTACTCACGATTCATCGTAAAAATCCACACAAATAACAGCATTAAGAAATAATCACAAATAAAGGAAAATAGAGAAAGAAAATGGTAAGAAATGCTTAGTGATGATAATAATCGAAAAATCTTCGGTAAATCTTCAAGGTTGTCAGCCCCTTGGAATATTCTTACGAATTTCCACAAATAACCCTAGTTCTTCTCTTGAAGAGAGAAGAACCCTAGAAAAATCTGAAATTTTTAATATGGAAGCTTCTAAGTGAGAATAAGTGAACAAAAGTTGTTAAAATGATAGAGGAAGGAGGTATTTATAGAATCCCCAACCCTCCTCAAGAAAAAAGGACTGAAAAATCTGTATAAAGGCCCTTTTAGTAAGGGCAAAAGCAAATTACACTCAGGAATGCTAGGAGTCTTTAGTTGATGAGTTGAGCCCCTCGGTCACGCTTGACACGTCTTTTTCGTTAAATATGGGAAATATCTGTTTGGAATCAGATCTCTACTTGAACATGAAAGGATTAGATCTTTGTTTTCCCATTACGTGGCATCTTGAATTGCTCGAATCGGAGTTCGGACGACAAAGTTATGGCCAATATACGGACGGGCTGCGCATTAGAAAATAAAGACCAGACCCATATACCGGACCCAAGGGGGGCGGTAACGAATCTGGCCCTTGGCCACTGTACAACTCCTCCGGCCCAGTAGCGGACAGGTACCAGATCAAAGGAGGCCGATACCGATCCGGGGTTTGCCCCTTTGCCCGGTTCTCACATGTCGGGAGTGTCGTGTTCGCGCGCCATTTTCTTCTGTCGTTGTTTTGACTCTTTTCCTCTCACTTCTTGACCCGACCTCTTCACGACTTGTTGATCTTTGAGTCGAGATTTTCTAGGACCCGATTTGGGCCCATTTGGGCCTCTTTTTGTAGCTGGAATGGGGAAGTGCATGCATTTGACCTATTTTTCTCCCGGACTTTCTTAACCTTCGAAATACAACACAAAAAAAAACCTGAAAGTGCACGAAATTATATCAAAAAGGAAAATGACAAACGGGGTTTTTAGGGTGGAAAATAAACTTAGAATATGTGTTTTTAACATACATTTGTAGATTCTAAGCACCCGTTTGTTATATTCTTAGCATTTCCTTTCTCTTGTCGAAAAACCTCATTTTCAAGAATTTTTGTAGATAAAATAGGCCAAAAGTACGAAGAATGTAAAGGAGTGGAAGATACAAGGGTGAAAGAGCAAGGGATAAAAATGTCGGGCGAAAAGAGGCTAAAGTGTAGAATGCTAAACTGACACACCTTTGGTATTTTGGGCATATCTTGAGATATACATATCCAATGGAGGTAAAATTAGAGGCATTAGAAAGCCAACTCAAAGGGATACAACTTTGTGTGAGAGAGGAAAATCTAAATTCGGACTGAAGACCTCGAAAAATGGCTTGGAAGTTGGAATACAGGTGCAGTTTTTGCCATGCACGGTCATGACCATGCAACCTTGCACGACCCCTGCAACAAAACAGCAAATTGATTTTGGGGTCTTGCACGTTCATGACTGTGCGCCCTTGCACGGAGCGTGCAAGACCTCCGGAATTGAATGGGTTTTAGCCCATTTATGTGATTTTTTAGCCCAATACCTCAAAAAAGGCCCCCAAAGGTGTATAGAAACCCTACCACTTCAGTTTTTGGGGCATCATTCATCATTTGTATAGTTTCTAGAGAGAGAAATTAGAGAGCAAAAGAAGAGGGATTCAACTTGAAGATCAAGATTAACATTGAAATAGGTTTTATCTTTCCATTTTCATTTAATATTTGTATGAACATGATTATGTCTATATATTTGTGTTTATCTCTTATTATGATCATGGTTGGCTAAATTTCCTTAATCTAGGTTTAGAAAGTAGATTATGGATGATTAGTAATTTTTACCCGATTAATTTAATCCCGTGTTATGCTATTAGTTGATTAATTATTTATAATGCTTGTTAAATGATTTGGCCAATTGTTTAGCAAATTATTGGGGATTAAGTTGGAACCGAGAGGGGAGATTTGATCGGAAGTCACATTAATTAACATGATTAAACAATAAAACCGAGAGGTTTGAGCTAATTGTGGAAACTTTGGTCTTAGGTTCGATTGGGCGTTGTATTTCATTAATTGATCGGAGACGGCGATTAATCCTATGCAATCAACACGTAATTCGCTCCGAGAGGGGGTTTTGCATATAATTGTGATCATTTCCTAATACATAGCATTCGGTTTAAAGGTTAAATTGATCGGGATAATAATTGTTAATTACCCTTAATTGAAATCTAATCTTAGATTATCTTTATTAATTGTTTAATCCCTATAATTTGTTCTCTAGTCTATCTTATTAGTTTTAATTACTTGTTTATTTTAACTAGTTCTTAAAATATCAAAAAAACCAACCACTCGATCGTCTAGTTAGCCATTAAAATGCTTATTTCGATTTGTCTATCCGATATCGAGCCGATTCCTCGTGGGATCGACCTTGTACTCGCTTAGTACTACTATTGACGCTGTACACTTGTGGTTTCTCAATTTTAGTTGCAAAACTAAGTTTGTGTCAGAAAAACTCGAGAATGCAATAAAATATGAAGTCTCACATAAACATGATAAAAAATTACAATTCAAACAAAAATGTGGACGTTAAATATACGAGAAAGTCGAATATTTTCAAGTTCATAATAAATGAATGTTAGTTTTACCGCAAAATATAGAATTAACAAATAGAAATTTGAAAACATGTACCGTTTATTGAAATACTCTAATGCATCTATTTTCCATTCACTGTTATCTTAGTGACCAAAACCTTACTTGATCTATATGTGCATAAAAAATTAGTCAAAAAATTTTAAGGGGAAAACATGGAAAAAATTAGATTGGTTTTTATACCTCCAAATAGCGACACCCGACCAATCTCAATCACCACAATGATATTGTCCTCAGATTTTGTTTCCACGAAAGGTAGAAGTTTGTCAATGTAGTCGTCTCACAGTGTGCACTTAACCATCTTTTTCTCACAATCTTCTAGGGTGAAATCCATTTGTTTTCCTCTTGCTATCGTGACGGGTGGTACTTGATATGAAGCAACTCGTCCTATCACATCTGAAATAAAAAAAAAAAAAAATATATATATATATATATATATATATATATAATATTATGTCAGTATCAAATAATCCTGCAAAGTGAATATTCAAGGTAGAGGTTAAAAGATTAATAACTTTTTTAATACAATACTTTCCAAATTGGAGAAACTGTGAAAATTCTTTGCTTGGCTCCATCTTACTTGAACGTTTTGAAATGGTAAATTGTTGCTAGGTAATTTTTCATTGAAAATTTCCTCCATTTTTTCCATAAGAAGATGATTTTCATGGGATGTGTAGTAGTCGTGAAATTTATCCTATTTTTTGTGACTATGAAGTCCTTCAAAGCACAGAGGTGGCCCTCGAATGATTTTGCTTTGAGGAACCTCATAGCTTGTCCTCTGACAGAGGCATGTACATGATCACCCTTCCATAGATTAAACACATAATAAAAAGATAATTAGTATAAATAACATGTAAAAAAGTAATCTACGAAAATTGAAGCATGTTATTTTTGTTAACACCTCTTTGTCTTGAAAGATATATTCAAAACTTGTGATCTCAGTTTTGTTGCCTATGCAGGTACCCCGTAACTTCGCACTAGTTGATCTCTCATTCCCCATGCATAGCGTAATTGATGAGCTGAGATCTTTCACTAAACTAAAAAGGCAAGCATATTTTTGCAAGATATTTTATTTTTTTCGTTTCTTTTGTAAGCTGAAAGAATGTAATAGTTAGGTAATTGTAGTGTCGTATAAAGGTGAGATTTATAAGTGATGGGTTATATTCAGAAACTGCATATATCCTCTGCATCACCTATTCATGGACGTTAGTTCCAAATAGGATGTGAAGTAGTGGGTTCATTCAGTTTTTGAATAACCCTAATTATAAATATTATTATCATATTATATTATTCTTTTATTATATTTATTATTATTATATATTCTGGAAGTGCATATATCATATACTTTGTCAGTATTTCATATATTTCCAACGAATTTAAAAATAACTTCTATTCATGAATATAGGAAATTATATAGCGACGTGGTGGATATAAAAATAACCTCTCATTGTAGTGGGATATTTTGAAATTGTGGGATAGTCAGTTTGTAGTATTCATCTGTTAAAATTTTATGAAAATATTTATTTCGAACAACACTGAAATATATAAATTGAAATTGAAAGTCCTTTGTGTTATAAATTATTCGTAACAGAACTTGAACATAAGTGAAACTAAAGATTCTCTGAGGAAACCGTAAATCTTTTATTCAACATATGAGCGCTATTTATAGAAAAATTTACAAAAATATCGTCGTGCTTGCAGTGACGTGCTTCCGCACCGTCGTGCTTGCAGTGACGTGCTTCCGCACTGTCATGCTTGCATTATTGTGCTTGAAGTGACGTGCTTCCGCACTGTCGTGCTTCTAGCATTGTCGTGCTTCTGGCACTGTCATGCTTCAATCCCACTCCAGGATAAGCGATAGGTTATGGTGTCCAAAAAATACATGGGTCACCCGTGTGACTCATAACACTCCCCCTTGGACACATTATTATTACTCCCTTTTTTGATTGGTTATAGGCATCTCATACTTATGGAACTCTAGTGTATGAGATTTTGGACAATAAATATTGTCATATTTGTAATCATAATTTCACTCCCCCTCACTTTCAAGTAACGGGCTAAAGTGTCCACAATATATTGAATCACTTTGTGATTTATCACACTCCCCCTTGGACACATTATCATCATTGATTTTCATCAATTGGATGAATATAGAAATGTCTTGTAAAATTTACAAGCCCGAAAATATATTGGCAGAAAGTGGTCAAAAGTAAGAGTAAAACTATTTGTCTTCAAAAGAGATATTCATCATCCAAAACTTAAGTCGAAAAAATCATTTGGGAAAAAAATCGATCATAAGAAAATTGTATTCATTAGCTTGTATGGCCTAACCTTTATCATTGTTTTAATTCTAAATATTTCTTGTCAAGGGTCAGTCTTCAGGGCTACTTGGAATATAAGTATGCCTCGTTAAAAACCTTGAGTCGGAAAACCCAGTGGGACATAACCGATCAAAAAGGAAAAGAGTGCATAATTCTAATTCATGTTAGGTGCATATAGTTGCCTCATTAAAAACCTCAAGGTGGAAAAACCCTAATGCGATAAAAACCAGGCATAAGGAAAAAAGAGTACAACACACCAAAATCCGCTCCCCCTGATGCATATAATATTATCAATCTTGTAAGTTCGTAACTCTTCTCGTTCCAATGTAATTTCTCAAATTCATTTGCTGACAAGGATTTGGTAGCTATATCTGCAAGATCTTGGTAATATAGAATTGTTGAACATTTCACTCTCCATTTTCTGGAGTTCATGTCGCAAGTAATGTGACATATTCTCATTAATGCTGATGCATGCAGTACTGCACAATTTCAAGTTTATACTATTGAGTTCGGATCTCATATCAATAGTATCAAGCAACAAAAATTAACTCATTATTGAATCAGTATATTTTGGATCATCTACAGGATATGTCTGCAAGGACCAGAAAGTTTTCAAATAGCCCACCTGCTGGATGTATTGGTCTACAAATATAATAATCAACCATTTTGGTTGAAGGTTTAGCAAATTAGTTCCTTGTAAATATGATACACATTAATAATCTTTGGACATTAGCATCTTTGTGCTTTCAATGAATGTCTTTAGTATGTTTAACAATCATACATACCTTTGTACTTTTTGGGTGTCAAGGCGATCATGCCACAACCCGAATATATCAAGATTCACTAGTTTCCAGCATAATGATATATGATTCGAAACTCTAAATTTGGACCCAATACAACCCAGAAGTTGTTGCTTCAAATTTCTCATGGATTATTCGTTATCTTTACAATATAATTTGATATACAGACACCCCTTCCATTTTTAATCAGTGTTCTCCAAATTATGCACATTACGATGCACATGTTTGAAATTTAGTAGCTCTTCTAGATGCAATAATGTAATTCTTCCACTCCCAAAGCTATCAATAATCTTAATGGGACATGGTATGGATATTTTGTGTTTGTACACAAATTCATTCTCGAGAAATATTTCACGGTTTACTCTAACTTGATTATATTAGCTCAACCTTGAGAACATATCATTCAAGGGAGATAAATTCATCCTCGGGAATGTGACATCCAAGGGAAGTAAATATATGATCATATATTTCAAACACAATAAACATAATCTCATTGTAATTCGACAAGAATAATTTTATTATTGATACAAACATCTCAATCCCAAGAAAACATGTCATTTAGGAGAGGTAATTTAAAAGCATTACATTTCTCAATATCGGGAACTTTTCATCCGATAGAGGTTGAATATGTCTTGCCTTTATCACGATATCTATGAATAAGATATTTTTATTAAGACCGGATAATCATCTTGACAGAAATATTCACATACGTCACGGTCACCCATATGTTATTTGAGGAGGATCACTATATTTTCATATGTGTCCATAACCTCTCTTGGCCTCTATCTCTGCTGGAATTTCAAAGTGCTCTCTATAGGCACTATGTGGGACCTCATAAGGTCACAAACCATTATATTTAAGAAGTGTTTATCACTTTCCTTTTTAATAAACATAAATCAGATCTGGATTTATTTTTCTTCAAGCGTTTTCAGATACTACAGCTAGAGTACCATATCCACGGCATGCATTCTCAATGGAGAATATTATATCCTTACACTTTTGAATAATTTCATTTCGTGTTTCGGCTTTATGTAGCACCCCCATTTAGTATTGCATTTATTTGAGTTGTTAACATATCAAACTTCTAGTGTGCACTTTTATTTCAAGGTATGAAGATATATAGTTACTTCAGGTAACATACATTTCAGATAGCGCTGATATCACTAAGATCTTCTAGAACAATATAACTATCCCTATAGGTGATAATATCACGAATAAATAAATGAAGCAATTAAAATGCAGTACAAGACATGTAAATGAAATTGTTACGTTATTGGTGGTAAAATCACAGTCAAGCAAAATCAATCATTCTTGCAATTATGAAAATAATGTTAGCACAAATATATGAAAATAAACGGAAGTTAGGTTTAACTAATCTTTTCATGGGTAACCCGTTTACCCATCTTAAAAGATGTGATGCATACACACTCTTCATATCACTTTCAGTGAGAGTCTGTAAAGTTATAGTCATTCAAACACATATCTTTAAGACTTAACAAGTTTCTTTTTCATCTTCTGGATGCATTTTCAATATGCAAGATGGTACTATTTGGTAACATAATTGTTACATTTCTAGAGTCATCTATAATTTCTGGAAAATAGATTTGATTTTGACTTGTATTTTGCACAAAGTCATACTTGATACCTTTTGTCAAAAAATATTGTGTGCGTTGTTACGCTATCATGTAGACAACAGGCTTCCTCTTCAATATTTATCATTTGTACCATTAACTCATGCTCGGGAATGTATCATCCGAGTTGGATGGCTATTTACATAACTTTAAGACAAAATAATCTCAACCTCGGGAAAGCACACAGTTCGAGGGAGGTACAAAACATGATGTACAACAAAAATATTACTTTTCTAGAAAAAGTAGACTAAGTTCAAATATTTCTCCACCAATCAGAATCATGTGCTTCAGGAACATGTTCTTATAAGAAATCTAATACACGTAATGATTTCCTATCCTAATTTGGGATTTGATCATTTACAATTTTTAGATGTACTAACCATTATAATAGCAAGTGATTCAACAACCTCAATCACGTGTGCTCGAACATATTTTTCTTTATCATTTTTCGAGGCTGATACAATTCTATCAAGTGTGGGCAGTTTAACATATTCTTGACCAATGTCCGATCATCCCACATCTATAAAAAGTATTTTCATCAGATTTTCTTGCGGGCATTTTAACCCAATTCTGATTTTTCTATGTAGATTGCACTTGTTTAATTTGATAACTGTTATTTCTAGAATAACTTTGTTCATATCAACGAGGACCACCACGTCCACCCTTGTAGGTCCGCTAGTGGATTTATACTTGTGACCTCTAGATCGTCCTATAAATATGCTAGAATTAACATGTGCTTCAGGCACAACTGTGTATCATGTAGGGCATATATCATGATTTCTCAAGAGTATCACATTAGCTTTTTCCAGCTGGACATAAATTAACTCACGGTACATTTTGAATTGTCTTTCTCGATAATGCTGCTGGAGTACCATATTTAGGGCATACATAGTAGAGAAAGTTTTCTTTAACTTTTCATATTCTGATAACTTTGTCCCGCAAAAAGCAAGTCGAGATAGACTACTTTGAGTTGTAACCGACAACGAAAAACATAATCGTGCAACCTTAATTGTTGTCATTCATATTGCGTTTGTAGCAGTATCACACTTCTGGTGTGGTCGAATCTCTATCTAGGT
Organism: Ajuga chamaepitys; assembly: GCA_958295605.1. Lineage (NCBI taxonomy): Eukaryota > Viridiplantae > Streptophyta > Magnoliopsida > Lamiales > Lamiaceae > Ajuga > Ajuga chamaepitys. The sequence goes on along the minus strand of OY282502.1, from coordinate 53,399,533 downwards.
CTTTCCCATATTTCACATGCCCTTATAATTGTACATTCTCGTATTTTAGATCCTCAGAAAGGTGATGGCAAATGAATATCAGCGCCATTTGCCTCGTCCTTTTTGTTTACATATTCAATATCTGTATCATTCAAAGTTTCAACAAGTGATGTACCTCGAAGGTGTAGTTTAACATTAACACACCATGTCAAATAATTACTGCAGGTAATATCGAAGATTCGAAACTTTTTGTTTCAATGCTCGTCATGTCCTTCAGAAAAGAATAGAAGTGGGAAAAAGAATATCAATTCAGTTTCTCCTACCTTCTTGAGCAAAACTCGTGCTGATAACGTGTTATAAATTATTCGTAACAGAACTTGAACATAAGTGAAACTAGAGATTCTCTGAGGAAACCGTAAATCTTTCATTCAACATATGAGCCCTATTTATAGAAAAATTTACAAAAACATCGTCGTGCTTGCAGTGACGTGCTTCCGCACTGTCGTGCTTGCAGTGACGTGCTTCCACACTGCCATGCTTGGAGTGTCGTGCTTGCATTATCGTGCTTGGAGTGACGTGCTTCCGCACAGTCGTGCTTCTAGCATTGTCGCGCTTCTGGCACTGTCATGCTTCGATCTCACTTCCAAGATAAACGATAGGTTATGGTGTCCACAAAATACATGGGTCACCCGTGTGACTCATAACACTTTGGAAGGAATTTCCGCGATTACTTCAATAGGTTAACAGTTGGAATCTCTTAGGTTGGAGAAATTAATGTAGGCTATTTACGCGAGTGTTCTGAAAGCGTGGCACATTTTCCAAAAGAGGTGGACATCTGGTATCATTATTTTTATTATTTAAAAAGTAGGATAATTTAGGCGAAAATAATATTGTTGTGACACGTGTTTTCACGAGTTTTTTGCGATCTTCTTTTAGTATTAGGAGTAAATTCATTTAACAGGTTTTATACTCCCTCCATCCCATCTAATTTTGAACGGTTGACCGAACACGGATGTTAAGAAAAAATAGATATTGGGGAATCTTTGACTTTTTCAAAGGTGAAAATTGAGGGTGGAGATTTTGAGAGTGGAGATTGTGAGAAAATTTTCCTTTTTAAGGGTGTACAAAGTTAAGTGGGACGGATCGAAAATGAAAGTATACAAATTTAAGTGGGACGGAGGGAGTATATCATAGCACCGTGAACAATTTGCGTCAGAGGTAATGCTATACTAGTTACGCGCTCCTATGATGCTAATTGTAGTGTTGGGTTGGAGCTTATTTCTTGTGTGGAGTGAGTCTTGTGTGTGACGGAACACACTTTTATATGAAAAAGTGATTTTCTTTTTTTTAAAAAAAACTTGACACTTTAAAAGAAGTGATACTTTTGCAAATAAATGTGATATTTTCGATACCATAAGTGAAAAAAAAAAAAAATTGTCCAAAAAAAGTAATACTATTACAGATAAAAATGATTTTTTTCTATAAAAAGGGATATTTTTTTCGATCACACGGCCGTCACACCGTGTGATGTCTTGTGATGATCTCACACAAGTGTTTATCTCATGTGTAAGTGTGAAGAAAAAAAAATATTCTATTTATGAGTCCTACTTCTATGCAATAGTTGTATTGGTGCAATAAATCATTTTTAGCCTTTGATCCTTTAAAACCCCATCTTAGCCATTCATTCATTTATTTTTCTTTAAAAAACTGTAAAGGAATCTAGTTACATTGCACTATTATCCCTTTTCTAAAATATCTCAAGTTAGAAGGCTCTTTAATTTTTGAAAAGTAAACCCATGTTTCCTGTCTTTCAATCTCTCTTTGGAAACCACCATGTGTTCATTGTTTCTCAATCTCTAGTAACTTTCCCGCTCTTCCTGCATCCTCTTCTCTTCGCCATTTTTTTGGTTTTCTGTTAGTTAGTGAAGACAGACCGTAGAAGAGTCGGAGAAACATATTTTATTTCACTCATCGTTGAAGAAAGACCATAGCAACGGCTTCCGATCAAAGACGGACAAAATTTCATGTCCAAATGAGCACCGTCTGTCTCCACTTCACCATAAATACTTATGGCAAATCAGTGGGATTTAAGATAAAAAGGGAACTGTTTACTTCTCCCCACAATGACGTTCAATTATCCAAATTCAATCAATCTTCCTTCCTCACATTGCTTCGAGTAATGAATTACTCAAGCAACCGCACAAAAATTGAAAATTCATGGACAAACCAAATGTTGCAGTAATCATTCTCTTTCTGACAAATGATTTACAGAAAATAATTAAAAAATAAGTAGGTCCCAATAAAACATGTAAAAAGACAATAATACATATGATTGCATTGGTGCAACAATTGCATAGAAGAATGACCCTCTATTTATATATAATTCCAAATAACTTATTGCATCCCCAATTTTAAGTTGTATTTGTTTACATTATCTATAAACTAATATAAAAGTGCCTTAAGTTTCAACCAATTTTTGTTTTACCTATTTTACCCCTTTTAAGTTTAAATATTCGAAGGACAATAATGTAATTTCTTAATTCTAATCCAACACATCTATCCAAATTATATCCTCTTTTAATTCCAATTATATTGTAATTACATATCCTAATTATATGTATTTATAGCGAATCACCTTATATTATAATTACATCTTAAATTATAACTAGATGTACATCTGTACGATATGATGCACGTGATAGTGTTTTTTTAGATAAACAATAATGATATATAAAACAGTAACTTCATAATATATAACGTAAATACTAAATAGTGGCGCTACTGGGTAGAGTAATAGACAGAAGAAAGGCAGTATATTATCATATATAAATTAAAAAAAAAAAAAAAAAAAAAAAAAAAGCCCTTTTTATACCCAAAATCACAATAGTATCAATCATGAGTTTTTTTTTTTTTCTCTTCCTACTAGAACTTGCAAATAAGTTGATTTTTTATTCTTATGTAATAAGCTTTTTTATTACCTAAGACATAATATCAACTAATTATTGGTGATCAATAAATTAATTTTAACCATCACCTGTTCATATTAATATTATATAATAAATATTTAATGTATCATTCATGAATAAAGTAATTTTAGACCATTAAGTAGGAAACACTAATATTTAAAGAACATGTATTTCATTGAAAAGACTTGGAGGTCATCTTTTGATAGCTCATTTTAAGATTGTGTAGTTGCAACCTGTTATCAAATGAAACCTAAAAGCCGAATTTAGCTCCAATTTTAAAATTTTCTATGCTGAAAAACAAAAAGTAAAATGGAATATAGTTGAATACCATCACAATAGTTCGCCATATTTTGTAAGATTTCGGTGCTTTCTGTTGGTGGAGTAGCAAAACATTAACAACATATACAATCAATATTAGAATCTGTTTCTAGATCAAATATCACTTGCTCTCAGAGCCTAAATATCTCATTTCGTGTTTTCTATGGAAGGTGAAACATAAAATAGAAATAGAAAATTATAAATAAAATAAAAAATACAGTATCATGGGTACCAATTTGATCTCATGTTAAAAGTGGAGAACCAATGAACAAAAAAAAAAAAGGCATTTCCATCTGCACCACTATTTCCTCTGTTCACACCACATTATAATTTTCGACAAAAATATCCTAATAGAAAATGATAGAAATATCCTTCTTCAAATAAAAAATGCTGAAAAAAAAAAATGGGTGTTCAGTGAATATTCCTCATTTCTCTTGTTCTAATTTTTCTTCACCTTGTCTACTTCTCCATTCTTTTTCATGTGCAATGAAATAAAAAATCTGGATTTTCAGCAAAGGTGAATTTGAATGAATAAGCAAAAAAAATTGTCAGCAATTCAAGGGACTTTCAACAATGGTCATGCAAATTTTAAGGAATTTACATTTTTTTTAATTTTCATTTCTTTTCATCTAAACTGTTATTGTTTTGGGTTTAAAAATACAATCTCAACAAAAGCAAATCCATTCAAAAATCATTACTACAAATTATTAGAACTACTCCATTCTACAATTCAATCTCCTACTTCTCAAGATGCTTGATTTTTTTCGCTGCATAAAATTCTCTAATTTTCAGAGCTTTGTTTGAACAATCAACCCCTGTTATGATTTGGGAAGATGGAGGTGAAGACTGCAATAAATTCAGGAGAATTGGATTCCCCAACTTGGAGCGAAGGCTGCAACAAATTTGGGGAAGATGATGATCGAATTTAGGATAATGGCATTAAGGTAATATTATGTGCTGCATTAAGTCAAATGAAAAAAATAATAATTAAAATGTGGTGTAAAAATAAAATGTGGTATATAGAGAGGAAAAAGTGGTGCAATGCCCAAAAACAAGATATATAAAAGTACAGGGTAAATAATAAGATCTCAATTTTATTTTTCTTGTTTTTTTCTTTTACCTGATAGCGATGTGGTTAATGCTATCTAAATTTTTTTAAAATGTGGGCGTTGAGTTCTTAAAAGTAATGCAGGAGTTTGCAGTTTAAATGCATGAGGTGGAGATACGTGTAGTATAACGATTTATTTATTTATATAATCATAAAATGGAAACAACCTGTTGTATACACGTGGGTGAAAAGCAGTTAGAGATTTTTTATGGGGATTTACTTTTCATGGAGAGAAAAAAATTGTTGTTCTTAAATAGCGGTAATATTAAGAGTGATTTCATTGGGTAGACATCCTAAAAGCATGGTTGGTGAGAGAACTAACTATCTTGTCTTTATATTAAGGAGAGTTTATGTATCCCAATTATATGTACCCTCTGCCGAAGCGTTCTTGGAATTTATCGTTAGATTAATTTTTTATAGCAATTTTTTAGCTTCATTTTTTTTAGAGTTTTCCAAGGCTAAAACAAGTTGTTTGATAGTGTTCGTCTTTGATAACGGAACTGGGCCCGAATTGTCTGGTTTGTTGTACACCGTAAAGGATGGCAAATGGTCACCATTGCAATCAATATTTTTTGCTAACCCTAGAAAAATTTAAGAAACGAATTTATTCTTGAATTACTTATTGGATGAGATTACTTGGAGAGCAGCCTGGAGAAATCAAGAAACAAATTGAACCGCTTATTGAACGAGATTTCTTGGAGATCAGTATCGATTTTCGACTAACCCTAGAGAAATCAATAATTGGAACCTATTGCAGTTTCGATTTTTGGCTACCTAGAAATCAAGAAACGAATTGAATTGCTTATTGAACGAGATTTCTTGGAGAGGGACAATTCAGCTCAAAGATTATTCCAGTATTTTGCTTGAATATTAATTTGTATCATGTTATTTTTTTTTTCAGTTTTTCCTTCTCCAAGGAAGTGTAACAATTTGATATTATTCTTGAAAACTATACATGTTTAAATTCTCATTACATGATCAACTGACATCCATAAGTTCATTATTGTTACATACACACAAAATATTAGGCCTAACATACTTTTTCTATAATTTCTCTAATAAATAATGTCAATTTCAACATACATTTGCACATGAAATTCTTTACATATTTTAATATGAAGAAAAACTTCCAGCAACTTAGTATCAAGGTTTAACATCTAAGTTCTGTTATGAAAATTATTTTCTAATTTTTTTATTATTATTAAGTAAAACTCTCTTTAATACAATTTACTTATCAATTTAAGATTTCTTATTTCAATTCCCTAATTATTTTCTCAATTCAACGTCGAAATTTAAAAATTATGTGTGATTTAAAATAAAAATTATACTATAGTATAGTTACTTAATAAATATGTTTTTTCCGCACATTGCACATTCATTTAAAAGTCTTATATATACATGGTTATATCACGCATTATGATTTTATTTTTCATGTAGACTATACAATACTTTATTCAACGTAAATATTATTTACTTTTTATCTAATCTATACTCAAGCAAGAATTAACATTCACATTTTACTGTTATTATTTTTCTGCATTTTTTAATTTAATTTATGTGATACTCATTCACATAGTACAACTTAGTCCATTATTTGTTTATAGTTCCTTTTTATTCTTCATTGTACCCTATAATTTTATATAGCATAGTAAATTCATTTATCAAGTTATTACATATGCTTAAAATATATGCATAATATTTTTATTGATTTAATAATTTATTTAATGTTATATCTTAAATGTTTAAAAGAATTTGGTGCAATTATTCATGTCCACTAATTTTTACTTTTGTCATTTTATTATTTCTATTATTAATAGTACAATAAAATTTCACACCTCAGTCTAAACTCAAATTATTATACACCTTGTGATTTTGATGTCTCTCTCCAATTTCCTAACATAATAGTTTTTCTTTTATCCACTAAAATTACATCAGCCTATTAAAAGTATTACATTGGTAAATATATTTGTGTAGGCGTGTAAGGTGTGTGATTGAAAATGATGTCCAACGCATAAATTTATTTTGAATTCAATAAAATACGTAAATCAATTATTATTTTCTCTTGTTGCAATGTTTATAAATGTGATTTATGCAGTATATCGATTTCTTTTCTTCTAAATCATTGAAAATAAATATAATATATAATCTCATTTCCTACAAACATAATTCTTTGATTTATATTCACTTATTAATGTTTATACAAAGAAATTTATCGTGTAAAGTTATATATTGCTAGTTTAATCTAAATTTGAACAGTAAGACTAAATGCATGCCTTGTTTGATCTGAATTTCAAAATACTACATTGTAATAACTTGTAAGTACATCTATCAATAATGTAGATATTTAATTTTTATTTTTGTATTCTATTCTGACAGTATAATATATATGACTTTATCACATTAGTTTATTCTTTGATTTTTCTATTATATTACCTAGACTCGTCTAGTATAATTTATTTTTTTATAATGAAAATTCACTTAAACCCTTTAATATTGATAATTTTTGCATTAGTTTTTTTTTAAAAAAAAAAAATTGTTCATTATGTTAGTAAAGTTATATCTACTAATAATAAAGTCTATCCATAAGTTTGTGTTATCTTTCTGCACAATGGATGTTTTCACTTATATTCATTTTATATTATATCATATAGTTCCTATTCAATTGTTTTGACATTATCTTCTATTGTTGGACTTTAATAAAGAAGTATACACAAAAAAACATACAATTCTCTAAGATGCCTTCTTACTCACTCAAAAGTTAATTCTAAAATATAATATCAACGATTCCACATGCAAGTCATTTCATTCTTTGATATTAGTCATTTCATTCTTTGATATTAGTATTTGCTTCAAGTTTATATTATATTGAAGTTTGAGTTACTATTCACATTAAGCTATAACCCTTGATCAATTTAATAGTTTACACGTTAGTCTAAATATCCTACATTCATATTTTATTTTTCATAAGATAACTTATATAAATTCTATTTTTGTTTCTCAATGTTTTAATATTGATACTGCAATAATTTAGAAGATTAGGAGATTATTGCAAGCAGAAATTTTATAATATTCAAATTTAGACAAATAAATTGTTACTATTAGATAAGTATTATTCTAATTTATATTTATAATAAGAGTTGGCTGTTTTATTTATGGTCAAACACTATGTAAGAATTTGTCAATAAGTTATATATAGTAATATAAATCATTGTGAATCATTTACATATCGTTATGACATATAATGTTTACATTGTTTAAATAGACTAAAACATATTAATTTAATCTCATCTATTTAAAAAATATCTTTAATGGCATTTTTTAATTAAACTTTCAATCAATTTCATATCATAAAAAAATATAAGTACAATCATATGTCAACAATCTTGTATCTATTACTTGATTATGAAGTCATACTTATAACCATTGAAATCATATTAAACTATTACATTTTACACAATTTAAATATTTTAGCATGTAAGTATCATTAGTCTTGAGTCATTCATATATTGTGGTAAATTAAATATTATACAACACACATATAGTTGTCTTCTCAACATGTTTTCTGTTGTAGTTAGTGGAATGAGTATATAGATGTTATGGAAACGTACTGTACCTAAATTTTAAAAAAAGTAAACTAAAAAACGTATATCCAAAAAATTAAAGATGATAAATTAAATCAATTCGAGCTTTCACTAGTATTCATTGTTCTAATTTTTATGTATATGATTTTTTCTTCTTGCTGCTAATTCTAAAATCTATTAGTACATTTTCACCATGAAAACACAAAAACTTAATATAACACTCAATACCTAAATACCTTTATTGTATACCACTATTTAAAGTTAAGATTCTTGTGGGCTTTATTCTAACAAAAGAAGCCAAATTTTGGAGCTACTAAACTCATATTAAACTATTAATTTTCTATAATTGTTTATACATACGTAAATATCTTTTGTATAAATTTCATTTATTTAATATTTTGAGAATCATAAACTAAAGTACTTTAATATTTATAATTGTATATTTTTATTCCTCTTTAGTAATATATTTTTCTTTTCCCTTTATTTACTTTATTCAGTTCTTCATAAATTTCTTATAGTTCATCTAATTGGATTGTTTTACAATTGTAGAGAAAGGAGAAAGATCTATTAACAAAAAATTAAGAGAAAATAACAGGAATATGATACACTATAATTGGGGAAAAAAGTTAATTTGGTCCCATAACTTTTTAACTTTTATGATTTGGTCTCATATTTAACTACTTTTTCAATTTAGTCACGTATCTCTATTAATTGCTCAATTTTGGACCAATTTTGACCCAATTTTGACCAACTCGCCGGAAAAGGCCACGTGCCTCTCACGTGCCGACGGCCTTCAGGGAGTTCCGGCGACTTATGCCACGTGGCGGGGGGAAATAGTTGATTTGGTCCCATAACTTTTTAACTTTTCTGATTTGGTCTCATATTTAACTATTTTTTCAATTTAGTCATGTACCTCTATCAATTGCTCAATTTTGGATTAATTTTGACTCAATTTTCACCAATTCACCGGGAAAGGCCATGTGTCTCCCACGTGTCGGCACTAATTAAGAGTTTTGGCGACTTATGCCACGTGGCGCCGCAGTTGTGAGGTGACTTTTGTCTTTTTCTTCATGTTAGAAAATTTTTACCTCAACAAATGATTTAATAAAATAAACAACAAAAACTCAAATCCTGTGTTACAACACAAAAAGAAAAATTAAATCAAACAAATCCTAAAAGAATCGAATTTCTTTTCCCTTCTCACTTTCAACGCTTCTCGTCATCATATTTATTTTCATATTGGTTTGCTGCTGCCATGCGTCTCTTTCATGTGGGAGCTTATGCGATTCTTTTCGGAGAGGGATTAGAGTAGCGGTGTAGTAGGCGTTAAAGAGAAATAATTTTCGATTCTTTTAGAATTTGGTTGATTTAATTTTTCCTTTCGTTTGTACCCTAGATTTTGGATTTTTATTTTTTATTTTATTAAATGATTTGTTGAGTTGGAAATTTTTTCACCTGAGGTATAAATTGATGTATAAAAGAAAAGAAAGAAAAAGACAAAAGCCATCTCAGAAATGAGGCGCCACGTGGCATAAGTCGTCGGAACTCTTTAATTGGTGCCGGCAAGTGGGAGGCACGTGACCTTTTTCGGTGAATTGGTGAAAATTGGGTCAAAATTGAGCAATTGATGGAGGTACATGACTAAATTGAATAAGTAGTTAAATATGGGACCAAATCAGAAAAGTTAAAAAGTTATGGGACTAAATCAACTATTTTCCCCCGCCACGTGGCATAAGTCGTCGGCACGTGGGAGGCACGTGGCCTTTTCCGGCGAGTTGGTCAAAATTTGGTCAAAATTGGTCCAAAATAGAGCAATTGATAGAGATACGGGACTAAATTGAAAAAGTAGTTAAATATGGGACCAAATCAGAAAAGTTAAAAAGTTACGGGACCAAATCAACTTTTTTCCCCTATAATTGTCCTGTCAATATATTTTTTGTTGTGGTTAGTAGAATGAGGATATATAATATATATATATATATATATATATATATATTATAACGATGTACCTAAATTAAAAAGAAAAAAGTAAGCTAAAAAAAATATCTCTAAAAATGAAAAATGATAAGTAAGAGTTTTCACTATTAGTCATTGTTCTAATGTTTACGTGTATTATTTTTTTCTTGTTGTTGCTAATCGTAAAACCTTTTAGTATTTTTTTCACCGTGAAAACGCCAAAACTTATTAGTTTTGCAAATATTTAATATCTAAATAACTCTATAGTACCCCTATTCGAAATTAAAAGTCTTAGAATTCTAATCATTATCCTAGTAAAAAGTCAAACTTTGGAATTACTAAAGTCCTATTAAATTATACGATGTTTAATTTTCTATATTTTTTTTATAAATACATAAATATCTTTTGTGTAAACTTCAATTATTTAATATCTTGATAATTGTATACTAAAATAATTTTACTTATTGTAAATACATTTTTGCTAATCGGTCTTTCTCTCTTCTCTTCAATTATAGAAGAAATCAATTAAAAAAATTATCAAAAATTTATGAAGAATAAAATAAAAACAAATAAAAGAATAACATAATGTATTTTACTACAAAGTAATAATAATATAAAATATTATGAATATTTAGGTTCAGCTTATGTCATCGGTTGAACTATATATTATATGAAATGTGATAGAGAATTTCATAAGTTGAGACTTGAGAGATGAATTTGAATTATAAAATGAATTTTACTAAATAAACAAAATTTTTAAAAAAAATAAAGTTACTAAATTAGCCTTAAAATTTACTATTGTTTTTTTTTTCTTTTTTTTTTTTTACGATTTTCTATTTTGACAATTATATAAAACAATCTCATTATAAAAGAGATAAGAAATTTAAAAAGAAAATTAAAAATTAAAATAAATAAAATAGTAATGTTGTTTATATTATTAACAATAAAGAAAAATATAGAATATTATCAATATGTAGGTTCAACTTATGCCGTTAGATGAATTAGATATCATATCCATGAATTTGTTTTGAAGGTATCATATCCACGAATTGATAGATGATTTTTGAAATATATAAGGCTCTAACCAAATAAATAAACTTAAAAAATATAGTTTAAAATTAATTAAGGATATAATAGGCAAATCAAATTTTGTAAGAAACAACTCGTAGATTTCAAATATGGTATTCCAATTCTAAAATTCTGAATCAGTCATAATATTAGTCTGAGGAATATCCAATTTTAAAATTCTAGATCTACCACGTCATTAGTCTGAAGAAAAATACTACACCAGGCCCAGGCCAGCACATGATTTGAGATGCTCTTGAATTTTGTGTATATTGGATTTATGTAGGTCCCAAATTGACGAGGAGCATTGTCACATTTAAAAAGAAGCATAGACGCTAGAATTCGAAATGATATTTATTGTACATTAGAAGATCTTGAGAATCGAGATGAAGCCCTATTCTTGCTCATGAACCCTCCAGATTCCGCATCTCCACTTCTTCCTCCAAGTCAACATCTTTTCCAGATCGATCAACAACGAATTTTCTCGCCACGAAAACGAAATACATCAAATCCACAACACCAAGCCCCGCGATCACAAAATAGTAATTATGAAGCTTATTATTATTAAGGTCTTTTCCCCCTAGCCATGCCGTTTTCCCTCCCGCATGCATAATATTAACAATCAAAGAGCTCAAATAGCTCCCAACCGCAACACTGGGGAAAAATATCGCCCCACCCACACTCCTCATACTCTCAGGCAACTGTATTGTGAAATACTCCATTAAAGCTACTGCTGCAAAAGCCTCAGTTAACCCCGACAGCATGAACTGAGGCAACAGAACCGCAACATGAACTGGCGAAATGAACGAGCCTTGTCGTAAGGCTGACGATCGTCGTTTCATCTCCACAAACCCCGCCACAATCATGCAGATAATCGAAATGATTATCCCGATTAATATCCTGTGCTCCATTGTTAGCCTCGGGGGCTTTCTGGATATTTTCCTTGCAACTGGGATGTATATTTGCTCGTAAATGATGATCCAGATTGAGAGAGCAACCATTGATGATATCCCCATCCAACCTGGTGGGATTTTGAAGTGTTTCCCTATTGATCTGTCCATTTGCAGGGCTTGTAGAACTCCATAAGTGCTCTGTTGATCCATCACTAAGAAGCATCCAACGCCCGCAATCCAAACGGGCAAAACTCCGATTAATGATTTCATCTTCTCGACTTGCTGAATGCTGCATAATCTCCAGTTGTTAGTTGCCATTCCTTGCGAATCGACTTCATTTGAATCGGTTATTACAGCCGCCTTTTCTAGCCATTTAAACCGATCAATTCTGATCACGCCACGCGTCTCTTTTTCTCCTTTAGGATTGTAATAAACATGATTATCCCCTGATTTCAAATTCACCTTACGTTTTCTAATCGCGGCAACGACAACCTTACCCATGTCTGTAAACACTGTCTCTTCTGGCTTGTTACAGACGTATGTGTACCGTCCAATCAAGAAGACTGTGATGGATATAACAAGACAGGCGGTGGGGATAGCGAAGCCGATGACCCAGCTGACATTGGTCTGGATGTAGACAACGCCGATGAGGGCGAAAATGAGAGCGATGGTGAAGGAGAGGTACCACCAGTTGAAGAAGCTCTCGAGTTGGGCTTTTCCCTTGTCAGTCTGTGTGTCGAATTGGTCGGCCCCGAAGGCAATGTTGCAGGACCTGATGCCGCCGGCGCCGATGGATATGAAGGCGAGGCTGGTGAAGAGGAAGGCGAGCTGCCATTTGTGAGGCTTGGTGCAGTTTTGTTGGTCTGTGCAGTGTGGTGGCCTTAGTATGGATATAGCTGCTGTTGATGTCATTGCTGCCATGCCCTGCCCATAAAATAAAATATGTAAATTACTAGAATAAAAAGTAAATAGTTGAAGAGATCAAACTTAAAGGGAAACTTATTCTGGTTTTATTACAAGAGGAATAACATTAATCAGCTCTACTTATATTTTGCACCAAAACGTCAGTTATGATCAGTGCAACACATCTTAGCAGAACTGCAGCTCGGATCCTTTGTTATATTATGATATACCTGTTTCATCTTTTATTACACTATCTAATATCCGATATGTGTTATTTAGCGACATCATGTAATACATGTGACATCCACTTGGTACCTATTGTGAAATACAGGAACAAGCGTAGGAAAAAATGTTACTGTAATTTGACCAATTTTGTGGGATTTGGATCTCTGCTGTGTGACAGCATTGTTGTGGCCACTTTATAAGTTGAAGTTCCAATATTTCACGTTGTAGATTGCTTAATAAAACTCAACAAGAAGTGCTGGTAGTCCTTATAAAATGCTGCAGAGGGATCCAAATTCAATTTAATGCTGTATCTTGTCGTGAGGGTGTTACAGAAAATTGAAGGGTACGTATGAAAAGAGTGGGATGTAGGTATACCAATAGTGAACAACAGGTGCCATAGAGGAGAGTTAGAAAGCGTCCCAAATAGGCATCAGAAACAACTGCACCCAGTATGGACGAAATGTTGGTGGAACCCGACCAGATATTAACAACGTTAACCAGAAATACACCCGACAGGTTATACTTAGTGCTGAGGTAAACTGTCATGTTCGAAATCAAGCTCATCGACGCCAGTTTCTCAAAGGACTCATTTCCTATAAACAAAATTAATTAAAAGAAGCTCAATCAAATGAGATGTAGATGTAGTAGATGTAAATTGCAATTTGGTTAATTACCAAGGATAAACTTGACGGCCGTCCATCCGCCGGGCTTTCTGGAGTGAGATTCATCAGGAGAACAAATACGAGGTTCCACGGCAGTTGGAGAGCGGCTCTCCGTTTCCATTTCTCTCTCTCTCTCTAAGTCAAGGAGAAACAGTGGAGATGATCTGTTAAATAGCTTCTAATGCGGAGTGTCAGTTAGGTCGCTCATTCTCTTCAGAATCATTCTTGTCTTCTTCAACATGGAAAGTCAAGGAGAAACAATGCAGATGATCCCTCATGTACAGTTTCATTTAGCTTATACTAGGATGTTTAACGTTTCCAAAATTGAGTGTGGCTTGTTTCAGAAAACTACGACTCTAGAACATGGCATTTTTTTCTGGGTTCCATTTCTCATTTTGAAATATAGAAATTTACAATTTGGTCCCTAAACTATTGGTAATTTTGCATTTTCGGAATATAAAATATTAACCTTTACTAAACAACCATCGACCTAAATAAATACTCCCTCCGTCTCGCTTAATAGCTGCCTACTTGTCTTTTTTATCTGTCTCAACTAAAGTTGTCACTCCAAAAAAGAAACTAATTCCCACAATCCTCACCCTCAAAATATAAACTTTCAATTTTCACCTTTAAAAAAATCAAAGAAAACTGTTTTTTCTTAACATTCGTGTCCGATCAAAGTGACAATTTTAACTGGGACAGAGGGAGTATTACATTTTTAACCCACAGAAACATTTTCTCGCCAAAAATATGGCAACTAAGTCGCACCAGGTTTTAGGGGGCAATTTCGTCTTTTCATTAATTATGCCTAAAAAATTTGAAATGTGAATTTAAAAAAGAAAATGCAAAATATCTATTACTAATATAAAAGTATGAATTGTTTCATCCTGTTTTTTATTTCGTCTTTTCTTGTGATGTCTATAATATCCTTACGAAGTAATCCCTTCGTCCCAGCCTAATTGGCTAACCTTGGCCGGGCACGGAGACTAAGGAAAAACAGATTTTGTGGAATCTTTGACTTTTTCAAAGGTGGAGATTTTGAGGGTGAAGATTGTGAGACAATTTGTCATTTATGGACTAGGACAATTAGGTTTGAACAAACAAATATGACAAGTTGGTCAATTAGGCCGGACGGAGGGAGTATTAAATTTAAGAGTAGTTAAGTAATTTAAAATAAATTATGTTTTCCTTACTGGATTATAAAAAGTAAAATATCCTTACTAAAAATTAAATTAATTTAAATTAATTTATGTTTTCCTTACTTAATTATATAAAGAAAAGAGTCCTTTTATATTTAGAACTTACCCTAAAAAACTAAGTGCTTACATTATCATTCTTCTACACTTTCAATACTTTGAATTTTGAAATGAAACCAATTTCATTTTAAAGTAGATTAAAAGAGCTTTCCAGTGATATGTTATTTGCATATATTTTAAACAATTGTACTAAATTATTTAATTATCTAAGGTATGGAATAAAGAAAAAAATGAATTTATTGGTTTTTTTTCTTCAATCTTATCCATAACCAGTGACGGACCCAAAAATTTGTTGAGGGAGGCCTATATATAGACAAATCTAGGTATTCGTTTTATCGAGGTAATCTTTTTTAATTATATGTAAAATTTGAAGGCAAATTTTATACCAATTAGGTGACTCACTTTGAGAAGGTTAGAACATAAACTATCATACATTATAATCTAAATTAAATATTTGGTAAAATTACATTTAAAACTAAAGTTTTAGAAAAAAAAGCCGGGGCATCTCTAAATTTGTCCATGGGCTTCAATAATATTCAACTATCAACTATATATATAAAACTAAAAAGTACTAATGATATTGATAAGATTAATAAAATGATTCAATTATTGAAAAAAAGATAATCAAGATTTAGTGTTTCTAAATGTTTCATTCTATTTTTTGAAATTTTTATCTATATTACATACACTTAAGAATACATCGATTGATTAATATTAAATCATATTCAATTTAAGTATTAGAATTATTTATTTTATTAAATTGCGTTGTATTAAAATTGACTAAGATACACTTATATAATTGCACATTTCGACCGGGGCCAGGGGTGCCCAGTACCCCGTTGGCCCCCATGTAGGTCCGTCGATGTCCATAACTATCATATTTTTACTATTCATACTTTTCACTTTTATTATTTATATTAAATATATACTATGATTTTTTTACATGTCAAATTCATGTAATTGAGCTTAACAACTAACATAATTTAAGCTCTTATACTTGCATATAATGTGATTACATATCAAAAATTATTTTTATAGAATAGGAAGATGAAAAAGTTATATAGTTAGACAAATAAAAATATTGTCTTTTCTTAACATTGTTAATTGAAGTTATAAAGTCATATTACAAAAATGCAAAGTCTAAAATATTTGAATAAAAAAAGAAAATAGTGAGCGAATTTGTTGTGATAAATCTTATCATACATAAAAATTAAATATAATTAAAAAAATTATATCTGAATACTCTCGCTACATCACTATAATTTGTCAATATCAAGTTATTGTAGTTTTTTTAAACATAAAGTAATTTCATTAATGATTGCTTGAATCGGTCAACAGTAATTGACATAAAAGTGGTGGTGCATGGGACAAACAATTCTTTTGGCGCTATACATTTTATTTTACGTCCGATCCAATACAATTTCCGTGCATAAAAAGAAGACAGTAGATGTCTAATATCAGATAACAAAGGCATACATGCATAGGCACAGTCCGCATCACCTATCGACATGAATGTAGTAGTGCTAGAATCCCCAAGAATACAAAACTTGGGAACTCCAGTATCAGTGGTAAGTCGAACCACCTCACGAAGAGCAAGAATTTTAGCATACTTCAGATCATTGATATTTATAAATTGGGCATCCTTGGAGCAAACATAAATACCAGCAAATGAGGAGTTACGAGATGTACCCCCATCAAAGTATGTATGAATAATGACATTTAGGGGAAGAACAAACAATGAATCAAGGGTGCGGCTGTGATGTTTAAGGGAAGTAATTAGCATCCCGAAAATCTTGGAAGGTCTGGGTTGTTGTTGCAAGCATACTTGTGAGCATGTACGAACATCGCAGAGGACAATTTTATTTCGTTGCCACCACATTAAGTGGGCAAGGACAACAAAGTATTCTATTATATCAAGTCATCGAGGAGCGCAATATCTTGAAACTACAAGTCACGTAGATGTTGTCAGAATCAGAAGATAATTTCATAAATTTCAGTTGCTTGTTAAACTAATGAGGAAATTAGGCACGTGAAGAAGAGATGCATTAAAGAGTGATCAAGCGGTGAACATAAAGAACAACGGGGTTCATAATAAAGATGACAACGAGCTAAGTTGTTAGACGATGGCAGGAATTAGAGCAGCATCTCCAAAAAAAATGCAAGATACAGGCTGATAAGCTTTCAAATTCTCCTCCAAATGGGGTTTGGGCCATAGCTACTAACTGGGAAGGAGTGGGTGCCAGTAAGGTCTGCAGAAGAACCAATAATAAAATGATATGCGGTTCGACCGAAAAGTTACTACAATGGGAATAATCTATTCAACGGTCCGGAGAATGGTGATTTTTCAGAGGAATAACGAGAATCACATCAGCCTTCAATAGGTCAAAATTAGCCCGAACTAACAGCTCATCCAGAGTCCAAGATCTTAATCAATGATGGAGCTGACTCGGGTGTCTTGCGGGAGGCCTGATGGAGCTGATCTGACGGTAAAACGAGGATGCAAAGGAATTCATCTGTCATGGAAGAGTGTTGTTGTCTCGCCATTGCCCAAGAGCCTGCGACAACCAAGAAGATTAACACGATGATCGCCATAATACTATGTCATGTAAAGTTAGGCCGAGAACCAAGAGCAACATGTAACACAGATGTTGTAGCAGGACTGCATGATTTGGGAAAAGAGGCCGGATGTAGAAATTAAAGGGCGTCATGCTAGCTTAAGCAACAAGGCAAGGTTAAATATTTTTAAATTGCAAAAGTCTGAGCCACCTTGTGATTTTCGTTGCTTGAGGACGTCACGAGAATTCCACCAAATTTTCCTCGTGGACGAGTTATTCCCCCCCCCCCCCCCCCCCCTTCCCCCTCCACACCTAATCAATAAGATTTTGTCAAATTTTTCAGATTATTAAAAACATGGTTCGACAATTGGAAACAATACATTGTGTACGTGGATATTGCTTATATAATAGATATAATGTGTACTTCTTTACTCATTTTTCTTAATTGCTTCTCTTACCAACCATTAATGCACATAATAATCTGTTCTTTAATGCCTGCAAAACTCAATTCTTAATTTCGGCCAACAATAGAAAGGAGCCGAGATATCTACCATGTGAAGCTACTTCAGCAATTCCAAATAATTGGCTATCTACCATGTGAAGCCACTTTAGCATTTCCAAATAATTGGCAGATTGAGTGACGAATCTGAGCTTGTGTATTGGGCCTAAAAAGAATCCCTGATTTCTCAAAATTAATATATTGTCATGAAACACTCCTGTAGAGATTGATAACGAACTTAGTAAAATGCAAGAAAAAACTTTAGCACAAATAGGGGGGGAGGGGATCCCCTGAAGAATTCCCCGATGTAGCGTGAGTGAGCCAAAATTAATACTTTAATGAAGGAAGCTGAATTGCACAAATGAAAAGCAAGGCAAAACAATGTCATAAAAATTCTTAGGAAAGTCTCAAGCAAGAAGCATACGGTAGACGAAAGAACACTCAACTCGGTGAAATATTTTACTCATACCCAACTTAATAGACATGAGTCCCTCTTTCCCGGATTTCCTATTCATCCAATTGTGTGATTCATAAGCGATAAGAATATTATCCATAATTAACCGCCAGGGATGAAAGCTGATTGAGATTCAAAGATTATAAAAGGGATGTAGGCCCGTACCCAATTAGAGAGCACTTTAGAAACTAACTTATAAATGACATTCCACAAACTAATCGGGTGGAATTAGGTAATAAGCTTTGGTTTTCTAATTTTTCAAATAATCACAATGTAAGTGTTACTAACAAAAGGACTCAAAGAATTATGAGTAAGCATGTGCAAAACAAAATTAATAACATATTTGCCAACAATATGTCATTTTTTAAAAAAGAATACAGGGCTCATAACATCTCTCATTAAATTACGAGCAGATGATGTACTCCCATAAAAAATATATGAACAATGATAGTTCGGGGAAGAACAAGTAAGGGATAAAGGGTGGGATTGTGACATTTGAGGGAAGGAATTAGCATCCCGAAAATCTTGCAAGCTCTGAGTTGTTGTTGCAAGCAATACTCGTGAGCATGTACGAACATCAGAGAAGACAAATTTATTTTGTTGAAACCAGATTAAATGGGCAAGGAAAACAAAATATTATTCTATATTTAAGTCATCAAGGAGTAAAATCTCTTGAAACTACAAGTCGCATATATGCTGTCAGAATCGGAAGATAGTTTCATAAATTCCAGCTACTTGCTAAATTGATGGGGACAGGGGACCCATGAAGAAGAGATGCACTAAAGAGTGATCAGGTGGTGAACATAAAGAACAACGGGGTTCATGATGAAGATGACGGCGAGCTAAGTCATTGGACGATGGCAAGAATTAGAGCAGAATCTCCAAATAAAATGCAAGATACGGGCTGATAATTTAAGCTTCGAATTCTCCTCCAAATGAGGTTCGGCCATATGTACTAACCGAGAAGGAGTAGCTGCCAATAAAATCTTTGGAAGAACTCATAATAAAGTGATATGCGATCGGACCAAAAAGTTACCAGAATGAAAATATGTCACATCTAATAGTACGAAGGATGGTGATTTTTCAGAAGAATACCGAGAATCACGTCATCATTCAATAGGTCAAAATTGGCCCGAATTAACAGCCCATTGCAGAGTTCAAGATCTGAATCAATGATGGAGCTGACTCAGGCGTCTTGCAAGAGGTCTCATATAGTTGATCTGATAGGAAAATAGGGAGGCAAAGGAACCCATCTATAATGGAAGAGGGTTATTGCCATTGCCCATGAGCCTTCGACAACCAAGAAGAATTACACGATGATCAGCCATAATGCGGTGACATGTAAACCTAGGATGAGAACCAAGAGTAGCATGTAACACAAAAGTGGAAGGGTAGTACTTGGACTACATGATTCGGGCAAAGAGGTTGGATGGGGAAACTAAAGGGTCCTATGCTTGCTTAGACAAATGGCAAGGTTAAATGCTTTCAAATTGCAAAAGCCTAGGCTACCTTGAGATTTTCGTTGCTTGAGGACGTTGAGCTATCCCCCTACCCCCCACCAATAAGATTTTACTAGATTCTCCAGATTAATAAAAACATGGTCCGGCAACTGGAAGCAAGACATTGTGTACGTGGATATTGCTTATATAATAGATTTAATGAGCACTTCTTTACCTGTTTTGCTTAATTGCTTTTCTTGTTAACCATTGATGCGCTTACTAGCCCATTCTTTAATACCTGCAAAAATCTCTTGTTTATTCCAGCCAACAATATAAAGGAGTCCGAGATATTTACCATGCAAATCCACTTCAGCAACTCCAAACAATTGAAAGATTGAATGAGAAATCTGAGCTTGTGAATCGTTTTACTGAAAATTAACAACTATTTTGATTTTTTTATTATATTATATATTTTGTACTACCTCTGTCCCACCTTATCTTGTATAGAGGTGTATATATATTACCATGAGTAATAACTACATCGAGTTTTATTAGAATGATCAACCAATATCACCACACAAAGTACAATTATTTTATGTTCAAATTAATTGTTTTGATTAGATAATAATTAAAAAAAAAATAGTGATCACATGCAGCGTACGTACCTATAACTAGTATACATATTAAATATTATTTATATATCAATCGGGTAACTCGATTATCCGCGGGTAACCCTATTACCCGTACGGTCGTACCTGAATCAAATAGGGTAAGGTATGGGGGAAGTATACCCGTACCCTACCCGACCCATTTACATCCCTATTACACACACAATTCCTACTATAGTTGATAGGTATGACCCAGTAACTCCGGGTCGGACTAGCCCGCCAGCCGGGTCAGCTAAGCCCAGAAGCGCGAGCCCAACACAGCCCAGAAGTGCGAGCCCAACACAGCTAAGTCCAGTTGCGGCATATTGGAAATTGAGATCCCCATGATCTTTTTCCAACTGCCATGCAGATTTGGTGGGCGAGATTATAGGGATTTAGTTAAGGTTTCAATTGATACAGTATAAATAGGAGAATTATATTCGGATTTAGGGTTCGAACTTTTGTATTCTGAAACTACGGCTTGTAATATTGGACTCCAACATCGAAGGAAAGATAGTGAAAAGCACCCCGGAAGGTTATTGCCTTCTCCCGTGGACGTAGATCTCCGGATCGAACCACGTAAATCTTGGTATCGTTTTAATTCTTGCATATTGTGATTGTGATTCGTTTGGTATTCGGATTTACGCTTTATCAATTGGCGCCATCAGTGGGAAAAAAACACGATCAAAAGAAAACCCTAGTATCCTCTACAGTTGATTCAAACCAGCCATGGTGAATACCCGTCGATCTGCCAGCCCTACTCGGTCTCATCGCAATCCCCCCATGGATCAAAATCCTCCGTTGCCACGCCAACAGAATCAGGACCCGCCTGCGGATCAAGTTGACGTGCAGCATTCCGCCCCTGCTAACGCGCCAGCACAGGTTAACCCTCAACCTGCCCCCGAATTACTGCCGATACAGCAAGCTTTTCTTCGGGAGCATGCCGCTCTATTCCAAGAATGGAATAATCGGCGCGTTGACTCCGGTGGGCGCGCCAACAATGTCGTCAACCAAGTGGCAAGACATCCGCCCCGTGATCGGTCTCGCGAGTTTGATGAAGATCCACCCCACCGAGCTAGGCTTGATCGCCGCCGACAGCGATCAATATCTCCTGTGGAGAATCGCAGTTCTAATGGTTCGAGGCCCCGTTATGACCATGAGCACGTGGATCGTCGCAGACCTATAGACGCACCAATGCGGGCTCGCTTGGACAAGTCCCGTGGACTTGATCCTCTGGAACAAGAGCAAGCTCAGTTTGCTGTCGAGCTTGACAAGGTATTGGGTCTTGATACTGACGGGGAGATCATCACCCCGTTCTCCGAGGAGATTCTTGCCACTCTACTCCCCGAGGGGTTCAAACTTCCCCCAGTGTCCGTCTACAACGGCACCAGAGATCAAGGTAATTTCCTAAGCGCCTTTAAGTATGCTATGTTCAATCGCAGTTGTACACCCCATCATTTGTGCAAAGTGTTTCCCGAGTATCTTCAAGATGAGGCCAGACTTTGGTTCGATTCCTTGCCTCGAGGCAGCGTTACCTCTTTTCGGGATCTCGCCGAGCAGTTTTGGGCGCGTTTCCATACACGAGCAAAGCCCATGACCACTTTGGCTGATCTCATGAATCTGGAACAGCGAGATGGGGAGACTGTTACCCAGTTTCTTGACCGCTTTACCGCCGAAAGCCTAAAAGTCTGCAGCCAATCTGATGATGTTATAATCATGGCCTTCATGAATGGCCTCCGACCAGGGCCACTCTACACCAAGCTTGTGCGACACCCCCTGCCACGACCCGGGCTCTTTTCGGCATCGTAAGTAGGTTCACCAAAGCTGAGGAGCAAATCCGTCGCAAACGCGAGAAACA
The DNA here is from genome assembly GCA_958295605.1 of Ajuga chamaepitys. Taxonomy (NCBI): domain Eukaryota; kingdom Viridiplantae; phylum Streptophyta; class Magnoliopsida; order Lamiales; family Lamiaceae; genus Ajuga; species Ajuga chamaepitys. The sequence continues at coordinate 53,377,169 of OY282502.1, read as the reverse complement.
TGCTACCAAGCGGCAACCAGACAAAACGTAAGCCGGCGCCAGTACCCGGCCTAGTGCCTTCAGCCGTCTAAGCAGAGGATGGTTGGAACCTCGCGGAGATGTTCCTCAACTCACTCCACTTACTAAATCAAGGACATAAATACTTTCTGTTCACAAGAACGATTTGTGACCGTGTCCACGGATGACTGCTTCGGCAGAAAAATGTAACCGCGATAAGTGGTGCGCGTATCATCAGGACCATGGACATGACACTGAGGAATGTCGTGAGCTTGGTAAAGAAATTGAGGACTGTTTGAAGCGGGGTTTCTTTCGGCAATACATAGTTTGGACCGAGGACAAATCTCGGTCGAACCAAAATGGGGGTTCCCAACAAGGTCGAGGAGGTTACAGCGACCGAGGTTCAAGATAAAATAGACCTCAGTGGCAGAATAACAGGTCTGGGTATAACAACTACGCACAGCAAGATCAAGGTAATAGTCAACAGCCTCAATTGCTGCCACCTCCACCACCTCATGGGGGACCCGGAGAGAATCCACCAAATCACGTTATAAATGTGATCTACGGGGTCATTCCAACAGGGACTTCCCGAAGTGCCCTAAAAGCCGAAGCGCGTAGGCCTCCTCCCGAGGAGCCACGCCACAAGCGCTTCCACAGATCTGAGACCGTGAGCTTCACCGAAGAGGACCTCATTCCTGAGCTTACCCCACACACTGATGCCATTGTTATAGATATGGCCGTAGCAAACGTCACAATCAAGTGAGTCTTTGTCGACAATGGAGCCGCTGTCAGTGTCATATTCGCTGATTGTTTCCAAAAAATGGGCATACCTCGCGAACAGCTCCAGCCCGCCCCCGGGCCACTACAGACCTTCACTCAGGGAGAGGTCCAACCTGAAGGAATAATCAACCTCTCAGCTTCGCTTGGTACTTATCTGGCGATAAAAACCATATTCGTCGATTTCTATGTGGTCAGCTCTCCATCTCCATATAATATGATTCTGGGCCGAGATTGGCTCACCCCGGCGAAGGCCATCTGTTCCACATATCATCTTGCATTGAAATTTCCTACACCCCACGGAGAGGTTGTCATCCGTGGCAATCAAAGAATTTCCAAGGAGTGCATGTATGTCGCACTTAAGAAAACAACCAAGGCTCCTCCTAAGCCTCAGTTTCAAATAGCCACCTCAGCTATTACCCCGGGTTCATCTGAACCACTCGGAGATGATACTACTAAGGTGCGGCTCGATCCAGCTAAACCAGAACAAACTATTACAGTAGGCGTCATGGACACACCATTGTTGCACAATGCCATCGTCCAAATACTACGAGAATATTCTGAAGTCTTTGCTTGGTCTCCCCTGGATATGCCGGGGGTCTCTCCCGACCTTATAACTCATAAGCTAAACATTGACCCCAGTGTGAAGCCCATACAACAAAAGCGACGACAATTTGCCCCAGAGAGGAACGCAGTCATCCGAGCTGAAGTTCAACAACTTTTGGATCCAGACATCCTGTTCGAAGTTCACTATCCGTCCTGGCTTTCTAATCCAGTGATGGTGACGAAGTCAAGTGGGGCATGGAGGATGTGCGTTGATTTCTCTGACCTCAATAAGCACTGCCCGAAAGACTGTTATCTTCTGCCACCCATCAATCAAAAAGTCGAAGCCATTACCGGGTATAGGGCGCTTTGCTTCCTGGATTTATACAAGGGGTATCATCAAATTCACATGGATCGTCGAGATGCCCTTAAAACGGCATTCATTACTGATTTTGGGTGCTTTGCCTTCAAGAAAATGCCCTTCGGGCTCAAGAATACCAGCGCCACTTACCAACGCCTCATGGACTACGTCTTCCGAGACCAAATCGGCCGCAATGTTAAGGTATATGTTGATGAACTCGTTATTAAAAGTTCCTCTCCTACATCATGTGTGCAGGACATCGCCGAGACGTTGAAAACATTGTGGCACTATAATCTTCGTCTCAATCTGGCCAAGTGTACCTTCGGCGTCGGATCGGGAAAATTTCTGGGATATGTGGTCTCACAGCACGACCTCCAGGCCAACCCGACCAAGATTAGGGATGTGTTGGATCTTCAGCCACCAAAAACTGTGAAAGATGTCCAGCATCTAACCGGCGGCCTCGCGACTTTAAATCATTTTTTATCTAAGGCAGCGGAGCGTCAGCTTCCTTTCTTCAAAATTTTGTGCCAAGCAAAAACATTTGAATGGACTCCGCAATGCACCGAAGCCTTTGAGGCTTTAAACAACCAGTTGCCTACTATGTCCGCACCAGTCCCCGAAGAGCCTCTTTATGTGTATTTGGCATCCGCCGAAGAAGCCATTAGCGCGGCCCTCATCCGTGAGGATCATGGAAGTCAACAGCCCGTGTACTTCGTCAGCCGAGCACTTCAAGGGGCGGAGACCCGGTATTCTGTGGTAGAAAATATCATATTGGCCCTCGTTATGGCGGCCCACCACCTGCGTCCCTATTTTCAAGGACGTGATATCAGGGTTCTCACTAATCAGCCTATTCGTCAAATTCTCACCAAGCCCGTCGGGACATTTGGCTAAGTGGACAATCGAGCTCGGGGAACATGATATACAATTTCTACCTCGTCGGGCCATCAAAGTCAAGCTCTTGCGGATTTTCTAGTCGAAGTTCTATTCACTGACCCCGGGGCAGTCACATGTGCTCCTACTAATCACCACCCCAATCCCGAAGCTGAAGCCAGCAAGTGGCGGATATACGTGGACGGCGCCTCTGGGACCTGAGGCAGTGGCGCCGGGGTCCTTCTCATTGGTCCCGATGATGCTGAAATCAAATATGTCTTGCGTTTTAAGTTCAAAGTGACCAATAACGAGGCAGAATACGAAGCAGTCCTTGCTGGGCTCCGGCTCGCTCAAACTTTCGGAGCTTCGCATAACTAGCTTTTCACTGATTCCGAGGTGGTCTCCAGTCAGATAAAAGGCACTTATGCAGCAAAGAATGATACATTAAAAAGGTATCTAGCTTTGACGCTTAAACTTCTGTCAACATTTACTTCGACCGATGTCCAACAGATACCCCGTGAAGAAAATGTTCAAGCTGATGTTCTTAGCAAAATGGCCTCGGCGGTCCCGTCAAATATGTCTCCAGACATAATCGTCGAAGAAGCCACCCACCCTTCAATTAGTGAGTTGGCGATCTCTGCATTGACTGACGCCGATCCCAATTGGATGACTCCTATCGTCCAGTATCTTCGGGATGGTACACTGCCCGACGATAAATTACTCGCTCGATGGATAATTCTCAAAGCACCGAAATACACACTTCACGATGGAATCTTGTACCGTCAGTCATACTTACAGCCGAGTCTTCGATGTCTTGGCCCAGTCCAGGCCGACTATGTTCTTCGAGAATTCCACGAGGGGGCATGCGCCAGTCATATTGGGTCCGGACGTTGGCTAAGAAAGTACTCCGGTGGGGATACTACTGGCCCACATTGCTTAATGATGCCCATGATTTAGTGTCAAAGTGTGACAAATGTCAGCGGCATTCCCGAGTAAAACACCTGCCGCAAACCGAGGTCAGTGGCATACAAAGTGCCTGGCCATTCATACAATGGGGAATCAACATCGTCGGTCCGTTCCCGGTTGCTCCGCGAGGGTTGAAATTTCTTTTGGTTGTTGTTGATTATGTCACCAAATGGGTCGAAGCCGAGCCTCTTACTGCCATAACCGGCCAAAACATCCTGAAATTTGTTTGGCGTAACATCATCTGCCGCTTCGGCATTCCAAGTGTCATTATCTCTGACAATGGTAAGCAATTCGTGAATGATCCCTTCCGGTCCTGGTGCGAGGAGTTGCACATCAAACAACTTTTCACCTCGGTTGCTCATCCTCAAGCTAATGGCCAGGTCGAAGTCACTAACCGCACTCTGGTCAACGGCTTGAAGAAGCGATTAGATCAAGCCAAAGGTCTCTGGGCCGAGAACCTTCCGCAAGTTCTCTGGGCCTATCGTACTACGCCGTATTCGTCAACCGGGGAGACTCCATATAGCCTCACCTATGGCTCCGAGGTTGTCATTCCTGCTGAGGTGAGGGTGCCCAGCCCTAGGCTCGTACACCTCCACCCCGAGGCAAACGAAGAAGCAATCCGCACCAACTTAGATGAGCTCGAGCATCGCTGTGAACAGTCCTTCATCCGACAAGCTAAACTCAATGAACAAGCAGCTCAGTATTACAACCTCCGGGTTCGGGGTACGCAGTTCTAGGTCGGAGACCTTGTACTCCGGTTAAATTCTGCCAGCAAAGCTGCCCCCGAGGGCAAACTGCAGGCCACTTAGGAAGGGCCCTATCGTGTCACTACCGCTCATGCCTCCGGGAGCTATCAATTAGAATATCTGGATGGGACACCGATGCCTCGAACCTGGCACGTCAGCAATCTGCGGCGTTTCTATCTATAATTTCCGTTGTCAAGTACTTTTTCTTCCTTTACGTTTTTGTTCATATTTTCATTCTCATACCATGGTACTTTATTTTCTACGATTACACTTGTATTCTTCAATTGTTCCGACAATCACTTTGAATAAAAGTTTTAACTTTTAATACATATACTGCTTTTCTTCTACGCCGCGCAGACGCCCCGGCCTAGAATAATTATTGTTTGTCTCCGGGCACATCGGTCTCTCGCCCGATCCGTCCGGAGAGATCAACACTTGGTCCCCGGACTTGTATTACCTCTCGCCTGATTTATCCGGAGAGGTCAATAACTTTGTTATTGACACATCGGTTTCTAACCTAGTGTTCCGCAAGTGTACGGATGTAAGTGTAGTAACAACTATCAAGGTCGATCCCACAAGGAATAGTTTTTAGGTAGTTTGATACCTCAATATTCTAGGAATGTCCCAACTAGATACTAATTCGCAAAAGATTGATTTTACTAACTAATATACTTAATTAAATATGAATTCAAACTTGGTAACCACAAAGAATTAACAATCAAGGATAAATGGCATCCTAGGGTATCGATTTCAGAATATTTACTTCAATGATGATTAGAATTAACTTATTGATTTTAACCGATCTAGTGTTTATTAAGCGGCGTAATATTAACCCAACTCTCCTCTCAAAGTAATTAAATCGTTGATTAACTAAGACAATTACCCTCTCGAGTCAATTAATCCTAGAAACTCCAAAAAGCTCATGAACCTATGCCTACACAGTCATAGACAATTGTGCTCTATACCGTAAGTCTAATAACAAACCCCTTCTCTCGAAGCGGATTTGTTAAACGAGATTACTAAACCTAGATGGCCAGTCTAAATTCAGTTATTAAAACAGATATAAAGATAAACACAAATAAGAACGGAATTCAATAAGTTAAAACGTAAATCAAAACATTGTCATAAAATAATCCCTACTTTCTAACCCTAGGACACGAATAGCTTAGCTACTCATGCCTAGGCTCAATCCAATACCTTATTTAAGACAAAACATTATAGAGAATTAAAACTAGGAAAAATCGCTAAACCCGAGTAAATCGTTCCGTAGATTGAATCTTCGTCGCTGTCCAAGTCGTCTATTGCCTCAAACTCGGATATTATGTGTCTCCCTTTGAAGAACAAACTTGGATCCTTTTTATAGAGTTTAGATAAGCCCAATTGAATTGGGAGATCAAATCCTCTTTTAAAACTGGATTTTTATTAACGACGGCCTTTTTGACACGGCAGGGTTGCTTAAATGACACGGTCGTGTTGCTTTGCAAAACTTTAATTTCCGCGCATAATTTGACACGGCCGTGTTGCTTTGTGACGCAGCCGTGTTCTCCTCCAGAGCCTAATTGAACTTTGCGCAATACTTTTGACATGGCCGTGTTGCTTATGTGACACGGTTGCGTCGATTCTTGCTCCGTTTTGCTCCTGGACTGGTTCTTGGACGGTTCGGATCGATTCCCACTGGTTTTCACTACTTTGGGCCGATTTTCACTCTGTTTCAACTTGTTTAGTCGTAAATCACAACTTTTTATCTTGAAAATGCTCAAAACACCTTAAAAATAAGCCGAGTACGTTAATTGGTCACTTATATCACATTCCATCCAATTCCTAACCATTTATGCACATAATTCCTATAAAATAGTATCATAATTTGACCTAATTACATGCATAATTAACGTGCATCAGTTATTCAACATTAACTCCCGCCCGATCTGTCCGGGGAGATTCTATGCCTTGTTTCCGAACGAGGGCTTATTTACGCCTCGCACTCCCGAGTACTAACTACCATATTATTTTCATAATGACATATCAAATAATTTAAAGCAATTGCCTCATGCAGTACTTAGCTACTCTATTTTTGCAAAACATACTTGTTCTATATATCAAAATATTTTCGACAGTTTTGTTTACTAAGTGTCCTTTACAAATACACATAAATTGTTACTATAACATCTATGTCTATCTACGACCCCCTAACCAATACTCCGCGCTCCGGCGTTGAGACCTGTCCCGGGAACTCCTCATTTGCGTCCTCTGAGATCTGGAAACACCCCGGGACTGGGCTCCGGCCCTCCCCCTACTCTGGCCTCCTCGAGCGCGAGGACTTGATTGACGGCCTCTCTGCGTTTCAGGACTTGCTTGCCGAGTTGGCCTTGAAGTACTAGCCCATTCCACAGGATCCCACTCTGCAGGGGCCATCACTTCAATCTCCTCGGCCAATTTTTGCACCACCTCCTCGGCAACCACCACCGGGGTCGGCTCTCGGATTATGATCCCGGTCGGTTTTTTTACCGTCCCCTTCTTACATCTCCGCGGAGTCTTTGAGGAGTTCCCCTGGCTGGAGCTGGCGATATTCTCCTCCTCCGTACGACGCCACCTTCTGTGGCCTCTTAAGCCCTCATACATACTGAGGAGTATTTCTAACACTTCCCGCTTCCTCACCAGCTCAGAGGAGTTGGCGTGACCGGCCTCCATCAGCGAGGTAATTTCTCTCTAGATTTCGGCCGTCCGCTCTTCGACTTCCTCAAAGGTTAGCAGGCCGTACTCCGTCAATATACGGTCATATTCCTTTTGGTGGATAAAGAGTCGTTCCACCTCAGCACATTTGGCCAAGTACTTTAGCTTGTGGTCATAAGCATTCTCAGTGGCCACGGTTTTTGCCTTCTCGACCTCAGATGCCTTCTTCTCTGCGACCGCGAGCTTTTTCTCCAGCCTCGGCACCACCGACATCTTCAGGTCATCTCTTTCTCTTTGCAGCCAGTTCAGGGACTGCATCAGTTTCTTGATGACCTCGTGAAGTTCCGCGGTATCCTCTTGCTGCACCCGTAATGTACAAGAGACAATAATAAGGTCACCAGTATACCACACTTCTTAAATCTTCGAGCTCAAGGCATACATTCAGGATTGAACAACACAATGTCAACAACTTATCATTCATATATTTGAAAAACATCGATTACAATCCAGTGTTGTTTTTTACATATGCCACGTCAAAGCAGAAATTGTCTCCTACTCTATTCTCCGCCTAAGGCAGGAGAAGAACTGATCTCCGTTCCAGCCGAGGTCGTGGCAGCCGGGTCAGCCAGTTGAAGAGCTCCACTCTTCTGAGGAGCTAATTCACCTGCCGTGGACGCTATCCTCGGTGGGGGGGGGGGGCTCTGCCTTGGCTCTGGCACATGCATGCCCATACGGTATCCCAGGAAGTCCTAACTGAGCAGCCCGCCACGTCTTCGGCAGTCAAAATAGTCCCCTTCTGGGCCAGTGCCTCCACCAATGGCCACTCCGGGAGATGTGACAGGGTGTTTTAGTAGGCGACATCCACATTGCTCACAGACGCATAGTCATACCCGAAGTCTTTTTTATAGACGTCTACCTCCGGGTACAAGTCCTTTACCACCTCCAAAACTTCTGAGCGTGTGGCGACGTCCCCAACCGCCACAAACTTTGTCAAGAAGTTTACAAACGTCTCCGTTTGTGACAGCTTCTCAACAAAGGCCCTCAGCCTTTTTCTTTAGCTCTTCCCGAGCTGCGGCCAGTTCTCCCCGGAGAAGGGCCATATCTGCCACCTCGCTCCTGAGCCGGGCCGCTTCCCTCTCGGCTTCCAGCGCCCTGCCCCGTGCCGTAACCTGGCCACTCTTGGCCTCAGTTGCCTCTCCGCGGAGCTTATCGCACTCCCCGCGCAGGGTCCTCAGCTCTTCCTTCAGGGCCTCGGTCTCCTCTCTTTGGCGGCGACGCCCGAATCCAATTAACCCTTGACTCAGGGTTCACACTTCCTCCATTTCCGATACCTCGTGGACATCCACACTTCTCTGGCCCTGCATAACACTTTGTGAGATGTTGTGGGGTCAACGAAATATGTAAAGACATGATAGTTATACCTCCGAGGTCGGATCCAACCGCCTTCTCTTCGAGATAGACAGCGGAGTCGGAGCAAGCCCCGGCCTCTTCTTCGGTCTTTGGGGGGAGTCCGTCAGCGGAACCACTTCCTCGGTCCCTTCACCGGGTATTCTCCCCGAGTTTCTCTCCTCTTCGGGGGTTGAGTTTCTAGGAGTGGGCACTCTCTCCGAGGTTCACTGTGCACCTCCCGAGGTCATTTTTTTAAGGTTGGTCTTAAAGCGTCCCACTGTAGAAAATCATCAGCGTATTAGCAACAACATTCATCAACAGTTACATACAATTGTAAAAAGAGTCCCTACCCTCCTCTTCCGCCCCGGCTAACGACCCCTCACTCGGGGCTGGCGATGTCCTCGCCTCGGGTCCCTTTGTATAATACAGGGACAGCCCGACCTCCTCCAATTCTTCCTCAGTGAACACTTGTTTTAGCGTCCCCGCCTGCTCAAAAACTTCAATAGACTCCGGGACTCCCTTCAGAACCCCGTCTGTCACCTCCTCCCTCCTCCACCTTGGGATTGGTTTCGACTCTTTAATAAACAGGAACTTCACCTTCCAGCCCTCTACCTTGCTCGGGTTCTGCACCCTGAACCCTCTTTGCGGCCTCGGGTTCAGCGAGAACCACCCTTTTCCCTTCCCAAATGGTTTCAATTGAAAAAAGTACCTAAATAATTCTATGGAGGGCTTCACCTCAGAGGTCTTGCACACCAGCATATACCCTACGATTTGCCTCACGGCATTCGGCGCTAACTACACTAATGATATACCATAGTATCCCAGCAACTCTACTACAAAATCCCACAGTGGGAATCTCAACCCCACTCTCAACTGATCTATATATACGGTTATATACCCATTCGGTGGACAACAAGCCCTATCACTAAGTCCGGGTATTATATATTCTAAGTCTATTGGGAAATAAAAACTGGGCACCATTACCTCGATTTGGGCCTCCGACACCCGAGGCATACTTGAGGCCACATCCAAATTTGCCATCGCTTCTAAACAAGTGGGAAATCTCACCTTCCGTGTCCAGATTTCCCTTAGATCAGTCATATACACCTTCCTATTCTCACTCCTCTCGGGGTAGATCGTTCGCAGGGGTCTTGCATTGACGGGGCTCTCACCGGTACCCACTACCCTCGCACTACTAGTTTCTGAACTTGAAGACATACTTACTTGCTTTTCCAAGGATGTTGGCACGACGTTGAAGTGGTTTTCAGAAGTTTGTTGCCTTCTTTCTCGCCTTCCCGCTGCCTTTCTTTGATCGCGATTGCAAATGAGAGAAAGTACAATTGTTACTTTTTTTTTCCCTCTAATACAACAATTGAACGGCCCAGATTGCGCCTGTTCAAATTCATTGACTCAGATGCACGCGCCCTTGGTTTGCGCACCTACTTGTCCCCCACGCTCCACAATTGCAATGATGGCGCCATCAATCACATCAAATTCATCCTTTCCCAGGAAGCTTTGGGTTTCACTCCGGTGGCTCCTTTACCCCGGGGATGCTTTAGTGCGGTCCCTATGGATTTCTTCACCCCGGGGGTGCTTCAGTTCGATCCTGGTTAGCTCCTTCACCTCGGGGGTCCTTCAGTTCGGTAAGGATGGAATATCTCATTGCCAGCTACGCCATTACTTCACTCTACATCGCCGCCAGTTCATACCCATTACACCAGGCTTTATCTTAACCGAAGCTCCTACCTCGCTCCGGCTGGTGAGGGGGCATCTGATAGGTATGGCCCAGTAACTCCGGGTCGGACTAGCCCGCCAGCCGGGTCAGCTAAGCCCAGAAGCGCGAGCCCAACACAGCCCAGAAGTGCGAGCCCAACACAGCTAAGTCCAGTTGCGGCATATTTGGAAACTGAGATCCCCATGATCTTTTTCCAACTGCCATGCAGATTTGGTGGGCGAGATTATAGGGATTTAGTTAGGGTTTCGATTGATACAGTATAAATAGGAGAATTGTATTCGGATTTAGGGTTCGGACTTTTGTATTCTGAAACTACGGCTTGTAATATTGGACTCCAACATCGAAGGAAAGATAGTGAAAAGCACCCCGGAAGGTTATTGCCTTCTCCCGTGGACGTAGATCTCCGGATGGAACCACGTAAATCTTGGTGTCGTTTTAATTCTTGCATGTTGTGATTGTGATTCGTTTGGTATTCGGATTTACGCTTTATCAGTAGTCAAATGTGTGTTCAATTGTTGCTTTCAAATTAGTACCCAAAATTCGTAGCTACATCTCTCCATTCAATTGGAAGGTTATAAGTTCTTTTATTTAAACATTTTATTAACTTATAAGCTCTTGGAAAATAACATCGTATAAGCTCGTGAAACAACTTATAAGATGTTAGTACTTACAAGATGTTTAAAATAAGCATAGTCAAACATCCTCTAAACCAACTGAAATACCCAAACACAAATATACGATACAAATCCCGTCATCTAGAACACACATCTTAACTTAAGTATCTTGACATATCCTACCATGACTACTAAATGAGCCCTTAGAAGTTAAAAGTTATAAGCAACAAAATGCTTATATTATTTGCTTCCTCAAAAGTTATGATTTGGCATATACTTTTTAAGAAATTAGAAGTGTTTATTTATCAAACACTTCAAATTTTAAAATTTAGTCAAAATTATTATTTTCTTAAACACTACTCACTTTTACTGATAAATGATTTTTCCATATTCTAATATTAATCATTTTGTCAAAAGAAAAGGCAAACAAAAACATACTATAAAGTAAGAGTGGATAATATTTGAAAAAGAAGTGATTTTGACGAGGAAGAAAAAGAAAGACACACAAAATAGAAATAAAGCTCAGAATTAGTTTAAAGTATAAAAAACCTGCATTGGAATTTTGATTTAAAATGATTATTTAAAGCGAGAAAACACTCTAAATATTTTTAAAATTTTTTGTTTAGGAGAAAGCACATAAATGCTTAATTTGCAAACGGAGCCCAAAAATCATTAAATAAATGACTCAGACGGGGACTGCAAGTCTTCAACGGTCAAAAAGAAATGTTTGTTCCCCATTCACAACTAGTGCTCAACACAGTCATCCAATATTATAAGCTGTGAAACGAGAAAAGGTTTCTTCTGTTCCACTTCCCCATTCATAACTATTGCTCTACACACTCATCGAATATTCTCTCGTTTGCACAAATTTTGAATGCAATGGCAGCTTATGCAGCTCTGGTTTCTCTTATCAACACTACAGACAATATCCAGAACCATCCTCGCCTTTCCACTTCTCTTAACAGTTACCAAATTCTAAATCTTCGCAAAAAGCTTGATTTCTTGCTGGATTTTGTAGAGAGATACAATTCACATGGAGGTATAACCAACCAAGTAACACAAGATTTGGAGAGCCAGATCGCATTTGCAGCTCATGAGGCGGAAGATGTAATCGAATCTCACATAGTCGACCAAATCGATGCAGATTCCAATGAAAAAAGTCTTCGCTGCTTGTTTGATCTGCAGAAAGTAATACTTGACATGGATTCTATCAAGGAGAAAGTTATGGAGATTGAAAAGGAACAAGACCTCAAAAATCAGCCGCCGGAATTTTCATCAAGACCTTTAACCACCGGAAAGACGACTGTGGTGGGATTGGAAAGGTGGCAGCATCAACTTTTGGATTGGCTTACTGGACAATCTAGTCAGCAAATAATCCCCATCACTGGTATGGGTGGTATCGGTAAGACTACCCTGGCTAGAAGTATTTATCAAGACTCGCTTGTTACGCACCACTTTGATATTTGTGCTTGGGTTACAATATCTCAACAGTACAACGTGGCTGAAATTCTTTTCGAAATTCTTTCTTGCGTAAGAGGCTCCACTTGTAGAATGGACACTGCGGATCAATTAGGTGAACATTTGCACAAAATTTTATTTGGTAGACGCTATTTGGTTATACTAGACGATGTTTGGACTATTGAAGCTTGGAATAGGATAAAGTTCTTTTTTCCTCAAAATGATAATACTAGTCGAATAGTTGTCACTACTAGGCAATTAGATGTGGCTAATTATTGTGGCCCCTTGAGACTTGCTATGGATTTTCTAGATAATGATAATAGTTGGTATCTTTTTTGTCGGAAGGCATTTGGAGAAGAAGGTTGTCCTCTTGAATTAGAGGAAATTGGGAAAAAAATAACTAAGAGATGCAAAGGTCTTCCCCTATCAATTGTTGTGATAGGGGGGCTTCTCGGAAAATCCTCCAAGATGCAAGAACATTGGGAGAATGTTGAAAATGATTTAAGCTCAATTTTGAACTCAACCGAGGGTGATGAGTGCTTGAGTATACTATCTTTGAGTTATAATTACTTGCCTGCTTGTTTGAAACCATGTTTTTTGTACTTGGGAATATTTCCTGAAGACCATAAGATCCCTATATCCCGACTTATCAAACTCTGGGTTGCCGAGGGATTTCTGAAACCAAATAAAAACTGCTACATGGAAGAGGTTGCAGAAGGTTACGTAAAGGATCTAATTGACAGGAATCTAATTTTTGTTCATAGTTTGGGCGGAAACGGGAAACTTAAAACTTGTAGCATTCATGATCTTTTGAGAGACTTGTGTATAAAGATTGCTGAGAAAGAAAATTTCTTCTGTGTCACTTGGGAACTTGACACTTTAGGTGACATTGAGAGGGAGCGTTGAATTATAATTCATAGAAAGCATCAAGTGGTACATACATTGAGATCAAAATCAGTTGCCCGTTCTGTAATAGGGGAAGGGCAGCACCTATCGTCGATCAATTCTAGATTATTAAGAATATTGTCGTATGCTTATGGCGATTCCATAGACAATACTTTAGAACGAGTAAACTTACGGTTCCTTGAGTACATGACGACTCGTCCAGACCAGATTTCTTCATCAATATCCCTTCTCTGGAATCTGCAAACTTTAATTATTGAAGGGAGAATTTCAACTACAGTCGTGCCATTTGAAATTTGGGTGATGCCTCAACTTAGGCATCTCGTATTCAAGAAATGTCTTCATCTTCCTGATCCTCCTCTGGATGCCATTGTTTTGCAAAACCTGCAAACACTTCGGAATGTAGGGAATTTCAAGTGTAGCGACGAAGCCTGTAAGAGAATGCCCAACATCAAGAAATTGCGTGTATATTTTGATCAAGAATTTGATGGGGGTCACACAATGTCATACTATTGTCTCTACAATGTTGGCCACTTCAATAAACTTGAGTCACTATATTTGCGTTACATTCCAAATCGGGATGATTTGCTAGAGAACCTCAAACTCCCCCAGTCACTCAAGGAGCTGACCCTGGCACAATGCAATCTCCATTGGGATGATTTGCGAGTGATTGGTTCATTGCCTTATCTTGAAGTTCTCAAACTGTATGTTGATTCAGCTTCAGGATCCGAATGGAACCCTGTTGAGGGAGATTTCGCCTCCCTCAAATATCTCAAGATTTGGGATTGTTCTGATTTGATATACTGGAATGCAGATAGCTCCCATTTTCCAGTCTTGGAGAAACTCGATCTTCAGTATCTGTATAAATTAGATGAGATTCCTTCCGACATAGGAAACATACCTACACTTGGAGAGATTTTTATGTCGGAATGTAGTTCTTCCGCCGTCATTTCAGCAGTTAAAATACTGGAGGAGCAAGAGAGCTTCGAAAATCAGGACCTTAAAGTTCGAGTGAAGTTCTGGAAAGAGAAGTCAAAGACAAAAGCAGAGGAAGTCAGGGAAACTATGGAACTGATGGGTTTCCAAAGCCACAATTTTCAACTTCTCTCCTGAATTTGCCTCATTCTATTCTATTCTTTCTATTTGCTTTCATGTACAAATTACTACAACCCCATACAAACATCAGACCTCTGTTTCTGTTTAATTTTTATTATGATATTTTATTTTATTTTTTCATAAATTTGGTGTTATTTTGGCTACAATGTTAATTAGTATTCCTCCGTCAAACAAGTCAGATTACGTTCTTCCAACACGTTCTGGTCGTGGGTCGATTCGTCAACTCAAATTTAAAAAGAAATTGAAAAAAACACGCATTTCTACTTTTCCATACCTAAATGATTGTCATAAACTCTAAAACTTGAAAATGTCACAAATATACATGCTTAAAATTTCAAATTGCATTTTTGCAAATCATACATTCATGTCTTAAAATGGACTAAAAGATTGTACATCCACAAGCCAACAACACAAAATACACATTATACACAGGGAAAAATTCATTTTGGACCTCATAAGAATAGGGTTGGAATATATTTAGGGGGTGTTTGCGATTGCTTATACTTTTCAAAAAATGATTAAAATTAGAGATTTTATAAAGATCACTTATGTCAAAAGTAGGTAGTGTTTGCAAAAAAAGTGATTTTCAATAAAAGTTGAAGTTGAAGTTGAAGTTATTGCTATAGAATCAGTTATGTCTTTTAAAAAATATCATATTATTTAGGGTTTTTATCCGTCAAGGACCCGAAAGATAGGTCAACTATGAATTCAGGTCCTGAAAGATAATTTCTATTAATTCAGGGCCTAAAAAATTTGAAACTATCAATGGAAGACCCATAAGTCTAAAATCATTAGAGGGTATGTTTGGAAAATTGCGAATTTGAAACCCACAAAATAAAATTGTCTCGAAGTGATAAGTAGTGGAACTGCACGTCAAAAGTCTTTCACGACATTTTCTTAAATTTGTTATTTTTTGAATTTTCAGTAGTTTCATATTTGAAATTGTTAGTTTTTTTAATTTTTTTTAAACATCTGTAATTTCTTTTTTAAGTCATACGGGTGGATTTTTTTTTTTTTTTTTTGGTTAGAAAATCTATAATTTTATTTTTTTGAGTTCATAATATTTGAATTCATGTAAACATATTTCACTAAAATGTACTTTTTTCTTATGTAATTATCTTTTTTGTTAATTTGTATATTTTAAAAAATATTGTAAATATTTAATTATCATAAATATATCCTGATAATTTAAAAAAAAAAAAAACAATGTAGTGAAAGCCTTTTGACGTATTATTCCATACTTATTACTTCGAGATAAATTTATTTTTTGGATTTTGCAATTTTCCAAACAGACCCTGTAATGATTTTGGATTTATGGGTCTTTCATTGATAGATTCAAATCTTTTAGGCCTTGGATTGGTAGAAATTATCTTTCAGAACCTAAATTGATAGTTGACCTATCTTTCGGGTCATTGACCGATAAAAATCCTATTATTTACAGAGATACCATTGAATGGAGAAAAGCAATAAATTTTTACTTTTAACTTTTACATTGGAAGTATTTCTTTTTAAAGCAGAAGTTGACTTTGCAAACACTACAAAATAACCTTTTTCAAGCTATAAGCTGAAAATCACTTAGAAAAAGCAAACGCAAACACCCCCTTTGTCCCACTTTTTTCCTTTATAGTCCCAAGTTTTCTGTTTCATTACTTTTAGTCCCAAATATTTTTAATTTTTAATTTTCTATTTCAATATTTTGATCCCAAGTATTTTTTAATTTTGGGACTAAACGTGATGAAAAGAAAACTTAAGACTATAAATGAAAAAAAAAAATATAACTAAAATAGTTTCGACCCTATTTCTGTGAAGTTAAAAGTGAAATTTTCTCCGTGTCCACAAAATAAATTGTGATTTAAAAAATAAAATTTTAAATTTATAAATAACAATTTATCACCAAAAGACATGACAACTATGCCCACCTTTATTAATACTCTAATTTTTATTTTATTTCTTTAACAAACATGGGTTATGGGTTGACCCGTTAAGTGACCCAACCCGACTTTTGTTTTGCGGGTTATTCAAGTTCGACCCGTTTCAGACCCAAATACATATAGGATTAACCTTAACCCTTAATTTTCAGGTTAATCGCGTCGGAATTACCACACCACTAATTAATGCACTATCATAATTTCTCACATTTATGTAAGATTATGTTAAATAAAGTATAGTACTTCTAAATTGTAATTTTTCGTCTTTTCTAATAACGAAGATATTATTATTATTATTAGAAAGGTGTTGGCAGGCACCAAGTTGCCCAATGCACAATTTCATTTACTCGGCCAATCCAAAATACAATACGACAAATCCACCAAAATTATAATTATAATTATTATTATTGTTATGGAAAAGGTGAACTTAATCTAGATAAATAATGTTTCCAATCTATTTATTAGGAGAACATAGAAGAGTACAACTGAACACAGTTATGTATTACTTAATTACATGAGAATTCACTGCCTTTTCCTTAGTTATTATTTGCAGTATTACTTTTCAAATGTAATAGAAAAATAAAACATCTTTATAAGTTTTTCAATTTAATGCACAATTTCTTGTGGAGCTCAAAATTTTGATTTTGACTATCCCAAAATGTACCACTAATTAAATAACAATGATAAACATATAAAAAAGTTATAAACATACAACACTTAATTAATTGAAAAAATTAATCGAATTCTTAATTTCGGGCTACACATTAGCAGTTGGAGCTAAGTCTTTCTCAAATACAATTAATTGAAAAAATTATAAAAATACAACACTTTAATATCATTGTTTAAAAATTATGTTTTAAATGATAATTGAGCGAAAAAACTTGTAAACCATTATATATAAAAACACTAAGGCTCCATTTGGATGGAGGGATTTGTGCTATGGATTTATAAATCCATTGTCAAATCCACTCCATGTGTTTGGATAAAATACTAAATGAGTGGATTTTCAAATCCAGATTTTTAAATCCACCCATTTAGAAACTTCTCCATTTTACACTATATTTGGGTGGATTTCAAATCCTTTGACAAAGGTAGTCATTTACAAATCCCTCCTGACTCACACTTCTCTCTCCTCCCCCCCCCCCCCCTCTCTCGTCCTCTCTCTCTCTCTCCTCTTTCTCTCTATCTCTCTCGTCCTCTCTCTCTCCTCCCCGCTCTCTCTTCTTCTCTTCTCCCTATCATTATCTCTTCCTCTCGTTCTCCAATAAAATGCTCCTAATATTTTTTTTAATTCTTTTTTTTTCTTTTATCTCCAATTAAATGCTCCTAATAAATTTTGGGATATAAAATACATAATATGTATATATGTGTGTATATATATAATTAGAGAAAAAATTATTCGGTTAATTTTGATTTAGATAAATATTATTTTATTTAATAAAAAATATAACTTGTTAGTTTAAACTTTAAAGAAAAAAAAATTAAATTTTATAAATATTGTATCAGTGTTTTGCCAAATAATGGATTTGAAAATTTTGGATTTCAAAATCCTTTCACAAATCCACCATAAGTCCAAACAAGGGATTTCAAGTCCATGGATTTCAAATCTAAGGATTTTGAAATCTATTCATTTTAAATCCCTGACAAATCAAATCCCTCCATCCAAATGGAGCCTGAAGGATCCAATATTGGAAAGACAGGAACTATCCATCACTTCATTTAATACATACTCCCTCCGTTCCAAAATAGATGATGTTTTAGAAAAAAACAGAATAATTAAGAAACAAATATATTACCAAATATAACCTCCTAAAATATGTGCAGATAAGATTTAATGATATCAAATGTGAGTGGGAGGTTGAAAAGTCAAATATATTTTTGGATTTACATAAGGGTAAAATAGAGAGAAATGGTAAAGAAAACCTAGAACATCAATTATTTTAAAATTTGTTTAAGAAGTTAAAACATCATCTATTTTGGAACGGAGGGAGTATCAATTTAGATAAACAACATGAAAGAGCCCAATGTTATAAGAGGCCCAGAAATCAGACACAAAAGAGCCCAATATTAGAATAGGCCCAGAACCTTCTAGTTTAATCCCCTAGATTTAGGGTATGTTTGTTTATTGTTTAACCTAATAGATTTAGGGGATTAAATTTTAATAAAGCACACTCATTAATTTCCTCAATTAAGTTTGATTCAGCACTCCCCAACCTTAAACAAACATAACCTTATTGTCGGATTTTATATTAAACTCAAGAGGTCCTACAATTTCATTGATTCCAAAATAAGTGTCGGAAAAATTAGAGATGAATAAAAAGATAAATATTCATTTAATTATGATTTATTTTATAAAATAAGAAAATAATTAACTAAATTAAGTAGTTATTTAAGGTAAAATTGAAAGAATTTTGTTTTTTTAAAACTATATTTATTTTGAAAACTGAGTGAGTATTATTTAAAATAAAGTGGAGACACTATCCTGAAGTATGAATTGCTTACCAGTCTTGTGCATATGAGCTGTGAAATGGCAGTGGCATTGACTGAATCTAGTCAATTGTTTCACTCATTGTCTCAGCTCATCAAGTCTTCTCTCTCTCTCTAGAAATGGCAGCTTATGCAGCTCTGGTTTCTCTTGTGAATACACTGGATGACATTCAGAATCATCCAACCCTTTCCACTTCTCTTAACAAGTTCCAAATCATAACCCTTCACAAAAAGCTTGATTTCTTATTGGATTTTGTAGAGAATTATAATTCTCATGGGGGTATGAGCAAAGAGGAAGTAAAAGATCTGGAGAGCCAAATCACATCTGCAGCTCATCAGGCTGAAGATGCAATCGAAACTCACATAGTGGATCAAATTCATGCCGAAAAACGTCTTGAACCATTTTTTGATCTACAAAAAGTAATAGTTTCCATGGATGCTATCAAGGAAAATGTGATAGAGATTCAAAAGAAAATGGGCCTCAAACGTCGACTGCCACCATCTGCCGTGCCCGCTGCTTCATCAATACCTCTTACCACCGGAAAGCCAACTTTGGTGGGATTCGACGGCTACAGGCATCAGCTTCTGGATTGGCTCACCGGACAATCTAATCAGCAAATAATCCCCATCACTGGTATGGGCGGAATCGGTAAGACTACACTTGCTCGAAGTGTTTATGAAGATTCATTGATTATGCACCACTTTGATGTCTGTTCTTGGGTTACAATATCTCAAAAGTATAATGTGGCTGAAATTCTTTTACAACTGCTTTCTTGCGTAAGAGGCTCCACTAGTACGACCGGAACTGATGATCAATTAGGAGGGCATTTGCATAAAATTTTATATGGTAGAAGGTACTTAGTTATACTAGACGATTTGTGGAGCATTGAAGCTTGGGATGCGATAAAGTTCTATTTTCCCCAATACGATAGTACTAGTCGAATAGTTGTAACTACTAGACAATTAGATGTAGCTAATCATTGTGGCTCTCTGAGACTTGCTATGGATTTTCTAGATGATGATACAAGTTGGGATCTTTTTTGTCAGAAGGCATTTGCACAAGAAAGTTGCCCTCTTGAATTTGAGGAAATTGGGAAAAAAATTGTTAAAAGGTGTAAAGGACTTCCTCTATCAATTGTTGTTATTGGAGGGCTTCTTGGAAAATCCTCCAGGATGCACGATAGTTGGGAGAAGGTGGAAAAAGATTTAAGCTCAATCTTGAATTCACCCGAGGACAGTTCGTGCTTGAATATATTATCTTTGAGTTACAATCACTTGCCTGCACATTTAAAACCATGTTTTTTATACTTGGGAATATTTCCTGAAGACCGCAGGTTCCCTGTATCCCAAGTTATCAAACTTTGGATTGCCGAGGGTTTTCTTAAACCAAATAAAGATAGATGCTTAGAAGAGGTTGCAGAAGATTACATAAAAAATCTCATTGATAGAAATCTCATTTTTGTTAGTAGTTTGGGAGGAAATGGGAAACTTAAAAGTTGTAGCATTCATGATCTTGTAAGAGACTTGTGTATAAAGATAGCTGACGAAGAAAAGTTTTTTTGTGTCACTTGGGAACTTGAGACTGCAGGAAATATTGAGAGAGAGCGTCGCATTGTTATTCGTAATGTCGTAGTTTCTACATTGAAATCCACATCGCATGCTCGTTCCATAATAGGCCAAGGTCACCTATTGTCATTGAATTCTCGATTGTTGAGAATATTGACTCATTCTTATGGTGAATCCATCGATACTACTTTGCAACAAGTTAACTTGCGGTTCCTTGACTATAGGTCACTCCGTCCAGAACAACTTCCCTCATCAATATCCTTACTTTGGAATCTACAAACAATAATTGTTGCAGGGAGAGTGTCAACTGTTGACGTGCCATTTGAAATTTGGATGATGCCACAACTTAGGCATATCATATTCAATGCGAGAGTCTATCTTTCGGATCCTACTTTGAGTGGTGAACAAGACGTAATTGTTTTGGAAAACCTTCAAACACTCCGGAATGTAGGGAGCTTCAAGTGCACTGAGGAAGTTTACAAGAGAATTCCAAACATAAAGAAATTGCATGCATTTTTTGATCAAGATCTTGACGGAGGTCACACAATGTCATATTTTTGTCTTTTCAATGTTGGCCGCTTTGAAAAACTTGAATCACTACACTATGATTTTGGATATATTCGAAATCGTGATGAGTTGCTGCAGAACCTCAAATTCCCAAATTCGCTTAAGGATCTTACTCTATCAAGTTGCAATCTCCATTGGTATGATTTGGAAATTATAGGTTTGTTGCCTAATCTTGAAGTTCTCAAATTGTATACTGATGCTGTCGTAGGTTCTGAATGGAACCCTGTTGAGGGAGAATTTGTTTCCCTAAAATATCTCAAGATTTGGGATTGTCCTGATCTGATTTACTGGAATGCAGACAGTTATCATTTCCCCGTACTGGAGAAACTCGATCTGCAGTATCTGGAGAAATTGGATGAGATTCCTTCAGGCATAGGAAACATACCCACCCTTAGAGATATTTTTATGTCTGAGTGTAGTGTTTCCGCCGCCATATCAGTAGTTAACATACTGGAGGAACAAGAGAGTTTTGAGAATTTTGATATTAAAGTGCGAGTTAAGTTCTGGAAGGAGAAGTCCAAGGCAAAACTAGAGGAAGTTAGGAAAGAGGTAGAGCTATCAGGTTTTAAAACCCATAATTTTCAACTTCTTTCTTGAGGTGTACCTTCTTGGTTTTTTTTTTTTTTTTTTTATTCAGTAATTTGAGTGATTTGATTTCATCTGATCGTATTCAATTTCGGCAATTCAGAAAAAGAATTGTTGGAGTATATTATGATTTATGAGTTTTCCATATTGTCCAACTCATGCTTAAGTGAGATGGTAGTGAGGGTTAAGGTTCAAATCTTTCTTAACATCTTTTTCTCAAATAATGAGAGGGCTCTTTTTCTTTTTCGATATGTTGTTACTGTGTATCACATGTGTATGTCAATGTCCGCTCAATCAGTAAACAGAGATTAAGAGATCATTTTTATTTTCTAAATAATCATTTTATTTTTTAGAACTAAGCAACTTATTAAAAAGATTCACTTTTTAATAATATAATTTTCAAGACTATTAAATTAATTTTCAATCATATAATAATATAATTTCAAATTAAAAAATATTATTAAATTTTATAAATTTCATTAATTTTTTCAATAAAATAAAATTTCTGAATTTTCAAAAGAAAAAGTTTGAAAATTAATTTTAACAATAACAATTTTTTTATTTTTTATAAAACAATTTTCTAATTTAGAAAAATCAATTTACTATATAGTTTAGGGCTTTTTTGGGATGCATCTGGATGAGTTTTACTTGTTTTGCAGATTACATGTTAATATTTTTTTAAAGATTGGATGAGTTTTACACACTGGTGATCAATAATTTATATGTACTGGTTGGTAACTGGGTTTAATGATATTTTTACATTTACAAGTATTTGGTTACGCAGTATATGTGCATATTGCGCTTGCACATCGTTGGATATGGATTTTCAACTATTACCCGCTTCTCGTGGATTGTCAATTTATGAGGCAATGTTCCCAACGTTAGCGGATATAAGAAAAATATTTTTCGAATGGAACGACAGGAGTGTTTTTCAGTATATCTCATTAGAATATGTACACCTCATAATGTAAAAGTGAAGTAAGACGAACTATTAATTTTCGAAATATAGAAGATTTGATTGCTCATTTGCCAAAATCATTTAATTGACAAGATCATATATACCAACTGCATATATGCTTGTAAGGTTAAAAATTCATTTTTAGGGGCATAACACTACAATAAAAGGTGTTGAACCCATACTTAAAAGATGTTTGGTTGAGTCCATGACTCCCAAAAGAAAATGGGAGATGCAACGTACTTCGGCAAACACCTGCCCAGGTAAGGTAACATATATGTGACAACTTGATTCAATCATCGATGAAAATATTGTCTCTCAGTTTGATATGATTCCAAAGAACAAAGAAATCTGAATAGATTATGAAATATTTTCCACATTGATAATATTGTTGCTTAAAGAATCATATAGCACGATGATATCGAACGACACTTTGTTGCAACATGTTAACGTGAGCATATTAGCCTACATGAAAAAAATCAATTTCAGGTAGAACTTGAATCCATGGAAATATAATAGGTATTTGTTTTGGTAGTGAAAGCCTCACCAAGTGTAAAAGCATGTAGGAAATAAAATGGATTTTGTCAGTAAGCGTAATGAAATGAATGAAGTCCGAAGATACAAAGCTTACCTTGAAGCACATGATTTTATCACTATGCTTTGGAATTGAATATGAGGAGATACACTCACGCAATGGATCTCACGATGTTCAACGGTGAAGTTTTGAAATGATTACAAATGAAACATAGTAATGTGGTTACAACATATCTCTTTGGCGATCTTGATTCCGAGATATGTGAAAGTGTCTGAAGAAGTTCTATTTCCCAACTCAAGTGACTCTAGACCACGCATTGCATTTATAATATTAGATTGAAATTATCACTTTGATTAAAACCATCCGGACAAAAATGGTTTACTCACCTGAGTTACTACTTAATTGGGAAGGGAAAGAACAATTAACTTGCATTTGTAAATTTATAAAGGAAATAAGTTCTGAATTCAAAACTATAATAACATATGTCGATGTAATGGACATTATAGGTACTCATAAAGAACATAGAAAAATCATGAGGTATTTGATCCAAATTTGAGATAAAATGTCATGGGAAAACACGATATTGTCCAGAAGACCGATTTTGTGGAATACTAATTCCCCGATTTGCATATATCCAAAAGATGATAAGGGGATTTAACATAGAAAAAGTGCAGTCTGCTAGCACTCTTATGATTGGTTGAAGTATGGACATAAAGAGAGATCCATTGCGTCTAAAGGAAATGACAAACAACTATTGGCAACTGAAACGCCCTAATTAAGTTCAATGTGCGCATTATTGTACTAAGCTTAGTGCACTAAACCCGATATTACACTCTCACATAACTTGTTAACTAAATTTTACTATGGACAACACCTTATCAGTAGAATGATATCAAAAAGTATTTTGATATCTAAAAGAAATAATTGACATTAAAATGTTCTCCCCATATTAGACATGAGAGATTACAAATGAGATTGTAACTTCTAAAGTAAAATGCCAAATATCGAAGGATTGTAAATGAAATTGTAGTTCCTAGAGTTCAACCTCTTGTTTGATCTTGATACACACCTCTATCACTCTTTGATCCTCCCTCACTTCGGAAGAAAAAAACTGTTTCACAATACTTATCCCTCTAGACCTTCTGTGTTGTGTATGGTGTGAGTTGAGAGTATGATCACAAGATGTAAACTGATTACAATTAAAGCTAAAGTATTGGCTATCCACCTAACCTTTCTAACTGCTATTCGGCTAACAAGAAGAAAGAAAAACAGTTACAATCCATAACTCTAAAAAAAACTAACTGAACTGTAAAACCATGCAGTTGTTGAGCTGTCAAACCGTCTCAACCGTTTTTCTACTGCTTTATTGAATAGTCCAGCTGAATGAGTGGCCAAACTTATCAACAGGACAAAAAGGTAATAAAGAAGGAGAGAGCAACACCTCAGCGGGACAGTTTTCAGAACATAAATCATTGCGCTCCTCCTTTAGCATTGAGTAGGGATAATCATCCATATAAACATACACAACAATACAAGATACCATGTCTCCATATTTTCTTTGAATTACACGAATCTACACACTAATACACATAAAAATATGTACGTTTATGTATACACATTTCAGACCTGTAACTATTGAATTTGAATCCTCTATTACACTACATATTAGATCTCATGTTACACAATCTTAATTAGTTCTCAGATGTCTTATTTAACCACTCAATTAGTTATATAACTCAAGGCAGCCACATTTCGCAGCTTTTGCTGAAATGTAAGATCATTATATGAAATGAAACTCCTATGGTCCACAGGCACTGCATCGATGTTCTTGATAAGATTATGAAGGACATTATGTAACTTAGTGGATCAATGAACTCCGACAAGCCTTTTGGTGGTAAAACTGTGGGTTTTTTATGAAGATTTCAGGTAGATAATCCACATCCCTGGTGCAAAGGTGCGTCGCGACCTCCCACCCTTCCAGCCTCCCTCGTTCGCTGCGTCAGCGTCGTTACCAGCTAGGGCACGACGACTCAATTCTCGACTGCTCCAAACTCCATTGCTCGCTGGTAAATAGATCGTTAATCCTTTCTCAATTCTCAAAAACAAATGTATTGATTGCCCCAAATGGATGTATTAACTGTTAGTTTGGTGAATGTTAGTTTGGATGTATTGACTGTTAGAATTGCATATTTTTAGGGTACCATTCGGTGTCAGTTAACCAAAATCAAAACCGACCAAAAGGTCGGTTCGGTTATCAATCAATTTTAAAATAGAATTTCGGTCGGTTCGATTTTGTATTTTCTGAAATTCGATTAAGTTGGTTTTTAAAATATGGTCGGTTCGATCGACCGAATCGACCGTTGCACACCCCTAGAAGACCTTTTAATAAAAATACGAGTTAGAAAATTTCTCATTAATTAATTAAAGTATTGTTTAAAGAAAAAACTAACTCGTATAAACCCACATCTTTGAGTTAAAATCCATAATATACTTTCATAATATCATTAGAGATTTTACTTTTAATAAAATACTCAAAAGCTAAAACATTTATACATTTAGCTTAACTAATATAATTTAAGTACTTTTTTCTACTTAAATATTCAAATTTTTTACATTTACTTAACTTCATTTACTTCTTTTTAGAAAATTGCCCGCGCCAGCTAGATTTCTTGTCATCCGTTGGACTTGGAATTATTTTAAGCATAGCATCATGAGTTATACGAACCTAGTGAGAGAACTCCGTAAGCAATTGTACTAAATGAATAAGTACCACAATAAATACATCCTTGATTAAGACTCAATAGCCTTTGACTTAGGAGCCAATCTTACGACTGAGAAGCCATATTGCTTGACTTGGGAGTCAATCTTACGACTCTAAAGTCTGACTAGGAGCCAATCTTACGACTCAAAGTCATATTGTTAAGATCACTTAAGAGCCAATCTTATGACTCGAAAGCATTCGACTTATGAGGCAATCTTACGACTCAAAAGTCTTACTCAAAAGTTCATCTTATAACTTGAGAGTAATCATATGCCTGAAGGCGAACATATACATCACAATACAAATTCAATAAGTATAGATGCTACATCTACCCACTTTTCATGAAGACATCATTTGATTGATGTTGATGTTCTTTGATTGAATTGCTTTGAAGAAGCTCCAAGGTTGTCCATTCCAACTCGTATTGTACTTGCCGATTTGAGACATTTAGTCTTGTAGCTTTCTTCATTATTCTTTCCTCATAACTTTTATATCTATCATAATTTTAGCTTGTATGTTTAACTAGTGCACATGTATACTTATACTATAAATTTAATCACATATAGATATTGCTAACATAATAGTATGTATCAAGCAGACACATAGTGTAACTACCCAGTAATTAAAGAATAGCTTAGTTAATATATCATCATGATAAAATTAATGATATAAAGCTAAATTTAAAGAGGTGAATACATTTTTTTAGGAAATATAGTTTCTAGAGTAGGAATATAGTGATTATAAGTAATTAGACACTTAATCACAGATAAAGTCACATAATTCATATAATCGTCGAGAGATTATGAAAACTTACATTTCTATACCTTATATGTTACAATTTATCATACCAAAATAGTTCATTAAATCCAAGTGTATAAAAATCTTCTATTATAGTTAAAAATAGTTAGTTTTAGGTCTCCGACTAGACTGTCTTGTAAAATTCATTATAAATCATATATTTCATAAAAACTTCTCAAATTTTAATCATAGAATTCTTATATCATGTAATATATTATCATAAAACAGTTTTTAAAGATCCAAAGGCACTAATTTTATAAAAATCATTTTCTAGCAACAAATTTGACTACTTTATACCTAAAATCAGCTTATTTTATAATATTTTTTTAAAATCAATAACTTGATGAAACATCTTTAAGTTTTAACCATAGACTAATAACATCATATTTTATGATATAGTATAATAGCTTTGGAAAATATTAAGCAAATAATTTTATATAATTTTTCAAAGTTGCATGAATAACATGAACTTCTACTAATTAAGTGTTCAAATAAAGTTTACACATTTAGATAATATAATCTTTAATTAGAAGTATATAAATAACATTAAGTATATTAAATATTACAAAACACATATACTTAACATATTTATGCCGATTTTGCACCACGTAGCAAAAATCGGTAAATTGACGGTCAACCATATAAGACCCCTAATTAGTTATGTACATTTACTAGTATGCATTCTATATAACATCTAATTAATAAAATAATTAAATTTCTAAATCTATATAAATTACAAAAATAATAAATGAAAATTATTAAAGAGGACATACCTTAAAATTCATACACTAAAATAACGACTTCTTAAAATGTCGAACCTCCAAACACCGTCGGACCTCCGAATATCGTTGAAAATAAACTACTTAGCGTCTGGTAATTAAAGGAATTCCTTTACAAACACATACCTATTTTAATATCGTTGAAAAAGGCATATAAATATTATTAGGGACAGAAAGAAGTCTGCTCTTGTTTTAAATCAGATTTCATATGTTGAAAAGATTTTGAGAAAATTTCACATGTCGAATGCTAAACCTGTGAATGTGCCTCTTACTTCTCACTTTGTGCTAAGTAAGGATAAGTCTCCCAAGACTGAAACTGAAATAAATGACATGAAGAAGGTGTCATATTCTAGTGTTATAGGTTCGGTCATGTATCTCATGGTTAGTTCTAGACCTGACATTGCATACTCTGTGAGTTGCTTGAGTAGATATATGGCTAACCCTGCTGTGCTTCATTGGAATGTGGCTTCTTAGATACTTGAAATCCTCTATGGATATTGGTTTAACTTTCTCTAAGTGCTCTGAAGGTGTTAAATTTGTTGGCTATGTGGATTCTAATTATGCAAATGATAGAGATAATAGAAAAACTACTACTTCTCATGTGTTTACCTTGTGTGGTTTTTGCATAAGTTTGAAGTCTCAACTACAACCTATTATTGCATTGTCTACTACTGAGTCTGAATATGTGGCTGTCACAGAGGCTTTTAAGATTCTATTTGGTTAAGAGGTATTTTATCTGAAATTGATTTTCTAAATAAAGACGTAGTTGTGTTTTCGGATAGTCAATCTGTCATTCAACATTGTAAGAACCCTGTGTTCCATGATAGAACTAAACACATTGATGTTAGGTTTCATTACATACTTGATATAGTATAAAAAAGGGATTGTTAAACTGAATAAATTTCCATTTGAATTCAATCTTGCTGATATGGGTACTAAGTGTTTGCTTGTTGAGAAACTTCTTTCGTATCACAGGATTTTAAAAATTTGGTTGAATTTTTTTTATTATTATTATTATTATTATTTTTTTTGGTTCTATTCCTGTTACTAGCTTGTTTTGTGCTTGCCATTGGTGATTGACCTTTGGACTATGTGTCATCTTCTACTTCTGTAACTTCAGTTCTTTGAGAACTTGGGATGCTTTGTAGTTACATGTACACCAGCGATGATGAGTTCTTTAGTTCCCCACATACCCTAGTGCATCGTCTTGGACCAAAGATGAAGATTGTAATATATTGTTGGCACATATATTAGTCTCCTAATGCCCCTTGAGCTCCCCACTAAACCTTAGCCCTACACCTATATATATGTTATATGAGTTTGTCTCCAAAAGTGAATAAAGTGAGGCAATAAGAGACAAACAGAATATAGAGGCAGATTAGCGTTGTGCTAAAAGAGTTTTGTGCTCTATATATTCCTTCTTCTTTCTTTCTCGTGGTTTGTGTCTATTGTAAGTAGGGTTGGCCCTGAGGGTAGTCTAGGGGGACTTCGGCCTAGTTTGGAGGCCCCAAAATTTCTTGTCATGTTATATATATATATATATATATATATATATATTCAACTTTTGTATTTTTTTTAAATAGTCCCAATAAAATATAGTAATAATTTTAGAGGTCCACCAATCTTTCATTTGGTAATGAATTGGCCAATCAGTTTTTTTTTACTTATTATCAATAGACCCATCAATACCTAAATTCAGTAAAAATTACATAAATAGAAAGAAAAAAAAGTACAATATATGGAAATCTAAAATAAATTGAATTTTAGGAACAGTGAAAAGTGAAAATGGAAGACAGAGGAAGAAGAACGTTGTTACCGCTGAAGCTGAAGAGTTACAATTCGAATTTCGAAGAAGAACGTTATATTGTTCTCCATTTTTCATACAAATCAAGTTTACTAGTTATATATTTATTTGTTGTTAATTTGTAGAATCATATTATCTACTTCTCAATTCTTCAAACAAATTAACTTAGGTTGTATAATTTTATCTTTTTCAACGGTTTAGCCTTTCTAGATAGTACAATTAGCCCCACAATTCGTACTTCTGTTTTTCACCTAATTTCCAAGCACTATTCGGTGGAGTTCAATTAAGCTGTTGTTGAGTGTTGATAATCAGCCTCATAATTCATCAATTTGAAGAAGCATACATGTACTTCCGTCTTTCTGCCAATTTCAGAACACAATACAGTGGGGTTCAGATCAGTTGTTATTGAGTGTTGATTTGATGGGGAAAAAATTAAATAAAAGGAAATCTCAAGTCAGGGTATATTGCTCTTTGTTTACTTTTTTTTTTTTCAGGTATATTTGGATGTTGTTGGACTTCGGATTGCTAATTGATCTTGTGTGTGTTTTTTGTTTATGGATTTGAAATTGTGATATTATGTTACCAAAAAAACACAAATCTGGAGTCAGAAAAGAAATGAAAAAGAAAAAAAGAAAGAGAAAAGTTCCTTCAACAAAAAAAGGTGCTCTTGACATTTTCTGAATTGCAAGCGTTGCAAATGTGTTTACCAGCAGAAATAAAATCAAGTCTTGAAGTTCTTGAATTTGTAAATACTCTAAATTATTTTCCTAATGTTTCTACTGCTTATAGACATTACCTGTTACTGTGGCATCATCAGAAAGAAGTTTTTCAAAACTAAAATTGATAAAATCGTATTAGCGTTCAACTATGTCTCAAGAAAGACTAAATGGATTGACAATATTGTGCATTGAAAACGAGGTGTTGGAACAACTTGATCTTGAAGAGTTTATCGACGATTTTGCTTCTCAAAATGCTAGATGGTCTAGATATTTTTAATAACAATTTGATTTTTAATTTTACTTTTGTCTTCTTTTGCAGGTGTGACACTTCTTCAATACTCTGCATGTAAAAAAATAAAGTATATAGTTCGACTTTTGTAATTCTTGGTGGATGAGTTCTTTAGAATATATATTATATATATACTTGAAAATATTGATGCAACAATATTGTTTAACTTGTAAATGAAGTGTTGAAACAACACTGCTTTGTTTAGCAGTTAAACACATGCATTAAACTAATTAATACATTGTGTCTTTTGATTGCATTGTTATCATGTTTAGTCAAATCCTTGATAAAGCTTATTACCACTTTGAGTGATATAGCTATATGCCATATAGGAAAGTTGCATGCATAGACTTACTATATATAGCAAGCATTTATTGTTTTTGTTTCTAGCTTTGAACTTGTAGGAATTGTATTGTATCTGATATATGTTGTCTGTGGTGTAATGCTTTTCGCGATCATCTATTATCAAGTAATGAAAAATACGATGCTGCTGTTTGTAGCATTTCACTACTCATGTTACAAATCACAACATTAATTTCTACAAACATCAATCCTCCCATACAAAGGTGATTCATGAACTGCACTATGTTACTTCATGAGCTGGAAGAATGTTACTGTCTTCATGAAGTGTTATAAAACTTTGTGTTAAGATTATTTTTATGAGAAAAATATTGATTGGGGCCCTTTTTTTTATTTGTGTCATGAACCACAAAAATGTCAGGATTGACCCTGATTGTAAGAGGCTTAAGGTTTGATGTGTCTTGTGATCTTAGTGATGCCAAATTTAGAAATGAATGTTCTGACTTGAGATGTAATCGGCATTAACGACAAGTCCAACCGACGCTATTATTAAAATTTAAGAAACAAAAACTCGTCCACGGTTGTAGTAATCGGGAGCATCCTGTCGTATGCATCAATCTATTAACGGAGTAAAAGAGGCAAAGTCGTTATCTCGTCATTAACTAATTCATCAGAAACAAAGAGTTGACACTTGCCCAGTTGCGCGACAGCTGGACACCCTTTGGACCTCTCCAAGAGTCCTCCATCCCTCACATGGCCATGCCCAGCCTCGCCTCTTAACCTCCCTCAACGGTCTCCTCTATCTTCCTAATTATTTCCTTTTTTTTAATCCCAATTGTCTAAACCCCACAAAATCCCACATATTTTAAATTTGATTTTTTTCGATCTAACCAATGATAATGGGTATGCATCTCCATGCCTCCAATCACCTCCTCTTCCCACAAATCCCTCTCTATGTATTATCTTCCTCCAATTCAATCACTGCAAAATGTGGATTCTACAAGAAAATCAGTGTTTCTGCGCCCAAGAAATTGAGAAGAAAGCAGATTCATATAGTGTCCTCGAGTGCTGCACCATTATGGCAAAATTGGGCACCTGAAAACACCTCTAAACCTCCTTCGCTTAGCGACATTCTCTGGCCTTCTGCTGGTTAGTTAGTCACATTTTTCCCTCCAATATTTCAAATTGTTTGTTTATGTTGGGAAAATGTATGTACAGGGGCTTTTGCAGCAATGGCCATATTGGGAAAGATTGATCAGATATTGGCACCAAAAGGGGTTTCGATGACAATTGCACCCTTAGGAGCCGTTTGTGCTGTTCTCTTCACAACCCCAGCTTCTCCTGGTGCCAGGGTATATATATATATCTTCTTTCTTTTCATATATTTAAAACAAAACAAGGGATCTCAATCTTTACTTTGCTTATAATAGCTCAATCCTGCAAAATTGTATATTGATGATAGGTGTGAATTATGCATTAATTCTACCATAGAATGATAATTAACTTAGGATAATTCACCTTCAAAACAGGCATGCATCATAAAGTGTTAATTTATGATGAAATCATTAATTCTCTTTACAGTTAGGGCTGCTCTCTAGAGTCTTTCAATCCCCAAATTATAGTTTGATTATGTCTGTCTTTCAACTACTTTATTTATAAGATGAAGATCTATGCATAAGTGCTATCTTGTTCTCGTGGCATGGGAACAATGACTCTTTTCTACTCGATAAATTCATGCACTTCCAACCTTATTTATATGTGAATTTTGTGTGCTCTGTGTTTCTCTGTTCGTGTATCTCTAGCATAAAACTTAGGTTTGGTAAATAGTTTAGTTCTAGTTAACATATGTGTTGACTTTATGTGATTTAGATGCTACAAGTGATGTTTCTATAAACAACTAAATTACTTGAAATACAGTATATGGCAACAGCCTGATATCATCATATATCAGTTGTTAGTACAAAGTTTGTTAGAGTTTCTAGAACTTCCTATACAAATATTTCAAATTGCGGTTGTTGCTGAAACCCTCATTTATTTAATATGGTTTTCCTCGATTACAGAAATCTGATTTATTGAAATTAACAAGAATCTCATTTACAAAGCTTTTCATATTACTTGAGTTCCAGAGTTGCGAATAAAGTATTCATTTTACTGCAATCTATTGCATGCTTAGTTGCTTTTGGGGCATATATTTTCATACATTTCATCAATAAATTTTTGATCGTTTGCCATTAAATCATACTAACTCACTAAGCATCACCAGAAAGCTTTATCATGTATCTTGATATCAGATTATACTAGGTATTTCTCGATCCTACTTAAACTGTCGTTTTGAAATAAACAAGCTATTGAAGTATAAAGGTTGGTTCATCTTGCAGAAGTACAACATGTTCATGGCTCAGATTGGATGTGCAGCAATAGGTGTATTGGCATTCTCGATTTTGGGACCAGGTTGGCTAGCAAGAAGCACTGCCCTTGCTGCTGCCATTGCCTTCATGATTTTCACCCGCTCCGTACATCCACCAGGTAATTATTTCAAATATATGACTTATCTGAAAAAAATATTTATTTGATGATTATAGATTGAAAATCAATGGCGATTTTTTTAAATAACCTGCAGCTGCAAGCTTGCCATTGTTATTTATTGATGGAGTAAAGCTGCACCATTTGAATTTTTGGTATGCTTTGTTTCCTGGTGCTGCTGGATGCATTCTCCTCTGTTTGATTGTAAGTTTCCCTCTGTACGCGCGTCGAGAAACTGTTAATTTCGGGGGAGGGGGTTAAATTGCGTGAAGGGGTACCAAATTATATCATTGATATTAAATTGGCAACGAACTTCAATTTGCATCAAAATGGGTATTGAACACCAATTTCTCATTAGGTTATATAGTTTTTGTTATAACATATGCAAGAAAGATAATGAAAAAACGAAGTAAGAACCCATAAGTTACGTGGTTCACTAATAATGTCTTGGCTGCGTCCGCGATCTGTTTATTATTATTATTCACTGATACGTTCCTTTTTTTGTCAATCTTGTATGCAGCAAGAGATGGTATGTTACTTGAAGGACAACCTGAAATTTTGACAAGATTTACGAATCTTCCTTGTATTGAGGAAAAGGAACATATTCTGTCAGGGAAGGAAGAGAACATTTTTGTAACAACCAAATGTGTGTAAAATAGCCCACTTGCAGTCATCAATTCTTTGATTGCATTTATTCTCAAATGGTATATATCTATGTAAATACTATCATTTGTAAAAAACAGTATTTTAAATTCTTTAGATAAGAGTTGAAAAATAAAGTAAATTGCTCGGCCTGAGATTGATTACTTGAGAAAACTTATTCAAGCTTAGTTTGTTAGATCTAACAAATAATCTTGAACTCATTTTTGTATTAGGCTGAAGTACAAATCAAATATAAATGATAATATACCATAGTTGTTTTCCTTTTCTGGAACTTCAAACATTTTGTTTGATTGCAACTTATAGTCCATGAAATTAATCCGACTGCAATCTTGGATTATGTCTGGTTGCCGGATTCTAATTTTAAGACATTTTGCATGCATTAGGGGAAAATTATTTCTAGTTGAATTAGGGTTTCTCTTGTCGAAAAAAATTAGGGCTTCATCGATGTGGATCACTCTCAAGTTTCGAAATAAGACAAACTTGATAGTCAATAATTATATATATTGGAAAATAAATTTAACATTAGTCATGTTTGTTAGATCTTGTCTAGAAAAAAATTCGTATGTTAAACAATTTCAATTTTAGTCCTGTAATTTGTAAAAAGTGTCCAATTTAAGGGAACGGCCCAACTCCGATGATCAATTTGGCCGGAAGTAGTCATGTGGACGTCACGTGACTGTTTAATTTGGGATTTGTCAAAATTATGTAGAAATGGCATGCCAACTAACAAACATCATATTAAAACAAGGACCAAAACTAAACCCCAATGAGACATATAGGAAATGCAAAAATGAAATGAAGTGTGATGATTGAATTTAAATAAAGTAATAGATGCAAAGGTAATTGCAATGTTAGTGAAATCTGGCGAATGCGGCAAGATAATAGGAAGCAGCAAAGGATAAACCTTGAAAAATTGGAGGTAGAGAAAAAGAAAGATGAGTATGGTGCGGTGTTGGAAGGACAAAACAGTAGCAATGAATTGATCCAGTAGAGAAAGAAATAAGACGTCTGTATTGGGGTTCGACATTGAAGATTCTAGGGTACTAATTGATGAAGGCCTTACTTTTGGGATGTAGAACTGCAATTTGATTGTGCAGAAGCATTGCAACAACAAGAATGATCAACGTGTGGGTGTACTGGAGATTCATAGCATACCTTCAACTTCAAACCCAACCCAAATATTGTCTTCATCTTCATCTTCATAAACAACACCCCACTGTGCTAGCTTTTACCTACCTGGCTATGTTCAGTGTGGAGCCTGAATGACGGAGCTACATAATTTACGGGTCCTACAGTTCTAAATGACAGAACAATTTATGCAGTCAATATTTCTTTTCTTTTTACTTCGGTTGTGCGTATAGCATTTTTTTCCTTTTGCATAATTTACTAAAATATTGTACTAATTTTTATAGGTATTTTACAAATGACATACACAAGTATTCTCTTCGCCCAAATTATCACCATTCTGTTTCATGTTATTTGGATGTGGATGATTCCATGAATCCACAAACTATCTAATACTCATCAAATTGAGATGATTCTTACGGATGATCAGGTATTATTTTTATTAATGTCTTTATCACTTGTTGTTGTTGCCTTTATTACTTTTTGTAAGGAATAATTGTTTGTTGTTTTATGTTTTCAATTTTTTTGTATAATGTTCATTTAATGTAAAAAAAATTGTATAATATTTTCAATGTATAAGTATTTACATTTAATTTCTTGAACAACATGAAGGTGTTACAGAGTCCTAATCACAAGTTGATTCTGAAAGTTGGTGTTCCTGTGATGTTACTAAGTAATGTTGATCAGTTTTCCGGTCTATGTAATGGAGACGCAACTCGGAAAACATGTAATCGAAGGTAGAGTTTTATCAGGAAAAAATATTGGAACAAAAGTTTACATCCCTCGAATGTCTATGAGTCATTCAGATACCAAATTACCAATCAAGTTTGAAAGAAGACAATTGCCGATGTTGGTCCATTTTGCTATAACAATAAACAAGAGTTAGAGTTAATCATTTTCTTATGTTGGATTGTATCTACGTAGACCGGTCTTCACTCATGGATAGTTATATGACGTTATATCCAGAGTCACAAGTGGAAGATGATTCAAAATATTTTGTTGTGATATAAATGACAAGATTTTTTATTTCACGAATAATGTGGTTTACAAAAAAGTCTTTCAAAATTTAAAATAGTGGGTGTGCAAAATAATACTCACATTGTTATTATTCTCATTTTTCTTATATTAAATTTGATTATTGGTTTTTATTCCGCTTTTGACGCTATTACAGTTGAGTTAAATTTCATCATTACAAATATTTTTTTGCAACTCTTCAATATATACACTATTATAAAAGTGCCTTAAGTTTCAGCCAATTTACGTTTGACCTATTTTACCCCTTTTAAGTTTAAATACTCAAAGGCAATATTAATTGTAATTTCCTAACATATCATAATTATTATATTCGGATCCTAATTTTAATGCTAATTGTATTCTAATCATATATCCTAATTATTATATACCAAACATCGTACATATCCTAATTATTATATTCCAATCTTAATTATAATAATTGTATTCTAATCATATATCCTATTTATATACCAAGAATTGTGCTACCTAGAAATTCTGAACTGTGGGTCTCTCTTAAAAGCTGTAAGTTTACGATGAGTTTAATGATTATTAGTCTATTTCATTTATTTTTGTCACTTATTTCAAGTCATATAACTCTCGGTTGATGACTTGATTTCATAGATCCATTTAACCTCTTTTATGTCTTTATAAGCTCAGATCTTCCCCCGCATTAGATCGACTACGGATTGATGTGACCTTGATAGTCTTGAGAGCTAACTAGGTAAACTAACCATTCAATTACCGTATACTCAAATATTATATTAGAAATAAACCCAATAGCTAAAACAACCTCTTATTTCAGATTTGGAATCATTTTTTCTTCAGCAGTCTCAATTTTTTGGCTAACCCCCGAAAAATCAAGAAACGGGTTCAATCTCAAATCGCTTATTAAACGAGATTTCTTGGAGAGCATTCTCGATTTTTAGCTAACCCCGAGGAGTTAGGAAACAAATTGAATTGTCATTCTCGATTTTTGACTAACTTCGAAGAAATCAAGAAACGAATAAAATCACTTATTGAACGAAATTCTTGGAGACCAGTCTCGACTTTTTGGCTAATCCTAGATAAATCAAGACACGAATTGAATGGGTTTATTGAAAGTATAGAGAGGTCTACTAATTTTTTACATTCAAAAAACTGATTTCTTTAGCAGACGAATCCTGTGTTCTAAGATAGTGTATTGTTTGTCTACGTTCTATTCGTCTCTTTCTATTTGTTATGTATATTAATTATAGCCTCAATTTACGTCCTGTAGGATCATCCCAGAGTAAGTTGTATCAAGTCAAGATCCAAAGCAAATCTTTGAAGCGATATGCCGCTTTAGTATTGTTGTTTTCATTGAAATCAAGATTCGAGTCTCGAAATTTTGAGAAAATATTTGAGCTTAAATTTTACAAACAATAAACTTTATTAAAACTGGTTATTAAAAATCAACATAATAACAGTTTTTGTATTACTGTTAAGAGAATTGAATAGTGAAGTAAAAATCCTAATTTATCTATTATTAAAACATTTCATATAAGGGAAAATTTGTAAAAAAACTTCAGGTACCTATCAGCAGAATATATCTTATAAGTATATAATTCCTCTCTTATTTTTATTTTTATTTTTATTTCTGTAAAATCATATGTCAATAACAAGTGCAACAACAGTAGATGTATATCTACAAAGGAAATGTGCAAGAGGAAAAGCAAGTAGCCAACTTAAGTGTTGTCGAAAAACAGAAATATAAAGATAAAGTTAGGAACAACAAAATAAGAGCACATGTCACTGAAATTCCATGCCGATCAAATGGTAAGCCACACTTCACATTTTAAAAGAAAAAGAATAGTGCATTAAAGTAAATATGTTTTGTATTTATTTATAACTCCAATTTATCTATTATGAAATTTATATTGTTTTAGGAACAAGAATCTATGAATCAGTATGCATATAAAAACACGAATTGGAAAAAAATTCAATTGCATTTATTGCCATGTTACAAGATTTGAGTACGAACCTCCAACCTTTTGTTGTGATAATGGTAAGATTCAACTTTCCTCTATTGAAATTCCTGATGAATTACACAATTTGGTTACTTCAAATTCAAAAGAGGAAATTCAATTCAGAAAAAAAATATTAGATTGTACAATGGTATATTCTCTTTTACTTCATTTGGAGATAAACACGATAAACAACTTGCATTTGGAAGACGTGAAGTTTATGTCTTTAGAGCACAAGACATGATTTATCACAATCTTCCGGATTGAAAGCAGCTAAAGATTATCCAAAATATTTTAAATTATATTTTGTTAACACACATGAAGAGGTTGAAAATAGTCTTAATGTGTTGCAAAATTTGTCTTTGACAGAAGAACTTGTGAAGAAATTCAAACGAATCTTTGAAGTAAATCCATAGTCAAGAATTTTTCGAAGATTAGTAGAATATAGTACAATGGAGAATCTTCAACTTCAAATTTTAAAAGATGTCAATTTAGACCAAGGATTGCATAATTCTCATTCTCATACAGTAGCTCAAGTTGCAACTGTTTGGGTAGAGGGTAATAATGACAATAAACTATATATGGGAGAAATT
This sequence comes from Ajuga chamaepitys, assembly GCA_958295605.1. NCBI lineage: Eukaryota > Viridiplantae > Streptophyta > Magnoliopsida > Lamiales > Lamiaceae > Ajuga > Ajuga chamaepitys. Next base: position 53,339,054 of record OY282502.1, on the reverse strand, counting down.
TTAGTTCACAAACATTCATGCGAGCAACATAGCATAAAACATTACTTTGAGTGTTATGATCCATCGCAATACCCACTTCTTCTACCTAGAGGTGAAGCAGGATGTCATCAAAATATTAAAAAAAAGTCTCATCTAATGGTCAACAAGGTAATATCGTGTTTGTCTCTTTTTTCCATTATTTTGAAATATTTTTGCTGAGTTTTTCTTTTACTTTCTATTGATTTTTTAGTATATAAAATTAGAGACGAAAACATTATACAATCTTACTAATATAAATCTGATGTAGGGACAAAATAAATACAAATACTGCAGAAAATTAATCCTACAAAATGCAAATAACTTGATGTTCTTGATCGCCAAAACCAAAATACTAAAGTTGTCGAAGGAATATTGAACGCAATAATAGAGGCAATAGAAATGATAAAACCCACAAAGAAAAAAAGAAGAAAACAAGAAAGATACAACTACAACAATACTTGAGGATAAAAATGCAAAAGTGGAAGGGAAGAAGAAAATGCGAAGAACAAAGAAAAAACAAGAGGATGAAGAAACTACAAGAATGGAAGAGAAGAAGACATGACGGAACACAAAAACAAAAGTAGAAGATTGCATTCAAATTGGAAGCGATGACGAGGTGATAGAGATCAAAAAAGAAAAATAGAGGAAGACAAAAATACAACTTCAGTTTTGAAGGATAAAACTACAGAAAATTGAAGGGAAGAGAACAAGAACAATATTGAAGAAAAAACAACACGAATAAATTGCAACATGGAAGAGAAGAAGAAAGGAAGAAACACAAAGAAAAAATTAGAAGACAACATTCAAATAGAGAGCGATGATGAACAAACACTCAAATAATTTTTTAACAAGTCACAACAAAAAAGGCATCGTAACAAGGAGCAGAAAAAACAGAAGCAAGTGCATCTATAAAAGAAGGAATTACGTCATTTCAAAATAATTTCAACAATAAATAGTTTTCTTTTTTCTTTTTGTTTTTTTTTTAATTAAGATAGATGAATAATTTCATATAAACCAATCTGAAGCAATTCATTTATACGTACTTGGATATACATCAATTTCCTTGGATTACTTATATTATTTATTATTATTTAATTTAGTAAAAATATTGTAGATCTTATTCTACATAATATGTTCCGACTCTTACTTAAATTGACATTTTAACAATTACACTATTTTATGACAACATCTGTAGAATAACTTTTTAAAAAAATGTTACTATTGAAATATGATCAGTCTCGCTTAATTATACAGAAATAAATGAACTTGTGAAAAGATTATGATTCACTTACACAATTTTTTAAAAAAATGATTTTTTCTCTGCATCCTTTCCACTGTAAACATTTTGAAGTTGCTACAAATGAAAAAAACATAAATAAAGAAAACAAGTATCAAAATTTAATTTCTAAAATTAATATAATAAATGTTGCGCGCACAATGCACGTGCCAAATTCTAGTATTACTCAAAACTAACAATGTGGTTCTTAAAAAAAATTATATAATAGTAACCTATTCACTTTTCTATTAACAAAAAAATAACAGACCGGTGAATTATAGTATGTTCTAAATGACAACTAGAAATAGTATATATACTTCATATATTTAAACTGCAAATATTAAATAACAATAAAAATAAAGTGTCTCATATGCTATATGTGGGAAAGGGTTTTATTGTTTTACCTACTTAAAAAAGTAAAAAAACAAACGCCCTAAATTTCTCTATATCTTACTCGTGTTTTCATATATTTTCAGAAGCAAGCGTACATAATAATGATGTTGTACTACAAAAATGAAAGAGCTTAAATTAATAGTTTGAAACACAGTAATGGAAAACAGTCCAGACTCTGGACTCAAAGCCCGATCACTAAAATCAAGAAAATTTACCAGTCATTCCCACATTATAAAAATGGGTTAACTCAATATTATCCAGTGGCAATTTTACAAACTTTTGCAACATATGCAAACAATTTACAGGCTTTTTTATTGAGGCAGAAACTTAAAATAAAAGTTTACACAACAATGGTACATATAAACTTAGCCACATATGGCAGACCATAAAAGTCGCAGAATCATACCAAAAGAGCTCAAGATGACCAGAAACCGAAGACATTATCTTCAACAGGAAATCCATAGTAAAAGGAACTCACAGTGTGACAGTGAGCATCTTCGATATTAGCAAAGATATAATTGGGCAAGAACGAATCCTCAATCAAGTCATCTCCTCCGTTCTGCGATAAATCTGATTGTTCGGGTTCAAAAACACGAGAAGAATCACCTGACTCTAGGATGGAAGATTGAGTGCCATCTGTCAACCTCGGACTTTCCACATTGGTTATGTCACTTTTTGCTGAGCTTTGTTCTTCGTTCTGTTGAGCCATTGCTGACAGTTTAGATACTTCATCTTCAGATATTGTAAGAGCAGTGGCTTCTTCTTTTGGGATTGCTTCAGAGAGTTCTTCGACTTCAGACAGTTGTAAGCTTGCTCCTTCGGTATCTCTAGCAATCCCATTGCATTTGAGACGACGAACCTGGTTAAAATAGTAGCATCCATAAGAATGTGGAGAGTTTCATCAATTCAGATGGATCAAGTGCAATATTTTGCCCCTTGGCTTCCAATGTGTTTGCCTTTTGCTTCTTCCAAGGGACAATTTTATTTCATATTCCCTCCAATCCTAAATACTTGTCATTTTATACTTTATAGTAGAAATTAAAAACCCCGAAAATTTGACAAATACACACTAGTTGAGGGAATCAATCATTAAGGTAATTGTGAGAATTTTAGAGAGGGTTGTTGGAGATGGTACCAGGGATAATATTGAAAGAAATATGGATACATGATACTAGAATGACAAGTAATCATGATCAAAATAAGATCTCCAAAAAGACAAATATTTAGGATCTTATGGAATATTAATTCTTTTTTTAAACAAAAAACATACCGGGAGAGAAAAAAAGAAAGCCAAATGAAAAGTGTAATGAGCAAAATCAATATTTTTCCATTTAAATCATATATAAGAGATCACTTAAAATATCACCTCTGCTTTTAGTTTCTCATTCTCCTTCAGAAGATTATCGTAGTCACTTTTCAAGCCCGTATAGCTCGTATGTAATGTTTCATAATCTGTTTCCAGCTGCCTTGTCTTCCAGCGGGCCCGTCGGTTTTGGAACCATACAGATATCTGACGAGGCTGCAAACTGAGCTCCTTAGCAAGTTGAACCTTCCTTTCTGGTTCAAGTTTATTATCTGCCTCGAAACTTTTCTCAAGAAACTGGATTTGCTCCAAGCTAAGGCGCTTCTTCTTTTCCGGTTGATTAAAATACTCATCCAAATATTCATCTCCAATCTCTTCTTGATCGAAGGATGTAAACACTGAGCTTCCTGATCTTTTTACACCACTAACAGCTCCAAAACTAAGCATTGATGTTGAGCCTGGAGCTGATACAAGAGAATGAGTAGATGACTATATATCAATAACAGAACATAGGAACGTTTTATCAAATAACTCTTCTCATTGTGGTCTTAAATTACATACATGTTTCATTAATTAATCAGCAGAAGAATTGTTATAGGTCCTGAATTGAGTCAGTTCACTATCAACATGCATTCAATACGCGAAAAATGGAATCATCAATATCAGCGTGAAGTGTATTAATGTGCAATAGGAGATGTGGTGCAATAGGAGAAAACCAGGGATGGTTTTGGAGGGGTGGTTCAAAAAATTCACCCCTTTGAGCTTAATTCTAGATCCGCCCTCAGAAAAAATAATGGGAGGTAAAAAGCCCTCTAACTTATCAAAGAAAGACTAACCAATTATTGATTTTAGAACCCATCTAAAAAGCAACAAATTGCACACACAAAAATTCGTAAAAATAAACCAGGAATTCAAATCATAAGCACCAATGGACACACAATCAGCAAAAGTCAACGGGACGCGCATATTCATACATATATTTATATGAGATATGACATACCAAGAGAAGTAGGTTGAGTTTGGGAAGAAAATATGAGCTTTGGCGTTTGACGGAAAGCAGCACCAGCGCCGTGACCCTCCATATCTGAATAATTTCCCTCAGAGAAGAACAATTAACTAGAATCTGCCATTTTGGAATCTAAATAAAGGAAAAAAAAAAAAAACAAATTCAAAGTTTGTGGCGGAAGAAGCTGGTTATGATGATTTCCGTGATGTGGGAAGTGTGGGAACACCGGCTGCTCATCACACCCATCATTTCTCTGCAACTTTTTCAATGGAAGGATTTACAGGGGAGCCAGCGTTTTCTTTAGAGAGATTTGGAAGGGAAATTTTCTTATTTTGGAAGTTTGAGAATTGGGGGTTTTTTGTGATAATTTGAGGCGATGGAGGTGAGGATCCAAATGAAGAAATGGAGTTGAATGATTAGTGGGAAATTTACTTTATTTATTGTTGGAGAGAGAATCTTGTTTACCCAGCTAATTCTATTCATCTAATTGGAACCACCATTATTTTAATATTTATCATCACTTTGCTCAACACACATATAATACTCATATTTTAGTACATCATATATTTGAAATAATAAATTACACCTGCTATGCCTATGACACGTCTAATTTTATGTCACATCTAAAAATTCAAAACAGGATTTCCTGTATTATCAAAATTACAAATTCCCTATCGTGTCAGTGTGTCATGCACGGTTTGTGATAAATCATTTCTAACTTTAATTATTACCAAACCGAAGAACATTTGATATAAATAAAAATATTTGCTAATTTGTATTTGTAACCAGGATAAGTACAAATTCAACACGCTATAAATTCAAAAATTTAACTAATATAATCAAACAATTGTACTTCTGGAATGTAATACTCCACCTTATTAAAGAGAGATCCGTACAATCTGAGTCATTGAAAAAAATGTATTAGTAATTATTTTTAAAATGTATTACTCCCTCCGTCCCACTCTAAGTTTCCTATTTTCCTTTTTCGTACGTCCCAACTGAACTTTCCACCCCAAAAATGGTAAAAAAAGTCAAACATTAAAATCCCCACTTTTTCACTTTTATTACAAATTTGCCATTCTGAAATCAGTTTTAATTCCTTAATCCACCCTTTTAGAAATTAAACATAACCCACTAATACAATAACCCAACCCAACCCAAATATATCCAGCCCAAACCCAAATCCCCCCTAACCCAACCCATAAACACACTCACACTTTATTTCCTGATGTTCGTCTCTCTCTCTATCAGGATTACTCTCTCTCTCTCTACAAACCCTAGTTTTTTCCTCCGCCGCTGCTCCCTCTCACCACCATCCCTTCCTTCTCTCACCCAGATCTGTACCAGATCTGGGTTTTCCACCACTATACGTCCCTATATTGTGGTTGAATCGCGAGGAGAAATATTTTGGGGATGGAATTCGAGTCCTCTGAATCTGAAGAGGGCTTCGTCTTCGACTCCGAAGAGTCCGTTGTCCCTGAAACCGACCTCGACGAAGTGGGCCCAGGAGCTCTCCCAACTGGGATTGAGGTGTCGGCGTTCACTTCGGAGGACTCACGAAGTCCAGAAATGCGAAGTTTCATCTTCGACATGCTGGCTGTTTGGATTCCGGCTCTAAAAAGGTTATGTATTTTGCTTATTGGGTTGTTTGTCCCTTATTCTGTCTTTTTTATTTAAGATCTGTTGAAATGTTGGACTGATCTGTTGGGTATTTGATTTATGATGGTGAAATGTTGCATTTATGTGGGCACACTGATGCATGAGGCATGAAATATTGAATATCTTAGTCCGTTTCTGTTGGATCTTAGTCCTTATATGCTGAATGTTGCTGAAATTCCTGATTTGTTAGTAATGTGGGCACACTGATGCATTTTGCTGAGACGCTGAAATTTTGGGCAGTTTCTGTTGGGTCTTTCTTCTTATCTGCTGAAAAGTTGCTCTCCTTGTCTGATGCATTTTTTGTGGGCACACTGATGCTAGTTACTGATGCGTGTTACTGTTGGGTTCTGATTCGAACTGATTGTGTTCTTATCATGGGAAATTTACTGTTGGTGGCCCTTTTCAAAGTGATGAATGTGTTGTTTAGGTGGCCCTTCAAAATGAAGAAATTCCCCTGATTGAACTTGTAGCTACCCAACACCTTCTTTTCTAACAGCTCCACACTCTTTCTGTGGGTTGATTGTGTTAAGCTCGGGCTAGCTTGAACTACTTCATATGGGGTAGTTCAAAGCTGCCCGCTTAACTTAGTTGGTATAGGCTTTTTCCCAATGATGAAACCTTTCTGAGGGAAGCAAAATAAAACTGTACTAAAAATGGTTTTTATAAAATGAACAATTTTCTTATTGTTTGCAGTTTAAGCAAAATGAACACTACATATGTGTTTACACTGCAAACAATAGAACACAAAGAACTGTCTTACCTAAACTGTTTTACAAGTACCCTAAATCCGACATAATGCCTTCAATGTCATATTGTTCTGTTTTAGGAGACTTACTTACACCATTAACTAAATGATGATGCTTTTCTGATAGTTAATGGAATACCTTGTCCAAGAGGCAGCTTTTAATCACTTCTTTGTTGATTGAGTCGATCGGTTTTGTAACCATCGTACCTCTTGATCTGTTTGCACTATTTCTTAAGGCTGCCTCTTGTGTTGTGAAAGGGAAAATGCCTATTTTCCCATCAAAAAGTACATCTCCTTCATCCGTGTAAAGTGGCCTTGCCACGGCACACATGAACATAACCTTCGGGATGAACCTCTTACTCTTGCATGCTCTATATGGATCCACTTCTGATGCCAGTTTGTATGCTCTTTCTGATGCCCTTTGCATATAGAACCACTTTTCATCTATGTGGATAACGTTGTGCATGCTAGCAAAGCTGATTTTGTTGTTGATGTCTTGTTGCAAATATGACAAACTGTACTTCAGCCTATGCATTTTGTTTGCATCCGTTAATGCGGGTTTAATTGCATTTGTATGTGCCTTTATTCTCCCACATTTGACCCATCTTCCCACTTTAGATTTACTTACATCTAGCTCTTTGGCTAACCGTCTAATGGTTCCTCTCTTGTTGTAAGGTATAGCCCTCATGGCTTCTTCATCCAAATTATGAACATGAGATGAAGGTGGTCGGGGTCTTACCTCGGGAAATGAAATGGGCTGCCCCTCTGAAATCTGCTTTTTTGCAGCCTGCCATATCAGCCGAACTGTCCGAGAAGTAACTCCAAATGATGAAGCGATCTCTTCACTGACGCCGTTTTTCAGCACACCGTTGGTGTTGTTTAGGAGAAGGCGTTGAGCAATATACAAGCGCTCTGATGGAGACAAGTTCTTCCCGTTTTTGTTGCCTTTCATGTTGTAACTTTGTTTCTGAAATCTGCTGTAATTTTTTGGTGAAACTGCATTGAATGCAGTTTAGGGGTTATTTATAGAGTTTAGAGGCTGTAAACTCAGTTTTTTTCTGAAAAAATTTGAATGTATCCCTCCAAAATGTAAGAGAGGGAAATTAGAGTTTTTGGGATTTTTGGTGGGAATTTTCTAACAGTTTTGGTTCAGATGTGTAATATTTTCAGGAATTTCATCTCTGTTTTTTTTGTTACTTTACTGTTTTATTTTATTTTTTGAATTAGTGTTTTTTATTAGAAAGCAGATTATAGTATTAAACATTTTGCTAATTATAATGCTGAAATAGAAAAAGTCAGCAATAATGCCTAGTCAACTGTTTTTTCTTAAGCTCCGTGCCCGGTCAAAGTAGGAAACTTAGACCGGGACGGAGGGAGTACATGTTTAAGGTAATGTATCATGATGGAAATGAATTAATGTTTATGTTTAAAGTATCACTTGTTAACTTTATCTAGAACAATTGATACCTATAAACATAAATTGTGACACTCACCATGAATTACACCGTGCAACTTGTGTACAAAAAAATTTGCATAGCTTATTTTGAAATATGAAATTTAGAATATGATAAAAAAATTGTGAAATAATAATTAATTCGATATTTTATTCATAAAAATTAAGCGTGTAAGAAACAAAATAATTTGTGGTTTAAATATTTTCAGATTAGAGACTCAAATGTGGCGGAATTCTACTAAAACTAATAGTATTCCCGTGCGATGCACGGTTGGTAAGTATAAAAGAATAAATCAATATTTTTTTAAATTTTTATATAATTTAAGATAATAAAATATTACAATCAATAAAAAATAAGATATGAAAAATTATATGTTAATGAAAAAAAAAGTGCAGTGAAAAGTATTAAAAAATAAAATATATATTAGTATGGATATTTATTTTTCTTAACGTATGAATATCTCTAGCATCCTTCTATAGAAGTCATATTAATGATTGAGGCTGGAATTGTAATATGTGGTTGACAAGGGGTATATTTGTGATGTTAAAAATTTAGTTACCGTCTTCATAAATAATTTTTCATTAATAATATTCAATAAATTTATAAACAAAATTAATTTTAAGAAAATATGTTTTCTTCGGCCCGAACGGAATCAACCCAAATAGTTTTATCCTATTTATTTTAGACTAATATATGACAAGTTATTGTTAATAATTGTGTTTTATATTGGGGTTGAATTTTATATAACAAAAATTGTGATTTTCATAATTAATAATAGAAATTGGGCGGGAAAACTTCAAAGTTACTAATTTCGACGGATTTTGTTATTATATTAAGTATAGATTAAGTGCTTCTCATCAACAAACAAATAATTTTAATTTTTATCTAGTATCTTAATTTTAAAATCTAAAAATATGATTATATAAATATAAAATATCACATTAAAGACTATGAAAAACCTTATTAATTTTATATATTATACATTAAACTATATAAAAATAAAAAGTATTAGGATTTTAAGTGCTAAACGAATTTTACTAAAAATTAATTCTCTTATTATATTAGTAGATATTATGTCAACTAAAAGGATATACGACCATTGCCTCGTAGCCATTACTCATTAGTCATTAGTCATTATATGTTGGTGTAGGCACACGGCATTTGAGGCCACTTAAATGGAGACATGTGAAAAATAGCATATTTAATTTGATATTTATGTTTTAGAATTTTAAATATTAATGTAAATAGTTAAATAATAATATTTCAAATATAAGTTTTGAGTCAAGAGTCTAAATCTTTATTTCTCGACAATCAGCATTGAATCTTGTCAATATGAAAATGAAGTTTCCGTACTTTTGCAAATCAAATTAATATATTCTTATTGAAAGAAT